>OY728131.1:2066804065-2069304065 GCA_963277665.1 Viscum album
CTATACACACTTGATAACCCAAAAAGCGTGGGATGCGTTTACCGGACATCATGAGGATGTGTCTTTTCAGGTACATTGTGGATAGTAATACATTGTTTTATGATATGTGTATTCATCACTTTGATTGACAATTTTTTATTTATGAAACAATAACTGAGTGGTGGAAATAAAGAACGAGCAGCAAAACCAGCGTACCCCTATTGTAAAGAAAGGATGGGGTACGCTTCACTTGAAAAAAAAATTGGTACATATTTTAAATATACCATAATAATTTTATGTGACATGAAACTACACCATAGTTGTGTTCCTATGTTTATATGAAAATTGATGACTCTAAATCCAAACCCACTTCTATCTCACTCAATATTCTATGAAATGAGGCATGTGTAAATAAAGACAAGATACTAATAGATTAAAATACACAAAAAGTGTGGGAAACATGTGTAATTATTACATATTAAAAAAAATCTTTAAATTTTTATTAAATTCAAATTAATCACTTATTTTCCTATATTTTCTATCTGACATAGTCACATGAATTAGAAACACCTGTACCAAATGAACACATATTATCGGTGGCCTTGAAGTGTCCAGAATAGTATGGCCGCGTCAGAGGTGTGGATTTTGGGGTGACACCCCGAACATATTTTGAGAAAAAAAATAGGATCAAAGTGAAGAAATGAAACAGATGAAATAAAGACTATTTACCCTTGAAGAAGAATTAAAATGGTAGAGAGAGATGATGGCAACTTTTATGGGGGAGAAAAGAGAAGAAACAACTCAAGAACAGCCACTGTGTGGAGATCCCCCCCCCCCACCAGCTATGAGGCGATCCATTCCCCTCAAAGAGATGTCTTATCTGAGGTAATAAATATTACAATAAATGTTTCTATTAAATGTGATTCAGACATACATTAATAATTTTCCAATAATGATATTCTATAGGGTGATAATGATTATGACTTATATATATCAACACCCACCTAGTGCCTTATAGTGAGGGCTATGATGTTCAATATCTAAAACAACATGTTACACAGAAGACCACTTTTAGTAGGTCATGTGCGAGTGTCGATTAGAATATCCCATGAGCCGATCATCGAGATACCTATTCCAATTGATGAGTGAGATATTCATATGGTCGTAAAAAATTATTAGAACATTCATTAAATGTCTACACATCTTGTAAAAAAACATGTCAATAATGAGGTATTCATTTCCAATTTATTTTTCAAGTTAAACCTTAAACAATTAATAAAAAAGGTCTGAACCGATGAATATTATTACAGAAGGAAAAGGGGAAGGGGATGAAACAAAAGACCAACTCAAAACCATATAAAGGATCTACCAACTGATTGAAAAGATCTACCAAAATCACCATTACCTTGCCCATTATATATCTTCATTTACTATCATTGAAGGTTCGCACTATAATAAAATATTCATATAGCATCAGTTTTTTTTAGATTTTATGGCTGTTTAAACCGCTGCCAAATGGTTCTGTGATGAGTTCCTGAAACCACCGCTAAAATTGGTATCAGAATCCAACATGAAGAGGTTCCTTTCATTTAGTGGCGGTTATTGGTAAGCATTATATAAAGTGTATTTCATGGAAGTTTTCTATGTTTTAGTGGTGGTTTTACAGCCAAAAAATACCTAGATTTTAGAAATGGTGTTAACCACTGCTAAACTGGATCAAACCACTGCTAAATAAAAGTTTGTCCTATTTAGCAGCGGTTTTAACTACCGCCCAAAAAAATATAACATAATATATTAGGGGTTAAAGCCACCATGGAATAAAAAACCTTTATTTTCTGGAAATTTAAACCACCACTATATGATAAATTACAAAAAAATTACTATAGAATCTGTAACCCCAAAATAAACCTTGAAAAAAAAACAATACATAGAATCATATAACAAATGAAACATAACATAATATGAGTACACATAAATTAGAGTACACAACATATACACATAAGGAAAGTTTCCCTATCTTACAATCATAGTACACATATACAATGCACAGACCATAGACCAGATCACTCGGCATGGTCCACTCTATGCCACAAATGAAACATGAACAAACTCTCTCCACTAATCACCGGATGATGATGATATCTGCTCATCACCCTCTCCATCTCTATCTCTACTTCCTGCTATCGGCACCTGTAAGAAAATTATATTGAAAAAAACAATGTTGTATATTTATATTTAAACTTAAGATGGGAAATAAAGGAAGTTCTTATTGAGTCAGTAGCCCAAGAAATCCCATCTTATGTTATGTCATTGTTCAAATTTCTAGAATCTCTTGTTGATCAAAACCATTCTAGATTAGATAACTTTTTGTGGGGATCCCATGATGGAAAACATAACACCCATCAGATGTATTTTGAGAAATTGTGTTTTTTGAAGTACCATGGAGGTATCGGCTTTAGGAATCTCAAATGGTTTAATGAAACACTTATGGTGAAGAAAGTATGACGACTTATCTCCAATCCAAAATCCCTCTTCTCAAAGGTTTTTCATTCCAAATATTTTCCTTATTCTGAATTTTTTCATGCCCATCTTGGACCGCGTCCATGTTTTCTGTGGAGAATCATTTGAGTCACTAAATCTATTCTCGAGAAAGGTTATGTTTGGAGAATTGTGGATGAGAATGGAATTAGTGTTTTGAATGATTTGCGGCTAGAAAATAGAGGAAAACTTAAGGTCTCCTCGACTGCTATTCCAAGATTCGAAAATGAAAGGGTAATATATCTGATCAAGGATTCTTTGGAGGATTGGTATCAGGGAAACATTTGAAGCTGGTTTAATGAGTTTGATCATCATCTCATTCTCAGTACTCCTCTTATGCCAGGTATGGGCATTGATTAGATTTTATGGATGGGGGAATTTTCTGGGAGGTACTCAGTTCACTCAAGCTAAAAAAAATGTGAGTGCATAGTTTGTATCATATCCATCATATTGATTGTTGTAGGATGCTCTGGTCACTCACCAAAAGAGGGTGACCCAAGATTGTATTTGGATCGAGAGGTCCACTGAGTGAGTGAATTACTATAATGAGAATTATGTGAGGCCCTCATTGGGTAGTACTCAATAGGATTCTCAATGCTGGACTCCTCCCCCATAGGTTTTTATCAAAATTAATACAGATGCAACCATCTCTGTTAATTTTAGGTTTGGTGTTGGATTTATTGATCATCACAATAATGGCTAAGTTGTGGAAGCCCATTTCATGGTTTTCCAAGACTCTTGGAGTCCTATAGTGGTAGAGACATATTATAACCTCCAATAGATCCTTCTTTCTCATTCAAAAGATTGGAAATTTATTTAGGGGGAATTGGATTGCCCTGAAATGATTACCGCCTTATCAAAGAAGTGGGAGGACTTGCAACTGCTTAGCCTTATCCTGATAAATATTTGGTCTTTGATCAAAAGATTTACTGAATGTAAATTTTCTTTCATTAATCAAGGGGTAATTTGGAGGCTCATAGATTGGTGGGATTTGTGAAATCTTTGGGTGATCATTTTTGGGTTGAATCCTTCCCTGGTTGGATTTGTAGTTCTGGTGTTTTTGATTAGTAATATATCTCTTTTATTAAAAAAAATAAACTTAAAATCAATAAAAGTTTTTGAATTAAATGATTTTTAAGTTGTGTGATTTACCTGCTCACTATTATTCATAGATTCAATATCATCAGGGAAAGATCTAGTCGTCTTCTAATATAAATCAACAAACTTTTTCTACAAAGCGGACATCTGATCCCTTGTTCCTCAATTGTGATTTGCATAGAAACAAACTCTTTCTGAGTATCTCAGGGTAGGGAGTGACTAAAACCAGGAGTAGATGTAGCTTTAATCTCCAATGTCCTGCTAAATATCTCAGATGGTACTGGTCCCAAACCCATCCTGTGCACTCATCCAGGATGTTCCTTCCCAAGGACTTGACCAATTTGTTCATCCTGGGGGACTAAGAAGGATTTTGTGGGATTTTCATCCCATGGTTATTTAATTTTTACCTATAAATAAAATATTAGTCATATTAGAATCATTATATATTGACACAGTGACCATTGATAATAAGTTATTATAATAAAAAATGAATTCATACCCCAACTTCCTTGGCAGAATCATTAATAAAACTCCCATCATATTTTTTATAAACATCCAACCACACTTCTGTTTGGGATACTTGGTGCCCTAAATTTTTTGACTGCATTAAACAAAGATAAATAAAAAATTTAATATATTGAACAGATAATATTGTCTTATAAATATTTAAACTAGTGAAAATTTTACCATATTTGATTGGCTTCTAGAAAAAATCTTTGACCCCACAGTGTGAGGGATGATTTTCTTAGCCTGACTCATTTCATTCTTCCTTGAAACATCTTGAAATAAATAAAATGTAATTTAATAGTGATGTATGAAATGTCATCTTGTATAAATGTAAAATGAGATTGAGATAATAATATATATTTAAATACCATGTGCTTCTCATCACGATGACTATCAATAAAAACTTTTCTTTGCTCTCTAGGTACCCCATTGGGTACCTTATCATACAGTTTTTGGGCACTCAATGAAGTATCATTGAATTCATTCCACAATATCTATTTAAAATCTTTTCATTTCTTTCCCAAATTTTTCAGTGTCCACTTTCATGCTAATACATCAGCAGCATGAAAGTGAACAAAATATGTAAAAAGTGATTAATTTTAAAAATATTATAATTTAACAACATAATTACATTTAATTACATCATAATTTATTAAAATTACCTTTATATGTGAATAAAAAACTTCATTTTTCCAATATTAAGGCATATGCCTCCAATCATCATACGTAATCAAAAGGGTAACCGGATCCACCACCAGTTGGCCTATAATCTGGATAAATAATCCTACAACGTCATCCGTAGAGACCCTATATCAATCAAATGGGACAACTATCTTTAGTCTATTCAGATTCCAAACATATGAACTTTTCATATTTTTATCTATAGTAGAATTGTTTCTATCTTTTATAAAAACACAGTTAGTAGTATAAAAAAATTCAATAACTTTATTCATATTAAAATTTTTACCTATAAAAGTCACCCTCCAATATCCCCGTGAATAACCTGGAGTGGCGGCCTACTCCCTCACTGTTGAGGGTGCTAAATGGGGAGGCACTGGCTGATCTTCTGATGGGACGCTGACGGAGGGTGTGAGAGATGGTGTAGGGGGAAAGAAGATGGTGTCTCAGATTCTATAGAGAGGGGGACAGATGAATTATCATCTGTCAGTATGGTCAAGGGAACTTCGACTAAGAGTTTACTGACATTACTATAATGATTCCTCCTTGTCATTCCTATTTTTTAATCATAAAAAAAAAGACACTGCATGAAAAAAATAGTTTATGATTAATAAACTCCATGTGAAACCCCAAAAGATTAGTAACCATTAATAAAGTAATAAACTCCATGTGAAACCCCAAAAGATTAACTCTATGTATATATAATATAATCTCATGCCTCAATTTTAATCATAGCATAACTAATAGTGTATGTGATAAGGATGGTACCTCTCACTGTAGATAGTCAAACATTAACCTCAACCTCCTCCACCTCCACCTCATACAAAATAAAAAGGTGTTTCCCAAGATTATTATAATGTAATAGGAATAGTATTATCATTATTATACACATAATTTAATTACCCATTCATTATCCACATTTCTACAAGAGATTTTTTTTACTTCACATGATATGGAAGCCTATTTGATTAAATGTAACTTCCCATCCTAATTCAAATAACTTAATACCGCTCAAAATATTATATCAGAGACCATAAATAGAGATAAATTTTTTATTTTTCAATTAATATATGATCTAATGGTTTTTATAAATATTCATTAATATTTAGTGGTCTACCATATACAGATTGAACTATACCATCAACTTTTCCCATAACATTTTCTACAAGATTCATGTTACCTATCATGTGGGATGAAATATCACTATCAATAATATATACATTGACTCCTTATATTACTTTGTACTGTCTAAAAAATAATACCATTCTCTTTTAACATATCCATCTTATCATTCCATGAATCTATATAATGTTTTGAGAGATATGTCAGTCTATTTCCATTTTATTCAGTATATCAAATAATGTCATATTCTTTTTCCTCTAATGGGTAAAATCAATTTCTCGATGGAATTAAATTTGATTTAAATGGGTTTATTTTTTTTTGTCTCCCATAGAATAAACATATAATTCATTTTCTATAATAAATTTATTTACAACTATAAATAGATATATTCTAAAAATGAACAATGAATGGATTTCTATTTTGATATGAATGATGTGGTATGATTCCCCTTTATTGAAATCCAATTAAAACTCATTTCAAATATCTTTTCACCTTAATGAAATAAATAATCATTTTTTCTTTTAAAATATCAATTAGATACTTAATTATAGGTAATATTTTATTTCATATCTCTCCACATATCATTATTTTTTATAGATCATTGATAGTTGATTAGTTCTCAATGATTGAGATTATTATTCTATATTTTTCCTATCAATGAACATCACATTTTATCACATTCCATTAAACACTTCCAAATAAAATAAAAAGAAAAAAAATTTCATTGACAATTAGGTCCTTGCATTATCATTACATACTGAAAATATGTCTCCACTCATTCATCACTTACCTTGAATCTAACATATTATATGTTTCCAATTATATCTTTTTGGGGGGTTTAAGGACACCACTAATCCACCAAAAAAAATCTCTTGTAAGTATGTGTAGTTTAAATAACAAGCTATTGATGCCCCAAAAACTGAAAATTAACTTATAAACCTAATATATTAAAAAATAAAAATTTCACATAACCTAATCATTTCATCGGGTCTCACTTGTAATAAAAAAAATGTCTATCAAACTGAACTAAAACATTTAGAAAAGTGAAATAAAATCATGGAATGAAATAACGCATTACTTATACACCATTTAAATAATTATATCCTATGTCATTGAATTGTAACTACTAAAACTTTAATTACTTTTATAAGTTATAAATGATTACAATATCAATAAAAAAATTCCTAATTATTCATTACATTATTTCTGTGTCAAGGGTTAAGAATTTAAAATATATTAATGGAAACACCTACCTCAATTGATGTCTTGCACAATACTCCAGAGAAAACAAGACCTCCAGTGGGTCTACAATCACATAAAACAACCTTGAAAACCTTTAAATTAATTAAATAAACTCTTAAATTAAAAATCCTAGAATGGAATAATCAAATGCAAACTCACTGGATGGAATGATGGTGATAAAACAACAATAAAAAAAGTATAATCAAATCCCAATACACATCCTTTTTAATTACCTTGCCTCGGGAGTAGTGGCATCAACCGTTCGGGGGAGAGAGGGGACGTCGCCTCGGGATCGGGCTTGGGGAGCTCACGAGAGAAGGGGGTTGGTGTCGAGGGGGAGAAGGAGGGCTGACGATCAGGGGGAGAAGGGAATCCAGTGAGGGGGAGAGAAGAGCCAACGGTGAGGGGGGGAAGGGGATCCAGTGGTGAGGGTGAGACAGGGGCTGATGGTGAGGAGTAGAAGGGAATTTAGTGGTGAGGCTGAGAAGGGGGTCGACAGTGAGGGTGAGAAGGGGTTGGCGACGAGGGGGAGAATGGGATCTGGTGCAAGGGTTTCATGGGCTCGGGGAAGAGAGGGGTCGTCATGCTCAGGGGGTGTGGGTGGGGGGGAGGGGTAGAAGTGTCGGTGTATTAAAAAAAGGATTTATCAATGGTTTTTAAAAAAATTGATGCTATATTTGGAAAAAAAATAGCGGTGGTTGCATAAACTGCCGCTAATAACTGATTTTTTCGTAGTGTCACGTGGATACAAATATGATTGGCTAGGAAGCCCAGTTGTAAATCTATACATGAGGTATGTTTTCATGATTTGATTTTCCAAAATCTGATATATTGTGTTAATTATGATTAAATACATTTCATATTTTTGGAAAATGTATATATGAAAAATAATTGAAGGGATTTTCCCATGAAAAAATATTGGACTCGTTATTCCTCGCATCTCCTCTACAGAACAACCAAAAATAGATACCAAAAAAAGGATGAAATAGTGGTAGGTCTGATCAAATCATTTGAAAGAAAAATTTCCGATGAAAGACTCTATTTAATACCAACAATACAAGGGTAAAACTATAAAATTTAATCATATCAAATATATTTTGATTTCTTTCATTACTTATTCCTTTTTTGTTTTTAGGTAGCATTGGATGCTCAATGTAGTAAATTTGGATACTCCAAAGATTTATTTCCTGGATTCAATGCATGAATATCCAACAAACCTTCCACACATGATGTAATTTTTTAATATGTAATACACTGCATCTAATGTTTTATAACTAAATATCAAGTTATATAATTTCTATTATCTTTTAATCAGTATTCTATCACGACCCCCTCCCACCAAAGATGCCCCTCCTGATCTGGCAATGGTGAAAGGAAGATAATGACCCCCGAGTCCCGCCTCCAGTAGGCCCCGGGTTGGCGACTAGCACCAAGGGTATGAGTTTTCACAAATATGGGAGGCATTACCCTTTTTATTATTTTGGATCGGGAAATAGGACAAGTCAACCACCAAAAAGGGGAAAGAACAAGTGTATATAAATAAACCCAAACCAATCCCACATGCATGTTTAAACAATTTTTATAACAAGGTACAAGTACAAGGAAGCTCAAAAGTACAATGCCAAAGAAAACAAGAGAACAACAACTGCAACAACTCCAACTGCCCGACTAGTAGGGTCCCGCACGGCCCTGGTAGTCCTCCTGGAAACCTGAAAGTAAACGTAGGGTGAGCATACAAGTATACTCAGTAGGGAAACCTAAAGCTCTCGTGCACAAGTGGGGAGACACCCTAAGGTCCCGTGAGAAAACAGAAGAACCAGAAACTAACAAGGAAAAACTATCCACCCAGCCTCACTGGTCACACTCACCAAGTAACACAAACAAGTTTAGTATATATATAGAACAAAAGTATTGGGTACCCCGCACCATTTCCCACTTAATTAGATGCTACTCTTCCTAACGGCAAACGTCCTGATGCTACCACACTCTTCCTGCCCGCACACACCTGGTCCAAACCACGCATCCCGCCCGCACACACCTGGGCCTCACAACCACGCATCTCACCCGCACACACCTGGGCCACAACCACTAACCCACCCGCAGACACCTGGGCCTCATCCCGAAGGTTCTTGGGAACGGTAATCCTGCCCGAAGAGTCTTGGGCTAAAGGTCGCCTCAAGCCATCACAGCCTCCGAGACCTACCCAAAGAGTCTTGGGTGTAAGGTCACCTCAAGCCATCATAGCCTATGGAAGAAGGAGCAGGAAGGAGCTAGTAACTAAGGGGGAACACCCTCTCCCATAAAATGGGAGTGTTCGGCACTAGGTGCTTGACATGGGTGTGGTGCGACAAAACACAAAGATACAATTATATATATATACATATACCAAACACACAGCCCAACCTATGGCTTCTTAAAAAGAGAAACTGAGCATGTGCCTCGGCACTGCTACCACGAAGCATACATCAACAACCAAACGATCATCCCCCAACCCCATTTAGGTTTTCATGTTTCATGCAATGGTTTAACAAATTATTACTACTGGTAAACTATCATCCAGACAAAACCTTTCACAAACATATCCCTGCCATCTACAACCAAGGTTAGGTAAAACGCAAGCAACCACATGCCATTTTATTTACAAAAGACAACCATACAACATTCCATCATTCATTTATTTCAAAGTTCCACACATAAAACCCTTTCCACACACAAAACATTTCCGCATTTGAAAACACCTTTTACTTCCAAAACACTTTTCATAATCAAAACAATTTTCATAAATAAAGGCATTTTCCACAACCAACCACTTCCCATTTCAACCCCATCGTTTACAAAAACATTTCCCACAAAACAACCAAACCACCAACATGTTCATTATTCCAATTTTTTTCAACCGGGGTGATCACACAAGGTTTTCATTCTCATTTAATCAGCCAGTCTTTACGTGCTTATCCATTTTCCATGTTTTAACAAAACCAACCACAAACAATTCAAATATCAATTGTGCACACAAAGGCCACCAACGGCCTTGATTTTCAGTAGGTAAAGGCCTTTCAATCCAAAATCACAATCAGAAGATAAAGAAACTGGAAGGCAATAGAAACAGCACAAAACCCCAAACCCTTCTTTATCCGGTTATTATCTTTATTTAAAGTTCAACTGCATCCCATGGAACAAAAGAAAAATATCCCACCCCGCATGTTGCACCAAATAGAGAGACGAAGGTAAACCCCTACCTCAAAAGGTCCCGATCACGTCGCTTCCGACGATGTCCTTCGGTGTCCTCCGCCTTCGCCAAACCCGAAAAACGCCTCCTAGGATGGAATCTGGAGAAGGAAGGCCGGAAGGAAATGTGACAAGTCCGGTCTTAGAAGCTTCGTCTCATATCTACGATCCTGTGGCCGCTGACGGATCGTAATTCGGAGCTCGGACAAAGAAGTTAGAGGAGGAATACTTCTCGATTGTCCAAGAGCGTCGTCGTGAGACAAAGAAGCGATCGATATGGAAGATAAAACATGACCTCGTTCTTATATAGGCAATGAATAGGTAAATTCGTATTCAGCGTGCATTAATGAATACACGATGTGACCGTACATACGTTACATGTTTTGATTGGTTAACACACAACACGTCACGCGGTTTCCACGCGTTTTAATAATAATGATAATTCTATCAATATGTGGTGTTTCGTTGACCCGAGGCATGAGTCATAAAAGTAGCTCATTAATGGTCTTAAAATGACCGTCATAATTTCATGGTTACGCTGTCGCTGACGGATCGTCAATCCGATACCGTATGAGGGAGATACGTTGGATACAAGATCCCGTAATAATAACAATATTAAATCTATTAATTCATGAGCGTTTCGGGTACCCAATCCGAAAACCCGAAAAAGACATCCAATATTGGACTCATAATTTTTGTCTCGTAGTCAGGGTCGCACTTCCACTGACGGTTCGTGAAACCGAGGTCGCAC
This sequence comes from Viscum album, assembly GCA_963277665.1. Taxonomy (NCBI): domain Eukaryota; kingdom Viridiplantae; phylum Streptophyta; class Magnoliopsida; order Santalales; family Viscaceae; genus Viscum; species Viscum album. The sequence continues at coordinate 2,066,815,209 of OY728131.1, forward strand.
GAAGAAGTTACGGACAAAAAGTGTTTTATCAACAAAATTAATAATAACAATATTTTATTATTATTATTAATCAATTATTTATTTATTTTTCATAACTCCAAAAGCAATCACATTTTGGAGTCTTCATGGGCGCTATAATTAAGCACCAATTCCTCCTTTTTCATTTATTTGTCTTTTAATTTTATTTCTCTTATTATTATTTTTTGTTTCTCTCTCCAATCTATTTTTTTTCTTTCATGATTCTCTCCCACCACCAAAAGTGGCGCCTCCCATTTCTTTTACTCCATGTGGAACGCCCCAAACTCCATTCTCACTTCAACTTTATTATTTAATAAAATTAATAATAATAACACCCATAATTAATGTACTAATTTAATCCCATTAAATTACTTTACCATGGTTATTAAGTTAAAACCATTCCATTTAATTAAATTCAAATAATTTAATTTACTAACCAAAAATTAAACCCATTTAATTTAATTTTCCAATCACACACACATTTATGTCACCTTTATCATTATTATTTAATTCAATAGTAATAAATCCTCTTTCAATTTCATCAACGGGTCCCCATCATTAACATTAATAATTATTATTATTATTGACGCCCATTATTTTCATATAATTACTCCATATATCTCATAACATTATATTCACGCATGGTTGGGAACCCCATTCACGTGCCTCTTCATGTTATTATTATTATAACAAATTATTATATAATAATACCCTTTTAATGTTATTAACACAATTCTAACTTTAATTGTGGAGAACCGCACAACGCCTCCTGTACAAGGTCACACCCATGCACCCCATGCATTTCATTCCTTTATAATTTATTACATGAGCCTCATTTATTGTAATTTATTCCTTTATAACTTATTCCATGCACCTCCCATCATTTTATTAAATATATTCGATTTTATTTCTTATATTTTACAATGATTAAATTAAAACCATTTTATCTAATTAACACCAAATATTTTCACGCCACCATTATCAATTATTATAAAAAAATTATTATTACAACACGTGTCGTGTCTGACCACATCAAATTTTTTACAAAGAAATGGACCGGAGAGGTCCGGGCCATTACACCAGATACCTCTCAAAACATTCTCGTCCTCGAGAATTAAAACCAACCCATAAAAGGGGGAAAGGTCCGAACAACCACCCCTCAAGATACCTCTCAGGCCTATTGTCATAACAAGAAACAACCGACAACCCTAATTATGTGAGTTAGGAATTCCCTCTCCTATGTCGAGATATTATCCGCTTTAGGCGGCACTGACTCGCCTGCACGGGTTTAATCGCATCCGCATTAATGCCTCTCGATTAAGGACTGAGCCTTCCCACTTCCATATATTAGGATTTTCCAACTTACACTGCCCCCCAACACCATACAAAACATCAATAAATTTCCCTAACACATGGCTTGAGGAATTCCTTCTCCCATGTCAAGATATTATCCGCTTTAGGCGGCACTGACTCTCCTTCACGGGTTTAATCGCATCCACATTAATGCGTCTTGATTAGGGATTAGGTCCTCCTCTCCCCACATGTTATGACTCTTCACACACATTTAAAGGAAAGAGGGAAACAACTTAGCATTATAAATTCATGAAAAAAAAAAGTTCCAGGCCCAAAGCATGGGCGAGAATGAGTTTCAACAAAGGAGTGTGATGATCTTGAATTTAAACAAAACATAAATGAGAGCATTTAAGTAAAATCGGAAACATCTCTCTTGATATCTGGCCTTGCTAGGGTTGCCACTTCTATTGAATGAAACTATCTGTGTCCCACTCCTCTGTCGTTCTGTTGACGTCCAGGTGCCATAGTTGTTCGGTAAACAGGGAACGCCGAAGCCCAAGTAGTAATGAAAAACTCAAAGTTTTAATTATCATTTTATTTCAATTTCTTTCCCAGAACACCCAAATCAAGTAAAACACAAACATTATGATGCATGTACCTTCCCTAGGGTCTCTACCCTGCAATCAATATAGTCTCACTTGGTCGTTCGGTAGGCTCAGAGTCCTTGCATTGGATCACGGGGGGCCCTAAAATCCCATGTCCTAGCCGGTCTTCCCTGGCCTATGTCACGCACCAAGATTAACTAACATTGTTGCCCTACCATCCCATGCAATCCTCACTGTGCCTAACTCCAGACTTCATCCTATCTCTCAACCATCAGCTCTGATACCATTCTGTCACGACCCCCTCCCACCAAAGATGCCCCTCCTGATCTGGCAATGGTGAAAGGAAGATAATGACCCCCGAGTCCCGCCTCCAGTAGGCCCCGGGTTGGCGACTAGCACCAAGGGTATGAGTTTTCACAAATATGGGAGGCATTACACTTTTTATTATTTTGGATCAGGAAATAGGACAAGTCAACCACCAAAAAGGGGAAAGAACAAGTGTATATAAATAAACCCAAACCAAGCCCACATGCATGTTTAAACAATTTTTATAACAAGGTACAAGTACAAGGAAGCTCAAAAGTACAATGCCAAAGAAAACAAGAGAACAACAACTGCAACAACTCCAACTGCCCAACTAGTAGGGTCCCGCACGGCCCTGGTAGTTCTCCTGGAAACCTGAAAGTAAACGTAGGGTGAGCATACAAGTATACTCAGTAGGGAAACCTAAAGCTCTCGTGCACAAGTGGGGAGACACCCTAAGGTCCCGTGAGAAAATAGAAGAACCAGAAACTAACAAGGAAAAACTATCCACCCATCCTCACTGGTCACACTCACCAAGTAACACAAACAAGTTTAGTATATATATAGAACAAAAGTATTGGGTACCCCGCACCATTTCCCACTTAATTAGATGCTGCTCTTCCTAACGGCAAACGTCCTGACGCTACCACACTCTTCCCGCCCGCACACACCTGGGCCAAACCACGCATCCCGCCCGCACACACCTGGGCCTCACAACCACGCATCTCTCCCGCACACACCTGGGCCACAACCACTAACCCGCCCACAGACACCTGGGCCTCATCCCGAAGGTTCTTGGGAACGGTAAGCCTGCCCGAAGAGTCTTGGGATAAAGGTCGCCTCAAGCCATCACAGCCTCCGAGACCTACCCGAAGAGTCTTGGGTGTAAGGTCACCTCAAGCCATCATAGCCTATGGAAGAAGGAGCAGGAAGGAGCTAGTAACTAAGGGGGAACACCCTCTCCCATAAAATGGGAGTGTTCGGCACTAGGTGCTTGACATGGGTGTGGTGCGACAAAACACAAAGATACAATTATATATATATACATATACCAAACACACAGCGCAACCTATGGCTTCTTAAAAAGAGAAACTGAGCATGTGCCTCGGCACTGCTACCACGAAGCATGCATCAACAACCAAACGATCATCCCCCAACCCCATTTAGGTTTTCATGTTTCATGCAATGGTTTAACAAATTATTACTACTGGGCAACTATCATCCAGACAAAACCTTTCACAAACATATCCCTGCCATCCACAACCAAGGTTAGGTAAAACGCAAGCAACCACATGCCATTTCATTTACAAAATACAACCATACAACATTCCATCATTCATTTATTTCAAAGTTCCACACATAAAACCCTTTCCACACACAAAACATTTCCGCATTTGAAAACACCTTTTACTTCCAAAACACTTTTCATAATCAAAACACTTTTCATAAATAAAGGCATTTTCCACAACCAACCACTTCCCATTTCAACCCCATCGTTTACAAAAACATTTCCCACAAAACAACCAAACCACCAACATGTTCATTATTCCAATTTTGTTCAACCGGGGTGATCACACAAGGTTTCCATTCTCATTTAATCAGACAGTCTTTATGTGCTTATCCATTTTCCATGTTTTAAAAAAACCAACCACAAACAATTAAAATATCAATTGCGCACGCAAAGGCCACCAACGGCCTTGATTTTCAGTAGTCAAAGGCCTTTCAATCCAAAATCACAATCAGAAGATAAAGAAACTGGAAGGCAATAGAAATAGCACAAAACCCCAAACCCTTTTTTATCCGGTTATTATCTTTATTTAAAGTTCAACTGCATCCCATGGAACAAAAGAAAAATATCCCACCCCGCATGTTGCACCAAATAGAGAGACGAAGGTAAACCCCTACCTCAAAAGGTCCCGATCACATCGCTTCCGACGACGTCCTTCGGTGTCCTCCGCCTTCGCCAAACCCGACAAACGCCTCCTAGGATGGAAGCTGGAGAAGGAAGGCCGGAAGGAAAGGTGAAAAGTCCGGGCTTAGAAGCTTCATCTCATCGCTACGATCCTGTGGCCGCTGACAGATCGTAATTCGGAGCTCGGACAAAGAAGTTAGAGGAGGAATACTTCTCGATTGTCCAAGAGCGTTGTCGTGCGACAAAGAAGTGATCGATATGGAAGATAAAACATGACCTCGTTCTTATATAGGCAACGAATAGGTAAATCTGTATTCAACGTGCATTAATGAATACAAGATGTGACCGTACATACGTTACATGTTTTGATTGGTTAACACACAACACGTCACGCGGTTTCCACGCGTTTTAATAATAATGATAATTCTATCAATATGTGGTGTTTCATTGACCTGAGGCATGAGTCATAAAAGTAGCTCATTAATGGTCTTAAAATGACCTTCATAATTTCAGGGTTACGCTATCGCTGACGGATCGTCAATCCGATACCGTATGAGGGAGATACGTTGGATACAAGATCCCGTAATAATAACAATATTAAATATATTAATTCATGAGTGTTTCGGGTACCCAATCCGAAAACCCGAAAAATACATCCAATATTGGACTCATAATTTTCTTCTCGTAGTCAGGATCGCACTGCCACTGACGGTTCGTGAAACCGAGGTCGCACGAAGAAGTTACGGACAAAAAGTGTTTTATCAACAAAATTAATAATAACAATATTTTATTATTATTATTAATCAATTATTTATTTATTTTTCATAACTCCAAAAGAAATCACGTTTTGGAGTCTTCATGGGCGCTATAATTAAGCACCAATTCCTCCTTTTTCATTTATTTGTCTTTTAATTTTATTTCTCTTATTATTATTTTTTGTTTCTCTCTCCAATCTATTTTTTTTCTTTCATGATTCTCTCCCACCACCAAAAGTGGCGCCTCCCATTTCTTTTACTCCATGTGGAACGCCCCAAACTCCATTCTCACTTCAACTTTATTATTTAATAAAATTAATAATAATAACACCCATAATTAATGTACTAATTTAATCTCATTAAATTAGTTTACCATGGTTATTAAGTTAAAACCATTCCATTTAATTAAATTCAAATAATTTAATTTACTAACAAAAATTTAACCCATTTAATTTAATTTACCAATCACATATATTTCTGTCACCTTTATCATTATTATTTAATTCAATAGTAATAAATCCTCTTTCAATTTCATCAACGGGTCCCCATCATTAACATTAATAATTATTATTATTATTGACGCCCATTATTTTCATATAATTACTCCATATATCCCATAACATTATATTCACGCATGGTTGGGAACCCCATTCACGTGCCTCTTCATGTTATTATTATTATAACAAATTATTATATAATAATACCCTTTTAATGTTATTAACACAATTCCAACTTTAATTGTGGAGAACCGCACAACGCCTCCTGTACAAGGTCACACCCATGCACCCCATGCATTTCATTCCTTTATAATTTATTACATGAGCCTCATTTATTGTAATTTATTCCTTTATAACTTATTCCATGCACCTCCCATCATTTTATTAAATATATTCGATTTTATTTCTTATATTTTACAATGATTAAATTAAAACCATTTTATCTAATTAACACCAAATATTTTCACGCCACCATTATCAATTATTATAAAAAAATTATTATTACAACACGTGTCGTGTTTGACCACATCAAATTTTTTACAAAGAAATGGACCGGAGAGGTCCGGGCCATTACATATTCTATTATGATAGGGCGGTGCATCAATATCATGAAAAACAAGGAATGAGGTCAGGGGCTAAGAACAGAAAAGAAGACAAGTTCTACGACTAGAAAAGTATCAGTGTATATATAATAATATTTCACTATCCAAACACATATCAAAACAAATTATTTATTCTCCTCAATGTTTCTACAATCTCTGAAACAAACCAATGGAAAAGATTATGGTTATTGTGTTTGTAAATTTATGAGAGAGATCATATTTCATAAAAAAACTAGAAACCCTGAAGAAGAATTTTTTAAGACAATTACTATTTAATTTAAAATATTTATTAATCCATTGTGTATTTATATTTTTCTAGTACTACTATGACTGTCGAAAATACTCATATTCACAAGACGATGTAGATGTGCTTAGAAACAAATGGGCGACATACTTGATGGAAGAATGTACACAAATAGCATGAAGATGTGAGTTCCATAGAAGTAGTGGATCGTTTCATATTTATGTTTAATTTAATTCTTTTTAGTATTACTCTCATAAGAATTTTTTTTCTTATATAGGTGGATTCCTTTGTTCGAGTTGGAGCGTTTTGTTTGAAACTAATCATGCTCATGAGAGATTGGACTTAGAGGCTAAAATGAGATAATGAAAACAAGGAAATGGATCAAGAATATATGAAGGTTAATTACTACTACTTATGTAATTAATTAATTGTGTCATCATTTTACCTACTCAAAACTGATCAAAAAGAACAAGTGAACGTTATCACTCAAAGTGCCTCTTTTTATTTAAATTTGAAATTACTTTTAGTAAAAAGAATAAGTGACATAATGAAAACTAAGAAAATGAATTTGAATTGTTTTGATACTTTAGTACAACAATCCATAAGTAATTTTTTATGTGTAGGAATCAACTACACCTAAATCTGATGCATGGTGTGGCTGGTAAGACTTTAAGTGTGTATTTTTATATTAAATTGAATTTAAATTCAACAAAAAGAACAAGTGACATACTGAAAACTGAGAAAACAAATTTGGATTGTTTTGATAATTTAGGAAAACAATTCATGAGTCATTTTTTGACGTGTAGGAATCAACCACACCTCAATCTGATTCATGGTATGATCAGTATGACTAGAAGTGTTTGTTATTAGTTTAAAATTGATATTTTAGTTCAAAACGTTTTACTCATTGAAAACCAAGAAAATGAACTCCAATTATATTCATAATTTAGGATAGATATTCATAAGTCATTTGTGATGTGTATGAATCAATCTCACATCAAACTAACACACAATGAAATAGGTATGACTCAAAATATGTGTTTCTAGTTTGAAATGACATTTTAGTAAAAAAAACACAATTGGCATACTAAAAACCAAGAAAACACATTCATATTGTTTTGATACTTTAAGAAAATGATCTAAAGTCATTTTTGATGTGTAGGAATCAACCGCACCTCAATATGATGCACAGAGTGGCCGGTATAACTCAAAGTGTCTCTTTTTATTTAAAATTGACATTAATTTAAGTAAAAACAACAAGTGAAATACTAAAAACTAAGAAAACACATTCTGGTTGTTTTTATATTTTAAGACAACAATCCATGAGTAATTTTTGATATGTATGAGTCAAATGCACCTCAATATGATGCATGGTGTGCCCGGTATGACTCCAAGTGTGTCTTTTTATTTAAAATTGACATTAATTTAAGTAAAAAGAACAAGTGACATAATGAAAACCAAGAAAACACATTTTTATTATTTTGATACTTTAGGAAAATGATCCATGAGACATTTGTGACATGTAGGTGTCAATTTCACCTCAATATGATGCACGGTGTGACCGGTATGACTCCAAGTGTGTCTTTTTATTTAAAATTGACATTAATTTAAGTAAAAAGAACAAGTAACATACTGAAAACTATGAAAAAACATTCAGATTGTTTTGATACTTTAAAAAAATGATCCATGAGTCATTTTTGACATGTAAGAATCAACTACACCTCAATCTAATGCACAGTGTGACCGGTTTGACTAAAAGTGTCTATTATCAATTTAAATTTGATATTTTAGTTCAAAACGCGTCACTCAATGAAAACCAAGAAAACACACTCTGATTATCTTGATTATTTAGGGAAGTGATTCATAATTCATTTTTGATGTGTATGAATAAGTCTCACATCAAACCGATGCACGATGCAACCGGTATGACTCATAATGCGTGTTTTCAATTTAAAATGACATTTTAGTAAAAAACACAACTGGCATATTGAAAACCAAGAAAACATATTTGGATTGTTTTGATACTCTAGTAAAATGATCTATAAGTCATTTTTGACGTGCATGAATCATCTAAACCTCAATACGATGTACGGTGTGGCCGGTATAACTCAAAGTGTCTTTTTTGATTTAAAATTGACATTAATTTAAGTAAAAACAACAAGTGACATATTAAAAACCGAGCAAACGCATTCATATTATTTTGATATTTTAGAAAAATGATATGTGAGTCATTTGTGACATGAAGGAGTCAACCGCACCTCAATATGATACACGGTGTGACCGGTATGACTCCAAGTGTGTATTTTTATTTAAAATTGACGTTAATTTAAGTAAAAAAGAACAAATGACATACTAAAAACTAAGAAAACACATTCATGTTGTTTTGATACTTTAGGGAAATGATCCATGAGTCATTTGTAACTTGTAGGAATCAATCACACCTCAATACGACGCACGGTGTGACCGGTATGACTAAAAGTGTACGTTGTCAGTTTAAAATTGACATTTTAGTTCAAAAGATGTCACTCACTGAAAACTAATTAAACACGCTCAGATTGTCTTGATAATTCAGGACAACGATTCATAAATCATTTTTGACGTGTATGAAGCAGTCTCACATCAAACCGACCCACGATGCGACCAGTATGACTCATAATGCGTGTTTCCTGTTTGAAATGACTTTTTAGTAAAAAAAAACACAACTCACGTACTGAAAACCGAGTAAAGACATTTGGATTATTTTGATATTTTAGGAAAACGATATATAAGTTATTTTTGATGTGTAGGAATCAGCTTCATCTCAATACAATGCACGATGTGGCCGGTATAACTCAAAGTTTGTCGTGTCACATACTGAAAACCGAGCAAACGCATTCAGATTGTTTTGATATTTTAGGACAATTATCTATAACTAATTTGTGGTATGTAGGAATCAGTTGCACCTCAATACGATACGCAGTGCGACTGGTATCACTCAAAGTGTCTTTTTTTATTTAAAATTGACATTAATTTAAGTAAAAATAACAAGTGACATACTGAAAATGGAGCAAACGCATTCAGATTGTTTTGATATTTTAGGACAACAATCCATGAGTCATTTTTGACATGTAGAAGTCTACCGCACCTAAATCCAACACACAGTATGACCAGTATGACTAAAAGTGTCTATTGTCAGTTTAAAATTGACATTTTAGTTCAAAACGTGTCACTCACTAAAAACCAGTCAAATGCGTTTCGATTGTCTTGATAATTTAGGACAACAATTCATAAGTCATTTGTGACGTGTGTGAAGCAGTCTCATGTCAAACTGACACACGATGTGATCGGTATTACTCATAATGCGTGTTTCCAGTTTGAAATGACATTTTAGTAAAAAAACACAACCAACATACTGAAAACCGAGAAAACGCATTTAGATTATTTTGATATTTTATGACAATGATCCATGAGTCATTTGTAATGTCTAGAAGTCAACCGGACCTCAATCTGACGCACGGTGTGACCGGTACGACTAAAAGTGTTTGTTACCAATTTAAAATTGACATTTTAGTTCAAAACGTGACACTCATTGAAAACCAAGTAGACATGCTCTAATTGTCTTGATAATTTGGGACAACGATTCATAAGTCATTTGTGACGTGTATGAAGCAATCTCACATCAAATCGGCACACGATGCGACCAGTATGACTTATAATGCGTGTTTCCAGTTTGAAATGATATTTTAGTAAAAAAACACAACTAACATACTAAAAAATCGAGCAAATGCATTCAGATTGTTTTAATAATTTAGGACAATGATACTTCAGTAATTTGTGACAGGTAGGAATCAGCCCCACTTCAATCTGACGCATGGTGTGACCAATATAACTATAAATGTGTCATTATTTAAAATTGACATTAATTTTAGTAAAAGAACAAGTGACACACTCAAAACCGAGCAAACATATTCGGATTGTTTTGATATTTTAGGACAACGGTCCATAACTCATTTGTGACGTGTAGGAATCAACCTCAGCTCAATAGGACGCACGGTGTGACCATTATAACTCAAAATGTGTCTTTTTTATTAAATATTGACATTTTATTAATGTATTTTTTCATATTAATGTTTAATTTATTTCTTTATAGTATTACTAACATAATATTTGTTTTCTTATATAGGCAGAATTTTTTGCTTGGATTGAGATGATTTGTTCGGCTACTGATACCATGAGCGGACATTTTTGAGAGGGGATCACGAGCATCAAAAGATGAAACATTATTGTTTTTAAATGTTTGTCGGATAATTGTATATGTAATTACATAAAACATTATTTGAAATGTATATAGCAGTGTTTTTTTTGTATATATCATGGGTGGACATTTTTGTATTCTTGATGTCACATTAAACGTATAAAGAATTGTTTGAAAGTACAAGTTTTTACTAGGTGTGCTGTTATATTAACAATACATTGCAGCCAACAGGGCCTTTATCACCACTATTTCGAGCGTTGATAAAGGGTCTCTTTTATTATCGTTATTTAAAGCGCTAATAAAGTGGGTCATTTATCACCATTGCAATTAACAACGATTTTTTTGAGTTGTTAAAAGGCATTTTGCGCTCTTTTAAAGGGCATATGGGTAGTAGTGAATGATTACTCGATAACCAGACACCTGACCCTAACTAACACGCTAAAATCAAGTTTGAGTATCCCATAATTGAGTTGAGACAATGTTCAAGTTTTAAATATAGACAGTTTTGTGTACCACTTATAGGGTACTTGAAACCCGAATATATATAACTTTTTTAATAATATTAAAATATATATATTTGAGTTAAAGCTCAAGTTTTAAATGAACTTTATCCATAAAACATTATAAATATATATATATGTGGGCATTTTAATAGGTCCCAATTTAAAGAAGTATTGGATTTATTGGTCATGTTCAAGTTTGAGAATAGTTAGAACAAGTCCGCCGCCTCCCGCCGTGGATGCTGACCGACTCCTCCACTTCCCACAGTCCTGCCCACTTCTCCACCACCACCCCTATAAATCCGATCCCCACATCCCACCTTCTCCCAACCTTCCTTATTATCGCATCCAACCCTGAGCTTCGGCATCCATATTACAACCATGGCCACCGCCACCTCCCTCCTCCTCGCGCTTGCTCTGCTCATCACCGCCTTCTGTGCCATCCCAGCATGCGACGGAGGTCGGGTCGCCGGAAGGAGGGACCTGGGCATCGACATCGGTGTCGGCGTTGGCGTAGGCGTCGGCCTCGGGGGTGCTGGCGCCGGCTCCGGCTCCAGCGCCGGCTCGGGCTCGAGCTCGGGCTCTGGTTCGGGTTCATACTCTGGTTCGGGTTCGGGTTCATACTCCAACTCCGGTTCCGGTTCCGGAGCAGGATCTGGCGCGGGCTCCGAGGCTGGTTCCTACGCGGGATCCGGAGCATCGTCCAGCCGCGGGCATGGGAAATGAGGAGACGCTGACTGTCACGAACCGGGCCATCCCTTGGGGCGTTTGACTGAAATTGGGGGTTTTATTCCTACCAATATCAAATTTGTGTGTATTTTATATCGTTATTAAAATAATAACAACGACAAAGGTATATCGATATTAAAATAACAAGAATTGTTTTTAATCACTCTAAAATGGGTGTCATACTAATCGATGTTTTAAAACCGGGATCAGACCGGATGGTGTGACTGGTGGGTTTCCGGTTCGACCCAAATTATTTGGCTGTTTTGGACGTTGAGGTGGTTTTGACCACGCAAAACTAGTTGGACATGTTGGTGTTAAAATTTACAACCCCATCTTGGTGTACACTCCTTCACATGGTTCAAAGTTTTTAGAATGGGTATCAAAAACCTGTTTCTTAGAATGGCACAAAAATATTCAAATCCTATGGAAAAACGTTAAAATACCTTAGGTTTCATATTTGAGAATGAATAACGCATAACTAGTGAAGTTTTTATTGGAGATCGACATCGATCATAATTAAAGATAAATTACTTCGTGCGTGAACTATTAATTGAGTATGAGTATGAGGTTTTTCTTTCGACGGTGATTCGGGAGGGGGAGGCCTGCGCCGCTCCCGACATCGTCTCCCCCTTCTCCCTTCCCCCCTTCCCCTCTTATTCCCCCTTGCTCTCTCATCTCCTTTTTTCTTCTCGTTTTCTCCCTTTAGGATTTGCGTTCCCTTGGGTTTCAACCCCACCTTCCTTCTTTTTTGGTTTTCTGGTCTCGGTTCTTCTGGGGTCACCGTCGTTGCTCTCCGTCACAGCCCGCCCCTCTCCTCTGCTCTCTAGGTCTCCACATCTCTCTCTGAGGTGGATTAGAGCGGTGGTCTCTCTAGGGCTTTGGGAAGTGAGGTCAGCAGATTCGCGCGGCGGCTCTTTGTTGGCCCCGAGTTGGTTTCAGCTTTGGCTTCATTGGCTTGGCTCGTCGACGGCGTTTTTGTGGCAGATGTGGTGCTCGTTGGTCGTTGGTCGCGTGACTTGGTGTTCTTTGGGCGGCTCACCAGTTTTGCGTGGACCTGAGGGTTGCTTCACGCTTTGTTGGAGGGTTCAGGCGGTCTTGCTGTCGCTGTGGGTTTGTGGCTTGGTGCTGGCGGCGTTTCGGGCGTCAGGGTGGGGTGCCTGCAGATTCTCTGGCCGCGTCCTTCCAACGGCTTCCTCGATGGCGTGATGGCTCGACAACGTCGACGATGGCGAGTCAGAAGCGACGACAGCGACGACGATAGTTTTGACTGAGCGACGGTGTTGTGTTGTGTTTTGTTGTCGATGGTGGTGTTTTGAACCGATTAGGATGAAGATTGAGGTAGTGACGACGTGATGTTGGGCCGACAACAAATTTCTGGTGGATCACACCAATGACCTTCTGAAGATGTGATGATGGAGTCGTGTGATGTTAGGCGCAAGACTAGACGGTTGCGCATCTCGAGGTGGACGCGTGGCGATGATCATGATTTTGATCAAGAATTTGAAATTTGAAAATTTGAAATGAATTCTGGAATGTTTGGTTACCGTTGATCTGCTGCTTTTGAAACTTGGTTTTTGTTTGTATGGTTACCGGTAATCCTTAAATCGGCTTTTTGGAAAATTTTTAAAAAAGGTTTGGAGTATGAGTATTTCAATAGGTTTTCAAGCTTGATGCTTGATATGCATCGAATCAATACAAGTCTTAACATCTTCTCTACCAACCTTGTCAATATGTCTCTTAGATTCATCGATGTGACTAATCTTTTCAATGATGAATCAATTTTCATTCTGAATGTCTAAAAAAATCCAGTTATGCATCAATCAATTTTCACCATTCACAATAAACTGGATTCTTCATTAACCGAGACTTTAATTCTTATAAAAAACCACTAGTTTTTGAATAACAAAATCCAGAGCATCAATATGACTATACAATCACACACTTTACCCTTTCCATTGCTAGCATAAACTCTAATTCAATGATAGACAATGAAACTATAGGCTAGAAATTTGATTTTCAATTGATAACATATCCATACATGGTATAAATACAGTACATTAATGATCAACTCAAGAAAATCTTCACCGTAGCTTAAATATGTTTAACTAACTACATCATCATCAATGACATCATGAAGCACAAATTATCTTTACCTCTCAAGTACCACATGATCCATGTACAACTACCCAAAGTGTCTTTCGAGGATTACTCATGAATATGACTATCAAATTGAATGCATGAGGTAAGTATTAACAAGTGCATACAATAAAAAACATCAAGCTACCAACTAAACTAGATTACAGAACTTTCTTGCATTTTAAATTTAGAAAATTATAGAGGAACCTAGTGTTGTTATCGATTACAAAGCTTATATCAGTTATTTAGGCTACTATCACTTTGTATATACAAAACTACAAAACAACAATATACTTTAATTAAAAACTTTAAATCATAACTACAAAACAATAAAATATTAATTATAAAAATTTATCAGTGTTCTGAAATTAGTATGAAGTGCGTATAATTGAATTTAGTCAATTTAAACCGAATTGATCATTTTTTAGTTTGTTACAATGGGGAATCAATTTTTTCACAATCATTTTGATTTAGTAATTGTAACTAATATGCTTTAAATTTAACCCCTATTGCGAGTAAAATTCAAGCCCTGTTTATAGATTAGAAACCTAATCATGGAAGCAAAATTTGTTCAATGGTAAGAAATTTATTTTCCTTGAATTTATTTTCCTTGAATTTATTTGATATCCCTAAGTTGAAAAAATCCAGACCATCTTTATAATAAATTAAAATAAATAATTATCTCAATTAATGCATAATCAAACGTAAAGTAATATTTAATTACTTGAAAATACTTCAATTTTTCATTATTATACATACTAAATCATAACCCCAAAACATGGTGAATTAATTATATATGATGGATAATGAAATCATAAGAAGAAACTTACATGAACACACGAATAAATACAATAAAAAAACCAAAGCCCAAGAATAAGGGATCCACTTCACCAAGATTTAAAGAGTAATTATCACTAAAAAATAAGCTCCTCTTCACCATGAGAGGATAATCTTAAAATATCATGTCTAACAACCCCCTTAAATGGACCCAATGTTAGAGATAGAAATTAAAAGGGATAACTCAAAAGTGTTTGGGAGAATCATGGTCAATGATCATGTCTAACATAGTTCAACAAAACCCCATATTTTAGTAGTTTCAAAAATTTGAATCTATTGAGAATGTGGTGATTAATTTTAGAAATGACTCAAGGTGTGTATTATTGTAGAATAAAAATTACTTTTCCAAAAAACAATATTGAGAGAAATTCATGACCATGCACATCATTGTGTATATGTGTCAATAATTTTTTTTGATGTATATAGCCTAGAGAACGATGTGATTCTAGGAGATGTCACTATTTTATAGATGCATGATTTGATTTGGTCATTAACTAGATCCCCTATTCCTTATTTAATCTCTTAAGGTGCCTATTTCATTCCATTCCATTAAACACCTTTTGGGGAGGGGTGAAATTCACTTATTCATGAAAATTGAAACATTAAATGAAAATAAAAAGAG
This sequence comes from Viscum album, assembly GCA_963277665.1. Lineage (NCBI taxonomy): Eukaryota > Viridiplantae > Streptophyta > Magnoliopsida > Santalales > Viscaceae > Viscum > Viscum album. The sequence continues at coordinate 2,066,830,496 of OY728131.1, forward strand.
CAATTTGAAACCATTTGGCATGCAAGGATCCTTAAAAACAATGCATGAAATGGATACACAACACTCCTTTACACCCATCCCTTTTATTTTCCTTTGGAAAAGATCTAGATAGTCCTTTCAAAGGGACCTCAAAATGAAAGACATAATCATCACAATACATGCCAATTAATAAATCATGCTCAAAACAAATTTTTTATTAATTTATGCAAGGTACAAGAGAACAAGGAAATGAGAAAGCATGGAGAGGGAAAAGTGGAGACCAGGAATCACGGGGGTCTAAATTAGTGAAGGCCAGGGGCATCTACATGCACCAAATTCACTACCTCTATAGGTAGGGACCCAATGCTTGCGAAGCATGAAATCTAATCACTAGGGATTTCATGATAATCCAAAAAGTCCGCAACCGCGTTACCTTCACACCATGTGTGATAAATAACCATGCAGTTGATCATCAAATCTTTTCATTTCTGAATGATATAGCCAATGGACCATGGTGTGGACCCCCATCCACAAAGCGCATTAAAAATAGTCATCGATTCAGTTTCAATCGTTGTAAGATGAATATTCTTCCGAGTGCACAGAAGCCTTGTGAGCATGGATTGGGCCTCCGCCTCAAGAGAATTTCCGCAACCAAAGTAAGCACAAAAATCCATAATCATTGAGCCTCTAGTATCCTAGATTACCCCTCCACCCATCATCTAGCCTGAGTTACATGAGTCATCAATGTTCATTTTAAGCCCCTCTGGATGAGGATACCACCTAACCCACCTGCCCAGTCTATTGTTGGAAATCTTGGATGCTAAGTGCCTGAGATAAGGTGACTGATAGATGGGGCAGTTTCACATTTCCTGTAGAGTTGGATGAAATAATTTATGGTGGTTCTGGTTTTAATCACTAGGCCCTTCCCAGTACCTTCATATCCCTAATGACATACCCCGTTGTGTTCACTCCAAATTCACCAACATCTAGCCGCAAAAATGAGATCTCACGCCATGCGCTCTGGGCAACTATGCGTTACACCCTGGAACCAGTAGCTGAAGAAGTCGACACTCAGGTCCCCCTATGAGGACCATCCTATGAAGCTGCCAAAAGAATACCACACCATTTTTTCCCAGTCGTTGTTGAATAAGAGGTGCTTTGTGTCTTCAGTTTTTGGCTCTTTGCAACAGTCACATTTAGAGACAAGATTCACTCTGCGATGCATAATATTCTCTTCAGTAGGCAATGCATTATGTCGCACTCTCCAAACCAGAAAGTTGGTTTTAGACGGGAGTTCTTTGATCCATAGCACGTCATTCTACTCCTCCCTATTATGTTCCATCGTTTTTATTTCCCAATATTCCTTGGTTGAGAATGTGTTCGATGATGATCCCGTGAAGACACATCGATCTGTTTTCAAGTTTGTGACAATGGCATCACATACTATTCACTGATCCTTGTCCAGAATGGCATGCATGAAGCTGGGATGAGCCACCACTTGCTTGAAAGTGATGTCCAGAACTGGACATCTAGGGAACCTAAGCTTCATGCCAACCCAGTTGCACTACCACAAATTGAGGTCTCCTCTACCCACAATCTAGTAAGAGTGGTGCTGGAGTTCCTTAAATTGAGGTTCAACCATGTTCCAAGTGGCTTAAGTTCTTCCCCTATGACTTCTAGAATCACCCCCGTATCTACCTTTCATAACTTTCCCCCATAGAGTCCTCCCTTCCACCACCTCCCAAGCAGGCTTTGCTTAAATACCCTCTATTGTCCCTTCCATACTTTTAACATTAATCCCACCCACTGCCAGGGGTTTTTCCAACCTTTCCCATGCCACCCAATGATATTTCCCATCCATCTGAGAATCCCATAAAAACGATGACATCAAAATTTCCATTTGTTCAATAATATCCTTTAGTAACTTAAGTGCAGAAAGGATATGCATTGGAATAGAGAACATAACACAATTTATTTGGGAAATTCTTCCTCCAAATGAAAAAAATGGTTTTTCCAGTTAAGTATGATACCCTTAATTTTTTCCAGCACCTTATTGAAGTGTTGGATACGTGACTTTCTATGTGAGATTGGAGCACCTAGGTACTCTATAGGAAATGAACTTTTCTTCATACCCATTCTTCTTTCAAGGATACCCACCCTTCTATCTGAACATATGTTTGATATAAAAATATTGCTTTTAGCCTTGTTCACCACTTTCTTGCTCCATTTGTAGTAAATTTTAAGGATGCTATTGATTCACTTGATGGGCCGATTACTACCATTTACAAACACAATTGTATCATCTGCAAACATAAGATGAGATATAACATGGAAATGTTTCTAGGACGATAAGGAAGAATGGATCATGCCATAATTCTTTTATTGATATACCTACTCAGTGAATCTTGTTCCATGATAAAAAGGGTAGGGGAAATTGGATCACCTTGTCTCAATCCTCGAACCATTTTGAAAAATCCATATTGCTTCCCCATAAAGGATGTTAAAATCCAGGTGAAAATAAAGCATCGGAAAAAAAGATTAACCACCCAATTGAAAAAACCCATCATGGAGAGAACCTTAAGAATAAAGTTCCACCCCAACCTATCATAAGCCTTGTTCATGTCTAATTTTAAAGAAATATTGTAGCCAAATGATTTTCTGTTAATGTCACCAATTACCTCTTGAGCTAGCCCAATAACACTCTAGATGGATCACCCTTTGATAAATCAACATTTCTCTTTTGAAATCCAGCTGGGCAAATAAACCGCCAATATTCTATTGAGAATACAAGCCAAGACTTTGTAAGGAAAGTTACACATGCATATTGGTCTATAGTGTTGGAGGGAGTGTGGGTTATTAATCTTGGTAAGCATCACCATTTTAGTGGGACAGGAAACATGAGGTATATTTCCTTGTTTGAATAATTTATTCATTGCTTGCACCATTTCCATCTTAATCAACTCCCAAGACGCCCTATAAAATGACCCCAGGAATCTATCAGGACCTAGGGCATTCTCTGGGTTGAGAGACCAAACTGCATCCCGAATCTCTACCTCCTCCGGAATGGATTCCAATCCTTCATTGACAGTATTAGTAAACATGTTAGGAATACCATCAAAAATCCCTGCATTCTTTCTTAGGTAACCCTCCTACATATTCGAGTTGGTCTCAACAAACAGTTGCCTGAAGAAATTGTTAGCCATTCTGCCAACACTTTCCGAATCATTAGAATAAATATTCCATAAGAATGTTTAGTCTACTAAAACACTGCTTTTACTTAATACAAGCATGGAAAAAAACCCAAGTTACAATCACCTTCGTGCAACCATTTGATCCTCGATCTTTACCTAGACTTTCATTCATGCCAAAGCAACAGGTCTGCAAAAGAGTTATTCCAACTGATAAGTTCAGCAAAAACAGTCTCATCCCAATTGTTCACAAGGCCTACTTCCAGCCTCTCACTTTCTACACTAATCAACTCTAAGTATCGATTCTAAGAAGGCTTGTTCCGTACCTAGGTTTGGAGGTCCCCCTTGAGCCTTCTGAGTTTGTTATGAAGTCGTGTCCATGCCTATCCCTACAATGATTTATCCCAAGATTCCTGCACAGCGCAGTAGAAATCTGGTTCCTCCATCCACAGATGAGAGAAGAAGAATTTCTCCCCATGGTCTCTCTTAGGTGTCATTGTGAAGCGCAACGGAGAGTGGTCAGACATATTATGAGGCATATGAAATACCTTTACATCAGGATAGGAAGAAATGGCTACATAGTTTTCCAAGCAGCGGTTGAGTCGACACCAGGTCCGCTTCCTGCCTCTCTAGTTATTGCACCGGGTGAAGCATTCTCCATCATAACCCAGATCCATGAGACCATTTCTGGTCATGAACACCATGAAGACTTGGATCACTATACGTGAAAAGGATCCCTCCCCCTTCTTCTCCCTAGGTCCCTCCACCACATTGAAATCACCCCCCAAGAACCATGGGAATTCCCCCAGTTCAAAAGCACCAAGATCATCTCAAAGTAATTTACGGGCTTGCATGTCACATTTAGCATATATAAATGAGAAGAATAAGCAGTGTGACCCTGAGGTGATCTTTGTTGTAATAAATTGATATGACGATTCCATTAGATAAATAGTGATGTTATGCTTCCAAAAAAGCCAAATATGGAGGTTTTTTGGATTGACATGCATAAACTGACACACCCTCATTCTTCGAGCGAATTATGAAATTTTATCATAACTTTGTTTTGGTTCCAAGACTTCCGTTAAAGAGACTGAACTGTTCCAAAATTCATTAGCAATGAAGTTTGTCTTAACCTTGGCTCTGAGGCCATGGGAGTTCCATAAAAGAAATGATGTCATTGACACGAGTTACATCTGTTATTGGCCCCATACAAACAACCATGCTGCAATGGAGACATCACTGCAATAGCTTTAAGTTTAGACTGAGATCTGGTACAAAATCACCTCAAAGATGATGATGCTACTACCAAAACCGGTGAAATTTGATCATATGGTATCACAATATCCCATGTGTAACCTACCCAAGTCAACCAAAGTTCAATTTTTAAAATATTAATTCTTAAAATAAAATGTTTTAAATAAAAACATCACCTTTTAATTTAAAATAAGGCATTTAATTTAAATTTAATTATTTTAAACTCTATCAACTCAATAAGGAATTCATCTATTATAAATGGTTAGTTATCACTTTAAAGGGATTAAGGGTCCTTTCTAAAATTTGACTTTTATTTTTCTATCTATAGTATGAATTAATGTGACATATAAATAACAAAAATTTTACTTTATTTTTTATATTTCCTATCTCATTCGAGTTGAAAAATAAATAATGTGATCATTAAATTAAAAATATATGTGAGTGACATAAACAATCTCAAATTTTTTTTCCAGAAACATACAATAAAGAATTAAATTTGAACCGTTTCCATGATTTAAAATTCCCCATAAACATTTAAAATTAAACTATGCATTTTAAGCTAAAAGTTTTCAAAAAAAAATTTAATTTCACAAAATGTACACACTTATAAGAGATTACTCATTAATTTAACCACATATGATAAATAAAAGTGATTTATCAAAGATCTTTTCATTTAACAAATATGAATTGTAATGACCCTCGATGATTGGTATTGATGGAGGCATAGAAAATCCAAGTTCTAATAAGAGTGAAGCTGGAGTCAATTTGAATTTTCTGATTCAAATCATAAATTTAAAGGGGGAGGGGGGAGGGGGAAGAGAGAAATGACCATTTTTCCTTTTAAAATGAGGAGTCCACTCAGGGTTCCCCATCTGTTGATCATCAAATGGGGAGGTTAGGGTTGGGGGAGCCCCTCTATCGCTCTTATTCTTCCCTAATATTTAACTCCCTAGAACCACACTCCCATATCCAGTGATCATAAATACATACATTATATACTTGATTTGATACTAGCTATCAAATCCTAGATATATAACCATCGTTAATTACAAAATAAAAATCATTCATTGCATCTCTTACATTCCAAGGATCTTTTCAAGTTTAGAGTTTCAGAGAATTAAGATGCATCATAAACTAATAAATACCATGTATTTCTCAACTAATGGATATTTTTTTCACTATATATAAGAAAATACTAAATTCATAATAAATCCTTAACATCTCCCTTAAATTCTTCCACATTTCTATCCTTCTAAACATGTTTCATGTATTAATTTTCTTTATAACTTGTGGAATGAAAACAAAATAAAGGGGTGAGCTCAAATTATTAGTAAGGGAAACATATAACTGAAGCAATCATGAAATAAACATGGCATAAATATTATTAGAAATAGGTAAACAATAAGAAAACATAATAAACTTGAAACCGAGAGCATGATATATCTATGAAAATAAATGAAAAAATGGATATCAATGATTCCAATCTCATACTGATGGAATGCATAATTCTGGGCATAAAAAACCTACTATCAAGGCCTTATTCTAAGACATTTAAATTTCTTTGAGACCACATTCAAGATATATTTCCAAATTAGGAAGGCATATACAAAATACCCAAACCTATTTTATATCATGAGACCCGTTGATGCATCAAGGGGATATATAATGTCGGGCCCCACCTATCACCTGATTACATCTAATGAATTCACTATAAGATTCATCAAGACTTTCATACCACTCCCTGAGTAACCTCTTACTCAATAAATATTTTATATTGGTATAATGATAAATACATAAATAAAATACATAATAAACCTTTGTTAGTAGTCAATAATCATCAAGAATGTCAATACTTTTCCCCATGTCAATAAAAGTGGTAACATGATCATAACCCATCTAGAGGAAGAAGGTAGATGGATAAATAATACATAGTCAACTTTCTAATAATCATCCATATGGGATGTCAATACCTTTTCACATGTCAATAAAATGGGATAATATGATCATAACCCATCTAGAGGAAGATGGTGGATGGATAAACAATACACAGTTAAACTTCCAATAATAATCCATATTGGAATTCCAATAATTTTCCCCATACTAATAGAATAACATTCTTTCTTAGTGAACATCATCCAATCTGAATTATATAAAATTTTATGTTCACACCATATAGAACAATGAGTATACGACTAAGTTAATACTGGAATAACATTATCATAATCCATTCATATAAAGAAAGTGGATGGTTTAAAAAAACATATTTTAGGAAGTTAATTTTTTTTGTCAAATGGTTTATGTGTTATGAATGTATATCCTCAAAAAAATGAGAGAATACCACATAATAAAATCAAAGGGAATAATGTACCCAACTTATATGAAATAAGTTCAAAGAACAATCATAATGCAATGAATAAAATTTGAGTTACCAAAAATTATCACTACTGGGGAAACTAATGAATCAATAGACACTTGATTAAGAGGACATGATTTATCTTGTAAATCCCATGAAATAAAAAAAAATTCTTGAGTAGTAAATACACCACACAAAGGAATCATGGTGAAAAAAATGTATTAAGTCTCAAAGAATGGAAATTGAGACTAAGGAAACCCTTACGACCTTAGAAAATTTTGAATAAAATCCCCAATTTTGTTATCTCAAATAGGAAATATATACACCACATAAATTAATTTAGCTTCATAAATACAACACTTGTCTCATTGAAGGTAAATTGAGATGAAAACCCTTACAACTTTAGAAACTTTCGAATCAAAACCCCTTGAAAAAGAGTGATTGAAATTGAACTTAAGATTTAATGATTAAAAGGTAATTTATTATATTACATCTCAAATAAGAAATATATACACCACGCAAATTAAATTAGGTGCATAAATAAAATACTTGTGATAATGAAGGGAAATTGAGATGAAAACCCTTACGACTTTATAAACATTCGAATCAAAACTACTTGAAAGAGAGGACATGAAATTGAACTTAAAATAACATAATTAAAAGATAATTTATGTCATGATATCTAAAATAGGTAATATATACAACACTTAAATTAAATTAGGTGCATAAAGACAATACTTGTCTCAATGAAGTGAAATTGAGATGAAAACCCTTACATTGTTTCCATAATGAGTTGAGCACACTTTAAATGCATGTAAAACAAAAATTAATAAATTAATATCCTATTTAATAACCTTAATCACAATATTAACCTTTTATAATCATTATTATAATTTTTTATCATGATTTCATTAGTTAGTTATAGCACATTATGACCATTGGATGTTAATAACTTTAACTATTTTGAGGATGTTTAATAATTTTGATATCATTACCCATCATTTTATCCAAAGTTAATTATTTTTATATAATTAAATATTATATAATATATAATATATATTGATTTAAAATTTTCTTATTTCATTCCATATGTGTTTTGGTTATGTTATCTGAAAACCAAATTGATAATCGATTATTTTGGTAATTTTGGTGGTCGAAGATGATTTATTAATAATAAACTTTATACCATATATAAATTTTCAAAAAACATAAAATGATACTTTTTTTATCAACCTATATTAATATCATTATTTAGTTTTTCATATTCATCTATGATCATATTTTAAATCATTATTCATGTAGGTGGTTAAACCGACCCAAACTTGAACACGCTTTAACTCGATGGATGAGTATGGTTACGGAGGTGCTTATTTTTGACATATTATTATTATAATAAAATAATAATGATATCATTTTTCTTTTTTATGATTTTGAACTTAATTTAATGTTTTTTAGATAAATAATTAAAAACTAGAAGAAAAATAAAAGAACGATTCTTTATTGAGGTGGCAGTTTGCACACACGCATGATTGACGTTTCTTTGTATTTATAAGTGGATGAAAATGATTAAATAAAGTTTGTAACATTAATAAAACAAGATATAAATATAATAATGATATTAAATTCATAATATAATTATTTTTATAATATATTTGGAAGAGTATGATTAAGAAGAAAACTTAAGAATGAGATAATACTTACATTGGAGACTCGATATTTCCTTGGAATACTCTTTTGAATTGAAGGGGTTAGGATAAATTAGTGTAACCAGGGGATTTTTGAAGTTGGATTGATTTATGTTGGGATAATAATATATTTTAAATGATTAATTATAAGGTGAATTGTAACTTTGAATTATTTAAGTGGTATCCTTTTATAAGAGAAGAAAAGAGGTACTTTTGGAAACACTCATCATTTTTCAATAATTCCATGACACTATTCCAAGGTAAATGGATCCAAAGTTTAGAAATATTTGACTTTTGGGAGTATTTGGGTAGATAATGACTCATCCAAGTCTTTACATACATGTTTTAAACATGTTACAGGGGGTTTTACCATAAAGTTTTTTCATTTCACCCTTTTACTTTTAAACTTGGTAACTAGTTTTTAACTAAGTGATTTTATGATTTATTGAAAACATAAAATAACAAAAATTATCAAATTTAGGTGTTATGGAAATAAATTTAACATCTATTTAATAAAATTAAATTTATAAAAATTATAAAATTAACTTTTAAATTTAAAAATATAATGTGTAGAAAAATTATTTTTGTAGAAAAATGATATTTTGACCATTATGGATTTTTTAATCTTATTTAGTATTGATTACCAATTAAATGAGTCTTAATATATTTATTTATGTGATTATAAATCATACTATATTCATCATTTAAATGAGATAAATTTAATTGATTCAATAGAAATTCCCTGATATTAATTAAACAATAATTCTAAAATAATTGTTTACAATTATCATGGTATTTAGCATTAATCTTAATAATGTAAATTTTATACCTAAAAATGGAATTGAACATAATAAATAATATAAAAATTATTATCTCAAATTTAATAATAATTTTATCAAATTAACTTTCAATTTATAGGGAAATTGATCTTAACGTTAGTGCATGTAACATGTAAAAACTTATTTTTTGAAAAATAACATTATTAATCTTTTAAATTTATATATATGATAAAATTATCATGGTTACCAATTTTAAAGGCATAAATTGATTTATTATTAATTTAATAAAAGATAGTATGCTTCTATATCAAGAAAAAAACAAACCACACCTTGAAAATAATTGATTTAAAGAGAAGAACAAAAATAATTTTTATATTAAAGTAACATTTGACTTTAGTTAAAAAAATATTTTGCATAGATTTTATATGTATAAATAATATTTAAACATAAATATTTTTATTCATTAATTTCATATTTTATTACTTTAATTGTTTTTAAATCTTCTAGGTTATTCTTAAATAGTGATAAAATCATGTAAATTATAATTTTCATAAATCCCATATTTTTTGACTAAAAATCGACTTTTTTAGAAAATGATAAAAAATTAATAATAAGTAAATTTTTTATATGATTAATTAAAAAAATATTTTTATTTTATCTAATTAAAATTCTAAAATTCTAAAATTTATCTTTTAGTAGGAAATGAAAAATATAAAGACAACTGCTATTATTGAAAACTCCCTTTTTAATTATTAACTGATAATAACTATTTATCTTCTAAAGAAAATTAATTTTAATTTATTACCATATTAGGTTTATTACTAATATTATCATAATATTTCACATATAATTTACATTGGGTGTTGTGTGAAAGACAAGTTATCAAACATATCAACTTTATTAAAGGTAATTAGAACTTCAGGGTGTTGCATTCTCCCCCTTAAATCAATTATGTCCTCAAAATTTGACTTATAAGATCAGAGTAATTTATATAGGGAACTTATAATTAACCACAAACCACTATATGATCATGGGTATATTTAGGACATGCAATGAAATTTATCTATATGAAAAATCATTATAAGAACTTTATAAAGAGAACTAACCCATTCCTAATTTTACATGGAATTCTACTAATGGATGTAGATCTAGACCCATAAAGAATAAAATCCTATAAACCATGTAAATGATTCATATGATAATCATAACACTAGGGTTTTTTATTTATAACTCCATATCCATTAGTTGGTGGAAACATACATGACATAAGATGCTATAAAATCTAGAGTGAAAACTCACTATTGGATTCATTAGTAGTAGTTTCACAGGCTTTTCCTTATTTGTGTGGTTGTTAGTGACTATTTTAATAATTTAACTTTTTATTTTTACATTTATTCACATAATGTCAAACTCTCTTATAATTGAAGAAACATATTTTTGTAGCTTCTCTCTTTTCCTTTCACTTTTGAGCCTGATAACCTTTAGCTCCACACTTATAGAATTTACCTCATGTCTCAGTTTAACATATATCATTCTTGGTTCAACCTAGGTTACTTTTAGTTGGGTTCTATCATAATTATTCACCTAATCCTTAAAATAGATATCCCAAATTATCATGAGCTTTATTAAAATATTTCAAACCCAATAATCATTGAAATCTATGCTCTCAAAATCTAACTTACCCTTACTTAAAAAATGTTAATCATTTCAACAATAATATACCCAATTAGGTATATCCACAATTAATATACTCTTAAAAACATACCTTTCCAAAAATATATTTAAATTTCCAATACATTAAACCAAAATGAGATAATATTTTCCTCTAAAAATTAACTATATCTTTAACACTTAAATGGAAATAACCACTAATTCATAATATTAGACACTAGTCACTATATATTATAATCCCAAAAATGAGATGAACTTCACTAAGGATATCAAAAATAAAATATCATTCCCAATGATAAAAATTACTATTTAACTTACTTCTTAAAAATAAAACCACCCTTTATTATCTCGACATTAAACATATACCAAACCTAAAACTTATCCATCCCTCAAACATGTGTTCTTCAATAGTTATATCCAAAAATATAGCCTTGTCATAAAATCCTCTCTCAAGGTATTTGATTCCAATTAATATATGACTTGAAACCATTAATGCAAAATTACTACAGAATGATCATTATATGTTTCACATAATTATCCACAACATTCAAAACATAGAAAAATGTTATCAATAAATATCACTTCACAAATTAAAATAGCTAAAAAAATAAAAAATTAATTTCTATTATGATATCAACCACACTACGATAGTTAAGACTAGGAAACTCACCTTTTACATAAAAATAGGAATATACTAAAGTTCTTAATCATTTACATATTCTCCCTTATTTGGTTATAAGACATAGTGGTTTCTAGATACATACCTTTCACAAATTCAAATTCATGATTATGTTTTAACCAAATACTAAAACCAAAAAAGTTATTATAATATACAAAATATGAATATGAAAACATCTATCTAAATATTTATTCCCTTATGGGACCTTTTATTTTAACATATGATACTTTTAGATCAACCTATAAATATCCTTGTTTAATCCTTAGTTATCTATAGTCATTTTTCTATTAGGTTATCTAACCTAATTAGTTAAAATCATTATTAAATCCTTAATAATAGTTCATAAAGAGAATATTATTAACCAAATTATATCTCTTAGGAGTGTCTTTATAGGTGTGAAATCTGAGGTGAAGTGCCTATCTTGATCAGTTTCCTCCACTGAGGGGGGGGGGGGTGAATCAGTGGAGGGTAGTTTTTAAAATTTCTTAAATAAAACCTCTTTGACTTATTAGAGTATGATCCAATCAAAATAGAAGTAACAAAAACTCAAGTGATCATACAAAAAATAAAAAGAAAGGGACACATAGATTTTACAAGGTTCAGATCTAGTTTGTAATCTTACTCTTTTCCATGACAGGTAAACCCCCCCAACCACAAATTATTTTCACTATATCCCCAAGTGAAATTCACTTACAAGAAATAAATATCCAACCACACATGTGAGGTGTCACACCAAACAACACAAATTCTCATTGAAATACAAAATATGATTATAGAAAACTGAAGAAGATCACCAGAAAAATAGGTTGATTCAGTAATAAAGAATATAGATCTCCTTCCATGAGCCTTTAGAATATGCAAGGAAGTATTTATCATAGTGTAGTCATGATATAATTCCACATACATTCTCAGAAATAAACCGTAGTAATTATAAATATGTGATATACAATAGATGTTAATCACTAAAGAACCATATTTTAATGGATGTAGACTCACCTTTTTGTTTTTTTATTTATCACTCTTAATGCTCAAGCATGAATCAAAGGGGTCTGATATTTTTCTCTCACATGACCCATGTTTCTTATCGATGGTTTTCTCACAATCATCTCTCTACTGTGCGTTGGTGACATCCACCACTTTTTCTATAAACAAATGCATAAACATTAAATCCCCACGATCTCTATAACTACAGTAAATTACCATGTCTATATCATGGCATAGAAATTTGATGCCTAATATTTTGGAGTCATGTAGAATCAGCCACAAAAAAATAAAATACCTTAGAATAAATTAATTTTGAAACCCCACTAAAAACAATATAAATATAACGTAGATTCAAAATCAGCTATGTGGAACAAAAGAGTATGTGGATCTCAACATAAGTCAAATAAATAGATCAATTAGCTACATGAATCAATTGGCTATATAAATCAATAGCCTACATGATTCAATCAGCTTCATGAATCAATCGTCTATGTGAATCAATCAGCTACATACTATATTCACATTTGTGATTTGACATTCGACTATATCATAAAATGAAAACATCATTCACATCTCAAAATAAATACATGTCTAAAATGGCTACATGATTCTCTTATGTTGAAAAAACAACTATGTGAATTTTCTATTACCAATTCTCTACATATCTCAAATGGTTATGTGATTCATCCCTTTAACAAAAATGACTATATAGATCCATAAACCAATCTAACTCAAACAAAACTGCTTCAACCTCTCTCCATCCCTTCTCAAAACACTTTCTAACATCATGGAACTCCCTTAGAAGATATTTAAATCCATACAAACCATATCAAGAACTATCAAAAATTAAGAATTCATTAGATAAGGTTGTCAACAAATAAAATAACCTAAACTCACCAAGAACCATGGGATATTTAAGCCTTTTCAAACCATAACATAATTACATGGGGTTCTTCATTAGGCCCACTCATCGTGAATTAGAGTGATGATTGACTAAATTCTCAACTAGCCCTTTTTGGGATGATTACCCTTAGTGCATATGTTCCATATCTGTATCCACTTTCCTGTATCCACACAGGATATTTCTAGGAAAAACTACCTAATCTCTATTTTATCAAAAAATTAAGAAGTTATCTAATACTTATAATTATTCCTAGTATTTTCACTGAAGTTTTCTTAGCCCAATTTTCAAATAAAATGCACAACATTGCATTAACATTAAATCATATACTAATCCCAAAGGGTTTTATATACCTATTAACTTATGATCTACCCTACATTATCAACCCTTAAATTATCCTCAACAAACTTCCTAATATCCAATTTTTTCTAAATTTTTCCTTTAATACTAATTATAATGCCCTAGACCTGCACTATTTGGTTTGGTTCTCATAGACACATACTTTATTTAATTTATTTGATACTAGCTATAAAATCTTGGATATAACCACAATTAATTAAAAAATTAAAAACAATAATTTCACATCTTACATTCCAAGGATCTATTTAGGTTTAGAGCTTCAAATAATTAGGACATATCATAAAATAATAAATCCCATATATTTCTCAACTAAAAAACATTTTTCCCACTATATAAGAAATTACTTAATTCATGACAAGCCTTAAACATCTCACTTAAATTCTCCCACACAAGATATCCTTCTAAAAATTCCACATGTATCACTTTTCTTCATAACCTAGGGAATGGAAGTATAAGAAAGGGGTGATCTCAAATGATCAGTATAAGAAACATATAACTCAAGTAATCATGTAATAAATATTTTTTCAGGAATATGTAAACAACATGAAGCCATAATAAACTTGAAACTAAGATAATTCTATTTCTAAGAAAATAAATGAAAAAATGGATATCAATGATATCGATCTCATACTGATGGAATACATAATGTCAGAAATCAAAAACTAACTTCCAAGGCCTTTTTCCAAGACATTTACCTTTCATCGAGACCATAGTCAATACATATTGCTGAATCAGGTAGGCATACCCCAAATACCCAAACTTGTTTTGTCACATGAGACCTGTTGATGTATCGAGGGACCCTATAATTCTAGTCCCCACCCATCACCAGATTACATCCAATGCATTCACTATAAGGGTCATTAAGACCTTTCATACCATTCCTTGAGTAACCTATTACTCAATAAAACTTGGATATACATATAATGAGAAATACGAAAATCAAATACATAATTAACCATTTTTAGCAGTCAATAATCATCAAGAATGTCAATACTTTTCCCCATGTCAATAAAAGGGATAATATGATCATAACCCATATAAAGGAATAAAGTGGATGGATAAAAAATTCATAGTAAATTTAAAAATAATCATCCATATTTGAATTCCAATACTCTCCCCAATGTCAATAAAAAGGGATAACATGATCATAACCCATCTGGAGGAAAAAGGTGGATGGATAAACAATACATATTCTACTAGCTAATAATCATCCATATTGGAATTCCAATACCTTTAACCATGTCAATATAATAAAATTATTTATTGGTGAACATAATCCAATCTGAATTATGTAAAATGTGATGTTCACATCATATAAAATAATGATTAAACGACTAAGTCAATATTATAATAGCATGATCATAATCCATCCATAGATAGAAAGTGGATGGTTTCAAAATAACATATTCCAAGAAGTGGAAAATATTTTTCAAAGGGTTTATGTGGTAGGAATTTCTATCCCTAGAAAACAATGAGATAATACCACATAATATAATAAAATATAATAATATACCCAACTTCTCTGAAATAAGTTCATATAATGATCATAATTCAATGAACAAAAATTTAGTTACAAAAAATCCTCACTACTGGGGAAATAGTTTAAATAATACCCACTAGATTAAGGGGATATGATTTTTTTATTAAATACCATTAAATAAAAAAAATTTATTCATGGGAAGTAAATACACCATAAAAAAGAATCATGGTTCACAAAATGTATTATGTCACAAAGAATGATAATTGAGACCAAGGAAACCCTTACGACTTTAGAAACTATCGAATCAAAACCCATTGAAAGATATGTATTGAAATTAAACTTAAAATACCATTATTAAAAGGTAATTTATGGTATGATATCTCAAATAGTAAATATATACACCATATAAATTATATTAGGTGCATAAATACAATATTCTTCTTAATTAAGGGAAATTGATATGAAAACCCTTACAACTTTAGAAATTTTTGAATCAAAACCCCTTGAAAGAGAGGGATTTAAATTGAACTTGAAATACCATGATTAAAATATAATTCATTATATGATATATAAAATATAAAATATATACACCATATAAATGAAATTAGGTTCATAAATACAATACTTGTCTTAATGAAGGGGAATTGTGACGAGAACCCTTACGACTTTAAAAATATTCAAATCAAAACACCTTTAAAGAGAGGGATTGAAATTTAACATAAAATACCATTATTAAAATATAATTTATGATATAATATATTAAATATTATATATATACACCAAATAAATGAAATTTGGTGCATAAATACAATACTTGTCTCAATGAACGTAAATTCAGATGAAAACCCTTAACTTGTTTCTGTGATTATCACACTCTAACCTCCTATAAAACAAACATAAATAACTTAATATCCTATTTCAGAACCTTATTTATAAATATTAACCTTTTATAATCCTTATTTTTAAATTTTTATCATGACTATATTAATTATTTATAGCATATTATGACCATCGAGTGTTAATAACTTTAACTATTTTGAGCATGATTAATAATTTTTATAACACTAATAACTATTTGATACCAAGTTAATTGTTGATATATCATTAAATACTCTATAATATATAACTTATATTTATTTAAAATGTTATTATTTCATTCCGTATGTGTTTTTGTGAAATTATGTGAAAACCAAATTGATATTGACTTATTTTGGTAATTTTGGTGGCAGAAGATGATTTATTAATAATAAATCATATACCATATATAAATTAAAAAAACCATAAAATTAACTTTATTTTTTTATTAAACAATAATAATACCATTATTAATTTTCTTTAGTTTTCCATGATCTATTTTTAAATAATTGTTCATGTAAGTCGTTAAACTGACCCATACTTGAACACACTTTAATTAGATGGGTGAGTATGGATAAGGTGGTGTTTATTTTGGAATAATATCATTATAAAATAATAAAAATGATATTATTTTGATGTTTTTATTATGTTTAAACATATTTTAATATGTTTTGATAAATAATTAAAAACTATAAGGGAAACTAAAGAATGATTCTTCATCGAGAAAGTAGTCCGCACACACCCACAATTGATGTTCCATTGTTTTTACAGGTGGATGAAAATGAGTCTATAATTGTTGTAAAATTAATATAAAAAAATATAAATATACTAATAATACTTAACTCATCACATACTTATGGTTATAATATATTTGGAAGTGTAAGATTAAGAATAAATCTTAAAAAGGAGATAATAATTATGTTGGTGACTTGATCTTTCCTTAGTATACTCCTTAGAATTTAAGGGTTTAGAATAACTTAGTGTGACCAGGGTATTTGTGAAGTTTTAGTGGGTTATTTTAGAAGATAAATTTTTAGAGTTTCAAGTATTAATTTTATGTTTAATTGTAACTTTTAATGGTGGAAGTTTCATCCTTTTATAAGAGAAGAAAAAGACACTTTTGGAAATACTCATCATTTTTAAATAATTCCATGACACAATTATAAGGTAAATGGATCCAAGTTTTTGAAATAACGTATTTTTAGTGTATTTTGATATATAAATACTCAACAAAGTTTTTAAAAATATATTTTAAACATGTTATAGGGTTTTTACCATAAAGTTTTTACATTTTAATCTTTGACTTTTAAACTAAGTAATTAGTTTTTAACTAAGTGATTTTATGATTTATTAAAAATATAAAATAACCAATATAACAAAATTTGTGTGTGATGTAAATAAATTTAACATATATTTAATAGAATTAAAATTCTACAAATTATAAAATTAACTTTTAAATTAAAACATATAATATTCATAAAACTGTTTTAGTGGAAAAATGACATTTTGACCATTATAGATTCATAATCTTATTTAGTATTAATTAAAAATTAAATGAATGTTAATATATATATTTATGTGTTCTTATATAATTTTATATTAATTATTTTAATTATTTTAATTTAATTTATTTGATATAAATTCCTTGATATCAATAAAATAATAATTTTAAAATAACTGTTTCACCGTTATCATGGTAATAAGTATTAATACTAACAATATAAATTTTATTCCTAAAAATGAAATTTTAAATATTAAATAATATGAAAATTATAATCTCAAATATTTAATTTTTTTTATCAAATTAACTTTATGTGTGTAGGGAAATTATTCTTAACATTAGCGCATATAACGTGCAAAATCTATTTTTTTTTTAAAATAATGTTATTAAGATTTTAAAATTTTAAATATGATACAATTTTCATGGTTACTAAATTTAAATCCATAAAATTATTTATTATGAATTTATTAAAAGTAATGAGTCTTCTAAGTCAATCCAAAACTTAACCTCACTTCAAAATACTTGATTTAAAGAGAATACCAAAAACAAATTTTATATTAAAGTAACATTTTACTTTAGTTCTAAAAATGTTTAGCATAGGTTTTCTATGTAAAAATAATTTTTAAAAATACATAATGTTATTCCTTAATTTAATATTTTATTAATTAAATGGTTTTTAAATATTATAGGTTATTCTTACATAGTGATAAAATCATGGAAATTGGAATGTTTATAAATCCCTCATTTTCCAACTAAAAGTCAACCATTTTATAAAATGTTAAAAAATTAATAATAAGTAAATTTTGATATGATGAATTAAAAAATGAGGTTTGATTTATCTAGTTAAAATTCTAAAATTTATATTTTAATTAGAAAAGAAAAATATAAAGAAAACTACTTTTATTGAAAACACCATTTTTCAACATTAACTATTATTAACTATTTATCTTCTAAATGTCATGTTTTATTTTATTTTATTACCATATTAGGTTGATTACTAATGTTATTATAATATGTCATGGTTTTCTTACAATGGGTTTTTTTTGAAATAAAATTTATCAAACACATTGACTTATTTATAACTAATTATAATTTATCAGTGTTACATTATTATTCTTTGTTCTTAGTGGCTAGGGAGAGATTTAGTCTTGGATTAAGGTTAGTTTACTTCCCAATTTTCACATTCTATTAATATTATCCCTCTTATTTTTATTTTGGTGTAAGTTTTCTAGGTATTTGATTCCAATTCCATTGGATCGTGGTGGGATCAGACTGGGATGATGTGGTTTTGGTATGGCTCAGTTAGAGGAGGATCCACGAGGAGGAACACACATAGTTTCATGTAGTTTTGATCAAGGTTAGTCACTAACCTATTTATTATTTTGTTTTACACAAAATTCAAATCTAATTGGTAATTATTTGATGTTTTTTGATGGGGGATTTTGATGGAAATGGGCATGTGGATTCCCTAGGAGTAGATCCCATGATGTTGGATGTGGTATCAATGTCATTATAATCGCCAATGAGTTTAACCTCATTAATGAAAAATTTAATTAATGTGGAAAATTTGTGTTAATTAATTATATTTGTTTTATAATTAATGAAAGTTTACATTTGAGGTAGTTAGAGCCTCATGGATATAGATGTCGGCTAAGACGATATTGGTTAGGATTAACTAATGATAGAATGAGCATTCTTAAGGGGATAAGTCCATTTCTAAGGTAGGTGTTTCTAGATATTACCACATGGTATAGTTCTTCATATCTTATTTGAATTTTAGGTGTTGGTAAGTGGGTGTGTGATCCAAATGGAATTTATGAGTGAGTTTATTTTTGAGGGGCAATGCTAGGTAGCATTTTCAGGCTCAAAGTAGGACCTTTAGTATTATACATTGATTATGTATCCTCTAATGGCTATATTGACCATGTGATGGGTTTGACTAATGGGTAATTGGAACCCCAAGAGTGTGTCTAATGCTGAGATATATCTTGCGTGACCTATGTGGGTCTCATTCCAGATATTTAACAATTATTTAGAGTAGTGACTAGGGGAGAGCCTATAAATTTCATGAGTATGGTTGTATGAGGTACATGTATTGGTGGTAATGAGAGAGTAACCCAATATGGAACCAAATCATATTCTTCCACTTAAAGAGTGACGAGTATGAGATGTCTAGATCATGATAGGCCCCCTAATCCTTATGTGATGATCACTTGACCACCGATGGTTATGTCTCTTTAGGAAGTGACATGGCACATAGATAATGAATCCATGATCAGTATATTTTTACCTAACATGAAATATAATCCTTTTATAAAATCTTTGAGTGTTAATTAACAAGGGAAAATCATTTTTTGGTTAGGAAAAGTTTTGAGCTATCCTTGAGATGGGACCTTAGGATTATAAGTTCCCATGAGTGCACAACCCTATTTGTATAGGATCTCAAGCCCTATCATGGGAGGCTGGGCATTATGTATGTGTTCTATGTGATTAACATTAAGTATTTGGGTTTCCTAGTAACTTGGTTTTAGTTGAGAAAATGTTAGGGTGATAAATTGTTCACCATAATCATGTAATTTTTATATTTATGATTATGTTTACAGTGATAATTCATTCACCCATGTTATTATATTTATTAAAGTGATAGTTCTTTCACATGATGTTTATTTATATGGTGATAAATTGTTCACCTATGGTTTCATTTATTGATTACTGTATGGGTGATACATCATCCACCTTGTATAGTGATGTTTTGATACATAATTCACTTGGTGATTCGTTATTCTTCTTATTGATGCTAGTGATAAATCATTCACCTTGTTGATGTGTGGTGATGCATCATTCACTTGGAGATACATTGTTCACTTTGTTGTTGCATGGTCATACATAATTCACTTGGAAATACATCATTGTTTCTATTGTTTCATGATGATACCTCATTCATCTTTTGATAAATCATTTTCCCTAATGTTAGTATGGCGATACATCATTCACTAATTGATGATCCATTTTTCATGATTATTTGGTGGTGCATCATCCATATTTATTAATGAGTACAATGACATATAATACACATTGTTTAGTGACTTGGTGATGCCTCATTCACCCTAGAACATTATATAGTGACAGCTCGTTCACTTGTGTATTGATGTGATGGGTGATGGATTGTTCACCCTCATGCATGTTCAAACTATAGTTCCATCATCCCATTCCAGCATTGGCTGAAACAATCATGAGTAGACTATTGGGGAAAATTCTTGAGTACCCCATGGTGTAATATGTGTATTTCTAAGAGGTTTATGGATTAGTTTTCATTCTATACATCTGTGCACATATATATTGGTTTTTATTAGGGGAACTATTCATGGCAGCCTACTAAGTATTATTCTCATGCCATGTACATGTATTTTGGTGTGTATGTTGACCTTATATTTGGCATGTAGTTTTGGGAAATGGATGAGGTACATGTTGATGAGTTGGGGAGATAAACGGGGTTAGGGAGATATGTTTGGGTTGATTATGAGGATAGTGGTTGTAAATATATTCTTATCTTAAGTCTTTATTTTATTGTTATGGTCGGTTGTTGGGCCATCTTACATATGTTGTATGACTATATGTCCTTCATGAGTTACATTTTATTACAACATGACTATGTTATTTTTGTGGTCTAGTTTCCACTATAATTCTATATTCTAAATCCAGATATGATATCTTCTTATATGTTTATATCATTGGATATAATTTTTATAGTGATACTAGAGGTTATATTCTACCCACGTGTCTTATTGGACCCTTACTAATAGTTAGATGCCTCTGACATACGGGGAGGCATGCCTGAGGTCACTTGGTGCCCTCTAGCTCAGATCCATTCTGGCTGATCAGTCTGGGGATGTTGAAAAGTTATATTAGATATTTTTTTACCATTTTGTGATATGATATATGGAGTTAATAATTGTTAAAACATGGGATAGATACTAGGCTTATGTTCAGACAACAACTTAATAAGCTAAAGTCCATGTTTCCAAGGAGTAGAGATTGTTTTTATTTCTTTTCGAAGTTATGGATGAATTGATTTTTCTAAGAATAATGACATTATGTATTTATTTATTAGTCTCTTGGCCCAGGGTGTAAAGAGGCATGCATTTAGGCATCATATTTGGAATGTATGATTCATATCACAATCATATTCTTGTATGTGATTAATGGTATGATTATGAGGAAGGCTACCATTATTTAAAGAACCAACAATGCATTAAATAATGTTTTCCTATATAATTTTTTGGTGGAACTCTACTCAACTAGACTGTTGTAACACCCCAAAATTTAAAATATCACTATGTTCAATATCATGAAAAACACACAACATCAAGTCTAAACAAACCACAACATACAATTAAAATATTATTTAATTATCTCCTAGCCATTGAATTAGTGGTTATAAATAGTATTAATCAAATTATAAATATATAAAGAAAATAACCAATAAAAATTCATTTATTAATTCTTATGAAATAAGTACTCAATTTTTTAGTAAAGTTATTTTATGCTTCAAAAATATATTTTCTTCAAAACTGATTTTATTGCTTTTTGTGATAAAATACTGTAATTAATTTATAAAACTTCTATAAATTTTATTTTTATAAAAATAATATCATTTTTAATCATTATATCAAAATTAAATTAGGGTGAAATTTTCAGATTTTTCTAAAATGATTGATTTTACAGTGAATAGTGAAAAATACCTATTTTTATTGACAAATTTTTTTTTTCGGAATTTAAAAAGTTTCATTTTTATTTAAAATTATTTAAAAATAAAATTAGTTCTACTATATTATTAATAATTATCTTAATTTCATTGGAATCAATTTTATGATTCAATCTGGTATAAAAACATTTTTATGCATAAA
This sequence comes from Viscum album, assembly GCA_963277665.1. Classification (NCBI taxonomy): domain Eukaryota; kingdom Viridiplantae; phylum Streptophyta; class Magnoliopsida; order Santalales; family Viscaceae; genus Viscum; species Viscum album. Next base: position 2,066,853,072 of record OY728131.1, read on the forward strand.
AGGCATTTTTCTAAAAAACTACTTTTCATTTCATTTTTCATTTTGATTTTAAAATAAATTATTAAAATTATAGGTATTGAATTTGATAAAATAAATTCTATATTTGGAATAATGAGGATAATTTTTTTTAAATAGGTCCCTTTTTATTTTTGGTCAATATGAATATCAACTATGGTAAAATTTATCTCCACGGTAAATGGTAAATCCATTTAATCTATGTTAAAAATAAGTGATAAGGTCACAATATTTTATATTTATTTTTATTGTATGAATTTAATTCAAAATTTATAAAATTAGGGTCTAATTTTATTTTTTTAATGGACACTTTTTCATGAAAATGACCAATATAATATTTAAATCAATGAAAGTTACAAAATGTTACTCTCTTAGTTTTAAATATCACTTATGTGTTAGCATATGAGCAAAAAAAATTATTGAATGAATATAAATGTATATTTTGATAATAATATACTTATTTTAATTATTTTAATTTATTTATAATTTTTTAGGTATTAAAAAACTACATTAAATGCTTACACAACACTAAAACGTCATTTATTCAATTAATAAATAAAATAAAATAAACGATTTTAAAAATATTATATGTGATATAATTTGAATGATTTAATGTTTCCAAATATTTTTATAGATATATATTTACTATTAATTTAGTTTTAAATAATTATATTCAAATCCCTCCTTTGTCTTGATGCATTTAAAGTGAAATTAAATGAATAGTGTTAAAAATGACATTAATGATATTTTATAATAAAAAATATTTTATTAAATTATTTAAAATTAATAAAAGTATTATATATTCCCATATTAATGGTAACATAAAAATTATCCATTTATGTGTATTTTCTAATTTTATAGTAAAATTATTAACCCTTAAAGGATAGAAAAATTTAATATTGTGGTAATTGTTCTATGGGTTAACAAGGGATTAAAACAAAAAGTTAATGGTGAAAACAAAATGAAAACTTGTCCAAATTTTATTTTATGAGATTATTTAAATTAATAATAATGATATATTTTAATTATATCAATTTTTAGCAATTTTTCGATAAAATATAATTTATATTAATTTAATATTTTAAGAAATTTCAAGAATGCCTCTCCCCACTCTTATAAAAGGACAACCCTTCTCTCAATTATTAACACAAATTTGAGCCATATATCTAGACCAAAACATACCAAATTATATTATAAACATAAATAAATATGTTATAGATGTTTTTTTCGTTCAAAAATCTCTACCATGGGTCCCTTAATAAGATATCTAAAGGAAGTATACCGTAGAAGTGATAATCGTCTTTACCGAGTCCTTCAAGTCTATTTATTATTTTTCTTACTCTTAAAGTTTTATAACCATAATAATATAAAAATAAATTATCATAAATATAATATTATGTTATTATTATCCTGGAACAACCATTTTAAATCTCTTTCCCATCCTACGAAATGCGAAAACAACACTCGTGCGTACGTACTGCTTACCGTCTCCACGTAGCAGTGTAATTCGTTTTTCATCACCATTTAAATTGGATGGTTATAAAGATGTAAATAATGAATATATATGATATTTATGAAATAAACATTTTTATATAATTATAATATCATATATACCTTCTTACCTTATAATCTGTTGGAAAATGATAATGCTGCTCGTGCGTATGTGTGGACTACCACCTTCACAAAGCATTGTGATCTGTTTTTATTTTATGTTTTACATTTTTGGTAATAAAAATATATTTAATGGTTATATATAATATAATAAATACCCTATAAATATTAATTATTAACCACCTCTCTTTCATTTCATCTGTCAAAAAGTGAAAATGGAGTTCATGCATACGTACGACCTACCGTCTCTATGAATAATTTAATTCATTTTTATATATCTATATTTTATAGATGATTATATATATATATATATATAAATTTAATATATAATATATTTAAATATTTAATAATATTATAGATATGATGGAACCATGAAAAAGATGCAAGGACTGAGACTACCAAATTAAAACATACTTGAAAAACAAAGCAATTAACATCCAAAATAATAATAATAATAAAATATTATTAAAAAATGGGTGATAAAATATTATAAAGGGATTATATATTATATTAAAGATATGAATATTGGTTTTTATATATTAATAATAACTTTTAAATTTTTATATTGGAGGTTAAAGCATCTACGTGGCATTTCGTACCTGAGGTAAGAGATTTCAACTCAATTCCCACTCCATTGAGACATATTTGGTATTATGCACCTATATATTTTCATATAGTGTATATAATTACCCTTTTATGAATTTAAAATTAATATATATTTATTAATAATTATTAAAGTTCATTTAAAATTTACCCTTTTAAATAGTTCCTATCTTTTCTTCTAATTTTTTCTCTCTTTAGAAATTGAATCAAGTAGATAACTGTTTAAAAGAAAAACCAATCTTATTTATCTTTTGATTGAATATATTTTTCTTAATTATATATATTTTATTTATTTTGTTTTTTAAAATTATAAAATGATTTATCAAAAGACATTTTTACCCATGTTTCCTAAAAAAGAAAGACATTTTTACCCATATTTTTATTTTTTTTACAAAATGGTTAAAAAGAAATATTATTGTTTTTTATGAATGAGTTAATTTCCTTACAAAAGTTTGAAAGGAATTTTTTTAACTTATATGACAAGAAATTTTTTTCCTACTTTCATGATCATTCATATTTTTAATCTTACTTTGCAATTTTAAAAGTTTATTTTCAAATAATTTTTTTTCTTAACATTTGTGAAATTTTTAGTTTCTTTTAAAAGTGAATTTCAAAGTGAAAAAGATATTTTCCTTAAAAATGTTTTTATTTATAGTTTTATTTTAATTTTATTCATCAATTAAAATAACACTTTATTTTAATTATTCAACACTAGGAATATGTTTTAATGATACCGTCCTTTGAAACATTCACTTACTTGTGATCATTGGATATTACATTGGTCTTAAATATCCATATTCTTTATATCAGGGATATGATTATTTTCCAAACCATACTCCATATATACATATAGTGTTATACTTTTAAAATATTTGATTGATTTAGTAATTATTGATTAATTGATATTCTTTAATTAATATGAATATTTGTTGATAAGGCATATTTTTCATGAATTAAATCAATCATTAAATATATGAGGAATGCATTAGACATGCAGTGATAGGTGGGGTCCATAATTGTATAGCCTATTGGTTCATCGATAGGTCTCATGTGACAAATTATTAAGCTATCATTAAATGGTTTTTTGGTTTATTCCTACCTATAGTTTTCAAATATCTTGGAACAATGCCTAGATGGTATAGATACCATGATATATGAGATCATAGAATCCAATATGTAGAACTTATTTCATTGAGAATTCAGTTATAATTATCCATGAGATTACTGTATTTATATTATCTATGGATGCATTTTTTTCTCAAGTTATTGATTAAATGGACTTTGTTTTCAGTTATTTACCTTTCTATATTGATTATTCCTTATTTACTCATGAAAGGTTCCACTTTATCTAACCCTTACTAAGCATCCAATATCACCATTTTATTTTTTTTCTTTTCATCAAGATATGAAGAATGATATTATGAATAATATTGAGGTTGAAAGAATGGTTTTTATGCTATTTATTTTGTATTTTCAATGTAATATGGGAATCATGAATGTATATGGTTCTTCAATACCAATGAACTATTCATTCCTTTGGGATGTGATTACTTGTATCTAGAAATAATGTAATAAAAAGACACTATCTCCTAGTTACTGGAGTTCTGGTTGTTATAGTTGGTATCAAAGAAAGTTTAGAAGAGACCTTAGGAACTATATTTTAAATAAAACTAGCTAATATGAAAATTTTGATAATACATTATAGTATTTGAGATATTTAACAATTATAAATATTTTATTTTGTGGTTCAATATTTATGATGATTATGAGTTAACTCATCATGTTCCATTATTTAGTGATGGTTCCTAAAAGAAGAAATGGAATTAATACCCATAGATAATGTAGGGATTACCCTGTTGAGAAAACCAATACAATTAGTGTTGGAACTGAGTATATTATTTCTATATTATGGAAGTTAACTCAAGTTCAGACAAATAAAATTGCTTGTATAGAACAAACTATTGTTCTACATTGTAATTTTATGACGTTGGATCACTTCATGTGAAAAAAGCCTCTATCATTTAGTGGAACTAATAATCCAATGTTTTCTGAGCAACATACTAAATATATCAAAAAGATATTCCAAGATTTGGGATGATATTAAGTGAAAAGGTTATTGCAGCAGTTTAGTGTTTATAATGAGTTTTCAATCAATGGTGGTCATTGATCTAGAGCACTAAAGAGGCTAATGAAATAGAAAGTATAGAATGTAGAACTTTGTAAAGTGATTTAATTAAAATAAATACTTCCCTTGGTAACAGTGAGATGAAATGGAGATGAAGTTAATACCTTTAAATAATAAGGAAGAAGAAAGTGTGTTAGAGTATAAGGATAACTTTACATGATTATACAGGCATGCCTCTAACTATATACATAATCCAAAAAACAAGATCAATCGTTTCTTTGACGGGTTTAAGCCGAGTCTCAAAAGGGTACTAGTTTCTTAAACATTTTTATCATATGATGATATAGTATTAAGTTACATAAATATAGAGAAGTAATTTTATAGATTTTATATATTAAAGGGAAATAAAGTGAATAATAAATTGTTCGAGCACTAAGAAAAAGGGAACATGTTAAATAAGAAGAATAGAATGAATAAATTTCTATCATGTAAAAATTGTGGAAAGAAACATCCTAGAAAATTCTTGAAGGTAATGGTAGTTTGTTACATGTGTGAAGATAAAGCTCATTTGGATAATAATTATAAGTAAAAGAAAGAATCCAATACTATCTAGTGATTTAATTGTGAAGATATGGGGAATTATTCAATCTAGTTCACCAAGCACCAAGGAAACTTGATATAGAAGAATCTAAGGGGATAAGGTCAAGCTTATGATATTACTAAAACCAAAGTGGAATGATTAAAGTGATTGCAAATTTGGATTTAAGAATTATATCAATAATATTTTGGTTATAAGAATCATGAAATGTATAAGGGTTGTGCTACATTAGTATTTTTTAAGTATTTAAAAACATATTTTGAATGGTACTACTAACAAAAAAATTAAATTTAGTGGTAAAGTGATATTTTTGAAGAACATGTAAATGAGGGAAAGATAACCCTTAATATATCCAAAAGTTGAGTTAATAATGTTTTTTTGTGATAAAGATAAGATTGAAACTAAGTAAATTATATAGTTTTGATGGCCTTGAAAATGGTTACTGATTTGATGAAAAAGTAATTTATGATGGAGTTTACTACATTTTTTTGGATTTGTGGGATATATGGAATAAGGATAAATGTAATAGTGATTAGGGATATTATATATGTGATCACAATATTCACATGTTTGGAATGCATCATTATTAACTGATTTATATTTCCTAGGGATAAATGATTGATCAAATTTCTAGGTTTTGAATATGGTCAATAATATTTTGGAGGAGTTTTAAGGTTAACGAATTATAGAAGGGATTAAGTTGAACTTTAGATATTATTGTTTGAGGTTAAAGTATAATTTATCATATTGGATAACCTATGCTAACCATTTTAGTTTTGGTAAATTTTTAGAGGCTGAAAGAATTACTTATGGATCTTATTATTCATTAGAAGTGTCTAGAAATAAAAGAAATTCATCTTGAATATCCATTTCTTTCTATAAGAGATAAATTGAAAATTGATTGAAGCAAAACCAAAGGATGATATTATTATTATGACATAAAAATAAATCAAGTAAGTTTATTTTATAAAGGTATTTATCTAGATATTAAAAAAATACCTCTAATTTAAGAAAATGAACTTGAAATAAAAGATTTATCCATTTATTTTTCTTACTGAGAAATCAATGGTCTTTTAACCCATCATAGATTTATGATTTTTTGATGGTTAAATTTCTCATGACCATATTATATATCAATCTATATTATTCCTTGGGTTTTATTTTTCTCTTACATTTCTATATTTTCACTTCCCACTAATTTTATCCTAATTGGAAACCTAGTTTTTAGGTGACCTTCATACTCCCCTTTCCTTATTTTTAAGAGGAAGTTTTATTAACCTTTTTATGATGTGGGTTTTCCACAAAGGAATTTTTCAAATGAAAAAACCTTTACTATCAAGAATAATTTAAAATTGTAAGGATGAAATTTATTTAACTAGGAGAGGGGATAATATAATACCCTGATATTTTAAAAGAACACTATGTTCAATAGCACACACAACACACAACATCAAGTATACATGAACCATGATAAGAAAATTAAAATATTATTATTTAATTATCTTTTACCTGTTGAATTGGTGGGTATGAATAGTAATAATAAATTATGAAATATATAAAATACATACTCAATAAAAATTCATTGATTAATTCTAAGGAAATAAGTACTCAATTTTTTAGTAAAGATATTTTATGCTTCAGAAATATGTTTTCCTTAAAAATTATTTTTATAGATTTTTGGGAGGAAATATTATTAATTTATAGAACTAATATAAATTTTATATAATAAAAATAATACTATTTTTTAAATCATCATATCAAAATTAACTTAGTTTGAAATTTTCACATTTTTTTTGAAATAATGATTTTCCAGTGAATAATGAAAAATACTGATTTTTATCAAAACTATATTTTTATTTTAGAAATTTACACAGTTATATATTTTTAAAATGATTTAAAAATAAAATTAGTTCTATTATATTATTAATAATTAAATTAATTTAATAGGAATCAATTTTAGGATTGAATTTGGTATCAACACATTTTTATACATAAAATACATTTTTCTTAAAAACTAATTTTCGTAGCATTTTATGTTTTGTTTTTAAATTAATTTATGCCACTTATAGGTATTTAATTTGATATATATTTGATTAAATATTTGTAATTAGGAGTTTCAAATTTGGTAAATAGACCCCTTTTATTTTTGGTCAATATGAATAGTAACCACGATAAAATTTATCATCACGATAAAGCGTAAATCGAGTTAATCTAGGTTAAAACTATGTGATAAGGTCATAATAATTCATATTAATTAATATGGGATAAAGTTAATTAGAACCTTATAAAATAAGGCAATAATTTTCTTTTTTAATGGGAACTTTTCCATGAAAATTACCAATATAATATTTAAATCAAAGGAAGTTACAAAATTTCACTCTCTTAGTTTTAAATATCCCTTTTGTGTTTAAATAATGATAAAAGAAAGAGGTGAATGAATATAAATGGAAATTTTGAGTATAATAAACTTATTTTTATGATGATAATTTATTTATAATTTTTAGTTATTAAATAATTTCATTAAATGCTTACACAACACTGAAACAATATTAATTCAATTAATAAAAAATAAAATAAATGATTTTAAAAATATTAAAAGTGATATAATTTTGAATTATTTAAAGTTTCTCAAAATTTTTCTATATATATATATATATATGACATATTAACTAGGTATTAAATCATTATATTCAAATTATCCATTTTTCTTGATGTATTTAAAGTCAAATTAAATGAATAGTGTTAAAATGACATTAATAATATTTTATAATAAATAATATTTTATTAAATCATTTTAAATTCATAAAAATCTTAGATTTTTCATAATTAATTGAATATGGTTTTAAACATAAACCATGTTCCATTTATGGGTATTTTTTCATTTTATAGAAACATTATTAACCCTTAAAGTGTAGAAAACTTTAATATTATGGTAATTGTGAAAAGGGTTAACGAGGGGTTAGAACTAAAAGATAAGGGTGGAAAAACAACCATAACTTGTACAAATTTTATTTTATGGGAGTTTTTATACCAATACTCATATTATATTATAATTATATCAATTTAGATCCATTTTTAAATGAGATATAATTTATATTAATTTAATAATTTAAGAAATTTCATGAATTCCCCTCCCCTCTCTTATAAAAGGACACCTCTTCTCTCAATTATTTACACCATGTTGATCCATATAGGTTGAAAATACCCTAAAAACTTCTCCTATACAAATCCTTATCTAATTTATAGAGGTTGTAATCATTCTAAAAGACCCACCCTAGGTCATTTAAGAAGAAATATAATGGAAGTCTACTAAAGAACACAAATAAAAACGACTTATTTGTGATGGGACATTTGCAATGGGATCCTATCACAAATAGTTATTTGAAATAGAACCCCATAACAAATGGATCATTTTATAAAAATGTGTCAAAAATATTTTTTATTTTGCGATGGTCCGTCGCAAAAAAATATGTTTCATGGGTGGATATCGCATTATAAATAATCTTTATCAATATATAAAAAAGGAATTTTATGATGGGAAGATTCTATCATTGCAAATACATATTTATGATGAAAGTAATTTTGCAATGGGAAGGTTGTCCTATTACAAATAAGTATTTTTTATGTGAGAATATTCCCATTACAAAAAAAGTAAAAAAAATATAAAAATAAATAAATAAAAAATATATATTAAAATTAATAAAAAGGTGTACATCATAGATTTTACAATCTTTAGGTGATAAAAACAATTTATTCCAACCATTTACAATTTTTTCATTACACCAATATGTTCCAACCATGTCCAAATTTTACATTTCTCAAAACCTATAAATTGGAGACCTATTTCATTTTCAGTTTCTAGTAATTTATACTAAAAAATACCATGTATTACTAATTATTACTAAGTACCACTAATTATTACTAAGTATTATTAATTACCACTAATTATTACCAATTAATGCTAATTTTTACTTAATTGTAGTGATAAAATGTTAATTTTTACAAATTAATGCTGCTTTATGGTAATTTTTTCTAATTATAGTGATTTACCATTAATTTTTACTAAGTACTACTACTTTTTACTAATTATATTTGTTTATCACTAATTTTTACTATTTTTTTTCTAATTAATGCTAATTTTTTCTAATAAATCTAATTTTTATAAATTATAGTGATTTACCATTAATTTTTACTAATTTTTGATAATTTTTACTAATTATAGCGGTTTAACATCCATTTTTACTAATTACAATTATTTATTAAAAAACACTATAAATTTTTATTAATTATTACTAATATTTATAAATTATTACTAAGTTTTATTAATTAATACAATTTATTAATTAATTATAATTAATTAATATTAAAAACACCCACTTACTGACAATTAAACCAAATTATAGAAAATTAAAACTATTTACCTTTAATTAAAAATATTTCTACTAATTAAAAGTAAATATTTCTAATTTTGAATAACTATTTCATGTACTCCATCATCTGCTCATTCTGAAGCTCCTATTATCAATGAATCTCCTCCTGTTACCATTGCTGCTGCCATCAAAGCGTCACATTCTGCATGCCTCGGTTCTGGCGACCTAATGAACAATGTGGACATAATTTGAATAAATTAGTTATTTTTAATCACCTTAAGATTGGAAATTCAATTATTTACACTATATTATTAATTTATAATATATTTTACTTATTTATATTAAATTATTCTCAAAATTAACGATAATTAGTGGTAATTAAAAATAATTACCACTAATTATTGATATTTTTTGGATAAATTAATATAAAGTAATAAAATATATTATAAATTACTAAAAATATGTAAATCATAAATTTTACAATCTTCAGGTGATGAAACCAATTTATGCCAACCATGTCCAAACTTTTCATTGCAACAATTTTTCCTTACCCATTTCCAAATTTGTCATTTCTCATAACCTATAAATTGACGACCTATTTCATTTTTATTTTTTAGTAATTTATACTAAAAAATACTAAGTATTACTAAGAACCACTAATTACCACTATTTATTACTAATTATTACTAATAACAACTAATTATTACTAATTACTTTTATTTTTTTATTTAATTATAGTGATTTACCACTATTTTTTACTATTTTTTAGTAATCACCACTAATTTTTAATAATTATAGTGATTGATCAATAATTTTTAGTAATCACAACAAATTTTACTGATTAACATTATTTTTTACCAATTATAGGGATTTAATGTTCATTTTTACTAATTTTTTCTAATTACCTATAATTCTTTACTAATTTTGACTGATTACTAGTAATTTTTAATAATTAAAGTGATTTAACATTAATTTTTAATAATTATAGCTAATATTTAATAATTATAGTGATTTATTGTTTTTTACTAATTAATTATAATTATTAATAATTATACTGGTTTACCGCTACTTTTTACTAATTTTTACTAATCATCACTATTTTTTGCTAATTTTTAGTCATTACCAATATTTTTTAGTAATTTTCACTAATTTCTACTTATTTTTATTAATTTTCCCTTATTATTGTGTTTTAATGATAATTTTTAGTAATTATTGCTTATTTTTAGTAATTTTTAGTCATTACCACTAATTTAAAATAATTATCATAATTTATCATTAATTTTTACTGATTACTATTAATTTTTACTAATTCTAGTGATTTAACGTTCTTTTTTACTAATGTTTTCTAATTATGGTTCATTTTTTCTAATAAAACTAATTTTTAAAAAGTATAGCTATTTACCGTTATTTTTTACTAAATATTGCTAATTTTTACTAAATATAGTGGTTTAACATTCATTTTTACTAATTACTGTTATTTATTAAAAATGACTCTAAATGATTGTTTCTTATTACTAAGATCTATAAATTATTACTAAGTTCTTTTAATTAACACTATTTATCAATTATAAGTAATTACTATTAATAACACTCACTCAGTGATAATTAAAACTAATTATTACAAATTAAAACTATTTAATTTTTAATTAATAACATTATTTCTAATTAAAAACAAATATTTCTAATTTAAAATAACTATCTCTAATTAGAAATAATAACTTCTAATTATAAATAATTACTTCTAATTAAATCTAATTACTACTAATTAATAATATTAAAATCTAATATAAAATAAAATAAATAAAATAAAAAATAAAAACAGTACATAAATACCTAAAAAATGAAGCTTTTATGCATTGCAAACCTTAAAATTTCCTTCCATGTAAAAATATAAACTTCTAATTGAACAATTAAAGAGAATAAGAGAAATGTCGAGTAGAGGAAAGCTTAAATAGAGAATGAAGAAGAAGAATTCAGGGGAGGGGTATATAGGTTAGATTAGTAGTGAAAAGACTATTTGCGACAGGGCGTGTCTCAAATAGTTCCCGTAATAAATAATTGAGGCAGTAATTAAAAAGTTATTTGTGATGGGTACCATCACAAATACTCAACCACTGACAGAGTATTTGTGACGAGCATTAATTACCATCACAAATAACTATAATCAAAGAAGGTTATTTACGATGAGGTAATTCTTCTATCACAAATAACTTTACATGACCAAGGGTATTTGTAATGAGAACAAAGTCCCGTCGCAAACACGCGTACCTGTGTTGTGGTGGGAAGTCACACCAAAAGTATTTATGACAGGTTCATTCTCCCATAAAAAAATAAGTGTTTATTTAATGGTTTTTGTGACGGGATTCGAATCCCATCGCAAATAGTCCTTTGGAAGGGACTATTTGTGATGGACGACAAGCCCATCGCAAATAACCCATCGCAACAAGTCTTTTTTCCCGTATTGGAAGAGGTAATCGTCTTTATAGAGTCCCTTAAGTTTATTTCTTCATCTACTTCCTCTTAAAGTGTAGTATCTATACTATGATAATAAATCCATTCACTGCTACAAAACAGGTCTTTAACAATGCAAAAACTGTCCTTTATCATCACTAAAAAATTGTAGACTACCGGAGTGTGATTAAAAGAACTAGACTTTTATCAGTGCTAAAAAAATCACCGATAAAATATTTCTTTATCAGTTCTTTTAGAAGCATTGATATAATACCCCATCTATTAGCATTTTTATTTATCATTGATAAAGGTCCCCTTTATTAATTCTACTAAAAGTGTTGATAAATGTAGACTTTATCAGTGCTTCTAAAATCACAGATAAAGGGGTCCTTTATCAGTGCTAATAAATGTAATGATAAAGGAATCCTTTATCAGCACTCCTAGAAGTGATGATAAAAGGGTATACTGTAGTGTGCTATAATAGCACACTATAACACTAAAAACAACACCAAAAAAATACTACAGTACCAGAAAACAAAAAAATAAGATATAAATACATAATTTAATTGAAATAAAATTTACAACACAAATACAAGAAAAAAGACTATATTAAATAGAAAAAAAATTCTCCTTTTTAAAAGAAAAAATCACCCTTGATCAATAAAAAGAATACACCTGTGTAAGAAAACAATTCTTATATTAGTAATAATATAATGAAATAAATTAAACATAAAGTGTTAATTTTAAACTAAACTTTGAGTCATACCAAGAAAACCATTTATTTTTTGTCTTCAAGAATTTTCTCTGTAAAAATTAACTAAATAAGTATAAGATAAAAATGATAAGGAAATTAATTAAGTAATAGAAGATAGAATGATGAGAAAGAAATCTAGGATCATTTTCCTAGTTTTGGCGATGTAATGCATGTTTTAAACTAAAATGAAACTTATATATTGAAAAAGAACACTTAGATTCATATCAGTTACATAGTGTGTTAGATTGAGGTGAGGATGATTCCTAAATGTCGTAAATGACTTATGAATCATTGTCTTAAAGTATCAGAACAATCTAAATGTGTTTTCTCAGTTTTGAGTATGTCACTTGTGTTTTTTACTAAAATGTCATTTTAAACTGGAAACACGCACTTTGAATCATACCTATCACATCATGTGTTTAATTGAAATAATACTGATTCCCATACATAAAAAATGAATTATTAGTCATTTTACTAAATTATTAAGATAATCCGAGCATGTTTTCTAGATTTTTAGTGAGTGATACTTTTTGAACTAAATTTTCAATTTTAAACTAATAACAAACACTTTGAGTCATACTAGGAACATCGTGTATTTGATTGAGGTGTGGATGATTAATGTACATCCAAAAATGACTTATGTACTGTTTTCCTAATGTATAAAAAAAATCCAAATGCATTTGTTTGGTTTTGAGTATGTCATTTGTCTTTTTTTCTAAAATTTATGTAAATTTTAAATAAAAAGACGCACTTGAAGTCATACTAGTCACATCATGTGTTGGATTGAGGTGTAGATAATTCCTATACATCCTAGATGACTCATGGATAATTTTCTTAAAGTATCAAAATAATCCAAATGAGTTTTCTTAGTTTTTAGTATGTCACATGTATTTTTTATTAAAATTTAATTTTAAACTAGAAACACGCACCTTGAGTTATACGAGTCACATCAAGTTTTTTTATGTGATACTAATTCCTATATGTAAAAAATGACTTATTAATCACTGTTATAAATTATCAATACAATCCGAGTGTGTTTTCTTAATTTTTTGCGAGTGACACTTTTTGAACTAAAATATTAATTTTGAAATGATAACAGACATTTTGAGTCATATCAGGAACATCGTATATCATATTTAAATGAGGATTATTCCTACACATAAAAAATGACTTATGGATATTTTTCCTAAATTATCAAAATAATATGAATGCATTTTCTTAGCTTTGAGTATGTCAGTTGTCTTTTTACTAAAATTAATGTCAAATTTAAATAAAAATATTCACTTGGAGTAATACCGGTCACACTATGCATCAGATTGAGGTGAGCCTAATTAATAAACATAAAAAATGACTTATGGATAATTTCAAAAAAGTATCAAAATAATACGAATGTGTTTTCTCAGTTTTGAGTATGTCACTTTTATTTTTTACTAAAATGTCATTTCAAACTGGAAACACACAATTTCAGTCATACTGATCATATCATGTGTCAATTTGATACAAAACCGATTCTTATATGTCAAAAACTGAATTATGAATCATTTTACTAAATTATCAAGACAATCTTAGCATTTTTTCTTTGTTTTCAGTGAGTGAAACTTTTTGAACTAAAATGTTAATTTTAAACTGATAACAGACACTTTGAGTCATACCAAGCACATCATGTGCCAAATTGGGGAATGGATGATTCTTACACATCAAAAATGAATTTATGGATAGTTTTCCAAAATTATCAAAACAACATGAAAACGTTTTTTTGATTTTGAGTTTGTCATTTGTCTTTTTTACTAAAATTAATGTCAATTTTAAATAAAAAGACGCACTTAGAGTCATACCGGTCACATCATGAATCAGATTGAGGTGAGTCTAATTCCTATACATCCTAAATGACTTATGGATCATTTTCATAAAGTATCAAAACAATATGAATGGGTTTTATTAGTTTTGAGTACATCACTTATGTTTTTTACTAAAATGTCATTTTAAACTGGAAACATGCACTTTGAGTCATACCGGTCACATCATGTGTTATTTTGACATGAGATTAATTCATAAATTTAAAAAATGACTTATGAATTGTTTTAATAAATTATAAATACAATCTTTTCATGTTTTATTGGTTTTCAATGAGTGACACTTTTTGAACTAAAATGTCAATTTTAGACTGATAATAGATATTTTGAGTCATATCGGGCACATCGTGTATCAGATTGAGGTGAGACTGACTCCTACACATAAAAAATTACTTATGTATCATTTTACTAAAGTATAAAAACAACATGAATACATTTTCTTGATTTTGAGAATGTCAGTCGTCTTTTTTACTAAAATTAATGTCAATTTTATATTAAAAGATGCACTTGGAGTCATTTTGGTCAAACTATATGTCGAATTGATATTAAGATGATTCCTTCACATCCCAAATTACTTATAGATCTTTTTTTCTAAATTAGAAAAACAATACAAATGTGTATTATTTGTTTTGAGTATGTCACTTGTGTTTTTTACTAAAATGTCATTTTAAACTAGAAACACACACTTTACGACATACCAGTCACATCATGTGTAGTTTTTGATATGAGACTAATTACTACATGTCAAAAATGAATTATAAATCATTTTAATAAATCATTAATATAATATAAGCATGTTTTATTGGTTTTCAGTGAGTGACACTTTTTGAACTAAAATGTCAATTTTAAACTGATAACAGACACTTTGAGTCATGATAGACGCATACTATATCAGATTGAGGTGAGGCTGATTACTAAATGTAAAAAATGACTTATGGATATTTTTACTAAAGTATCAAAAAAATCATAATGCATTTTCTCAATTTGAGTATGTCAGTTGTATTTTTTACTAAAATTAATGTCAATTTTAAATGAAAAGATTCACTTTGAGTCATACAGGTCACACCATGCATCAGATTGAGGTTAATATGATTACTAAATACAGAAAATGAATTATGGATAGTTTTTACAAAGTATAAAAATAATATGAAGATGTTTTCTCAGTTTTGAGTATGTCACTTTTGTTTTTTACTAAAATGTCATTTTAAACTAGAAACACACACTTTGAGTCATACCGGTGACAGTGTGTCAATTTGATGTGAGACTGATTCCTACATATCAAAAATGAATTATGAATCTTTTTAATAAATTATCGATTTAATATGATTGTGTTTTCTCAATTTTTAGCGAGTGACAATTTTTGAACTAAAATGTCAAATTTAAACTGATAATGAATATTTTGAGTCATATTGGGCACATCATGTGTTGGATTGAGGTGAGTCTAATTAATATACATCAAAAATGACTTATGGATCATTATAATAAAATATAAAATAATATGAATGCATTTTCTTGGTTTTGAGTATGTTAGTTGGATTTTTTACTAAAGTTAATGTCAATTTTAAATAATTAGACACACTCGGAGTCATACAGGTCACACCATAAATTAGATTGAGGTGTAAATGATTCCTACACATCCAAAATGACATATGGATATTTTTACTAAATTATCAAAATAATATGAATTAATTTTCTCGATTTTGAGTATATCCCTTTTGTTTTTTACTAAAATGACATTTTAAACAGAAAACAAACACTTTGAGCCAGACCAGTGACATCATGTGTCAGTTTGACATGATACTGATTCCTACACATAAAAAATGACTTATAAATCATTTTACTAAATTATTAATACAATAATATCACATTTTCTTGGTTTTTAGTGAGTGAAACTCTTTGATCTAAAATGTCAATTTTAAACTAATAATAAACACTTTGAGTCATACTGGGTACATCTTATTCTGGATTAAGGTAAAAAATAATTCCTACACATCAAAAATGACTTATTTATCATTTTACTAAAGTATTAAAACAATATGAATATTTTTTCTTGGTTTTGAGTATGTTAGATGTCTTTATAACTAAAATTAATGTCAATTTTAAATAAAAATGCACTTAGAGTCATACCGATCACATTATGCATCATATTAGGTGAGGATTATTCTTAAACAGCCCAAATGACTTATGGATAATTTTATTAAAGTATAAAAACAATCTGAATGTGTTTTCTTGGTTTTGAGTATGACACATGTGTTTTTTACTAAAATGTCATTTTAAACTGGAAACACACAATTTGAGTCATACTGGTCACATCACTTTTCAATTTGATATGAGACTAATTCCTATATATCATAAATGACATATGAATTGTTTTTATAAATTATCAAGAAAATCTGAGTGTGTTTTCTTGGTTTTTATTGAGTGAAACTTTTTGAACTAAAATATCAATTTTAAACTGATAACAAAATTTTGAGTCATATCGGGAACATAGTCTATTATATTGGGGTGAAAACAATTCCTAAACATCATAAATGACTTATGGATAGTTTTCATAAAGTATCAAAACAATATGAATATGTTTGGTAAGATACCGACCTTTTCTGGAGTTGAATCAACTAGATTTCAAGTATTGTTTTTGATCTGTTTGAGCATTCTTTGGTTGGGTTTTAACTTGAAGAGTTTTTGGGGGAAAATTTGAGAAAAGTAAAAAAATAGGGCATTATATGGTAGGTGCACAATTTTCCCTAACTGTGCGCCTTAGCCTAGCATACCGTGCAACCCTGGATAGTGGGGATTTTCATGGTAGATGCACAGTTTATCAAATAGTGCACCCTCTTAGTAGTAACTGTGCACCCCTATAAAATAGGTGCACAGTTATGGGAAACTATGCACCCTGAGCAATAAACCATCTGTATAATATTTTAATCCCATGAAAATTATTAAAGTGTTTCCCAAACCCTCATCTAGTACCCCCAAATTCCCTAGATCGACCCATAAATGATTTTTATCAATTATAGAGCCTCCCAAAGGGATTACAAGGCCATATGACCTTTTTTATTATTGATTCAAATCCCAAATCGAAGATCCAAACCTCTCTTAGTAAGAGAATTATATCCTGGTTGATTTTCCACTCTTCATCCATTCTTCCCCCTTTCTTTAAGAGAATTTGTTCCACGTTTTGGTTGGATCTATACCTAGTTTTGGGTATTTAGATCTAGGATTATATATATATATATATTAATGAGATCTTGATTTATTTAATCTTGATTTAGGGGTTTATATCTGGTTCTCAATCTACATCATTATGCTGCTCAAATTTTGGGGATTTCCATTTGAAGATCATTTATCAAAAAATTGAGGTAGGTGGTATAATATTCAAATCCCATAGTAATGATTTTGATTATGTGTATGAAAATTTTATAATTGTTAGATTTTTTTAGAAATTGAATTTCATAAAATAATTAATTAATTAAGGAATTGTGTCATTGTGGGATTTGGGGATAATTAATTGCAAAATTAATTATGAGATATTGAGATTTTGAAATTGATAATAATTGTGGAATTAATTATGAGATGTTGGGATTGTTAATTGATATAATTAATTATGGAATTAATCATGAGATATTGATATTATAGATTGAGGTAATAATTGTATAATTAATTATAAGATATTGATTTTTTTTGATTTGAGATAATTAATTATGGAATTAATTATAAATATTTGAGATTATGAATGAGATAATTAATTATGGAATTAATTATGTGACTTTGATTCTATGAATATTGATTAATTATTTGTTAAATTAATTAATGGGTTTGACATACTTAATTAATTAGGGAATTAATTAAGGGTAATTATGTAATAAAATAATTATTGAATTAGTAATGAAATTGGTGTGATTAATTGATTTTTGAATTAATTAATGTTATTAATGTGACTAGTTAATTGTATAATTAACTAATTGAATTTTTGTGTTTGAATAATTATCTAATTAGTAATAGAATTTAAGTGGATAATTAATTGTTGAATTAAATATGTGTTGATGAATGGTAACATGGTCATTCAATTGTGAATTAAAGAATGGGAAAATGGTCATTCTAATGTGTGAAGTATGAACGGTAACATGGTCATTCAAGTATGAATTAAATAATGGGAACATGGTCATTATAATGTGTGAAGTAAGAATAGTAACATGGGCATTCAAGCATGAATTAAATAATGGGAACATGGTCATTCTATTGTGTAAAGTATGATTGGTAACATGGGTATTCAAGTATGAATTAAAGAATGTTATCAATGGAATTATGAGACATGATATCCCTCAGACATACTTTGGGATCCAGCATGATCTAAAGCAGGTATTAAGGTATGGGTGTCTATAGGAACCCATGGAGTTTATATGGTTAAATAAAGAATAATTTGATAATTTGATAACTGTTTATTTATAAATTTCTTTTATTTTTTTATAAAACTACATACACTATTATTGAATGGATATTGTTTTAGAAACTATTGGTGGTGGCCTACTGAGTTATACTCATACCCTAATTAGGCTGCCTGATCAGTACCCAAATAGATTTCATTTTTGTAGGATAGTTTAATGGAAAATTCCCTATGATAGATGGATGATTTGGGGATGGAGCTTGGATGAGGGAACCAAATATTGTTCAAGACCCTCTTAGAACTTTTTGATGTATTTATTTTTAGTTTTCATTTTATACACTTGACACATACCTTAGCATGACATGTTTTCTGATTTAGTTTGGATATAATATTTCATGCTTTGATTATCATGAGATATTGGTATTATTTATAGTTATATATTATTCTGCTATTGTTTATTTATTTTTGCTGGTGTATTACTATGCTAAAATATAGTATAGTCTCCCCATGATTGACATATCAGACCCTCTTACTAGTTGGCAGCCTCTGACATATGGGGAGGCACGCTTGAGGTCATGTGACCGACTGACTTAGGGCATCGGTGTGTGGCGCCTGGGTCGGGACATCACAAAGTGGTATGAGATCCCAATTTTCATTTCTTTTTTCTTTTGTCGTACTATTTAGGAAAGGTAGAAAGGAGACTAGGAAGATTTGGGGCTTGTCCATGACTACTTCATGGGTGTTGCAAACCTATGTATGAAAGAAAACCCCAAGTACCTAGGGTGGGGAAATTGTTATTGTTGTTTTTTTGTTACAATTGAATATTATTTCACCTTGGGTGACACACTTATTGTGTGATGTGATATTTTTAACTTGTCTAAGAATTGAATCATGGACTATAATGGAATGAGATTTGAGTTTTTATGCATCATTCTTGGTACAAATGATTATTTTTTGACATGCATAATTTTAGGCACACACAAGAAAATGGATTTTAGGTAATTTGTTGAACATGAACTATTTTACCTTATGAAATTAAATTGAAAATGGTGCCTAATATGAAATTGAGAATGGTAAAATGATGAAAAATTTGAATAAATGGATGTTTAAATGAGAAACTTGATATGATAATGAGAATATAATTTTATAACAAAGACCTAGGAGTAGGGTGGTTAAGGGTAGTGATAACACATCAGTTTTGACCACATGACAAGATTTTAGGAAAATACTTGTTGTGAATTGTTGTGATTTTCTTCTAACATAAATGTAATAAATTTGTGTTTCAGTCCTAAGAAATGTGTTTGGAATTGTAGAGATATTCCTCCATGATGACACTTGTTGAGAGGATGATATGAGGAGATGTCTAGAGATGGTCTACTATCAGTGGAACCTGAGGCACTAATAGTTCCTAGTGATGAAGTAGGGGAGAAATTATGAGTGAACATTGCTCACTTTATACAATTCATGGGAACATAAGACATCTAAATAATTGATCCATTCTCTCCTAAATCTCCCCTTCTCACTTCACCTAGGGTTTCCTCCTGCAACCTTCAGTGTAGGATCAATGACATTTGAGCATCGTTTTCCTCCCTGCCTTCCCATATTCCCTTATTTTGCCTCTTCCATCCTTATTCCTGCTCCTTGATTTGTTTGTTTCCTTCCATGGAGGTTGTATTTACTTAGTGTTTGTCTCTCAGAGAGGATCTATTAGTTCTAAAAAATAAGTTTGCTTTTAGATCCCCCAACCACTTCATCCCTACTCTGACCTCATGTTCCACCATGCCTCTCTAGGTCAAATATAGAGAAATGGTAACATAATGGTTTTGGGTTAAGTGGTACGATGGTAAAGGGTTTTCCAGGTGATCCTTTTTTGTCTCATTCTTGTTTTTATTTTTGGGTTTAGTCTCACTATGGGGACATCATCTGTAGACCTTGTCCATTCTATCCCCGCCCTGACCTCAAGTCACTCTGCTCCTCTCCGAGTAGGATCCAGAGTAGTGGTTACCCCGAGGTTTTAGAAGGTGGGTTTGGCAATCAAAGGTGCTCCCCACAAGACCTGATTTGTTTTGATTCTTTGTTTATATTATATTTTATCATCCTATTTTCTGAGGGAGGATATTAGAGGTTTCATTAGAAATAATAATGGAGATGTTTCAGTTTTTCGGTATTTTTCCCTATGTTCTTGGTGAAGTTTTGATGGTGGTTATTGGTGTTTTTCATGAAGGTGCCATGTTGATGTCTTTTACTTTTGTTGAGGTGATTTCTCTATGGTGTTTTGACTATTTTTGGTTTACAATGACATGGAGCTGGTGATCTTTGATGGTTTCAATGGAATCCGACAGTCTCTGACAACTAGGATGGTGCTCAAATGGTGGTGATGATGGTGGTGAGGATGGAGAGGCTGATGGTGGTTCCTAATGATAGTGATGTTGGTTGGAAACAAGACTCATTTGACATAGTTGATGATGAAAATGGATTTTATGGGAATGATGGATGAGTTTTAGACCTGATATGAATCAAGTGGTGGAGCGTGACTCATCTCACGACACATGGCGTATTTTCAATTTTGAATTTCATGATTTTGGGTGTTACCATTTTAAATTTTGAACTAATTTGTATGGTGGATGTTTTTTAATTGTTTTTTATGATGTAATATGGTTTGGATTTTTGTATGTATGGTTCCCACTAACCCATAAAGTGGTTTTTTAAGAAATTACAAAAAAAATGGATTGGAGGATGGTAAGAGACCTAAGGAAGGTTGAGAAGATCATGTCTGACCAGAAAAGGTATTTTCAGTTGCAACACCCTTCAATTTTATTGGAGAGGG
Source organism: Viscum album (assembly GCA_963277665.1). Lineage (NCBI taxonomy): Eukaryota > Viridiplantae > Streptophyta > Magnoliopsida > Santalales > Viscaceae > Viscum > Viscum album. Next base: position 2,066,874,663 of record OY728131.1, read on the forward strand.
TGGAACAGAGGTAGATGAGTTATAGGTTGAGTCCATAGATATGATACTTTACCATTTGGAGACTCCTATTGAGAAGAGGGTCATGTTGGATGTTTATATTCTATGAGAATTAGGGAATCACTAGTGTGACATTCAGGAATAGATTGGATAGACTAATGGTATGTTATGTAAGTAATTCTTAGAGAGGTTATTGGAACACTTCTACCCAGAGATGATGAGGTAGGAGAGAGTAGTGGAGTTAATGTAGCTGACTCAGGGGAGCATGTCCATGATGGACTATGTAGGATGCTTTACAGACCCACAATGCTTTGTTTCAGTGTTGGCAGGAGATGTGAAAGCTATGTAGAGAAGTTTTCAGGATGAGCTTAAGTGTGATATTAAGTCCCATGTTAACCCATCTCAGTTAAATAACTTTTATGATGTAGTGGATTGGGATCTCATAGCTGATGGGAACTTGGATGAGGCTTCCTGTGCTAGAAAACTAGTTGTTAATAGATGATTATGAGGTGCAACTTCTGTAAGCATGAAACACCATTATGAGAACATTAGACAGGGTAACAGAAAGCTGAGTGGTTATACAGAAGGGTTAGTTGCACATGACCTTACTAGAGTGATCTTTCATCAGTGCGGTAGGCTGAGCCATTATCATAGGAACTGTTCTCGACCACCAGTAGAGTGATAGTTTTACAATAACATGGGACATCTATAGAAGATCTACAAGACACGACGATAAAAGTTTTGTGAGGGAAAAAATAGATAGAGTTAGAGTATGGGAAGTGGATCTTCTACACAATATAAGACTGGAAGCTGGAGTTCTACTAGACGAGGAAATAATGGTAGTGGACATGGTGATTCTAGGAAAGAGAATCGATATCAATAGAGTGGTGCAGCTCAGGGGAGTCAGACAATATCATAGGGAAGATGGGTATGATAGTTGCATGCCATGCAGCTTGCACTTATGGATAGCGTGGATGGACCATAAAAAGTGAGAGGTACTATTCTTATAGTTTCTACATTAGCTAGTGTATTATTTGATACTAGTGCCTCTCATTCTTTTATATCTTTAAAACTTGTTAATGGTTTAAGCCTGGAAGTGGAGTTTGTGAGCAGGGTTTTGAAGATAGACACACCATTGGGGGTACAGTCTAAATACATTTGTTTTGTGTTCTCTCAAGATTAGGGAGTACCATTTTATATGGGACCTCTATATTCTAGATATGTTAGATTTTGACCCAATTATGGGTATAGATTAGATATTTGTATACCAAGATCATATTGATTTCTATCATAGGATAATGACCTTTATATCTCCTAAGGGTGACAACTATATTCACCATGGAGAGTGAGATATCTAGGTCAGATGATCAGGGCCAATTACTCAGAAACTCTGGGAGCTTACAACCCAGGTTGAAAGTCTATTGCTGGATGATGGAGGAAAAATGCATGATACCCTTCCACATGTAGTGGAAAATTTTTAGGATGTGTTTCCTGAAGACTTATCAGGGTTTCCAGTAAGAGATGTGGAATTCACTATTGTGATCATGTCAGGGGATGATCCGGTTTCTATTCCACCATAAAAAATGGAACCGATAGAGCTTCAAGAGTTCAAGGCTCAGCTATAAGAGTTGGAGGATAAGGGATTTATCCATCTGAGTACGTCACCATGGGGTTCACCAGTGTTTTTTGTAATGAAGGCAGATGAGACTTTTCACTTGTGTATTGATTACCAAAAGTTGAACTGGATGACTGTGAATAACTTATATCCTCATTATCATATAAATTATCTATTTGAATAGTGTAGAGGATTTTGTGTGTTCTTGAATATTAACCTGAGATCAGAGTATCATCAGCTGAGATTTCAAACTTTTGATATACCTAAGACTACTTTCAGAAGCAGGTATGAACTATATGAGTTTGTTGTATTTCCATTTGGGTTGACAAACACACCAGAAATATTTATGGCCTTGATGAATAGAATCTTCCATCCGTACCTGGATCAATTTGTGGTAGTATTTGTGGATGATATCTTGGCGTACTCCAAGAATCATAATGATCATGAACAACACCTTAACATCATTTCCGAGTACACTGAGAGAGCATCAGCTATATTCCAATCTATCTAAGTGTCAATTACGGATTGATCAGGTACACTTATTGGGTCACATCATCTCATAGGAAAGAGTTTTAGTGGAATCAGATAAGGTTTAGGTATAAGTATCTTGGGTTCATCCCAATAAAATTTTCGATATCCATAGATTTCTAGGATTAGATAGATATTATCAAATGTTTATCCAAGACTTTTCATGATTGGAAGTGCTATTTTAATGCTTGACCAAGAAGGTAATAAAGTTTGAATGGTTGTAAGCTTGTGAGAATTCCTTCCAGGAGAAAAATAAGAATTTGACATCAACACCAATATTGATCCTACCCGATCCAAGTGGGGACTACACAGTGTATTGTGACACTATTGGGATCATAATTGGAGATGTGTTGATGCAAGGATATCAAGTTTTGGCATATGAGTCTCTACAGTTGAGGCACCATGAATGGAACTACCCTACACATGACCTTGAGTTAGTAGTAGTGGATTATTCTATGAAGTGTTGGCATAATTATCTTTTGGTTGAAAAGTTTACTATGTATATGGATCAAAAGAAATTTAATTATATATTTTTGAAAATATATTTTAATCTTCAACAATGGAGGTGAGTCGAGTATATGAAGTATTTTTATTTTTAGCTAGCATATATTCTTGAGAAGGGAAACAGTGTGGCCGATGATTTGAATAGGAAAAATAAGACTCACGTGTTTCAGGAGTCTAGTGATGAGAGGAAGATGATGAATTTTCTAGTTGAGATGTACACTGTGGTTCAGGAGAGACCTGAGCAGATGAAACTCATATCAGTCTCAGTTGAGTTGACACCTTTGAGCCAGATTAAATATATTAATTATTAGGATCCATAGTGATTAACCTTGAGGGAAATCCTTAAAGTTAGGTAGTCACCTTTATATTGGATCATAGACGAGGATGAGATCATCTATGTAAAGAATTGAGTTGTTTCTCCTATGAGCACACGAAAGGTGTTGATACGGGAATTTCATGCCTCAAAATGGGTGGTACATCCTGGTGTAGCCAAAATATGCCATGACCTTAGATGACAGTTTTAGTGATTGGGAATTAAAAAAGAGACAATAGAGTTTGTGGCATGATTCTATACTTTTCAGTAGGTGAAGGCCATGCATCAACAACCTGGAGGTGTGATACAACCATTTCCTATTCCTTATTGGAAGTGGGATAACGTGAAAATAGACTTTGTGGTGGTTCTCCCAAGGATTCATAGGAATAATGAAACTATTTTAGTTATTGTGGATTGACTTACAAAAGTAGTGTATTAATTTTTTATATGGTAAACCTTCTCAGTAGATCAGTTGTGAGAACTGTATGTTTGAGAGATAGTCCATATGCACGGGGTTCCATAGACTATAGTTTCAGATCATGACTCACAGTTTACTTCAAACTTCTATAAATACTTGTATAAGGCACTTGATATATAGGTTTTATTGAGTAAGACATTCCACCCACAAACATATGGAAAGTCAGAGCGTACTATACACGTGTTTAAGGATATGCTGTGGGCATGTGTTCTTGATTTCAGTGGGTCTTGGGATAAGCACTTGTATTTATTGTAGTTTTCCTATAATAATAGTTATTAGGAAACTATATAGATGACACCATATGAGGAACTTTATGGTGTGCCATGCAGATCACCGCTATGTTGGATGGAGGTAGGTGGTTTAGAATTATTGGGACCAAGTCTCATGAAGGAGATGTCAGAGCATGTGAAAATAATTCGAAAGTGCATGGATATGGATCAGAGTAGATATAATTTGTATTTAGAGAAACATGTATGACCCCTAGATTTTACATAGGGTGATCATTTATTACTTCCGGTGTTTCCTTGGTTGGGTCACCACAGGATATGAAAGTAGGGTGAGTTGGTGCCCAGGTTCGTCATACCATTTGAGTTTGTGGAGAGGATTAAGACGATGGTGTAATGATTGGATATTACATATAAATAAAGTGATATGCATGATGTTTTCCATGTGTCACAACTTCAGCAATATAACTCCGACCCTTCTCATGTGATTGAGGTGGATGATTTTGAGCTCGAGATAGATGCATATTTTGAGGAACTTTTGATACGTGCGTTAGATCACAGTGAGAAAGTGTTGTGGGGAAAGACCATACTGATAGTTTATGTATTTTGGAAAACTAGGAATATTCATGAAGATACATGGGAAAGATAAGAAGATATGTAGGCTCAGTGGCCTGATCTTTTTGACTCTAAATCTTAGAGAGGCTCAGGAGTACAGCTCAAGGATGAACTGTTATAAGGTGGGGATATTGTAAGATCCTGACATTTTATGGAGTTGAATCGGATAGATTTAAGGTATTATTTTATGTTTTTTAGTATACTTTGGTTGGGTCTTAAATTTAAGAGTTTTTGGGTGAAAATTTGAGAAAAGTAGAAGAAATAGGGTAGTGCATGTTTGGCACACAATTTTCCCTAACCATGTATCACAACCCAGCAAACTGTGCAACCATAGAAAGTGGAGATTTAGACAGTTAGTGCATGATTTGTAAAACCTATTATTAGTAAACTTTCACCCCTATAAAAGAGGCACACTTTTATGGTGCACAGTTAGAGGAATCCATGCACCCTTAGAAGAAATACATGCATATGAGATTTTAATCCACAAAAAATATTAAAATATTTTACGAACCCCCATCTAATACCCCAAACACCCTAGATTGACCCATAAACGATTTTTCCCAATTCCATATCCTTACAAAGGGATTCTAAGGCTGACTAACCTCCTTTTTTAGGAATTTGAAACCCGGATCGAAGATCCACACCTCTCCTGGTAAGAGGATTCAATCCCAGTTGCCTTTCCACTCCTCATCTATTCTTCCCCCTTTGTTTAAGGGAAGTTGTTCTTTGTTTTGTATGGATATATATATAGTTTTGTGGATCTAGATCTAGGACTATAGATATATATATATATATTTATTTAATATTGATTTAGGGTTTTAGATCCAGATCTTGATCTACGCAATTATGCCGCTCAAATTTTGGGGATTTCTATTGGATGATCATTCATCAATGAATTGAGGCAGGTAGTCTAATATTAAAATCCCATAGTCATGATTTTTATTACATGTAAACAAATTAAATAATTGTTAGATTTTTTAGTGATTAAATTTCCTAAAAAAATAATTAATTAAGGAATTATGGTAATGTGTTTTTTGGGGATAACTAATTGTATAATTAATTACGAGATGATGATATTTTAAAATTTATAATTAATTGTGGAATTAATTACAATATATTGGGGTTTTTAATTGATATAATTAATTATGGGATTAATCATGGGAATTAAAGTATGAATTAAATAATGGTAATAATGGAATTCTGAGACATGATATCCCTCAGACATACTTTGGGCTCCAACCTAAGATAAAGCATTTATTGAGGTACAAGCATCTATGGGAACTCGGAGAGTTTATGCGGTTAAATAAATAATAATGTGATAATGTGATAAATATATATTTATACATTGTGCTTTATACTTTATACAATTACATACACTATTATTGAATTTATATTGTTTTAGATACTGTTTGTGGTGGCCTACCGAGTTGTAATCACACCCTACTTAGGCTGCCTAATCGGTACCCAAATAGATTTCATTGTTGCAAGATAGGTTAAGGGAAAATGCCCCATGTTAAATGGATGATTGGGGATGGAGTTGTATGGGGGAACTAGACTTGGTTTGGGACCTTCTTGGGAGACTTTAGTGTCTTTATTTTTTATTTTCATTATAGACACTTGACACACACCTTAACATGACATGTTTTATACTTTAGTTTGGATATTGAATTTCATGATTTTATTATCATGAGATATTGGTATTGTTTTTCGTTATATGTTATTCTACTATTTTTTATTTATTTTGTTTGGTTTATTTCTCTAATAAAAGAGTGTATAGTCTCCCCATGATTAGTATATCATAACCTCTCTACCATTCAACAGCCTCTATCATATGGGGTGGCGTGCTTTAGGTCATGTGATCGACTTTCTTGTGGCACTAGCATGTGGTGCTTGGTCTGGGACATCATAGTTTTCTTGGTTTTGAGTATGTCAGTCATATTTTTTACTAAAATTAATGCCAATTTTAAATAAAAAGATGCACTTGGAGTCATACCAGTCACACCGTGCATCATTTTGAGGTGAAGATGATTCCTACACATCCCAAATGACTTACGAATCATTTTTCTAAAGTATCAAAATATGTCAAATGCATTTTATTGGTTTTGAGTATGTCATTTTTTTACTAAAATTCTATTTTAAACTGGAAACACATACTTTGAATCATACCGATCACCTCGTGTGTAGGTTTGATGTGAGATGGATTCTTACACATCACAAATGACTTATGATTTTTTTCCTAAATTATTAAGACAACCCGAGCTGTTTTTATCAGTCTTAATCATGTAACTTGTCCTTTTTAATTAAATTAATTTCAATTTTAAATAAAAAGTCGCATTTGGAGTCATATCGGGCACACCGTGCATCAAATTTGGGTAAATCTGATTCCAACATGTCCAAATTGACTTATTTATTATTTTCTTAAAGTATAAAAATAATATTAATGAATTTTCTTGGTTTTGAGTATGTGCTGTATGTTTCAAACTAAAATATAAATTATAAACTAAAAATATACAGTTTGATTCATACTAGTCTCACCGTGTGTCGGATTGAGGTAAAGCTAATTGAGTATGCGATGTGTGTTTTTCTTTAAACCATCTTCACCTAGAAAAAAAATTAATGTTTCATTTAGATGGAATAAAAAGCCCCATGCTTCCTGAAACGACACATCCAAAAGAAACATGTTCTCTCTTTTTTAGATTACTGTAGACGATTGAAGGAAAAATATGACTTCCCAAAAGATCTATGAAAATAATAATAATAATTTGATAAAAATAATAAGGAAATTAACTTTAAAATAGTATATAAAATAGTAAAAAATTAACTAAATAAGTAGTAGGAATTCACCTTTTCATGATGGTTGTATACATTCTTAACCCATTTCTTTATTATTATTATCTTAGTTATAGCCTCGATGTCCAATCTATCACAAGCATGACCAGCTTCGAACTAACCACCCCAACTCAAGAAAAATTATCCATCTGTATAAGAAAACAATTCTTATATTAGTAATTATAAAAATAAATGAATTAAATATAAATATGAAATAATAAATTAATAAAATGTCAATTTTAAATTGAAACCACATAATTTCAGTCATACCAGGTACACCGTATATTTATTTGAGGTATAGTTGATTCCACCATTAATTTTTATCCTAAATTTCATTCAATACACTGGTTCATCTAAAAATATTTTAGTTTGATAACCCACAATTTTGAAATCATTGGAGAATAAAAATAAAATTGCATCATCATGAGTGAATCATCCTTGTTGAGTTCATGATTATAGTACATGAGTGAATCATTCTTGTTAATGAAGTCATTTATTCCTAGATAAAATTAACCATTATTATAAAAATATTATCATTCATTGATTGAACTAAAATAAATATTTACATTTTAGTTTTTATGGAACATAATAAAATCTTTCTTTCCCTTTCACCATAATTGAGAGTAAAAACTCCATGATAAACCATTTACCTTCTTTTTTAGAAAAAAAATTCAGTATGAACCATTATGTATTTTAAGAAGACACTAAAGTCTATTATAAATTGTTTACCCATTTTCAACAGTATTAAAAATTAGTATATCAATTTATAGCATCCAAATGACACTAAAATATAACACATCCATTAAGTCTTCCTGGATTGTGCTATATATTAGTATATCCTTTTCAATATTCTGGGCGATGATAGACTCTAACATAACATCATCATTATTTTTTTCATCAAAATGGGAATATACCTAATCTTATGTATTTTTTTATTAAGTATGATGATGAGTTTTTTTATTATTGAGCTTGTGAACATGGATAATTTTACATAATTAATGTGAACATGCATATTAGTGACAAACCAGTGGTTACATTTTTTGATGGTGAGATGGTAAAAAAGTATATATATGCATAAACCCATGGGGCATTAGTTGAGTGGTACCTGATGGTTATACCACTCACTTTCCATGGGAACTGGCATAGGATCGAGTCCTTCCAGACTCAGACATTGTGTATATTATGCATGGGTTAATTCAAATCCATTTCCTAGCTGGGTAACATGCGGCATGCTTTGGACTTGGTCGCCCCCTCTTAGAGTCGATCATTACCCATACACCTATTTTTCAGTTAGGGGATTACACTAGTGGTAAAGGATCCCTATAATCCTACATTAAACCTAAGTTCAAATCCAGGTGGGAGAGAATTTTTGCTGGTACTATTGTAGTACTGTAGCATATGATGACATAGGTAGGCAGTGATGTAGGCATAACACAGGACACAAGAAGATGGTGATGCAGGCTTGATGTAGGCTTGGTGACGTAGATAGTATGATGTAGGCACATTGCACTGGGCCTTTGGTCTAGTTAGTGGGCCTTTGGACCATGTAATGGGATTCATGCCCACTTGGTCTTTGGTCTATGTATAAAATAAATAATGCTTGATGGGCGGGCTATCCCTTGGTGGGGGAAATGTCCTGCTTTTCTATCTTTTGTGTGTGGTGGGTGTGTTTTTAATGTAATTGTACCCCCAAGAACCTAATATATATATATATATATCTATATTCATAATAAGGAATGGTTAAACACCTCTACTCATGTAATTATTATGAGATTTTATGTGATACAATGGTGGGATGATTTAATTTCACATCATGTGCATTCAAAAGAATCAGTTTTAGTCAATCCATTTCATTAATGTAAACTTGATGTGTTACTTGTATGGATTTCACAAGAATTTGTGATATTATATCATGCATCTAATTGATGATCTAATAGCACAAATAATTCCACCACCCACCAAAGTGAAACCACTATATTTTTCTTTTCTGAAAATTAATAATTCAGTCGATTTATTTATTTATTTTTAGAGGTTTTGGATCAAACTACTAGATTCTTTTTTAAAGGGGTCTTCATTTTTATTTTTGGTGCTTCAAAATTTCATTTGAAGAGGGTTTTTGTTTTCAGGGATTTATTCATAAAGAATTTTATTTTTATTTGATTCCATGTTTTCTTTGACACCATCCCTCCTCAATGACCATGATCTATCAATAATGGTTATCCTCCAATAGTTATCTCATAATCCCATTGGATTTAGTTATTTATTACACACATATCTATTCAAACATTTGAACTAGATTATATACATGTTTGATGATTTTATTGGAGATGTATGACTGCAAAGTGACTATTGGATCCACTAATTAATACATGGATGATTTCTATATAGTATATATATGTCAAATTTTTGAATTTCATATGGTTGCAATGTTTCATTATTAGTTTTCTTTACATTTATTTTCTTTACAGTTGTAAAGTGCGAGCACTTTAATGCCTATAATATCTTTTTATACTCAAGATAATGAAAGGATTATTGACATGGCATAATAAATTTTCCTTTAATTTTTTCAATAAGAAACCTAAAATAATTTAAAAATGGATCTTATCTTAAGAGAAAAGTTTTGGGAACACTTTTAAACAATTTTTTTCTCAAAATCATATTAATGCATAGATCTGGGTTAGAATTTATGGGCTCAGTTGGGTTATTTGGAATCCTAAAATATTAAATGATTTTACTTCTTGTATTGGGGAACCTCTAAAGCTTTATGATAATACCATTCTTGGAAAATATAGGTATTATATAAGGGTTTTGGTTGATGTTGATATTTTGTATCCACAACCATGAAACGACACTCTTTTGGTTGATGATTTAAAGATTGATGTTGATTTTGAGTATGAGGTTGTTCCTTCCTTTTTTTGATTTCTATAAAGTGGTTCATCATCAATTTTTAGGATTCTAATACGTTTTTATAATTAAAAAAAATAAATCTGGTTCTAATAAGAAGAAGGAGGCTGGGCATCTTTCAAAGTAGAAGCTGTGACCTGAATTATTTTCTAAGTAGAATGACGATAACATGGATAAATAGGAACTCTATGCAAGGCCTCAAGGCCTACTAAAAAGGGATGTTTCCATGGCTAGGAAAGAGTGGAATTCTCTAATTGAGGATAAAAATGATCCTTTTGATAAAGAGGATCAGGGAATCTCTACTAGAGGTACCCCTACAGGGCCTAACTCTTCCTTTAATTATTGGGAAACTACAGTTTCTTTCTCGAGTCATGATGCTTATGAGCTTATGGTGCTAGGTTAACTAGTGCCTGATGGTCAATGTGACCTTGAAAGGGCTGTGCAGAATGAAGTGGATGAGGATCTGGGGCATGAGTGCTCCTTATCCAATAAAGGAAAGAGTAAGATGGAGGGTGATTTTAGGGCATCACCTACCTTTACGGAAGGGGATGTTCTGGTAGGATCTTAAAAAGAAAAATACATGGAAGTGGGGTCTTCACCCTAAAAATAATGGTTGAGGGCATGGAACTGAAGTTGGTGGGTGTGATTGGTCTACCAGTTCATCCAAGGAGCTCACTCTAGAGCAGATAAAACTCTGGAAAAAATATTCTGTACTCTTCAATTAGAAGAATTCACAGTCAGAATGGGAATCTTCTAATGATGGGCATGGGGATGATCTTGTTTCTCCTTATTTTTAGTTCTCTTGTGAATAAGGTATTGTCCTTTGTTTTAACCCATACACTATATCTTTCTTTTACTATAATTTATTTTTAATAAATTTTGGTAGGAACAAGTTCGCTTGGCTCCTGAACCTTTTTCGATAAAAAACCTCAGTATGATCCCCATTCTATTCCATTTCCCAAAAAAATTATTGTTTGTAGGATAACTCTTTGTCTCATCCTCCACTCGGTCTCCGAATCAACCTCACCCCCTACCACTTCCTTCACATCCACCTTTACCATTGCCAAGGAATTTTATTTTTTACAAGTCAGCTCTTCTAATCAAACTAATTTTCTATATTATACTTCTTTATAAATAGATTAAAAATAATATATAGGCATTATGATACTAATATTTTAAACCCCAAATATATTTCTAAGGTTATAGCCCATAATAGATAAAAAAAATTGTAGTTAATCACCTAAATTTTTTATTGACAAACATTTCAACACTATGTACATTTCTCACTCATCTCTAAACAAATTTACTTATTCTTTTGAGTAAAAACATTTTTGGAAATATCAGTAGTACTAAGAAAATATAGAAAAAAAAAGATTAAGAAATATTTTTAATGAAATTATAATTCCATTTGGAAATTACCTGTCTAGGGATGTTGGTATTTTCATGGTTTATGATCTATATCATAGATTTGAAAACATAATATCTACAATATTTTCCATTATCCTACTTTAAACACTACATAAACATTGAAAAACATAAGTAAATTGTTTTTAAATATTTTTTGATAGTTAAATATATCTATATACACATTAATATATTTCTATTTGAACTAATCCACATTATTTTTATGTTTAGTTACCAACTTAATGCCACGAATTAGCCTATATTTCATGACCAACCTATCATAACATGATTATTGTTAAAAAATTGATTGAAACATATAATTCGATGTTTATCTATAAAATATTGATTTTAGTGTATTGAAAATTCACAATACACATCATGTGTGGTAATTTTGTTGTATATCCATGCATTGGATACAAAAATAAATATCTGGGGTATCCAGATTAACTATGATCAGCATCCAGTGCTTCCTAAAAAAATAAAAACAAATAAGTAATGAAAAAAATTAAAATATATTTTATGGGATTAGGATATAGAGTTTTACTGTAACAAACTGATATTTTATGATAAGTATTCCTTTTAATTTATTTGATGTCATGTGTTTTATGCTACAACAATATTATCTTGTGCTATACGCCACACTGTATTAGCTTGAAGTATACGCAACACTATTCTTAGTTTGTGTTACACACAATTTCAAGTTTGTTTTATAATAGTCATTCTACGCAACATTGATTGTATATATATATATTCAATGTATAAATGAAATATGGTTGGATTATGTTATATGAAACACCAAAGGAGTCTTTCGCAACACACAACCCTGACTTGGCTTGCATTACACGCAATCACGACCTTCCTTGATAGCGTGTGTTGTACACAATACCATGTTTCACTAAACGACGATATATTGTTATAATATTATTATGGACTAGCCGTTATGAATATTATTAACTAAATTTTGAATTTTATAACATTATTATTCATCTTATAAATTTTCTAAAAACATTTTATGTGAACAAAATAATTTTTTCAGGTAAAATAAGTATTTTTCAAAAAATGCAGTTTTGCCGCCTTTTGATGTCGCACCCACTTTAAATCTAGTATTTTACATATTTATAAGTTCAATTTTACAAAATAAAATTATTCTTTGGAATCAGGATATAAAATTTTACCTTGGATAAAATTTTCATATTATTCTGATAACTTTCATATTTTAATGAATAGTAAAAACACGCTATATTTTAATTAAAAACAACTTTTTTCATCATAATAACTTATGTGGTTAAATTATAATATTGAATGGTTTTAAAGTATAAATAGAATATATTTTTACCATTTAATATAATTTATGTCATTAGCATTGATTTTACATTGAATTTGTAGGTTAAATAAATTCAATCTTTTGCAATGTTTTAAACAAAAACCCATTTTCTTTCGACAACGGGATTAATTTTAATTTAATTTCTGTAACTTATGTGTATTGAATTTGGAAAAATGGATTCCATATTTGGAATCAGTGGGTCCAAATTATATTAATAGACTACTTTTTATTTTTGGGCTTTATGAATAGTAACAACGGTAAATTTTATTTACCATAGTAAAAGGTAAATTGGGTAATTAAGGGTAAATATAATATTATAAAATTATCCTAATACTTTTCTTAATACAATTGGATGATTATATTTCGTCCTAAGTCATATTTGGGTCGAAATGGAATCCATTAGAACCCACTTGGAGGTGATTAGGACCTTTAGTTTATTTTATTTAAAGGAAAGTGAAATATGTCTAACTCAACTTTAATAATTAAAGTATTTTTAATATAAGTTTATACAGAATATGAATTTGGTTATAAATACTCATTTGAAAGATAAAATGTTTTTCTTTATCATGGTAATTTATTTGTAATTTTTAAGAGTTATTTAATTACCTTATTATCTTATACATTAATGATGCAGAAATTATTTATTTAGTGAAAAATCAATAATATAGTTTTTATTGAAACAGTAATACATATCAAAAGGCCAAAAAATCTGCACAAAACTTATTATTAGTGTATATATAAACCCTAATCATACACTGGACTAATGGTTGACCATTTGGATCCTTATTATGGCGATTATGACACTTATAATATTTTATTTTAAATGATTCCAATGTTATCACCTTCATAATTTAATAAAGATAACAATTTACATGTTGTTATTTTAAGATTATAAATTCAAGTAAAATTATTATTATAAGATCTTTGATATTTATCTTCATAAAAGTATTTTATTTTTAATTTTTATGAAACAAATAAGTATATTAAATAATTATACAAAAATGTTGTACTCATTATTTTATTAAGAGATAAACCAAATAAATGGTATTAAAAATAATAAAATAAATATTATATGAACTATTTAATGTGCTCCACTACTTTTCTAGATACATATGACCTTTTATGAATATATTAAAGCTTTTATTTTGAACATATCTTATGTATATATTTTATTTAAATTCAAATAAATGAATAGTGTCCAAATTGACACTATTGTTATTTTATAAAAATAACATATTATAAAATTGTTTAAAAATCACAAAAATATTTAAAAATTATAAATTTAAATTTATATGGTCTAAAATGTTATAAAGTATCCAATTATAGAAAATTCACAACAAATAAGTAATTATTTGTTATAATTTAAAATTTAGAATGTTATTACCACAAATAAAACCAAATTGATTAAATAAGGATAAATCAAGTTGATAATGTTTAAAATAAATTCCTAACATGTCTAAATTTTATTAGTTGATGATATTACAACCCTATCTCATATAATATTCGTATATGAGTCATTTTGGAAGTTTTTAAGTGGGGTTGGGATTTAATATAAACTAATATTTCTTATATTTCCAAAGGTGCCCCTCGCCCCCTTATAAAAGGGCACCTCCTCCCTCTCTTCCTCACACCACTTTGAGCCTTCAATCTCGGCCAAAACCTGCCAAATTATCTTCTCCACTTCCCTATAAACATCCTATAGGTCCTGGTCTTCTTCAAAGACCAATTTTAGTGCCCTAAGAGGAGGTCTCAAAGAGCGCTTCAAAGAAGAGGAGGTTCAGATACGTACGAAGCATATCAGACCTAAGGTAAGAGATAATTTTGCAAATATCATTTTTATCTGAGATTGCTTATTCATAAGTATTTACTGGGGTTATTTCTATCATCCATATACATGTTTTATAAAAGTGTATTCATGTATGTTTAAAGTCATTTTTGCCCATTTTGACTTTTACCCCATGGTATGGAAGGAATCTTTCTTTTGTTTACCATATGAGGTAATTTTTGACTTTTCCGACAAAAGTACGAGAATAATGTTATTTTTAACGTATACAGCATGAAAGGATTTTTATGATTGTATAAAGCCTTATTTTCATGAATCTTCCTCCAAAATATTTCATGACTATTTTCAACAAAATCCTTTTCTTTTAAAATTGCACGACATTTTGTGAAAAGAAAATGATTTTGAAGAAAAAAGGATATTTTCCTCAAGAATTAATTTCAAGTGTTTTATCAAACCCATTTTTCATCTAAGATGACATTATTTCATATGTGTATGTTTCAAGTATAATGTCTCTATGATTTACATTGTTTAACTTTTCTTATTATGAAATGATATCCATTTCTTTTATATGGATTATGTGATGATGGGATGATGTTTATGAAACCCATTTTATTTATTGGGTTTTTATGAATGATGTATGTTTATTTTGTGGAAAAATTAAGAATGATTTCATTATGAGATGGGTGGGACCTATATCTTCATCCAATGCATTGGGTAAAGATTTATATCTCATGAGATATACATGGCTGGAATGGTAAGTTAATCCGGTTCAGTATTACAGGACTGGAACGAGGAGTGAACTCGATTCAGAAAGGGACTTTGTCCACTAAGATGGTCTTGGCAGCAATGCCTTGGCTACTATGGAAATCATTACATGTGCTTAATATATTCCACAATTACATGTTTTATTCCCTTGTTATTTTATCATGATTTATGTTCCATTATGATCTATGCCTTATGAACTTCCATGTTTTATGTCGTTGCTCAAGATTTTTATGTTTAAACTTTATGTTCATGTTTTTAAGTTCAAATGTATATGGTATGTTTTATTTTATCCATTATTACCCTTACTAAGAATTTTAGCTCACCCTTTTATGTTTTATTTTCCCCCAGGATTAAAAGAAAGGTTTTAGGTAAGGAAACAAAAAGTGGAAGATCTTTATGGGAGATGTTGAAGATCTTTCACCATGATTAGAATATTACGTTCCAAGTTTCCAAAGACACTAAACTATTATGGTCCTTGTGTGTCTATTTTTGTTATGTATTAAGTATTCCGCAAAAGTAATGTAATATCTATTTACGTCAAGCTTCGGGTCGTTATATTTACCCCTACATTATAGGAATCAAAAAGAGTCTATCGTCTATTATTTTTTTTAAAATGCATTGTATAGCTTATATTTATTCTTATCAATTTCTTCCTTATCCAAAAAAGTTTTTTTCATGGAAATGATGTACAGATTAATGAATCCAAATCGCACTTCACATAATTTTCCATTTATATAATAGTAATATAAAAACATATAGATAATATGAATAATTATTAACTTTAATGAATATATTAGATCATTTTTTGGACAGACATATAATGAAAATGTACCTTATGTATGTATTCACAATAGAGACTCCCATCCATTGAAACTTGAGAATCTCATCTATACTCTCGAGACCAACTATGTATATCAGGAAATTTCCAAATATTTATTCTTTATATAGAATTCAAGACATATTTTTATCTTTAAATATTGTCACTATATGAATTTATAATGATAATAAATGTTTATATTGAACTAGTGGGGAGAAGGTACTCCTAGAAGGTACTTTTGATTTCTTTATTGATTTACTAGATTGTCTTGATCTGACCTTATGTTTCCCTTCTGATTTATCTATTTGTAATACCATACCTCACTTCATAAATTTTTTCATCAAATGTTATAGGTTTTTAATGACAAAAAAATTATTAAATACTTACCTCATGTATCTTTATATGATTAAATGACCATTCTATGAAATTTCCAATAGCATCATTGACCATTGTAATATCAAGATCATCAAGTGGATCATGTAACTTAGCAGTCGAATAATGAGATAACTCAATCCCCACTATCATGTGATATTTTGGGAGTTCTTTATGGTTTATCTTGTCTTCCATGATATTGAACATCGTACCCCTTACAAAAAGGCAATGCGTGAGTGTTGATAGATATAAATCACATACAGTATTACCTTGAATTTTTTTAGTAATATAAAGTTATAAAAAGTTTTTTGATTCACATTTAGGAGAAATATTAATGAAAAAATTTATTACCCTAGGTATGGTATGTGGTTTAGGAGAATGAATAACCTCAAAGATAGTGGGGCCATTTGGTTCTCCATGTGCAGATATTTATTCCACTACCGATTCACTTTGATCCTTTCTCATATATTGGTCTACAAAACCTGACCAGAAAATAATATCATGAAAAGAATATACTTTTCACTACAATTATTTCATCGTCTTATATGATTCTTCTTGTGGTTTTGTCTTCTCAAAATATATTCTAGGATACACTCCAAAACCAAATCCTCTAACGTGACCATATTGTTTTGACTACTTCAAAGCTACTAAAAGTAGTTTTTCTTCCTCTATGGTTACTATCGATTCTTATATATAAACCGTATAAAAAACATATGAACATAAATAGATATTTTTATTTAATACTTATATAAATCATAACAAATTACTATTATGTCATACTTTTGAAATTTTCCCATACTTCTATTTTGTTTTCATCAATTAGTTTAGCCTCCCTATTTACATGGGCCTCCTTCCATAGCACATGATGTGGGATTGAAGTGGATTCAAATTTTGATTCATCAATCTACATAGAAAAAAAGGAATATATATTGTTCCATATCACATTAAACTTTTATTGTTGATTTAAAATAAATACCAATTTTGTCTATAGTGAAGCATAACCAATCATTTCTTTTTGATAGGGGTGTATTGGATTTGGTGCATGTTCTTTATTTTCATCACTCTTTTTCTATTTCATGAATTAACAATTTTGAACCAAATTGGATAAAATAAATAAATTAAAATAATATATTATTGACTAAAATTCACCTAAAATAGTTTCTCATCACGATGTTTGATGAAATCATTTCATGTTTCCTACTTTATAATGTGTTCATAACTAACTGGTGGGTGGGGCTTTACTTTCCCCTTAACATCCCTAAGATGTAACCTATTAAGAAGATTCTAGAAGCCTCTACGGGATTTCCTAAAAGCCATTAAGTTATATTTCTTACAAAAATATTCTAGAATAAATGAAATATTCAAGAATTAATTAAAATTAAATCAATGTTTCATTATATATTTTTTCAGTAAAATAGAGAAATTATATCATAATGTTACATTTATATCTTCCCAAATGATTTCCTTTATTATATGATTGAAATAGTGCTATTATTATATATTAATCAACAAATTCATCTTCATTATAACCCCAATATAACTAATAAACATTTACTTGTTGGGGTCAATAGGTTGGATATATTTATTCCATCTAACCTCATATTTTATACCATTACTTCTTGTCTTGATAATTTTTTTCAACGGTGTGTTGCTGTTTCATTATTGTTTTTTTCACCAACATGCTGGTGATCCCCTAATAATTCTACAGTTTTAACATCAAAATTCTATTCTTCCTCGGGATTGGTAACATCATCATGTGAAAAAGACATTGTTTTTATGCATGAGTAGTAAAACATTTAATTTATATTATATCAATGTAGTAGAGAATGTTGTGTATTTAGTAAAACTAGTATACAATGGTCTCTAAGAACAACTATTTAAATTATCAAACAACTTTGAAAAATCATGAAGGTTATATTAAATTTCCATTTCCATTTCTTCCATGTGATCCTCATCATAATTTACATTGGTAGACATATCAAATGATCCATAAACCACAGTATCATCCCAATCAGTGTGCACGTTAATTTTTCCCCATGTTTAGTCCAAAATTTATATCTTTGATCTATTCCATGAAAAATAAAATGTTTTTCCAACTCTTATAGACTAATTTATGTTGAATATCAATAATGAAAACATAGACAAAGGATTTGAGAAGGATTGTATTCATGATATATTAAAATTTGATGAACTCTTTAACTCCATCTTCATACACTTTTTTCAAATGATTATCATGCATCCATTTTTGATTCATATCCACCATATTAGGTTGATAAAGTATTCATTTTATATAATAAATAAATAAATACACATAATATATTCATTATTAATGGTTAAATTTATATATAATTCTAATAAGGTGAACCCGACATTTGATTGTTTCAAATAATTTTGATATACTTTGAAGGAAATGGGTAATTGTATTTAATTAAATAATTACTCCTGTATGGTAGGTGTTATCCTAGGAATTCATCCAAAGGTGAGAGTTATAGACACATCCTCATCATCTTCATCTTCTAAAAAGTTATTATTTCATTTTGTTTCTTGAGACTCATCCCCCATCTCTTGTGGACATGAACCTATGTTGTTTGAACTAATCTTAGCAGTAGTTATCCCATACCGGGTACTGGTGATCATTTTTGGATGACTACTACTTAGAGTAGTTCAGGAAAAATAGAAGATATGGGAGACGAGTATCAAGAAACAAAATTCAATAATAACTATTCTGGAGATGAAGCTGATGAGGATGAAAATAAATATTCCTAAAATAACTAAAATGGATAGTAAAATAATTAAATATTTTTTCCTATAGAAAATAATAATAAATCATACAAAATAATGAATATAGAATCTAATATTATTTTTGAATATAGAGTTGTATACTTTTTTAATAATACATTTTATAAAGATAATTAAAATAAAAATTTTCCTCATAGACATAGATATAGTGTTTCATCTAGTTAAGATATAATGGAAGATAATAAAGACGATTCTTGAGCTGAACCTAAATAGAGTACAAGTCCTAGAAAGTAGAAACATCTATATCATGAATTCATATATTTTTAATCCTTAATTTTTATTATTGATAGAGATCGATATAATAATATTCTAAAATAATATCCTTTAGTGCTAACCATAGATGATGATCTCAAGTTATATAATGAAGTATTATCTTCAAAATATGTTTCATTCTAGAAAGAATCATTTAATGATGAAATAGATTCTATTATGAGAAATAATACTTGAATCTTTAAAAATTTTCTAAAATATTCAAATCATATTGGTTGTAAATGTCTATTTAGAAACATGTATGACTCCAATGATAAAATTCAAGTTTTTAAAGCTATATTAGTAATCAAAGGTTTCAAAAAATGGAATGGATTGGTTATTTTGATACTTATACTCATTTAGTTTAAATTATGAAAATAAGGATATAATTTTCCTATAAATTTGATAAATCATTTGTGTGTTCATTAAAAAGATGTTAAAACTATTTTTTTAAATGGAAATTTAAATAATGAAATTTACATGAAATAATATGATGGTTTTATATATAATATATTTAAAATAAATCATGTAATTTAGTTAAATATACTTATGGTCTTAACTAAACACATACATAACATGAGAAGTATCATTATATTATTTTATAAAATGTATTTTTACATAATAATGTTGATAAGTGCAATTTTTTAATGTTCATAAAATAATAATAAGTTATTATGTGTATTTATATTGATGATATATTAATTTTTAAAAACAACATGACTGGTATTAATGATATAAAGAAAAATTTATCCTCCATGATTAAAATGAAAAAAATTAGAATAATAGATACTATACTAATTATTAAAGTAAGAGTACATAAAGGGGATTATTATTTATGTTAGTCTCATTATATTGTGAATATGTTCAATACATTCGATCTTATTGATTTAAAAGATACAAATACTCCGTTTGACTCTAGTGTTATTTTTTTATTAATAAAAACATACTCATATCAGAACATGAATATTATAGTGTTTTTTTTCTTTAATGTATGTTATATAATATAATAAACCCAATATAACATTTGAGATTTGTTAAATTCATTGATATTGTATTAATTCTAGTGTGGATAATTGAAAATGTATAATTATAATCTTTTTACGCTTAAATAAGGATAACAAATTTGAGTTTATTTAATAATGATTACTTGAATACATCAAGTATGCACTAATTTAAGTTGAAATACCTTCCTAGGAGATTATCAATCATAATTTGGATGGATATTTACTATTAGAGATTATTTCATTTTTAGGGTGGGAAATAAACAGGCATTTCACATTCAACATTAGAGTCCAAATTTAATAATCTAACAACTTACATAATGAAAAAGATGAATCATAAAATTATTAATGGAATTTAAGTTATGTAATATTATAATTCCTCTTATTTCCATTAATTATGGTAGTGGAGAAACATTTTCAAAATATTATATATGCATGTATAATGTAAAGATATTACATTTAAACCTGATATGTGATAATTTTTTTATAAAATGACACCATAATAAATTTTTATGTAAAATCATGTAAGATCCTTAAAAATACATGTATAAAATATATATCAAGGGATATTTCTGAACATATGAATAGATAAATTAGGATAAAACCCTTAAAATGAACTATTTAGAGGAAAGCATGATCATACACTAGTGCAATACTCATCCCTAGATCTTTAACCAAGATACCCAAGGTTTCTAATGAAATGTAAGTGGAGGAGAACAATACCATATAAAACATCTAAATACAATCAAAATAATTATTAAAATGGTTTAAAAAACATAAACCCACTCACACCTTCAGATACTGTTTAATGAACAACACCATTCATAATAAAATAAAGAATATAGTGATATAAATGGCCCATGATCAATCCATATTACAATATTAAACAAATTTTCACTTATGAATCAAAAAGGGGATCAACTTCAAGGTTGTATATAACAAAAAATATCATTCTAGATAGAAAAACATATCAATAATAACTTATTAACTTTGAAAATATGATAAAAGACACTAAATATTCCATTCAAAACCCATCCAAAACATTTAAAACAATGAAAGGAAACAATACTTCCATATTATTTTCTAACATAAAATTAATCTTGAAAAATAGCCAAACATGATCTAATTCATAGAAATCCTTGATAAAAACATAATGGAAATTCATTATAATTAATAAGAAATCATTATATGAAATCCATTTTTATTTATTCAATAAAAAATATGGGGGGGATTTTAACAAACACTTTGTGTGTGTTATTTACATAGAAGTTAAAAACATTTAAACTTAATAAAATATCCTTTGATGTTATTGAAAACTTAAGAAAAACACTCATAAATCTATAACCCCATAATGGATAATTATAATATAATTTAATTCAAATAAAAATGAGGATTTAAAATATGTAATCATTCTTAGTTACATGTTAAAAGGAAATTTAATGGATCCACCTTCCAGAATGGATGAAATCAATGTGTGTAAGTATTAATATGCTACAAGAAAATAAGAAAATACCGTAAAGGGTTAATAAAAATCTAAAATCAATAATAAATTCATTATACAAGGGAAATAAGTGATAACTAATGAATAGAAAGAGATTTTTTTGAACCTTGATTAGAACCTTGTATTCAACCCTTGAATTTGTTTGAACCTTGATTCAAGCCTTGATTTGAGCTTGGATTTGAGGAAGATGAGCACTAGAAGAAGGAGGATTCCATGGAAATCTTGAAGTATCATGACAATACAGTTAGTGTTAGTGATCTTTAAATAGATTTGGGACACTTTTATAAGTACTTCCAAAAAATAACTGATAAAGATACCTTTTATCAGTGATAAATTAATAAGCATTGATGAAAGGAATCTTTATCCAGTCTTTTTTAGGGATAATAAAGATGGAGCTTTATCAGTGCAAAAAAATAACTGATAAAAGTTGTAGACCCCTACCACAATATACTAGAGTTGGTGGTTATTTTATTACAATGGTATAGATATAAGATATCACATCACTAGGGATCAATTGGTTTAGTAGTCTTAAAGAACTAGATATATTCATGGTTCCCTTATTACATTGATAATTATATATAAATAATAAAAAAGGAAAACAAAATGCTTCCTTGAAACTTATTCAAATATTTCATCTTCATAACATGGGGAAGTAAAACAAATAAAAGGGTGAGCTCAAATTCTTAGTAAGGGTTACATACTATAGAAACATGAATCAATAATAAGAGAATCATAATCAATATGGAAAGGTAAATAGATGATAAAAACTTTCCATTCAATAAAATTAGAATGAAAATGCATCTATAGATTTTGTCATAGATAAAATATCATAGATAGTAATAACTGAATACTGAATTAAGGAAATGATTAATTATTGGAAATCTTGAATCTAGAACATGAACCAAAACTGTTAAGACCATTCAAAACACAATTTAAGTATGTGGGTATAAACCCATTTGATTTTTCTTAGAAACAAATGCAAAGTGTTTGTCGCCAACTATTTTGTCTCGTGATACCTGTCGATGCATCGAGGGGATATCTATAACTGGGCCCCACCCATGTATTCATGTCCAAATAATTACCCAAATATTTAAATGATCAATTTAATTTATGAATCAATATGACATATAAAAATATTTTTATTGATTAGAGGATACAAATTTATCAATATTTCCCTAATTAATATTACATTCAAAGTAAACACCGTATGTAAAAATGGTATACATATTAGAAAATATTGATATCAATGTTACAATAAATATGTATATTTAATTAAATATTCAATTAATAATGATCATAAATAAAAGTGGAAGTATACATGCACCACACATAAGAAATAAGCTGTGAATAAGGCATATCTCACAGAAATAAAAGTGAGATGAGAAACCCCTTACCTTACGTATGAAAGTGTTCTTCCCTTGTACTTAATGTATTGGATAATCAAATTAGATTCATTAATTACTTTATAAAAAATATATTCAACATATATTTTAATTTTTATAATTTTATTATGTTCATTTATTTCCATTCTGATGAGTTATAGTTTTTAATTTCATTGTTCTAGGATCATTCATTTCATGGTTTTATGGTCGGTTCCCTTTTGTATAATTATGGGAGTTATTTTCAAATGGAAGAAAAACTATAGAAGTGAAATGGAATGGTATTAAAATAATTCCAGGATTTTAAATGATCACATATATGATTTGGTTATATGGTATGGGGATGATTTATTAAATAAAATATTAATGAAAAATGATTAGTTTATTTGGCGATTTTTACGACCATCACAAACTAGTATAATTTTATTTAATATTATGTACATATATTGGTTAAAAAACATTAAATAAGTTTTAATACACATATTATAATATATTATAACCAGAAAAATGGTTTTATGACTAGACTTGAAGGCTGTAATGAAAAAGGAAAACTCATCGTTCACAGAGTCGATGAATCGACACCTCTCAGAAGATGTTTTTATTTTTAGAATTAAAAGGAGAGGAGAAGAGATTTTATGGTTAATATTAAATTAAAAAAAATAAAATTATAGTATATATATATCATACTGATGTTACCATGCCACTTTGGATAGGGATGTTAGGGGAGGATAAGAAAAGAAAGAAATTAAAAGAGAAAGAAGGAGGATTTCACCTCTAGAATATCATCTCCTTGGGAACCTCTTTAAGGCACTTGGAAATGGTATTTTGGTGAGACTAGAAAGGCCAAGATCTGAGGAATAGGCTTGATAGAGTAATTGGGAAGATTTTAGACAAGATTTAAGGCTTATAAGGTGTGAATAGAAGGGGTGGTGAAGGGTGGTATTTATAGTGGGAGGAGAGGGGTGTTTTTGATTATTTTATGCATTTGTTTATTATTTCAGCTTAAGATTATTAATAGTGCTAATTCACATGATTAAATATAGTAATTAGAGCTTGTGAGTTCGAACTAATGAGTGATTACCACATCCAAACATCATATATGACTTAATAATTTATTTATTTACATATAATGTTAAATACTGTAAATTACCGTATTTCATTGTCCTAAAAAAACTCAACTATTGCAGAAAATACCAAAACTTCACCTTAATGATTTTTCAACATGTAGATTTCAAAAATGGACTAAATTTTGTGAAAATAATGTTTTAAATATGATAAATTTAATTTCTAATTAAAATAATCATTTATTAAAAAAATATCGATTTTAATATCATAACCGATTTAACGACACATTTAAAAAGTAATTATGGTCTAATAAAATTATATTATAATTATAATACAACCAAATATTAATTAATGGATCTATTTTAAGAAAAAAGATTCTTTTAAATCATTATAATAATTTTAAAATTTTAAATAAACATTTACATTTCACAAAAATACCAACACTTAATTTATCATTTTTAAAAAAATTATTTACTTATTCCATGATATAAATATACCATATTTTAATTTATGAGATACCTGATTTTTTTTATAATTTCACAGGTGAGGTAATTATTATAATGGCTATATTACTATTATTAGCAGTCACATTACTATTCCAACAGCCATGTTAACATTTAATAGTATATCATGGTTCGTTTAAGTTCAGTCTTGCATTCAATGTAAGCTATTGAATAAATTGAATTTATTTAAGAAGATACATATAGTAAAATATTAGGGTGTTATAAAATTCATCTTTATCAGTGCTAAAGTTTTAGCGCTGATAAAGATTCATTTTATCAGTATTTTTTAGCACTGATAAATCTCTATCTTTATAAGCGCTAAAGAAGCACTAATAAAAGACATCTTTATCAGCACTAAAACTTTAGCACTGATTAAGGATTTATGATTATAATTATAAATATTTTTTTGTAAATATATTTATAAAATTATATACATATATATATATATTATAATTTTAATATTATTTAAATATATAATTATTTATTTATAATTATATAAATACTTTTTAAACAAATTATTGTTTTTATTTGCAATTACAAGTATATAATTTTATAAATATAGTAAATATACACTTATAAATATATTTATAAATATATTTATAATTATTTATTTATAATTATAAATATATTTATTTGATTATATATAATTATATAAATATATATAATTATATAAATATATTTAATAAATATATGTAAATATAAATATAGTAAATATAATAATTATTTAAATATATTTACTATAATTTTGTAATTATAAATATATTTATATCATTATATATATTTATATAATTATATATATATTTAATAAATTTATATAAATATAAATATAAATATAATAAGTATATTCATTATTTAAATATATTTATTTTAATTTTATAATTATTTAAAAGTATATTTTTTTATTTATAATTATATAAATGTTTTTTTAAAAAATAACTTTTATATATTTATATATTTATATGGTTATATATATATATATTAAAAAATATATAAATATAAATATAAAAATAAAAATAAATATTCTAAATATATTCAATATTTAAATAAATTTGTTATAACTTCATAATTATTTAATTATATATAATTATTTATTTGTAATTATATATATACTTTTTTAAAAAATAATATTTATTTATGTATAGTTATAAATATATAAATTTATAAATATAGTAAATATACATTTATAAATATATTTATTTATAAATGTTTACAAATACATTTTTAAAATTATTAATGGATATATAATCTTTAATGCATGCATATACAAAATGAGTGAAATTGAATAATTAAAAATGAGTACACTTTAAAAATAATGAAAAATGGATAAATTTTATTAATTAAATATAAATTATTAAAAAATATGGATATATATTGAAATAAAGATGAATACATATTGAAAATATTAAAACATAGTAAATAAATATATATAAACGAATAATAGAAAATGATTAAATTCCCCAAAAAAATTAAATTAAAAAAATATTAAAACTAAATTAATACCTAGCTGTAATGATATTAAAAGTAAATAAATAAATTTACCAATTAAAGAGATAATATATTAAATGTATCATGTTATAATAAAATTCTAAAATGAATACTAAACTTTTGAATAAATTACATAAATATTAGGTGTATAAGTTTTCATAAAAGATTTCATTAATTACATAAATATTTTTGTGTACATGTTGTATATAAAAATACAATAATTATGTATATATGTTTGTTAAATCAATGAAACTTATGTTTGATATATGTTAAATTTAAATTCAAATGACCTTTAATTATGTCCATTACTTGACACAATTAGTAAGTATTTTTAATTAATATTAATTTTTAATCATAATTCTTCACTAAATACATGACTTATTTAATGTAAATCATAAATATTTTGTATTATATAAATCATATTTTAGGAAATATTATACACAGTCATATATATATATATATAGAAATATATATGAATATATTTTTATATTAAATGTATTAATGAATAGTTATGTATAAAAACCATTAAAAATGAATTATACATTAATATGTTTTTAATTATTATATTTTATTCATTTTATATATCTATATTTAATATATATTATTAATATTTATAATTAATATATATATATATATATATTAGAATCATCCATTTTTATTAATAATTTTTTCATTAATAAATTTTTAATAATTTTGTAATTTATTCATTTTTAAATTTTTTTGTTTAATTATTACAATTTATTGTTTTTTATTTTTTTGTTTAATTATTATATTTTATTCATTTTTATGTTTAATTGTTATAATTTATTCATTTTATATATCTATATTTGATATATATAATATTTATTAATATTTATCATACATATATGTATATTAAATTTATTCATTTTATTAATAATTATTTAATTAATAAAATGTTTAATATATTTTTTTAATTTACTCATTTTTTTATTTATTTAGTTATTTCATTTTATACATCTTACATATCTATATATTTAATATATTATATTTGTTAGTATTTATAATATATATATATATATATTAAATTTATTCATTTTTACCAATAATTATTTAATTAATAAAAATTGTAATTTTTTTTTAAAATTTACTCATTTTTAATTTTTATTTGTTTAATTATTTCATTTTAATTGGGACCTTTATCACTGATAAAAATAAAGCACTGATAAAGGGTACCATTTATCAGCGCCAAAGAAAAGCATTAATAAAGGTCAGTACTATTAAACACCTATTTTGTAGTAGTGAGTATCATAAATATAATGAGATTTTATTATGATTATTAGACAACCATATTCCATCTCCTTTCCATCCTTTGAAAAGTGAAAACATTGCTCGTGCATACGTATGACTTACCATCTCCACATAGCAGTGCAATTCGTTTTTCATCTCCATTTCACTTGGATTGTTATAAAGATGGAAATAATGAATATATGTGATATGTATGAAATAAATATACATCTTTAATTATAATATCTTATATACCTTCTTACCTTCCAAACAATTAGAAAATGATAACGTTGCTCGTGCGTACGTGTGGACTACCACCACCATGAAGCGATGTGATCCATTTTTCATTTATGTTTTATATGGATAGTAATAAAGATATATTTAATGACTATATATGATATATATGATATAATAATTATTCTGGAAAGATTAATTATTATTCACCTTTCTTTTGTTCCATCTATCGAAAAGTGAAAACAACATTCATGCGTACGTACAACCTACCGTCTCCATGAACGGTGCCATTTATTTTATGTCTCTATCATTTATGGATGACTCTAAATATCTATATATTTAAAATATAATATTTTTTAAATCTTGAATAAAATTCTTGATATGATGGAACCATGATAAATATGCAAGGACAAATACCATCGAATCAAAACATACTTGAAAATCAAAGTAGTTAACACCCAAAATAATGATAATAATACAATATTATTAACAAATGGGTGATAAAATTCTATAAATGGATCATATATGATATTAAAGATATTAATATGGTTTTTATGTATGTATAATAAATTCAAATTTATTATACTATATGTTAGAGCACCTACATGACAATTGGACCTGAGGTAAGGGATTTCATTGAAATTTCAAATCCATTGAGACATATTTGGTATTATGAACCTATTTATTTTTATGTGTTGTATATACTACCCATTTTAGGTATTTAACTTGAATATATATCTATTCATGATGATTAAATTTCATTTCAAGTTTACTCTTTTAAAGAGTTTACATATTTAAATCCAACTTTTCATCTCTTTGGAACTTGAATCAATCAAATAAATATTTAAAATAAAAATCAATCTTATTTTTATTTTGATCAGATAAATTTTAATTAAATATCCATATTTTAATTACAATATTTTCATAAATATTTTTATAATTATAAAATAATTTATCAGAAGAAAATTTTACTCATGTTTTATTTTTTTACAAAATAGTTAAAAAGGATTTTTCTTTTAATTTTCCAAATGTGGTACTTTTATTATGAAATTTTGAGAGGAATGTTTTTTAACTTATAAGGCATGAATATAATTTTACTTCATCATGACCGTTAAATGTTTTGAGGATTCCTTTACAAGTTTACAGGGTTATTTTCAAAGTATTTTTTTAAATATTTATATAATTTTTAGTTTCTTTTAAAAGTTAATTTGAAAGTGAAAAGGATATTTTTATCAAAAAAAATTTCAATGATATTTTTATGGTACTTTTATTCATAAAAAACAACAACCCTTTATTTTAATTCTTCACCATTGGGTATATGGTATAATGATACCATACTTCAAAACATTCACTTATGATAATTGGACATTACATTTCTCTTAAATATCCATATTCTTTGTATCATGGATATGATTGTTTCTTTAATAGTATTTCATTTATACATATGGGTTTATAATTTGAAAGTTTTTGATTTAATGGGGAATTTTTTATAAATCCATATTCTTTACTCAATAAATATATTTTTTATAATGTATATTGTTCATGAATTAAATCGATCATTCGATATATAAAGAATACATTGGACATGCAGTGATGGGTGGGTCCTAGAAATATATAACCCCTCGATGCATTGAAACATCTCATGAGGAAATTCAATAAGATAGAATTAAATGGGTTTTTAGTTTATGCCTACCCATAGATTTAAATTGTCTTGTCCCATAGCCTAGATAATAAAGGTACTATGATGTCTGAGATCATAACATCCAATATTTGGAATTTCCTTTATTGAGAATTCAATTATTATTATCCATGAGATTAATGTATTGATATTATACATGGATGCATTTTTTTCTCAAGTTATTGATTTAATGGAATGCGTTTTTAGTTATTTACCTTTTTATATTCCAAAAAAAATTATCCAGAAGAAGAATGTACTGACCGTTTATTAAAGATGAAAGAAAAAGTAAATAATAGAGAAGACTGGGTGAAATAAAGGGAATTTCCCTCATCCAGAAACAAAAATAATTGAAATAAAGATCATAATAAGAAATATCATTTTCATACCCATAGTCATAATCATCATTAGCTTCCCACTCTGACTACGAATTATAATGATTAATGATCCTAAGGATACCTACCTTGTTTCTTTCTTTCTTTGGAGTTGATATAACTTCTAATGATTTAGAGGATGATATGATAGTCACATTCCTTGCTATGTTGGAGTAGTCCTTTCATGACATTTTTTAAAGAACATGAGTGAATCCATCACTATAGATCACCTTTTTCTTACCATTTGTAATAACATCCTTCAAGGAGGCATATCCACCACCGCCTGAAGCCTTGAGGGGATTGTTATCCCCCCCTTCCATTTTCATTATTTTATATGTCTACCCACTTACCAAAAATTCCTAAATAATTGAAATAATTATGAAACTCTAGAGGATAGTCTGTATTCTGCTGAACATTAAATTGATTATAGTGACATTCTTGTAGAATATGTCTTAAAAAATTAATATCCCCTTGTTACAATTCATGATGTGTATGAATAACCTCTAAAGCCACACATTAAACTACCTCATGAGAAGCATGTTCAATAGGGTGCAATTCCTTTCCAAGTTACTGATTCCCAAAACCCTCCGGATGAATATAACAATTACTAATAACCTATTGCATGATAAAATTCAGGATGGATCCCAGAGATGCATCACCTAGAACTTATTCATTGTCTAGTTATGCCCCTTTCAATTACAATTCATTAAATAAAGAAGTACTAGAATAATCAGAAGGATCAACATGATCAAAAAACATGTATAATTTTTCTCCATATTTTCCATTACACCATGATTTATCAAAATTTCTGTCCTTAACTAGATTCCTATATATTTTAGTGTTATACTCTTTTAGAGAGCATGTAGAATAGACCATATCCCATCAACACTTCTCCTTTAAGAGCCCAATCATCTTGAATCCATCATAAAAATCAGGCAACTTCTCATACTTGATTTTGATATCAAGTTCATCAATATTGGTTGAAAGAATGAAATTTTCAATAAGGGTAGAATAAAGGTCTACCCCAACAAGAATCTATGTGAAGAATCCAAACCGAGCCTCATTGGTAGCCTTGTATATCTTTATGGGTAGAATAATCACTAAAGCGATATCGAACAAGATCCTTGGATTTCAGTGTATCCAGTTCAAATTGAATACATGAATCCATAATTTCAATATACTATTGATAAAAGTGAAAAAATTAAAATTATTATCCCAATATTGTATAAAAAAACATACATGGTCTTATAGGTATCAAGATAAACCCCTCATGATTTCCTTTTTAGATCCTCAGATAGGAAGTGGATGTGAAAACAACCATGACTGATTGGGATGATTCTCCATTATTCAAAGACCTAATATTTCACAAGTATATGAAGGAGATCATCCACCCTCCATGTTTTGGAACCCAAAGGCAAGATAAACCTAATGATGATAAAAAATTTAAAAAGATTCATCCTATCCTAAATTGATTTCTGATTAGAAAGAATGTGAACCATTGATCCCCTTCTGATTATATGATCTGAGATCTCTTATTTGAGAGAGGAAAAGTGATTTCAATTCCCACTATCCACACTCATAGACTCCTTCAAGGATGAAGAGGAGATAACCTGAATATTCCCTAATAAACCCACCTTCATAATAAGGCCAGTGATATTTCACCTAGATAGAAGTTCAATTTTGATGGCTTATGGGAACACCATGACAACTTTGAACCCTATCCCTCAGGAGCACCATGAGATCTCCACCCCAATTTCCATCCAATAAATTGAAAATCTACCTTTACATATTTATCATTTCTTATTTATTCATAATAGATTCCACTGTATGGAACCCTTACTGAGTATATAAGATCACCATTTTATTTCTTTCCTTTTTCCCAGGATATGAAGATGGATATTATGAATAATATCGAGGATGTAAGAATGTTTTTTATGCTGTGTATTTTATATTTCTAATATAACATGAGAATCATGTATTTATTTGGTTCTTCAAGACTAATAAACTATTTGGTCCATTGGGAAGAAATTACTTGTATCTAAAGACAATTTAATAAATTAGAAACAAGCTCTAGGTTATTGGAGTTGGGGTTGTTAAAATAATGGTTAATGGATTATTTTATATATGATTAAATTTTATCTGGACCTATGTTTATTGGAGACCTTTTATGATAGTAGGTAAGTTGGAATAGAGTAATTCCAAAGTGATATGAGACCCTTATGTATTAGGGTGTGTACAAAATAGTGGGGGCATATTTTCATCTATTGCATTTTTGTGTGTGTGATAATATGAGTTTGACGATGACCTTAAAGTTGGTAATTAGTATAATTATAAGAATAATCAATATTTATGTGAACCCTAGAATGGGGGGGGGGGGATGGGGTATATTAAGTTTCCTTGAGATAATTGATACCAAAAATTGAAATCTTCTTTATGTAATGAAAACTGTGTGAGATGTGATACATTAAATAGTTTGGAGGTCCAAGTGATGTGAGTTTCAGCTTAATATTGTGGTGAGATAAATATAAGTTGTGTGGTAGGGAACTTTTCTTACTTATGACCAGGATGAGTTTTGATTTTATGGGGGTAATCAATAGAAGGGCCCACACAAGCATGTAGATGCATTATAAAAAGTAATTATGGGTATATGTTTTATATTATATAAAAGATAAAATAGTAGGGTGATATCAAGTTTTAGTCTAGGCATGGGGGATACCTTGAGATAGTTTAGATTAGGAATCACAATTGGTTATTTATTCTAGTGGTGATTGACATGCTCAAAATTCATGATTAGTTGATTAGACATGTGATTCTAGGATTGATAAAATATTATTTATAGTTCCATGAGTTGTGTGGTATGATGGTATAGAACTAGGGTGTA
This sequence comes from Viscum album, assembly GCA_963277665.1. Classification (NCBI taxonomy): domain Eukaryota; kingdom Viridiplantae; phylum Streptophyta; class Magnoliopsida; order Santalales; family Viscaceae; genus Viscum; species Viscum album. The sequence goes on from OY728131.1 coordinate 2,066,907,526, forward strand.
CACCTACTTGGTTATGGGATTTGATTGACAATGGTGGTTGTTGTTCACTATAGTGAGTGGTCATTAGATTCTATCTTTCTGTTGGGGAAAGAGAGTGATCTTGATACTATCCCCATTGTAGGTGGAATAATATAATCTAAGATCATCCATAGATAGAGATATCAGTGTTTGGTTAGGAATGATCATACTTTATGTCATTTTGAATATGCTAAATGAGAAGATATGGATAAATTTTGATGTAGTGATATTTGAGAGATATGTGTCATGTGACTTCAAGGGAAAATTCATGATGGCATTTGCTGATGTATGGTAGTTTCAAGAGAGTGATCCTTATTTATATATAAGGTCATTAGAACCATGGTGTGTGTTTAGTTTTGTTTAAACTAGATTTGTACTTGGGCCAAGCATGTTGGGTTTGGGATAGAAAAAACCAACCCATTTATTAATCAGGATTGAAAAAATCCTGATTAATGGACCAATTGAATTTTTAGTTAATTTATTAATTGAGATGTAAAATATTAAATGGAAATTATTATTCTTTTTTAAAAATATAATTATAATGTAGCTAAATTGATCTAGTTGGGTCATGTACCAAGCTACTTATTCAGGCCTGAACAAAACCCTATTATTACTAGGTCTTTAAAAATAAGTTTATTTAATAATAGGGCCTAAAAATTAGGCCTATTAAACTTTTTTATTAGGTCAAGATTATCGAGATGAGTAAGTCCCCTGACCCATGTACATGATTTTCTTATGACATATATAGAGTGTAAAACCTTAATACGTTGCTTGGAATCCTTAGTTTCTTGATTTCTTTTAGCTACGTTTTAGGATTTTGGTATGATTCAGTGGATGAACACACTTAATAGTGTGTTTGGGTTTGATATGACCCTTATAAAGGCGTGGACACATTTTTTAGATAAATATATTTCTAAAAGAATTGGACATTATAATGATGAGTTATACATGAACAAGTGAAAGTGTTTATCTAGAAATGGTAAGATGAGGATTGGATAATGGGGAATGGTGCATTGAGAAATTATTGGTGCATGAGATGAGGTTTTTATGGTGTGAAAGTGAAATGACTGAGTGGTCATGATAATTATGGTTATACTTAAACATCCAGATCATATGAGTGATAAGTTGTGACATTTTATAGTATATAAGGTGTGATATGAGGAATGTTGGGTCTTGTGAGATTTCAAGGGGCTAAGTGGCCTAAAATGATAATTAAGAAATCTGAAAGGTGACTCAACTACAGTGGGTTGGGAGCCTATGAGATTGAAAATTTCTAGGGGGTTAGTGTGTGGAATGTGGTATGTTGGACTATGAAAGTCGAGTGATGGTGAGTCGAATAAGACATAGGGTTTCAACATCAGTCCATCAATGGAATTGGGAGGCAGTGGTGTGAAGCACTATGCTATCATAGATCCTAGCACGAGGCTCATGGAGTGTATCTATTTAGATATAATGACCAAGGATCGTGAGTGTTAGTGTTCATATAATAGTGGGTGTTAGCTAGAATTTTGCTTGTTTATCAGGAATAAGGGATGTATTATAGAGGGTATTACAATATAAGTGATTTGAGCATGCGACACTTGCTTCAAAATATTTTTGATAAATGATAGGTGGTAGCATAATGGTAGGCCCAACCTGAGGGTGGTTATGGTTTTTCATCTTCACTTGGATGCAAGTGTCTTAATAATTTTTAGTAATTGGAAATACCCATATATGGGTATTGATTGATAAGAATCAGGTAATGTTAGGGTGTTCGATAATATACTAGTTTGAGTTACATGTTATAGTCTGGTGTAATGACTCAGTATGAATTTTGTGAAAGGAAATGGTATTACGACTAAGTCTATAAAATGAAAATGATTTCAAGAATTTATGAAAACTTGTGTAATAAAGTGAGTCTTTATGAGTTGGATTGATCCTTGGGGGTATGGACTCTAAGACTTTGTGGAATTCAGGTGTATCACCGAGTGGGATATGGTTTGGTTAGACTAGTGACTTCAACCACTGGTGTGTAGTGTTAGTGAATTAGGAATTCAAAAATTCTACCAGTGGTGGAGCACTATTGTGGAATTGGTGAATTTAGTTGATGCTATGGTGTGTGGGTCATTAGGTTTCCAAATCAAGTAGATGAAATGGGTTCCCAACTAACTTGTTTCACGAATGATCATATGTGATAGATTAGGAATTGATGAAACTCCATCATTCATGAAATTATTGATGTTCACGATGAACTAAATCATGAGGTGTCCAGTGTTTTGGAAGTTTTACTGGTTTAGGTGTGGTATCAACATAAAAAAAAAAGAGATCTAAATTAGAGTGTGCATCTGGAGTTAGTAATTAATAAGTTTTATGGTAGATGCACATGGATACTTCTTAAAGACAATAAATTTTATGGTGGGTGGGTTCTAATGACCTAAATTAGTGGGAATTAGTGGAGTTGAAGAAAATCCATGTTTTAATGATCATAGATCGAGAGCCAATTTGATTTTTTGATTATGATTAGGAATTGAGATTAGTGGGTGCAATATAAATGTTTCAAAAAAAAACTCATCAAGGAGGAAACTTAGGTATAGGAGGCCTAAGATGTGTTCTGAGGGATCAAGGATATGAAAGGAGGATGTTGGTGGCTATAGTGGGCCATCATGTACCCAAGAATACTACACCGGGTACCCGATGAGGGTGCCTAGGGTTTAGGCCCCTTGGTGGAGGTCACTGGGTGGTTGATTCTAATTATTGGGTACCCAATGCTGCTGAGAGACATCTTTTAAATGGAGTGAAAAATTGGAATTTCCCTATTAAAATGAGGAACCCACTTGTGGTTCCCCATTTTCTAACCATCAAATAGGGGGGGGGGGGATCCACTCTTCTACTCTACCTCTTCCCCTTACACTTCTTGTTTCTTAGTGGATTGGGAGAGGTTTCACCATGGATTGAGGTCGATTTTCTTCCCTCTTTTCCCCTTCTATTACTATTCTCCCTATTATTCTAATTTTAATAGAAGATATCTAGAGATTTGATACTAATTACACTAGAGCATGGTGGAATCAAGACGTGATGATTGCGATTTACTAGGGATCAACTATAGTAGGATTTGGGAGGACAAATTCAAATGGTTGTATAAAATTTTTCTTAGGGTAAGCCACTAACCTATTTATTATTTGTTTTTACACCAGATTGGAATGTAATTGGAATTGAATTAGTGTTTTTATGGAGATATTAATATAAATGGGCTCAAATATTCCATGGGAGTAGAGAAAACTTCATTAGATAAGGTATCAATTTTGTTACATAACTTAGTGTTTTTAAAATCATTTACCCCTAATTGAATTAATTCAGATTAATTGAGTTAATTAATTATAATTATTTTATAATTAATTAAAGTGGATATTTGATGGATTTAGTAGATCATGGATGTGGATGATGGATGAGATGGTATTGTTGAACTTTACTAAGGCTATAACAAGATTTCTTAAGGGGGATAACTATATTTATAAGGTATATGGTTCCTAATAACACTACATGATTTGATTATACATATATTTTTTGAATTATAAGTGTGGATAAGAAGGCGTGTGACCCAAATGGAAGTAGTGAGCAATTTTCCTTATGAGAGGAAAGTCTAGGTAGTCATGTTAGGATCATAGAAGGACCTTTAGTATTATTCATTAACATGTAACTGCTAATGGCCATGTTGACCATGTTTGGGTGTTGAATAAAGATTAATTCAAACCCAAAGAGAGTTTCCAACATTGATATATATCTTGAGTGACTTATGGAGGTCTCATTCGAGTTATGAAACAATCTCCTAGAGCGATTCCTAGGGGTGATCCCATGAGATGTCATGAGTATGGTCATGCAGGGTATGAGTAACAGTGGGCATGTGAGAGTGACCTTTTATGGAACCAAATCAGATTATTTCACTTTATGAGTGATGATTATAGGTTTTATAGATCATGATAGGTCCCTTGAGACTTATGTGATTATCACATGGATACCAATGGTCGTATCTTTTTATGATGTGACTTGATACCAAGGGAATAAAACAATGATAGGTTTCCTTATCCGGATCATGTGTTATATTCCTTGAGTAATTATGGAGTTTACTTTGAAAACAAAACCCCCTTTTTTTGGCCAAGTGATGAGATATCCTTAAGATGAGACATTTTTATGATAAGTTCCCATGAGAGTATGAACCTTATGAGATGAGTAGTTGTATGCGATATTAAGGTGTACCGAGAGAGGCTAGGATTGATTTATGTATCCTAGTTGTATATCATCTAGGACATGGGATGTCTAGTGAGAATCATAGGTTTGGTTAAACCAATGTTAGGGTGATAACTCATGCACTATGGTTATGTAGGTTATAAAGTGTAACTGCTATGTTGATGCTCCTGTTTATGGTGATAATTTTTCCCTTATTATTATATTAGTTACAGTGATAGCTCATTCACCTAATATTTATTTATATAATGAGAAATTATTCACCTATGATTGTGTTTCTTGATTAGTTTTTGGGTGATAGATCTACCACCTAGTATAGAAATTCCATTGATACATCATTCACCTAAAGATATGTTATTCATTTAGTGACACATTATTTTCCTCGTTAATGTGTGGTGATACATCATTCACCTAGAGATACATCATTCACATAGTTATTGAATAATGTCACATCATTCACTTGATAATGCATTATTTTCCCCATTGTTTCTTGGTGATACCTCATTCACCCAATGATATATCATTTTCCCAGATATTAGTATGGTGATATCATTCACCATGTTATAAATCATTCCTCATGATGTTTTGGTGGTGTATAATCCATATTTTTTTATGAGTATGATGACATGTAATTCTACTTAGATAGTGAGTTGATGATTCCCCATTTACCCTATATCATTTACAGCGATATCTCATTCACTTGTATATTTATGTGAGTGGTGATGGATTATTCACTCTAATGTGTTTTCAAACTATGGGAGAATAATCCTATTCTAGCACAGGAAGAATCAGGTATGATTTGACCATTGGGTTGAATTCTTGAGTATTCCATAACATGATAGGTTTATGAATATGATGTTTATAGTTTAATTTTCATTTAGTACATGCATGAACATATTATTTTGTTTTTATTAGGGACATATTTGGTGATGGCCAACTATGTTTTATTCTCACAACCTACACATGAACTTTGGTTCACATGCATACCTTATGTTTGACATGCTAGTTGGTTAATGGACCGGGTTTAAGTTGATGAGCTAGGGATCTCAATAGGGTTATGAAGATAAACCCGAGGCAATTCTAAGGATAATGGTAAGGACTTTTTTTCTTTTATTTTTAGTCCATCCTTAAATATTATGGTTATAATTTGGGTGATCTTATATATGTTTCATGAATTTATGACCTGCATGAGTTACATTTTTTTATAAGATGACTATATTATTGTTACGGTATTCTTTATCCTTTAATTTCCACTTCTACACTATGATATTATATATTTTTGGTTTCTTTAGTCATTAGTTGTATTTTTAGTGATATTAGTGTGTATAGTATCCCCACATTATTTATTGGACCATCGCTACTATTCGATAACCTCTAACATATGGGGATGCATAGTTGAGGTTATGTGGATGTTGGAGTTATTCCCTAAATACAAACACACAAAAAAACATGATATGTATATGATAATATTATAGTATATGATATCAATATGTTATATGGTATGACATATAAAAACTGAATCATTTTGAGTTTATTGGTTTTAGGAATATCATACAATATAATATAGGGATATTATAGTTCTAGAATTGCATGAAATGGAATGAAATATCATAGCGCTTCCTAATAAATTTTAAACATTAAAACTCACATTATCTTCCACTATTTATAATTATACGTGAACCATTTCATAAGATGAACCACATGGGGTTGGCATGGATTAAGGTTACATTAAATATAATTACATACATTAACTCATAATGTAGGAGTTAATATGGGTTCACTAAATAAGTATCCTTGAGGTATCTATATAAAGAGGTTATACCCATACAATGGGTATTATAGACTTTTGTATGTAGCTAGCTGAAACTCCCTCATCCCAAAGGTCTTTGTTTATTCCACCTTTATCTAGTGAGGCACTAACATGCCATAGTGAGAAGAGAATCCACACTCATGCAATGAGTCATTCAACAAACCCATGGACACTCCAATAAAAAAAGTATGCAATTCACCTACCTCTTTTGTGTTCTTCATCAACCACAATTGAGATGGTTACTATAGTGCTACAATGTATGGCACACACATGGTTCTTTATTTTATAGTTGGCATGATTTAATTTATCAAGCATGGGGTTCTTGAATTTGGGTTTCATATTTGATTCCATTTTCATTTATAAGTGTTATATGATCCTATGAAACCTAGTAATGGTATTAGGTATTTATCATACATTTTTATTCTTGAAATCATGTTTTTGAAATGAAGAACAACAACCAAAATTGTGTTTTTCTATAACATAATATCGATCGAGAGACTAAAATTTTGTTATAGGATAATGTAATGTGTGTTTCATATGATTTAAATTATGTTATAGGACAATTTAATGAGTGTTACTCATTCATAGGGTATGACTAGCATGTATCATAGAGTACCATACATGAAAACCCACTATTTTGTTTTTTGGTGCAAGCTATGATATAACTGATATCGTAGACTATGATTGAAATCCAAGATGTGTAAAAATATAGAATCATCTTATAATAATGATATATCATATATCATAAAATATTAAAGGCACTTAGATTAGGGTTAGTAGTTGATTTATAAAGGTTACATCACTGGTAACCTTTATATACTCCATTGCACGGTTGTTAACATTTATGTATTACTTTTCCATAGAATTTAATTAATCAATATGTAAAGGTTTCTATTTAATACTTAATGGTTAATCTGATAAACATGTAAGGGTTACTCTAATAAATATGTAAGGTCCACTCTAATTGATATGTATGGGTCTATAATTTTTTTTAGAACTAGAAATATATTACGTAATGGTCCACAGTTTCCAACAAAAGTGAGAAACCAATATTTAGGGGTCTAGAATTTGTTGCAGAAGTGTTAATATGACACATAAGGGTAACCTTATTCCAACTAATTATCATAAAAAATGATAGGTTTATTAGTCATAAAATTTGACTAATAATGCTAAATGATTTAAGTTCTGCAACCTTATCAATCATATTTTTTTTACATTTTCATGCATATTGTTAAATATGATTTGAGTGATTTTTTTTATTAAAATTCAATTATTAATTGAATTATATAATTTATAATTTTTTATAAATTAAAATAAAGGATATTTTGGTATATTTATTAATTTTTATATATTTTTCAAAATTTATTAATTATAAAGTTATTATAATTAATTAATTAAATGTTTATGAATAATTTATTAATAAATATTAAATAATATTAAATGTTAATTTAAAATACCTTTTAAAGTATATGAAATTAATAATAATTTAGATATAGAAATTTTATATGGAAATTATGAGGTTAATTTATCAAGTGTTTATAAATTTAAAAAAGTAAGACAAAAATACATGAGTTTATATATATGTTATGAATTGTACATAATTAATTTAAAATTTTCAAATTAATGGCCTTATTTGGAAATTATTTAAAACACATCAAAATGAGTTTTGATGATTGATTTGATCATGGTTTAAAAATTGTTAAGCATGTGATATTTATATTACATGAATTGTAGACATAATAGAAAGTAGAATATAAAATTTTTATATTTCATTTAATATTATATATTTAAAGTAAATGTCATATAATTAATAATATGAAAGGGTTCATACTATAAAATGAATATAAAGTGTTTATATTAGATATTTTGGAATGTCCATAATAAATAACTAAATTATAAAGCATTTATTTTTAGATATTTTATGAATTGTTCATAAATATCTATCCCATGTTTAAATATGTCAATTTTTCATTTATTAAAAATTTATTCCATTTTTTATTATTCATGAATATAATTATTATATTTTGAATGGTTTTATATTTATTTTTTAATGTTAAGACACTTCTTCTGATTTTCATACACACATATAAGGTGTTACATGCTAGGTATGATAATGGATTTAGTTTTCTTCCTTGAATTTGGATTATATTGGGTTATGAGCTTGAAATTAAGTAGGTAATTATGTTTTTTAAAAATTATAGGTTGGGTTTTTTATAGAATTGAGATCAATATTGAGAAAATTATCCTTGCGTAAAGGGAATTTGAGTCATAATTCTCTCTAGAATAGAGGATTATTCCTTATTTATAAAAGTGAGGGTTGACTATCATGGATTTGGGATTACTCATGTGGGGATTGTTGATTTCATATAAATATAATCCTTTACCTGAAATTATTAGATATACCTTATGCATAGGATAAACAAGGATATGTATAGATATAATTATATTTTAATTTGGGTTAGTAACACAAGATATGAGTTCCGTAAAGAGTTATACATCACTATGGTTTAAGAAAATTGGTTTTGTGGAAAGGAATAAGATTCCAAGATGAACCATTAGAGGAATGCATACATGTAAATGGAATATCATGAGATAAGATAGTGAGATTAAATTTCATTAAAAATTATAAGCGTTATATTCCTTCCAAATCAAACACATTTCAATACTTTTATCATACAACTAGGTAGGTTAATGATAAAACTAGTTTCCCATGGATTATCTTGTGTAAGGCATGGTGGAAATAGAAAACCCTATGAGTTAGGTAAATGAATTTTGTTGTGAGATTTTTGTTACACTTATTTGGGAAAACTTAAGAGATAAGATACCATAGGAATAAATTTGAGATTAGATCCATATGATAGATTTGGAGTAAGGGTTGTCCACTCAATTATCCAAAAATAATATATGATATCATTGGAATCATTATCTAACTAAATAGATAAGTGGTGAGAGGAAAACTAAATTAGGCTCATTTATTAGTGAAATATGGTTGGATTCCTACCAATGGATATGTTTAATTTAAAAGGCCCCATCATTTTAGTGTGAGAAAATTTAATAAAAGTATTTATAAAATGTTTAAATAATATTATAATCACCTTATAAGGGATTCTATTGTAGATAAATTTAATCATCATAATCAAACTTAACAATAATATCAATCCTAGTAAAGGATAATATTAATTTAAGAAACATCTAAGACTGTTAACTTAAGAAAATTTATTAAGTTAAAAAATTATATGTGTTAGAGAAACCCCTTCCTAAGTATCCAACCATTGAAGTTGTACAAAAAATGAATCTATATTCTTATGAGAAGCATAAAATGACGTAAATAAGGTTTTAAATAAATTTGATGAAATTTGGCCTAAATAACATTAGTCTCTACTCACACACACAATATCAATGAGTGTGTTAATGACTTAGCGAGACTGAAGGTTTCCTATGAGGCTTGTTACGGTTATGGAATTCATCCTATTATCATCAGTTAATTTTTTTAACAAGGTAAATGATTTTAATAAATTTTTACCCTATTATTATATTTTTTAGGATTGATGAACTAGGAATATGATGTCAAGGTTTTGTTGCTATTTTGATAGTATAAGTGGGTAAAATTTCAAAATGAAATGTAAAGGTCATTGAAACCTATAGTTATTATGAATGAGTAATGATTCCATAAGGTGTAATTTTTTAAGATACCTAAATTGGTTTATAGGACTATATGGAATGACCAAGTTAGGAATTAGTGTTATAGAAATAAATTATTCATTTTTGAAGAGTATATGATACCAAATGTATACTTTATAAGTTTTGTAAATGTACGTAAGTTTACAATAAATGGAAGAATTGATAGATCTTATTGTTTTCATTAAAGTGATGAATCAAATAGTTTTTATATAAAATATTTGAATATAAATGAGTTTTTCAAGATTATATGGATCTACGTAAAGGATGTGTATCTTCATCTCCTTTCTCTTAAATAGTAGGAGTAATTATTTACTAATGAATATGTTTTATTAATAATATGATATGATAGATCAAATACACCTGGTTTATGATTCATTGGATTATTTAACATGCTATGAGAAGATGATAAAGAAATAAAATATTTTAAATAGGATAAAAATGTTTATCCTATTGTTTTTCAAAATATAAGGAATTGAGATTTCACCACCCATTAGTGGAATATTTTAAAGAATAATATTATTTTCAAGAAGAATATTATAAACACATAGAATAACACATAATATAGGGACAAATAGTTTTTTATTAAATATTTATACTAAAAATATATAATAATTATATTCTAAAAAAATGAGTTTGTGTATCTTGGCAAGATATTCTAAAGTGAATGTAGCGTTATAGATTCTAGTGGGGGCGTGTTTGGGAATTTATAAGCTCAAAGTTAACAAATAAAAGATCACACCAGTTAGAAATCAAATTGAAAGACACTTAATTTCCTAAATGAATTTTGGATTTTTTGGTAAAGTAATAATGCAAATAGTTATATTAGTTACAAAAATATTTCGTGGAAAAATTTGGTGGAATTGGTTCCAAAGGATAATGAATATTGTTTATTTTTAAAGAGTTTTGCATATATAACAAAATTTATTAACATAGTAAATTTTGATATTATGAATTTTATTATTTTGAATATATTTAAGGAGTTGATCATTAAGAATATGATTACTAAGTCTCATAATTATTCAAACTATATTCCTTGAATTCATAAATATTACTCACTAAAGAGTTTAGTGGGAGGGTTTTATATATTATGCACATAAATATATGGTAGGAATTATATAGATATATAACATGTTTATAAAAAAAATTGAAAGTGAAGCAAACATAAGGTTGACTACTAGACCCCAATTAAAATACCTAGGCATTTATCAGAGCTAGAAAAGCATTGATAAAGATATCCTTGATCAATGCTTCTAAAATCACTGCTTAAGGGTTCCTTTATCTGTGTCTTTGGTAGCATTGAAAAATATACCCTTTATCATCACTTTTAGAAGAACTGATGTAGGGAACCTTGATCAGCGCTAATGAAAGCACTGATAGAAGCACTGATAAAGGGGCATACTGTAGTTTCCTCTTAAATATATAGCACACAACCGCAATAGAAACAACAGCAAAAAATAGGAAAAACTATAAATTTTAAATGAAATAAAATTTAAAACAAAAATACAAGGAAAAAACACTATAATATATAAATTTCAAACATTGGTTTTTACTATTACATGAGTAAGAACAAATTCTCACAGAAATTCAAAAATATCAATGTTCTTTTATATCTGGACCCAACCCCCACTCATGATATTATAAAAAAAACACCCCAAATCAAGAAAAAAGTTGAATCTATATAAAAATAAATTCTTATGTTAGTAATACTTAAAGAAATAAATTAAATAGAAAATTTTAATTTTAAACTAAATATTGATTCATACTCAGAACACCATGTATCATATTGATTTGTAGTTAATTCTTACATGTCACACCATTTCTTGTTCGTATTCAAGCATTATCATTATGAAAATTTACCAAATAATAATAAGATAAAAATTATAAGAAAATTAATTAATTAATATCAGATAATATTATAAGAAAACAATATGAACATATTTTCTCAGTTTTAGAGACATGATGCGTGTTTTAAACTAAATTACACTTATATATTGATAACATATACTTTGAGTCATACAAAAAACATTGTACATTAGATTGAGGTTAAACTGATTTATACATGTGAAAAATGACTTATGGATCATTTTTCTAAAGTTTCAAAATAATCTAAATGCATTTGCTGAGTTTTGAGTATATCACTTGTCTTTTTTACTAAAATTTCATTTTAAACTGGAAACACACACATTGAGTCATAATGATCAAATCATGTGTTAGTTTTATGTGATACTAATATTTATATGTCATAAATGACTTATGAATCATTATCCTAATTTATTGAGGGAATCCAATAATTGTTTCTCTATTTTTAGTGAGTGATATAGTTTTTGAACTAAAATGTCAATCTTAAACTGATAACTAACACTTTGATTCATACCAGGAACAACGTGTGTCAGATTAAGGTTCAGATGATTCTTAAACATAAAAAATGTATTATTTATTATTTTCCTAAAGTATCAAAACAATATTAATTCATTTTCATGATTTTGAGTATGTCACTTGTATTTTTCACTAAAATTAATTTCAATTTTAAATAAAAGAACATAATTGGAGTCATACTAGGAAAACTGTATATTTAATTGAGGTGAAGATAATTCCTACATGTCAAAAATTAATTATGAATATTTTTCATAAAGTATCAAAACGATATGAATGTGTTTGATTGGTTTTGAGTATGTTACTTTTGTTTTTATTAAAATTAAAGTTTGTATTAAATGAAAAGACACAGTTGGAGTTATACCGATCAAACTGTGCATCTGATTGAGAAAAAAATGATTCCTACGCATCAAAAATGACTTATGGATCATTTTATTAAATTATAAAAAACAATATGAATGTGTTTACTGAGTTTTGAGTATGCTGCTTATATTTTTTACTAAAATTATTGTCAATTTTAAATAAAAATACACACTTGAAGTATTAATGTTCACACTGTGTGTCGAATTTAGGTTTAATTGAATCTTAAATATCAAAAATTACTTATATATTTTTTAATAAATTATAAAAAAATATGAATGTGTTTCATTGGTTTTGAGTATGGCACTTGTCCTTTTTTTCGCTCTAAAATGTCATTTTAAAATAGAAATACTCACTTTGAGTTATACTGATCACATAATGTGTCGTTTTTAAGTGAGAATCATTCCAATATATCAAAAATGACTTATGAATAAATTTCATAAATTATTGAGATAATATGAGGGAATTTTATTAGGTCTTAGTGATTGACACACTTTTTGAACTAAAATGTCAGTTTTAAACTGAAAATGAACACTTTGAGTCACACCAGGAACACAGTGCATCATATAGAAGTGAGGATGATTCATATATGTCAAAAATGACTTATGGATTATTTTACTAAAGTATAAAATCAATAATAATGTGTTTTCATAGTTTTTAGTATGTCACTTGTGTTTTTTTACTGAAATTAATGTCAATTTTAAATAAAAAGTCACAGTTGGAATCATACCAGTCACACCATGAATCATATTGAGGTTTGGATGATTCCTACATGTCAAAAATTACTAATGGATAATTTTAATAAAGTATAAAAACAATATTAATGTGTTTTATTGGTTTTGAGTGTGTCACTTGTATTTTTTACAAAAATTAATGTCAATTTTAAATAATAGACACACTTAGAGTCATACCAGTCACACCGTGCATTAGATTGAGGTGAGGTAGTTTACTAAATGTAAAATAATGACTTACGGATAATTTTACTAATTTATAAAAACAATATGAATGTTTTTTATTTGTTTTGATTATTTCACTTTCCTTTTTTTACTAAAATGCCATTTTGAACTAAAAAACACTCACTTTGAGTCACATCAGTCACATCATGTGTTAGTTTGATGTGAGATTAATACATATATGTAAAAAATGACTTATGAATCATTTTAATTAATTATTGAGACTATACCATTGTGTTTGCTTTGTTTTCAATGTGTGATACACTTTTTTAACTAAAATAACAATTTTAAATTTATAACAAACACTTTAAGTCATACCTGGAACACCATGCATTGAATCGAGGTGACGATAATTAATATACATAAAAAATAAATTATGGAACATTTTTATAAAGTATAAAAACAATATGAATTAATTTTATTGGTTTTAAGCATCTCAATTGTCTTTTTAATTAAAATTAATTTAAATTTTAAATAAAAAGACACACTTAGAGTCATACCATGCACACCATGCATCAGATTTAGGTGTGGATGATTCCTAAACATCATAAATTACTTAAAAATAATTTTCATAAAGTATAAAAATTATTCTAAATTGTTTTATCAGTTTTGAGTATGTTACTTATGTTTTTTTACTAAAATTAATATCAATTTTAAATAAAAAGACACAACTAGAGTTATACTGGTCACACTGTGTATTGGATTGAGATGATACTAATTCTTATATGTTATAAATGAGTTATGAATAATTTTACTAAATTATAAAAATAATCTAAATGAATTTTATCAGTTTTGAGTATGTCACATGTATTTTTTACTAAAATTAATGTCAATTTTAAATAAAAAACACACTTGGAGTCATACCGGTCACACCATGCATCAAATTAAGGTGTGGTTGACTTCTATACATCCAAAATTACTTATAGATCATTTTTATAATGTATCAAAACTATTCAGATACATTTTCTCAATTTTGAGTATGTCACTTGTGTTTTATACAAATGTCATTTTAAACTGGAAACACACACTTTGAGTCATATCAGTCACACTGTGTGTCATTTTAATGTGAGACTGATTTTAAAAATCAAAAAATATTTATGAATCATTACAATAAATTAAAAACATAATACGAGTCTATTTTCTCAGTTTTTTATGAGTGATACGTTTTAAAGTGAAATGTCAATTTTAAACTGATAATAGATACTTTGAGTCATACTGGGCACATACTGTATCATATTAAGGTTAGGATGACTCCTACACATAAAAAATTACTTATGGATTATTTTAATAAAGTATAAAAATAATTTGAATTCATATTATCTATTTTGAGTATGTAACTTTTATTTTTTACTAAAATTAATTTTAGTTTTAAATAAATAGACACACTTAGAGTCATATTGGGAATATCATGCATCAGATTGAGGTTTGAATGATTCCTACATATCAAAAATGGCTTATGGATCATTTTAATAAAGTATAAAAACAATACAAATGCATTTTATCAGTTTTGTGTATGTCACTTTGTTTTTTACTAAAATTAATGTCAATTTTAAATAAAAAGATGAGAATATGACTTCCCAAAATACTAGATGAGCCATTTAATAATTTGTATGAATTAAACACGACTTCAAAAGTGTCATAGATTACTTTTAAAAGTTAATATAATACATATTAGGTGTCATTAGTTACTTTGAATGAGTAAAATAATAATTTATAATTGTAAAATATGACATTAGATAAGTTATATACTTTGTGAGATTTCAAATAAATATATAGGAATAAATTTTATAATTTTAGTATTAATATTATAATGAATATAATTATTTTAGATTATGTTGAGTTTTTTTATTAAAAAATATATCAATATTAAAAATTGAGATCAAAATTCAACCTGAGTATTTGGAAAATAGATATGCTGAAAGGATATTAGAATTCAACATGATGATGAAAACCTGTTATCATCAAGTAACAATCATCACAAAATTTTAAGTCTATGATCCAAGATATGACCAAAGCCTATGTGATTGAAAGTATAAAATAAATTTTTGCAGGTGATTACATACTACATATGAGTAAATCAATTTCTACATAATCATGTCTCTCAGACTTTATAATCATGAATAACATGTGCATAGATATCATCATCATCATAAAAATCATCTTGTGTGGCTATAAGAGTGATTTTAGCACGTCAAAAGATAATCCATCATCATTAGGATCAATAAATTGTGTTGTTTTTTGTAAAGATGAAGGTGATGATACAATTTGAAGAAGATAAATAAATTTTAAAGCTTCCAGGTAAGTGATGCCTTCAATGTTTGAATTTTCATGATGTGGAATCTGGGATCCTATCATATGAATGATGAGAATAAATTAGAGAGTTCTATACTGAATTTAGTAATTAATGGAGAAGAATGTGGGCAGTTTGTGCGATAAAAATGAAGACCACACAATTATGATGTATTTTATTAATGAAGTATTTGTGGATGCTTAAATACGATAATAAATTTCCAAAACATTTTTTGATATCTTGAAGAGTTATGATATCGAATATATTGTCTAAGACTTCTTGAGAATTGACATGGTAAGAAATGTCAATATTATATAGATAAACATAAAATGATTTCTCATCATGAAAAATGATAAAATCATTCTATGTTTCTTATTTTATAATTTGGGCATACGTAACTGGTGGGTGGGGATTTAATTTCCCATGAACATCCCTCATATGAAATTTGGTAAGAAGTGTCTTGAAGCCTATATGGTATTTTCCAATGGACATTAAGATATATTTCTTAAATAAATATTCTAAAATAAATGAAATCTAAAAGGAAAAATGAAAATTAAATAAAAATTTCATTATATAAATTTTTGATGAAATAAATAAAGGTCATCATAACATTACCTTTATATATTCCCAAAGGGTCTGCTTTATTATAGGTTGGACATGGTTCCATAACTCTATATCAATCTACATATTCACCCTCTTTGTGAACACAACCTAACTAATTAACATTTACTTGTTGGGGTTAATGGTTTGGCTATATTGATTCTAGCCAACCTCATATTTTATTCCCTTACTTATTTATTTGATAATTTTAGTCAACACTATAATGCTGCATCATTATTGTTTTTTTTCCATCAACATGATGTCGATTCCCTAATAATTCTACAGTTTTAGAATAAAAAACATGTTCTTCCTCTAAATTGGTAGCATCATCATGTGCAGAAGACATGTCTACAGGATTAGTCAAAGATTTAATTTAGATTATATTGATACAATAGATAAATCATAATATTTTGAGGAAAATCATAGTATATTAAAAATACTTTGACCTTCTCATTGAAATATATTTATTTTTATTAAATTTTGAAGGGTTTAGGTTCCTCTATTAAGAATCCAAATCCCCTCTTTATGATCCCCTCTAACATACAAGACATTGTCTATATTAGGACCATCATGAACTGATTGGCATCTCATAATGAAAGGTTCATGCTAGATTGAATTTTAATCTGACCCTACAATTGTTTTAGTCACCAGTAGGAAAATCGACCAATTATTTTTTACTATATCTGTGACATAAAATACTTTCACTACTTGTGATGACATTATGAATGACTCATCATTTTCCCCTTCCACACTGTAATTTACCTTCAAGAAGCCCATTTCATCAACTTTCACTACACTCTTGTTTTCAACCCATTTTTAATAGAAAATCATCACTTGAAATTTTTTATAGTCTAACTCATATATGTATTTTATAATGCCGAAATATGACATATTCATATAAATTGGATTTCTATCCTTAGAACCAAATAAGAGAATATCTTCCTCCACAAGCATAACTCCACTGTTTTTCATCTTACTGCAGTCATCATGTTATTTTTTAAAAAAGTATAACCTCTGATTACAAAACCGGCGTAAGATATAAAATTTTCATTTGGTCCCCTAGCTAGCAATAAAAGTCATCTGAAAATTGGATTTATATTTTCAGATAACTCATTATAAATGTAATCTCAAAACAATCATATAAACTATTGATTATGGGTATTTTATATCCATCCTACATCCATTTATGGATTAAAATATTTAAGAATTTATTTGTGGGCTTCAACGTATGGGTCAACATATTCACTATTATATAAAATTTAATGGTGAAATTTATCCCATTATGTGATGGTAATTGTAACAATATCTATTCTGGAAATCCATTAACCTATAAGGTGTATACTATAAAGATAATTTAGGAGATTGATGCTATCAACATATGATAGGTAATCAGTATAGAATTAAATAAGTTCTTCAACAATATATCATTCTAAAATACAAACTTCTAGATAAATTCGATTTTTGATATACCCTTTCAAAATATTTATATGTTGTTCAATGGGGTACATCCATATATAATGGATATGACTGTATAGCTAAACCTCTCTAACCAATTGAACCATTTGGTGGACCATTATATCAAATAATAATGGTGGGAATAACATCTCTAATTTACATAATATTACTGATACCTCCTTATTCATGATTGGAAACTTCTCCTAGTCTATAAATTTACTACATCTAGATTTAAAAAAGAAGCATATTTTGGTCAATTTATGCCATACATTTTTGGAATAATGAAATTCAAATCCACATGCATCAAATCTTGCATCAAAACATAATAGTCATGTGATTTTAGTCCATGTAACTTAAAATTTGTAATTGACATGGAATTATTGATATTTAATGAATACCCCTCTAGAACTTTTACACCATTAAGGAAAATAAAAAATTGAATTTTTTTCTATTTGGATAGTGTAAGATATTGGAGGAAGAAAAGTCCTCCCTTTACCCTTCAATAGTGCCAACTCTTCCCTTATCCCCATGTCAATCATGTTTAACCTAGCCTTGATGCCATTATTTTTCTTTCCAAGAAAATTTATCAACATTTCAATAAAAATCTCAAATACATTTTTTTAGAAGAATGACATAAAGAAAATGTATGATGTAAAATCAATTCCAATATGGTAATTCAAAGAAAATTGATCTCTTTTTCCAACCTGAATTCGTAAGGTTTTTTGAAAATGGTTTATTGAAATCAGTGCCAATATATTTTACATTCTCAAATAGTTTATCGATAATTAGAGGAGATTGTGTTATAAAATCTTTAGTATTACCATAAAATGATATTGTCTAGGATCAGTATTTATATCATCTAGGTAAACATTTCCAATGCCCTAAAAACACAAATTTTAAGGAATGTTTCAACCAGACTGAGTTTGTGCATTCTTCACAAATGGGACACCCCAACATCCCTTTAATGTTATAGCCTGAATAATTTCCATAACCAAGAAAGTAATTTATCATCTAATACACCATGGTACTGTATGTGAACTCTTAACTTCTATGATCATCATACATTGTAACACATGTATCCCACATCAATTTTAGATCTTTGATCAATGGATCCAAATAAACATCAATATCATTACTAGGTTATTTTGGTCAAGATATAAGTAGAGAAAACATAATGAATTTACGATTTATGCGTATCAATGGTGGCAATTTATAATTTACCAACATGATAAGGAATATATTATGACTACTACTATGTACACCAAAAGTATTTATTCCATTTATAGATGATTCAAAATGATGTTTCTTGGATAATTTCCAAATTCAAGGTACTGGTAATCAATTTTCTTCTATTGAGGGGAGTCTGCTCGATAACATAGGTTCCCATATTTAATTCTTGTATCTGAATTTCATGTCAATTATCTCATTTTTTTTGACATCCATATAATATTCAAAAATATGGAATGATAGGAAATTACCATATGACTTTTAAAGGACTTGATTTATCTATCTTATATCGATTTGTGCCAAACTTAGGACATTTTATGATTGATTAAAGGTCTTTGATAAATAATATGAAATAATTTGGAAAATCATGTATTATAAGGCCCCAACCTTAAACCTTACTTAATCTTGAGTTATTACAAGATTACACATTGAGGATCTTTTCGGGTTTAGAGTTTTAGAGAATTAGATCATAAAACTTGCATTACATTCCACATATAAACAAAGTGGTTACATAAAGATAGTATTCTTCATTACCATAAATGGAAACATATTTAAAATAAAACATGGATTATTTCTTGATACTTCCTTGACACTATCATCATATCATGTACCTTTCCCTTGACCTGTGAAAAACATTTCAAAAAACTTGGGATGAGCATAAAAAGCTCAGTAAGGGAAATAAAAATATGGAAAGGAAACATGGGTACATATATACATAAGAATGAAATCATAATTTACCCATAAAACATAAGAACTTTAATATACCTCAACAAATCATGAATAAATCATAGAAATCATAATACATAAAGGTAACTTGAGGCATTCATAACATTCTTACGTAGGGAGTAACCCTCTTGGTTACGTTTGGAATACCCATCATAGTATATTCCCTAAATCTCTTCAGATAAACCTTAACGTTTCACTCCTTCACGTTACCCAATGCATTGGAGAGCTATATCAGGATCACCTGCCCTTAGTTTATCACAGAACCACCCATCTTCATAATAATGCCCAAGAACCTCAACATAATCGTATCACATAAAACATGCATAAAGGAAACATAACATTTCCACATTTCAATCACAAGATATCAATACAACACATTGATATAAAAACATTATGAAAACCATTTTCAATACCAAAATAAAAGAAAAGTAAAACATGGTATTTATTTTTCTTTTAAAAAAAAGGTATGGCTTGTAGAGGAAGCCGAAACTCAAATAATGGTCACGGCGGTGGAGAAGTCATTGTCACCGCATACGTACGACAAAAACATTCCCTTTTGTCATTTAGTAAAACTCTTCATATAAAAAAGATTCATTTTGGATAAAAATAAAAGTCATAGGGGTTTATACACCATATAAAAGAAGGTTGTGTATAAAACAAAATATGCCTCAGTGAAAGGAGATTGAGACGAAGTCCCATACCTCGGGTCCAACTTGACTCGATCGTTCTTTAATGTCCTGAATAATAAACTTGAGTTAATTTATACTTTCTTAAGAACCTTCTTCAAGTTCATTATTCCTTTTATATCACTTATTACCATGTCATGAACACTATGTAATTATTTTAGTTAATAACGGTCGTTTTAACGATCATTGGTACTTGAGTCAAAATATGCTCTTTATAATTACAAGTTGTTCATGTATCCATTATATCCAGAGTTATAATCATGATGTATATATCATATATATCATATATATCCAGTATATATATGCATTTATAATATTACATAATCATTTAGAGGTAAGAAATGAAATGCACCGTTCATGGAGACGGTAAGCCGTACGTACGCAAGAACACTACTTTCATTTCAATTTCATATTTTATAGAATGGAATCATAATGATATAAAGTTATATTATAATTCCAGTATAATATAATATATAATATCATAGTTCCATCCTTTATACGTCCCACATATGGTATTTAACGAATCAAATCACTTTGAGGGGGCGGTAGTCCGCACTTCCTTAAATGAAGATATCGCGTTTTCCCATAATGGAAACTATAAAGGTATGCCCAAAATGAAAAATACAGAAGCTTAAAGAAAACATAAACATATTATATATCATATATAAATATAGTGACATATTAATGACCACCTTTTAAGGTGTTAAAATAATGTTGAACAATCATCATTTCGGGAGGCATAAATTCACCATCCACGGAAACAGTATGTCCTTTAACCATTAGATGTAGGTGTGTGTAAGTGTAGCTCTAATCCTTCTTATAAAAACATCCTAGTATATTTAAGATACTGGAGTTGTTACAAAAGAAATGAATAAAAAGAGTTTAGGGGGTTGGAGAAGAAAAATAAAACAAAAGGACTCAAGTGAAGACATTACCTTAAAATCGGGTAACTTCCTTTGGTTTGAGCTCAAAGGCTTCCTTGGGAAGACTTCTGCCCAAATTTAGGCTTCAAGGAGTAAGAGAGGGATGTGGAGAGACAAAATGGGCAGGGGTTGGCCGAGCCAAAGGCTTTGGGAGTGTGGGTAAGGAGGTAGAGGTGGGGGCCTTTTATAAGAGGAGAGGAGGGGCACTCTTGGAAAGTAAAGAAATGTTACTTTATTTGAAAATGATTTTCGGATTCAAAAGGTCCCACATTGATATAATTCGAGGTTAAGGTGATAAGGGTTCGAAATCCACCCATCCAATAGGTTTTGGATATGTGTAGGTCATATATTTTACATTATCATTTCATTTTATTTAAATCCTTTATTAATGAGGTAATCGCTGCATCATCATGATGTCATAAATAATTTAATTTATTTAAAGTCTAAAAATTATGAAAAAACTACTATGATGTCAGAAATTTTTTTAGCTTTCCAATGAATATTTATAGTCTAAAATATCATCTATGTAGAAAAAATTAAAAATGTTTTAATCAGGTGATACATTCTTGTTATATTTACTTTCTTTAAAAAAAATAAAAAGATAACAAGTCACTTTCCACAAAAGTGATTCCATGGGGTCCCCAAGTTTGTAACAAGACATCCCATGGTCGGCCATGAGACAAACAGTAGAATTAGGACACATGTTGGTGTCATTTTTTTATTATTATGATATTATTTTATTATCCTTAACTAACCGATTACTCATTAATCAAGATAATTAAAGATAATTACCGTTGTTACTATTCATAATGTCCAAAAACAAGAGTCTTGATTACATAATTTAGACCTTATGATTCCAAATATGTAATTCATTTTACCAAATTCCAAACACAGAAATTGCAATAATTGATTTAAAAATAATTCCCGTTGTCAAAACAAATAGCGGGTTTTTTTGAAATAATATCTATGAAACGTTTGGCATTAGTTTATGCCCAATTCCAAAGTGAAATTAATCCTAATGACCACCATTGGATTAAATGGTAAAAATATATTCTAATTTAACGTTAAAACCAATTCAAAAGATAATCTAATCATATAAATAAATTAGATTAAAAAGCAGTTTTGATGTAAAATGCAGTATTTTTCACTATTCATTAAAAAAATGAACATTGTCAGAAAAATACGAAAAATTTATCCGATGTAAATTTCAATGTCCAAATCATAATGAATATGTTTATTTTGATAAATATAGATTATAAAATTGTCAAAAGTTTGATTTAAAAAGGGTTTTCCATCAAAAGGCAGTAAAACAATCTTTTAAGAATATTAGTGTATTCCATGCTTAAGATTGGATTTATTTTCATTTTAAGTCTCTAAAACACTATCTAATTCATTAATAGACATAGATAAAAATATCTATTATTCATTACTTACTTGGGATGTTACATCCTTCCCCCCTTTAGAAAATTGCATCCCCGCAATTTATTTACTTAACAAATAAATGGGGGTACTTATCCCTCATTGCATTTTCAGATTCCTATGTTGCCTCTTCCATCATGTGGTTTTTCCAAAAAACCTTTACCTGATTAATCACCTTATTCCATAACACTTGCTCCCTGTGGTCAAGAATCTGGACCGGTTGTTCCTCATAAGATAGGTTCTTTTCCAGCTGAACTACCTCTGGACTCAAAACATGAGATGGATCTGGCATGTACTTTCTCAGCATCGAAACAGGAAAAACATTGTGTACCTGAGATAAAGTCGGAGGTAAAGCCACCTGGTATGCAACTGATACAACTCTCTCCAGAATTTCATATGGTCCAATGAACCTTGGACCCAGCTTTCCTTTCTTACCAAATCGTATCACACTTTTCCATGGTGAGACTTTGAGAAAAACATGATCACCTACCTCAAAAGTTAGATCCTTCCTCATATTGTCTGCATAACTCTTCTGCCTACTCTGAGCTGTTCTCATGTGTTTATGAATTAGCTGAACTTTTTCTGCCATCTCTTCTACCAATTCTGGTCCCATCAACTTCCTTTCACCCACTTCATCCCAGAAAACTGGAGTTTAACACCGCTTCCCATATAATGCCTGAAATGGTTCCATATGTATACTAGAATGAAGACTGTTATTATATAAAAATTCAACCAAAGAAAGATGTTGGTCCCAACTTCCCTGATAATCCATCGAACAAGTTCGTAGCATATCCTCCAAGGTCTGAATTTTTCATTCCGACTGCCCATCTGATTGAGGATGAAAAGATGTACTAAAATTTAATTCAGTACCCAACGACTTCTGAAGGCCTTTCCAAAAGTTAGAAGTGAACCTGGGATCACGATCAGATACAATGGAGAGGGGAACTCCATGTAATCTGACTATATCTTTAAGATACAAACGGGAAAGTTGATCTAGGGAAAAAGTATCTCGTATAGCAAGGAAATGAGTAGATTTAGTCAAGTGATCAACAATAACCCAGATTACATTATTACCTCGAGATGTCTTTGGTAATCCCACAACAAAGTCCATGGATATATTCTCCCATTTCCACTCTGGAACTGGTAAAGGCTGAGGCATCCCTTTCGGTAATTGCTGCTCTGCTTTAATCTTCTAATAAGTCAAACACTTCACAGTAAAATCAGCAATATCTCTTTTCATTCCATCCCACCAGTAATACTCCCGAAGATCTCTATACATCTTAGTACTGCCTGGATGAACTGAAAACAGAGAACTATGAGCTTCACATAAAAACTCTCTCTTCAACTGTGAATCACAAGTCACACACAATCTCTTCCCAAATCTCAAAACGCAATCATTATCAATGTTGAATTCATGCAACTTACCTTTCTGAACCAGCTCTACCTTTTTCTAAAACTCACTGTCTTGCTTCTGTGCTTTCTTGATTCTATCTGATAGGGAAGATTTCACTGATACCTGAAACAAAACAGAAGAACTTCCTGCACCAACAACTTCTATGCCAAAGTTCATCAAATCCTTAACCAAAGGATCACGTTCCAAATGCAACATTGTTAATGAAGCATTACTTTTTTGACTCAAAGCATCAACCACTTTATTTTCTTTTCCCAGATGGTAATGAATTGTACAATCATAATCCTTGATTAATTCTAGCCATCTCCTTTGTCTCATGTTCAATTATTTCTGAGTGGATATATACTTTAAACTTTTGTGATCAGTATATATTTCACACTTTACTCCATACAAATGATGCCTCCAAATTTTTAAAGCAAAAACAACAGCAGCTAATTCCAAATCATGTGTAGGGTAATTTACCTCATGAGTTTTCAACTGACGTGAATCATAAGCAATTACCTAATCATTCTACATTAGGACACAACCAAGTCCTTTCAATGAAGCATCACTGTATATAACAAACCCACCATTCCTGGAAGGTAGTGCCAAAACTGGAGCATTCAACAATCTTCTTTTCAATTTTTGAAAACAAACATCACATTCTTTTGTCTAGATAAACTTAACACCCTTCCGAGTTAGCTTAGTCATTGGACTAGATAACCATGAAAAATTTCTAACAAACCTTCGGTAATAGCCTGCCAAACCAAGGAAAATACGAATCTCTGTTACATTTGTGGGTCTTGGCCATTCTTCAACAACCTTTGTTTTTGCAGGATCAACGGTTATCCCATCTTTAGAAACAATGTGACCAAGGAAAGAAATTTGTTGCAACCAAAACTCACACTTGCTGAATTTTCCATACAGTTTATTTTCTTTTAAGGTTTGCAACATAACCCTTAAATGTCTTTCATGCTCCTCTTTAATTTTAGAAAACACCAAAATATCATCAATGAAAACCACCACAAAATTATCCAAGAACTCATGGAAAATTCTATTCATTAAGTCCATGAATACAGCAGGTGCATTGGTTATCCCAAAAGGCATTACTACAAATTCATAATGGCCATATCTTGTACGAAACGCAGTCTTCGGAACATATGATTCCTTTACCTTCAGCTGACGGTACCCCGATCTCAAGTCAATCTTTGAAAAATACTGAGCTCCCTGGAGCTGATCAAACAAATCATTGATATGAGGCAAAAGATATTTGTTCTTAACAGTGATATTATTCAAGGCCCTATAATCAATGAAAAGTCTCATTGAACCATCTTTCTTTTTAACAAAAAAGACAGTAGCACCCCATGGTGATGTGCTAGGTCGAATGAAACCTTTCTCTAATAAATCTTGCAATTGCTCCTTCAACTCTAAAAGTTCAATTTGAGCCATTCGATAAGGGGGTTTTGAAATTGGCTTAGCATCAGGAACTAAGTCAACAGTAAATTCAACTTCCCGATCTAGTATTATTCCAGGAAACTCATCAGGAAAAACATCAGGATACTCATTTACCACTGGCACATCATTAATCTGAATAGTTCCCTTGTTTTCAACAATTTGTGCAAGGTAACATTAATTTCCATCTTTTACAAGTTTCTCGGCCTCTTGATATGTTATCAACAGTAAGGGTTCATTCTTGTACACAAACTGAAAGTCTTTCTGAAAAGAAACTTCTTTATCTCTACAGTCAATCTTAGCATAGTAAATAGAGATCCAATCCATACCCAGGATAACATCAAACTCTACTAGAGGTAGAATAATAAGGTTTTCAAGTAGGTTATTTCCACAGATAAGGATAGGAAGATTCTTATAAATTCTTTTTGCCTCAACATTTCCCCCAGGTGTTTTTACCACAAGTTCATGAGTCATTTCTTGAGACGGTATTCCCATTTTACTAGAAAAGGTTTCAGAGATGAAAGAATGTGTAGACCCTGAATCAAACAACACACTGGCATAATCTGAAAAAACAAAAAAAGTACCTAATACAACTTCATTTGATGGCCCAACATCTACTGAAGTAGTTGCAAAGGATTTCACCACCCCTTTCTGCTTGTAGTCTAACTGCTTCCCATCACTCAAGCTCTTTGTCGGACACTCGTTTTCATAGTGACCCATCTCATTGCACTTAAAACATTTCACTAACTGTAAATCAAATTTGGTCTTACCTTCACCTTGATCATTTTCAATGCAATCACGAGCCTTATATCCCATCTTACCACATCAGTAGAACTTTCCAGAATTCAGAAGACATTCCCCAGCATGCCTTTTGCCACATTTATCACAAACTAGAAACTTAGTTTTCTTACCATCAGACTTTTTTTGAAGAATTCTTACCTTTCTCCTGCCACCTCAGTCTCTTCTTCTGTTGGTTGTTATAGAACACTTGATCATCGGAAAACTCCATTTCCACCTTCTCAGCACATCCTTAAACTCACGAGAAGCTAATGCCCTTCGATATTTTGGCTTTAATACTGAGTAAAAACGATTGATTTTACTATCAAGGTCTCGGATAAAATTTGGAGCATACCTTGCCAATCGAGTGAACCTTTCTTCATAGGCAGCCACTGAGTCTTCCTCTTGCCTCAATTCCAAGAATTGTTTTTCCATCCTAAGTCGAACAGACCTAGGAAAATACTTTTCAAGAAACATACCTTTGAATTCATCCCAGTCAAGAGCATCAATCTCATCGGCATCCCTGATATTTTTAACCATCGACCACCACTGATCTACTTCACCCTCCAAATGGTAAATAGAAAGACTAACCTTTTGATTGTCTGAACACCCCATGACATCGAAAATCTTCTCCAGTGCTTTAATACACCCTTCATCTAACACAGGGTCAGATGATCCTCTGAATGAGGGGGGATGTTGCCTCATGAAATGTTCCACCACTGACATGTTCCTCTGCGGTTGATCTGGCTGATCTCGTGCATGGATACCACCACCATTTATTGCTTGAGTCAATTGCACCATTACTGCAACAAACTGTTCAGTTGCAATTCCGACCATCTCGGGATGCTGATTCGGAAGGTTATTTCCTTCTGTATGCCTTCCTAGCACTGCTTCCCTGTTTCCTCTGCGGAAAACCATTCTGAACAAACATGTCTTAGATGAAGCAACATGGTAATCTTTAAATGCTATATCACTTCAATTTGACCATAAAAAAAATATTTTTAGATAATAATTTAATAGAATTCGAACTCCTAAAGTTATCTAAACCGACCTTTGATACCAACTATAAGGCCCCAGCCTTAAACCTTACTTAATCTTGAGTTATTACAAGATTACACATTGAGGATCTTTTCGGGTTTAGAGTTTTAGAGAATTAGATCATAAAACTTGCATTACATTCCACATATAAACAAAGTTGTTACATAAAGATAGTATTCTTCATTCCCATCAATGGAAACATATTTAAAATAAAACATGGATTCTTTCTTGACACTTCCTTGACACTATCATCATATCATGTACCTTTCCCTTGACCTGTGAAAAACATTTCAAAAAACTTGGGATGAGCATAAAAAGCTCAGTAAGGGATATAAAAATATGGAAAGTAAACATGGGTACATATATACATAAGAATGAAATCACACTTTACCCATAAAACATAAGCACTTTAACATACCTCAACAAATCATGAATAAATCATAGAAATCATAAGACATAAAGGTAACTTGAGGCATTCATAACATTCTTACGTAGGGATTAACCCTCTTGGTTACGTTTGGAATACCCATCACAGTATATTCCCTAAATCTCTTCGGAGAAACCTTAACGTTTCAGTCCTTTATGTTACCCAATGCATTGGAGAGCTATATCAGGCTCACCCTCCCTTAGTTTATCACGGAACCACTCATCTTCATAATAATGCCCAAGAACCTCAACATAATCGTATCACATAAAACATGCACAAAGGAAACATAACATTTCCACATTTCAATCACAAGATATCAATACAACACATTGATATAAAAACATTATGAAAACCATTTTAAATACCAAAATAAAAGAAAAGTAAAACATGGTATTTATTTTTCTTTAAAAAAAAGGTATGGCTTGTAGAGGAAGCCGAAACTCAAATAATGGTCATGGTGGTGGAGAAGTCGTTGTTTCCACATACGTACGACAAAAACATTCCTTTTTGTCATTTAGTAAAACACTTTGTATAAAAAATATTCCTTTTTGATAAACATAAAAGTCAAAGGGGTTTATACACCGTATAAAAGAAGGTTGTGTATAAAACAAAATATGCCTCAATGAAAGGAGATTGAGACGAAGTCCCATACCTCGAGTCCGACTTGACTCGATCGTTATTTAATGTCCTGAATAATAAACTTGAGTTAATTTCTACTTTCTTAAGAACCTTATTCAAGTTCATTATTCCTTTTATATCACTTATTACCATTTCATGAACACTATGTAATTATTTTAGTTAATAACGGTCGTTTTAACGATCATTGGTACTTGAGTCAAAATATGCTCTTTATAATTACAAGTTGTTCATGTATCCATTATATCCAGAGTTATAATAATGATGTATATATTATATATATCATATATATCTAGTATATATATGCATTTATAATATTACATAATCATTTATAGGTAAGAAATGAAATGCACCGTTCATGGAGACGGTAAGCCGTACGTACGCATGAACACTACTTTCATTTCAATTTCGTATTTTATAGAATGGAATCATAATGATATAAAGGTATATTATAATTCCAGTATAATATAATATATAATATCATAGTTCCATCCTTTATACGTCCCACATATGGTATTTAACGAATCAAATCACTTTGAGGGGGCGGTAGTCCGCACTTCCTTAAATGAAGATATCGCGGTTACACATAATGGAAACCATAAAGGTATGCCCAAAATGAAAAATACAGAAGATTAAGGAAAACATAAAAATATTATATATCATATATAAATATAGTGACATCTTAATGGCCACCTTTGAAGGTGTTAAAAGAATGTTGAACAATCATCGTTTCGGGAGGCATAAATTCACCATCCACGGAAACAGTCTGTCCTTTAACCATTAGATGTAGGTGTGTGTAAGTTTAGCTCTAATACTTATTATAAAAACATCCTAGTATATTGAATATACTGGAGTTGTTACAAAAGAAATGAATAAAAAGAGTTTATGGGGTTGGAGAAGCAAAATAAAACAAAAGGACTCAAGTGAAGACATTACCTTAAAATCGGGTAACTCCCTTTGGTTTGAGCTCAAAGGCTTCCTTGGGAAGACTTCTGCCCAAAGTGAGGCTTCAAGGAGTAATAGAGGGATGTGGAGAGACAAAATGGGCAGGGTTTGGCCGACCCAAAGGCTTTGGGAGTGTGGGTAAGGAGGTAGAGGTGGGGGCCTTTTATAAGAGGAGAGGAGGGGCACTCTTGGAAAGTAAAGAAATGTTACTTTATTTGAAAATGATTTTCTGATTCAAAAGGTCCCACATTGATATAATTAGAGGGTAAGGTGATAAGGGTTCTAAATCCACACATCAAATAGGTTTTGGAAATGTGTAGGTCATAGATTTTACATTATCATTTCATTTTATTTAAATCCTTTATTAATGAGGTAATCACTGCATCATCATGATGTCATAAATAATTTAATTTATTTAAAGTCTAAAAATTATGAAAAAAATACTATGATGTAGGAAATATTTTTATCTTTCCAATGAATATTTATAGCCTAAAATATCATCTATTTAGAAAAAATTAGAAATGTTTTAATAAGGTGATACATTCTTGTTATATTTACTTTCTTTAAAAAAAATAAAAAGATAACAAGTCACTTTCCACAAAAGTGATTCCATGGGGTCCCCAAGTTTGGCACAAGAAATACCATGGTCGGCCATGATACAACCAGTATAATTAGGACACATTTTGGTTTCATTTTTTTATTATTATGATATTATTTTATTATCCTTAACTACCCGATTACTCATTAATCAAGATAATTAAAGATAATTACCGTCGTTACTATTCATAATGTCAAAAAACAAACGAGTCTTAATTACATAATTTTTAACTTATGATTCTAAATATGTAATCCATTTTACCAAATTCCAAAC
Source organism: Viscum album (assembly GCA_963277665.1). Taxonomy (NCBI): domain Eukaryota; kingdom Viridiplantae; phylum Streptophyta; class Magnoliopsida; order Santalales; family Viscaceae; genus Viscum; species Viscum album. The sequence continues at coordinate 2,066,937,804 of OY728131.1, forward strand.
ACAGAAATTGCAATAATTGATTTAAAAATAATTCCCGTTGTCAAAACAAATAGCGGGTTTTTTTGAAACAATATCTATGAAAAGTTTGGCATTAGTTTATGCCCAATTCCAAAGTGAAATTAATCCTAATGACCACCATTGGATTAAATGGTAAAAATATATTCTAATTTAACTTTAAAACCAATTAAAAAGATAATCTAATCATATAAATAAATTAGATTAAAAAGCAGTTTTGATGTAAAATGCAGTATTTTTCACCATTCATTAAAAAATGAACATTGTCAGAAAAATACCAAAAATTTTTCCAATGTAAATTTAAATGAACCAATCATAATGAATATGTTTATTTTGAAAAATATAGATTATAAAATTTTCAAAAGTTTGATTTAAAAAGGGTTTGCCATCAAAAGGCAGTAAAACAATCTTTTAAGAATATTAGTGTATTCCATGCTTAAGATTGGATTTATTTTCATTTTAAGCCTCTAAAACACTATCTAATTAATTAATAGAAATAGATAAAAATATCTATTATTCATTACTTACTTGGTATGTTACATGTATTTTTTTCGAGATCACCCCATTGAATATAACATTCGTTTAGCATCATCTTTTTTATAAGGAAGTTAATTTTTTTGGTATAATATCATTAAAGAGACCAAGTAGTTCCATAATTCTCATGTCACTCCATCCGCTTCCATATTTCAAATTATATAACTTCTATACAACTGAAAATGTTTTATATTTAGCGTAACTAGTATAAAATGGTCTCTTAGCATAACTATTTAACATATAAAACAACTTTGGACAATCATAAAGGTCATCTTCAATTTCTATTTTCATTTTTCTTCATGTGATATCCATCACCATTTACACAGGTACTCATATCAAATGATCCATAAAACATAGTATCATCCAAATTGATGTGTACATTAATTTTCCCCTGTTTATTCCAAAATTTATAGATCTGATAGATTTCGTGATAAATAAAATGTTCTTCCAACTCTTTCGTATTAATTTTTCTTGAATAATAATAACATAAACACAATAAAAGGATTTGAGAAGGGTTGTATTTATTCTCTATTGCAAACTTGATGAACTCTTTTTCTTTATCTTCGTATTATAATATGATTAGAATGTGTCCATTTTCAATTCAAATCCATACTTTAGGTTCATAAAATATTCATTATGATTTTTTTACATAATATATCAAAATCAAAGGTGAAAGGTATAGATAATTCTAATAAGGGGAATCCAAAATGATCACTGGTACCCGGTATGGGATGACTACTACTTAGAGTAGTTCAAATCAATATAGGATCATGTCTAGAATATATGGGATATAAGTATCAAGTAAAAAAATTGAATAATAACTATTTGGGATATGTAGATGATTAGGATGATAGTTGTCTCCTTTAATCTAAAGGTTCATGGGCTGGGAGTTGGCAAAGCAGTGGACAAAATTTCCTAGTTTTTTTCCTAAAGTTGAAAATTTTCTCAGGCACACAATAGTTTGACAGAAAATCTAATCATAAAATATATGTTCATAACACCTTTTTTTTATATCCCTTTCCCCATTCCAAATGGGTTGAGATACATGATCACCTTAGATAAAGTATAAATGAACCATTATCACTTGAAGAGAAAAATTATTTCACCAACACTACAATATGCTCTTCTAGTGGAAATAGATGCTTGATTTTCTAGTCCTTATTCTTGACACTATATTTAGGATCCTTATTGAAATACCACAAATCTAGGTAAGGTATGTGCCATATTTTATCAAAACTAAACAAAAAGCGCTAATAAAAGGAGGGCCTTTATCAGCTCTAGCAAAAAGCACTGACAAATCTGCCCTTTATCAGCACTAAAAAGAACACTAATAAAGGTGTAACCTTTATTAACACTTTTTTAGAACCGATAAAGGGTATATTTATCTTTACTGATAAAAGTTTTTAATAAAAAAACATTATTAATTTATATAAAATTATTATATTTATATTAAAAAATAATGTTTGTTTGTATACATTAAATAAAAAACACATATTTATAATTAATATATATTATTTAATAATTCAAATATATTTATGTTGTTTAAAAAAAAGTATTTCTAAGATTATAATTAAATAAATATATATTTAAATAATTATAAGATTATAATAAATTTCATTAAATAATAAATATATTTATTATATTTATAAAATTTATAATTATATATAAATACTTTTTAAATATATATATTTATAATTATAATTATAAATAAATATATATATGTTTCCAATGGATTTGGTAAATAAATATATTGATGTGTGAGTATAATTGATGTGAATATATGTTACATATTCATGATGAATGTTAATTTATACATTACACCCTTCTTATAAAGACCACTTTTATCAGTGCTTTTTTAGTGATGATAGAGGTCTGTCTTTATCAGTGCTAAAAAACGATGAAAAAATTATGTTTTATCAATGCTTTATATTTTAGTACTGATAAAACATACCTTTATCAGTGCTTTTTAACTAGCATTGATAAAATCTTCACCCAATTTTACAAATAAGCCCTAACAGTCTCTTCCTTCTCTCACACACCCCAAGCTCGTGTGGAAGGCGACCCTCACACTGCCGACTTTTCATCCTCCCCGACCTCACCTCTGATGCCGCCAACCCCTCCTTTATCGTTGAACCCTCCACCACCACCGCCTCCTCTACTGCCATGAACCCCTCCTCTACCTTGAACCAACCTCCACTATGAACCCTCATCCACCCTCCTTTATCGTGAACCGTCATCCGCGACTCCTCCTCTGCGAACCCACCTCCACCGTGAACCCACCTCCATCACATACCAAACCCCACCTTATACCTTCTAACCCCTCCTCTACCACAAACCCTTCTCTACCACGAACCCACCCTCACTGCAAACCTCATCGCTTCTTCTTCCTAGCCCGAATATATGGCTGCTAGACGCTACTACTATCATTGGAGGGGTATGCCATTTTTCCACATTATTATGAATTCTTAATATATAGATAGATTTTCCTTGGTTTTGATCTACTATTACATTACATTTAATACACAAGAAATTCCTAATGGTGTTCCTTAAAGTTGCGAAATTGTCCCCTTTTATGTTTTTCATCATTTAATTTATTGCATTATGAGTATTTTATGTTTTCAGTTTGAATGCTATATGGTCCCATTGATTAGTTTCTTTATTAATGTGTGAATCTTAAAAATGTTTGAGGTACTTATGAAATACATTGCATATAACATGCATGGTTATAATATTTTCCTTGATAATTTATATATGCCCATTATAATGAGAAAATAAATGTATTTAGTTGATAAATTCAAAGTTGTGGTGCCTTGAGTTTCATAAAAAAAGATAAATGTTTTCCTTATTCATGGATATACTATTTTCTTGAATTAATATTTATATAAATGAACATAATTTTAGTTATTAATAATAATAAAAAATTATATTTTCATGGGTATCTAAATATTTTGTTCAATGTAAATTATAAATAATGATTTTTTGAAGTTTAACATAATTTATAAATAACAATAACAATCAAATATAAATAATTTTGATAATGTATATATAAATAATTTTGATTATAACTAATTACGTGTATATAAATAATTATAAATAATTTATAAATAATTTTGATTATATATAATTTTGATTATAAATAATTATGATTATCTTGAATTAATAATTTATATTAATATTTTATAAATAATTTTGAATTAATAAATTTTTTAAATTAATAATTTTGAATTAATAAATGTTTCTAATTTGTAATTATTTTGAATTAATAATTATTTTTAATTAATAATTTTGTATTTAATATTTTTAATACCTTGAATTAATAATTTTGAAATAATAAATTATATAACTAATTTTGATTATATTTAATTATTTTTTTAATTTTTTTTAATATATGTTTGTTGTTTAATGTATATATATTTATATCACATAGTGAATATTATTCTATTTAACAATAATTTTTTATTCTTTTGGAATATAATTCATATTAATAGGTTATAATAGTTTCCCACTATAATGACAACATAGATATTCCATAAAGATATTATTAAATCAATATATAATATATTATAGACACATCTATCTTACATGACATAGATTATGGTTGACTATCAGGTGATGGAGTCTCATATGAAATTGATACATCTTCTTATGAAGTTCAGACTTGGTAATCTCTAAGAATAATGGTCCCAAGGAAATATCCACTAATAGAAATTCCACATGTTTTATGTACCATTTGATATTGCTATGTGAAAAAAAATTATTTTCTCTAAAAATATAATTTTTTTGTTTGTCTTATAGATTTATATTTTATAGAATCTTGGTTATTTTCGATTCATGTATCTTTTATTAAGTGCATCTCTTGGGATATATGTCTTTTTTAAAATGCCTAAGTGCCTCTTTTAAAATTATTCAAGTGTTTGGAAATGTTTCTTAAAAAATTATATGTGTTCAACATACTATTTTTTTGTTTTAAATAGATTTAAAATGATTTAAACACTTAGTATAGACTTAGGTTGCGTGCCAACTATTTGTAAACTCACCCGATTGGCTTTTATAAAGGGATGTGAATGTTTTGAAAGTATATTTAATGTTGGTTTCATTTTAACAAGGGGTGTTTAAAGTTTTAAATGATAATTTGTAAAATATAGAGGGTTTTCGTTCATTTTAAATTGTTGAGACTATTGGGTCATGAAGTTTCCATGAATTCTAAAAAAAAGGAATTGTGGTTTTGTGAAAGAGTGCTCGGAATTGATTGGTTTATTTTAAAAAGGGTATGTTATTTTAAAGAGGAATTTGTACAAATGGTTTTTTTAATGGGATTTCAAATGTGATTTTATAAATAGTTTTGAAAGGAAATATGAAATATAATTTTTCCATAATATTTTATGTTTATATTTTTATAGAATTAGGAAAACCAATACAATATATTGAAAAGACAAGTATATTGATAATAACACCATGTAAAGGGAATGTCACTAAATCTATCCAACCCATAGGATATCCATAATGAACTCACTCCCGAAAAAGGTGAATTAATGTTTAACCCCATTAAAACTCCTAAAACTAATTTGCATCCAACTTCACCTATATGGTTTAAATTAGGGGGCCCCGTGTTTGATATATCTATTTAGGACTTTTACCTCAGAGGGATGTGGTTGATTATTAATATGAAATGCTTGATTCTTATTCATGGATGTGAAAATAGTCTCTATCTTGTGAGGGTGTTATGACATGTGATTTACTACTTATATTATATTTATTCATGTGATTATAATTGTCTTGTTGTTTCTCACATCCACTTGTTTGGATTCATGGTAACCCAATGAATTAAGAAATAGGTCCAAATGTATACTACACTATTTAGCTCATGCACAAGATAGTTTCCACTAGTTTTATGGTTTTATAGTCTATAGAAGTTTCTCTAATGAGGAATGTGTGGGTAAGTCAAGTGGATTTTCTATTTTTTTATGTTTAAAAATAGGCTGACTAGTTGTAAAGGTATTTCAATAATCAGAAGGATTATATTTTAGTTAGATTTTTTCTCCTACTGTAAAGCATATAATAATTCAAACGGTTCTCATCTTGGTTTCTATTGAAGGTTTATTTCTAGAATAAATGGATGTCATGATTATATTTCTTCATGTAGATTTTAAGAAAGAGATCTACATATATCAATTGGAAGGTTTCATGCTAAATGGAATAGAAGGTTTGGTTCTAGTCTCAAATGGAGTTTTTATGGTATTAAGTAGGCACCAAGACAGTGTAACTAGAATTTCAATGATTTCATGGTAGAATTAATGTTCATGTAGTGTAATGCAGATAATTGCTACTATATAAAGGTGTAATATGATCAGAGTTTTTTCATTTTACTTATTTATGTGGATGAATTTCTATTAGTTTTACCAATGAAGGAAAGGCTGGAAGATATGAAGATTAATTTATCTAGAAGGTCCCAAATAATGGACCATAGTTCTGGAAAGTGGATATTGGTGATAAATATCGAAAGAGACGTAAAGTATCTAACTTTATTTAGCCTTGGTTAATTTTTATATCAATGTTTTGTGTATTTAGTTTGTTAAAAATTAATATTACCAAATCAAACAGGATGGATATGAATAAAAAATGGATAGATGCCAATAATTTGACAAAAGATTATGAAGATAGAGTGAAAGAGTTCATCAAGTTTAAAAAAGATCATGCATATAATCCTTCTCAAATCCTTTTTCTATATTCATGCTATTATTATTCAAGACAAATTAGTCCATAGAAGTTGTAAGAACACTTTATTAGTCATGGAATAGATCAAAGTTATAAATGTTGGAATAAACATGGGGAAAAAGATAATGTAGCTAGTGGCTAGGATACCCTTGCATTTTATGGATCATCTGATATGATTAAAAGTGTGTACAATAAAGAACACCACATCGATGATGTGATTACAAATGCGAATGATGTTGAATATCATATTGAGTAAATGAGAAGTACTATTGATAATGAACATCATGATTTCCCAAAATTGTTTTATAAGTTAAAGAGTTGTGCAAAGACACCATTTTAGGCTGGTTTCACTTAATATGCAACATTTTCATCCATATAGAAGCTGTATAATTTGAAAGTAGGCAACTGATGGAGGGATGTTGATTTTATAGAACTACATTATCTATTGAATGAAATGATCCCATAATATAATGATCTCCCGATCCAATCATATGATGCCAAATGAATGTTATGCTTGATGGGTATGATCTTTGAAATAATACATGCCTGCCCGAATAACTGCATACTATTTTGTAATTACAAAAAATTAAGTATAGAATGCCCAAAGTGCGACACTTCTCAATAAAATTAAGATGAATCCTATTCTACAAAAGTTGTATGGTACTTTCCAATCATTATAAAGTTTAAGTGCCTATATATAAGTGAAGAGACTACATGGCAATTAACATGGAACGTAGATACAAGAATTAAATATGGGAAGCTATGTCACCCAACAGACTCTCCTTAGTGGAAGAGAATTGATCATGAGTATCCTGAATTTGGAAATGATCCTAGAAACCTTTGTCTTGTGTTATATACAGATGGAGTGAATCCTTCTTGATGTTATCCATATTGAAAAAAATATATGGGATAATGTCATCGTCATGTTTCTAAATGCACCTGATAAAACAAAGGGTGGAATTAATGCTATGTTGGACATGGTTGACATGGAAATACAAGAAGATTTGGTGCCAGTGAAGGATGAAAAATGAATTTTTTTCCTCCATCTACATACACTCTTTCCAGAAATTAGAGATATCAGTTTTGAAACTTCTTGAATGATGTAAAGGTTCTAGATGGGTATTAATCGAATACAAATAACATCGTGTCAATAACCGATTTAAAGTTAAAGGATTTTAATTCACATGACTTCAATGTTTTGATGCAAGATCAAATTCATATAGATTTACATTGCATTTTACCCATGAATTTCCATTATACATTAGCCAAGCTCTATTTCCTTTTCAAAGTTATATGCATAAAAGTTATAGACCCAATGAAATTTCCGACTATGGAAAGAGAAATTGTCTTCATATTATGTGAATTGGAAATGATCTTCCTACCAACATTTTTTTATATTATGGTTCATTTAATGGTTTAGTTAGTGAGAGAGATTTGACTATGTGGTCCTGTACACTATAGATGGATGTACCCCCATTGAACTGTATATGAAGACTTTGAAAGGGTTTTTCAAAAATAGAATTCATCCATAGGGTTGTATTATAGAGCGATATATTGTTGAGGAAGCTATTTAATTCTATACTACATACTTGTCTGGTGTTGAAAGCATTGACCTACCAAAATCTCATCACACTAGACGGCTTGCAGGATAAGGAATTTTTGGAAGAGATGTTGTCATAATAAATATTACAGATCGAGATCTAGCCCACCTTTACATTTTTCATAAAATTTTGGAGGTTTCCCCATATGTTGGAACCCAAAATGAAATTATTACATATTTTAATACATCTAGGGATGAAACATGGATATCAAATACACATAATCAAGAGTTTATAGGATGGATTTAGGACCACATTTTTGAGGAATAAAATAAAAATCCAGATTCAATTTTAGAATTACTTTGATGGCTAGTTGAAGGACCAACTGTGTATATATTATATTACAATGGTTATATGTTCTATAAAAATGAGCATGATGGAGACAGTACCATGCCAAATAGTGGAGTTGCACTTGTGGCTGAAGGGATGCATGTTTTTGGTACTAATGATAGAAATCCAATTTATGTGAATATGTCATACTTTGGCATGATCAAACAAATATGGGAGTTGGATTATACAACATTCTAAGTGATAATTTTTCAATTCAAGTGGGTTGATAACTAGAGTGATGTTAAAATAGATGAGTTGGGATTCATGAAAGTTGATTTCAGTAAGGGAGGGTACAAATAAGAATTGTTTATAATGGAATCACATGTATTACAAGTATTTTATGTTCTAGATCCCACAAACCAAAAGTGGTTAATTGTTTTGTTATAGGACAAAAGCACTAAAGAGTCATATAAAAATTTAACTGAGGATGAACCTTTCATTGGGATGTCACAATCATTTCATAGTGGTCCCAATATATATGAATTTTTTTTATGTTATAGGAGACCATAATGAAGGGATTTGGATAGTTGATATAGGGGTCAATATAAGGCCCCGAACTTAAACCTTACTTAATATTGAATTAAATGAATAATTCACGTTGAGGATCTTTTCAGGTTTAGAGTTTTAGAGAATTAGAACATAACTATTACATCTCAAAAGATTACAAAGTAGTCACTTCTACTAAGTTTCCATAAAAAAAAACTCTTAAAAGAACCATGTCTAGTTCCATGTTTTATATAGCATGACATTCCCTTGATCCCATCCTTGAACTTATTCCACATTAAGTCCTGTGAAAAACATTTCAAAAAAAACTGGGGGTGAGCATAAAAAGCTCAGTAAGGGATACACAAAGAATGAAAACTGTTAGTTTTTCAAACATCAAGTAAACCATGTATACTCTATCAAAGTAATACCTTCACCTTCATGAAGTAGTAAAAACTCTTCACTGAATAAAGTATCAATACTTACCTTTTTGTAACCAAAGGATTACCATAAAACCCATATAAAGAACACATAACATATATAAAGGTAACTTGGGACATAAACATACTTAAGTGGGATAACCATACGGTCGACTTCCACACATATCACTTAAATGGAATAACCATACGACCAATTTCCATACATACTTAATGGAATATCCATACGGCCGACTTCCATACCCAATGCATTGGAGGTTATAACATAACCACCCGTCCTGGTATTCACGGCACCACCCGTCATATGGTTTATCACGTAACCACCTGTCAAATGTCCAAGTACCAATATAAAATCAAAAAACATAAAACCAATATAAAGGAATGATAACATTTCCACATTTCAATCACAATATATCATAATATAATCCTTTATCAAAACCATTTTCAATACCAAAATACATAAAATAGTATATAGTATTTATTTCATTTCAAAAAACATAACGGCTTGTTGAGGAAGCCAAAGACCAAATAATACTCGCGGCGGCGGAAAAGGTCGTTGTCACCGCGTATGTTAAAAAACATTCCTTTTTGTCATTTAGTAAAACTCTTCGTAGAAAAATATTCCTTTTGTATAAAAGTAAAAGTCAAAGGGGTTTATACACCGTATAAAAGAAAGTTCTGTATAAAATGAAATATACCTCAATGAAAGGAGATTGAGACGAAGTCCCTTACCTCGGGTCTGACTTGACTCGATCGTTCTTTAACGTCCTGAATAATAAACTTGAGTTAATTTATACTTGATTAAGAACCTTTTTAAAGTTCATTATTCCTTTTATATCACTTATTTCCATGTTATAAACACTATGTAACCATTTAAGTTAATAATGTTTGTTTTGTAAATATTTGGTTCTTAAGTCGAAAGTGGACTTCTTACAATTACATGTTGTTCGTGTGGTCAAAGGTTCTTTATATACAGAATGACATTCCTGATTTGGATATCATATATATCATATATATCCAGCATATACATGTATTTATAATATGACATAATCATTTAGAGGTAAGAAATGAAATGCACCGTTCATGGAGACGGTAAGCCGTACGTACGCATGAACGCTAATTTCATTTCTATTTCGTATTTTATAGAATGGAATCACAATGATATAAGAGTATATTATAATTACAGTATAATAACATATATAATATCATTAACTTTATCCTTTACACATCCCACATATGGTATTAACGAATCAAATCACTTTCAGGGGGCGGTAGTCCGCACTTCCTAAAATGAAGATATCGTGTTTACCCATAATGGAAACAATAATGGTATGCCATAAATGAAAAATACAGAAGATTAAGGAAAGAATAAACATATTATATATCATATATAAAAATAGTGACATCATAATGGCCACCTTTGAAGGTGTTAAATGAGTATTGAACAATCATCGTTTTGGGAGGCAGAATTTCGCCATCCACGGAAACCGTATGTTCTTTAACCATTTGATGTAGTTGTGTGAGAGTGTAGCTCGAATAAATCTTATAACAACATCCTAGTATATTTAATATACTGGTGTTGTTACAAAATAAGTAAATAAAAAGAGTTTAGGGGGTTGGAGAAGCAAAATAAAACAAATGAACAAGAGAGAATGAATTACCTTTAAAAGTGTAACTCCTTTTGATTTGAGCCTAAAGGCTTTTTCTGAAAGGATTATTCCTAAAGAGAATCCTCTAGGATGAGGATAGGGATGTGGAGAGAGTAAATGGGCAGGGGTTGGCCGAGCCAAAGGCTTGAGGAGTGTGTGTAAGGTGGTAGAGGTGGGGGCCTTTTATAAGAGGAGAGGAGGGGCACTTTTAGAAAGTAAAGAAATATTACTTTATTTGAAAATGTGTTTCGGTCATAAAAGGTCCCACATTGATATAATTCATGGAAAATTTGATAAGGGTTCTAAATACACCCATCTAATAAGTTTTGGACATGTGTAGTTCATATATTTTACATTATCTTTCCATTTTATTTAAATCATCAAATAATGATGTCATCGCTGCATCATTATTATGTCATAAATAATTTAATTTATTTAATGTCTAAAAATTATAAAACAAATACTATGATGTAGTAAATCTTTTTATCTTTCCAATGAATATTTATAATAAAAAATCTGACTTGTATAACCCCATTTAAAAATTGTTTTAGTAAAACATAGCATGTTTGTGCCATTTTTTACATTAACATTAAATAAAAGGTATTTATGTCATTTTCCAACCAAAGTGGCTCCATGGGGTCCCCAAGTTGACCCATGGCTTGTCGTGGTCGGCCATGACACATCCAATGAGGGTAGGACATGTTTCTAGGTCATCTCATATTATTAAAATATTATTTTTACCTTAAACTACACTAATTACCACTAATCGCGATTAAAAACTTAATAAGTTACTATGCACCAAAAAATTATTTTAATCTCATTGAACTAAATTTTACTTCTTAATGACAACCATGTATGTCATATTTTTGAAAATCACAACAAAATGATGGTAAGATTTCATTTAAACGGAAAAATCAGTTTTTATAAGTACCACTTAGTGGTTTCACTATTCATCAAAATTGAAGTTTTTCAGAAAATTACCAAAAATTCACCCTAAGCTATATTTGATATTACGAATTCAAAAATGAAGTCTATTTTACAAAATTAAAAATGTATAAGTCACATTAATTAATTTAATAATTAATTCCCGCTGTCAGAGCAAATAGCGTGTTTTTATGAAACAATAAGTATCAAAAGATTGACACTAGCTTAAGTCCGATTTCAAAGTGAAATTAATTCCAACAACCACTATTGGATTTAATGGTAAAAATATTTTCTAATTTCACTTTAAAACCAATTCAAAAGATAATCTAATCATATAAATAAATTATATTAAAAAGAGGTTTTGAATTAAAATACAACATTTTACACTATTCATTAAAAAAATGAACTTTATCGGAAAGGTACCAAAAATTTACACAAGGTAAATTTTGATGTCCTGATTCTAAATAAGAGTTATTTTTGGTCCAATAGAATTTATAAGATTGATCAAAACTATATTTAATGACGGTTCTCCATCAAAAGGTGATAAGTGAACCCTTAGTGAAAATTAAGGTATAAATGCCTAAAATTGAACTCTTTCCGTATTTTAAGCCTTTATCTTTTATTGGGTAAATGTAAAAACATTTAAAAACATATATAATCATATTTTAGTTATTTCTATCCATTCCCGCTAGTACAACGACTACTTGTTAACTAACATTTAAAATAATATTATTTTATTACTTGTGTGCAACGTAAGTTTTCAAAGAAACTCATCATTGCGTATCGAGTATGCTATCGAACGTAGAAACCCCTTTTAATTAAAATTAATATTTAATTCGTAAATATTAATAAATATGAAAATTCTTTATTCTTTAATTACCTGGGATTTTACAGTCAAATCCCTTCAACCTTTAAAAGAAGGGAGTTTAATAATCAGGTAATATTTTTTGTAATATAAATAATGTTACCTCATGTTATTTTAATTTTTCTACTGTATTTATGTACTCTAAATTAAATATTAAACCAATTATGTAGATAAAAACTTCCTCATATGCTAGTGCTCCCAATCCTGAGGAACATCAGGTCTCTCAACCTACCACTGCTTGTAGTGTAGAGGAATATAGACCTTCTACACATGTTGGTGCTCCCAATACCACGGCACAACTGGACTCTCAACATACAAATTCTCATAGTGTAGAGAAATAATGATCTTCTGCACATGTTTTCACTTTCATTACTGAGGAATAATAGGTTTCTCAACTAGTTGCTTCTCCGAGTGCAGAGGTACAATGACCATTTGCACATACCGATGCTACCACTCCAGAAAAACATATTGATGATGTTGAATCTGAGGAAATGGTAGGTGATGAATGAATCATGACACATAAAAAATAGGATCACTGTAGTTTTGGGGTGATAGAAAAAATAATTAAGGCAAAATCCAAAGGCATAAAATATGAGGTTAGATGGAATATGTGGGGACAACATGTTAACCCCAGTAAGGCCATGTTCAGTAGTTACATTAGAATCATCACTCAACAATTCATGGGGATTGATGTAGATTTGTGTAACCATGTTGTTCCCACACTTAATACACTAATGTGGGAAGATATTATGGTAACATTATGATATCATTTCATTATTTAACTAAAAAATAAAATTACAAAACATTAACTTACTCTTTATTATCCATTATAGAGTTCATTTATAGTAGATGAATCCCAAAAGAAATATGTATTAAATATTACTGGTATGATTCATAGAGGATTTCACAATATTATAACTAGAAATTATCTTAAAGATGTTTAAGGGAAAATAAAACCACACCCACCGCTTATCTATGCACACTTGATAACCCAAGAAGCATGGGATGAGTTTACTAGCCATCATGTGAAGGTGTATTTTCAGGTACATTATGGCTAGTAATAAGTAGTTTGATGATATGTGTATTCATCACTTTGATTGATTTTTGTATCTATGATACATCAAATGAGTTCTAGAAATAAGGAATGAGAAGAAAAACAATAATACCCCTACTGTAAAGAAAGTATAGGGTACGCTTCACTAGAAAAAATACTAGTATGTATTTTAAATCAACAGTAATACTTTTATGTGACATGAAACTACACCATAATTATATTCCTATATTTATATGATAATTGATGACACTATATCCAATTCCACTTCTATCCCACACCATGTGCTATGAAAGGAGTCACATGTAAATAAAAATGGGATACTAATATATGAAATCACAAAAATATTATAGAAAACACATGTAAGTATTACATATTTTTTTTTTCTTTAAACCGCTATTATATAACAAAGCTCACTTATTTTCCTTTATTTTCTATATAATATAGTCACATGATTCAACAACACCTGTACCGGATGAACACATACTATCGGTGTCCTTGAAGTATCCAGAACATTATGGACATGTTAGAGGTGTGAGTTTTGGGGTGACACCACAAACATATTTTGAGAAAAAAACAAGAGGAGGATAAAAGTGAATTAATGAAACAAATGAGAGAAATAATATCTTCCCTTGAAGAAAAATTCCAATGATAGAGAGAGATGATGGAAACTTTTATAAGGGAGAAGCAAAGAGAAGAAACAACTCAAGAAAAACCATAGTGTGATGATCTCGCCCCACCCCACTAGCTTTGAGGTGAGTCATTCCCCTTAAAGAGATGTCTTAGCCAAGGTAATCAATGTTCTAATAAATGTTTCTGTGTAATGTGAATCATACATACAATGATACCTTTTATATATAGATATTCTATAGTGTGATAATGACTGTAATTTATATCTATCAATAACCACCCATAACCTTGTATAAAGGGATATGGTATTCAATATCCAAAATGAAATGCTACACAATAGAATACTTCTAACAGGATATGTGCAAGTGCCAATTAGTGTATCCCATGAGCCAAGCACTGATCTACCTATTCCAATTGATGAGTAAGAAATTCATATAATCAAAAAATATATTGTAACATTCATCGCATGGCCGTCACATCTTGTAAAAAAACATGTCAACAAGGAGGTATACATTTCCAATTTATTTTCAAGCTAACACTTTAATAGTTAATAAAAAAGATCTGAAATGGTAAATGTTATTACAAATGGAAAAATGAAAGGGGATGAAATGAATGAACTACTCAAAACCATTTAAAGGATCAACCAACTCATCAAAAATATCTACCAAAAGCATAATTACCCCGCCCGTTCTATATCTACAATTACTATCATTTAAGGTTCATGTGGAAAAGAAGTTAAAATATTTTCATAATCAAATAGTTGATTTTGAAGAAAATATGTATGGAGAGAAATATCAAGACTTCATTGGAGTTGAGAGAGTAAGTGAAATCCTCAACTATGATTGGCTAGGTGGTTCAGTTGTAAATATACTCATGAGGCATGTTTTCATGATTTCATTTTCCAAAAGGTAATATAATACGTTTATTATGACTAAATACATTTCATATTTTTGGTAAGTGTATATATGAAAAAAAATTGAAGGGGTTTTCTCATGATTTTTTTGTACTCATTAGTCCTCACATAACCTCCCCGGAACAAAAAAAAGGATGAAATAGTGGAAGGATTGGTCAAATAGATTGAAAGAAAAATTTTGGATGACAGACTCTATTTAATACTAATGATGCATGGGTAAAACTCTACAATTTAATCATATCAAATATATTTTCATTTCTTTCATTACTTATTCCATTTTTTTGTTTTTAGGAAGCATTGGATGCTCACTGTGATAAATTTAGATGCTTCAAAGATTTATTTCTTGGATTAAATGTATGGATATCTAATAAACCGTCCACACATGATGGAGTTTGTCAATAAGTAGTACACTACATCATAAATTTTAGAAGTAAACATAAATTTATATAATTTATATTATCTTTTAATGAGGATTCTGTTATGATAGGGCGTTCTATAAATATCATGAAAAACAAGGAATGACGCTACGGGTTAAGCATGAGAAAGAAGAAAAGTTATATAAATGGACAAGTATCAGAGTATATATAATAATATTTATCTATCCAAACACATATAAAAACAAATTACTTATTCTCATCAATGTTTGTACAGTGTCCAAAACAAACCAATGGAAAAGATTGCATTTATTATGTTTGTAAATTTATGAGAGAGATCATATTCCATGAATAAAATAGTATTTCTAGAGAGGTATTTTCAAATATAATTACTATTAAATTTAAAATATTTATTAATACTTTATGTATTTATATTTTTCCAATACTACTATGACTTTAAAAAAGAATCATATTCACAAGACAATATATATGTGCTCAGAAACAAATGGGCAACATACCTGATGGAAGAATATAGACAAATAGCATAATGATGTGACTTCCATAGAAGTATTGGATTGTTTCACATTTATGTTTAATTTAAGTCATTTTATTTTTACTCACATAATAATTTTTTCTTATATAGGTGGATTCATTTGTTTGAATTGGGGCGATTTTTTCAAAGATTCTCATGCTCGTGAGAGATAGGAATTTGAGGTTGCAACTCAAATAATGAAAATAAAGAAATGGGTTATGAATGTATAAAGGTGAATTCTGAATAATTTTTTAATCAATTAATTTTTTCATCATTTTACCTACTCAAAATCAAACAAAAATAACAAGTGATCGGTATCACTTAAAGTGTCTCTTTTTCTTTAAAATTGATATTAATTTTAGTAATAAGAACAAGTGACATACTGAAAACTAACAAAAGGAATTCAGATTATTTTTATAATTTAGTAAAAGGATCCATAAGTTATTTGTGATTTTTAGGAATCAACAACACCTCAATCCGATGCAAGGTATAACCTGTATGACTTTAAGTGTGTATTTTCATATTAAATTTGCATTAAATTCAGAAAAAAGAACAATTTACATAATAAAAACTAAGAAAAATAATTTTTATTGTTTTTATACTTTAGGAAAAAAATACATGAATCATTTGTCTCATGTAGAAATCAACCAAATCTCAATATAATGCACAGTGTGACCGATATGACTAAAAGTGTCCGTTATCAGTTTAAAATTGACATTTTAGTTTAAAATGTGTCACTCACTGAAAAACAAGAAAACACACTTCAATTGTATTAAAAATTTATTATAGTGATTTACATGTCATTTGTGATGTGTATGAATCATTATCATGTCAAACTAATGCATGATGTGACTGGTATGACTCATAATGTGTGTTTCTAGTTTGAAATGACCTTTTTAGTAAAAAAACACAACTCGAATACTGAAAACCAAGAAACCATATTCATATTTTTTTGATACTCAAGATAAATGATATATAAGTCATATTTGACATGTAGGAATCATCTGAACCTCAATAAGATGTACATTGTGGCTGGTATAACTCAAAGTATCTCTTTTTATTTAAAATTGACACCAATTTAAGTAAAAACAACAAGTGACATACTGAAAAATGATCAAACTCATTTTTATTATCTTAATATTTTAAGAAAATGATCCATGAGTCATTTTTTACATATAGAAGCCAACCAAACCTCAATATGATGCACGGTGTGATCAGTATGACTCAAAGTATGCATTTTAATTTAAAATTGACATTAATTTAAGTAAAAAGAACAACTGACATACTAAAAACTGAGAAAATGAATTATTATTGTTTTGATATTTAGTAAAATGATACAGGAGTCATTTTTGACCTATAGTAATCAACCACACCTCAATCCAATGCATGGTGTGACCGGTATGACTAAAAGTGTCCATTATCTGTTTAAAATTGCCACTTTAGTTTAAAATAACTCACTCACTAAAAACCAAGAAAACATGCTTTGATTGTCTTGATAATTTAGGAAAATTATTAATAAGCCATTTGAGATGTGTATGAATTATTCTCATATAAAAAAGATGCATGATACTAACGGTATGACTCATAATTCATGTTTTTAGTTTGAAATGACATTTTAGTAAAAAAACACAACCGACATACTGAAAATAGAGAACACACATTCAGATTCTTTTTATACTTTAGAAAAAATGATATATAAGTAATTTCTGATGAGTAATAATTAGATGCACCTCAATACGCAGATGGTGTGTCAGGCATAACTAAAAGTGCCTATTTTTATTTAAAATTAACATTAATTTAAGTAAAAACAACAAGCTTCATACTGAAAACTGAGTAAACACATTCAATTTTTTTAATATTTGAGGAAAATTATATATATGTAATTTGTGACATGTAGGAATAATCTGAACCTCAATAAGATTCATGGTGTGGCCGATATAACTCAAAGTGTCTCTTTTTATTTAAAATTACGTTAATTTATGTAAAAACAATAATTGACATACTAAAAACCAAGAAAATTAATTCGGATTGTTTTGATATTTTATGAAAATAATCCATGAGTCATTTTTTACGTATAGGATTCAACCACATATCAGTCTGACACATGGTGTGACCTGTGTGACTAAAAGTGTCCGTTATCAATTTAAAATTGATATTCTAGTTCAAAACATTTCAGTCACTAGAAACCAAGAAAATGCACTCCTATTGTCTTGATAATTTAAGAAAATGATTCATAAGTAATTTGTGACATGTATGAAGCATTTTCATTCCAAACTGACAAAAGATGCGACTAATATGAATCATAATGCATGTTTCCTATTTGAAATGACATTTTAGTATACAAATACAGCTCACATACTGAAAACTAAGGAAACACATTCAGATTGTTTTGATACTTTTGGAAAATGATCCATCTATAATTTATGAAAGGTAGGAATTGGTCACACCTCAATCTGACGTAAAGTGTGACTGGTATAACTCCAAATACATCATTATTTAAAATTAACATTAATTTTAGTAAAAGAATAAGTAACATACTCAAAACCGATCAAACACATTAATATTGTTTTTATATTTTAGGAAAATGATCTATAAATCATTTGTGACATATAGGAATCAAACCCACCTCAATAGGATGCATGGTGTGACTAGAATAACTCCAAATGCGTCTTTTTTATTAAATATTGACATTTTATTAATGTATTATTTCATATTAATGTTTAATTTATTTCTTTATTGTATTACTAACATAATATTTTTTTTCTAATATAAAAATAATATTTTTATGGGGTTGATATGATTTTTTCTACAACTAATAGCATGGACAGACATTTTTGGGAGGGAATCACGAGCATCAAAAGATAAAACACTATTATTTTTAATTTTTGTTGGATAATTTTATATATAATTATATAAAACATTATTTGAAATGTATATAGATGTTTTTTTGTATATACCATGGGTGGTCATTTTTTTATTCCAAGTTTCACATTAAATGTATATAGAATTGTTTGAAATTACAATTTTTTAAAGGTTTTTACTGGGTGTGATATTATATTAACATAACATTGAAGCTATCTAGATCTTTATCGGTGCTAAAATAGAGCTGATAAAGGGGGCATTTTATCAGTACTTTTTTTAGCATAGATAAAGGACTCCCTTTATCAGTACTTTTGTAGAATTGATAAAGGGGACCCCCTTTATCATCAATGTGATTAAAAATTCTTTTTTAGCACTATTAAAATCCATTTTTCATGTTGTTATAGGGAATTAGTGTAGTAGTGTTGGTATAAAAGTAATAGAACATCATGTTATTGGGAGTGATTAATGATTTATGTATCTACCTGATGCGTTAATTATATCCTTACTATATTTCATGTTATTTCTTTTAGGGGGTTTTGATTTAAAAATTACCAAATCCTTAATGGTTTTCCACCTCAACTGGAGAATCAAGTGAAGGATAATACATTTTCAAATTTATTCCATTCATCTTAGAGAAACCATATTCTCATTCCATTGAGGGAAAAAGATGAATTAAAATTACTGTAGTTCATAGAAATTAGAGTAAATTTTATTATATATAACAAAGAGAAACTCAACTTGGTATTGGTGAAAAAGAACACCCAACATCATATCAACACATCACAATAGACCACCTTCTTTTAAAATCATTTTCTAGCTCCCTTTATGAAATCACTCACTTATTCTTTTAACACCAAAACCAGTTTTTTAAAAATGTTTTCCAAATTCTATATTAAAACCGACTTCTTTAAGAAACACTTTGCAAGACACCATGACATTTTAAATAACCACATATTAATTCAAAATTCCAAATCACATCTAAAAACCACTTTCAAAATTCAAAAAAGGATGCTTTTTGAATTTTTAAAACCCAACTTGAAATCCATTTTTTTTAAAATTGCACATTAAAATGGGCCAATTTTTTCAAAGAAAAGAATTATTATTAAAAATATCTTTATTATTAAAAACTTCATTAACATTTTATAAATTGGGAATGAATAATCCATTTTTCAGAATAAATGAGTAAATTAACAATTTAAATCCAAGAATCTTGGTAAAGTATTTCTTAGGTAAATTAGGTCAAGGCTCAAGGATCCTCACACTCTCAGTGATCATGGAAACTTGGTTCATACATTACCCTAGGGATACGTGTTTTGGTGGTAGGATTACACCTCTATAAGTTTCTCCCTACCTCACCAATGATCAATTAGTGTTTTCATTATAGACTATATTATTAGGTAAAGCTAAACCTGCCTAACATGATTGTCTGGCACTACCCACCTAAATACCAAGGTTCCCATGGGATTATTTAAAAATTCAATCAAGGTACTGTTCATTTATCAAAAAAAAATTTCATAAAATATCACACAAGAAGACACAAATCCAAGATTTCAGATTCCATACAATGTATTCAAGAATCAACATAAAGAATATTTTAAAAATATTCATGAAATTGAAAGATATTTTACAAAAGATCACGTGGTATTAGACAAAGTCCATGTGTGATATTATTCTTAGGTTTGATTTGAATTTATATGAGTGTGAGTTAAATTAGAGGTGCACTAGTATCCAAGGTGAGTGAACAATAATGGATTTGGTTTTTTTGGAAAGGAACCAACCATGAAGTTACAACAAGATTTGAGTTTTTATAACTTTTTGGTTGTTTATAAGATCGTGGGATGATTTGGGTTGTTTAGGAATTGTGAAAAAGTGATGAGATACCACATCAAAGGGTGAAACTGATCATTTTTAATGAAAATTTATCCACACAAGGATCAAATCATGTTTTTCATGAGATTGGGTGTAGTGATATGGAAACCACATTGAAAGTTTTTTTCACATTATATATTTATGTTTGTTTTATTATGTAAAGTCTGTTAAAAATGTTTACTTGTTTTAAAATTATTTATTATAATAAATTAAAGTTTGGAATTTTGTTATTTAATTATTTAGATTGGTTCATTTATATAAATTCCTGCATAGAAATTATATAATCTCCAAAATTTTTTAGGATCCATAAAGGAATGTAGTTATCATATGTTTAGGTTATGTTATCTCACTTTATTTTGATAAAGTAAACTGAATATTAAAATGTCTTAGACCTTTTTGTAATAAAGGAAATTTCTATTTGGTAAATTTTTATGGTTTGATATCTTGATTACTTTTAGTAAACCTAAATTTAATTTAAAATCATGATTTTAAATGGTATGAATATAATTAGTAAAGTATTCCCTTTTATACCTTGTCTTGTATTACAAAGAAATTAATTTCCTTTCACTATAAACTAAATGAATTATAAGTCAATGAAAAATACATAAAAATAATTTAGTGATTTCATTGGTGAGGATATAATGGTTGGGTTGATTAAGTGGGAAATAATTATTTTTTATGCTAACTTATTAAGTACCATAAACTTGTTTGATTTTTGAAACTAAACGAAAAACTTTTTAAGTAATAAATGCATCGATTTTCTTAAATAATAATTTATGGATTGGGTTTTATATAAATACCTTAAATAAACTGAAGGTTTCACTCATCCAAGGTACCATTTAGTTACCAAGAATTCCCATTACCAAGAAACTAAGTGAGGAGGTGAGAGAGAATTGGAAATACAATCATATGGTAACAAAAGTAATATACTACACCTCACCTCCAATAACCTTGCTTAAAATAAACCCTTTTACATGATAAATACATTATAAATTCATAAACAACTGATGACAGACACACCAAATACAAGGGGTGATCAATGAGGGTATCACAAGCTATAAACCCATTTTAAAGTGCCAAATGGGCAATTAAAACATATCTTACTTGGGGTGACAAGTTATTTTACTTTCATTTTAAATTAAAAAATTTCAATACTTTGGAAATATGTATAAACACACCCTTTTTATATTTCAAACATTTCCTTGAAACTTTTCTTCCTCATTTAAAACCCAAAATATGGCCCAATCCTATCATTTTTCATAAAAATAGACTTAAAATTCATTATAAGCATATGTCCAAACACTTGACATGATAAAACATTTAATTTAAAATAATTAAATCAAAATCCATGGAAAAAACTTTTCACCAAGCATTAAATTCAAACAAAATGTTTTCCAAATCCATTATAAACGTTACACATAGGCATAATTTAAATAAAAATGCATTTAAAAATACTCAGGCATTCCATGATTTGTAAAATGAAGGATCAGAAGAGAAAAACATACCTCATGAAATTAGAATGGAGGGTCGTGACACCTAAATTAGAAGAAAGAAAGAGGGGATTTACATAGGAAAACACATGAAACTTTAGTTAGGAGACACCTAAATTGAAGTAGAAGGATGTTGAAACCATCTAAGGGATCCAAGGAGGTTTGACCGAGTATGAGACATAATAGAGAAGAAGATCCAAGGAAACACTGGAATAACACAAATTGTGGAACCCAAACAAACCATAAATGAGATAGGGGGAGAAAAAATATACATTGGATTTTAGGCTTGATTCATCTATGATAAATTAGAGGAGGAGCACCAATAATAGGTGACTTCTGCAAATGCCTTAGAATCATGACTAAAATCAGTGCAGTTAGGGTTCTTTTAATTAGATCAGGGAGAGTTTTATTAGTGGTTCCAAAATATTGATAATAAATATATATTTTACCAATGTTAAATTAATAAGCACTGATAAAGATTGAGCTTTCTCAGTGATAAAAAATCACTGATGAAAGCCATCTAAATTAGTGCTAAAGAAGTAATAATAAAAGACATATTTATTAGTGGTAAAACTTTAGCGCATATAAAGGATCCATAATTATAATTATAAATATTTTTTTTTGTAAAAATATTTATAAATATTTTTATATGATCATAAATGTATTTATATAATTATATATATTTATATAATAACATATATATATATTAAATATATTCATTATTTAAATATATTTATTAGAATTTTATAATTATTTAAATATATAATTATTTATTTATAATCATATAAATACTATTTTTAAAAAGTATATTTTTATTTATAATTATAAATATATAATTTTATAAATATAGTAAATATAAATTTATAATTATAACAAAATAGGTCCAAGTAAAATTTTTCAAGCCAACCCATACCCATCAAATTTGTTAGAAAAAAGTAAATAACAACAAAAAAGAGAAGTATGGGGAAAGAAAATAATTCCTTCCCTCCATCAAGGGAAAAGAACTACATATCAAAAGGATCAGGGTCATCATCATATTCATACTCACAGTCATCGTCATCATCAGTTGTTTCACACTTGGACTATGACTTATTTTGATTGAAGATCACATAGTTTTTCTCCACGAGCTTTTCCTACTTTGGAGTGAGATGAGTATGAGTATACTTGGTAGAATACCAGGTAGTTCGACCACACCCATGTGAATCATCCCAATCATCTCATCCAAACCCTCTTTCACGACCTTTTGGATGATGACCCCATCTCTAGGATATAGGTTGTTTCCTAGTCCCATACACTTTTTCCAAAGGAGGCTACTCCTTATGAGTGACATCAATACCCATAGAAGAATATGTAAGACAAATTCAAATTTCATTTTAAAACATCATCTATCTATAATGGATCAACACAATCTTATTGTTTCATCATATTTTTGGAGTCAAACACCACAAAAGTGTTTGAGGTAGGCAGACAAAACATCAGTTCCCTCACCCTTGTTAAGAGGGGTATTAATGTCCACAACAATCACCTTCCCTTGGTCAGGTGCAAATGAAGGAGGTGTGAACTTTTTGGGTGTGACTAATTGAAATCCCTCCATATCCACAACCTCAGCCTTCCCCTTCCTTTTTGTAGACACAATTAAATTATGAATCAATTTGAGATTAACCTCATGTTGAATGGAAGCCTCATGATCATCTTCCTCTTCTTTTCCGGTGTCCATCACTACTCCCAACTCGAAATCATTACCCTGTATGACTACATCAATAAATGAGAAACAACCTTCAATATCCTACTTATCTCCCTAATTATGTACCACCAAATTATCTACAATACCAACATGCTGCAAGTCTTGTACCCTGTTCATGGAGGCTTTCTCAGCCACTCCAAAATATTGACAAGGGGATTGAGCTGCAACTTCAACCTATACATCATGTGGTAGTTTCTCAATTCTCTGCATAACAATTTTATCCCCAACAATTATATTAGATATTCCCTAATTACCTCCACACATATCAGAAGTATTAAGCCTCCTCAATTTATTGAAACATTGTTGGACATCATGAACTTTCACCAAGCAGAATGAACATGTCACTTCCCTCCTAAAATTCATCTTATCATGCCCAATTATTTTACAAAAAAAAAAAAAATTGAGGTAAGTTCTCAAATTCAATCCGAAATTCAACATCCTCATCCTCATTTGACAAAATTATTTTATCAGCCAGCATTGTGCATGGATCAATTTCAATAAAAATTCAAGCATAATTGCCAAACTTGGCATTATCTGTCTCATGGTCCATTTTGATGGGAGAACCAATCACAACAACAATGTCATGAAGGATATGTGGCTGCTATAGTATCCAGTTTAATCCATGGACCTTAACCCATACTTGAAAAAAATGAATTGCAGACATGTAAAGGGTTTGAAGAGTGGTACTATTACCAAACATGATGAAAACTTGGGTTGAGTGACAGAGAGACAAATACCCATGTCTTTGTCTTTGATTCCTTAGTGGGAAACATAAAATGGTAGAAACCATGACCAAGAGAGATGATTTTCCATCCCAAAAATCCCCCAATTTTTGTAAGTTGGATATTTAGATCTTCGATTTTCTAGGGATTTAAATTCCATAGTTACTAAAGCCAAGAAACAATTGAAAATTTACCTTTCTCCATCTTCTCTTTGATTGAAACAAGATCAGCTTTAACATGTGCCACATTTCCATGGTGGTGACGCCCACCAGCAACTAAATCATTGAAGGAGAAGAAAGATCAGCTAGATCCAGTGCCATAGCGATTAGTCGGACCACATGCGGATGCCTTACTTCGCCAATCGTTTGTTGCATACTTGTGAGAGTCGAACCTCCTCTTCAGGAGAAAACCCACAACGAAGGTGAACATGGTTTTGAGAATCCATTAAAGAATAATCGCCAAATCATTATTTTTAGGGTAGATCGAGAAGCTCCTGAGCACCTCTCGATTCTCCATCCCCATCACACTCCCTAAATCATACATTGATAATTATATTTATAAATAAATATATTTGAAAATATATTTATAATTATTTATTCATAAATATAAATATATTTATATCATTATATATATTTATATAATTATATATATTAAATAAATCTATACAAGTATAAATATAGTAAAAATATTCATTATTTAAACATATTTATTTTAATTTTATAATTATAAATATATTTATATCATTATATATATTTATATAATTATATATATTTAATAAATATATATAAAAATAAAAATATAGTAAATATTTTCATTATTTAAATATATTTATTATAATTTTATAATTATTTAAATATATAACTATTTATTTATAATTATATAAATACCTTAAAAATATTTATATATTTATATCATTATAGATATTTATATAATTATATATATATTTAATAAATAAATATAAATATAAATATAAATATAAATATAAATATAAATATAAATATAAATATAAATATAAATATAAATATAAATATAAACATAAATATAAAAATGAATATAAATATGAATATAAATATAAATATGAATATAAATATAAATATAAATATAAATATAAATATAAATATAAATATAAATATAAATATAAATATAAATATAGTAAATATATTCATTATTTAAATAAATTTTTTATAATTTTAAAATTATTTAAAAATATGTCAAATTAATTATCTATAATTATATGAATAATTTTTTAAAAAATAATATATTTCTTATTTATAATTAAAATTTTATGAATTTATAAATATAGTAAATATACATTTATAAATATATTTATTTATAAATATTTATTTACAAATATATTTTTAACCTTATTAATGAATATATAATCTTAAATAGATGCATGTTAAAAATGAGTGAAACTGAATAATTTAAAATGAGTACACTTTAAAAATATTTAAAAAATGGATACGTTTTACTGATTAAATATAAATTATTATAAAAAATATGAATATATATTGAAATAAATATGAATTCATATTAAAAATATTAAAACATAGTACATAAATTTATAAAAAAAAATATTATAAAATTATAAAATTCCAAAAAAAATAAAAAATAAAAAACGTTAAAAATTAATAAATAACAATTAACTATAATAATATTAAAAATAAAAAAAAATAAAATATATAGATTAAAACATAATATATTAAATGTATCATGTTACTAAGTGAAATTTAACAATGAATACTAAAATTTTAATAAATTACATAAATATTCGGTGTATATGTTTCTATATAAGATTTCATTAATTACGTAAATATTTTTATATGTGTTGTATATAAAAATACATTAATTACATATATGTATGTGTGAAATCAATGTAACACATGTTTGATATATGTTAAATTGAAAAATCAAAGGACATTCAATTAATGTCCATTACTCGATGCAATTAGTAAGTGTTTTTAATTAATATTAATTTTTAATTATAAACCATTATTTACTGAATATATGATTTATTTAATGTAATCATAAATATTTTTTATTATATAAATCATATTTTAGGAAATATTATATATATATATATATATAAATACAAATGAATATATTTCTATATGAAAAATATAAATGAGTAATTATGTATAAAAACCATTAAAAATGAATAAGTCATTAATATGTTTTTAATTATTAGATTTTAATCATTTTATATATTTATATTAAATATATATTATTTATTACTATTTATAATATATATATATATATTAAGTGTATTCATTTTTTAATTCTTTTTTCATTAATAATTTTTTAATAATATTGTAATTTATTCATTTTTAATTTTTTTAATTGTTACAATTTATTCATTTTTAATTTTTTTGTTTAATTATTAAAATTTATTCATTTTATATATCTGTATTTAATATATACTATTTATTAATATTTATAATCTAAATATATGTATATTAAATTTATTCATTTTTATCAATAAATATTTATTTAATAAAATGTTCAATATTTTCCTTCATTTAATATTTTTTAATTTTTATTTGTTCAGTAATTCAATTTTATTCATTTAATATATCTATATTTATTATACACTACTTTTTAATATTTATAATTTATATTTCTTTATATTAAATTTATTGATTTTTATCCATAATTATTTAATTAATCCATTTTTTAATATTTTTTTAATTTACTCATTTTTAATTTTTATTTGTTTAATTATTTCATTTTATTCATTTTATATTTTTATATTTAATATATAATATTTATTAATATTTATAATATATATATATATATTAAATTAATGAATACATTTTTAATTAATTTTTTAATATTTTTTAATTTATTCATTTTTAATTTTATTTGTTTAATTATTTCAATTATTTGTTATTTTTTATACTTTTAATTATTTTATGGGTTTGTATAAAAGAATTTAGCTATGGATGGAGCTGGGTCCTTTAGGACCCAAATATGAAGATGGGGTTAGGGCTAAGTTAAGTAATGGGTGGGCCTATGCCTACATAAGCCCATGGTAGGCCCATATAGGTGTGTGTAGTGTATGCGAGAGCCCATCCCCGTAGTATGCTTCTGAGGTATGGATGTAGAAGAATGGTATATAAAGGAGCACCCTCTCATGCACTATTTCGATGTGGGATTCACCTAATGATAGGGATCTTCATCAGTGCAAAAAAAAAACGATGATAAAGGATACCTTTAGCAACACTGATAGTAATGCACAGATAAATGATTCCTTTTATCAGTACAAAAAAATAAAGCACTGATAAAGGGAACCTTTATCAGCACTTTTTTCTAGCACTGATAAAGGTCAGTGCTGTTAGAGGCTTATTTTATAGTAGTGTGAATTCTTTTTTTTAGGTGAGAATATGAGTTTGATGATGATCTTTGAGTGGGTAGTTGGTATAAGTATAATAATACTCGATATTTATGAGAACCCAAGAATGGGGGGGGGGATAAATTATGTTTCCTTGATATAATTGATACCAAATCATGGAATCTGCTTCATGTAATGAAACCTATGTGATATGTGGTCCATAAAATAATTTGTAGGGCCTAGTGATGATTATTTTTAGCTTAGGATAGTGGTGAGTTGAATATTAGTTGTGGGGTATGGAACTTTTCCAACTTTTGATCAGGATGAGTTTTGATGTTATGGGGGTAACCGAGAGAGGGGTCATCCCAAGCATGTAGATTCCTTATAAATAATAAGTATGGGTAGATGTTTAGTATTTTGTAAAATAAACAGTAGTAGGGTGATATAATGGTTTGTTCTATGGATGGGGAATGGCATGGTATAATGTAAATTAGGAAGCACAATTGGTTCTTTGTTCTAGTGGTGATTGGCTTGCTCAAAATATCTAATTAGTTGATTAGACATGTGAGCCTAGAATTGATGAAATATGATTCATGGTGGAATGAGTTTTTTGGTATGATGGGGTGACACTGGGGTGTACACCTACTTGGTTATGGGATTTGATTTACAATAGTTTTTGTTGTGCACCATAGTGAGTGGTTATTGGATACTCTCTTGTTTTAGGGGGAAGAGAGTGATATTGATACTATTCACATGGTAGGTGGAATAATATAATATAAACTCATCCTTAGAGAGTGATATTAGTGATTAGTTAGGCATCATCATCCATTGATGGCATATGGAATATGTTAAATGGGAAGAAATGAATAACTTTTGATGCAGTGAGATTTGAGATATAGGTGTAATTTGCCTTTAGGGGAAAAGTCATGATGGTGTTTATTTATGTATGGTAGTTTCAAGAGAGATATCCTCCCTTGGATATAAGGTCATTAGAATCGTGGTGTGTGTTTAGTTTCCTTAAGACTAGACTTGTGCCTGGGCCAAGCCTGTTGGGTTTGGGCTAGAAAAAACCAACCCATTTATTAATTATTCCTGAAAAAAACATAATTAATGGGTCAATTAATTTTTTAACCAATTTATTAATTAAGAGATAAAACATTAAATGAAAAATATTATGATTTAAAAAATATAATTATAGTGTATCTTAATTGAGTTAGTCAATTCAAGTACCGAGTTACTTATTAAGGCCTGAGCATAACCTAATTGTTATTCAGGCTTTAGAAATAGGACTGTTTAATAATAGGGCCTAAAAAACTAAGCTAATTAAGCCTTTTTATTGGGTCAATATTATCGGGATGAGCGGGTCCTCTGACCCATGTAAAATTTTAATTATGGCCTATATAGAGTGTAGAACCCAAGGAGGTTCTTTGGAATCCTTAGTTTCTTGACTTATTTGAGCCAATTTGTGTGATTTTGGTATGATTCATTAGATAAACACACTTAGAAGTGTTTTAGGGTTTGTGACGATCCTTAGAAAAGGTGTGGGACACATTTTTTGATAAATAAATGGCTAAAAGAGTTGGACATTATAATCATGAGTTATACATGATAATGAGAAAGTGTTTATCTAGAAACAGAAAGACAAGGATTGGATAATGGGGACTAGTGCATTGAGATATGATCAGTTCACGTGATGAGGTTTTTATGGTGTGATAGTGAAATAAATGAGGGTTCATGATAATTATGGTTATTCTTTAACATCCTGCTCTTATGAGTGATAAGTTGTTACCTTTTATAGTATATAAGGCATGATATGAGGAATATGGGGTCTTGTGAGATGCTAAGGGTTTGAGAGTCCCAACATGATAATTAAGGAATTTGGAAGGTGCCTCAGCTACGGTGGGTTGGGCACTGATGATATTGTAAATTTATAGGGGTTTGGTGTGTGGAATTTTATATGTTGGACTATGAGAGTTCAGTGATGGTGAGTTGAATGAGACTGAGGGTTGCAACATCAGTACATCAAAGGAATTTGAAAAAAATTGTGTGACACTCAATGCTATCATAGACCCTAGAATTAGTCTCGTGGAGTAGATATATTTAGATATAATGAACTGGGCTCGTGAGTGTTAGTGTTCAACTAACAGTGGGTGTTAGGTAGGTTTTTGTTCATTTATCAAGACTAAGAGAAATATTATAGAGGGTATCACACTATAAGTGATTTGAGCATGAAACACTTATATCAAAAGGTTTTTGATAAATTATAGGGTTAGAATAATGGTAGGCCCAACTTTGGGGTGGTTATGGTTTTGCATCAACACTTGGATGTAAGTGTCTTAGTAATTTTTAGTAAATGAAAATATCCAGATATGGGTATTGATTGGTGATCATCAATTAATGTTAGGGAATTCGATAATAGAATGGTGTGAGTTACATGCTATGGTATGGTGTAATGACACAACATGAATTTTTGGAAAATGAATGTTATGATGACCGAGCCTATAAAATGACAATTCTTTCAAGAATGTATGAAAACTTGTGTAATAAAGTGAGGATTTATGAGTTGGATTGAGCCTTGGGAGTATGGAATTGTAGTCTTTTTAGCATTTGGGTGTATCAATGAGTGGGAGATGGTTTGGTTAGACCAATGAATTCAAATGCTGGTGTATAATGTTAGTGAATTGGGAATTCAAAAATTCCATCAGTAGTGGGGTGCTATTGTGGTGTTGGTGAATTAGTCGATGTTATGGTGTGTGGGTCACTGGGTTTCAATAGATAGTCAACGAAATGGGTTACCAACTATCTTTTTTTCATGCATGATCACATGTGATGTCTTGGCAGTTGATGAGATACATCATTTATGAAATGATTGACATGCATGATGGGATAAATCATGAGGTGTCCAATGTTTTGGTAGTTTTGATGGTTCTAGTGTGGTATCAACATGACCATAACCACCAAGTGATCTAAATTATATTGTGCATCTATAGTTAGTAACCAACAAGGTTCATGGGTATGCACATGGATACTTATTATGGAAGATAAATTTTATGGTGGGGAGGTTGTAAGGACCAACATCGGTGGGTGTTAGTGGAGTTAGAGAAAATACATGTTTTAATTATCATAGATCCATGGTCAATTTGATTTTTTGTTTCTAATCAAGAATTGACATTAGTGGGAATAATATATATATTAAAAATAAAGTTATCCTAGAGGAAACATAGGTATAAGAGGCATGAGATGTGTTTTGGGTGATCAAGGGTCTGAAATAAGGAGGTTGGCGGCTATAGTGGGCCATCAAGTACCCAACCAGACTACACCAGGTACCCGATGAGGGTTCCTAGGGTTCAGGACCCTTAGTTGGGGTAATTGGTTGGTTGATGCAATTCACTGGGTACATGATGTTTCACATAACCATTTTTTAATTTGGGTAAAAAATATTCATTTTCCCTATTAAAATGAGGAACCCACTTGGGGTTCCCCATTTGCCGACCATCGAATAGAGGGGGGGATCCACTCTCTCACTATAATTATCCCCTTGTACTTCTTATTTCTTAGTGTATTGGGAGAGGTATCACCATGTATTGAGGTTATTTTCCTTCCCTCTTTACCCATTCTATTAATATTCTCCCTATTATTCTAATTTTAGTGGAATATATATGGGGATTTGATGCTAATTCCATTGAATCATGGTGGAATAAAGCCGAGATGCTGGGCATTTACTAGGGCTTGGCTAGAGGAGGCTTTGGGAAGAAAAATACACATTGTTGCATTGAATTTTTCTTAAGGTAAATATATAACCTATTTATTATTTGGTTTTCCAAAAAAATGGAATGTAATTGGAAATGAATTAGTGTATTTTTTCTAGGGATATTAATGGAATTGGGCTCAAAGATTTCATGGGAGTGGAGAACACTTTTTTGGACAAGGTATTAATGTTGTTATATCACCTACTGAGTTTAAAATCATTTACACCTAATTTAATTAATGTGGAATAATTGTTCTAATTAATAATAATTATTTTATAATTAATTAAAGTAGATGTTTTATGGATTTATGAGCTTAGGGATGTAGATGATGGTCAAGATGGGGTTGGTTAAGCTCAACTGAGGTTATAAAAAGCTTGATTAATGGGATAAATTAGCATATAAGGTAGTCGGTTTGAGATATTACTACATGATTTGATTATACCTATATTGTGTGAATTATAAGCATGGTTAAGTAGGTGTGCGACCCAAATGGAAGAAATGAGCGGTTTTCCTATGAGGATAAAGTCTAGGTAGTCATGCCAGCCTCATAACCGGACCTTTATTATTATTAATTGATATATAGCTCTAATGGTTATGTATACCATGTGTGGGTGTTGACTAAAGGTTAACTAAAACCCCAAGTTGGTGTCCAACCTTGATCTATTGCTTGAGTGACCTATGGATGTCTCATTCCAGTTATGAAACTATATCGTAGAGATATTCTTAGGGGTGAGCCTATGAGATGTCATGAGTATGGTCATGTGGGGTATGAGTACCAGTGGGCATGCGTGAGTGACCTTATATGGAACCAAATCAGATTATTTCACTTTAATAATGATTATTACGGGTTTTCTCGATTATGATAGGCCCCCTAAACCTTATGTAATGATCACATGGCCACTAATGGTCATGTTGATTTAGGAAGTGAATTGATGCCTAAGTAATGAAATAGTGAGATTTTTTCTTGTCCTTATCATGTGTTATGATCCTCTAGTGACTCTAGATTGTACTTAAAAAGAAAAAACCCACATTTAGTTTATTCCAGGTGATAAGATAGCCTTAAGATGGGTCATTTGGATGATAAATTCCCATGGGAGTATGAACCTTGTGAGATGGGTAGTTTTATGTGGTATTAATATATGAAGAATAAGTCTAGGATTGATGTATATATCCTAGGTGTGTATTTTAAAGAACAAGGGATGACTAGTGAGCACCTTAGTTTTTGTTAGACTAATGTTAGGGTGATAAATCATGCACTATGGTCATGAAGGCTATAAATTTTAGCTGTTATCTTGATGGTCATGTTTATGGTCATAATTAGTTTTCCCTTGTTATTATGTTTCTTATGGTGATAGCTTGTTCCCCTATAATTTATTTACACAATGAAAAATCATTCACCTATGGTTGTGTTTCTTGATAAGTTTGTGGGTGATAGACCGACCACCTAGTGTAATGATATTGTTGATATATCCTTCACAAGGAGATACATCATTCATATGGAGATTCATTATCTTCCCTATTAATCTGTAGTGATATATCATTCACCTAGAGATGCATCCTTTACCCAGTTATGGAATGGTGGTACCTCATTCACCTGGAAATGCATCATTTTCCCTATTTTTTCTGGTGATACCTCATTTACCTAGTGATACATCATTTTCCCTGATGTTAGTATGGTGATATATCAATCACCATGTTATGAATCATTCACTATGATGGTTTAGGGGTGTATCATCCACCTTTTTTTGATGAGTACGATGATATGTCGTTCAACTTAGCTAGTGAGTTGATGATTCCCCATTTAACCTAACTCATTTTATAATGATAAATCATTCTCTCCTCTATTGATGTGATTGGTGATGGATCATTCACTCTCATGTGTGTTCAGGCTATAGGAGCATAATCCCATTACCACACTAGATGAAGTAGTTATGATTTGACCATTGGGTTGACTTCTTGAGTACCCCATAGCATGATAGGTGTATGCATATGAGGTTTATGGTTTAATTTTCATTCAGTAAATGCATGCACATATTATTTTGTTTTTATTGGGGACATCATTGGTGGTGGACTACTGAGTTCTATACTCACACCCTACACATGAAATTTGGTACATGTGTAGACCATATTTTTGAAATAATAGTATGGTTAATGGATTGGGTATAGATTTATGGGCTAGGGAGATCAATAGGGTTATAAATATAGGTTCAAGTCAATCCTAAGGATAGTGGTTAGGTCTTTGTGTATTTTATTTCCAGTCTATTATGCACTATTATGGTTTACTGTTGGGTAATCATATATCTATTGCATGAATTTAAGACCTACATGAGTTACATTTTTTTATAACATGACTATGTTATAATTATGGTCTTCTTTATCATGTAATTATTTCTTCTACGATCTGATATGATATATTCTTTGTTTATTTTTTCATTATTTGTAATTTTTTGCAGTGATATTGGAGGGTATAGTCTCCCCACATTGTTTATTAGACCATAAATTATTATTGATAACCTCTAACATATGGTTAGGCACACTTGAGTTTATGTGGAAATTGTATTTATTCCCTAAACATACACACACACACACACAAACATGATATGTTTATGCTAATATGATAGTGTACGATACGAAATGTCAAATGGTATGTCATATAAAAACCGAAGCATTTTGAATTTCTTTGTTTTGGGCATATCATCCAGTATGATATAGAAATATCATAGTACTAGAATTTAATGGAATGGAATGCAACATCATGTCACTACCTACTAAATGTTAATAATTGATATTCATATAATCTTCCACTGTCTATAAGTAAATGTGAATCATTTTATAAGATGAACCATATGGGGTTGTCATGGATAAAGGTTTTATTCAATATAATCACATGAATTAACTCATAACATATGGGTTAATATGTGTTCACTCAAGGAGTATCCTTGAAGGATCTATACAAAGTGGTTGTACCCATATGATGGGTAGTATAGACTCTTATATGTATCTAGCTGAAACTCCCTCATCCCAAAGCTCTTTTTTCTTCAACATTTACCTAATGAGGCACTAACATGCCATAGTGATAAGAGAACCACTACTCATAAAATGATGGGTTCAACAAACCCATGGATACGACATTGATGAAGTTTGTAATTCAATCATCTTTTTTTGATCTTCATCAACCATGATGGAGATGGGTTCTGTAGTGATATAATGTAAGGTACACACATGGTTCTTTATTTTAGAGTTGGAATGATTTAATTTATCCAGCATGGGGTTATTTGATTGGGGTTTCATATTTTTTTACACTGTTATTTATAAGTGTTATATGCTCCTATGAAACCTAGCAGTGGTATCATATATTTACCATACATTTTTATTCTTGAAATAATGTTTTTGAAATGAATAATAATAACAGAAAATATGTTTTGTGATAACATAATCTCAACTGAGAGCCTGAAATTTTGTTATATGATAATTTAATGTGTGTTTACTATTCTTGAAAATATGTTATAGGATAATTTAATGATATTTGTCATAGGGAATGACTGGTGTGTATCATAGAGTACAACACATGAAAACCCCAATTTTTCTTTTTTTTCGAAAGCTAGGATATAATTGACATTGTAAGATATAATTAAAATAAAATTTATATAAAAATAGAGAATCATGTTATAATAATGATATAACATCTATAATAAAATATGATAGACACTTATGTTAGGGTTACATCACTGTAAACCTTTACTTATTCCATTACACGATTGTTAACCTTTACGTATGCCTTTTCCATAGAATTGATTTAATCAATATATAAAGGTTTCTCTTAAGTACTTAAGGGCTACACTGATATACATTTAAGGGTCACTCTAATAAATATGAAAGTTCCACTCTAAGTGATATATGTATGGGTCAATAATTTTCCATAGAATTGAAAAGCTATTACGTAATGGTCCAAACTTTTCCCCAAAAGTTAAAAACCAATATTTAGGGGTCCAAAATTTTCTATAAAAATGTAAAGATGATATATAAGGGTAACATTATCCTAACTTCTTATCATAAATAGTGATAGGGTTATTAGTCATAAAATTTAACTAATAGTTCTTAAATGATGTATGTGCTCTAACCTTATCAGTCATATGTTTATAGTTTCATGTATATCGTTAAATACAATTTGAGAGAAATTTATTTTCTTAAAATTGAATTATGAATTGAATTATATAATTTATAATTTGTTTATAAATTACAATAAAATATATTTTGGTATATTTATTAATTTTTATATATATTAAAATTAATTAATTATAAAGTGTTTATAATTAATTAATTAAATGTTTATGAATCATTTGTTAATAAATATTCTATAATACTAAATATTAATTTAAAATATCTTTTAAATTATACTACATGAATTATAATTTAGATATAAAATTTTTATATCGATATTATGAGGGTAAATTATCAAGTGTTTATAAATTTAAAAAAGTAAGGAAAAAATAGACGAGTTAAATATTAATGTTATGAATTTTTCATAATTAATTTTATTTGTTCAAATTAATGGCCTCATTTGGAAATTATTTAAAACACATCAAAATGAATTTTGAGGATTGATTTCATCAAGGTTTAAATAATTTTAAGAATATAATATTTATATTACATGAATAATATACATAGTAGAAATTAGAATATAAAATGTTTATATTTAATTTAATATTATATGTTTAAAGTAAATGTCATATGATTAAAAATATGAAAGTTTTCACTTTAGAAAATGAATATATAGTGTTTTTATTTGAGATTTTGGAATATCCATAATAAATAAATAAATTATAAAGTTTTTATTTTTAGTAATATTTATGAAATGTTCATAAATTTCTATCCCATGTTTAAATATGTGAACTATTCATTTATTAAAAATTTATTCCATTATTTATTATTCATGAATATAATTTCTATATTTTTAATGGTTTTATATTTATGCATTAATATTAAACTACATCTTTAGATTTTTATATACACATATAAGGAGTTACATTCTAGGTATGATAATGGATTTAATTTTCTTCTACCTTTAATTTGGACAATATTGAGTTATGATCTTGAATTAAGTAGTTAATTATGATTTTTAAAAATTATGTGTTAGAGTTTTGATGGAATTGAGATAAATCTAGAGTAAAGTATCCTTAGGTAAAGGACTTTGAGTCAGAATTATCACTAGCCTAGAGGCTTATTCCTTATTTAGAAAAGTCAGGGGTGAATATTTACGGCTTCAGGATTACTCATGTAGGTACTGTTGATTTCATATAATTATAAGAATTTATGTGAAAGGGTTTGATATACCATAGGCATAGGATGAGTTTGGATATGTATAGATATAATTATATTTTAATTTGGGTTAGAAATACAAGATATGTGTTGTGTAAAGATTTATACATCAATATGGTTTAAAGATATTGGTTTTGTGGAAAGGAATAAGATTCCAAATTTTTAACACCCCAATATTTCATAGTACGTTATTTCTTCAAAGTAATTCAATAACTTGCACTACACGCAACACCAAGTTCGAGTGCACCACGACTTACCAAACCAGTTGTTCAAAAGAAGTTATGAATAGTATTATTTTCATTTTAAATTTTATATATTCCATATAAATTTTAACATCCATATTATGTGTTTAATAGACATAATATAAGAACAAATTCATTTTTTCAGATAAAGGAAGTATTTTTCAGAAAATGCAATTTTACCACCTTTTAATGGAGAACCCTTTTTAAATCCAATATTTGAAACTTTTATATATTCAATTTGACAAAATAAACTACTTTGATATAATTGAGACATAAAAGTTTAGTTTCAATAAATTTTTGGTGTTTTTCGATAACTTTCATATTTAGGTGAATAGTGAAAATAACAAATTTTAATTGAAAACAATTATTTTAATCAAAATAATATACAGTGTTAAATTATACATTTTAATGGTTTGTAAGTATAGTTAGATTATATTTTTATAATTTAAAACAATTTTGGTCATTATACGTAATTTCACATTTAAATTTGACATAAACACATGTTAATCTTTTGATAGTTTTTACTTTTTAAAAACCCACTTTTTTGGTTTTTACAATGGGAATTAATTTTAAATTAATAAATGAAACTTCTATGTTTTGAATTTGGTTAAATAGAATTCATTTTTGAATTCAGAATATCAAAATTAGATTAGGGTTAATTTTTGGTATTTTTTTAAAAACTTCCAATTTTTGATAAATAGTGAAAAACACTACATTATTATTTAAAACCGACTTTTTTATTTAAATAATTATTTATTTTATTTAAGTTTATTTTGAGTCAAAATAGATATATAATAACTATATAAGTTCAATGTAATTCATCAGATTCATTTTATAATAAAATTAGATGTTTAAAATTTTATTGAAATTTATAAAGTTTTTTACCCACCTTATAGAAGCCTTTACGAATTTGCATAAAACTTAATTTTACTGCTTTTGTGAGTTGAATTTAAAAAATTAGAGAGACAGTATTGATATTAGTAAGTAAAATGTGGTTCAATAAGATGAAAATAATTTTTGGTGAATAGTATCTTTGGACTTTTATTTACCACGGTTAAAAGTATATAGGGTAATTAAAGGTAAAAATGATATTATAATTACCCTAAAACATGTCTTAATTCTATTGGATAAGTGTATTTCAACCAAAAAAACCTTAGGAATAAAATATTTTCCTTTATATCCACTTGGATTACATTTGGAAATTTATTATTATTTTATTTAAAGAAGAGTTAAGTGTTAAATTCGATGTTTAATAACTAAACCATTTTTAATATAGGGTTACACATAAGATAAATTAGACTATAAATATTAAATCTAAATCTAAATAGATTTCCTACATAATGGTATTTTATTTATAATTTTTATACATTAAATAATTAAATTTATTTATGACACAATGATGATGTAGTAATTACCTTATTAATGAAAGAATCAAATAAATGGTATTATAAATATTAAAAAAAATGTAATTTAAAAGTTTTTATGAAATACACTAATTTTATAGGGGAATATGAAATTTTAGGGTTGATTCAATTTAACTTTTTCAAAGTAAACAAGTTGTTATGACTTTCACAAAAACAAAATACCAAATAGTGTCAAAATTGATATAAATTAAATTTTAAAACAAATACTATATTATTGGTTGATACAATATTCCTAAAAATATAAGATTAAGATAAAGGGATTAAATAATATTATATATGTCATTAATGAACTAATTGTGGTTCTCTTAGAATTTTAGAGTAATTTAATTAACCATAGTGTATGAATACAAGAAGACATGGTAAAAGTTAAACTATTTAACTAAGTGTTAAATATAAAAGATAAGGATAAAATGGTAACCTGAACTTGTCTAAAACCTATTGGTTGTGAGGATTTAGAACCATATACACCTAATTCTAAAAACAAATTAATTTGGATCCATTATAAATTGAATATTATTGAATAATAAATTAATATTTTAATCTTTTCCTAAAGTGACGCTCACCCCTCTTATAAAAGGGAACTTCCCCTTCTCTCAAAATAACACCTCCAAAGCCATTTGGATCGACCAAAACCTACCCAAATATCCTAAAAACTTCCCTCAAACAAACCTAGAGTCATTACTTTGATCATAAAGCCAACCTAAGGATCCCTTTTGATCAACTAAAAAGGAAACACCAGAAGAAGAGGTAATATTTTCACCACCCTCTTTCAAGTTCTTTTCTTCTTCCACTTCCTCTTTCTTTATTGTTTCCATACCAAAATAATAACTCCAGTACCTCTTACATACTATGATGTTATTATAAATATGGTACAACCATATTATTTATTCTATCCATCCTATAAATGACAAAGTCACCATATGTGCGTACGTACGACTTATCGTCTCCACGTCGTGGTGTAGTTTGTTATTCAAACACTTCATTATTTGGATGGATATAATAATGAGTATAAATGATTTAAATAATAATTGTAACGTGTTAATGATTCTTTATATATGATATAAAATCCAATTACGTACGATTTCACCATCAATATAATGATATTTTTGCTCGTGCGTACGTACGGATTACCGTCTCTATGAACGTGATGAGATTCATCCCCCATTGTAATCATTCAAGAATAATTTTCATTTTATTATTAAAAATAATGTTTAAGAACTTAATATAATTATTTATATGAATCAAACAAATTATATCCATAAAAAACATGGCTTATGTAACAAAGCATATATAGGAAAACAGATCAGTTAACACCCGAAATGATGATACTACTAAAATATTATTAAAAAAGCAATATTGGAAGATCATATATGATATCATATTTATGTATATGATTCTTTTATATTTTAATAACAATTATTTAACTATTATACATGAGGTTAATGTACCATCAACCAAGGAAAAGTAAAAGGTAAGGGTTAATTTCACAATCTCTTTATTATCCGAGGTTGTTTTTATGTAAGTATATACTGGGACATATTTATTATCCATGTCCATGTTTCATAAAAGAGTTTTCGAAGGGATTATTTTTATGTGAATTTTTACTAAAAAATAATTTTAAATGTTTTAAATATTTATTCTTCTAAACCTTTCTCATTAATGTTCATGTTTTCAAAATGGTTTTAAGGATTTATTTATATGGAAATGAATGTTTTAAAATGATAAGTCCTTTAAAAAGTTTCAAAGTGGTAAGAGACACTTTGATTCAAAAATATATTTTAAATGACTTCCTTTATATTACTTTTAAATGATTTCATGAAAAAGGGATATTTATCTCAATGATTTTTACTGATCATTTTCAACCATGTCAACATACTTTACGGGATATTATTCTTGATCGAGGTTGATTTATTATGATAAAAATATTCCATATTGTATTGAAGGTTTTGTGATATGTTTGACTGTGTATGTATTATTTTTATACCATTCATGGTTTATTGATAAAGTATTTACATTTCTTATTCTAGTTTTAATACGTATGTTTATGTTATGTTTAAAACTTTTCATATGAGTAATGCATTGGACTTAGTAAGTGATAGGTGGAGCCCGCTATATCTCCTTAATGAATTGATAGATCTCATGAGACAAACTAGTGTCTTGGCATAAGGCCTTAACAAAATCTTATTTGTAGTCTTGGCATGATGCCTTGACTATGTGGTTATGAAGTCTGGCATTATGCATTCCATCATTATGAAATCTGATATTGATATTACATGTGATTATTCGACTAGTAGAATATCAATGTGAATAAGTAAATGGAATTATTTGACTTATCTTTGCCATATTATGCTGAAGTTTAAGTTTCAAAGGCTTTTCTAGTATTATACATTGCCTTAATTGTTTATGCTTATTTATGAAAGTTTCTTCTATATTATTATCCTTACTGAGCATCTAAGCTCACCCCTTTCTTATGTTTTATTTTCCTAGGAATTCAAGAAGTGTATTATGATTGATAAATAGGGTTAAGATAGGGGAGTAATGGATTTATAAAAGGATCATTTATGTTGTGTTTTATTTTCTAATGTGTAATATATTGTTCATGTATGTAATCTATTTTTCAAGACTTCTAAACTGATCGGTCTTTCGCGAATTAATTCCTTGTAATCATGCTAATGTATTAAAATAATGCACCGAATCTAGGATTTAGGGGTCGGGGCATTACAAAATTGAACCATTAGAAGCATGCATACATGTAAATGGAATAACATGAGATAAGATATTGAGATTAAATTCTCTTCAAAATACTAAGTGTTAGATTCCTTCCAAAGAAAACACATGTGAATAACATGATCATCCAATCAGGTAGGTTCATGCTAAAACTAGGTGCCCATGGATTATCTTGTGTAAGTCATGGTGGAAATGGACAACCCTAATAGTTAGGTACAAAAATACCATTGCGAGATTTAGGTTGGACTTATATAGTAATCCCTAATAGATAAGATATCAGACGAATAAAGTTTCACTTATATCCATATGAGGGATTTGGACAAAAGTTTGTCCACTAAATTATCCCAAAATATTATATGATATTATTGGAATAATTATCTACATAAATAGATAAGTTATGATAGGGAAACTAAATTGGAATAATTTCTTGGTGAAATATGGATGTTTTCATACTAATGGATATGTTGAATTTAAAATACCCCATCATTTTAGTGGGATAAAATTTAATAAAAGTATTTATAAAATGTTTATACAATATAATACTCATATAATAAGGGATTCTATTATATATAAATGTCAAAATCATAATAAAACTTAACTATAAAATAAATATTAGTAAAGAATAATATTATTTTAATAAACCTATAAGACTATTAACTTAAGAAAATATTTTAAGAAAAAAAATTATATGTGTTATAGAAACCCCTACCTAAGTAACCAACTATTGAAGTTGTTAAAAAAGTGAATCTATATGCTTACGAGAATCATAGAATGATTTAGATAAGGTTTTAAAGGATTTATATGAAAATTGGCCTAAATAACTTTAGCCTCCACTCACACACTCAATATGACTGAGTGTGCTAATAACTTGGTGAGACTGAAGGTTTCTTATAAGGCTTGTTATGGTTATGGAATTCATCCTATTATTATCAATTAAATTTTTTTGAATAGATAAATGATTTTAATAAATTTTTACCCTATTATTCTCAAAGTTTTTATGTTAGATGATCTGGGCATATGATGTAAAAGTTTTGGTGCTATGTCGATAGTATAAGTGGGTAAAAGTTTATACTCTAATTTCAAGGTCATTAAAACCTAGAGTCATCATTAATGAGTAATGATTAAAAAATATGTAATTTTATAGGATACCTAAAGGGGTTTATGAAACTATAGGGAATTTCAATGTTAATTATAAGTGTTGTAAAAATCAATTCTTCATTTTTGAAGAGTATATGATACCAAATGTATAATTTATATGTTTTGTAAATGTATAGAATTCAAAAATTAATGGAAGAATTGATAGATCGTGTATTTTTCATTCAAGTGACGAATACAAGAGTTTCTATATAAAATATTTGGATGAAAATGATTTTATAAATATTAGATGGATCTAAGTAAAGGATGAGTATCTTCACCTCCTTTCTCTTAAATTATATTAGAAATTATATAATGATAAAGAGTTTTTATAAATAATATGAGATAATGGATTCAATACACATGGTTTTTGATTCATCATATTTTATAACATGTTATAAGATGATGATATTAATAAAAAATGTTTTATATAGGATAAAAATATTTATCCAGCTATTTATTAAAATATCAGAAATTTTGTTCCCACCACCCATCAATAGAAT
The DNA here is from genome assembly GCA_963277665.1 of Viscum album. Lineage (NCBI taxonomy): Eukaryota > Viridiplantae > Streptophyta > Magnoliopsida > Santalales > Viscaceae > Viscum > Viscum album. Next base: position 2,066,980,970 of record OY728131.1, read on the forward strand.
ATATTAAAGAATAATCTTATTTTTAAGAAGATTGTTATAAACATATATAATACCATATAAGATATGGAAAATAGTTTTTTTATTAAATATTAATTTAAAAATGATATAATAGTTTTTTCCTAAACACAAATGAGTTTGTTTATATTAGCATGATATTCTAAAGTGAATTTAAATTCATAGATTCTAGTGGCATATGTTTGAGATCTAAGAATTTCAAATTTAACAAACAAAATATCACACCATTTAGAATTCAAATTTAAAGTCACTTAATATACTAAATGAATTTTTGATATGTTGGTAAAGTAGTAATGTAGATAGTTAAATTATTTACCAAAATATTTAATGGAAATATTTGGTGGAATTGGTTCCAAAGTATAATGAATATGACTTTTTTAAAAAGAGTTCTTAGTAGACAACATAAGTTATTAACATAGTAACTTTTAATATTGTGATGTAGAGGATTTTTAATCCAATTAAGTGGTTGAAAATTAAGAATATAATTCAAAATTATCATAATTATTCAAAAAATATTTCTTTAGATATGTTACTCATTAAATAGTTTAGTGGGAGGGTTTTATATATTAGGCATATAGAGATATGGTAAGAATTACATAGAGATAAAATGTGTTTAGAAAAAACATTGAAAGTGAAGAAAATATAAGTTTTATTTGGCAATATTTCATAAATTATATGTTAGATAGGTTCTTATGTATGGTTTTGTTAAAAAATTATTAAAGAGTTAAACAAAATAAAATGTGTCATTTAGTATAAAAAGAAATCTTCACTATTATTCTCTTATGGTGGATGTATGTATGTATATATTGATATAAATTTTTTGAAGTGTAATTATAATTAAACACTCAAAGTATGACTTTGAATTATCCCTAACCTATGTTCATCATGGAGTATTATAGGTTTTAATTAAATATTATTATTAGCATGAGTGTGATTATTGTATGAGGGTATGGAATATTCTCATGAGGTACAAAACAAGTTTTGTGGGTTGGATGACCAATGACATATACCACATAGAGAGTCACACACTATGTATTTAGTATAATAGGGTTGTATGGTTCATATTTATAGTGGTCACTACCTGAGGTTTGTGAGATAACTAGCATGAGAATCTTTATAACTTGATACCTTTCTTATGAAATATTTGAGCCTTAACTAATTAGGGGATGGCTTGGTATGTTACTGATCACATTATCATTTGGAGTTCAACCATGATGGTGTTTTAACTCTCGTATGATTAGTATTAAATATAGTCCCTTGATTGAGATGGGATGAGTATGTGTATGGTCATAAATAGATAGTACATATAATGTGATTATCTTTTCAAGAAAGGGACACGTGATGTGATAATCTATAAATGTGAATTTCACTGGATATATTCATTGAACTAGTCAATCTATACTTAGAGAACCTAGAAAATATGAGTTGGTCATATGGGATTGACATACAACATATCCCATGGTCAATTGATATATCAGAAAAAGTGAACATATAATAATGAATTCTTGTATATGATGAAGCTAGTGAAAAAAGGTATAAAGATACATGTCTTTAATAGAGATCATCCATCCAATGGCCCAAAGGCCTTCATTTTTATTTATTTTTTTGATAATCCACCTTCAAGGGGTGAGGTGGAACCCTTACAAGGCCTGTAGGAAGAAGTATTACATGGCCCGTAGGCCTTAGAGAAATTCATTTCCTGTAGGATTCAAAAATTACATACAACCCAAACTATCTACTTAGAAATGCTCCTCTCTAGCATCTTCATCATGAAATCAGATCTCCACTTTTGCATGTCTATTCAGTTAGGCTATCCCGTGCATGCACAAGCTTGTCCCGATGGCAGGTTCCATCTAGTGATTCATATTTTTTTTATAATGCTAAAAAATCCCATGAGGTCACACTTTTTTAGTCAACTAAATGAGAATTGAGTTTGACCTAGTGAGCTACTCTAAAAGTGTTTTAGAGATAATATAAAATATTATTGGATTGGTATTTCTAAGGTATTTCATATGATGTGATACATAGTGATGTTGATTATAGATTTTTAAAAGTGTTTTAGAAGATATCCAAAAAGAGTTTTTCACATGCTTTCATAAGTTATTATATGTGATTTAATATAATGTGAAATGGATCAAAGACTATGTTGATTTAGTGAAAGTGTGAGATTATTAGAGTTATTACATAAATACATATATATAAGATATGTATATTCCAATATCATCGTGTAAGATATGGAAATGTTGTATGGTATGACATATAGAGACCAAATTATTTTGAATTGATTTGGTTTTTGGAATACCATTCAATGCAATATGATATATCGTAGTACCAGCCTTTCATGGCATCGTATGTGATGTAATGTCACTACCTAATAAAATTATAAATGATAACATTCACATTATCTTCCATTTGATATCATTAAATGCAAACCATTTAATAAGATAAATTGAATGTGGTTAGCATGGAAAAAGGTTACATATGATGTAACTGCAAGAATTACCACAAATGTATGAGTTAATTCACTTTCACTCAAGGTGTATCCTCAAGGGATTTATATAAAGTTACATTAACCATTATATGTGTAGTAAAAAATCTTTTATTTAGTCATCTGAATCTCTCTCATCTCGAAGCTCTCTCTTTCTTCTACCTTTATACAGTAAGGGACTAAGATGTCTTATTGAGAAAAGAATTCATGATTCTATGATGAGTGCATCATACAACCCATGGATACACTAAAGAGGATGGATGTCATTCAACTGTCCATTTTATGATCTTAATCACCCATAGGTAATGAATATGGGTGTTTTATCACTAATTTGTATGATACAAAAATGGTTTTTTATCTTATTTTTTACATGTTTTAATTTTTAAAGCATAGTGTTCCTATATTTGGGTTTCCCATTTACTTCCAATTTCATGTATAAGTGTTATAACCTCCTATGAAACTCAGTAGTGTAACCCTCAAGATTGGATCCATACAGGACGACATGGTCAGGGATGTTACATAAACTATTATGTATTAATAAATTCATTAAATGAGTCTTAAGGGAACCAGATTCTGACACCCAATCTGGTATGGGGAGGGTTACACAATGAATACTATCATGTACTATGATACATCTTGGATACTCAGATATTTTGTGTTCATCAAACCATTTATATTGTAATTGGTGATAAGTGAAGGTTCCAAACGCAGTGAAAGTTCCTTTTAGGCGAATGACCATTAAGGTTTTTGTGAGATTTGATGGATAATTTATTAATTGTATAAGGTTTAAGAATCATGAACAATGAAAATTTTCCATCGAATATTTACCTAGAAATATGAGAACATGGAGGGAATCTTTTATACATTTAATTTATAATAAATTTAAATTAGATTAGAATAACTATTACCTCATCTTGGGATATTTATTTGATAAATATGTTTATCATATGAAATACTTTTTATATTACTATCATTTTATAGGGAGGACCCAAATTAGAGACTCTATAGCAGTGATCCACATGTGGTACTTTGATCTCTGAACAACACTAATGGGATATTAGGTGTTAGCATGAAAAATTGATCATCTTATGTTGTTCATATTGACCAATTCAAGTTTCTTCAGAAATATCTCTTATTCTTCTTATTATTGAGAGGATGTATAGTGTCACATAATTTTTATACATAAATATCACATATTATTAGATTAATATTCAATACAAAACATTAAAATACATGCCATAATCATATAGGTATTGTTTTTTTGAAAAAAAATGGATACATAAAAAAATTATTCATAAGGGATATACATCACCACCCACTAAGTTCTTCACAACTAGAAACCTTATTAGATATATCATACTTAAAATCATTATTCATAACCTAGGGAAAATAAAAATAAAAAAGAGTGATCTTTGATTCCTAATAAGGGTTAACAAGGGAGATATCAATGATCACTTAAACATAACATGAGTACAAGTGTAAGATAACATGAGCATAGCATTTTAAAACAATACCATACATATCATAGATCCTAATCTTGAGTCATGGAATACATATTATCAGTCAATAAGACATGAATCTTAAAGGAATCAAATAACATGATCCATGAAAGCATAACATTGGTATAAGATATAATTTTTTGGCATACACATAAGCAAAGAAAATCATTACCTCAATAGTCAAGGATCATTGCCACAATTATCATAGTGGATTGGGTTTATTCCCAAAAGAATTATATCCTTAGTCAATTTTCACTCCAAATACTATGATAGTGGACATAATCACATACTAAATTGGGTTCACTCCCCATTCTATTCCTTATTATCTCATGAGATATCCATCTTTACACAATGCATTGGAGGGATGTATAATTTTTGGCCCACCCATCACATAATTAAAACCATAAATATGTGTACCAAAAGATCATAAATAATTCATCATGTCATAAACCATGGAAATTAAATAAGTTTCATAAACTTTTTTCATATCATTATAGCATAACCCATGTAAAAGAAATGAGTTTCATAAAGATTTCATCAAAAAATAATTAACCCATGGGAAAAAATGGGTTTCATAGAATCATCCATAAATCATAATCATCACAATCAATTCAAATAATGAATGTATATGGTATAATTAGATCATATACCTAGTAAAACATACCTATCATTAAAGTATGTAATTTTAGATTAAAATACCTTAAGAAGATATTTGAAATATTTCTTGAGGAAAACCACATTTTCATTTTGAAATCATTTCATTAAAATCTACAAATTTCATAAACATTAAGGAATTTTTTTTATTGAAAATAACCTATAAATATCACAAAGTAATATTCAAATAACTGAATGTTCATGATGGTGGGAAGTTCCATTCATGTCATGTGCATTAAAAAAAATATTCCCTTCAAATTTTCAGTAAATCATCAAAAGTACCTCATTTAGAAAATGATAAGAAGATTCCTTTTAAACCATTTTATTAAAAGTAAATCATAGGTAACATTGAATTTTAAAAAATAATAGGATAATAAAATAATTCTTTAATTTTTTTGTATAATACATGGATATGGAATAAAATTATTTTTTTACTGAAAATAGAAATAAGGTTAATTTTTTCTTAAAAATGTTCTTTTAGTATCTTAAGTACTTAAACATAGGAAAATGAAAGAAAAAAATTTATTCTCCATAAATAACTATATTAGAAGAAAATTAATGAGATTATTTAGAGTAATATAATGAAATTTCATCATTGTAAACTTAATCATAAACAATCCTAGTAAACAACAAGATCATAACATAAAATCCTTAACTTATTTTTTTTATTGATTTGAAAGTGATCTAAAAAATTGTATAATAAATTTAATTTTATTATAATTTTATATTGGAATAATTTAAATACTTATAATATCATATATTATACCCTTATAAAATTTCAACAACAAATTATTAGTAATTCCTTATTTAAATTGTCATTTTTGGGTGTTAACGGTTTCATTTTTCATGAGAATTTAGGTAAAGACGTATGTATACATGAACATTGTCTTCAATTTTTGATGGATGAAACATAAGTAAGGTAAATATTATTAAAATTTAAATAATTATTATTATATAATATATATCATTTATTTTAATTAAAAATATCTTTAGTTCCATCCATGTAAAGTGGATTCTAAAAAAGAACCATATCGCTTCGTGGAAGTGGTAGTCCACACATACACATGAGTGGCATTATCATTTTACAATATATTGGAAGGTTTGAAGTTAGATTTGATATTATAATTAAAAATGATAATTATATAAAAAATATAATAGAATCATTAAACCCATCATAATAACCATCCATGAAATATGGTGATGGAAAATGAATTTTATCGCTATGTGGAGGTGGTAGACTACACGTACGCGTGAGTGATACATTCACATCCCATTTGATAGAAAAGTGGTTGGATAATACTGGTTTCATTATCATAATAATATTTCAGTATATTTAGGATACTTAATTTATTACTTTATGATGAATACAACAAATTTATTGGGTTTAGATGAAAAAATAAATTGATATAGGTCGGGTAAGATTATTACCTCTTGTTTAGGATACCTTTTTTAGATCCTTTATTATAGACCATTGGAATGGTATTTTAAGAAGAAAAAACTACTAATTTATGGATAGGGAAGTTTAGAAGATAATTTTATAGATTTTGGTTGATATATATGGCTCAAATTGGTGCAATGAAAATAGATAAGGGGTGTCCTTTTATAATGGAAGGAAAGGAAACACATGGAATTACTAAAAATATTTAAATATAATTCAATTATTCTCAAGAACAAATGAACCAAAATATATAGAGATTAAAATAAAAATAATATAAGGCCAAAATATAACCATAAAATGAAATTTATATAGTTTTTTGTGTCATTTTAAATCTTATCTTTTGGTTTAACCCCTTGGTTAACTAATATTTATTTTTAACTGTGTAAATTATTTTTTAGTATTAGAGGGTTATAATTTTACTTATAAATTAAAAAATAGATCACAAATGAATAATGGAATGTCTCCTAAATTCTATATAATTGTTTTTAATTATATGGAATTATTTCGGGACCTCGAAATCTGACGAGAGTTCCCGGAATGATCCGTCGAAGTTTGGTTGAGTTTTAATTAGCACGCGCAAGTATGTTTCCTAAAAAAGTGGAATAACTATTAATAGGTAAATTGGATCATAAATCCGAGGGCACCTTTGCGTTCAAGATGGCAGGTTTACTCTAGGCATGATTTAAGCATAGTTGTTGCGAGCCTCCTGTGAGAAAACCGAAAAATGGTATAACCATAAATAAAATAATTAAATAAATTATTTTATTTTTAAAATGCTTATAACTCACAAATGGTAGCTTGGATTTAAAATCCAAGACCACCACTGAACTCATGAGGGCATGCTTTATTTAATAAGATACTAACTTTGGCCAGTGCGGGCCACCAGTGAAAGTTAGTTTTTGGCCGTAAATAAAATAATTAAGTGACAATTATTTTATTGTAAAATCCATAACTTTTAAACATTAACCTGGATTGGAAATATGAGATTACCATTGGGTTTTTTGGGATGTTTTTCAATTTGGTAGAGCCTAACCTTGACCGGCCAGAGTGGAGGGTGACTGTTTTTAATTTTCTGAACTTTTTTTTTCAGGTACGTTCAGTAAAGACGCGAGGAACGTTTTGTAACTTTTGAACTGGTAGTTGGAATTGAAATCAGAGGACACCGTTGAACTCACAACGTCGATATTATCTTAAGGAGACCATCACCCTGACTATAGTGGGTCAAGGGTAGAAGTTAGTTTTTCGTATTTTTGTTGGAGAAGAAAAAAAAATAAAAAAAAATTTACTTTTTATTTATTTTGTTTGAAACCACCATTTTGGATGATTGGTGGTGGGGACCAACCAAACTCCCAATTAATGTGGGGGAAACCCTTGGTATTCCCTTAGTTAATGTTCCAACCTCAATTTACTTAATAATCTAACTTAACATGTTAAATTAATAAACTTAATTTAATAAGTTGGCTCCTCTTTTTCTTGAGTTTGGGGAAAGTGTTGGAAAAGGGAGAATTGGGGAGAGCTTTTAGAGGATCATCTTCTCCAACTAAGAACACTCTCCAATGAAGAGCATCCTCCGGAATCGGAGAACAAGGATGACGCTTAAGCCTAGATCAGAAACATCTTGTGGGAGCAATGAACACCGACATCACCATCTCATCGACTTCATCTTCTTCCTCACGCCACCTCCAACGGACAATCGAGGTAGGGTTTTTTATATATGTTTGAATTTGTTTTATTGATTCTTCATATCCTAAATTCATGATGACGATGGCCAAACAAACATGGACATCATCTCTCACATAAACGATGCTCCTATTTCTTTTTATTCTTCGTGCGTTCTTCAATGCCTAATATTTATTGGCACTGGAAACACAGAGTTTTGTTGAGAGAGATATATGGACGCGAAGCCCTCAATGCAAGGATCACAAATATGCCATCGTTTAATTTTTCAGGCTTGTAATGAAGCCTTAATAGCTCACGGAAGGAGGCGGTCAAATATTTATTGACACTGGAAACACAATATTCTGTTGAGCGTGACATATGGATGCAAAGCCCCCAACCCGAGGATCACGAATATGCGATAATTTTATTTTTCCGGTTTATAAAAAAGATGTAGTGGGCCGTGGAAGGGGAAATGTGGAGGTGCAATTATGACATGTCTTTGGGGCGTAGCTCTGGGTGAGATAGGTGGTGCGACAGTAGTTCTAGATGTGTGGAGGAATCCTATGATTAGAGTTGTAGGAAAATATTTGGGCTTGATTACTTACAAGAACAGTGTGTTAGAATTGTGGGGAAAGAAGAGTTATTTGGAGGGAGGAATAGTTGAAAAGAAATGAATTAAAAATCTAAATAAAGTAAAAAGGAAATAATTGGAATAAGGGGGAGGTGCTACCCTTGTGCGTAAATCTCAATTGAGATGGGTTATAAAGAAAAAAAAGAAAAAAAGAATAATAATATAAATAATGTTATTATTATTTTTGGTTGTAAAACCATAATTTGTCTGTAACTTATCAGTGTGACCTTAGTTTCAAGAACCATTATCGGTAGTACAACCCTGACTTAGAGAATGAAATTATGAGTCCAATATTGGATGTCTTTTTTGGTTTTTGGATCGGGTACCCAAAAAGATCAAATAATAATAATGTATTATTATTATTAAATCTTCTACCCCCCATAACTCTTGCGTGTGATGTCCGATTGACTTACCATCTATGGAGACATGATCTTGTCATTAAGACGGTCAATTTAAGTCTAATGTTGAATAATAAATTCATGTTTGTGGCTCGGGTTAACGAAACACCCAATAATAATAATAATATTATTATCGGATCTTGTATTCGAAATATCTCTCTCATACAGTGTCGAAATGTCGTACTTTTTGTGGTATCAGAAACCTTGGACCGAGATGGTACTTTTCTTATACCCCACTTGAGTTATGGATAAATTTTGGGTACGACTGCGTTGGATCGAGTACGAATCCAACCACACCCTTGGGACAAAAATACCAATAACTTACAGATTGGGCGTCCGATTGACACACCTTCTATTGAGTTGAGACCCCTTTTACATGGAAGTCCTTTGGGATACTTTTTGTGGGACTTCTTGGCATTTGGAGTATCAAACATTGGATTTAGGATCATATCCTCCCGTAATCTAGCGAGCTTAGTGCGGGAACCCTGTAGCTGGCTATAACATGAGAAAAGGATCCTGTGTGGGTCAGTACTTTGGGATCCTGTGTGGGTCTGTGTTTGAGAGTCTCACTTGGATCCGCTCTTGGAATCCATGTGGGACTACTATAGGATCCTACTTGGGTCTGTTGTACTAGGATCCTGTGTGGGTTTGATGATTTAGGACCCTGTGTGGGTCTGATGATTTTGGATCCAGTGTGGGTCTGATGATTTAGGATCCTACGTGGGTCTGCCTCTTAACAGAGTAAGATGATTTAGTAGTTACATCTAATAATCTTTACTACTATACCTTAGTTATACCTAGTGTGATCTGAGTCCTTACCTTCGTGGTGATACCTTTGTGGTATTCTTCTATGTGGCATACCTGTGTGGTACTTTCCTTCGTGGTGATACCTTGGTGGTATTCTTCTGTGTGGTGTACTTGTGTGGTACTTACCTTCATGGTGATACCTTTGTGGTATTCTTCTGTGTGGCGTACCTGTGTGGTACTTTCCTTCATTGTGAAACCTTTGTGGTATTCTTTTTTGTGGCGTACCTGTGTGGTACTTTCCTTCATGGTGATACCTTGATGGTATTCTTCTATGTGGAATACCTATGTGGTACTTACCTTCATGGTGATACCTTTGTGGTATTCTTTTGTGTGGCATACCTGTGTGGTACTTTCCTTCTTGGTGAAACCTTTTTGGTATTCTTCTGTGTGGCATTACATTTGTGGTACTCACCTTTGTGGTGTTACCTTCATGGTATTCCTTTCTTTGTAGAATAGTTGAGCTTTGGGATTTTGAGTTGGACCTTGTGTTTACTCATGAATGAGATGGTTATACTTGATAAATTGGGTATATGTATGGTAATATACCTAAGTAGGTTTGTTAGATGTTTAAATGCTTTGTGGTTTATCCTTTGTGGATTTCGTGAGACCTTTGAGGGTCTTGGGGTCCCTACTGAGTATCTTTATAGTCACCCCTGCACGGGATATGCCTGCACCTTGTTGTGTTTGGTGCAAATGACGGACATCGCTGACTGAGGATGATAATACCAGGACTAGAGGTAGCTCGAAGGTGGTCATTAGACGAGACGTACCAAAGAGATGACCTTTCGAGAGCTGTACCTACCCTTTATGTAGGATCCTTGGTGGGTGTTCACAGGAGCTGTTTCAGTTTTCTTGTACTTTTTCTGTTTTCTTATACTTTTCAGTTGGGCTTGTATTCTGGCCGCTTTTTCTTACCGCACACACTCTTTTTACTATACAGTTTACTTGTGTTCATATCTCACTATGTGCTTGGTTGCGTGTGTTTACAGGTTATAAAGGCAATACGTTCCCAATTTTAGGGAATACACATTTTGGGGCTAGTCGCCAGCCACTGGCCTATGGAAGACGAGCTTGGAGTAGTCACGACACGGGCCCCGGGTGACGGGTCGTGACAAATTGGTATCAAAGGAGTCGGTTCTACCATAGAACATATGAATCTGATATTTTTAATGGAAATAGTGTTAAGTGTCGTGAGTGTGGTTATCAATTTAAGGAATACAGTGTTGGTGTGGCGGCCATCGTATCCATACACTCAGACCTTGACTTTTGATTTCTGACTCAGTGCAGAAAAACACTAATTGGATGTGTGTTTTGAAAAGTTTTCTTGTGTTTTATTTGAGTCATCTCACCAGGTATAACTTAATGACCGTGGTGCACCTGTTTCTTATTAGGATGCTGCTATGTAGACAACCATCTAAGATTCCCGAGAGAGTACACGATGATGGCCCATCGAGCGACGAGGCTTCGGTGCCTGCCCCTCTTACTATGTTGGCACATTCTGGTGGTGTAACACCAGTAGCACCACCCGTTGAGAAATAGTTAATACCAGCCACACTGGAAGATAGTGCATGCTGAATGAGTGCATTGCACAAGTTCTAGCGGTAGAGGCCACCGAGGTTTCGAGGCGAGACAGATTCCCACACAGCTGAGGGCTGGCTGGAGGCGGTTGCTAGAGTTTTCTACCTAGTTGATCCCCCAGTAGAGAAAATGGTGATCTTAGCTACTAGTATTTTTCAGTGAGTGACCATGAGGATGGTCCGCATAGTGATGAGGCTTCGATACATAGACTATTACCCGAGATAGTACCTTCGGGTAGTGTGTCAGCTATATCCCTACTTGTTGTTCAGAAGTTACAACTGGTGGTACTGGTAAAGGACACATATAGGCTTAGTGCCTTATGAATGATTCAACATCAGATACCCCTCAGGTTCAGAGGTGATCCTGGCTCATAGGCGGTTGAGGGCTGACTTGAGGAGGTGGCAGAGAGTCCTCTAGAGCTTCTATAGCTTTGGCAGAATGACATGTCGGTAGTTGAGTATTCATTGATGCATACCGATAATTCCTGGCACTCAATGAATATGATACAATCATTGCTTCAGAGATCGGACCTCTAAGGGAGGTGTCTTTAGGGACATCCAAGCTAGCACTATTCCTCTATGCATTCATACTTATATTAGGGGTGCTAGAGATAACCTTTGTGGTTGAATATTCTTTGGATAAGAGGATGCTTCCAGTGAATGTTAGTAGTGGGAAAGCAGGAAATTGGCACCAGTCATAGAGACTTGGGCGTTTAGAAATGTTTTGAGAAGAATAAGTGTTAGGGAAAGATGAATCTGCAGGGCTTCATACATGGAAGCAGAGCTAGGGGAGAAACATGAGGTGGTGTACATTTTGAAATGTTACAACCACCCCCCATTGTGGTCCCTACCAAGCTCAGGGAGCTGGAGGATAGGGGAAGAGAGTAGCTTCATGTGGTCAAGGAGTGCGACCCAAGGGATCTAGTAATGATTCGAGGTATAGTCTGTGTCTACTACTAGCTGCTGTATCAATAGACATAGGTACCAATATTTCCTTCCTTCCAAGAATCTTGTCTAAGAGCTAGAGTTTCCAGTTAAACCATTGAATTGACCCTCATGTCTGGATATACATTTGGGAGGAGACTCAATAATCAGACTTACGCCAATGGTGTGATATGAACCTTGAGGTGGGAGTTTCGGTTGGAACCTCTTGGTTGCAGCATCGAGGCCTTACGACGTCAGTTCTGGTTTGACTGGACATCCACAATTCATACTCAGATTTACTGTGTTAGGAAAAAGGTTGTGGTTTATCTACAATGTTGGGATGAGGTTTTCTTTATTCGGTGAAAAAGGAAACCCAAGAAGCACATGATAAACTCCTGCATAGGAGGGTGCGACTGATCACTCGTGAGTCGGCCAACCTCACCCCCATGGCAATAAAAGTTTGGAGTTTTCAGTTCCCAACAAGAGTGGATAGAGTTCCTCTAGGACTATGACTTTGAGATAGTCTATACTCTTGGGAAGGGGAACATGGTAGTAGATGCACTCATAAGGAGGTCTGGCCTGCAACTGTTGAGTGAGGTGACAAAGCAACTATCCTCTTTGCAGAAATCCTTTGTGGATCGAGATGGAGAAGCTTTTCTTCAGTCTCTTACAGTCACTCCCCCACTTCTTCAGCGAGTCAGGGAGGCGCAGTGTGGGGAAGCTGACTACGAGGCTCGATGTGCTCAGATATCCTCAGGGCAGGCACCTGATGGATTTTATGAATGTGGGGAGAACTTCATCCTCTTCAGAGGACGTACCATGGTACCCATAGCGCTATAGAAGGAGGTGTTGGGGGAGTTCTATACGCCCCCTCTGGCGGTACATCCTGGTGTGGTGAAGATGTACTAGGAACTTCAGTGTCAGTACTGGTGGCTTGGGATAAAGAAAGCAGTGGCAGATTTTGTATCACAATGCCTCACTTGTTAGCAAGTGAAAACTGCTCAGATCTAGAAGAAGTCTTATGCCGACAGGAGAAGGGAGATCATGTCTTCCTACAGGTCTCACCTCGACGAGGTTTGCAGAGATTTGGCCGAGGGGGCAAGTTATCACCGAGGTATATTGATCCTTTTCTGATCCTTCAAAGGGTAGGCAAAGCGACATACTTCTTTTCTCTTCCACCACAGTTAGAGAGGGTGTGCGACGTCTTCCACGTATCCCAACTGAGGGGATACATGAATGACCCATTCACGTCATCGACCACATCGAGTTGGACTTAGAAGATGGGGTGTTGTTTATGGAGGTTCCAGTGAAGATTGAGGATCGACAAGAGAGAGTCCTTCATGGGTGATTGATACCTTTGGTTTTTGTACGTTGGCAGCATAGGAACCTTTAGGAGAGCACATGGGAGTGGGAGGCTCAGATTCATGCTCAGTACCCTCTTTTGGTTGTTTTTCCTTTGTTGTGTATTTCAGGGACATAAAGCCCTAAGCTGGGGAGAATGTAATATCCCAGAAATACTGTATAATTTTTTTAATTATATGGAATTATTTCGATACCTTGAAATCTGAAGGCACGCGATTCTGAGTCCCAGAGTGCCCGGAATGATCCGTCGAAGTTTGGTTGAGTTTTAATTAGCATGCGTAAGCAGTTTTCCTAAAAAAGTGGAATAAATCTTAAATAGTAACTCAGATCAGAAATTTGAGGGTACAGTTGCATTCAGGATGGTGGGTTTACCATAGGAACGACTTTAGTTTAGTCAGTGCGAGCCTCCTGTGAGAAAACCCAAAAATGGCATAACTGTAAATAAAATAATTAAATAAATTATTTTATTTTTCAACTGCTTATAACTCACAAACGGTAGCTCGGATTGAAAATATGAGACCACCACTGAACTTGTGAGGGCATGTTTTATTTATGCATATACTAAATTTGGCAGGTGCGGGCCACCAGTGAAAGTTAGTTTTTGGCCGTAAATAAAATAATAAAGTGACAATTATTTTATTTTAAAATCCATAACTTTTAAACGGTAACTCAGATTAGAAATCTGAGAGTACCATTGGGTTCTTTTGGGCATGTTTCACTTATGCAGAGCCTAACCTTGACCAGCGCGGGTCGAGGGTGACTGTTAATAATTTTCCAAACTTTTTTTTTTCAGGTACATTCAGTAAACGTTTGAGTGGCATTTTGTAACTTTTGAACCGGGAATCGGAATTGAAATCTAAGGACACCATTAAAATCGCATCACCAATATTCTCTTAAGGAGACCTTCACCCTGACCGTAGTGGGTCGAGGGTGGAAGTTATATTTTTAGATTTTTGTGGGAGAAGAAAAAAAATAAAAAAAATAACTTTTTATTTATTTTATTTGAAACCACCATTTTGAATTATTGGTGGTGGGGACCACCTAAACTACAAATTAATGTGAGGGAAACCCTTGGTATTCCCCTATTTAATGTTTCAACCTCAATTTACTTAATAATACAACTTTACTTGGGAAATTAATAAACATAATTTAATAAGTTGGATCCTATTTTTCTTGAGTTTGGGAAAGCGTTGGCAAATGGAGAATTGGGGAGAGCTTTTGGAGGATAATCTTCTCCACAAAAGAACACTCTACAACAAAGAGCATCCTTCGTAATCGGAGAATGAGGACAATGCTTGAGCCCAAATCAGAAACATCTTGCGGGAACAATGAACGCCAATGTCACCATCTCATCGACTTTGTTTTCTTTCTTATGCCACCTCCAATGGACAATCGTGGTAGGAGTTTTTTTAAATGTTTGAATTTGTTTTATTGATTATTCATATCCTACATTCACGACGACAATGGCCAAAAGAACATGGCCATCTTCCTGCACATAAACCATGATCCTCTTTCTTTTTATTCCTCGCATGTTCTTCGTGCGTTCTTCAATTCCTACTATTTATTGGCACTAGAAACATGAAGTTTTGCTGAGCGTGATATATGGATGCAAAGACAGCAATGCAAGGATCAAAAATATGTGATTATTTAATTTTTCAGGCTTGGAACGAAGCCGCAATGACTCGCGGAAGAAGGCAGCCAAAAATTTATTGATGATGGAAGCATAATATTCTGTTGAGCGTGACATATGGACGCGGAGCCCTCAACCCAAGGATCGAGAATATGCGATCATTTTATTTTTTGGGTTTAGAATGAATTTGCAGTGGGCCATAGAAGGGACAATTTGGAAGTGAAATTCCGGCATGTCTTTGGGGTGTAGCACCAGGTGAGATAGGCGGTACGACAGTGGTTCTATATGTGTAGAGGAAGCCAACAATTAGAGTTGCAGGAGAAGCCGTGAACTTGATTGCTTGCTGGAAGAGTGCGTGAGAATTGTGGGGAAAGAAGAGTTAATTAGAGAGAGGATATTTGAAAAGAAATGAATTAAAAATCTAAATAAAGTAAAAATGAAATCATTGGAATAAGGGGGAGGTGCTACCCTTGTGCGTGAATCTCAATTGAGATGGGTTATAAGGAAAAAAAGAATCAAATAATAATAATTTAAATAATGTTATTATTAATTTTGGTTGTAAAACCATAATTCATCTGTAACTTATCCGTGTGACCTCGGTTTCATGAACCGTTAGTGACAGTACGCCCCTGACTTCAAGGCGGAAATTATGAGTCCAATATTGGATGTCTTTTTTGGGTTTTTGGATTGGGTACTTGAAAATATCAAATAATTATATTATATTATTATTATTATTAAATCATCGACCCTCCATAACTTCTGTGTGTGATGTCTAATTGACTTACCATCTGTGGAAACATGATTCTGTCATTAAGATGGTCGATTTAAGTCTAATGTTGAATATTAAATTCAGGTTTGTGGCTCAGGTTCACGAAACACAAAATAATAATAAAATTATTATTGCAGGATCTTGTATTCAACATATCTCCCTTATACGGTGTCGAAATGATGAACCGTCTACGGAAATAGAAACCTTGGATCGAGGTGGTTATTTTGGTATACCCCAATTTAGTTTTGGATAAAGTTGGGGTATGGCTAGGTTGGATCAAGCACGAATCCAATCAGCCTCTCGGGACTAAAAGGCCAATAACTTACAGACTGGACGTCTGATTGATGCACTGTCTATTGTGTTGAGACCCCTTTTACATGGTGGTCCTTTGGGATACTTCTTTAATGGAATTCAAGGAAGTTGGAGTATCGACCGGTGGCTAGAGGAGAAGATCCTCCCAGAATGAAGCGAGCTTAGTGCGGGAACCCTGTAGTTGTCTGTAACATGAGAAAAGGATCCTGTGTGTGTCTGTGCTTTGGGATCCTGTATGGTTCTATGTTCAAGAGTCTCACTTAGATCCGCACTAGGAATCCACATGGGACTACTCTAAGATCCTACATGGGTCTGATTATTTAGGATCCCATGTGGGTCTAATGATTTAGGATCCTATGTGGGTCTGCCTCTTAACAGAGTAAGATGATTTAGTAGTTACATCTAATCATCTTTACTACTATACCTTAGTTATACCTCGTATGATCTGGGTCCATACCTTCATGGTGATACCTTTTTGGTATTCTTTTGTGTGGCGTACTTGTGTGGTAATTTCCTTCATGGTGATACCTTGGTGGTATTCTTCTATGTGGCGTACTTGTGTGGTAATTACCTTTGTGGTGATACCTTTTCGGTATTCTTCTGTGTGGAATACATGTGTGGTAATTTCCTTCATGGTGAAACCTTTGTGGTATTATTGTTTGTGGTGTACCTGTGTGGTACTTTCCTTCGCGGTGATACCTTGGTGGTATTCTTTTGTGTGGCGTACTTGTGTGGTACTTACCTTTGTGATGATACCTTTGTGATATTCTTCTATGTGGCGTACCTGTGTGGTACTTTCCTTCATGGTGATACCTTTATGGTATTCTACTTTCAAATGTTTTTTATTTTCATTTATAATAAATTAATAACTAGTGAATTTATTTTATAAATTTGTAAACCATAATTTTTTTATAATATTTTTAGTCCAATTCATGCCTTACAATCCAATATCTAGGCTATGACTATCATATTAAATAATAATATTTCAATAGTATATTGTTGTTTATTTAAACTTTATTTTTCATGTAATAGAGGCTATCAAAGAAATAAAATTTATTTATAGATAAATATATCATAAAATCACTAGGATTTACATTATATCCACCATAAAGTGAATTTCTCTCTTGAAATTCCATCACCCCGATATAAACAAAATAGGATATTTCTGTTTCATTACATCCTCAGGTTCCTAAGTATCTTCTTCAAATTTATGATTCCTCTAGATGAATTTAACCTAGTGAGTTGTCTTTTTCCATATAAATTTATCTCTATGATGAAATATATTTACTATTTTTTCTTTATAGGAAGGATCATGCATGACCTTTATGTTTAGTACCTGTGATGGATCAAGTGTTGTTCCCAATTTAAAGAATAATAGGTCCTAAAGGTCCCCGTGACATGGGACTAACCACCCTACTACTTGGTAGTAGGGTTTCTTGGAATGACACATAGGATTTCATGCTGTGAAACTACCTCCCCATTTCCACATCAAGGAATGTAAAGGTTTGGGCATGGTATATAAGACCAATAGGTTCCCCTCCCCATGAACAAGTCCATTTCTAGAAGAAGGTGGGATACCCTTAGAGAAACAAATATGTGAGGGTGGGATTCCTTGAGTGAACTATATTATTTATGGTAGGGATTACTACCTTGGCCCTATCAAGTTGCATCATTGGATGGATATCATAAGTTATTTAGGTAAAGTGTTGAGGGGGTGATTTTTTCCCAATTGAAAGTAGCATGAGCCCTAAAGGTACCCATGACATGGAACTAATGGCCCTTTTTCTTGGCATTAGTGTGTCATGACCTGACACACAGGGTGTCATGTCACGACACAACCTCCCCAGTCTCATAAAAGTGAATGGATGGGTTTGGGAATAGTTTATAAGACCCATAGGCCCCCTCCCCATTAACAAGGCTTGTTATTCCCAATTGAATGCAACACAAACCCTAAAGGTACCCTTAACATGGGAATAACCACTTTGCTTCTTGGAAATTGGGTTTCACAACATAATACATAGGGTGTCACATCATTACACTATCTCCCCAGACCCACATTAGAGTATGGAGGGGTTTTGGCATGGTATACAAGATCCATAAGTCCACTCTATATTAAAAAAGTCATTTTCTAGGAGAGGGTGGGATTCCCTTAGAGAAAAAATAAATGAGGGTTGGATTCCCAGAGTGGAAAATATTATTGATAGTAGGGACTATTACCTTGATCCTATCAAGTGGTATCAAAGGAGGGACAACCTTGGTTATTTAGTTCAAGTGCTAAGGGGGTGATTTTTGTTCCCAATTGAAAGTATCATGAGCCAAAAGGTACCCATGGAATGGGAATAACCACCCCACTTATTTGTAGTGGGGTGTAACAGATTGACACATAGGGTGTCATACCATGAAACTAACACCCCAGTACCACATCGGGACATGGAGGGGTTTGGGCATGGTATATAATACCCATAAATTCCCCTCCCTATCAACAAGGACTTTTTTAGTAGAGGTTGGCATGAACTTAGAGAAACAAAGCTATGAGGGTGGTATTCCCTAATAGTACAATATTTTTGATGGTAGGGAATTCTACCTTGGTCATCTTATATGGTATATAATTCATCAGAAGAGATACATTGAACACATTGTAAACTTGAGATAGGTTTTATAAAAGAGAAAAATAATAATCTATTATCCCTACTCAATAAAGAATCTCCAAGGGGAAAATATACCTAGGGATCATATTTGATTTATTTCAGAATTCCATAATCTTCTTCCATGAAGAAATTATTATAAGTAACTTCTCAAAAATTTAAAATTATATATTTCACTGATGATTATCATCATAACTTTTATGTCTACTCGTAGCTAAATTATTGTGCTGATAAATGGATATGAATTTGTCTTCCATTTCATCAGCTATATTAGGATCCAATAGATTTATTTCTTCAACTTCATCCCAACAAATTGGAGTTCTATGAAAATTTCCATAGAGTGATTCCTAATAAGCCATTTGAATGATCAAGTGAAACCTATTTTTGTTAGAAAACATAACTAGAGAATGATTTTTATCCCAACCACATTTAAAATACATAGAATAAGATAGTACAATATCCACTAGGGTTTTAATTGTCCTCTCAGACTAACCATATGTATGAAGATGATAAGAATTATTAAAACATAACTATAAATTAGGATCTGGATGAAGAATTCACAAAAACCTTATGGTAAATCTTAGATTCAAATCAGATACAATAGAATGTGTCACTCCATTAAACCTTACCTCTTATTTAATGTATATAAATTAAATATGATCAAATAATTTAATTTATTTGATTGCAATGAAGTGTGATGAGTTTATAAGGAAATATACTGTAACCCAAATAGCATTATGGATCTTATACATTTTGGGGAGTACAACAACATAATACCTGATGATGTTTTACCATTTACATTATTGTATGACTAATAAATACAAAATCTTTTTAGAATTATGTCTCTTAGACTTAACATACCGAAACACCAAGCATTGAGATACATACACTAAAATATGTCTCTTTAAGCTATCCCACCTGAAATAACCTTACATACCTCTATACTTCTTTATACTTCTATGATGAATAGAGAATTATGAACCATGAGCCTCATCTAACAACTAATTATTCAAATTTGGTATTGACAGAACACACACATAGTTCTTGGACCATATATTTCCATCACAATCAAGGTTAAACTCAAGAACATTTCTTAAATTCATTTTTAGTTTCTCACCTTTGTCCTATGATTATTTAATCCGCACAAGGATAGATAGTTGAACACTCATTTGAGAAAGATAATATTTCTCCCCTTACTTCAAGATTTCATGATCCATCCTTTTAAAATCTATAAATATTGGAACTTTTGAGATCATCATCATAGATAAGATTTCATGAACCTTTCAACTCAAAGAATGGACCACCTTGTTATATTTCTCAGTGTGTTAATATATTAAGTAGTCATAATATTTAATCAACTTCAACCATCTACTTTGGCACATATTAAGCTATTTTTGAGTGAATATATACATTAAAATTTTATTATCATTATATATCACACCTTCTTACATAATGATAATGCCTCTATATCTTTAATGAAAAAATTACCATAGCTTACTCTAAATCATTAGTTGGGTAAATTTTCTTGTGATCCTTCAATTAGTGGGAGGCATAAATTATCACCATATCATTCTGAATGAGGAAAAATATATGTATCTTATTTGATTCATCACTATAGATCAGAAACCATTCTAAACTATAGGTTGATATAATAAAAGGTTCACTAACTAACCTTATCTTTAGTTTCATGAAATTTTCTTCACATTCATCTATCTAAAGGAACATGTATCCCTTCCGATTTAACTTTTTTAGTGTATTATATAATCTTGAGAAATCCTACAAAACGTTTTGATAATATTCAACTAAACTAAGAAAAGTATATATATCATTCATATTTTTTGGTCTGAGACAACATTGAATAAATTCCATGTTTATTGGGTTTACCGATATACCTGCTTTTGAGATTATATGACCTAAAAATGAAACTTTTTGTATCCAAAATTCAGAATTTATAAATTTTTCATATATATTATCCTTCCTTACGGTCTTCAATACAATTCTAAATTGATATTCATGCTCTTACATAATATTTGAATATATAATAATATTATCTATAAAGATCACCAAAAACTTATCAAGGTAATCTATAAACTCTATTTATTTAAACCATGAAGATAGTGAGATAATTTTTAAGTCTAGAGAGAATTACTATAAGATCATAGTGTCTAAAACTTATACAGAATTATTTGATGGGTATATCCTTCTTCTTGAATATCAATTTATTATATCTATAATGATGGCCAATCTTGTAAAAGTATTTAGCTCTATTTAGTTGATCCAAAAGTCATCAATACGAGGTAAAATATAATTTTTAGTTATAGAGATATTGTTAAGTTCATGATAATAAATGTAGAGTTTCATTGATCCATATTTATTCTTAATAAAAAGAATAAGTGTACCCCAAGGTGATTCACTTGGCTGAATTAATCCCTTTCAAAGATTCTACTGGAGTTTCTTTTGAATTCATGTAACTCAATTAAAGCCATTCTATATGGAGTCTTTAAAACTAGTGTATCTTCAAGTATGAGTTATATTGAAAATGTAACTTCATTATTACATGGAATGAAAGGAAATTATTTTGGAAAGGCATCAAAAAACTTCCACAAAATAGGAATATATTTGATGTTTAGTTTCTCTCCAACCATTTGAGATAAACACCCCTTTTGAATAGAAATCAAGACCAATATAACGGATGTAATTTCCATCGGAAGTTTATATTTATAATCACACTAATAGATGATCATATGTTGTTTTAAAGTATCAAATGTGACTTCCCTTCCTCTATAATTAATGTGGGATTTATATAAATAAAGACAAATCATGCCTAAAATAACATAAAATTCAACCAGTGGGAGACTAACATGATTTACAGGAAGCACATTCCCACAAACTTCAATTAGAGAGGAACTATATATTTGAGATGCAATCATTATACCATTAGGGGTATTAACTGCTAATTCATCAATGAGGTGGTATTGTGATACCCTTATCAATTTTTTTAGATTTAAAAAAGTGGGTAAATCTAGAATCAAATAAGACACTAAAACTTATAGAGTGGATGATAATTATACCTTTAACTATTTAATTATCATACCTCTCATTATTAATAGTGATCCCATGAGATTTCCATTTTTTTATTTGATTAATATGTTACTAACATTGGTCATTGTCATTAAACTTCAGGTTTGAGAATTGGTTATAATAATACCCATACTCCTTGAATTTAAAACACTAAAGTGTGGGTGGTGTATTCTATAGTTATTTATCTCCATCATTAGCTAAATTCTTCTTCCCATTACATCATAATTTTATTTCCTTATGAACTTCCTTTCCACACTTAAAACATTAACCTATTACCTTGATAAAATTTCCTCCATGTTTCCTTTTATACTTTGAGTATAAATGAATTCTCATATTCTTCTTTCTATGGTTTTTAGAACTTAATTTAAATTTCATATTTATTTTCTTATCAAAACCATGAGATTGATGAGTAGATCTAATTTCAACTTCCACCTTGATATCACATCGAATGATTTATTCACAGATAATAAAGTATCTTATGGATAATTCCCTTTAGAGAATTGGTTTTAAGCCACTGAAGAATTGATAAACCTTACTTTCTAGTTGGACTATAACACTAGAATCGCACCCCATAGGGCTTGTAAAAGTTTCCTCATAGGTACTTATAGATTCATTGTCCTTCTAATTTATCACAAAGAATTACTTCTCCATTTTCCTATGAATAATATGACAAAATTACTTATTTAAAAAGAAGCTCTTAAACTCACCCACTCCATAGAGTGAATTTATTCTCATTTCCTTTTGTTATTGATAAGATTCCACTATTGATCTGATTCTCCTTCCAAATGATAAACAACTAAAATAATTTTTTCATGATTTAAATAATAGAGAATGGAAAATATCTTTTTAGTTATACTGACCCATTAATAAAAAAATAATGGATAAATAGACCCACAAATAGAAGTTGGGTGTTTCCTCATAAAAGACTCAACATAACTTCTTCCCTCCTTTTATCATTTGGAAGATCTATAAAATTCATATCTTGTGAAATTTCAATAAGTATAAAAATAATATTTTTAATTCTAGTTCCTATAACATTTGATTTCTTAGGAGAAAAATAATTTCATTGTTCACTACATTTTGAATTAACATGGTTCCTTTAGGTTCCATCCATTAACTAGAATAAAAAATCATAGTGTGATATAAAATAATCAAAGTGGAAAACCGCATAATCATGAAAAAATAATTTATATAATATCTAACTCATGAATTTTTTTTCAATATATGACACCTTATGTTTAACCTAAGTTTTCCATGATCATCACATATTCAAATCCTTCATGATGGTTCATAGAGAAAATATAAATTAACCTAAGCATACCCTTGGGAGTGTAAAACTTGGTGTACAGTAAGGACACAATCACTATTTACTAGAATGATGGTCAATATACACTTGAATAACTCTTTTTTTGGGTTATTAACCCTATATGTATCTATGCCAAAACCACGTACACTTGTAGTATCCAAACATGGATGTTTTTTTAATGAAAACCACACTATTTTTCTTTACCATAACTTAGGAAATTATCTTATACACAGGATTATCCTAAGGTTTATCACTAAAATTTTCTCAAACTCGATATGATACCAACTATATAAAACCAAAATTTATGTATATTAATATAAAATCATATTAGATAAATATTAAATAAATAACATTATGATACATTTTAGAATTGTATAGGTCTGGTGTATTTGAAAACTTGGATACATAAAAAACTTGTTCATAAGGTATCTATATCATATCCCAATAAATTATTCATAACTAGAACCCTTCTTATTAATATCATACTTAGAGACATTATTTATAACTTGGGGAAAGAAAATATAAGAAAGGGTGATATCTGATGCTCAGTAAGGGTAAACATGGTAGATATCAATCATCACTTAAACATAACCTGAGCATAAGCATATACGATCATGAGTGTGACATTTGAAAAGCATAACTTGTATATCATAGATCATAATATTGATTAATGGATAAAATATTGGCAGTTTATAAGAAATGAATCATAAAGGAATCAAAGAACATGATCCATGAAAGCATAAAATTTTCATAAGACATAAGTTTGTGGAATATATAGAAATTTCAAAAATCATTTCTTTAGTAGTCAATGCTCACTTCTAAGACTATCACAGTGGATTGAGTTCACTACCCAGACCATCATATACTTAGTCAATGTTCACTCCCAATAGTATCATAGTACATAGAGTCCCTTATTGAACCATATTCAATCACCATTCCAATCCTTATTATCTCATGAGATATCTATCTTCACCCAATGCATTGGAGGGATATATAATTCTAGGACCACCCATCCCATAATAAAACCCATACACATGTGTGTCAAAAGATTATAAATCAATCATCATAGTATAACCTATGGAAAGAAAACTAGTTTCATAAACATTTCATCATATCATCATATCATAACTCGTGCAAAGGAAATGGGTTTCATAAATGTTTCATTATAACATAATTAACTAGTGGGAAATAATCAAGTTTCATAGAATCATCCTTAAAAAAATAATCATCATAAGCCTTACAAAGAATGAAAGTGGATGGTATCATTGGGTTATATCCCTATTAAATAACAATTAACATCAAAATATGTCCTCTTAGATGAAAATACCTTTATAAGACATCTCAAATATTTATTAAGGAAAATAGCCATTTCATTATAAAATCACATCTTTAAAATATAAAAATTTCAAAAATATTAAGGAATACAATTTCTTTGAAAAGGAAGTTGGAAAATTTTAAAGGAAGGTTTAAATAATTGAGTGTTCATGGTGGTGGGAAATTCCATTCATGACATTCATATTAAAACAATGATTCCTTTCACATTTTTGGTAAAAAGTCAAAAGTATAGTGTTTAAAAAATGATAAGAATATTCCTTTTAAGTCATGTTATAAAAATAAAATCATGGGTAAAAATTTATTTAAACAATTATTTGAGAATAAAAAAATTATTGAAAATATTTATAGAAAACATTGACATGGAAGAAAAAGGATTTTCGACTAAAAACAGAAATAAGGTTGAATTTTTTTATAAAAATTATTTTCGTCTCTTGAGCACTTAAAGAGAGTAAATTAAAGTAAATAATTTATTCAAAAAAAATAACCAGAGTAGAAGAAAATTATTTATATTCTTTAGAGTTAGATCATGAAATTTCATCATTGGAATCTTAATCATAAATAATCACACTAAATAATGAGATTGTAACATAAAAACCTTACATCTAGTTATGATTTCTTTGAAACCTCTATAAACTACTATATAATAAATTTAAATTTATTATAATTATATACCATAATCATATAAACACTTAAAATATTATATTTTATCCCATTATATCATTTTAACACCCATTTATTAATAATTCTTTATAAAAATGGTCATTTTTAGGTGTTTACTGTTTTGTTTTTCATGAGAATTTCAGTTCGGTAGTTCTAGTAATTATAATTTAATGATGGTTAAATTATATATAAAATTTTAATAAAATATAAATACCATATATATTCATTATATATATATATATTTAGATTCATATATAAAGGATAGTGATAGAAAAAATAAAAAGACCATTTATAGTGTCAGTAAGTCGTACATATTAATGAACACTGTTTTCAATTTTTTTCGTATGGAAAAAAATAAACGTAAATATTAATTCACATTTAAATAATAAATTTTATATCATACATATAATATATATTAATTAAATATAAACTTATTACCACCTATGTAAATTTTAATTGAAAAAAAATCACATCGCTTCGTGGAGGTGGTAGTCCACATGTATGCATGAGTTATGTTTTTATTTTCTAATGGATTAGAAGGTAAGAAGGTAGATATGATATTATAATTCTAGAATAATTATTATATCATAGATATAATATAAAAATTAAACCCACAATAATAATTTTCAATGAAATATATTGATGGAAAATGAATTCCATCGCTACATGGTGGTGGTAGTCCACACGTATGCACGAGCGACACTCTCACTTCCTATTTGATGGGAAAGAGGGTGGATAATGATGGTTTCATGACTATAATAACATTTAAGTGTATTTATGATACCAAATTTATTATTTTATGATGAATACCACATATTTATAAGATGTATAGGAAGAAATAAATTGAAAGAGGCTGAGTATTACGATTACCTCTTCTTTGAGAGACTTCCTTTATATCATTTCTTAAGGACCCCTGAAATGGTATTTTAAGTTTACAAAAAACTATAATTTGGGGATAAGATGTTTAATAATAGATTTTTTTTGGATTTTTTCTAGATATATTGATCAAATTGGTGTGAAGAAAATAGAGAAGGGGTGTCCTTTTATTTGAGAGGGAAATGAAACACAATGAATTACAAAAAATATTAAAATATAATTAAGTTATTCTGAAGAAAAATTCTTCCAAATGTCTAGATATTTGAAGAAAAATAATATAATGTTGAAATATAATCATATAATTAAATTTAAATAGGTTTTTGTTTCATTTTAGATGTTATATTTTAGTTTAACCAATTGATTAACCAATTTTAATCACAACTGTAGTAATGACCTTTTTAATATTTATGGGTCCTAATTTTACTAATAAGGTAAAATTTAACTAATAAATGGAAAATTTATGAAATTTTACACCATTTTAAATAATAATTTTCCTCTTTTAATATTTATTGTAATTTTAAGTAATTTAATAAAATATTATTTAACATAAAATATCATTAATGTCATTTTTGAAACTATTCATTTAATTTGACTTTAAAGAAAACATGAAAGAAAAATAATTTAAATATAAACCTTATAAACATTTCTAATTTGTTATATTTATATAAAAAGTTTTTGGAACACAATAATTCACCAAAATACTATTACTTTTTAATATTTTTAAAATCATTTATTTTATTTTTCTATTATTTGAATAAATACCGTGTCAGTGCAACAAAAACATTTAAGGTAATTATTCAATCACTATAAATTAGAAATAAATGACCATGATAAAAAATAATTCATTCTTCAAATAATAATTTATAATGAAACTTATCCTATTTTTATCCTTGTAATAAAAATTTAGAGTTATTAAAGTCAGTAGAGTGATATATTGTATTTATTGTTTTCTTTAATTAATATAAATGTAATAATCAATGAAAAATGGCACCGAGTGGCCATATATTTTATAATTTTATGAACATGAACAAAATAAACGCATCCAACAGGATAAATTTAAGTGTTATATAAATTTTAAAGCCTTATAATAATGTTTAATCCTCTTTACCCATTTTACCCTTACCAAGGTAATAAATCATTACCAAAGTTAATATTTATAATGATAAAATATAAAAGGGACCTATTTAAAAAATTTGAACATTCTGATTCAAAAAATGAGATACATTTTTCCAGATTCAATTTATATAAGTGGTATAAGTTTATTTTAAAATAAGTGCAAAAAACATGACAAAAACCATTTTTTAGAAAAGTACACTTTTAATTATAATACTGGATTTACTCTTATCACATTCCTAGAAAAAATAGATGAATTTTATAATATTTTATTGAATATATAATATATAAATTTCATTACATTTTTCCAAAATAAGGACGAATTTAATCTATTTGGATAAAAAACACATTTTGTGCATAAAAACAGTTTTTCCAAAAAAACATTACTTTTACTGTCAAATGTTTTTAATATTAATTTCTAATCAATTAATAAACAATTAATTTATTTTATATAAGTGTAAGAAATAAATTTTTCTTAATTTAGTTAGTATTATTCATACCTTCCATTACAACTTCTAGGACATAATTATCACATTAAATAATAATATTTCAATAATATATCGTGGTTCATTTAAAATTAGTGTTTCATGTTAAGAAAATTTTCAAATAAATAAAATTTATTTATAGAGAAAT
Source organism: Viscum album (assembly GCA_963277665.1). Taxonomy (NCBI): domain Eukaryota; kingdom Viridiplantae; phylum Streptophyta; class Magnoliopsida; order Santalales; family Viscaceae; genus Viscum; species Viscum album. The sequence goes on from OY728131.1 coordinate 2,067,008,782, forward strand.
ATATCATAAAATCTCTGGGTGTTATAGTATGAGAGAAAGAGTAAACTAGAGAGAAATGTGTTGTGCACAATGATTCTTAATTCTCAATTCACCCTACATTATAGAAAAACAATCTATTTATAGAGTTAAAGATTAGGTTAAAACATTATTTAATATCACAAAGGAAAATAAATAATATAATAAACCTTATCTAACCCCATTCTATATAATAATTATATTACTATTTTATAGTGTTCTCTATCTAGTGCAATAATAAATATTATTCTATCGTCTTTCAAATTAGTATTTATCACTAGATACAATCTTGGACCACTAATTCTATTTGGCATTTGTTGAATACTCAAATAAATATTTATTCATAAATAAATATTCTATTTATTGACTGGATAATAAATAATTATTTAATATTTAATAAATTTAAAAAAAATATTTAATTCACAATATATATAATAAATATTTATCAATTATTTAATTAACTAAATAATTATGAACAAATAATTATTTATTACCTTTGAAATATTTATGATCAATAAATTCTAAATAAATTTATTCCTCTATCTTGAGAATAATATTTATTCTAATAACTAAATTCAAATATAATTTAATTGGGATAAATGGAAACACTTAGTGTCTGACCCTCTAAACTTCTTTCTCATTGGGACCAGGCGGCCCTGCCTAATGTCCATGATTACTGTCTAGCGATGGGTCAAAGAACCCAAGAGAAAGAATTTAATTCCACAACATTGAAAACCCCACACCAATTATTACTATGTAATATAACCCCTATTTCACAATATATCATCAAATAGGTTACACACTTGTGTCTCAAACCTATCCTTCTTGATACCTCTTTCTTTAACTATCTAAAATATAATCATCCTTACACCATGGACATATAATTTAATATGATGGTTCTATTTAAATCAATGAGATGAGATATCAACTTCCATTAATATGGAAGGGAAAAATCCTTCCATAACTTATTAATAAATAAATTCTCATTTGCAACACACCAAATGCACCCTATTTCCCATGAACATATAGTGACATGGTTTTGGTCAGTGTATCAAAGTATAAGAGTCATGAAAATAATTCATAATAATCTTAAAGTACAAGAACCACTACACACAGTTATAGATAGGAATATTCGATGACACATGAACATGTATAATTCCTATCGGTGGGTCTTTTCTCATAATCTCCCTTATTGGAGATTAATAAGTGAGTACTTCATGAGAAGAAGACTCATCTTATTACAAGTACTCACACATGACAGTAAACATTCTATGTGTCCCATCATATCATTTTATCGAACTGTAAGAATATATTTATGAATATTATCATAGAATTTAAAGGTTCTCATCATATTAGGGAATTGATAGACCTTATCAATTTGAAAGATATTCTAGGATATTATTACATTAAAGTCATGCAGAACAATAAAAAATATATAATAAGTTGGTCTATTAATATTAAAATATTCAAATATTTATGTACTCTAAAGTATAAAAAGTTGGTTCTAGAACACCAACTCCAACAGACTCCCACCTGGGCTAGAGATAACTGCCTAAGACTTTCAGTCCACTAGACCTCACATATAACAACCCGATATTTTATGATAAGTATTCTTTTTAATTTATTTGATGTCATGTGTTTTGTGCTACAACAATATTATCTTGTGCTATACGCAACACCGTATTATCTTGTAGTATACGCAACACTATTCTTAGATTGTGTTACACACAATTTCAAGTTCGTTTGATAATAGTCATTCTACGCAACATTGAGTGTATATATATATATATATTCAATGTATAAATGAAATATGGTTGGATTATGTTATATGAAACAACAAAAGAGTCTTGAACAACACGCAACCCTAACTTGGCTTTCATTACATGCAATCATGACCTTCCTCGATAGCGTGTGTTGTACACAATACCGGGTTTTACTAAACAATGATAAATGGTTATAATATAATCACAAACTAGCCGTTATGAATAGTATTTACTAAATTGTGAATTTTATAACATTATTATTCATCTTACACATTTTCTAGAACATGGTATGAGAACAAAATAAATTTTTCATGTAAAATAAGTATTTTTCAAAAAATGCAGTTTTGCCACCTTTTGATGGCGCACCCACATTAAATCTAGATTCTGACATGTTTATAAGTTCAATTTTACAAAATAAACTTCTTATTTTGAACCAGTATATAAAATATTACATTGGATAAAGTTTTGATATTTTTCTGATAACTTTCATATTTTAATGAATAGTAAAAACACACTATATTTTAATTAAAAACAACATTTTTTCATCGTAATAATTTATATAGTTAAATTATAATATTGAATGGTTTTAAAGTATAAATATAATATATTTTTACCATTTAATATAATGTATGTCATTAGCATTGATTTTACCTTGAATTCGTAGGTTAAATCAATTCAATCTTTTGCAATGTTTTAAAGAAAACCCGTTTTCTTTCGACAACGAGATTAATTTTAATTTAATTTCTGAAACTTTTGTGTATTGAATTTAGAAAAATGGATTCCATATTTGGAATCAGTGGGTCCAAATTATGTTAATAAGCTACTTTTTATTTTTGGGCATTATGAATAGTAACTACGGTAAATTTTATTTACCATAGTTAAAGGTAAATTAGGTAATTAAGGGTAAATATAAGATTATAAAATTACCCTAACACCTTCAAAAATTCTATTGGATAGCTAAAAGTCGACCCATATCACCTAAGGGTTGTATTAGATTCATTTTATGGACTTTTTACAATAAAAATGGTTTAATTATTATTAAAACCAAAGAAAGTGACAACAAGTCACTCTCTTAAATCTTATAAGTATATTAATTTTAATTTAGTGATAAACTTCATGAAACTTAGAACCTGAAAAGTCTTCAGAAATATAATAAAATTATCTACATCATATGAATTTATTTATAATTTTTAGGGATTAAATAATTATCATTAATTGTGACACAATAGCGATGCAGAAATTGTTTATCTAGTGAAAAATCAAGAATATAGTTTTTATTAAACTAATAGTGACCATAAAAGGCACAAAACCCTGACCAAAACTTATTGGTCATGTAAATTTAAACCATAATCATCCAATGGTCGAATATTTTACCATTTGGATCCTTATAAAAGCAATTATGACACTTATATTATTTTATTTTAAATGATTCCAAAGTTGTCACCTTTATAATTTAATAAACATAAAAATTTAAATATTGTGATTTTAAGATGATAAATTCTAGTAAAAGTATTATTGTGAAAGTTAATAGATTTATCTTCATCATAGGATTTTCTTTTTAATTTTTATACAAAAAATAAGTATATTAAATAATTATACAAAAATGTTGTAGTAATTATTTATTAACAGATAAACCAAATAAATTGTTTTAAAAATAATAAAATAAATATTATATGAACTATTTAATGTGATAAACTAATTTTATATATACATATAACCTTTTATGAATCTATAAAGCTTTTATTTCTAACATATATTCTGTATATATTTTATTTAAATTCAAATAAATGAATAGTGTCAAAAATGACACTATTGTTATTTTATAAAAATAACATATTATAAAATTGTTTAAAAATCACAAAAATATTTTCAAATTATAAATTTAAATTTATATGGTCTAAAATGTTATAAATTAACCAATTATGGAAAATTCACAACAAATAAGTAATTATTTTTTATAATTTAAAATTTAGAATGTTATTACCACAAATAAAATTAAATTGATTAAATAAGGATAAATCAAGTTGATAATGTTTAAAATAATTTACTAACATGTCTAAATCTTATAAATTGATGATATTACAACCATATATCATCTAATATTCTAATATGAGTCATTTTTGGAGGTTTTTAAGTGGGGTTAGATTTATTATAAATTAATATTTTTAAGATTTCCAAAGGTGCCTCTTTCCTCCCTTATAAAAGGGCACCTCCCCCTATCATCTTTACACAACTTTGAGCCTTAAAGCTCGGCCAACCCCTTACCATTTCCCTTCTCAACTTCCCTATAAATATTCTTGAGGTCCTGTTATTCTTCAAAGACCAATTGTAGTTCCCTAATAGGAGGTTTCAAAGAGGCGTGTCGAAGAAGAGGTAATATCCGTTACCGATTCTTTCAAATTTATTTCTTCTTCTACTTCCTCTTATTTAGTTGTTTCATTATAAAGTAATAACATCAGTATCACTAATATAATGTAATGTTATTATAAATATGAAACAACCCTATTTCACCTTCTATCCATCCTACGGAAAACAAAATCACCGCGCATGCATACGTACAGAATACCGTCTCCACACCGTGGTGTAATCTGTTTTTCCACCAACACCTTAAATGGATGGGTATAATGGTGTAAAGAATATCTATATATTGTTATTATAACATCATATTGATTCTGATATATTATACCATCCAATCCAATTCTATTCAATAATTATGGGAATGATATCATCGCTCGTGTGTACGTACGGACTACCGTCTCCACGATGCAGTGAGATTCATTATCCATGTTAGCCATACATAAATTATCATAATGTTTATATAATGAATAATAATGAAATATATTAAATAATAATGCTACTGGATTTATGTATATATATATATGTATGTCATCTATTTAGTTTCATTCAATTTAATAAGGAAACGAAAGCAGTGTTCATGCGTACGTACGGCCTACCGTCTCCATGAACGATGTATTTCATTCCTTTTATCGATATATAATATATATGTATATGATGAATATATATTATATATAAATAATGTTTTACTTTCTGGAATTATGTAAATCAGGATATAAGTAATAATATCAAGAATGACAAGTCGAAACACATACGATAAATGAAATGATTTTACCCAAAATGCTTCTTTAACATGGAAATTACAAAAGAAAGGGTAATATAAAGTCATAAGTGAAACATATATGATATCATAACAATAAATATGATTATTTATTAAGTCAATGACATTATTTAAATCATTATACAGGTGGTTCGGATCCATACGAAGCATATCGGACCTAAGGTAAGGGATAATTATTCCAATCTCATTCTTATCCGAGATTGTTTACTCGTAAATATTTACTGGGGGTTATGTTTATTATCCATGTTCATATGATCTAATTTTTTTTTCATAAAATTTTTACTTTCCTTACATGTATGTTTAAGACATTTTTACCCTTTTCTTACTTTTACCACATCGTATGGAAGGAATCTTTCTTTTGTTTACCATATGAGGTACTTTTTGACTTTTCCGACAAAAGTACGAGGAGATTGTTATTTTTAACGTATACGGCGTGAATGGATTTTTATGGTTTTATAAAGCCTTAATTTCATGAATCTTCCTCCAAAATATTTCATGAATATTTTCAAAAAAATACTTTTCATTTAAAATTGCATGGAATTTTGTGAAACGAAAATGATTTTGAAGAATAAAGGATATTTTCCTCAAGAATTCATTTCAAGTGTTTTATCAAAACCATTTTACATCTAAGATGACATTAATTCATATGTTTATGTTTCATGTATAATGTCTCTATGATTTACATGGTTTCACTTTTCTTATGATGAAATATCCATTTGTTTTATATGGATTATGTGATGATGGGATGATGTTTATGAAACCCATTTTATTCTTTGGGTTATGATGGATGATTTATGTTTATGTTGTGGAACAAGTAAGAATGATTTCATTATGAGATGGGTGGGACCTATATCTCCATACAATGCATTGGGTAAAGATTTATATCTCATGATATAGACATGGTAGGAACGATAAGTTAATCTGGTTCAGTGTTACAGGACTGAAACAGGGAGTGAACTCGATTCAGAAAGAGACTTTGTCCACTAAGATGGTCTTGGCAGCAATGCCTTGGCTACTATGGAAATCATAACATGTGCTGAATGGTTGCCACAATTACATGTTTTATTTACATTATATTTTATCATGATTTATGTTCCATTATGATATATTCCTTATGTACTTCCACGATTTATGTCTTTGCTCAAGATTTTGATGTTTAAATTTCATGTTCAAGTTTTTGCATTCAAATGTTTATGGATTGTTTTATGTTCACTATGTTTTCCCTTACTGAGAATTTGAGCTCACCATTTTTATGTTTTCTTTTCCCTAGGATATAAGGAAAGGTTTTAGGTAAGAAAAAAGAGGGAAGATCTTTATGGGAGATGTTGAGGATCTTCCACCACGATTAGAAGATTACGTTCCGAGTTTGCAAAGGCACTAAACTATTACGGTCCTTGTGTGTCTGTTTTTGTTATGTATTAAGTATTCCTCAAAAGTAATCTAATATCCATGTACGTCAAGCTTCGGGTATCTACATCACATGATGATCATGTTTCTTCTAAGTTAAGACTTTATTCAAGGGGTCTACCACATTGTCTATCATGGATATTCTACAAACTAAAACTTCACATGTTTGAGAAAAATAACTCAAGAGATGACACTTCCAATGTATGTGTTTCATCTACTGATTTAAAATAGTCTCCTTTTCAAGGGCCACCACTATAGTATTATCACAATTGAGTGTGGTAAGATCTTTACTATTAGGTACCTTGTCAAGATATTTAATGAAGTTTCTTATCCAAACTGCTTTCTTAGCTACCTTAGAAGCCGTAATATACTCAGACTCTGCTATATAATCTACGACTACAACTTTCTTTGAGCTTTTCTACTACATAAAACCTCAATTTAGATTGAATATGAATCCCACATGTCATTTAGATCATCTTGATCTATTTGGAAACTAGAATTTTTATATCCTCTGATGACTAGTTCCTCATCTCTTCTATATACCAGGAACATATCCTTATTATGTTTCAAATATATAAGGATAGTCTTGGTTTTCATCCAATAGAAATCACATGGGTCAACTTGATATATTCATACCACACTTAAGGTGTAGGTTAAATCTTACCTTATACACAATATAGCATATATGAATGACCTAATCACCGATGTGTATGGAGTCCTTACCATAATATTTATTTCCTCATGTGCCTGAGGACACATTTTCTTAAAAAGATGAAATCTATGTGACATTGGAAATAATCCCCTATTGCATAGTTCTATCCTTAATATTTTATTCATCTCATCAATATATGTACCTTTAATTAGGCCGAACAACCTCTTGGATCCATCATGGTGAACATTGATCCCAAGAATATATGATAGTTCAACTAAGTCCTTCACAAAGAAGCATGTTTTTAACTACACTTTAATGGAATGTAATACTAATATTTTATTTCAAATAAGTATTATTTTATTGATATAAAATATTAAGAAAATGAAGTCACTCACACTAAACCATTTTTAGACACAAGGCTCACATTTTTTCATTATGCAACCAAATCCCATTATGGATTCATCAAACTGAGTGTTAACTGACTTAGATGCACGCTTTAATCCACAAATGGATATTTTCAATTTTCTTACCTTTTTGTCATTATTTGGAGTCACAAACCCTTCAATTTGTGTCATATATAAATATTCCTAAAGGTTTCCATTTAATAAGAATATTTTGGTATCAAACTTTAAAATATCATATTCATGGTAAGCTGTAATGGGAAGTATAATTATAATGGATTTCAACATATAAACTAGAAAAATGGTTTCATCATAGTCCATGCCTTGCCACTGTTTGAATAATTTTGCAACCATTTATGACTTATAAGTACAAACATGTCTATACATTTCTATTTTATTCTTGAATATGCATTTACAACCAATGTTATTTATATAAACTAGTGGATCTACCAAAGTATAAACATTGTTTTGGAATATAGAACCCATTTCAGAATTCATAGCCTCTTGAAATATGGAGACATGTGTTCTACTTACTATTTTCTTATAGGTTACAAGATCATTATTATCAATTAATAATGAGTCACCATCATTTTTGACTTGAAAATCATATCTTTCAAGTTTTATATCCTCTCTTGTACTTATATGTAATACTTGTGTCTCTTAAACTTATTCTTCTAGGAGGAATTGTGGAATTTTTTTCATATTCAAAATCTTTTGTACCTTGATACTAGAATACATCAATGTTTATCTCTTTTACACTATTTTTTTGGATATGTTCTCCATCTTAAGGAATAAAACTTGTCTTTCCTCTCTTACCTTTTTGTATGAGGGGTTATATAGGTAATATACCCTTATTTCCTTATGGTAACCTATAATGGTAAACATTGTGCATTGGGGTGATTGTTTATTACCCGAAGAGGCATTAAAAATAATTAAACTCCCCACACATGTAATTATAAAAATACAGGTTTCTTTCCACTCCACAATTGGTATGTAATAACGAATTCTTCTTTAGTCATCACTAATTTCAGTATTTATGTTGTTGTCTGTAATGAGAATCCCCCAAAAGGATAATTTGACAATTACACGACTCGTCATTTATCTCACCATGTTTAACATGGTGTGGTTACTCCTTTCAATTACAATATTCCATTGTGGTTTATAAGGAGGTATGATTTGGGTTAGAATCCCAAAATCTTGTAAATAATCAGTAAATTAATGATTAAGACATTATCCACCATGATATGAGTGAAATTTCTCCATCTTCTACCATGTTGATTCTCAAATTCATTCTTACATTCCATGAATCTATCAAAGGAATCAAAATTATGACTCAATAAGTATACACATCTATATCTACTTAAGTCAGCAGTAAAATTTATGAAGTATGTGTACACACCCCTTGCTTTAGTTCGAAAAACTCCACACACATCGGTATGATATAACTTAAGAAGATCTTTAGAATTTTCACCTTTTACACTAAATGGTGTTTTTTTCATTTTTCCTTATAAACATGTATGATACACACCTAGTGGTTTTAGTTTAATGAAATCCAAATATCTATCTTTATGAAAATTGGTCAAACACTTTTTGTTTACATGTCCTATATAGTGATGCCATAGTTTGGTGTGGTATGAGTCATGTGAGTTTGTTTCATTATCAATTTACATTTCTTGGTTTTAATAATTTAACACATAAATTTTATCACCTTGATATTTTATATTTCTTTATAAATAACTTTTATTTCTTTGATAGCTTTCTTTACACACAACATTGAGTTTAAACGAAGAGTGATACACTATTGAAATATTATTATTTAATTTCATAGTAATCACTTAGACATTAGATTTTTGGGTATGAATAAGACTAAATAAATTATGAAAAAATTATGGTTTATAATGAATTCATTAGTTATAAATTGATTATAAATGAATATAAAAATCATTTGAAGGTAAAAGTGATGTTTTTGTAAAAAAAATGTATGCACGCAATGTGTTTCTATAAATTAAATTGATCACTATTAGTGAATTATTTTAATTAAATTTATGTATTATATATTCAACCAAATGTTTTAACATCCATCTAATATTTTTCTAGGCATGAGATAAGAATAAATCTAGTTTTATGCTTAAAAAATTTAATATTCTAAAAGTGGTTTTCATCATGTTTTAAAATTTTTTTTTAAAATTAATTTATATCACTTATAGATATTGAATTTTGAAAAATGGATACCATATTTAGAATAATTAAGTTCAAAAAATTTAAATACACCCCCTTTATTTTTTTCATTATAAATAGTAACCATGGTAAAATTTATCACCTCAATAAATGAAAAACTAGATTAACCTAGGTTAAAATAAAGTGTTAAGGTCACCATTTTTTATCTTCATTATTTTTGGATTAACGTAAATAGAAACTTATTACCTTATTCTATAAATTTAGTTATTTAAGTGTCACTTGTCCATGAAATTGTCCTATATAATATTTAAAGTAAACATAATTACAAAATTTCACTCTCTTACGTTGAAATATCTCTTATGCATTTACACAGTGATAAAATAAAGTTATGAATAAATATTAATGGTTATTTTTATCTTAATGAAATTATTTTCATGATTTTAATTTATTTATAATTTTTAGTGAACATATAATTAATTTAAATGCTTACACAGTGTCGAAACAATATTTCTTCAATTAATAGAAAAATAAAATAAATGATTAAAAAAATTAAAAGTAATATAATTTGAGTGATTTATAGTGTTCCATGATTTTTTAGATAAATATAACATATTAGGGATTTTTGAAAGGTTTATAGTCAAATTTAATTTTTGTATTTATGTATTTGATTTCAAATTAAATGAATAGAGTAAAAAATTACATTAATGATATTTTATGAAACTAATATTTTTTATTTTTTTTAAAAATCATAAAAATATTTAAATAGGACAATGGGGATAATATATGGACTAAAATTTCATCTCTTTTAAGTTTATGATCCAATTTTCACCATATAATTAAAATTATAACCCTTTAATATTAAAATTTATTACCACAGTTAAAATTAAAATTGGTTAATCAAGGTTTTAAACCAAAAAATAAGGGTTAAAATGAAACAAAAACCAGTATAAATTTCCTAATATGGTGATACATTTATCTTAGAATATTTTTATTTAAATATATATACATTTAGAATCATTTTTCTTGAAAATTATGTAGTTATATTTTAATATTTTTTGTAATTCCAAGTGTGTTCTTTCCCTTCCTTATAAAAGAGAACCCCTTATCTCTTTTATTCACACCACTTTGATCCATATAGATTGATAAATACTGGAAAATGTATCTTATAAATATCCATATACAAGTTATTGAGATGTTTTTAATCCCAAAATACCAACCCTAGGATCCTTAATAGGATATATAAAGGAGTTCTTTCAAAGAAGAGGTAATCGCCTTAACCGATAACTTTATTTTTTTAATTCTTCTTTTTCATCATATAAATATATAATAGTTATCATAAAATAATAATTTAAATTTCCTAAATATACATAAATTTTATTATGATTATTAATCCACCATTATCCACCATATTTTCCATCAAATGGGAATTAAAAGTATGACTCGTTCATACGTACAACTTACCATCTCTATGTAGCGATGCAATTAATTTTTAATCACCATATTTTATAGATGGGTATTATGATGGGTTTAATGTTTATATAAGATATATAAAACAAAATTATACTACTTAAATGATAATATAATATCTACCTTCTTACCTTCTAATTTGTTGGAAAACAATAATGTAGCTTGTGCGTACGTGTGGATTACCAACTCCATGAAGCGATGTGATTCATTTTTCATTTAAGGTTTACATGGATGGTAATAAAGACGAATTTTATGAATATATACGATTTATATGATATAATAATTATTCTTTAAAGGTAATTTATGATTTACCTTTATTTCATTCCATGTACCAGAAAGTAAAAATAGCGTTAATGCATACGTACGACCTACTATCTCCATGGATGGTGTAATTAAATTTTGTATCTCTAATTCCTCCAATCATATTTTTTATTTTCTAAAGGAAATTTTAAAGGGTATGTGTGATCCTAAAACACAAACCCTTAGTACAATCCCAACCAGTACAAGTTCAACTAACCAAGAAAACTCATCCACTGCAAAAGTCCCACCCACCTTGAAATCCAAAATTCAAATGACACAAAAAATTACTGTAATTCAAAAACCAAAAGATATCTTAGATAGTGAGCCTTCCTAAATCATGCATACACTATCATTAGTGCCGTATCCAAAAACCACCACCATCATCAGTGGAACTAAACCATACCTCACCAGCGCCGATTGATCGTCTTCAATGTCAATCTCCTAAAGCCTCCCGCTCAAACTCACTTACCAAAGAACCTTGGAGACCACCGAGTAGCTCCACATCAAAGATAATGGTGTAATAATGGATCCAGAGGATAGAAAAAATGGGCTTTTTCAAGATGAAGCAATGACAAGACCATCTCCAGATGGGAGACCTCGAACCAGAGAATCTGATAAACATATAAGGACATGTCCAGAAACCATCCTGTAAACTCTCACCTTTATCATAACCATCATCATCACATCACAATCCATTATATTCCAAAACCAAAATGCCAAAACTCTAAAGTTGAACCTGAAATAGAAGATCAAAAACCCCCAATAGAATAACACCGAGGGAGAGGAAGAAATAATGGGGAAGAAACCATAGGAAGAAACAGGGAAAATTCCTTAAAAATAAGAGAGATGTGAGGGGAAAACCCCTAGAAATAGACTGGGGCTTGAAACCCTATATGGAGAAGACCATAGAATCTTAGAGGATCCTAAATTGCCAAACCTCTATCCCAAAACCTTTATGTGCCTTTCACTCCAATCCAACCATGATACGAGTGCTGTAACCCTAGGCCAGAGTGTAGTAATGTTCCTGAGGAAGGCCTTGACAGAGCTGGGGGAGGAGAAATAGGAAGAGGAGACCAAGAACCATAGAAAGAGAAAGAGAGGACTAGGAGAAAGAAAATCCAATAAAAATTAATTTATAAGAGAGGACCATGGAGAGAAAAATAGACCAACACCATCGGGGAGGAACCCAATGAGGAGGAAGATGCCGAGTTGAGAGGAGAGTCTGAGAGCAGACCTGGGGAATAGGGCGACATCCATATATCTCTACTTTTTATGGATTATTATAAGTATATATATGATGAATATATATTATATTTATTTCATTAAGAAAATTATGTATATGATTTAACCATGATCAAATTATAAGGACCCAAACCGCCAAACCAGAACATACATGAAAAATGAAGTAGTTATCACACAAAATAATGAATTTAATTATGAATTATAAATAAGAATGTGATAAAAGGTTATAAGTAAAAAATATATGGTGTGATATATATTATTATGGTTATATAATATATGTATAATAAATCTATATTGATTATATTAGATGTTAAAACACATAAAAATGAAGTTAAACTTGAGGAAAAGGATTATTTCAGAATCTCATCATTATTTAGGATCTATTATGTTTAAGTCTTAAATGGGAGAAATATTTGATATTTATATATAAAAACCAATATATTTTCTTATAATATGGTTATTTCCAAAAATTACATATTTTACTCTCATTTTTCTCTGTTTAAGTACTCTATATACCGAAATAAGTTTTTAAAGAAAACTGAATTTGATTTTATACTTAGTTGGGAATATTTTCATTATATATTTTCCTTAATATGTTTTAAAGATTTTTTTAATATTATTCAATTATTTATTAAATATATTTCTTCCCATTTTTGGATTTTTACACAATGGTTTTAAAATGCATCTTCATATCCTTTTTCAAATGGGGTCTATTTTACTGAAAATCTGAAAGTAATATTTGTTTCATAATATACATCATGAATAGAATTTATCATAATAATAACCATGAAATTATTTTAATATTACTTTAAATGTTTCAAAGTTTATTTTTAATAAATTATTTCCATAACATTTTGGAAATTTTTAGATTATAAATAAGTGATTTGAAAGCGAAAAGGGTATTTCCCTTAACAAACTTTCCTGCTATCTTTCTAAGTATTCTCATTTATGTCAACATCCTTTAATTAATTTTATAATTTATTGAGGTTATAATATAATGATACCAAAAAATATATTGCAATGGATGGTTTATGATTATTTTTAATGGTTAAAGTATTTCTATTCCATATGATAATTCTTTCAATATGAATAATTATTGATTTTCAAGTCATGTTGATTAAGTTTTATTTTTTATTCATATGGTGAATGTATTAGACTTATTAAGTTATGGGTTGGAAATAGAATTAAATATACCATATTTTAATTGGTATGTATCATGAGACAAAATATATTGGGTATTTTTCCATGACATTACCCAATTAGGTAGATGTATTGGCATGGGGCCTTGATTGTATTTTAAGATGTCTTAGAATGTGGCCCTAATGGTTTGTTTAAGATGTTTGAAAATGATAATTCCATAATGATGAAATAATTCATTGACATCCCTATGATTATTTTTACAGTTATAATATCCATGTATAATTTTCAATATCATGTTATTATTTATATGAATTTTTTTTATCATTTATACCTTCCATATTATTCATGCCTTATTTAGTTTCTACTATATGAATTCCCTTACCAAGAACCTTAGCTTAACTCTTTATTACATTTAATTTCCCTAGGATTCTAGGATGTGTTTTATGATTGAAATATAGGGATATTCTATAGAGAATAATTGTGTTCCCAAATAAAATACTATGTTGTATTTTATGTTTTCAAATGTAATGTGCAATTCAAGTATGCATTTAGTTTTCAAAGACTACTAAACTATTAAGTACCTTGGGATGCCTTCTATTGTATATACTAACAATGTAATAAAATAACCACCTACTCTAGGCTAGTAGGGTTGGGGTCTTTATAGTTATTATTATAGGAAGTTTAGTAGAAACATTTGGAACTAGATTTAGGAAAACATATATTGGGGAATATAACACTATAATGAACTTTCAGGACAAGTCTAAGCATAAGATAACATCATATAGTTTTAGAAAGTTATAGATTATGTGGTTTTCATAGAAATATATCATTTTTTGGATAGTATAAGTGGACATGGTTTTAACATTGATGCATATAGGTATAATAACCTCAAAAAGAGTTGGTCGAGTATATCTCAACCATCATTCTGGTGCATGATGAGTGTTCTATTACTACACCCATAGTTTAAAACTTCAAAGGGGTATTCTAAGAATAAAATACATTTTATTTACAAAAAAAATGAAAGGTTTGAAAATATTTTTTCAATTTTAGAATATTATGAAAAACCATGTTTATGATTATAATATTAGATATACATAAATTTTAATTTAGGTTAATTGTTTCACTATATTGAAAATTATATGTTATGTTTAATTATGTTATGATCTCATATAGTGTATGACATTTTTTATAAATTGTTCTTAGTTGGAGGATGTGAATTGTATCAATTCATGTAATCCATATAGGTATCTCCCTTCTAGAAAAAATAATGAATACGGATCTAGATATTTATCTAGAGCTGGACAAATAATAATTATATTAGGGTATCTAACTCAGGTTATATCCAATAAACATAACCATATGGAGCAACCAACTGATCCATACCATGGTGTAATAATGTTAGAACACTTAATGCATCAAAAACCTCCATCATTCAATGGTACTAAAAATCTATTTATTGATGAGAAATGGATAAGTTTCTTAGAAATAATATTTATTTATTTAGGAAGCAATAAAAGGGGGAATATTTTCATGGTATTTTATTATCTCTTAGTGTATGTAGATAAATGGTGGTCATTGATTCCAAACATTAATGATGAGGTGGAACAAATGAACAAGAATGAAAGTATTTTAAGGAAATTTTAATGAAAAAAATATTTTCCTCATGAATAAAGAGTAGATATGTATTTAAAATTATTGAGTCCAAGAAAAAAGGAAGAGGAAAATATTGATAAGTAAGAATCTAAATTTACAAGGAAATAAAGTCATGATGCAAATTACATATATAATCTAAAGAGAAATATTGACTATTTCTTTGATGGTCTTAAGATAATATATCAAAGGGAACTAGTCTCCCAAAAATTAACTTCATATGATGAAATAATATACTATGCTATCAAGATAGAGAAATAATTCCCCAAGTATTATATCTTTGAAGGAATGAAATATAATATGAGGATGATAGAGAAAAAAATTGATAAGGGGAATAATAGAAAGATAAATTTTACAACATGCGACACTTTTGGATGTAAAAACATTCATATATGCTTAAAAGGAAAATTAGTTTTATTAAAGTGTAGATAAAAAGGTAATAATTATCATGAATTGAAGTTTAAGGGAGAAACCATCAAAGTACAGTTCTTTAATTATAAGTAAATGGGGTACTATTACAATGAATTACCTGATTTCTATGGGAACTTACCACAAAATAAGCCAAAGGGAGAAGGCTCAGCTTATGAAATTACTATAATCGATGTGGAAATTTCTAGATACATGGTGAAATCATCAATTATCATCTAGTATAGGGTTAAAAATGTTTTATTTGATACCAGTATTACTCACTATTTTTTAATTAAATTTTTTTCTAAGGGTATCACATCACTACCTCAATGATTGTATATTGAGTTGGTGGTGAAAGAAACTAATGGTTGGATGACCGCATATCAATTTTATAGATCCTTTTAGATAGTTTTTTTGGAAATTTTCTTCCTATTAATCTTGTTATTCTTTATCTAGTTGAATTTGATGTAATTTTTGGTATGGATTGGCTCTCTCATTATAGATCCCTTATCAATTATTGAGGATTAAACATGTCATTACCTATTTCCATGTAATTCTTGATCATTGTTTTGATCATTATTTTTTGGGAATTTTTGTGGGCCATTTTGGGAGATTTTTGAAATTTTTATAATCCCATGAAGCTATGAACAAATGGCCCATAGTTATGGAAAAATATGAATTTTGGACCAGTAAACCATGCACCCTATTTTGAGCTATTGGATGGTGGAACACAGTTAGTTTCGTACCATCTAGCCTTCACTGAAACTGTGCATCCATGGATGTGGGGGGTTTCATGTATGGTTCATGGTTAAAATAACCATGTAGATAAACCGTGAACCCTCTCCAAAAACCTAGTAAGGCCATGCTGTTAGGGTTCACAGTTACTAGTAATCATGCGACCCAACTCAGAAAACATGAACAAAAGTTTTCAATTCCCCAAAAAAATTTAATTAAAGTTTTAGGACCCAGTTTTTGACCCTTAATAACTCCCATTAAACCCTAATCGGTTTCCTTTTTTTGGAGGCTCTCTAGAGGTTTACTTAACTCTTTTAATCTCTTCTCTTACGAATCAAAGTACCGGTGGAAGATCTCAATCCATCTTCGATATGTGATTTATCCCTTAGGTTGGGGTTTCTATCTCATATATTTCTCTCCCTTTTGAGAGTGTTGAATCCTCAATTTTTTGATGGATTATATCTTAATTTTTATAGATCATGTTTTGATGGTTTTTAAATCTAGGTATGGTTCCAAGACCCTCTCTTCCTTCATTATTTTTTTGTTGTTTCCAATTGTGGGTGTTGATTTGTTTGATCATGTAATTAAAGGAAGGTGAATCCACAAGTATTTAACCTATAATTGAAACCCTAAATTACTTGATTGAATTTATTAGAGTTATCAATTGATTTATAAAAACTTTATTTGAGATGATTTGATGTTTGATTTAAAAAGGACATGGGAATTTTGAAAAACCACAATTTCAATGGAATTGAAATTTTTAGATGGATTTTGAGAAAAATTATGGATTTAAAAGTGGAATGATTTGATGAATTTATTTGAGGTTTAGTATTGAGAAAATTAGATTTAAATTAAATATTATTTGAAAAGAATTAATTTGATGAAAACCCATGATTTGGTTTTGAAATTGGAAAGGCATGTTGAACTTGAAATTGGGAATTTGAGTTGTGAATGTTCAATTTATTTGAAATGATTAAATTTCCCCAGATTGATTTATTGAATCACATGTGGTCTTGAGTAGTCAGTGGGTGGTTAGGAAAATCATTCTAGGACCTTGACTCCCTAGTAGCATATTGACGATGAATACTCCAACTAAGGCTGTTCAATATGATTGTCCTCGATGGGATGTTGATTGATTAGTCCCATTAGCCTAATCCAGGGGATGTGTGCACACATACATTATATGTGATTGATGATTGAGTTGATAGGTTATGAGGCCTGTAGCAGAAGCTAGTGGGATAGGGATTTTAAAATTTTCATTAATGGAACAATGGAACTTGTTGTCGCCGATGATCCAAGCCCCAGTAAGATCTGAGGATCTCACGTAAATTATAAGGAGAGAAATAATAAACTGAAAACACACCTATTTGAAATCTAAAGCATTGGTTGACCACAACTAGTCAATGGTGACCATTTCTTGAAATATACACAGTAGGAACCCTTTATATCATCCACACACACTTCAAAAACTCATGGGAGCATCAATCATCGAATTCCGGGTGCTAGCGTGGAGATCCGATGGTGCCTTCAACATCGCAACGATCACCGCATCGAGATGCCTTCAATGTTTGAGGAAGATATTGATCCAAGATCTTGGATTGAGATCTTATCTCCCTAGAGACAAGGAGGAGAGAGAGGCTATGGTTTTTCATTCCATAAATGAATGAATAGTTTTATGTAGAGAGAGCCTCACCTCTTTTTATAGCGGTGTTGCAAAATACCCAGTTGGGTTCCTCGACCCCTATTTATTTCAACATCCACTTAATAAATAATTATGGCGATCTAAACTGCATTAATATTATTTATTATTTTATCACATACTTGTAATATAAATAAAATATGTTACGTGATAAAACTCGAGACATTTAACTCAACTCACAATCCCACTTAACATTAAACGAACCTTGAATATTAAAATAATATTTATTCGATTAATATTATATTGTATTTAATTAACTTGTAAATAAATTAAATAAATTAAATCTAATTATTCATAACTCTAATAATAATGAATTTATTTAATTATTTGGTGATCGATACCTTGGACAACACTCAGACCCTATGGTGAGGCCCACTATGTCCAATATACATATTCAAATGAATAGGGATGATTCTTGAATATGTTTTTGTGTGTGATCGTCTAGGACCATATCTCGATAGAAGTGAATAAAATCCATAGTCCAAGAGTGGAGTTTAGCAACCCATTATAACCTAAAAAGAGATAAGAATAATCATAACAACAACTAGCATCCTACGAAAACTGACTGTGTACTATAATATCTTTGTCATTAAATATCTCATAAAGCAGGACACACAATTATGTCATCATCCTTTCTTTGATTTATTATTTTTTTGATCAATACATATGGATTTACCTTTCGACTGCTTTGGTCAAAGATGTAACATCCAGGTTCTGGGTGCCGCCCAAAGGTTCCCCGTACCCAGTTGGTCACATGGCCTCAAGAATATTTCCCCGAATGCCAGAGGCTGCCGACTAGTAGTGAGGGCCTTAGGTGTGATAGTGGGGAAACTATACCCTCATTGGCAGAGTATGCACAACTAAATAACAAATAATTAATAGTAGAAGAAGCAATAATACCATACAACAAGTAAACAACCGAAGACTGAAAGTAAATAAACAACCGGAGCACATATATAAATGATGCATGTCACATATGTCTAGGAAAATAGACAAACAAGTCAAAATTATGGAAATATAGTACTAAACCAAAGTACAAAAGAAAATAAATAAACTCCCATAGCATCGCAAGCCTAAGATTGGTCCCATGATCACCAGCTCCACAACAATCAAGTACCTGATAATGAAGGGTGATTACCCTTATCAATACCTGCAACCATATAATCTATTTGGGTCCAAAAGAATGACCCAAATAGGATGTGAGACAAATCCCGGTAGACAACTACCACATGATCTATGCCTAAATGTCAGTGAGTATATATAGAAGGTAATAATGGAAATGCAGTAAAGAAACTAGTAGTACAAAAAAGTAATCAAATCCTATAGTTTCCATTTACATTCATTAGAATTTAATGTTCTACATTTAATCATTCTTCAAAGACAGGTATCTCATAAGGCTACCTAACAGGACCAAATCCAAGCATGTGCCTCAGGCTTGGAATATGTGTCACAAAAATTCAATATTTATGTTAACTCTCTGGGTAGCTCACACAGTCTAACCCCTCTGGCCAAGTAATGAAATAAAGGAAAAGACACTCTAAGGAAGCACTCACCGTCAATTACCCCTATATTTTTTCCATAATAACTATAGAATCTCTGGGGAAGCACTCAACTTCAATTCCCCCTATGGTCTCATAACTAAAAATATAGACACTCTGTGGGAGAACTCACTGTCAATCCCCCCTGTGGTCTTGTAGCGTGAAATATAACATACTCTCTGAGGAATCACTCAACGTCAATTCCCCCTGTGGTCTAACTACACTGGTTCTCACAGCCCAATGCAATTCAATCAGGCATAAACAATATTAAGCATCCCAAAGTAATCTCAACTACTACATGGATAAACAATTCAAATTCATATCACAAGTATTTAACAAGCAACAAAAGGCAACCGTTCCATCTTATCTAGCAAGGCAAGGAAAACAAGGTTTGCCTCATAGGCAACCTAGACCAAATGGATCTAAACATTTAAATGAGGAAACACACCCATGTGGTGTTCCTTAAATAATAAATTTCACATAAAACTACAATAAAAAACCATTAATTCAATAATTAATCTATGTTTGATAAAACATGGTTAAATTTCCTTAACCCGAAATACCCAAAACATGGGTACTCATAATTTTAGCATATAAAACTCAAAGAAAATTGAAAAAAGGGAAAAAAACCACCAACCTTGACATTGTATAATCGATATAGTTGAACCTCGACCTTTGAATCGACCTAGAATTTTGTAGATCTACAAAAAATTCCAAAAACGGTCAACCTTGAATAACTTGAGGGGGAGAAGGAATCAGGAGGATGGGCTCTAGAAGAAGGAAGAACACACTGGTGGGATTCGAACACACCTAGAGGTGTTTGATTTAGAGAATTGATGTTGGATTAGTGTCTTAGAGAAGAAATGTCTCTCTGAGCCACTTATGGATGAGACAAGTTTAGAAGAAGACGTTTCTGGGGATTAGAAGAAAACTCAGTCCATTTAATTCAATAATAGAAAAAGTAAATAGTGTGTTCATTTAATGTACACACCGTGTACATGACTCAACCAACTTCTGTTTTAGGCGGTCTCCAGGTCACCCCACACGGTCATGTCTCGGCCGTTACACAACTAGTACATGGATACTCGTGACAACCTGGTTCACGGTGTATACTCCCAAGTACACATCCAGTACTTCTAAAATTTACAAAACTCCCATTTTTCTCAAAAACAACTGATATCAAGATCCATACCTAAAATGAAGATATGGGTTCTTAAAAATTTTTACCCTTAAATAAATTCATCGTTGCATTTCCCTAACAAGGTGGTGAAGAAGAATCCTCAAACAACTCCATCCACTACGATCACACATCAGCCTCCCTCTCCTTAGTCTCATCCTGTACTCGCCCATGCTTCCAGAGAACCCGTACCAGAAGAACAGATCATTCAAGAAGAACCTTCATACTATGATCTATAATTCGGATAGTATGCTTCCCAAACAATTCATCCACATCCAAATCAACCTCGTCGGGTTAAAAAACATGAGATGGGTCATATAAGTAATGTCATAGATGAGAAACATAGAAGATGTCATGCATAGCCCTGTACCTCTGAGGTAACTGTAACTGATTGACAGCTGGCCTGACTCTCTCCAAAACCTCAAAAGGCCCTACGTATCTCGATGAATTATTTCTCTGTATCAAAATCCTTCTCTGTCCCAACCTTGGCGTGACATGTAGGAAAACCTGATCTCCGACATCGAACTCCAAAGGTTGTCTCCTTCGATCAACTTGAAACTTCTACCAAGATTGTGTAGTAGCTATCCTCTTCCAAATCAACTCCACCTACTCTGTGGTCTCTTGGAAAAGAAGAGTTCCTAGTATAACTTCCTTTACTTCCTCCAGCCAACATAGGGGTGATCGGCATGACCTTCCATACAAAGCCTCATTTGGTGCCATCTGAATAGTTACATGAAAACTATTATTGTAGAAAAAATCCACTATAGGTATGTGATTATCCCAAGAACGTCCAAAAATATAGGACTCATGATTGAAGCATGACCTCCAACACCTGAATCATTAGCTATGACTGGCCATCTATCTGGGGATAGTAATTTGAAATCAGAAGTACTTGAATACCCAGATCCCTTTGCAACCCTTACCGAAAACATGAAGTAAAGTGGGAGTCCCTATATGAAAATATAGAGTGCATAACCCCATGAAAATTTACAATCACTACGATTTAGAAACTTCCAAGATCATCAACACTGAAGGTATCCTTCATCGGTAAAAAGTGTGCAACCTTCATGAGTCTATCAATGACAACACATACTGCATCATTCCCTCGAGGAGACCTCAGTAAACCTTCCATGAAATCCATCATGACATCATTTCACTTCCACTCAGAAATGGGTAACTACTGTAAAAGCCCAACTAGTCACTGATGCTCTGTCTTTACCTACAGACAGGTGGAATATTTCATAAAAAAACCAGCAGCATCCCTCTTCATACTTGGCCACCAATACTGATGGTGTAAATCTCAATACATCTTGGTGACACCAGGATGAACTTCCCAAACTGAGGAATGAAAATCCCGCATCAGCTCCATGCGTATGTCTGATGACACCCATACGCATCCCTGAAATAAAAATATCTCATCCATGCCTATGGTCTATCTTGGAGTAGGGTCCTCTCATGACACACTCTACTATAGGACTAAGACTTCAGAATCTAATATCTTCCTCATCCGCACTCGATCTAGTAGTGTCGAGGTAACAACTCTAGAAGAAATAAACTTCTTACCCTATTGTCATACACCTCCAAATGAATCTCAGAGAAAAAATCCATAAGCTTCCACTCATAGTTGGCCTCCTAAACTTCCTATATTTGAGTCCTCCTTCTCAATGCATCAGCTACTGTGTTTCCTTTCCCAAGCATGTAGGTAAGATCGAAGTCAAAGGACTGATGGAACTCAACCCACCTTCATTGTCTCAAATTTAGATAACACTGTTTAAAGATATACTTGAGACTTTTGTGGTCACTATACACCACAAAATGCTCTACCATAAGATAATGTCTCCAACAACACACAACATGAACAACTGTCGCCAACTCGAGATCGTGCATTGAGTAATTCCTCTCATGTGGCCTCAACTGCTAAGAACCATATGAAATGACTCCTTCCCCCTATATAAGCACTGTTACCAGCCTGATACCTAATGCATCATAGTAAACAGTGTAACTCTTTCCCAGTTCTGGAAAAACTAGTATCAGTGCTGAAGTAAACCACTCTTTCTACTCTTGAAAGGATGACTCATAAGAATCTATCCACGAGTAATTCACACCCTTCTTAGTTAGGCCTTATAGTGGTGCTTCTAAGCATGAAAAGTCCTGTATAAAATGAATTTACGTACCATCCATCCCAAGAAAAATTTTTACCTCAAAGAAGATCCTTGAATACTCATAAGAAACTAATACTCTCACTTTATCTGGGTCTGATGACACTCTATCTCTGAGATAATATGACATGAAAATTGAATTTGGTCCATCCAAAAGTATCATTTTGAGAGCTTATTATATAACTGATGCTCCCTTAGTGTACTCAAAATGATCTCAAGATGTGTGCCATGGTCATGTCAAGTGTGAGATTACACTAAGATATCATCCACAAAAACAACCACAAAGGATTCCAAGTATATAGGGAAAACTTGGTTCATCCGTTCCATAAAAACTTCAGGTGCATTCGTGAGACTGAACGGCATAACCACATACTCGTATAGACCATACCAACTCTAAAAGTTTGTAAAAGGTATATGTTATGGTATAACGTTCAATAGATGACAACCTAATCTCAAGGAAATCTTTGAGAAAACTCAGTCTCCTCGAAGCTGATCAATGAGATCATCAATATTCAGTAAAGGATATTGGTTCTTAATAGTCAACTAGTTCAGCTTTCAATAATCAATGCAAAGTCTAAGGGTACCATCCACCTTCTTTGAAAATATGATAGGAGAACCCCAAGGAGAAGTATTGGGTTAGACGAAACCCTTTTCCTATAACTCCTCCAACTACTTCTTGGGCTCCTACAATTCTGGTGTAGCCATCCTATAAGGAGGAATGGACACCAGTGCTTCCCATGGAATAAGATCAATAAAAAATTCTACTTCTCACTTAAGAGGCAAACCTAAAAATTTTTCTAGAAAGGCATCAGGAAAACAATCGACCACTGGAGGAAATTCCATCTATGAAGTCCCCTAGTCATCCAGATATAAACTAGTAATATAATCTGTAACACCTCTCAACCCATGATGCTCGGGTCCGGCTTTTCTTGCCTAGACATTCCATTCACCCTTATGTAGAAACAATATGCCTTCTAGTGATGTGAAACTCACCCTATGGTGATAGAAATCGACAATGCTTGGAAGGGAACTAACTAGTCCATTCTGATAATGATTTCATATCCCATCATCTCTAAGATATAAAGGTCCCATAAGAAGTGTCACCCACCCACCTCAATAGGGAACTCATTTTATTGATGTACACTAGCTTTTATAGTCCCCAACGAAGTGTCCAACATCATGATATTAGCAGAAGTAAAGATACAGAGACCAAGGCTCTCCACAACAGGAATAAAATATAAAGATATGGGAACCCCCTATATCGAAAAGATAAGAAGCTAAAACTAAGGCAACCAAAAGCGTACCTATAACCGTAAAGGGTTAAGGATTCTACTCTTGCTGGATCTACACCAGTGCAAAAGCATGACCTGTGCTACAACCCAGTGAAGCTGTCTGAGATCCCTGAGCTGATCCACCCTAAGAATATTGAAAACCCTGTGTCTAATCACTGTGACCACGACCACTACCTCGGCCAGAACGTCCTGAATAAATCCATCCCCCAGTCTGATGTGGGATTGGTGGTCCTAATTTAGTATAAGGAGTCAAAATAGATCCTCCCTCACAAGCTGCTGGAATGAGGGTGTTGTAGAAATGCTGAAGATGTCCTATATTTCTGTACGATTGGAACCTAACTGGGTCTCTCAGGCACTGAGGTTTCTTATGTCCACCCTTTCCTCTCTAGTAGCACACCACCTAGCTACCTGAAGGAAAATCCCTCCTACTTGGATCTCCACATGTAGACTCCCTATAGTACTTCTGGATGTCAGTTGCAAGGGTACCTACTCTGGATGATGAACCGACCTGGCCCATGGATCTAAAATCCCTCAGGTTGCACTCAGTGATCAGTGCCTGGTTGACTATTGAAGATATGAATTTCAATATGATGATGTTCACCTGAGATCAGATGTCATGCCTGAGACCATCCTCAAACTTTCTCACTAGAAATAAATCATCACCCCCTAGAATGGTTGTGAAGCACTGCAGCTTGGTG
This sequence comes from Viscum album, assembly GCA_963277665.1. Taxonomy (NCBI): domain Eukaryota; kingdom Viridiplantae; phylum Streptophyta; class Magnoliopsida; order Santalales; family Viscaceae; genus Viscum; species Viscum album. Next base: position 2,067,033,839 of record OY728131.1, read on the forward strand.
AAGCAATAAGAATACTCAATTACTGAGAGAGTACCCTACTCCAAACTTCTGAACTATTGGGCTTGGTCATCCCTCAAGGTCTTTAGCTAGAAGTAGTCATATAAGGTCCATTAGAACTCATCCCAATCCATAACCTTCTAGAATCCCACCTGTGATATCACATCCCACAATCTCTAGGAGGAATCCTGAAGCATATAGGTGGAAAGATTCACCCATATCTCTGGAGGTGTCTCAAGATGATCAAAGATAGACAACATGGATTCTAACCATGAATCTGCAGCCTGAGGTCCTCCATACCCTTAGAAAGTGGGAGGATTCTGCTTCTGAAAAACATGCATCAACTCTTCCATAGACAGGGCAGGATGTGGTGCTCCCTAGAATGTATTCAGCATCCTCATGAAGCCTTCTTGGAACTGTGCATCAGCATCTATGTCCGGTACTATATCTGGTACCAAGACAAGCACGACGAGAGGTTCTACTGGTAGTCCCTGATCTACCATTTCCAATGTCTGATCATTTCCCTATATCTGGCACACAACAGGAGGATGTCTCGGTGGCATGACTCTGCAAGGTCAATCACACACCTTAGTTCAAGATTATCAAGGACTGAAACTTAGAAGTTCAAGAAAGGAACAGGAGAAGAAAACATTTTTTTTTCAAAACATGGATACACGATGTGTATGACCCCTTATACAACATGTCCCCTTATTCTTTTAACATGGAGTGTACCACAGGAAAAACTGGTCATGTAACACCCATACGCACGGTGTGTTCTATTTCAGACAAGGTGTGTACTTGAATTATTTCTACCCTGCCCAAGTTCCTATACACAGATAAACACACGGTTCCTTCCTGGGTAACAATACATGGCATGTACACACTGGACATGATGTATACCCCTTATGTTATAACCATCTATGTCTTTAGTCACATGATTAGTGAAACGGTCAAATCTACATGGTGTGCAAGAACAGAACACGATGTGTACAACCTGATTTTCATCCACCAGTTTCATTGGTCACATGAATGGATACACAACTCTTACAACACGGTTTGTACTGAAAGTACATGGCGTGTGTCACCCAAAGTTTTCTAACCCTGAGTCTCAGCTCACACAGCCAGACACACAGATAAGGACTACATGTAGTGATCATACAATATACGGTGTTTACTTAAGAAAATCATTTTCTTCCTGAACAGAAGGATATGTGGCGTGTATTCATCATCAGACGCCTTGTATTCTGGATTTTTATGGACAGTAAGCCTCTGAAACTTCTCCAGAACCCTTAAAAACATAAAATTTTATCCAAGTAATTCCAAATTCCAACCTATGAGATCCCATACTCCCATGAATAATGTTTTTCATCCTTATTCACATCATAACTAGACAAAATTCAATTAAAGTTCAAACATGATCTACTAAATTCCAATCCAAGAGGGACCATAACACCTCGGGGAACAAAGTTTGGCATCCATAAAAATTTAACATTACATACCCCAATACCCTATCAAAATAGTAGGTAATATATCAAGCCATATATCACAACAACATGCATATCTCACACAATATCTATCACAACAACATGTAATCAGTAATTCACCATAAATGGCAGGAAAATAATGCATGACATGTGATCCCTATCAAGTGATTATATGATGCATGAGATGGAATACCCTCATCTCATTGGGTTGAAACAGAAATAGAACCTCAATAATATCATTGATAACAACACAATAAAAGTGAATCACCCAATGGTGAAATCAAATCAACTATAAAAAATTCAAAACTAGAATAAATTTTCAATATTTGAGGTAAATTGGGTTTTCCCTATACATGGGTAAGAAACTCCTGGACACATGTTATTACCAACTACCTATTCCTTCCTCTCCATATCTATATGCTCCAATTTGTTAGAAAAATAAGAAAGGAACATCCTCTTATACCACTTTGTAATGTCCCGGTTCTAGGTTCTACCCAATGGTACCCGATACATGGTTGGTCACATGGAATCAATCACATTTCCCTGAATGCTAGAGGCTGGTGACTAGCAGTGAGGGCCTTAGGTGTGATAGCGGGGAAACTATGCCCTCATTGGGAGAGTATGAATAGCTGAATAACAAATAATAAATAGTAGCAGAAGCAATAATACTATACAAAAAGTAAACATTGAAATACTAAAAGTAAAAAAACAACTGAAGAACATATATAAATGATGCATGTCACATATGTCTTGGAATACAGCCAAACAAGTCCCAATGCTGGAAATATTGTACTAAGACAAAGCAAAAAAGGGAAAAAACTCTAGTAGCATCATAAGCCTAATCTTGGTTCCATGATCTTCAGCTCCACAACAATCAAGTACCTTATGACAAAGGGAACATTCCCTTATCTATACCCACAACCATATAATCTATTTGGGTCCAAAATCATGACCCAAATAGGGCGTGAGATGAATACCAGTAGGAAACCACCACAAGATATTTTCCTAACTGTCAAGGATTATATATAGTAGGTAATAATAGAAATACATAAAAGAAACTCAGAGTACACAAAAGTAACCAAATCCTACAGTTTCCAATTACATTCATTAGGAGTTAATGTTCAACATTTAATCAAGTATCATAAATAGGTATCTCAGAAGACTACCTAACAGGACCGAATCCAAGATTGTGCCTTGGTCTTAGCAGCTGCATCACAAAAATTCAATATTTATGTTAACCCTATGGGTAGCTCACACAGTCTAACCCCTCTGGCCAAGTAATGAAATAAAGGCAAAGACACTCTGAGGAAGCACTCACCGTTAATTTCCACTATAGTCTTTCTAGAATAACTTCAGACTCTCTAGGGAATCACTCAACATAAATTCCACCTATGTTCTTATAATGAAAACTATAGACACTCTGAGGGAGCACTCACTGTCAATCCCCCTATGGTCTTGTATCATGAAATATAACAGACACTTTGAGGAAGCACTCAATATCAATTCCCCCGCTGGCCTAACTACACCAGTTCTCATAGCCCTATGCAATTCATTAATACATAAACTATATTAATCATCCCAAATTAATCTCAACTAATACATGGATAAACAATTACAATTCATATCACAAGCATTTAACAAGTAGAAAAAGGCAACAATTCCATCCTATCAAGAAAGGTAAGGAAAACAAGGTCTACCTCATAGGGAACCTCAACCAAACGACCCTAAACCTTTAAAAAAGGAAACTCACCCATGGGGTGTTCCTTAAACATGAAATTTCACATGAAAATACAATAAAAAAACCTTAATTCAACAATTAATCTAAGGTAGATAAAACATGGTTCAATTTAATTAACCTGAAATACTCGAAACATGGGTAATTGGTACTTTGGTGTATAAAACTCAAATAAAAATGACGAAAGGAAACAAACCACCTAACTTGATGTTGTAAAATCACTATAGTTTAACCTTAGACTTTTAATTGACCTATAACGTTGTAGATCTACAAAAACATCAAAAACATTCAACCTTGAATAACTCGAGGGAGAGAAGTAATTAGGAGAAGGGGCTCTAGAAGAAGGAAGAACTCACTGGTGGGATTCCAACACACTGAACAGTGTTTGATTCAGAGAACAAATGACATATTGGTGATTCAGAGAAGCAATGTTGGTCTCGGTCGCTCCTAGATGAGATGAGTTTAGAATAAGATGTTTCCGGGGATTAGAGGCGACCCCAGTCCATTTAATCAAATAAAATAAAAAGTACATGCCATGTTCATTTAATGGACACACCGTGTACATGCCTCAACCAGACCCTACTTTAGGTGGTCTCCAGGTCACCCCACATGGCCATGTCTCGACAGTTATATGGACAGTACACGGCTACCCACAATAACCTGGTACATATCATGTTCTCCCAAGTACAGGCCATGTACTTCTAAAATTTCCAAAATTCCCATTTTTCTCAAAAAAATCCAAAATCAAGATCCATACCTGAAATTAAGATCCAGGTTCTTACAAAATACTTATGAATTTATCAAGATCTTGATCGACCAGGCCTTAGATATACAACTTCCTTAACTTGGAAGCGAAAAATCCTTTCTTGACCATTCAACCAATGTCATACCACCAAAGACACACCCAAAAAAAGAAACCTCATCATGATTTCAACTCCATGGTTTTTATATTGCATCCAAGTACGCAATCAAATGATACAAATTGTTAATGGTCTCAATTCAAGAGACCAATACACATGGTCATAGATAGGAATGACCAATGACACCCAAAACATATGGTGTTCCTATTGGCAGGTTTGTCCTCATGATCTCACTACTAGAGATCACCAAGTGAGAAATTTATGAGAAGAAGTATTAATGATTATGAGCCCCCAGTACCTGATCGTCAAACTTCTACTATGTCCAGTCCATAAGATGTATCTAGACCATGGAACATATATTTAAGATTAATGTTATAGTATCTTGAGGTTCTTATTATAGCCTAGTATCTACTACAACCTCTCGACACAACAACTAATCTTTGGAAACTACTATTATATAGTGGATGAAAAAATATATACACTATAATGATAATAATACATCATGTATAACTAACTATAAAAATTATATGGTAATCAAAAGTACTACAAAATTGGGTCTAGGGAACCCACTATTTTAACATGAGTAGTATGAGGATCTGAGAGATTATAACTATTGTAACTCAGGGTAAATGACCATGGTGTTTGGTTTTGACTTGATTATGCATTCCATTTTTTAAAGAACTAGTTTATTCATATAAATTTTATATATATTTTTTTATATAAAATTTTCATATAAGACTATTTTGATACATTTTCTATCCACTTGATCTGAAATCATTTTTTTATTTAGATTATATAAATGGTATTCCATGACTTATTTTATTTAAATTGAAAGCATAAATTCTTTAATTGTTATAGAATTGAATATGGAACACTTGGTGAGACCCTACTGGGTTTTTTATCTCATACCATAACTTTTCCTTCAAGTTTTATAGATATTTTTATTTTATATCTAGGGAAAGGGAAAACACCACTTAGAGGTTATGGGTGTTCTTGATCAGCGGGACTCTGGAGTGATGGTGGTGACTAGTGGATCTACGGTCCACTTGTTTCACATTGATTGTGAGAACTTTTCATAATGGATTTTGTGTTTTCATTTGGTTTATGTATACATTGGGACGTTTATATATATTTTTGTGGTACTTTTCTATTTGATAAGTGTTTTGTATACCAACTATTTATTGTTTCTTTCCTTCAAAATTCTTTACTGATGGTTTTTTATTATATAAAAATCATTCCATTTGATGTTTGATAGAATTCCATGTGTTAGTCTCCAAACTATGGAGATCAGTAATGAACTTTGGGATATATAAGGATTGGATCGAGAATTTGTGTACCTGGGTATCTGAGTTAGTTCGTGAAAAAATGGTATCAAAGGTTGGTTAGGTATCTTTCCTTAATGTCAGTATGCAGTCTAGGATGTCCTGGAACTTAAGAGGTAGGATTTCTATGACATAAGAGGTATTTTAATGTGAAAACATGGAAATATGTCATCATCGATATCCTTAAGTCACTATGGGTGTTTGGGAATAGTGTCCTTAAGAAATAAATTGACACGATTCTAGTATTTTACCTAATCATGATTTGAGTATTCTTGATGATGTTTTAGTGTTTTCCCTTCATGTTGTGTAGTATCGTTCCTCTGAGAAGATGTTTGAATATACCCAAAGAGGTAAATTTCAATGAACCATGGAAAGTGAACCCTCCAGTTTATTAGAATTTGGTTGAGACAATGGTGCATGCTGTCCAAGATTTTGGATAGGTACCCATCCCCATTTAGGCCCTAGTATAGGAACATTTAAGTGATAAAAGAAGAGATAATTTTCAAGAGTTTCTTTGAAAGAAACCTTAATATTTTGAAGGATCAAATAAACCTCAAGAGGCTTAGGATTAGATTAAAATGATTAAGCTATATTTTGAGTTCCTGGGAATTCTTGATTTGATAAAAGTGATGTGCTCTACCTTTAAAAAGAAAGGACCTTGTAGGATATGGTGGGATTTGATGGTACCAAAAAAGAAACATGAGTTCATAGAGTGGAAATAATTTAGATTTATTTTCATAGATATGTTTTACCTAGAATCGATGGCCTTGGAAATGTTTATTGATTTTCTTAGCCTCTAGAAGGGTGATAGAACCATGAATCAGTATGTAAAACTATTTTTTGAACTTGTTTAGTTTTTTTCCTATGGTGGTGACTAATAAGAAATAAAATGATCAAATATTTGAGACGAGGCATCGACTTGACATACAATCTCTGTTTTTCATGTTGAAACTCACTTCTTATGTGGACGTTATAGATATGGCATTGATGGATGATCTTGACCTAGCTGGTAAGTCCTTATTGATGGGAGTTCCTCATACTCTTACCAGAAGTTATGTTAGTTCCTTTAAAGCAATGAGAATGAATAAAGAGTCTCATGGTTGTTTTTTATAGCATAATTTATCTAGGCCTTCTACGGTTCTTGAAAGAGGCCATTTGACTTTCTTCCTATATGGAAAGGTTGGACACTTGAAAGGAGTCTGTACTGAAGCACCAAAGATCAATAGTTTTTAAAGTCACTTAGGAAACCTATAAAATTTATTCAATATATTTTCAAACCTTTATAATGTCATAATATCCTCATATCCTAAAATTAGTAATGTTTAATTATAAGCTTTAAGAATAAGGGGTTCCATCCGTAGGAATCCTGGAAAAAGATACTTTATACAATGGAAGAGCCACTAGAGGAAGCTTATATAGGTCCAACGACAGTGATAGGCTTCATAACTATAGATTTATCTTTAGTAACTAATTTATTTTACCTTGTTGTATCATAGTCATTCATATCTACTAATGTTTTGAATCTTCTAAATCTTCGTATAGAGCTTATATCTTATGTGATGTATATACCTATACCCCTCAGAATGAGGAGAGAGTTTGGTCTCTAATGTACCTCTTGTATTTTCTCTCTATCGAATATTGATATCATATGAAGTTTTTTGATCCTTTACATGAAATATTTATTAGTATGGATTTAATTATTGCTCATATATCCCAGATTGATTGTTATCTTTGGTGGGTCTCCTTTTCTATGCCTGATGGGGAGCTTCATATTTTTTAGGGGGAATGAGACCCAAGGTTGACCAGAGTTTGGCCTTATTTTATGGAGTTGGATAGAATAATACTGGTGTTTGATTTTGACTTGGATAAGGAATATTTGAGTTAAGATCTCCCTCTAGTGTTTATCAAGTTTCTCGATATTTTTCCATCTGATTTTTTCTGGCTTTCTACCAATCTGGTGGGTAGAGGTCCATTGAATTGTTGTCATATACTCTGCTAGTGTCTATTCAATCTTATCGTATGTCACTAGATGAATTGAAAGAGATAAAAAATTATTTGGATAAGTTTATGGTAAAATTATTTACGCACTTGTGTGTGTCACTTTGGTTGGAACCTATTCTTTTTGAAAAGAAAGTTGATGGGACACTTCACCATTGCATTGAAGACCAAAAAATCAATTGAGTTATGATAAATAAAAAGTATTCATTTCCCCTGATTGATTATTTTTTCAATTATTTTAAAGTGTAAAATTAGTTCTCAAATATTGATATTCAGTATGGTTACAACCAGTTAACAATCAAACAACATGCCATAAAAAATACCACCTTTAAGTGTAGGTATTTCCATTTTGAGTATCTTGTTATTCCTTTTGTTCTAACAATTGATCTTATAGTTTTTATGTAACATATAGACCATATATTACATGATTATTTCAATTAATTTTTAGTTTTTTTGGATGAAATTTTGGTTTAATATAATATTTAAGAAGAAAATGTGCATCATTTGAGAGCAATTCTAGAATCATTGAGTGATAAATGACATTACGTGAAGATTTTTAAATGTAATTTTTGTATTAAAGAAGCGAATTTATTTGGACATGTGGTCTTGGAACATGGTGTTTCAGTCAATCCTAAGAAGGTGAAGGCTATTGTGACATCAGAGAAACCGTGTAATGTTTTCTAAATTCTGAGGTTCTTATTCTTGGTGGGTTATTACATAAGGTTTGTTAGAGATTTCTTGAAGTTGGATTCTCTGATGAAAACTCTTCCTTAAAAAGGGGTGAGGTTTAGGTGGGATTTGAATGTAAACTTTATTTTGAATATTTGAACCATATTTTTAATCTTATGCTAGCGTTGACTCTTCTAGATTATTGGTAGAGCTATGACATCTTTTGTGATGCATTTATTTCAGGTTTGGGTTGTATTATTATGTAGGGTGATCATGAGATAGCCTATGGTTCTATACAACTTAGGTCATATGAGAATAATTATCTGATCCATGATCTTGATCTCACTATCATGATACATTCTCTTAAGTGTTGGTGATATTAAATTTTCAGGGAAAGGTTTACCGTTTATTCTGAACATAAAAGTTTAAGTAATATATTTTCTAAAAAATTTTTGAATCGTCGACAAAGATGATGGATGAAGTACCTATAATATTTTTACTTTGAAATTTCTGATACCCCTAGTAAAAGGAATGTATTTTCTAATGCTTCGAGAATGAAACTTCATAGCCAATTCATGAAATAATTATCAGAAGAGTGAAATCTGATGGTTTTCTTTTCCCAATTTCACTTGGGAGACTAGTATTATGTGACCACAATATTTCTAAAAAACATTCAATTGACCTCATCTCTTCTCAAGATGATTCTTTAGAAGCAATATTTTTATGGTGAATTTCACACATTATGAGACCTCTTTATGGTGAGGATACCATTAGTGAGTGGTCATTATCTTCTAAGGGAAACCTATGTTTCTGGAAATAGTACATTGTGCCTTCACTAGTGATAAAAACTATTATAGTAGATTTCCATAATTCCCAGTGGTTGGTCTACCATAGCTCCATGATGATGTTATATGATAAGGGAAAATTATTCTGGTGGCTAGGTATGAGGTGAGACATTACCAACTTTTTTTCTAGTTTTTATAACAGTCTACATGTCATGGATGACCACTAAAAAACATGGGTTTTTCTTCATGTCCTTCTTATGTTGACTTTTAAGTGGGATTAAGTTTATTTTGATCTCATGGTTGGGATACTATGTAGAACATGAGGAAATAATGCGGTATTGTTAGTGATCAATCAGCCAACCAAATCGGATAACTTCATTACAATATAAGATACAACCAAAGTTGAGGATTTAGAAAGTCTTTATGTGAAATATATTGTGATATTTCATGAAGTTTAATGTATTATTGTCTCTGATATGGATCCTCATTTCAATTATAATTTTTAGAAAGGACTCTAGGAGGAAATGATATCCTAGGTTAGTTTGAGCATGGTGTATCATCTGTAGATGGATGAACAGATAGAACAAGCTACACAGATCCTTGGGACCATTCTACATGCTTGCATTCTCAACTTTGGTGGAGCTTGGGATGTCTATTTAGGGATTATTGAGTTTACCTATAGCAATAGTTACCATTCCACAATTAGAATGGATCCTTTTTTGGCCCTTTATAACTAACCAAGAATATATCCTCTCTTTTAGAAGAAGATTTGGGAAACATACTTTGTGTTACCTACTTTGGTTTAAGAGAAGATTTTAAAGATTCGGTTGATTCATCAAAGGATGGTGATGGCACAAAACTGGTACAATTCCTATGTTGATTATTGAAGTATACCTTTGGAGTTTTCAGTTGGTGACTAGGTTTTTTTTGCATCGCTGACCTTAGTTGGGTAACCAATGGTCTGGGAAGCAGTGAAATCCTGCACGAATATTTGTGGGTTCTTTTGAGATTATTGAGCGGGTGGTAAGTTTGACTTAATGTTTAGGATTTTCACCATTTCTTAAGTTAACCCACAACATGTTTCATGTATCAAAACTAATTAATTATCTTTCTAACCTTTCTCATATCTTTAATTGGGAAAACCTTGATGTGGAACCTGATTTTTCTATGACTGAGCATCCAGTCAATATTTTTGATTTTGAGAAAAAGGTTCTTCATGGGTTGTCTATACCTTTGGCCCATGTTATATGGAAGCATAGTTATGATTTAGATGATAATTGGGAGCATAATACACTAAGGAGATAGTAGTGGCCTCATCTCTTTGACATAGAGTCTTCTTTACTGGCTTTTTAGGGATAAAAAGATTTTTTGGTGGGGAGGTTGTAACATCCCATTACTTATTTTTAGGTACTAGACTCTTGTTTTGATATTTATTTTTTGGGTCTTATTTTGGGGTATTTTCAATATATTTTTAAATATTTTTGAATCCCATGGGGATGTGTATGGTTGGTTCATGATTTGGGAAAGTTGTGCGGTTTGTACTAGAAAATTGTGTTCCCTATTGTGAGATACTGGAGGGGAAAATTGTTAGTTTCAAACCATGTTTCCTTCCGCCAAACTATGTGGACTTGGAAAGTGGGTGGTTTCTTGATTACTACATGGTAAAAATAACCATACATTCAAACCATGAACCCTTTCTAGAAGCCTAGTAAGGGAACATGATATGGATGCACAATTATTACTAAACTTGTGGCCAAACCAAGAAACCATGTAAGAAAGTTTTTAATCCCATGAAAAATTAAATTAAAATAATAAGATCCATAGGTTAACCCTTATCACCCCTCAATCAACACTGAACATTTTCCTTTTTTTATGACTCTTTAGGGGATTCCTAACTCCTCCGATCTCTTATCATAGGAATCAAAGTGTTAGTGGAAGATCTTGATCCTTCTATAGTATGAGATATATCCCTTGGATTGATTTTTATATTTCCCATATTCCTATTAATTTTTAGAGTGGAAAATCACCACATTTTTTATATATTATATCTCAGTTTTATAGATCTTTTTTTGGTTTTGTAATTCTTAGTATTGTTCCTAGATCGTCTTCTCCTTTTTTTTCATTGGTAGTTCCTCATTACGAGTATTGATTTGTTTGATCATGTGATTAAAGGTAGGTGGTTACATAATTATTTACCTGAAAATTGAAACTCTATTTTTTATTGATTTTAAATGAGTTTTCAATTGATTTATAAAACCTTAATTTGAGATGATTTGATGTTTAAGTTAAAAAGGGATTTCAAATTGAAAAAAATCATCATTTCAATGAAATTGAAATTATTGTATAGTTGTTTAGAAGAATGAAGGCTTGATAAGAGGAATGATTTTATGAAATTATTTTATATTGATTTTTGATAAAATTGGATTTAAATGAAAGATGAATTGAATGTTTGGAATTTGATGAAAATCCATGAATTGGTTTTGAAATTTAAAAAGGCATGTTGAACTTTAAATAGGGAACTTGAACTATAAATAATTGAATGATTTGAAATGATTAAATTTTAGATGATTAATAGATTTATTGATTGAATAACATGTGACCTTTAGTATTTAGTGGGTGGTTAGGATGATAATTCTACGACTTTGAATCCCTAGAAATGGATTAAAAATGAAAAATCTAACTACACCAAGTTCAAAATGATTATCCAGGATGAGATGCTGATTTATTAATCCCATTGGCACAAGCCTAGGTACATGTTCACATATACTTGATATTTTATTATCTATTGAGTAGATATAGGATTTGAGATCTCAGAACTAACGTAACTCATGGCATATGACCATGGTTCTTGATTTGGAATTGATTATGCAGGCCATTGTTTAAAGTATAGATTTAGTTATGCTAGTTGTATTATATAAAATCTTCATTCAAGCCTATTTTGATATATCTACTATCCAATTGATTTGGAATCATGTTTTCAATTAAAATATGTAAAATTTATTCTATTCCTTATTTTATTTAAATTGAAATCATAAATGGTTTAATTATTATGGAATTGATTATGGAACACTTTGTGAAATCCTATTGGACATTTAGCTGACAACCTACCTTTAGATTTATGCATTTGTAGGCATTGTTATGTCATGTCTCAAGAAAGGAAAAGAACCACTTAGAAGTGGTGGGTGTTCTTGATATGTAAGACTCTGGAGTGATGGTGGTGACCAGTGAAGCTATGGCCTACTTGTTGCATAGGTATTGTGAGAATTTTTCTTGATAGATGTTGTCTTTTCCTTAGGTTTATGTTTATCTTGGTATGTTTATCTATCTGCTTGTGGTAATTTTATCTTTGAGGAGTGTTTGAAATAAAAAATATTTATTGTCTGTTTCTTCCACTATTATATACTAATTGTTTGTTCTAATAGAAAAACCATTCTCTTAGATGTTTGATATAATTTTCAGTTCTAGTCACAAACCAATGGGGATCAGTAACTCACTTTTATCCCTATTAAGATTATATTGGTTATCAATGTAACACGATATCCATTTTGGTTCATGAGATAAGAATAGTAGTTAAATTTTATATTTTTAATTAGTCTTCAGTTCTCTATCAATGTGAGGATGAACCTTAACACTAAATATAAATTACTTCCATAATATTGGGGTTTCTACATTTTCACAAGGGATATTTATCTCAAATGGTTAGGGAGAAACTCAACATGGAATATGATCTTATTGTTTAGGAATATTCTTATGTATTTACCAAAAACTCACTTAGTCTTATTCGGAATCTTGAATTTGAGTTTTCATTAGAACTCATACTTGGTGCAATGCCTATTTCAAATAATCCATATAGAATGGACCCGATTGAGTTGTAGTAATTGAAGATTAAAATATTGGAGAATCTAGATAAGGGATTCATTTATCCTAGTGATTCACCCTAGGTTTCACCTATTCTATTTTATAAGAAGAAAGATAGGTCAATGTGTCTTTACATTGATTATCAGGAACTTAACAAGATCACTATTAAGAACAAGTATCCTATACCCCATATCAATGATCTTTTTGATCAATTGCAAGGAGATTTTTTTTACAAAAACTGATATTTGATATTGATATTATCAACTAACGATTAGGAAGGAGGAAATAACCAAGAAAAAATTTCATATGATGTATGTTCATTATGAATTTATAGTAATTCCATTTGTAATTTCCAATGATCCTACTACCTTCTTGGATTTAATGAATAAAATCCTTATAGATTACCTTGATCAGTTTGTGGTAGTATTTATAGATGATATTCATATTTATTCAAAGATTAATAAAGATAATGAAGAACTTTTGAAAATTATACTGAAGACCCTGAGAAAGGAAAATTTTTATGCTAAATTTTTCAAGTGTGAATTTTTTTCTTTATAAAGTTTTATTCTTGGGTTATATAACATCAAGTGTTGGTATATCAATGGATCTTACAAAGATGGAAGATATAAATAAATGACTTAGACTAACCATGATTACCAAGATACATAGTTTTTTTGGGTTAGAAGAAAACTATTGATGCTTTTTGAGATATTTCTCACAACTATCTAATGACTCACCAAGTTTAATCAGAAGTGGGTTAAGTTCATGAATGTGATGAGAGTTTTAAAAAACTGAAGAGATGTTTGGTCAGTGAAGCTATGATTACACTAACCTTCATTAGAGAAGGTTTTTTGATCTATAGTGATGTATAAAATATTGGATTAGAATGAAACCTCATGTAAAATGACATGGTGATAAAATATACCTTAATCTAATTAAAAATTAATGAGAAAACATAACTCACTCAAGATTTAGAGTCAGTTGTTGTAATATTTTCATTAATTATGTGAATGAATTATCTATATAGTGAAAGGTGTGTTATAAATACTAATCATAAAATCTTTAAGTATATATTTACATAGAAGGAGTTGAATATTCAATAAAGAAGTTTGCTGGAGTTGATTAAATATTATGATTTCTCATTACATTACCAACCTAGGAAGGAGAACAATGTGGTTGAAGCTCTAAGCCTAAAATAACATGATAAATTTTCCATGATGAGTATTGAAATATAACCAATATTAATGGGTTTTAATAAAATGGATCTTGAAATCATGTGGGAAGGGGAAATATTTTATCTTTCTCAGATGAATGTTGAACCATCCATATATGAAAGGATTAAGAAAGTGTAGAAGGAAGATGTGGAATTATAGAATAAGGTTAGAAATGTTCCTAACTTTAACCATAATCATGTTAGAATGATAATTTTTAGGAAGAAAGTATGTTTCCAATCAAAAAGGACCTCAAGAAGGAGCTATTTGATGAAGCTCATAATTCATTATTCTCTATTTATCCTAGATGTATGGGGATGCATAGAGATTTAAAAGAGTATTTATGTTGGGATATTATGAAAATAGATATTGAAAATTATGTATCTCAATGCCTGGTATGTTATAAATTTAATGTTGAGAGACTGATGTCTAAGTATTTGTTACGAAAATTGCCTATATAGGAATATAAATGGGAAAACACCACCATAGGTCTTTCTGTGAGACTCCCCAAAATGTTAAAAGGCCATATTTCTATTGGGTTTTTATTAGATCACCTTGCAAAGTTAGAACTCTTCATTTCTACCGGATAACATTTTTCTCTTGATCATACTTCTGGAATATACATTAAAGAAGTGGTAATGTTGTATGGAGTGATACATTCTATTATATCTGATTGGGATTTGATGTTTACCTCAAAATTCATGAAAATATTTTAGAATTCTTTGGATACCGAGTTGAGTTTCAACACTTCCTATAATCCTTAGATAGATATTCTGTCTGATAAGTCCATTGTAACTCTAGAATACATGTTGAGATATTTTTCTATATATTTCAAAGGTGGTTGGGATCAACACCTTCATTTTTTGAAATTATCTTACAATAATAACTTTCACTCAAGTATTCAGATGGTTCCTTATGAAACTATATATTAAAAGGAGTGTATAATTCCAATTTACTTGAACAAATTTAGATAAATAAAGCTTTTAGGACCTGATCTAGATAAGGAAATAGTAGAGAAAGTTATATCCATTCAAATATATATAAGGGAATCTTAGATTGAAAAAAAATTATGTCAATAATCGATGAGATCTACATTTTGAAGTTGGTGATTAGGAATTCCTATGAATATCTCTATAGAAAAAGGTAATTATATTTGGAAATATGGGAAAGCTAAACCCTTGGTATATTTTCCCCTTCGATATTATTGATTGTATCAAGATTGTTTCTTATTTCTTCCACCAAATCTATCTCAAGTTTCTAATGTGTTCCATGTATCTCTCATGAGGAAGTACATGCAAAATCTTTCACATGTATTGAAATCTTAGTTCATACCATTGGAGAAAGTTATCTTTAATGGGGATTAAGTAGTGGTGATTATGGATCATAGGGAGAAAGTTTTATAGAATAAGGCCACTCCCCCAATTAATGTTTTGTGGTGAAACCATATATTTGGGGAAGTTATGTGGGAATCCAAGGATGTGTTACGGTAAAAGTATTCTCATTGGTTTATATTAGAGTGATATAATTTTGAGGGAGAAATTTATTTTGAGGGAGGTAGAATGTAACACCTCCTGGTTTTATAGTTCTCTACAAATATTTTTTTATTTCTTTGATAGCTCTCTTTAAACGCAACATCAATTTTAAATGAACCATGATATACTATTAAAATATCATTATTTAATGTTATAGTTATCACCTAACCACTAAATTGTTTGGTATGAATTGGACTAACTAAATTATGTAAAATTTATGGTTCATTATGAATTCATTAGTTATAAATCGATTAGAAATGAAAATAAATATCATTTGAAGGTAAAAGTGATGATTCTATAAAGAACTATTTTATGCGTACAATGTGTTTTTATAAATTAAATTGATCACTATTAGTGAATTTTTTAATTAAATGTATATATTATATATTAAATCAAAATTTTTTACCTCCATCTAATATTTTTTTAGGCTTGGGATAATAATTAATCTAGTTTTATGATCAAAACTATATTTTTATAAAAATTTGTTTTGTCACATTTTTCACAGTTATTTTGAAATTAATCTGTCCCACACTACTACAAAAACCATGTTTAACAGTTCTGGTATTTATCAGTGCTAGAAAAAAACAATGATAAATGGCATATTTATCAATGCTAAGGAAAACACTAATAAATTTAACCTTTATCAATGCTTTAGTTTTAGTTCTGATAAATATTTCTTTGATCGGTGATTTTTTAGCACCAATCAAGGTCCAAATAAATAAAATGAAATAATTAAATAAATAAAAAATAAAAAATTTGTTTATTAAACAAATATTAAAAATATTATTAATTAAATAATTATTGATAAAAATGAATAAATTGATTATACATTATTAAATTTTAAACATTTTATTAATCAGATAATTATGATAATTAATGTAATTAAATTATATATATTAAATATGTAGATATATATTAATGTATTTAAATATGATTTATATATTACAAAATATTTATTCACTTTACATTAAATATTCATATATTTATTGAATAATGGTTTTTAATTAAAAATTAACATAAATTAAAAATATTTACTAATTTCATAGTACTCGGCATATAATTGAATATCATTTGATTTTTCAATTTAATGTAGATCAAATCTGTGTTATATTTATTTCACATATATGTAATTAATTTCTTTTTATATACAATTCACACACAAAAAACTTATCCATTTTTTCAATGTTGTTAAAGTGTACTTATTCTTAATTTATTCAATTTCACTCATTTTTAACATATATGTATGTACTTAAAATTATATATTCATTAATAATGTAAAAAAATATATTTTTAAAAAATATTTATAAAGAAATATGTTTATAAATATACATTTACTATATTTATACAATTATATATTTATAATTATAAAGAAAGAAATATTTTTTAAAAGTATTTATATCATTATAAATAAATAAATATATATATTTAAATTATTATTAAATTTATAAAAAAATTACTTAAATATTGAATATATATTTATATATATATAATACCAAGAAGATTTGGGGCCAAACCCCTTGTTATTAAAATGAAAGAAAAATTAACAGTACATAAAAAAAAGCATGGAGTCAAAAAGGAAAGCCTACATCTAAAAGGAGAAAACAAAAACTCAAGAATCACCATAATCATGATCATAGTTTTGACCAGAATTATCAGCATCATCAACAGACTCCCACTCTAAAAGTAAATAAATAATTATAAAATTATAATAAATATATTTAAAAAGGAATATATTTACTATATATATATATATATTTATTAAGTATATATAAATATTTAAAATTTTTTATTTATAATTATAATTATGAATCCTTTATCAGTAATTTTTTTTCACTAATAAAGATAAGGATTTATCTATGCTAAAAAAGCTTTGATAAAATCAATCTTTATCATCCCTATAATTTTATCATTGATAAAAATTGATTTTTTAGTTCTTTTTCAGTGCTGATATATACCTACCTTTATGAGCACTTATTTGTAAGTGCTGATAAAAGTGTCCCGATCTAATTAAAAAACCCTAATCATTTGTGAACCCGTCATGATATTAGAATCTTATCGTGGAAGCCACATACTACTGACACTCCTCCTCGGTGAATCAAACCTCGAATCACACCACTCGACTACATCTTGAACATATCGTCCAAAATACAGTGTTCGATTGAAGTTAGGGTTTCGGCAGACGGTTTCAAATTTTCTTCAACCTAGCAAGGTAGGCCTTCTAATTTTATTTATGTGTTTTTTGTTTTGTTTTTTATTTCTTCTTTGATGATGTTGTTATTTTTGGTCCAGTGATTATATAATAGAGATGTAGGCCTTCCAATTTTCTCAGTTTTTAATTTTGATTCAACTCTTGATCTCTCATGGAGAGTTTATTGTTTATGGACTCAATGGTGACACATGAAGTCACAATGGAGTTAGTTTGTTATTTTATTTTGTTTAAATTTCCCAAATTTATCGCCCAAATCTATCATACAAATTTTTCATTATTTATTTTATCAATTTAATTATATATATGTGAAATTTTAGAAATTGAAACAGGAGATTTTGTTTTTGAGGGAGTTGAAGGTTGGTTAAGGGATTTATTTTATATTATACTAATTCATATTTTTTTTATGCTTATCTGGGTTGGTGTGGGAATCCAATTTATAGATGAATTGTAGATTTTTTTTAAATTTTCTTTATAATAGTTTTATTTATTTTTTGGGCGAAATCATTCCCAGTGTGTTGTTTTTCATGCCCTAGTGCTTGTTGCTAGCTCGATGGGGATTGAGAATGTCCCTTGGAAACTATCGTGGTCTAGCTTGGGTGTCTGATATATGGTTGTCTTGGGTTTTTTTGGAATCTATATCTATTGTAAAACGTGTTGTACATTTTCTTAATAATAAAACTTCCTATGTCTCTACACTTAAAAATAATATTATATTTTTCTCCCTCTTTATATTAATCCTACATTATTTATAAATACTTTTAATAATAATATATGAAATATTATACCTTGATGCTATGTACTATTTTACCACTACATTAAAATTTTTCATCATCATCCTACTCCCCCCCCCTCTCTCAATAATTTATAAAAAAACATCCTTCTGAGTTTACCTTTTTCTAGTTATACCACTTTTTTTGAGACCATTATACCACTATAAGAAATTATAATTTCTTTCTTGGAAATTTATATTTTCAAGAATTTAGACCTCTTTTTGAATATTTATTTAACTAATAATAAGTGTATTTACATGGAATCACTTTGATACCTAGCAATATGAAATATAGAAAAATAGCATGCCAAACATTATTACTATAGAAAAAGTTGGCATATAACAAATCTCCCACAGTCCATGATATAGATTGATATTCTATCCACAAAATTTAAAAATTTTATTCAAATTTAAATGGGTGTAAACATGGGTTTTCAATATTCCTTTTTAAATCTATAAAACTCTCCCTTACAAACATGGATTGGTAATTAAAAATCCCATAACTCCATGAGTCTCCTATAAACTAAGAAAATTGTCAACTCACTAATCATCAACATTTAAACAATGATCATTGTTAATGTAGAAAATTATTATCATTATTCATATCTTTGGCCTCTAAATATTATGTCATCCACATTGATAAACATATTCAATCTATCCATAAAAATATTTTTTATTTGATGATTTTGATCAATTACTCATTTTTAAAATTAAAGTTTCTTTAATAATTTATTTAACCTTCAATACCAATCTCTTAGTTCTTTTTTAAATTCATACTTGACCTTTTTAAATTTACAAATATTATTATCATATTAAAAAATGGGGAAATTACCTATATGTTTGATTTAACCTTATTATTCTTGTAATACATTAGTAAATGATAATTTTACATTTAGTTGGAGTACCTTGAATTTCCTTGGGATGGGTTGGTGTGGTGATCTTATATCCTAAGTGTCTTGAGATGTTTTCAAATATTGATATACCATTAATTTTAAATGTAATAATTCCTTAGGTTTTTAAATCACTTGTTCCAATACATTTTTATATCTTCTAGTTGATTGAATGATACTTTATTATTATTATTTATTATATTTGAGTCTCTTATTACTCCTCAGTTGTCTATATTACATTTTCATTTGTTTAGATAATTTAATAAAGTTTTTATGTGAAGTAATTATTTTCTTAAATTCAATTACTCATTTTCTTAAATTCAATTACTCATTTTCTTAAATATACTAAAACTCTTTGAAAAAAATCAAATGTTGAGTTTCCCTTATTAGAATTGTCTATAACTTTCACTATTGATAGTGAATATTTTATGTGTATTTATTTATATATTGTATAAAATTAATATTTTATGAACTCAATATGATGTATATGAACTAAAAATGGATGCATGTTAATCATTTGACAAATGAATATTAAGATGGAGTTAAAGAGTTCATTAAGTTTTCAAGAGAGCATGCAGACGACCTTTTTAAAATCTTATGTTTGTGTTTACGTTGTTGTTATTCAAGACAAATTAGTCCAAAAGTGTTGAAGGAACATTTTATTTGTCATAGAATAGATCAATTCTATAAATGTTGGACTAAACATAGGGAAAACTGAATGTGTAAATAAATTGGGATGATACTACTATTTATTAATCATTTGATATGAATACCTTTGTAAAAGATGATGGAGATCACATGGAATAAATGGAAATGGAAATTGAAGATGACATTCATGATTTTATAAAGTTATTTTAGGAGTTAAATAGGTGTTCTAAGAAACCATTGTATTATAATGGTACTAAATACCCAACATTGTTAGCTACATTGAAGTTATATAATTTGAAAGTTGGTAGCAGATGGAGTGACACAACTTTATAGACTACTTACTCTTCTAAAAGATATACTATTAGAATAAAATGAATTACCATTCCAAAAATATGATTCTAAAATAATGTTATGTTCAATGGACATGATCTCTAAAAAATACATTATCGTTCAAATGATTGCATACTGTTTCGCCAGGACCATGAATCACTCAAAAAATTCCCTAAGTTTAGTGCATATCGATACAAGAAAAAATAATCCAGTACTTCAAAATCTATATGGTACATTCCTATCATTACATGGTTTAGAAGACTATATGGATGTCAAGAAACTAAAAGATAATTAATATGTCATGAAGATACAATAATTAGAGATGGAAAACTATGTCATCAAGTAGATTTTCCTCATTAGAAGAGAATTGATTACGAGTTTCCTGAATTTGGAGATGATCCAAGAAACTTTCGTCTTGCATTATCTATAGATGGAATGCATCCTTTTTTTTATAGAGTACTACTCAAAGTACATGGCCCATCATATTGGTAAATTATAAATTTTATACAAGGTTATGCATGAATCATAAATATATTATGTTGTCTCTTCTTATTTTTGGACCAAAGCAACCCAGTAATGATATTAATGTCTATTTGGATTCATTGATCAAATATATAAAATTGATGTGGGATATAGGTGTTAGAATATATAATTCTCATATAAGTGAATAATTCACATTTAGGTCCATGTTTCATGGAATGATAAATGACTTCCCCACTTATGGAAATTTATCTGGAAATAAAATTAATAGAATATTGTGGTCTCCCATTTGTGAAAAACACACATACTGATTTTGGTTGAAACATTCCTCAAATATTGTGTTTTTAAGAAATCAATTTTTTTTACCTTGATAACATAAATACTAATCCTGTATGACAAAATTATATGGGAATATCTAATATGGTAAAATATCATCTCTAGAAACAGAAGATCAACTGTACAAAAAAGTAAAAAATATTGACACTGTTTTTAGTAAAATATTTTTGAAAAACCATAAAAAATCAGGTTGGAAGAGAAGGTCAATTTTATTTGAATTACTATATTAGAATTTTTTATATGTCAGAAATTTTATTAATGTCATGCATATAGAAAAAATTTTATTTGATAGTGTTATTGGAACATTAATAAATGTTCCTGGAAAAATGAAATATGGCGTCAAGGCAATGTTGGACTTGATTGAAATGGGGATAAGAGAAGAGTTTGAACTGGTGAAAGGTAAAAGGGGGAATTTTCTTCCTCTATCAACTTACACTCTATCCAGAGAGAAAAAATTACAATTTCCCCCT
This sequence comes from Viscum album, assembly GCA_963277665.1. Taxonomy (NCBI): domain Eukaryota; kingdom Viridiplantae; phylum Streptophyta; class Magnoliopsida; order Santalales; family Viscaceae; genus Viscum; species Viscum album. The sequence goes on from OY728131.1 coordinate 2,067,055,422, forward strand.
TCCATACTAGTATAAAATTTTAACAACGGTATTCATCAAATATCAAGAATATCCTGTCAATGACTAATTTGAAGTTACAAGGTCTAAAATAAAAATACTATCATGTTTTGATGAAATATTTAATGCCTATTTCTTTCCATTTCATTCTGCCTCAAAATTTATGACATAGATTAATCGAAATCTACTTCTTTTTCAAATCCATATGTAGTAAAGTTGTAAACTGGATGAACTTTCCCATCATTAATAATGAGATTATAGTCATATTATGTGAATTAGAGATGTTCTTCCCACCATAATTCTTTGATATAATAGTCCACCAAATCGTACACTTGGACAGAGAGGATCAACTATGTAGTCCTTTCCATTATAGATGAATGTACCCCATTGAATGATATATGAATATTTTTAAAGGGTATGTCAAGAATTGAGGTCGGCCAGAAGGTTGTATTGTAGAACTATATATTTTTAAAGAAACTATTGAATTCTATACCAATTACCTATCAGATGTTGAAAGCATTGGTCTCCCAATGTCTCATCATAGCGAACACCTTATGGGTAAAGGGATTTTCAGAAGAGATGTTGTTACAATTACCTTGATAGAGTGTGAGCAAGAACATATTTACATATTACATAATAGTGAAGATGTTGATCCATACATTGTATCCCAAAAAGTAATTCTTAGGGATTTGAATCCATCGAGGGATAAAGGATGGATATCAAATACACATAAACAATAATTTGTAGGATGGTTATAAGATCAAATTTATAAGGATTTATCTGAAAATATGAATTCAATTGCTGAACGACTTCAATGTCTAAATAGAGGACCGAATGAAAATATTATATTTTACACTATTTTTGTAATCAATTGTTCTTTGTTCTATAAAAAAGAACACGATTACTTTAGTAGGATGAAAAAAAATGGTTTTGAGATTCTGGAAAAAGTGATTCACATATATGGTTCCAAGGATAGAAATCCAATTTATGAAAATATCTCATATTTTAGAATTATCGAATAGATTTATGAGTTGGATTACACAAAATTTCAAGTGCCTCTTTTTAGTTGAAAATGGATTGACAATATTAATGGAGTGAAATTTGATGAAATGGGATTTCCGAAGGTGAATTTAAGTGTGGAAGGGGAAAAGATGACTTGTTCATAATGGAATCACAATTAGTGAAAGTATTTTATGTCTCTAATCTAACAAATAAGAATTGTTTGATTGTCTTGCTGGAGACTAAAACAAACATTTAGTCAGATGAAAATTTAATCGAATATGACCCTTTCATTGGTACATCATAATAAATTCATGTCATTCCCAATGTGGAAAATGTATTTTATATTATAGGGGACCAAAAATAAGGGATTTGGATTCCCTATATAGGAACCAAGTCCTTGAAACCTTTAAAAAAATAAAGATGCTTCAATGATGAGGTAAAAGTGTTCTTTAATATATTATGTTTTTCCACATAATATTATATATTATATACTAAATTAACATAATATAAATTAAATATTTGACTACTCATGTAGAAAATTTATTCTACACATGAGGGAAGAAAAAAATATAATAAAGGAAACCCTTTTGAAAAAATATAAAGGTAATGTTACAATATACTTTCTCAATTTTACCAAAAAATTATATAATGAAACATTGATTTAATTTTCATTATTCCTTATAGTGTTGATTTATATAAGAAGATTTTTTTCGGGTTTCATTCCTTTACAGGAAGATCAATGAAGTTGTCTCTACTCAATGAGAGAGATAATCTTGATTTATGCACAGTAAAATTATTATCCATAAAATTAATGTATTGTTTCATATTTATGTTGAATTTATTTATTTTTATTATTACTCACATAATAATTGTTTTTTTATACAGGTGGATTATTATTTTTTATCTGGGTTTCACTTTCAGAATTTCATGCTTCTTCTGCCTCAAAACCTTTTCACCCCTGTAGTGGTGCATTTATAATTGTCTTTCAATTTTTCTCCACTACCTTTTCAGGAAGAGAAATGATTCTGCCTCTACTCAATTACAGATGTAATCATGATGTAATCATAGTAAAACTATTTTCCATAAAATTAAAGAATTTTTTCATATTTACGTTTAATTTATTTCTTTGTAGTATTAATCACATAATATTTTTTTCTTATACAGGTGGATTATTTTATTCGAGTTGGGGTACACTGTCTAACTTTCATGCTTCTTCTCCCTTAAAAACTTTCACCTTTACTTTGATTCATTTATCACTTTCTTTCAAGTTATATCCACTTCCATTGTAAGAATATAAATGAAACTGCCTCTAGTCAATTACAAAGGCAATCTTGATGTTTTCATAGTAAAATAATATTCAATAGAATTAATGTAAAGTTTTTTATTTATGTTTAATTTATTTTTTTAGTATTACTAACATAATAATTGTTTTTTTATATTGGTGGGTTCTTTTGTTCGAGTTGATTTGATCTGTCCAACTTTCATGCTTATTCTCCCTTAAAACATTTTCACCCATGTAGTGGTTCATTTATCACTTTCTTTAAGTTACCTCCACTTCCTTTTTAGGAAGAGAAAAGATGCTGCCTCAGCTCAATTACATAGGTAATCTTGATGTTTTCACAGTAAAATTATTTTCCATATAATTAATGAAATATTTAATATTTATGTTTAATTTATTTATCTTTAGTATTACTAATAAAATATTTTTTTCCTTATACAGGAGGGTTATTTGGTTTATGCTGGGGTGCTCTGTCAATCTTTCATCCCTTTCTACACTAAAAATTCCACAGACTTCTTCTCCCTCAAAACCTTTCACTCCTGTAGTGTTGACATTTATCACTTTCCTCCAGGTTCCCTTCACTGATCAATAAAAAAGGCAATCTTGATATTTTCATTGTAAAATAATTGTCCCTATAATTAATTTATTATTTAATATTTATGTTTTCTTTTTAGTATTACTCATAATAATTGTTTTCTTATACTGGTGAATTATTTTTTTCAAGTTGATGTGGTTTTTTCGAATATTCTCATACAGGGTTGGAATTGAGACAAATAAATTCAGTGGAAATTAGGGTAAAATTTATATTTAGGCTTATTTTGAGACTTTGGGACATGTAGGAATCAACTGCACCTCAATACGACACATGATGTGAAATGTATGACTCCAAGTAGTTCTTTTTATTTTAAATTGTCATTAATTTTAGTGAAAAATAAAACAGACATACTCAAAACCAAGTTAACATATTCATATTATTTTTATACTTTAATAAAATTATCTATATGTAATTTTTGACATGTAATAATCAACCTCAGATCAATCCGATACAAGATGTTCTCGATATGAATCAACGTGTCCATTATCAGTTTAAAATTGACTTTTTAATTTAAAAAGTGTCACTCACTGAAAACCAAGAAAAATTATTGGATATTTTTATAATTTAATAAAATTATCCATAAATAATTTTTGACATGTAGGAATCGGTCTCACTTCAAACAGATACACGATGTGATCAGTATTAGTCCAAGTGCATGTTTCTAGTTAAAAATGACATTTTAGTAAAAAAGTCAAGTGATGTTATCAAAATTGAGAAAACACATTCATATTATTTTGATAATTTAGGAAAACAATCCATAAGTGATTTGAGACAAGAATGAATTAGATACACCTCAACGTATGGTGTGGCTGGTATGATTCGAGTTGCGTATTTCTATTTAAACTTGACATCAATTTCAGTAAAAAGGACAACTGACCTACTCAAAACCCAAAAAAATTCACATTGATTATATACTTTAGGAAAATTATTCATAAGTCATTTTTATGTGTGTAATAATTATCTGCACCTCTATATGATGCACAATGTGATCGGTATGAGTCAAAGTACATTTTTTAATTTTTAGATAGAATTTTAGTAAAAAAATAAAGTGATGTAATCAAAACAAAAAAACACATTCATATTGTTTTGAAACATTAGGAAACAGATCTATAAGTTATTTGGGATGTGTAAGAATCAGTCGCACCTCAATTCGACACACAATGTGACCAGTATGACTCAAAGTGCGTCTTTTTATTTAAAATTGTCATCAATTTTAGTAAAAAGGAAAACTGACATACTCTAAACCAAGAAAACACATTCACATTGTTTAAATACTTTAGGAAAATGATCCATAATTCATTTTTGATGTTTATAAATTACCTAGACCTCAATCCAATACACAATGTGATCGGTATCAGTCAAAGTGCATGTTCCAATTTTAAAATGAAATTTTAGTAAAAAAGAAAAGTGACATTCACAAAACTGAGAAAACACATTTATATTGTTTTGAAACTTTAGTAAAGTGATCTATAAGTAATTTAGGACATGTAAGAGTCATCCTCACCTTAATCTGATGTACAATGTGACCGGTATGAATCAAAGTGCATCTTTTTATTTAAAATTGTCATCAATTTTAGTAAAATGGAAAACTATCCTACTCAAAATCAAGAAAAAAATTGGATTATTTTGATACTTTACAAAAAATATCCATTTTTCATTTTTGACATGTGAGAATCATCCTCATATCAATATGATACTTGATGTGCCCGGTATGACTCAAAGTGTCCGTTATCAGTTTAAAATTGACATTTGAGTTCAAAAAGCGTCACTCACTGAAAACCAATCAAACATGCTTGGATTTTCTTGATAATTTAGGAAAATGATTTATAAATCATTATTGATGTGTAGGAATTTTTTTTATGTCAAACTGATATACAACGTGTTCATAATGAGTCAAAAGTGCATGTTTCTAGTTTAAAATGACATCTTAGTAAAAAAGACAACTGGTATACTCAAAAATGAGAAAACACATTCAGATTTGTTTTGAAACTTTAGGAAAATGATCCACAAGTTATTTGAGATGTTTTGGAATCATTTGTACCTAAATCCGAAAAATGGTGCAACGAATATGACTCCAAGTTCATCTTTTTATTTAAAATTAACACTTTTTGTTAATTTATTTATTTATATTATTACAAACATACGAATTGTTTTCTTATACAAGTGAATTATTTTTGTCGAAAAAGGGTGGTTTGTTTGGAAATTGCATGAGTTGGGTTAGGATTAAAAGATAAAGGAACATTGATGTTTTTGAATGTTTGTAATAACTGATATTTATGTAATTGTATAAACTATTGTTTGAAATGTCTATAATATAGAGGTTTTTTCTTGTGTTCATATTGTAAATTTTATTTAATTTAAATCCTGTATTGTTACTTATTTATGTTGATATATGGTGTGTTTTTTGGCGATATGATGCTCTCTTACAGCACTATACAGTGGTACGGTATTGTGTTCTTACAACACACTGCAGTATGGCCCTTTACCAGTTCTTTTTCAATGCTAATAAAAGACCATGTCTTTTAACCTCATATATGTAGTTAGTGTTTTTCTAGCGCTGATAAAGGCCATATATAGCACAGTTAAAGGCCGATTTTATAGTAGTTCCACTTATATAGACTAAATCTAAAAAAATGGATAGAATATTTGGAATCATGAGGTTCAAATTTGGTATATAAGGCCCTTTTATTTTTGGTAATTATGAATTGTAACCATGGTAAAATTTATCACCTCGATAATGGATAAATCTATTCACCAAGGTTAAGAATATGCGTTAAGGTCACCATTTTTCATATTAATTCTTATTGGATGAATGGAATTTGATCCTTATAACATTATTTTCTAAATTTAATTATTTAAGGGACACTTGTCCAGGAAAATTACCTCCAAAAAATTTAATGCAAAGAAAAATGCAAAATGCTACTTCCTTACTTCTAAATATCTCTTATGTGTTCACAAAAGGGATAAAATAAAGGTGATAATGAATGTTAATGGTTATTTTTAGAATAATGAAATAATTTTCATAATATTAATTTATATTTAATTTTTAGTGATTATCAAATTAATTTAAATTCTTACACAACACCAACGCAACATTTCTTCAATTAATATAAAAATAAAATAAATAATTTTAAAAATATTAAATGTTACATAATTTGAGTGTGGTATTGTTTTACATTAGTTTTGTAGATAAATATCACATATTAGGGATATTTTAATGGTTTATATTGGGATTTTATCTTTTTATTTTTTCATTTGAAGTCAAATTAAATAAATAACATGAAAAATAACATTAATGATATTTTATTAAATTATTTAAAAATCATAAAAATATTTAAAGAGGAAAGGGTATACTCTATAGTAAAAAATTTCATATATTTTCCATTTATGATCCAATTTATTCCTTTTAAGTAAAATTATAACCCTTTCATTTTAAAAAAGTTATTACCACAGTTAAGATTAAAATTAGTTGGCCATGAGGTTAAACAAAAAGATAAGGCTTAAAATGATACAAAAAACATTATAAAATTAATTGTATGAAGATATATGGATATTATATTTTTTTATTCAAATATGTATCCATTTGGGGAAATTTGTCTTGATAATTACTTAGTTATATTTTAATTTTTTTTGTAATTCCAGGCGTTTTCTTTCATATCCTTATAATAGGGCACCCATTTTCTCTTTTATTCACACTAATTGAGACATATATTTCAACCAAGACCTACACATTTACCTTCTAAACGTCCATATACATGTTTTTATGTTCTAATCTTCCAAAATACCAAACCTACGGTTATTAAGTGGATGTATAAAGGATTTCTTTCAAACAATCGGTAATCACCTTAAACGATCACTTTTGTTTTTTCACTTCTTATTTTAACTCCTATAAATTTGTAGTACTTGTCATTAAATAATAAATTATTTATACTCAATATACTAAAATTTTATTATTATTATGTAACCACCATTATCCACCCTCTTTTCTATCAAATGGGAAGTGAAAGTATCGCTTGTGTTTACATACAATCTACCATCTTCACGTAGAGATGCAATTCATTTTTCATCACCACATTTTTTGGATTGATATTATGATGGGTTTAATATTTATATATTATATTTTTTAAATAATTAATCTTTTTTAATTTTAATATCATATCTACATTCTTACCTTATAATCCGTTTGAAAATGATAACATCGTTTGTGCATACATGTGGACTACCAAGCCCAAGAAGTGATGTGATTTGTTTTTCATGTCTGATTTACATTGGTGGAAATAAGGTTGGATTTAATGAATTTATATGATATAATATTTATTTTATAAAGGTAATTTATTATTTAATTTTCTTTCATTCAGTCCATTGAAAAATGAAAACAACATTCATGTGTACATATGACCTACCGTCTCCATGAATGATGTAATTCATTTTTTTATTCTCTAATTTTTATGGACAATTATAAATATATATATAATTAATTTATATTATATAATTATATATTTATCATGATTGAAATTATGCAGATGATAGAACCATGGTCAAAGTACAAGGTCCAAAACTACGAAACCAGAAAATATATGAAAAATGATGTAGTTATCACCCGGAAGAATGATTTTGATAAGAAATTATTAATAAATGGGTGATAAAAGGTTATTAGTAAATAATATATGGTATTATTTATATGATTATTGTTTTTAATTTATTTATAATAAATAAATATTTATTATATATGAGTTTTTAACACATACAAAGGAAGTTGGATATGAGGTAATAATTTATTTCACACTCTCATCATTATTCAGGGTTGTTTATGATTAAGTCTATACTAGGAAAAAAATTAGACATTTATTTATGAAAACTAATATATTTTATTATCCTATAGTAATTTATTTCAATTAAAAGGTTTCATTTAATTTTCCTCTCAATAATTACTCCAGATACTGAAATAACATTTTTGAGGAAAACTGACTTTGATTTTCTACTTGGTTGGGAATACATTGATTCCATATTTTCCTTAAAATATTTTAAATAATTTTTTACTATTATAAAATTATTCATTAAATAAAATATTACCCATATTTTAAATTTTAAAAAAATAGTATAAAAATGAATCTTCTTGTCATTATCTAAATGAGGTACTTTTGACAATTTTACCAAAAATGTAAAAGGAATATTTGTTTTAATATATACCACATGAACAAAATTTCCCACTATAATTATTGACCAATGATTTGAAGATTAATTTAAAATTATAAAAGTTTCTTTTCAAATAAAAATTTTTCCTTAATATTATTTAATTCTTTATATTTTAAATATGCGATTACAAATTGAAAAATGTATTTTCCTCAAGAAAATTTCCGTTTCTCTTTTTAATTATTTTCATCTATGTAAAAATCAATTGATTAATTTTATTTATTTATTGAGGATATAATCTAATGATAACATCCACCATATTTCTTTCGATGGTGTATGATCATTTTGACCAGGGAAAGTATTTATATTCTATATCTTATTTCTTCCAATATGGACAATTATTGATTTTTAAGGCAAGTTGATTAAATTGTATTCTTTATTTACATGATAAATTAATTATAATTATTAAGTGATGAGTGTGGATTAGAAATAAATAGCCCCTAAATTTATCTATAGGTATCATGAAACAAAATAAATTGGGTATTCGGCTGAGGGACTTACTCATTTATGTAGATTCCCCGGAATAATGCCTTGATTGTATTTTTAGATTTCATGTCATGAGGCCTCGAAAGTATGTTTAAGGTGTTCAAAATTATGCATTACATCATAATGGAATCAATTATTGACATCCCTATTATTATTTGAATAATTATGACATCAATGTATAAGTTTCATGTCCATGTAATTATTAATATAGAATTATTTGACTATCATTTATCCCTACCATATTATCCATGAGTTATTTAGTTTCTTTTGTATGAATTCCTTTACTGAGAACCTGAGCTTACCCCTTTCTTATGTCACCTTTTCCCAGGATTCCAAGAAGTGTTTTATGATTGAAATGTAAGGATATTCTAGATGGAATACTAGTGGTCTCAAATAAATTTTTTATTGTATTTTATTTTTCCAAATAGAATGTATAATTCCAGCATGCATCTAGTTTTCTAAGAATACTAAACTATTTGATGGTTTGGGATGTGATCACTTGTATCTATAAACAATTTAATAAAGTAACCCACAAATCTAGGCTATTAGTGTTGGGGTATTTGTATAGAGTCCATTATTTAAATATTCTTTACAACAACATATGATATTTTTATAAAAGAAACAACATTTATTCCCAAATTTGAAAATAAATACATCTGAATGAATTATGGATATAGAAATATTGTTTTTGTTAATGAAGGAAAATAATAACAAATTTTTAAAACCAATATCATTCCCATAGAAAATTTAAGGAGGTATTCCCCAATATCCATGACGTCAATTTTATTTATGCTGGTTGCTTATAAATCTACCTCCCCAAAGCCAATCTTCTAGAATATACTTGTTTCTTATATTTGAATACATATGTGAGAACCATATGCTGTATCTAATACCCAATATGTAGAAATAGTTTGATTACAGTCAATAAAAAATGTTACTAAAGCTTCCCCTTACTTAATTTACTAGGATAACTTTTTATTCAAGTAGACCTTATTTCCACCTAGGAAATAGGTCATGTTCCCTTGATTTCTCTTTGATATTTCTCTTATTAGAAGGGTGTAGATAATAATATTTTGACTTAAAGTACTATAATTTCAACTATTTGCAAAGAGGCACTTGCGATGGAGAAATTCCCCATCACAAATAGTCATCAAACACGAACAATTTATGATAGATGTGTTATTTGGTCACAAATAGTAATTATTTGTGATAGAATATTTCATCTATCAAAAATAGTTTTTGGGGGATTCTCCACCGCATCGCACGAAATTTATTCATGATGGGAACATGTGAAGGCGTTTTACTTTTTTTTCCAATACCCACTAACTCAGGAGTATTTATGATGGGAATGAATGCCCATCACAAATACAATTGACCAAATAACTATTTGTGATAACATTAATTCCATTAAAAATAGCCCGTCACAATGAATCTATCAATTTAAAAATGTCTCACACTATTTCTTATTTCTCTCCTCTCCTTCTACCTCTCCCAAATTGTTGTGATGCACACCACTTATCTTCCCCACTTTGTTCCACTCAAACACACCTCGTTGTGAGAGATTTTTTACAGTCCCGACTTCGATTCATCTTGGTACAGATTCCTCTTATCCCCATTTTCATTTTTTATGTTTTATTCATTTTATTACATGACTTTTTTGGCTCCATGCCACTCCAAGTCACTTTGTTTCAAGTGATTTTTTATAGATCTGACTTCAATTCTCTTTGGTGTAGACTCCTCTTGTCTCTATTTTCATTATTTTTGGGTTTTATTCATTTTATTAAGTGATTTAATTTTGGAAAACCCTAGGTTGAGCATTTTATCTAATCTCTAGGATTTATTTGGTATTTAGGATTGATGCAAAATTTTTATTCCCTTTTTTATATTTGTATTTGTGTGTGTGTATATATATATATATTAATATATTCCCTATTTCATATATGTATGTGTGTGAAAACATTAGATTTAGCAATTTATTTGATTATGACTTCCATTCACCTTGTTTATTATTCCCTATTTAATATTGATGTTTATATATCTGTGTATATATATAAATTATTATAAATTTCTAGAAAGGTGAAAATGAATTAGGTCATCAATTTTCAGGTCATGAATAATAACAAATTTGATTGTCAGTTGGACATGGTTGACACAAATTCATTAATTCTCATGACCTAAAAATTAGAAATTCTATGATTTACACATTTTTAGTAACTTATAATATACTGTATTAATTAATATTAAATTATTCTACTTTTTTATTAATTTATGGAAAATATGTTAAGTTACATTAATTAATTGAGAATTTAAACCAATTTATACTAAATTCTATTTTTTTATAAATTAATAAAATAGCACATTTATAAGCTCAAATCCTAAATATTGGAAATTTTTATTAATTTTTACATTTTTTAATTATTTGTAATTCTTTTAATGATCTATAATTCTTTTATTTATTTGTAATTTTTTTTATTATTTGTAATTTTTTAAATTTGTAATTTTTTTTAGTTTTTTTAACTTTAATTGTTTTTAAATTTTGTAATTATTTTTAATTATTTTTAATTTGTAATTTTTTTATTTTTTTTATTTTTTTATTATTTTTATTAGTTTTTATTATTTTTAAATATGTATAAATATTTTAAATTATATATAATATTTTAATTTATTTTTAATTATTTAAAATTAATTTATTTTTTTGCATTCAATTTTTTGAAAATATAAGTATTTGCGATGGAACAACTTTCTATCACATTCGATTTCGGCTTCAGTTCACCTTGTTTATTATTTTCTATTTAATTTTGATATTTGTATGTGTGTGTGTATATATATAAATTATTATAAATTACTTGATGAGTGAAATGGAAGTAGGTCGTTAATTTTTAAGTCATGATCTATAAAGAATTTGATTGTCATTTGGACATGGTTGACACAAATTGGTCAATTCTCATGACCCAAAGATTGTAAATTCTATGATTTAGAACATTTTAGTAATTTATAATATATTTTATTACTTTATATTAAATTATACTACTTTTTATTAACTTATAAAAAATCTGTTAATTTACTATAATTAATGGTGAATTTAAACTAATTTATTCTAAATTGATTTTTTTTATAAATTAAAAAAAATTACATTAATGAGCTCAAATTCCAAATATTTTTATTATTTATTATTATTTATTATTTTCAATTTTTTAATTCTTTGTAATTTTTTTTTTAAAATTTTAATTTTTTTTAGTTATTTGCAATTTTTAAATAATTTTTATGATTTTTATTTTTTTTAATTTTTTTAATTATTTGAACATTTTTCAATAATTTCTAATTTTTTTTATACTTGTAATTTTTTAAAATTTTGTTTCTTGTTTTTATTTTTTTATTATAAATTTTAAAATATATATAAATATTTTAAATTATATGATATTTTAAATTGTTTTTAATTCTTTAAAATTATTTTTTTAATATTCTTAATTATTTTAAATTTTTTTCTATTTCTTTTAAAAAATGTAAGTATTTGCGACAGAACAAATACCCGTCGCAAAAAAATATTAATTGTGATAGATCATTTCAAATGGACTTTTTTTTATAAAAAACGAAAATCATTTGAAACATGTGCTTTAACCATCGCAATTATTATTTTCTTTTTCAATAGTTCATCATAAATAACTTCATTTGCAACACTTTTTTTTGCAATGGAAAATCTGTGATAAACTTCCATCGCAAATGACCTTTTGCGACAGACGCTTGTCGCAAATGTGTTATCGAAAATTCTAAGATATCCAATAGTTTTAGGGGTATTCTCCATAACATTACTTTTATTCACTATAAGGATGCAATTCTTTTTTATCTTTGTTTCCTTATCATCTTATTGGAGAAATATGAGGAGATCTGGTAGGGACTTCTCTATGTTGTTCATATCGAAATTAATAACTAAGCTAGAGAGTCTATGAGGAAGTGATGTAATAATGTGATCGGTGCATAGTTGTTTTTTAGAAATTTAATCGCTATAACCAATAGACACTCAATGTAGCCAATGAGTTTAACTACGTGATGCCTAGCTAGACCACCACATCCAAGATTACTCTAAAATAACAACTTGGTTATCTCAAACCATTCCTATCAAACTCACTCTTGATACATGCCAAAAATATGTTGGAGTATGCTATAAACATCTGTGTCTTAATTTGACTTCATGAGTTTATTATAAATGGATGAAAGGATTAAATATCGAACATCCACTGTTCCGATTAAGTATTTATCATAGACAAAAAACTCTTCATCACTCGCCTCCTTTGCAAGTAGAATAGGTAGTGAGGAATCTAGATTATAATATTTCCATTCATAGCTCAATACAACCCATGGAAATCCAGACCATTCTTAGAGTTACTACTAGTAAGTAGATGGTCTTTCTACAAGATGAACCACATGGATAATGTGGTTGATGAACTTACCATTATTCTACAATTATAAAATAGTAGATAATTAGTACTTCACTTGGTTACAATTTATGGAATACATAATGAAATAATTCTTTATGTCTCTGACTTTTTTATCAATTCCCAATAACCCTCACCATTGTACTCAAAATGTATAGCTACTTAAACATTATAGTGGCTAGTATCTATATTCCCCTTCTCATAATGTAAGCATGGGCTCCTTCAATTAATCTACGGTTTTTATGTAGATAGGTCTTTTCCAACCATAGGCTTGTAGCTCCTTGATTCGTTTAGTGGACTCCCCAATCTCGAAATCCTAACGTGTATTTCATCAAAAATTTCATCCAAGTTACATCAAGTCTTGTGTAGTTTATTTCTATTGATGTAAATTGGTTAAGTAAACTCAAAAATTTTATAACAATTCTATGATAAAAGTAAGTTTTCCAACATGGGTTGGTCAAACACTTAGTTCTATGGTTTTCATTCCTAATCAAGTAATGGAAGGCCTAGTTTGAATTAATTATACGTTGATCGATTTTATTTTTTTATGCATAAAATTTTCTTGTTGTATCCTTTACATGACTTGTTAATATCAAGTGTACTTTACAAAAGTGATTAACCATGTTTTTGATAAAACATTTATTCACAATCTATTTATTTAAATTATATATTTTCATATTCATCCATTTATTTTTGTGATCACGATATTTAATCCATAAAATAAATAATGCATAAGACACAAATAAATAAATAAATATATAAATGGCCTGATCATGAGATTATCTAATAGTTTATTTATTGATGGAATAATAAATCAACCGATAACCATAGGTAAAAAATATTTGTGCTTGTCTTGGTAAGAGTTTCAACATTCCACCTACACACATTTGAATCAATTGGGTTGGTATTTTCTTATTTCCAACTTGAACTACCTCCTTATGCCTTGGGACACTCATTTTATTATATAAGTTTATAACTGATATGCAGGTGAGGGGAGACAAATGATTGTTTAAGAGTAATTACATAAAAAACCATGGACAAGGTCCTATAAAATAACATAGGGGGGATGAAACACATGCCATCATTTTTAATTTGATAATAAATAATTACCAATACCTTGTAATAAATTAAATTAAAGCAAACCAATATATACACTAGTTTGGTCAAAGCTCTTGATCGGTCATATATATGAAATGATTACAAAAAGATACACTAGATAACATTAAATCCAATATTTTCATTATAATTAAGATAAACATATTTGTATTAATTAATTCCCTTCTTCTTAATGATTATTTGATGTCTCTTGGAGGTACCCATCCAAAATAAATTAATGGAAAGTAAAATGGAATAACCAATAATTATAGAAAATTATAATAAGTTAATTGATCATTTATTAATTCTTAGAAACCTTAATTACATAGCCAAACACATTTGTTGGAAACAATGTAATTAGGTTTTAATGATGCAATTAATTATTTTAATGTAATTTAATCAAGTCCTTTATTGGGAGACTACACGGTGTGTACTTATAAGTTACATGTCACATTCCTCATTTTTTGTGTATCAGGGATAAATCTATGGGGCCTCAGTGTGTATCAGGACCGGATTACATTATGTGTAATGACTAGATAAATATAGCATGTTTCACTTTACTTGGGTCCTCGTTAACCTTCTATTGACTCATCATGTTCTTCAAATGTGGAACCACATGATGTGTAATTTGACTGCAAACCATGTGTTCCGCTTACAATTTTTTAGCATAACTTAATGAATGACTCAACATGCTTTTCAGATAGGGTAAATTAATGAGTTACACAACATGTAAATTGGCTGCATGCTACTTATTTCATTAATTATCAAATATTTCAATATCACGTGGTTAGAAATCACGTATTTGACCACTCAGTTAGTGAAAATTTCACTGGTAAACTATGTAGATTACATGAAGTGTACACCATCTACTCGCCATGTAATCTGACAAACTATATTCAAGGTTGACTCAGTGTACACATGGTGTATAATAAATACACTACATGTAATGTCTTCTTGATGTGTCATGTATCCCGTGACACATCAAGGTGTAGTGAACTAGGGTACACAGTATGTACTTCTATTACACACCACGTAACCCAATCAACCATCCAATTTTTTTTTCACCTACCAATGGAATCTCCAATCATTCTTCATCTATTCTTAGTATTTAAAAAAAATACTAATCTTGAATGATGAATATTAATTTTTTTAAATCAAGTTAATTAAACATAGAATTAAAGAACAAATAATCTAGAAATGAAATATCAAAGCACTATTATGCATAACTAGTCAATAATAAAATAAACAATTATAAATTTAAACATGACTTCTTTGATACCACTTGAAGGTTCCATACATAGTGAAAGTTCCTTTTAGGTGACTAACCATTAAAAATTTTGTCAGATTCGATGGATCATTTTCAAATTGTGCAAGATGTAAATTTCATGACCAATGAAATTTTTCCATTAAATGCTAATATAGAAATATTAGAACCCTAAGAAGATGTCTTCTTGTTAAATTTATAATTAATTTAAATTATATTAGGATAAATATTTTCTCATATTGAGATCTTTCATTTATGAAGTTATTGGTCATTCAAAACACTTTTTAGATTACCATCATTTCATAGAGATGGACCAATGTTGATCCCCTCTAGTGGTGATCCACATGTGGTACTTTGATATCTTAACTACACCAATGGAATACCAGGTGCTACTGAGGAAGATCAATTGTATTGTGTTTTTCAAATTGAAAACTAAAATTTCATTCAGGATTTAAGGATTCACTATTTTTCTTCTTATTCTTAAGAGTATGAGAGAAGGAGGAATTTATAGAGAAATGAATTGTGCACAACAATTCTCAATTATTGATTCACCTTATGTAATAGACATAATAGAGTATTTATAGAGTTATGGTTTAGGTTAAAATACTAATTAATTGAAAAATAACCCTAAAATAAGTTAAAAACCTTATATAACCCCATACAATATAATAATACTATTTCATGGAGTGTGTAATCTAGAACAATGATAAATATTATATTACTAGATTTCATATTAATATTTATCACTGAACATGATCTTGGTATGATTATCCTCCAAAACATATATTGAATACTCAAATAAATATATATTCATAAAGAAATATTCTATTCACTTTTTTTAAAATAAATATTTATTATTATTCAAAAAATTAAATAAATTATGAAAAAATAATTATTTATTACCTTGAAAATATTTTTGATCACTAAATTTTGTACATAATTATTTCTCAGTCTTGAGAATAATGTTTATTATAATAAATAAATTAAAATAGAATTTAATTATGATCAATAGATACAATTAGGGTGCCACCCACTAGGATTATTTCTCATTAACATTAGGCGAGCTTACATAAAGTCCAATATTACTATCTATCAACTGGTCAAGGAGCCTAGGAGAAGAAATTTAATGTAGAAACATTGACAACCACACACTAACACTTACATTGTAATATAATCCATTTATCCCAATATATCATCAAGTTGATTTCACAGTAGTTTCATCAACATATGTGCTTGATACATATTTCTTTGACTATCTGAAATAAACATGTTGTTTGACCACAACCATGGAATTTAATGTAATGGTTCCATTTAAATAAAATCAATAAGATATCAACTTCCATTGATATGGAAGGGAAAAAAATACTTCCTTGACTTATTTATTAATAACATATTATTCGTGATGCACCTAATGTACCATACTTCCTATGAACATATGATATCATAGTTTTAGTTTTAATGTTAAGGAATGCAGGACATAAAAAGAATTAATAACAATTTTAATGTCTAAGGGCCATTACACATGATTATATATAGGATATTTTAATGACACCACTACTGGAAAATTTCCTTATACCCACGGTTTGAAACCATGGGTATAGCCCATAAAATAGTGGGTATAGGATATACCCACGTTATCATGAATCATGGGCTCCTCGGGTGCTGGTATTTTTCTATACCCACAGTTTTTCATAAACCGTGGGTATATCCCACTGAAATTTCAAATTACCCACGGTTCTCGTAAACCGTTGGTATATATCTATACCCACGGTTTACAGAACCCTGGGTATACATTTTTACCACACATATTATATACCCACGGTTATGTAAATCGTGGGTATAAATTGTTTTATTCAAAACACACATACATGCAGTTCATTGAACTGTGAGTATAGATAGTTTCACAACCACATATATACCCACGGTTTAAAGAACTGTGGGTATAGACGGTTTTACCAGAAATATCAGCTATCCACCTTGGTTCCACCTTGCTCCTGCAAACCAGAATGTAAACCACTATGAAACAATGGAAAAGTTCTTATCAGAAATAATGGAACCAATATGAAACCAAAAACCATCCCCCCTTGCACACCATACTCTCCCCCTAGATAGAACCCCCTTGAACCCCCTAGACACACCCTGAACCCCCAATGACACCCCTACTAGACCCCTTCCCCCCTAGAAACCCCCTATACACCCCCATGGGACACCGCCACTGGACACCCCCTGGACACCCCCCGCTGGACACCCCCACTGGACACCCCTCTAGACACCCCCTTGGACACCCCCTAGACACCCCCTCTAGACCCCCTGGACACCCCCACTGGACCCCCACTAAACCCCCTGGACCCTCCTGGACCCCCTAGACAACCCCCAAACACCCCCATTAGACCCCCTAGACACCCCCAGACACCCCCCAGACCCCCTGGACACTCCCTCCCCCCATATACACCCCTCCCCTTACTCCCCCACAGCCCCTTCCCCCTTCACCCCCACTAACCCCTGCCCCCCAAACTTCACCTCCACACTGACCCCCCACTTGTACCCCCACTGCCCCCTCTTGGAAAACCCCGCTGCACCCCCACTACCCCGTATACCCACCCCCACCTCTTGCACCCATCCCCACCCCTGCACACAGTCCCCCTCCCCATACAACGAGCCCCACCCCCTTCCTGCATACAGCCCCCTACCCCCTGTGAAACCACTGTGAAATAATGAAAACTAGAATTCCAAAAAATAGAACCACAATGCATTGTTTTTACCTATTAAAACATAAGCAGAGCTGGACAAAGTGTTCAAGAATAAAAAAGTTATTGTAAGAAAACTCCTAAAAAAATTGTTAATGACTAAGCATCACAATCATTTATCTCTTATTGAAGCCAAAGAAAGTCTGATAGAGGATACACAAAATATTGCCTTTTTGCACTAGGTTTCTACTGTAACCTAAATTGGGTTGCTATAAAACCTAGAGTTGGGTTGCATTTCGGTGCACAGTACAAAATATGATTCCGAGTATACTAATACATCATTTTTAAATTTTTTATAAGAAAAATGTATTTCCCTAAAGTGGAAACCACTATCTATGTCCCATCTCCATCATCTATAATTTCCACATCAACTAGATGCATCATTACTTTAACTCATGAAACCCAATTGTTTTTTCCCATCCTCTTCATTGCTTCGTAATGCTAGAAATTCAATGGAATTGTGAATAATAACCTTTAATTTTTGAGTCCCCTTAACACTATGAGCCAGGTCTGTGCCCGGTGTGCTCTCTGCCTTTTCTATCTTGGGAGTATCAAAAGATGAAGCCCCATGACTATCCATGGAAGAAGTATTTTCACTAGTAGACTGCTTGTAAGACAAGGCTGTAGCATTCCCAACCCATTCTACATTAAGAGAAGGGGTTAAGGAAATTGAATCTTTGTTGTGTCCACCCTTAGCAGGTGTAGAGGTATGAGTCTGCAAAGCTGGTGATACAGGAACCAGGCTAGCAGTGGTACTGGTTAGTGGTGGATTAGATCCTCTAAGTCCATCAGATCTCTTCAAGGAAGAAGAAATCATAGCATCCAAAATATGAACATTGAATAAGTCACAACTCACTGGTTTTCTAGTTGGTCACGCACTATCCATATGAGAGGTACTTGTAGGAGTGTTTGATATAGAGTAAAACGAGGCCATATTAGAATTACCTCCATGTGTAGAAAAACTTTCCATCATAGAAACTGATTGCACACTACAAACAATAGCTACAGGAGGTTGAGATTCACTAACTATATTATTATAATCCTTAGCTTCTAATGCAATACAAGAAAGGGATTTCCCCAAATTAGGGGCACATGAGTGAGAAACCAAGTTACAAGGTTTGCTATTGGATTTCCTTGAAGTGAAATCCACTATCTTTGAAGTACCTTTTCGGTTCTTGAAGAAATTATTCATTTCTCTTGATATTAATTATAATCCACCTCAGCCTACACATCATATTCTATTTCATCTTTACTAGGATCAGATCCTTCTGCAAGCTGTTCATCAGAGATGACCCTGGATAGATCATCTTTAAATGAAATTACCTCATAGGTTGGATGAGAATCCTCTACTATATCAGCCCATAAGATAGTATTTTTAATCTTCTCTTGAATATTAGGAATAGGGCCACTAACCTCTCTACCAGATGAAACTAATTCAAGAACAGGTTCATCCGAAGAGAGGGATTGTTCCAACCAAGGCCTAATTGGTTGAATTTGTGGAAAATATATGAGGTATAAATGAGGTATGTTTGATTAAAGAGTCATGGGCTTTGTCAATAATAATGGCATGATGATCTATTGCATGAATATGTGTTGAAAAAATATATATAAAGAGTGTATTTGATGTGTTAACAAAAATTAGAAGTCTTGTAAGAGGACTGAGGGTGTGGGTATGCATGGAAGAATTTCATAATGAAATGAAATTCGTGATTTGAAGATATTGATATATGTTTAGAGCATGGATTAAAGTTGATACAAGTTGTAAATTGAATGTGGATCATGTTCACTGGTTGAATTAAAGGGGTGGTTGATATATTAAAACTGGAATTGATATTAATAGCTAAAATCTGGAACTGATTTAAAATACATGAATTCTGGAGAAATTTTTAACTAGTTTAGTAGGTTGAGGTTACACAATATTTAAATGGAAAACATAAATATTGTTGCATGGGGAGTCAAAAGCTTCCATGAAGCTATTATAGAATGGGAACTACGACTGTGGGTGTAGACAAGTAGGCTAACGGGAAATGTTCATGAAGAAAAACATACATAATGTGAATGAAACTCTTGCATAGTTCATATGGTTGCTTGGATCAAGTTTTTAGGTCTCATGTCAATAATGTTTTGAACGAATATTTTTGGAAATATAGATTCCATAGTATTCAGAGTCCTAAATGAATAATACTATGTTTCAATATTCAAGATTTGTTTTTAAGGAATGTTTTTATTGATGAATCAGTAGACTAGGTTCTTAAATTAAGATTTTTAAATAAATATTCAAATTTCAAGATTTTCAGGATTTAGAAAAGAGATTTTTAA
The DNA here is from genome assembly GCA_963277665.1 of Viscum album. Lineage (NCBI taxonomy): Eukaryota > Viridiplantae > Streptophyta > Magnoliopsida > Santalales > Viscaceae > Viscum > Viscum album. The sequence goes on from OY728131.1 coordinate 2,067,075,832, forward strand.
TGTAGATATTCAAAAATTTCGTTAGATCAAATATTTTAACGCAGTGAAGGTTTTCAAGCTTGTAAAACTAGATCATGAAGAAGAAAAACAAGAAACTATCTTTTATATATGTTTTGTGACACTACCTTTGGTGTTTTAGACAGGGTATTAATCACCCTGATTATGAGAGTGATATGTTTGAAATTTTAAAGTCTTAAAAGGGGAATTTAGTTTTTTCTTTTAGATATTGACAAGTCAATCCAGAGAACCCAATTATCACATGGAATTTACCGGTCCTTTTCCAGATGAGTAGAATTCCCTGGAAAAACAAAACTATGTGGGGTGGCTCTATGAATGAACAAAATCATCATAGAAGAACTGGTGGGAATATCCACCTTGTTCCTAACATTTTATCAGAGAACAAAGGTTGCTTCAGACAACCTCATGTATTTCTTTTGGGGATATTGTTGTATTTAGGGTTGTGTGGCACTCCACTCATGGTATGTGATAAGGGAATAAATTCATTTCCCTCGATTTTGATCTGTTGACAAGTCTTAAGCCCTGCCATGAGTTCAATGAATATTTTACAAGGAGTTTCAAACCAAACTGTCTAGTGTATGATAGAGCATTTCTTTGAAGAAATGCATTTCTATAGATTCATTGGGATAGAGTCTAATCATAAACTCCATCAATGTACCATAGCTCATTATTTGATATTACATAATCAAATTTGTTATGAATGTGAATTTCTATTTATTAATCCCAATGCATTACCATTTCACCACCTTTTATACCCATAGCATTTTCAGAATCAATATATATTGCATAATCTCCCATATCTACTCATTATAAATTCCAATGTCCTTGATCCTTATTCATGAGAATTTACAATTAATTCCAAGACATTGTCAATCCCTTCCTAATAATCCTTGTTTGCTAGTCCTTCCCATGGTTCAGATATAGACTTTGATATAGGAATACTAGGATGGACTAAGGTGGATGGGCTATGCCCATAGGTGGGAACAAGTGTCTGAGCATCAAGGAATCACCACTCGGGAATTATTTCCCACACAAAAAATTAATTAGAATAGCTGTAGAAAATAAATAAAATTTCAGCATGACCCATCAGTATGTTAGATGTCCATAATGAAGGAGAAGAAAATAAACTGAAATAATACAGTATAAAGGTAGAAAGAAAAGAAACACAGTAATTAATCTCTCCACTAACCCGATATACCTCCCTTGCAAAAAAACTGCATAGCCACCTCTAGTGCCCTTATGGACCCCTTCACAGAATATAACTAACCTTCATCCATAGAAAGCAGTAAAAGGCCTAGGTGGTTCATGCGATAAAGAAAATAAAATAAAAACTAAACTAGAACATACCTGTATTTTATGACTATACAATTCACTACCCCAATATAAGAACCACAACACCCCATTGGTCAAAACACGTTCCTAAAAGGAAGGAAGACATATATTATATTGGAAGGAATGTTTAGAAGAAAAAAATCACATCAAACCACTACTATGAGATTGCAGAGATCCGCTGTAGAATAGTGTACATGTCTAGCTGCATCAAGTAGAAATTCCCTTGAATAAATAGAAAAAATTTGATGAGTAATTAAGAAGAGGAATACACTTCCTCTAGAAACCAATTAGTAGATGAATCACCATAGAAAATCACCAATTTCCTTGAATATGTGTAATGTCAACAAAACAACCTTAAGTACTCAATAAAATTAGTGACCAGGTTTTTACTTTAAAGTCGAGTCTTCAATGAAAAAATATTACACCATTATTCTAAGGGTTTATAGAAAATATCTTGAAAATAATGTGGAAATAAATTTGTAGGATTCTATGACCTAGAAAAAATATTCTCAAGAATCCATATATGGTACCTTGTGGCAGTCTTACTAAGATAGCAGTGTCTTCTAGTTTGAAGTAGAAGTGTTTATCTATTGAAGGAGTTATGTATTCACATTATGAAGTAGCTTTTATTTCATTTTGAGGCATTACACAGAATAATAGCACCAAATTGTGTTGTTAATGTGATCAGGATTAAGTCTATTCTATAAGGAAAGTATAGAAAACATGAAAATACATGGATAAAAAATAGGAGTTCATGTGACATTGTGGACATGAAAGAACAAAATATATTTCCTGGAGGCACAAACATTCAAGAATTCCATTGATATTTATTGTGTGATTCTAAGGATTGATGACACAGTGAGAGGAATAATGAAGAAATAATCCCTATTGAAGGCCCAACCATCCCAAAACCTCATGTCGAGTAGAAAGTGAAGGCTATCAGTGAAAATATTCTCCCAAACCAATGATTTAATTGATTTGGATTGTAATTTGTTTTGGGACGAATTTATAATTCTTTTTTAGTGGAATGAGTTGCATAAAATTTCACCCAAAGGGGATCAATCTTCAATTTTTAAATACATGGGAATAGGAAATGAACATTCAATGAACATACGAATATACAAGATGAATTGTTGATCACCCCAAATGAAATTATCATGACCTTCATTATTGGTCTGAGACAATAAAAATGCACAATAAGTGCAAGGAAATACATTCAATGAATTTAACTGAGAACATAAAAATAATTATGGATAATAGTAAGTGAAAATAAATAGGGAAAATAAAATAAAATTGAAAATACTAATCCCCAAAATATATATAAATTATCAAGTATAAAAATATATGTAATGGATTTATAGTAAAAAATGATCATACTTAAAATAAAATGATTCTTGATCACTTTGAACTTCATCTGAGTAGAAATTTTCATATTAAACTATCAATTTGTAGTGAGAAATTTATTAATATGATAAATTAATTCCATGTGTCTTTTAAATCAAAAGAAAAAGATACATCATCTTAAAATGAACTTAATACCACCCATTCAAATTAGATTGAAATGTCTTATCATTAATTCCTTAATCCAAGTATTAATGAAGAAACATTGTATCTAATTCAAAATAATGATAACCTATAATCCAAGAGCAATTCACTAAAGCATCTACTAATGATCCATGGAGAATGATTAATGAACCTTAAGAAGCTTCAAGAATCATGAACTGTTTCATTCAACATTACCTAAACCCCAAAAATGAATCACATCCTAATGAATCCAATCCCAGCTTAACATTATTTCACAATATTTATTTACTTCAAGGTTCAGTAACATGAAATTTGACAAAGAATGATCAAGTAAGTGGGGTTGGATTGTTATTCAATGGTTAGACCTCCAGTGGAATATAATTTAATATGGTTGGAAACACGTCCACCCATAAGATCACAATAAGGAACCCATAATATCATGAAAAGGAAGCCTTTGATATACCCACTTCATCTTATACATAGGAGAAAATATATATAGGGTTAAAGATAGCCTCAATATAATGTTCATAAATATAGGGATATATGATCAATACTTCATAGTAGGAGGGGTCCCCAGAATAGTGTTCTAGCATCTATGCCTCTTCTTCCCTGTAATGAATAGAGTATCATGCAATAATAATAAAAAGGTTCATATAAGAATCCATAATTAGAGAAAGGAATAACATAGAAACCCCAAAAAATCATTTTTAATGGATATCAAATATTATGAATCACGAACTCTGAACCACCCTTCAAGGAGCTCATCTTTCCCATAAATAATAGGAACTCACAACTATCATCTGACCAGTGACATAATAACCTATATCTCTACTTATCAATTTTGCATCTTAATGTCACAATGTAAACCAAAAGCCTGAACAACATTATGGTCACATATCCATGGTAAGTTTTTTATCACAAACATTATAGACCACCCTTATTCTCAACAAGCAATCAAAAATCATTTCACAAGTCACCCTTCGAGGTTGATATAACCCTTACGAATCCTTACTCTCATTTCTATACTTGAGGACCCCTGGAAAAAACACACATTGGTGAATACTAAATAAATCTATCCTCGGTGTACTCTCACCCATAGATACAAAAGACCACATAGGTCCTTATATAGGAATCTCATTCTATTCTCATAATTCATCACTCCTGAAGAACTTATTCTGTCAAGAATACTCATCTTAAACCACCCCATAACTCATATGGATCACTAATATTCATGAGGATCAAAATCCTCAAATTATACCTTACAATTTCTCCCTAGTCTTAAATTTTCAGTAAACACCCTTCATGGGTCTATATTTTAATTTTTGATAATGACCATACATTGAATTAATCATTGGAAAACTCTAAACCCAAGGCTCATCATGTGTAGAATATCTGTCATGATTCGAATAATCCATACCCGCTCAAGTTATTGGATCAATTTTTATTCCATCATACCCACTTACTCAATGAACATAATTATACATAACATGGAAACACATATAAAATGAGATAAACTAATAGGTACCACCTACCTCATGACCATAGGGTTTTTTTCTATCTTTTATTACAGAATGATTTATCCTTGTTCACTTAAAATCAAATAAATTAAAAAAAATAACACAAATTAAGAATTTATATAAATTCACTAAGAAGTATAGAGGGAATCCAATAATAAAACATTAAATTTTATAAACATTACTCAAATAAAATCACTACCGTAGACAATTCACCAATTGTAAAGTGGAAGAGGCGAAAAATCTTAGAGAATACAAGGTAGAAGATGGGATAATTAAAGGAGACTCTTTAAAACATGAAGAAAATTGAGGGATAAAGTAAAGAAGATAAATTTTATAAAATTTATCATGGAATGAACAAAATTCCCCTACATGAATTAGGGGGTTAGGGGAACCACTGGGATTCTGGTGCCCCTCACTGGAGTTCTAGAAGACTACTAGATCTCCAATTCCGACCATCGGGTTCTCAAAGGTTGTTTTTTGACCCATTTGATAGATGTTGAAACTCATGCATGCTCTACCCAAGGTTTTGATATATTATACTAAAGAAAAAATAATGGGTTTTAATTTCCCAACACCCAAAACTTTGATTCAAGTATTTTCCATTGGTCCGTTCATCTATGAAACATCACTTTTAACACTCCAAAACATCTTATGTATCCTTCTCCCAAATCCATATTCTAAATTTCAAAACCACTTGAGCTCTACTCCATCGATATTTAACACTTTCAACAACTCCACTAGCACACGACATTATAGGTCATTGAAACATTTATAGTATAATGTTGGAAACTATGGTTTATAAGTTGATAGTATTACCTTTGGACCAAAAAAGAGGAATTGAAAGGTATTTAACATTAATCACTCTTTATTTTAACATTGAGTTATTTGATAATTTTTTCTTTCATTCAAATAAAATATATTTGTTAAAGTTGAAAAAATATTTATTCTATGCTATGTACTACCATAAACACACTCACTTTTCATAAATAAGTATTTTTTTCAAGTGTTTGTTTATCCCCTTTTAATAAAATAAATAGGTTATCAATATAAAATAGGTGCAATGGTGTAAGTAAGTACCTTGAAGCCCTTATAGGTGTAAAAATCACAATTAAGTGTCCTTCCACAAGAATCTTCTTAGGTAATTTTCTGTAAGTCCAAACAACAGTTTAAATATGGTTTCACCATTCCTTACACCACTTTATCATTTAAAATACCCCATGGGGGGCTGTCATTATTAGGCATAAAAATATGGTATTATTTTAATTTAAAAAAATCAATTTAATGTTATATTTTGAAAAAATATAAGAATATATAAAATAAAATCTTAATGAATGATATCAAAATATTTAGAAATGTTAGACTTTAAAGTTAAATTTATATGCATGGATTTATTTTGAATCATATTAGTACATTTAGAACCATTAAAAATTAGTATTCAATTTTTCTTTTAGTAATGACCCCATATTGATTATATGATATCATTTTAAAGAAAAGGTAACCCAATCATAAAATCATTATCTTCAATGTGGTAATAGTAATTGTAAAGATCAATGTATTCTTTGAAAGTGAATAGATAACTTTGATCCCTTAATTTTAAATTCAAGTGATAATAATTTCAATCAAATTCCTAAATTTTAGGAAACTCTATCATTCAATAAGAATATTTCAAGGAAAAATATGTGATATATGAATAAACAAATGAAATGAATTGGGATTATAAAATATTCAAACATGGATTTGAAAACCTTAAAATGCTATCCACCTTTTGGAACCCTGGATTACTAATGGATCCTCTCTTTACTTACAATTGAAGGCACTCAGTGATCAGATATCCTTTTTAGAACCCCATGCCATGAATCAGGTGGGGACATCGCCGGAGGAGAGGGAGCTAAGAGGGGTTGGGGAAAGGGCGGTGGAGGCTGAGAGGTTGAGGTGGAGGTGGAGACCTGGACTTTGAGGTGGAGGTGGAGGCTGAGATGTTGAGGCGGAGGTGGAGGCCAAGACATTGAGTCGGATATAGAGAAATGGACGTTGAGGTGGAGGTGGAGGCCGGGAGGTCGAGGTCAGGAAGGGGAGGAGAGGGCTAAGAGGTAGTGGTCGGGGAGGTGAGTAGAGGGTTAATGTGAGAGAGCTCGATGGAAATGTGAAATCTGGAGGGTAATCCTGATGGTATCTTGAAATTGAGGCATTTTATACCCATTGTTTTAACAAAACTGTGGGTATAGATCATAATATATCACCTATATCCACGGTTTTTCTAAACCGCAGGTATAACTGTGTGGGGATAGTCCTATTTTATACTATTTCAATTAATCATAAATAATACTTACTATTGATAATGTTCTTATAATCTCCCATATTAGAGATTACCAAGTGAGAAATTCCCGAGAAGAAGTCTCATCTGCTTATGAGTACTCACACCTAATAGTCAACATTCTACGTGTCCCATCATAGTATGTTATCTAATAGTAGAACTATATTTAAGAATAACATCAAGAAATTTCATGGTTTACATTATATAGGGGAACTGTTATGAACTTATCAGTTCGATATATACTCTAGGAGATTATTACATTAAATTCATGTAGAAGAATGAACAATATTTTACAAGATGTTTTATTAATATTCAAATATTCGAATATAAATGTAATCCAAAGTGGAAATTGTTGGTTCTAGAACACCACCTCCAATAATAAGCATGATAAATCATGGATAGGTATTATTTTTGGTAATAATAAATATAAGAATGTGATTTTATTGTCATTGATTTCACAAAAAAGTATAGATATACAAGTTTTAATTAATGAATATGAATAGATTTAAGTTTAATCAACCATGCTTATAGGTTTTAATATTATTTTTTTCCCAGTTAGTATAGTGATAAATTCAAAGTAAAACTATTGATAAAGGAAACCCCCAACCAGTAGAAATATCAATAATCAATCTATTGGAATTCTAAAACACTATAATGATTTTTTATGTGATGTATTTGTTTATATAATTAAAAAAAATTAAATTTAAATACACTGATAGAAATAACGAATCTATAAAGGCTCAATTTAATAAATAATATACATTCACTTTCTTTGACCCCTTGAACAAAAATTACCCTATGAATGTAGAGACTCTAAAAATATACTTTAGTTGTTTTTGAAGTTTCAATTAATATTTTGTTAAATTTTATCTTGACAGGTATAATAGTTACTTTTACATACTAGATGATTCCAAAATATATTTCCAAGGGTTCCATTAATCTCTTAGAAGAATTTTTACCCTAACGTGTGAGTTTGGAATGAATTAAATATGAATAGGCTTTTGATTAATTATTAGGAATTAATTTATTTTTTTAAAATAATGGGTTTTTTGAATTAATTTTTATAGTTAAAGAATTATTATAATTTTTTTTAAAGTTTTGGTTTTTAATTTAATTGGATGAAGATGAAGAATACTATATCGAAATGCACAAGGTATGATATAGTTAATGTAAGGTGTGATATAGTTAGGGAATTCAACGGTTTGAAAATGAAATGAATTATTAGAGGAGTTTCATATCCTCATTTTTTTATTTTAGAGCAATTAATGAAGGAATTAGAAGATTTTTCCAATAAAAGAAGGCTGATAAAACACTTTTTTTCTTACATTAAAAACATTTTCCTCTCTTCTTCCATTAATGAATTCCCTTGAGATATTTATGATATGGTGATCGAAGAGTGGTGAATATAGAATGATTTGTGAATTATAATAAATATGGAATAAAATATCTCAATGAAGTTTAAGTGGAATATAAATTTTATCCCTTATTTTATTTTTTGTTTAAATCATACCTTTTTATTAATAGTATATTATTAAAACATTGTAGTGGGAAATGATTTATTTTTAGCAAGATCATTCTTGAGATATTTGTAGGGATCTTATTTCTTATATTACCAAATGATTTATTTGATTAAAGTAGAAATATGTTATTTAATAAGAATTTGATTATTTTTTAGGTTATAAGGAAATAATTTATGGAATTAAAATTAAGAAATATTGGATTATTAATATAATTATGATATATTTTTTGAGGTGTTATGTATTTTTCATTGATATAAAATTATTTATTTGATAATATTAAAATACAATTTTAATTCCCCAGCCTGAGTAACTGCCCGATAACCTATCTTGAGTGTGTCACATGACCTCATGAATACTTCCCCACATGCCATAGGTTTCCAGATAGTGGTGAGTTTCTATAACCAACATGGGGAGACTGTACTCTCTGTATCATAACATACAATAACACCAATATAAGAACCATCATATATGATCAGAGTAATTTCATGGAATTATAACGAATTTCTAATCACAAATAAAAAGTATTATCAATATGAAGTATTAAAATGTTACCCATACTAGAAATATAATATACATGGAAAGGATTTCATACTAATCCGATCAATTAACCAATAATATAAACAAATGAACAACATATTAGTGGAAATATATCTACAAAAAACCAAGTCTCTTATCTATCTTATCCCTCTAACATCAATCCAACTACTCTAAATAGATCCTCTATGCAACCTATAACATGAAAGTACAACATGAGGTATTCACACACAACAAGGTGCCTACATAGGGTATGGGAGTAAAACTCAGTAGATAACCACCAATATTTTCTTTATATTCCCTATAATATTTCTATATATATGTAAAATAAAATAATCAACAATATTATAAAGGAAACAGTAAATCACATTGGGTCATTGTGTGTCGAAAAATCCACCAAAACACCCATAATCACTTGCTCTGACATTTTCCATTAATCATGTTTTTCATATCCACCTCACATAGGAAATACATATAATAAATTCATCACATAGCCAAACCCACATACAGTTGTCTCACCACATAATCATAAACAAATTTGGTAAATTTTTAACATAACCAAAACCATGTAAATTCGAAACTACCTAAGAAAATATGTAACATAACCAATCAAACATTTTTTTTAAAACACATCTTGGAAAAGGTATAACAAAGAATATACCATGTGTATCAAGAACTAATCACACAAAAAGAATAATACATCCATTCCTTCATGTATTGGAAATCCATTTGGGAAAGGCATACCATAGCCACACCCTGGAAAATTTATCTTTGGAAACCATCTAATTAATCTTGTTTTACATATACACATTGCATAAAAATATCTCAGATAAAAGTAAAGTTATTATACATATCCCCACATCCTATTATTTAGCTAGAAACTCATCCATACCTAGCACTTTTCTATAGGACCACTTATGTACAAGTCTAACATAACCATCCATGAATAATCACATCATTCTTAGTTAATATAATATGTCTCTTTCTAACCCATACTTAAGATGATCACATACCTAAATGACATAATCAAACAACCATTCCTCGTACACAGGACACACCCAAATATATCATCATTAAATGACTGTCTCAGGTGGTACACTTTCCCATAGTGTGATAAGAAACTCAGACCAACCAAAAATTATATCACCAGCTCTTACGAAACACCCTAAGATATATTAGACTACTCAAGAATATTTTCAAACCTTTTTCAAGAACCAATCCCATAAATGATCTAAGGGAATCTCCTAATTGATCTATCCATATTTATACCCTCATCAGAATCCCCCATGATATGCCTTGATCAATCCATACATGATAACTCACTATGTATCCTACCTTAGTGTACCCCACTCCCTCCCTCTAAAATTAGCTCTCAAAATTAGGGTACCTTATCATTATAAACTATCTCCCATATAGGATGTTCCAATTTCTATGGCTATACTTAATTACCTTTTCACACCACTCCTAGGTTAGACACTAACTAGGACCACTACCTGACGAAAAACCTATAGGGAATCATCTTCACATACCACTAAGCCTTATCCCAAGACTCACATGACCCATAAAAAGAGAAAAAACACATTAGGGGTTTATCAAGCCTAACAATATTTGATGTCACTTTAGTGACATAGTCTCTAGATATCTCCAAATCTCTGAACCATTTCTTATAAAATCCATTACACTTTTACATGACTCCACCCTATCCATTTACACCAAATATAACCACTCGTTGTCCCTACCTAGTCACACTAATCCTGAACCCCTATCATATTCACACAAGCATGCACAAAACATATGATTATGTATTAATGGGAACACCTACCTCAATATTAAAGTTAATATCCTTTATCCTTATTTTCTAAGTTAATATCACACATCCTTTACCTCCCAATCCCATATATCATACTTAAATTCACAAAAAATTTATTATAAGAACATATAATTAATTAACCATAATTAACTAATTAAGAATTATGATGAAATCTAACAAAGTAGCCTCTCATGACCAAAATATTGAGAAGTGACACACCAACGTCTTATTCCATTCCCTTGATGCTACCTTAATTCACTAAATCCAAAATATCTTGATCTTGATAAAAAAATTAAATTTTTCCCAAAATTGTCAACCGGTAACTACTTGTGTCACTATAAAATCCCTAAAATAGTTTTTATCACAACCAGGAAGCATCCATGATGAATTTATAATTCTAAATTCATCCATTAGAACCTGATTCTATCTCTTGTTTCTAATTCCAGATCACTATAGTCCTATATCCCCAATTCTGAGTCAAGATAAACATTTATTTTACTAGGAAATGCTTTATTCGATTCCCCATATTCACTAACCATTTTATAAGTACCCCAACTGATACACAAATCATCTTTACATAGTTGATTTAAATATAAAGATATGAGTATACACCCTCACCACATTGAATCCCCTTTAGAACTGACAAAGTTCCATTCATTGTGGAATTGAATGTCAATTCAATGCATCAAAGTCTAAACACACCATTATTGAGCAGATAATCATCCACACCTAGGCCCAATGCCGACTCACAACTGATTCTACAAACAAGAATCCACACCATAGATCCATGTTGTACACACTTCTGAGTACTAAGATATCCAACACTCGGGCTGCACAATGATTGATCACTCTATATTAATTCATACCATTTATTTAATTTTGTTAATGAAAAAACTATCTTAGATGAATTATCATATTTGATAAAGTCTTGGTACCAAACATGACCCGACGCATATCATTCTCATCATAAAAAACCAACCTCTCATAGACATAGGCATGATCCATACAATGCTCCTCAAAATATGAATTTCTTTATCACTACAAAACCATGACTCACATTCCCACAATGCATCATCCCTTAATGATCACTTCTCATAATAACCACAAAAAATATACCTTAAAAATAAACTCTATATCCTGTATACCATGTTCCATGACATGTGTTTTTCCATAAATAGTCTCACCATCACATTCCAACTCTATAAGACCACTAAAAACTATCAATACACTCGAGACACTCAATGAATTAAAAAACCCATCAGATAAAACATAAAATTATATCAGTAAATCAAAACTTATACCCACTCCTTTAAAAAATACTCAGTTATTTATCACAAAAAACATATTACCTTTTTTTCCAACATACACATGCTGTGCTCAAGCCTATAATGGATCGAATCTACATCATCACATATTGTCCATCCATATTACATATGAGAATCCTGGAGTGCCTAAGGGGCCTAATAAGATTTATATATAGAACTCAACTAACCTAACCACTATACCCTTACCTTCACAAGCTTATCACTAAGAGATCTAAAAATTCAAAACCTGGATTCTCCCAGGGTAGTTTCATTGAGAACTTACCACTAGGGATGTTCCTAAAAATGACTTTAAATTTTGTGAGTGGATATATATAGAAAATTTCCTTCCAATTCTAAGATACCTACATGATGAACATAACCCATAACCCCTAAATATCCCATCCAGGGCACCAACCATTGAACTCAAGGTTTCTTTAACCTTAACTGGTTAAAAATTCATCAAGATCTAAACTTGGCTCACTAAAAAATCACATCTTCCATCCCCATCAAGACCATCAAGACCATCATGCCAAAATTGTATTTTTATAACTCTAAGCCATCACAATCAACTTTATCTTATACACCCTACATAACAATAATCACTCGTGTTCCTCAAATACAAATAATAACCATCAAACCTCACTATCCAAAAAAATCACGACCATCCTCCAAGATGGAATAACCCCTATCCATATACAATACCACTCCATAATTACTCAAGAGAGGGATGTATCTCCATCCCAAGATAATGTCACATGGAAACTTGAACACTAAATGGATCTAAAACCAAACCAACATCCCACATCCAACCAACCATATCCTTGAAAATTAACTCCAAATCCTTACTGAAAGGGATAAAATACCTATACCTACCCACTATAGGGGTTTTTATACCATGATCATAACTATAGAGATCATAATTCCAAATAAATAACATAATAAATCCATAATAGTTAGTTTAATTAATTAATATATCAATAATTGGCTATTCAAGAAAACACTAATAAACATTTTATTGACATTTTAATTAATTTATTCCCATTCTCCAAAACTATACAAAAAATTTCTGAACTTTTAAATAGTTTACAAAAAATTATTTCTGATTTTAAAAATATGTTTTTACTCACAATAGTAATGAAAATGTCTAATTATGCCTTTTTCCCTATCATTATTCCGGAATTCACACACTATATCATCTCCAGGAAAAGAGTAAAATAATAAATAACAAGATAAACCCCAGAAATCATACTTTTATAAACATATTAGTCATAATAATGAAATTAAATGAACAATAATCCATGTCCCTAGTAACATCAACTTCTATTATACATGTATTCCTAATACACAAGACTGGTGTATGTCCCAAATTCTTACAACTTTCATCTCTTTTTAAAAATCACCTAAATATAAAAACAACAAAAAAATGTTCTGATACCATTTTGAATGCCTTGAATCAGGTAACTTTCAAATGGACAAACCTAGGTACATCGGATGACCTTAGGTGTGCCTCCTCATATACCATAGGCCATCGAATGACTATGAGAATCTACACCAAAAATGGGGAGAATATAATCTTATTATCATAACATCCAATAGAAACAAAAAAACATATAACATCAATGTAAGAAAGAAATACTATAGAAAAGATCTAACCATAAATAATTGGTGATACCAACTTGTTGTATCAAAATGTAACTTATATTGAACATCCAACATACATGATAAGGATTTACCACTAGGCCACTCAAGTACCCCATAAGATAAATAATATACCAAAGTACTAGTGGAGATATATCCACAAAAATTGAGGCACTAATTAGTTCCAACCCCTGACATTCCTCAAGTAACTCCAACTAGATCCACTATTAAACCAATGACTTGGAAGTTAGACATGAGATCTGATCATGTAATAATGTGCCCATGCATGGTGTGAGAAAAACACTCAGTAGGTAATTTATAATGGTTTAACTTATATAGTTCATTATATATATATATATATATAATTATAAAAAAATAAAAAAATAGTATGAACGATCACACCAATAATCAAATCAGGTAATTGTCTATTAACTAAGAAACAAAAACACATGACCTCACATGATTTGGCCCATTCTAGTAATCATGTCTGAAATATACACCTCATTTAGTAAATAAAATTTGATGATTCATAACATAGCTAAACCTAGATAAATTTATCAAAACACATATTCAAAACCAAAATGGAAAATATGTAACCAAACATGACCTACATATACTAGAAAAACATATGGGAAACAACGTTACATATCCAGTCCTATGTTCACCAAAAATTCAACTAGGAAAAGGTGTAACATATCTAGTACCACATGCATTAGAAACTCATAAAGGAAAATTTTAACATATCTAGTACTACGTGTATCAAACATTACTCTAGGAAAGGCTTAACATATCCTGCCCAAGGTATACTGATCTTCAACCACCATCACATAAACCAAATTTTCTACAAACATACTATATTAACATAGCCATGATGAATAAATAATTACAGAATATATATCCCCAGATCTTATTCCTAAAATATCAAATCACATATACCTAACAATTTTTTATAGGACCACTTATGAATAACTCAAACCAAACCATCAATGACTAATTAAACCATACCTTGTTACCATAAAATTATAATGTTAACCCATAATTGCAATGATCCTATTCCTAAAATACATAATCTGACAACCATTCCTCATATAGTATCCATACCAAATAGTCTCATAATACCATTCCCCTATCAGGAGGTACAATGACCAATAATTCCATAAGAAACAATCACCCTCCACTACTTATATCAGTAGATATTATAACAAACCCTAAGGTGTGCCAACCTATTCAGTCCCTTTTTCTAACTTCCATGAACTAAGACCATATGTGATCCAATTAAATCAACAACTTGATTTACCCATAGTTGTACCCTTAATAGATTCCCTCATAACGTGATCCACTAAATATGTACAATACAACTTAATAAGGCCCCCACCTTAGTATGCCACATTATCTTTCTTGGAAACTGGGTCCGAACCCAAGGGTAACTTATCACTATCACCTTTCCCCCATCTTGTGGATTAAAATGTCGAAGGGCCTAACAATAATACTTCCCACACCACTCCAAGGTTAGAAACTAACGAATTACACCATCCATGGACACACCCAGAGGTAGTGCTCTTCACATCCCACCAAGCCCCATCCTAATACACACATAGCATATTTAAAGATCGAAAATCCCTATGGGTTTCATCAATACTTACGAGACATAATTTCCCCTTATATATATAGTCATTGTGAATATCTTGAGCTCTTAACCTCTAACACCTTGAAATTTTAGTATTTATTTTTCCTTTAATTAAATGATATGTTGAATATATTTTATCAAACACAACAATGAAATATTGAAATCCATGATATATTTTATTGTGAATAAATATATACATTAATACATTATGAGAATACAATGTAAAATATCATTTGGAAAATTATATGAAGAGTAAAACCACAAGTAATAAGAAGATAATAATGAATTATTTTTTACATATTAGTGTTATTGATTTTAAAAATTATTCAATGTATTCTAATAAGAAAAAATTGATGAAAATTTAATCGTTATAAGATAAATAATTAATGGTCCACGATTAAAATAAATTAATGTTAAGAGGGATATTCTTCAAAGAACTATTTTTAAAGTGTTGCATATTTTCATCTTAAATTCAATTGACCATATTTATATTATTGTTATAGTAAAATTGGTAAATGTAAAAAGTATATTAACACCCATTTAATTAGTAATTTATATTATCTAATATTAATAACACTTAAAATTTAAAAATTTATTTTCATATGGAAAATATTTTTACATTATGTTTTATGTTTTCTATTAAAAGTTAAATCCATAAATTTTAGAATTTATATTTGAAAAAATTAATTCCATTTTTGTATTAATGTTTTCAAAATTATCTTAGGGTAATTTTTTTGAGATCTTTCTGTAGAGTTTTATTTTTAGGTGAATAATACAGAATAAATTTTTTACAAATACTTTGACCATTGTGACATCAGCATGATATAAGAAAGAATTAAAAATTTATGAAACATTTTCCTTAAAAAATATGTATTTAAGGACTAAAAGAATAATTTCAAAAACTAATGTGAATTTATAAACATATGATTGAACTTTGGAAACAAAAATTATATTTTATTCTAATAAAAAACATTTTTTGGTCCTTTTCCTTTAATTAAGTATTCACAAGATTCCATTAATTTTTTGGATTGGTTGTAAATAAAAATAAATCTCATTTAGTTAATCATAATTCAAAAAATATAATCTTTATTAATTTTATTCATAATTTCTCTCCAATATAGTTTTCTTTAATTATTTTTTGAAAATTTTTCTCATTGCATGATGAGAACTAATATTGAAGTTAATTTTTAGAACCTATAAAAATTGAATTCAAAAAATGAATTTAATATTTAGAATAATAATAATTAAAATTATTTAATAAGTTCAATTTAATTTTATGGTATAAAAATATATTACCATGTTAAAAATTATTCACCAAGATATGGTCTAGAGTGAGGTAAAAAAGTGTTAAATCAAGAGGTAAAGTAAAAAAAGTAAAAAAAGTAAAAAAAAACTCATATAAAAATGGCTGGAAAATGGGTTAAATGAACTTAAATTATATTATCCTAAATAATTATAAATTTTGTATCCAATTTTCCTGAATATGGAATTCTTTTTTATATTAATAAATTAATATTTACAAAAATTCCATCTCTCTCACTTATAAATTGACCCCTTCACTATTACACTTCTCCTCACACCATAAGATAATTATATCAACCAATAAAATAAAACAAAATCCACTATACACCTCATATAGTCTCTTTTATCATCAAAATTCCACACTTCAAAGGTATAATCCAATTAGAAAATGAGTTTTCCCTATGAGTAAAGTAAGAACTCCTAATCACTATCTCATTTCTATTTATTTAAATTTTATTCTTCCACCTCCAGTAAGTATATTATAACTATAATAATATAATGAAATTGGTATCATTATTATATTTTAATGCTATAATTTTAATGAAATAAATATTATGTAGCATTCTCTACCCATTTGAAAAATGAAAACGTCACCCATATGATGGTAGTTTCACCGCCAATGTGAATGACATGTTTTATTTTTCATCACCAGCTTACATGGAAGGTTATAAAAATAAATTTAATTAATAAATATGATATATATTACATTATTAATATTATAGAAATATAAATTGGTCAATATATTAATTATATTAACAATAAATTCTTATATTAAATTTAACCATCCAAAATGAGAAAACTATGACATATTTCAAAATCTCAAATTATTTTGGACAATATATTGGGATTTATAATTTTTTTCTAAAGGAATGATAAATAATATATAAATCTATAATTAGGGATATTATGAAACTATTTTATTACACCTTTGACTATGTTTAACGAACCAAAGTAGTTTGGGAGAAATTGATTGAACAAAGCCAAGTGACAGATGAGAGACAAATCTATGCAATAAATGAACGATATATGATAATAATTAAAGTTTTAAAAAAATTAAATATACCTTAATAAGGTTATGAAATAACTTACTAATGCTTATTAGTTTATTATATATTAGGTTAGAGAGCATCTGATTAAAATGAAATCCAAGGTAAGGGTTCTTTGTCCTAATTTCCATTCCTTGAGATATATTTCAAATTATGAACCTATTCTTGTTTTCCATGATGTAATTCCTATTCATTAGATTCTTTTGTCACAAATAACCTTTTATACATGTTATTAAAAAGTCTATTTCATGATCACTTTCTGTAACGATCCATAATTATATCAATGAAATTTCTCTTCCTATAATTATTTCATAGAGTATAAATCCCAAAAAAATAACGTAGATAACACAATAAAAACTTTATAAATAAATAAATCCTCAAAAAAGGTATTTCTAGAAGTTAAGAAACCTATACAGATGAAATAGTAGCATAACTTTAGGAATAGTAATATGAAGCTTGTGAGTAGTAAACCTACCAAATGAATAGGAACCTCACCCATGAAATTATAAATAAAATTTAACAATCTTATAAATTAATGTATGATATAATTATAAAATAGTACAAGTAAATCAATATTTTATAAATTATTAATTAAGTTTTGGTATTTTTGTAAGTCATAAATATTTAGTTATATTTCCATAATTAATAAAATTATTTAAAAGAAAAAATATCTTCATAAAATATTTTCATAAAATATTTTTTTTTGTATTATTATATTAGGATAATTTTATGAGACCTTAGTTAATTTTTTCAGAGTGTTATAAAATCGGTTATGAATTTAAAATATTTATTTTTCAAGTAAATGATGATTTTAATTAAAAATTAAATTTCTCATATTTAGAAAATTATTTTCATAAAATAGAGTTAATTTTTTAATTCTACACCTTGAAAAATGGTTAGGGTGTATTTTCTTTTAAATACTTGATTTTTTGTGAATATTAATATATGATAATTTATGAAATTAATACATTATAAGTTATACGCACTATTCTTTGAGTCATGAATGATGTAAGAACCATATAATATAACTATTATTAATTTTTTTAATATATTTTGTGATAATTATAAAACTATTTATTTTTTTGAGCCAAAATAATAAACAAATGAATAAAATATTCAAAAAATAGTCCCCTCCTCCACTATAAATAACACCCCTCACCACCCCCTCTCCTCACACCATAAAAGCTTTGATCCATGTCAAACTTCTTCACAATCCTCTTCCAAATCCCATCTATCAAATCTAGGATCTTTTTGTCTCAAAAAATACCAAAACCAACCCCCTTAAGAAAGTTCTCAAGGAGGAGAATTCAAGAGGTAAAAATCCTCTTTATTTACTTTTATTTTCTGTACAATTTATTTCATTTTCCTTTCCTTCCCTCACCTCCCCTATATAAAGATACATGATAACTCCAGTATAACTTATATAATAGAATGATATAATTTAAATGGAGGACCCATCATTAAACTCCTTTATCTCTCTCTCTCTCTCACTATCTTTTATTATATAAATGAAAACATCACCCGTGATGTGTCAATTTACCGACATCATGGATGATGGAGTTTCATTTTCTATTAATGGCTTGAAGACTGATGATAATTTTTTTTATAGTTAAACCAAATTATAATATATTTATTAAAACCTATGTAATGTTTTGTAACCATTATATACACATGATGTTAATTAATAAAACAAAACTAGTTTGTGATGATTGAAAAACAACCAAAATAATCTAAACGATTATCACTAATGTCTTATCTAATGATTCATCCTCACACCAAATATAAAAAATAATTATATAACCATTTAATTTAATTTATGTTCATTAATAACCTTGAACTTTAATTCTAGATATGTTTTCCCATTTTAAATGACATTCCATACTCATATTCAAGTAAATCGATTATGAAAACCATGGAAACGAACACTTCCAAATGATAATGATGTATCGTATAACTCATCAAAAAGACCACAAATGAACTAAAAAACTATAATAAATAAAATATTTTTAGAAAAGGTTCTGAATTAATTAATTAATTATTTTAATTTTTTTATCCATGACATTATGTTCAAGTACTAACACTTTCAGATATAAGGTAAGGGTTCTTCCCAAACCTCCATTTTCATTCCTGTTATGATTTTTACCTCCATAAACCAATGTAATTATTTCTTATTTTTATATAATTATTATAAATTATGTGTATATGTTCCAAACTCATATATATAGATCATTTTATCTCTTTTTTATGGGATAATACATGTTTTATAAGGTTCCCTTCTCAATTCTTCATGATAGGAAAGACAGATTTAAGGGAACTTCCCAGTTTAATAACCATTTTCAAGTACCATACATAATTTATTTTAATAAATAATTATTTTTATAAAATCACTAATTTCTTCATTAAAAAATATATTTTTTCATTTATGGTTTTATAAAAACAATTATGACAAATACAAATGATTTTTTTTCCAAAATAACTATTATTTTCAAATTAAAAGGGGTATTTCTCTCAAGAATTCCTTGATGATTTTATTAGAGTATTTTTATCTATATAAACACCTATGTTAGGAAATTTTATTTAAATTTCATATGAAAATGTTTTTTTATATTTAACCTGATTCATATGAGGAATTCATTGGACTTATTAAGTGATGGGCATGCCCTGATATATCCCCTTGATGCATCAATAGGTCTCATGAGACAAAAAAGTGGATTTTTGTTGAGGTTTTAACTATTTATTTTCAGAAGTCATGGATGAGTCCTTGAATGTATGTTTATGGTGTCTAGTAATTAAAATCCCTTATTATGATATTAATAATTTATTATCCATGTTAATATCTAACTATTATAATATCTATGGTTGAGCGTCATTATCTTGTGGTTATTTTTGTGGAATTATTTATTCATCTTTTACACTTTTCATATCATGCTCAGGTTTATGTTATAATGAATTCATTTTTAGTCATTCACCATTCCTTATTATTCATATTAGCTTCTACTATAATAATTACCCTTACGGATCATCTGAGATCACCCCTTTCATATGTTTTATTTTTCACTAGGATGCAAATATGTATATTATGAATGACTTAAAGGGATAAAATATAAGTTCATGGGTCTTTACAATGGATTTGAAATGTTGTATTTATTTTTAAGTTGACATATAATGTTCATGTATCTAATCTAGATTCCAAAACTTCTAATAATATTGGTCCTTTGGGATTTGTGTCTTGCATCTATGCCAATGTAATATGTATGGCACCAGATCTATGCTACTAGGGTCATATATTTTACAGTTGGTATTAGAGGAAGTTTATTAGAAATCTTGGAAAGTGGATTTTGAAAAACATATATTAGGGAAGAAAACCCTAAGATTGACTTTTTGGATAATCATATAACAACATCCTAGAATTTTGGTAAGGTAGATATTCTTTGGTTATTCCTAAAATTACTTCCATATATGGATACTATAAGTGGATGTGGTTCTAGAACTATTGTGTCTCAGGGTAATAACTTCGATAAGGTGTCCTGGGATTGACTTAGGGTAACTGGTACATGACAATGGGAATTACTACATACCTAGTTTGACACCCCTAGGGGATAAAATTTGGATAATTCATATTTTTTTATAAACCATTATAAAGGATTTAAAAGTAAATATGTCCCCAAAAAACCATGTTTATGATTTTAAGATTAGCTATGAAAAAACTTTCAATTTATGTTAAGTGTTTTTCTAGTTTGAGATTATATGTTATCATCAAAAACTAATTTAGTGTATTAAATTATTTATAAATGGTGCCTAGTGATAGTAATGAAAGCCATATCAACACACATACCCCTTATAGGGAATTCCATCCTATGCAAGATAATGATTTTGGTACTGTAGCTGTAACTAGTGATGAGAAACTTATAACTATACAGGGATAACTAACTCAGGTTATGAACAAAAACCCTACCCATATGGAGAATCTTGATCCACAATGTGGAGGAGTAATTTTAGACCACTATATTCAACAACATTCTCCATCATTCAATGAGACTTAAAACCAATATATAGTGGAGTAGTGGACAAGTTCTTTAGAGAATATATTTCTTACTTTGGGATATAATGAAAGAGATAAAGTTATCATGGTAGTTTATCATATCTCAAGATATGTTGATCAATAGTGGTCATTGATTTAAAAAAAGGAGGAATACATTAAAAATATAGAATTGAAATATTTTAAGGAGATTTTCCTCAAAAAATATTTTCCTCATGAACAACAAGAGGATATAGAGAGAAAATTATTGAGACTAAAAAAATGAGGATGAAAATGTTACAAAGTATGAAGCTAATTTTTCAAGGTTAGAAAGGCATGAAATAGACTAAATATGTATTCCAAGGAGTAATATTTATCAATTAGTTGATAGTTTAAAACCATTCCTATGAAGGGCACTAGTCACCCAAAATTTCTCATTATAAAAAGATATTGTTTCAATTTATTTTAAGATATAGAAATAAATCTTTAATTCTTATTAATTAAAGAGAAAAAAATAGAAGAATATGGTTTCATAGTAAAGGGTGGATAAAGTAAAGAATAAAAAATGGATTTTTTCAACGTGCGATACTTGTATAAGGAAATACCCTGGTGCCTAATTAAAAGGAAAAGGAGTCTATTACACGTGTAGAGAAAAAGGCCACTAGTACAATGATTTTAAGAGAAAGAAATAAGTTACAAATTTTAAATGCTATAATTTTTGGAATATTGGACACTATACAAATTATTTTCCTAAGTTCCATGTAAACTTTCCCCAAAAAATTACAAGGGAACAAGGTAAGTCTAATGTGATCATAACTCTAGAGGTTGAAGTTACAAATAATGCAGTGGCATGTACTTTAATTATTTCCTCAAACTTAACCAATTATTTATTTGATTTTGTATCATCAAATTATTTTATATCTTCCCAATTTTTAAAGAAAACTATACATTTCCCTTATTATTTAAACTGGAGTTGTCAATCAAAACTCATAAGGGAATTATCATTACAATAAATATGTTTAATTAAATCCCCTTTATGACATATAAATGTTCTTTAGTTGATAACATAGTCATAATACCTATTATTGACTTTGATATAATCCTTAGTATGGGTTAGTTTTCAAAATATGATGCAAAAATATGTTGAATAAATAATGAATTTGTGATTGGAAAGGAAGGTGAAGTATCCCTTATCTTTAGCGTAGAAACCTCATCATCTGTGTCATATCTGGATCCACCTCTAATGGATCTTCTAAATGAAATTATTGCGGAGGAACAGAAATAATCTTCTATAGATGAGGAAATAAATATTCTAATTGAATATGTACCTATTTTTCAATAATATATTGATGTATTTCTTGAGAATTTACCTGGACATCCTTTAGAGAAATAAATTGAGTTCCCTATTGATTTAATTATAGTGAAATAACTATATAAAATACTCCTTATAGAATAAACACTTTAGAATTAGTAGAGATGAAGAAACAACTAGAAGAATTAAGTGATAAAGGATTTATCCGCTCTTGTGTTTTTCCACAAGGTGACCCTATTATATTTTTAAAGAATAAAGATGGAACCATGAGGCTGTACATTGATTATAGAGAAATAAATTCTATTACAATAAATAATAATCATCCCTTACCTCACATTGATGATTTATTTGATCAACTTCACAAATCTCAATATTTTTTAAAGATTAAACTTTTATTTGGATATAATAAATTTCATGTGAGGAAGAAAGATATTCTAAAGACAATATTTTGAACTAGGTATAGACATTATGATTTTACAATAATTCCATTTGGAATGACTAATTCAACCTCTATTTTTATAGATCTTATTAATAGAGCGTTCAAGGAATATATTGAAATTTTTTGTAGAATTTATTTATGATATATTGATATTTCCTAAAATCCCTGAGGATAATGAGAACTAGTTGCGGGTTGTTCTGGAGACTCTTAGAAGAAAAGATTTATATGGGAAGTTTAGAAAGTTTGAAATTTGACTTCAAGCAGTTTCATTTCTTGAACATATTTTCTCTATGCATGGAATATTAGTTGATCCTTCAAAGACAAAGGCGGTACGGAAATGGCTTATACCAATGAATATAATCGAGGTATATAGTTTTATTGGGTTTTTAGGTTATCATTATCATTTCAATAAGAATGTTTCCTAATTAGCTATCCTGCTAACCAAGCTTACTCATAAAGGGGTAATGTTTTTTTAGACAAAGTAATGTTAATAATTATTTTATGAATTGAAGAAGATATTAGTGAAATATCTAATCATGACATTATAATATGGATATGGAGGGTTTGTGATTTTTAGAGATACCTCAAAGAAATCACATAGATGTTTCCTTATGCGTAATGATATAGGAATTGCCTATTGATAAAGGTAGTTAAAAAATCATGAACAGAACTATACAACTCATGATATTGAGTTAACAACTATAATCGTTTCTCTTAAAATATGGAGACACTTTCTCTATGGTGAAATATGTGAGATATTTATAGATCACAATAGATTGAAATATATATTCTTATAAAAAGAACTTGACATGAGGAAAAGGCGATAGATTGAGCTGCTCAAGGATTATTATTTTTCAACACACTACCACCCAGGGAAGGCAAATAAAGTAGCAGATGCATTGAGCACGAATGATCATAGCTTTCTGAATAAAATTAAGATTGAAAAGGATATTTTGTTCATGGATCTAGAAAATATCGACATGGGAATTATCTAGGAACATGAAACATAATTAATTTTTAAATTGGTTTCCTAAAAATATTTATTGGAAAGGATTAAAAGTTCTCAGTCCGATGATGAGAATATTCAAAATAAAATTAAATATGTGAATGATGGGAAGTTGGTAGATTTTGTGTATGAAGATGGAATTTTGAAATTTGGGAAGAGGTTATGTGTTCCCTCTATACCTAAGCTAAAAATGGAGTTATTGGATGATGCCCATAAAACTAATTTATCTATACACCATGGTAGAAATAATATGTATAGAGATTTGAAGGAACATTTCTGGTGGGATAATATGAAGTATGGAATTGCTTATTACGTATCAAGATGTTTTGTTTATCAATAGGTGAGGGTTGAAAGACAATATCCTAGGGGATTTATGAATCTGATGCCTATTCCTATATAAAAATATGATGGAATCAGTATGGATTTCTCCAATGGATTACCAAAAAATCTAAGAAATAATGATTCAATATAGGTAATTATTGATCAACTTACCAAATCTGCACATTTCCCCTCTATACGTGAAGATTTTCGACTTGAGCACCTTGCATGACTCTATATTAATGAAGTTTTAATACTTCATAGATAACCTATTTCAATTATATCTAAAATTGATCCAAAATTTAAATTTAAATTTTGGAAAAGTATTCATAATTATTTGGATACTGATCTTCATTTGATTACTATTTATCACCCTCAAACCGATGGGAAATCAGAAAGGATGATCCAAACATTAGAAGACATGTTCAGATCATGCTCACTCAACTTTCAAGGTATGTGGGATAAATATTTAACTTGGGTAGATATTTTAAACAATAATATTTTCTTTTCAAGTATTCAAATGGCACCATATGAAGCATTGTATGGAAAGGGAAGTTGTATACCAACTTGTTGGGATAAAGTTGGTTAAAGGAAACTTGTAGTCCCAGAACATGTGGAGGAAACAACAAAAAATGTAAAGAATATTCAAACTCATATAAAATATAATAAAATTTGGTAGAAGATATGTGTTGATGATATATGGATGAATCTAGAATTTCATGTGGGAGATCATGTTTTATTGAAAGTATCTTCATGGAAGGTTGTTACAAGATTTGGGAAGGAATAGAAACCTGGCCTAGGTAAATTGGACCTTTTCAAATTCTGGAGAGAATTATAGCTGTAGTTTATCATTTGGAAATTCCACCTATCCTTTCTAAATTACTCAATGTGTTCCACTACTCTTTGTTAAGGATGTACATGACAGATCCAATGAATGTCCTCACTTAAAAAGGAATATATTTGGAAGTTGATTTATCTTACTGTGAAAAGAATATATAAATTATGGACACAAAAAAATAGGTGTTGAGGAATCAGATGACTTGGTTGGTAAAGGAGATTTGAAAAAATCATAAAATTGAAGAGGTGATGTGGGAGTCTGAGGAACTTATGATGAAGAACTACCCAAATCTTTTTATGAGGTGAAAATTTGAAAATTATGTGGATATAATTTTTGTTGGAGGGGAGAATGTAATGACCCATAATTCTGTCAATGAAATTTCCATTCTTATAATTATTTAAAATAGTATAAATTAAAAAATATCACTATCAGAACACAATAAAAACTTTATTTATAAATAATTAATGAAAAATTATGTATTTCTAGAAGTTAAAGAACCTATATCAATAAAATAGTAACTTTACCTTAGGAATAGTAATATGACCCTTATGAATAATAAAATAGCCATATGAATAGTAAAATCCCCCATGAAAGTATAAATAAAATTTAGGTTTCTTATTAATGAATTTTTTATATAATTATATTTTAGTACAAGTAAATGAATATTTTAAAAACAATTAATTAATTTTGGTATTTTTTAAGTCATAAATATTTATTTAAAATTATATAATTAATTAAATTATTTAGAAGAAAATTTATTTTCATAAAATTTATTCATAAATTAATATTTTTTTGTCTTATTATTTTAGGATAGTTTTAATAGATATTGTTAATTTTTCACAGTGTTATACAATTAGTTATAAATTTAAAATATGTATTTTTCAAGTAATTGATGATTTCAGTTTAAAATTAAATTTCTCATATTTATAAAGTAATTTTCATTAAATAAAGTTCATTTTTTTAATTTAGAAGGTTGAAAAATGGTTAGGGTGAATTTTTTGGATTTTTTAAAATACTTGAATTTTTTGTGAATAATTAAATATGGTAATTTATGGTATAAATACATCATAAGTTAAATATACTATTCCTTGAGTCATGAATGATGTAACCACAATAATCTCAATCTTCCCTTCATTATTTTAATATATTTGGTGCTAATTCTCATACTATTCATATTCTGGAGAAAAAATAATAATAAAATCAATAAAATATTCAAAAAACACTCATCTCCTCCACTATAAATACCACCCCTCACCACCCATTCTCCTCACACCTTTCAAGCTTTGAGAACTATCAAATTTATACCCAATCCTCTTCCTAAGACCCTCCCCCACATTCTAGATCCTTTTTTCTCAAAAAAATACCAAAACTAACCCCTTAAGGAGGTTCTCAAGTAGGAGAATTCAAGAGGTACAAATCCTCTTTCTTTTCTTTTATTTTTATTCAATTTATTTTATTTTATTATTCTTACCTCACATATCCTATCCAAAGAGACATTATAACTCCAGTACCATTTATATACTATTATTATATCATGTTAATGGAATATCCATCATAAAAATCCTTTCTCTCTCTCTTCATCTCTTTTATTTTATAAATGAAAACATCACCCGTGATGTATCAATTTGCCAACATCATGGAGGGTGAATTTTCATTTTCCATTAAAGCCTTAAAGGCTTATCATAAAACCATTTTTCTGGTTACGAAAATTATAATATATGTATTGAATCCTATTTAATTCTCTAGAACCATTATATACACATGATTTTAATTAACAAAAAAATAGTTCGTGATGATCAAAAAACCGCCAAAATTATCTAAACAATTATCACTAACGTTAAATCTAAGGATCCATCCTCACCCAAAATATATTAGTGACTTATATAAACATTTAATATTTTGTATGTTAATTAATAACACATAACTTAAATTCTGGATATCTTTTTGTCATTTTATATGACCTTCTATACTCATATACAAGTAAACCGATCATGAAAACCAAGGAAATGAACAATCCCAAATGATAAAGATGTATCTTATAACTCATCAAAAAGACCATAAATAAACTTAATTAAATTAAAATTAATAAAAGTAAAAAAAGTAAAATAAATTTATAAAGTTTTTTTAATTAATTAATTATTGGATTTAATTTTATTATCTAGGATATTAAGTTCAAGGGAAAAACACTTTCAAACACAAGGTAAGGGTTTATTCCTGAACCTATCTTTTCATTTTGATTATACTTTCTACCTCTATACACCAATTTAAATCTTCATTATTTTTATTTAATTATTTAAATTTTTTTGTATATGTTCCAAACTCATATATCCAGATTATTTAATCTTTATTTTATAGGAGAACACATGTTTTATAAGGTTCCCTTTTTCTCGATAAACAATCACGATTTAAGGGAACTTCCTAGTTTCTTAACCATTTTCAAGTACGATACATAATCTATTTTAAGAAACCATTATTTTTATAAAATCACTAATTTTTTAATAAAGACTATAGTTTTTTCATTTCTATTTTTATACAAAAAATTATGACAAATACAAATTTCTTTTCCAAAAGAACTCTTCTTCGCAAAGTAAAAGGGGTATTTCTCTCAAGAATTCAACGATGATTTTATCAGAATATTTTTATCTATCTCAAAACCTTTATTTAATTTTATGATTTATTGATATTTATCCCTTATTATTATAATATACTATATTTTATTAAATGGTTTATGATTATTCTGACTTTGGATGTGCTATCTTGATACCATTCACCATACTACACAGAATGGTTAGTGATTATGTTTATAGATTGGGGATGGTTATTTACATTTCATATGTATATGTTGTTTATGTTTAACCCTATAAATATGTGGAATTTATCATACTTATTATGTTATGTGTGGGGATCTCTATATCCCCTCGATGCATCGGTATGTCTCATGATACAAAAATGAAATGGATTTTGGCCGTGGCCTTACAATTAATTTCCGAAGTCTTGGCCGAGGCGTCAACCAGATGTTTATGATGTACAATATATGAAATCCATAATTATGATATTAGTAATTTATTATCCATGTGAATATTCAAATATTATAATATCCATGGTAGAGATTCATTATCATGCGATTATTTTTATGGAATTATTTATTTAGCTTTTACTCTTTCCATATCATGCTCGAGTTTATGTTTTAATGGAATGTGTTTTTAGTCATTCACCCTGCCTTATTGTTTATATTATCTTACACTTATTACGTTAACTTACTAAGCATATAATATAACCCCTTTAATAAGTTTTTCCAATAGGATGAGAATACATATATTATGAATGACTTATAGGGATAAAATAGGAGTTTATGGGTGTTTCCAATGGATTTTCTATGTTACATTTCATTTAAATTTGAAATGTAATGTTCATGTATGTAATATAGATTCCAAAATTGCTAATTTGATTAGTACTTTAGGATTCATGTCTTGTATCTATGCCAATTTAATAATTAAGAAACCAACTTCGGTCTACTAGGGTCAGGGACTTTACAATTTTTATATTCCTTTGATTAATTAAAAAACCCTTAAGGGTACTATTAAATAAATTTACTTTCATTGGGTTATATTCTTCTTTCATTAATTATGTTATTATAATATTTTTTGAATCATAACCTTATATTTTTCAGGTTTTATTTATACTTTTTTTATGTTTATTTACATTTCCATAACATAATATCCTCATTGATACATTCTTACTTCACATGATACGTTCTTGGCAAGGGTTTCCTTTCCAAAACAAAACTAATTTTAAATTTTTTTATTTAATTATTTATTTTCTCTTATATTAATAAAATTAAGATTATTTAATTTCAAAATAACTATTTAAATTATGATGAACTTTTATTCTTATTTTCTCCCTTGTAAATCTATTGTTCATACCTTACTTTGTTCGTATGAGTTTTCTTTCCCTCTCTACATTGAATTAGATATTCTTTATGACTAAATTTACATTTAGAGAAATTGTATAAATGTTTTCTCTAAATACACTTCTATATTCTTATCCACTGTTCATTTTGGGGGTTTACATTTCTTATTAACATTTCAATTCCCTTTTGTTCACAATTCAACCAAGAGGTTTCCTACAAGTAGACCAGACCTTACCTCATATTTATGGACAATAATCCTTCCCCTCCTTATATATATTCTTCTTATTTGTTTAATAGTAGTATTATATATGATTCAATTTTTATGTATTGTAATTTTTCACTATCTTTTAATTTCTTTAAAAAGTATTATATAGACTCTTCTTAACAATTTCAGCATAGGTCATGTAACAAACCAACCCAAGCTACCATTCAGCCTGGCTCGCCACTGGGAAAAAAGGGCATTCCTAATTCCCAGAGGTTGGAAAATAGTTCTTTGGTATCTAGAATTATATTTGGGAATGATTCCACCTTTATATATAAATATTAAATAAACAATCACTAGAAATAATAAACCAACCAACCAAATATGAAATAACGAATAAACATCCCCGCCAAGATAATATATTTGACTAAAAACATAGAAAAATAAGATAAAAATAAATATACCTAGCTAAAAGGATGATAAAACATCCAAAAAAAAGATAATTAAAGTTGAAAACTCCAACATTACCATTAGTGACCCCCGATCACCTGTTAAATCCACTTACCATCTATAGCCCTACCCAAACCAAGGAATAAAAAAGAACTAGGATCTTAAAACTAATAGTAACTATATAGGGATGAGCTAAAAAAACTAACAGATTGAAACCCAATGAAACTATGAAATTAAATTTATAATATAGTCCATAAATTTATAGTTTGAAAATAAGATATAATATATGGGTTTTCACATGATTTATAAAATTAGTGTGATAACATTCCACTTACACATTTTTAAACAACCACCCTTTTTTATAAAATTAAAACAAGGATGGTCTTAAATTTTAATAAATAATTTCTATATAAGGAAATAAGACATTTAAAACCAAGGAAAATAAACCTTATCATCATTTAACCCTCTTTCCATGTATTTCTTAAAAACCTTATTTTCATAATTAACCACATTGAAACCCATTTCATAAAAACTATTTAAAAAATAATCAAACCATTTATGTTTTAAAACATTATTTATAAATTATTTAAAAATAAAATTTGAAATAAAATCAAAACACACTCAATATGATACATAATCATAAATAGTCACCACTATATCAAAGGAGAATAAAAAAGAGAGAAATTCCAAATAATTGTACCACATTTCATATGATCTAGATGAACCCAAGAAAACTAAGAAATAAATTAATTAAAGCATCCCATGAGTGACTTAAACACCATGGAAAATATCCCAAGACTCACATATATAAATCCTAAACTTTCAATGATAAACCTAGGTTGGAATGAATAAACCTATAATGTCTTGATAGTCTTATTTAAATTAACATGATTTATCACAACCAGTGGATTAAAATAAAACTTCGTCCCTTTCACATTGTTTCGAGACAAAAAAACCATCACCTACCTCACTTGGTTAGACTGGGTCCTACCTTAGGTAACATTCTCTACAACAGGGATTTCCCTTATCTGGATCCCTAATAGTATCCTAGTACTCCCATGACATGTACACAATAAAGGTGAAAAACCAATGAAATAATATATCTTCTCTAAATATAATATCAAGAATTTGAAATTAACCATCACCATATCTATTACACCATTAGTAGAAATACCCCCTTAACAACCATGTATAATCATTTCATAATAAGGATAATAATAGAATGCACCCACTTATTAATTCACAAGACACAACAAGAATAATAACACATGAGTGTCAATCGAGGGCCTCAAACATTTATTAAAAAAATTTACTTAAAGTTCCAATCAGGATTTCAGTAGATTGACTAGAAAGCGAAGTCATTTTCAAACCATTTAAAAATAACATTTCAAATTTCTATTGAAAAATATTTATGAAATTTTACTTGAAAGAACATTTGGAGAACTAACCATTTCCACAAATCCCCCTTTTAAAATAATAAACCCCTTTCCTTTAGAAAGAAAATGGTTCCAAGAACCCTTTTATAAAACATAAATTCCCCTTTTAAAACATTTAAAGCTACCACAAGGCCCAATAATCTCAAAATTGTTTAAGGGTAATGAAGGTAAAATCCCTTTATCCTTGAAAACAAACCTTTAAAATATCATTGATCCCTTGTTAAATGAAACTGACATTGAAGCATTTTCAAAACATTCACTTCCCTTTAAGAAATCTTAGTGGGCATTTGAAAATCCCTTGGCATATAGCATAGGTTCATTCCAAGTATTTAAACCATTTTAAATCTATAGAAAACCAACAAGGCTAATCTATACACATTTTATTCTATAAATAATCATTTAAAAACATTAAAATCATTTTTATGGAGGCACTAGGAAAATTTCACAATAACTTAGAATGTGAAACATGTATTTCAAGTATAAAATCCACCTAGAAAATATTTCAATCCCATGAATGGACTAAAATATGCTAATAAATATAGAAGAAGGAATTTAAAAACACAATGGAAATTTTAAACATACATTATAATGAAATTACAAAGAAACACTTACCTCGTTCAAGAAGAATCACAACTAAAACTCATTAAATTTTATGGACAATTAAAAAATGAGCTAAGAGACATTATCATCAATCCCTAATAACCAAAATACCTATTTTTTCAACCACAGACACCCAGAGAGTGGGGTGAATCATGGTTATGGTAAAATTTAATCTTTTATTTAAACTGTTTATCTTTATTTTAATATCTTGTTCCCACATTGGTAGGAACCATGTTCATCCTATATTAATTGATAGTACAACCACCAAAACAATCATTGATATACATGAATGTAAATCATACATAAAAAATTCATATTTTACTTGGTTCATAGAAGTTTTCTAGATCCAAGGAGACACACCAACAATTTGTTGATGTGCCTAAATCCACTAATATTTATTAGCTTTGCAGATACAAATTTTCCACCATGGTCACCTTGTTCTAGGTCAACTAACTTTATGATGTTTAAGGTTTAGTCACTCCTAACCCAAGGTACACTACCTCTTATTTACTTCCAATCACTACTTTAGTGAAGGATATTCCATAATTTATACACTTATAGTCCTCTTCAATAGATATGGAACATGGTGGTCCTTATCTATTTAGCATGGAACAATCTTTTCATCATAAAACCTAATTTTATTCCATGTTTCTCTTCTTTTCCATTGTACACTTTTTATTCCATGCCATATGAGATTAAATCATAAATGAAATAGATAAGTTTTTGTATTCTAAAAAAATCATAGAAGCACTTCTTCTCTATATGAAGTCAATTATTCAATAGAATTGTCCCATTTCCCTCTTTCTACATTATATAATGATAATTCCAAAATGATATTATATTGGATATCTTCTTCTTCAACACTTATGTGGAACTAAAATTTTATTCCTTATTTTTTTTGAATTTAGATATGATAAAGGTGTTGATAACTAGGGAACCCCTAAATTTCATAAATCCTAGGTGAATAATAATTGAGTCCTTGAACCCTGGGTGCATACACATTAGGTTAAATATTTATTTAAACACAAGACCTCCCAACATGTATCTCCCTTCATGAGACCCTATCACATAATCTTTTCATGTAACCAAATAAATTTGTGTAATTCACATTAAAACTTCATGAATTTATGAACCACAAGAGTCCTCCATGCAACTACTTATGTGTTTTCATTTCATATGAATCCCTTTTATGAATACAGTCACATTTTTCCAATAGCATGATCCCATCACTAGATCCTTGCAGTGAGTCCTTGAACATAAGATTGTCGGTAACACAACCCTTGAGCATGATGCCCCTACATGTAACTGATCTACGTAACCTATATAACATAACTTATTTTACCTAATTTCAAAAACCATTATTAATAATTAAACTCCCCTTGATAACCTACTTGTATAATTTTTTCAAAGGCTAATACCAAGACTCCATTCGCATCTCACACTTGCACAAAAATCCTTACATGAATTACTTCTATTCCATATAAAACATTAATATCAACCAATATTTCTAACCATGTCAAATGGATGGTATTTATAGTGAATTTCCATCACCTTTTTCTCTAAAAAATATTTTCATCCATTCATTCATTCCACCACTTGAACTCCCCAAAAAACAATCGTTCATCCATTCAACTGACTCAAACATTTTTTATTAAATGAACTCTCCTCATTTCGATCGTGAAACATCATTTGGCTCATGAAATCATGATAATTTTCTTAAAAAATAATTCATCAAATGTCCCCTTACAAATCATTCTAACAAGATTTCATTAATATTATGCACTCAATCTACTTCACAATTCACAAGCCTCACTGCTTCAGATAGGCTTACCTAAATCATGCACTTCACTTATACTGTAATGAGATGACTTTAATGTGATAATGAGATTTTGAGAATATGAAAGGGACTTATATAATTTATAGAATAAATCCATTTAAGTGATTCATAATATCCCCTCATGTGAACCATTTCACTTATATGGTCCCATTATTTCAAGAAACTACAAAACAACTCTATCTCCTATAACATTGATCTCAGGTACTTGTTTGGATTATGTGATCACATGATCCATTTTAAATAATGTGATATTCTTTCATTCACATGATAATTTTTTTTGGTATAATGAGAGATTTCCAAAAGGGTTAGGTCTCTTTTATTGAAAAAAAACAAAATTACAAAAGTCCAAAAATGGGTTTTTACAATAGTCCATTGTCCAAAGAGATAAGAGATCCTCAGGAACATCATTGAGTGAAGTAAAATCCATAGAAATGATCATTTTTTATAGTTACCATTAGATAAATAATTCATCTCATGATATGAATGCATGATGACGTGGTTCATGGATATAAGAGAGTTCATCCGGTTAATCCATCTAGAAATCATCTTCTATTAAAGATAAATAATGGAACACTTGACAACTTGAAAAATAGTGGTGGATTCACATTAAAGACATAGTTTGAGGTATCCTCATTTGTATCAAATTTAAACCAATAATTTTAGATTCAAGGGATGAGGTTCTTCTACAAGGAAAATAGAAGCATCCCACTACTTAACACTGTAATTTCTGAAAATCACTGTGTAACCAGATGGTCCTAAAATTCCTTTTGATGATCCATCTATGTTGTATTGGATCCAACCTAGAAGTGGAGGGTTCCACATAACTTCTAATGTTTCATAAGGAAGATGATAGTTACATGTAATACCAAAAATATTAAGCATAGTAAAATCATGTTTTGAATTATCACAATACCCATTTTGAATATCATTTTCATGTTTTACACCCACAATGATACTCGCCCAGGCTGACTAAAAGAAGAAGGGAGTGCTTATATAAACCATTTTATCCATATTCTTCCAGAGTATATGTATGATTTTGGAATATTCCACCATAAAGATGTTTAATAATTTTTATATAGAAACATCTTGGTGCATTCCAACAAGTTCTCCTGAATTCTCTTTGTATAGGGGAGATTGGTTTTTAAAAAATTCACAATTACTGTCCACATGGAAGTAGCCATGAAATATCTTAGAAAAATATAAACAATATCATACTAGTTTTGGTGAAAAAAACACATCTCAAACGAACATTATTAAAAACACCGTAAAAAATTATCAGTGGTAAGCCTGTAGTACATTAACCTCCATACTAGGGTAAATATGGTATAGGGAATACATCCTTTACTCAAAACCTTTTCCAATTCAGTTGGGTTCCCCTGCACTGCTTCTTAGTATAAATACTTGGTATAGATATTCCAATTTTTTTCAGGATCTAAAAAAATAGTGTCATCTCCATTAATGAAGTTATATTTCAATACCAAATCCTTGATATCAGTTAAAATCATGTACAAGGAATTCTCCAATTTATCTTTAATCGAAACATTTGTGTCTAGTGATGGGATATGGGAGTTAAAATATTCAAGAAGAGGCATACTTTTCCAATTTTATAACTTGAAATTCAAGGGTGAATTGATGCCGACTAACTAGTGAGAATTCACTAAAATGACAGAGAGAGATTCCTTAAGGGTAGTCGAAATGGTTGAGTCCACATAATTAGAATTCCATGTTTTGATCTAGTTTAATAATATGGATCTCGGAAAGGAGATAGACTCTGAATTCCCATTGATAATCCTCCACATAATGTTATTCTCCAAAGCTTGATTTAATCTACTATGATTTTTTATGCCCAACCCACCAAAATTAATTGGTTGATAACATTATTTTCATGAGATTGTTGCAAGTTTTTGTTAAATAATCCCACCAATCTAGTATTTTTTGATAAAAGTATATATATTCTTAATGATGATATACATCCATTTATAGATCATAAAATATTAGATAAATTTTTAAATAATGACAGCTTTGACAAGGATGACCCTTCCATTCATTTTTAGTGTCTTGCCTTTCCAGGAAGCCAATTGGGTTTTGACCTGACTCATAATGTGAGAAAAATTCCCAAAAGGTGGTTTCCTCCAAAACATTTGGAAACCAAGACAGGTGACCAAAATTTAACATTATTTGATTCACATCTCGTTGATGATTCTAATTTTTCTAACTGTTGAAATATTTTTTATGAAGTTTAAGAATGATAAATTCCAACTCATTATCGACCATAAGACTTTTTTTATAATATAGAAGATAATTTTTTATGTTCTTGATGTTTATTTTGTCACTTTGAGTGAAAAGGATGATTTCATCAACATATAGTAAGTGTATAGGGGAGAAATACCTCTAGTAGCTCTGATGAGTTTGACTTTATTTTTATTTACCATATCGAGAAATATCTTACTTAAGTAGTCTTTAATAATGGAGAAAATAATGGATAAGAGAGGATAAAATTTCCATACACCTCTAGAGCATGTGAAATATCCCGAAGGCGAGCCATTTATAATAAAATAGATATGTTTTGAGCTCATAAGTGTTGCATCCCATTTAATTAAAATGTCATCAAAGAAATTTTTTTTAAGACCTTACAAATGAATCCATAGTCTAACATATGAAATGACTTTTTTAATATAAATATTGAGTGAAATGTTACCACCTATGGGGGATTTTCTAAGAAGAATAATAAATTTGGAATAATTAATGTGGAAATCATAAATAGATATACCTTTTATGAAACCAAACTATTTTGAGAACACAATCTTTTTGGCAATGATAGATATCCTATTGGCATTAATTTTATAAATGATTTTGTAAATAGTATTGAAAAGGGCCATAGGTCTAAAAATATGGATCTTATTAACATTATTTATTTTGGGGATTTATGAAAGAAAATGAATATTAATGCCCTATGTGAATTATCCACCCTTGAAAAAATGACTGACAAGTCAGAAAACATCACAATGGAAAGTGTCCCAATATGTCTAAAAGAAAGAGTTGGAGAATCCATCTAGCCAAGGGGATCTACTAGAATTTAGACCAAAAATATAATATATGGTCTTAAATTAAATGGGATGAGTAATAATGGTTTAATTTTCATCATCATTGATAAGCTATGTAATTATATCCTCCATAAGATAAATACCAGTAATAGGTCAATCAAACAGGTTCTTTTAAAAATAAAAAAAATGAGCATCAAAATCCACTATTTTATCAAAAAGTACCCCATTATCAATAAGAATAGCCAGGGGTATATTAATTTTCTATATTCTTTGAAGAGAGTTAAAAAAACATAGTATTTATTTCACCCTCCTTAAGAAATTTTACTTTTAATGCTTCAGTTTTCAAGCATTATTTGAGGTTTAAAAGAGTGTTAAGGTCATCTATAGTCACAATTTTGTTCTCAGGTCTTACAGGAAAATCACAACTAGTTTCACTGTCTTGAATGGTGTGATGAAAATATTTCATCTAAACAATATTATACTCAATGTGACTATAGTGTTCAACACTCCAAATTTTAAGTCTTATACTAATCACCAGGATCTTAAGAAAAAAACAAGGCATCATACTTGTAATTAATGGGAATTACACTTGTCTTGAACTACACTTTTATATTTAGTATGAAATATTTAGTCATTATTAAATCTGAATAGAATAGGTGGCTTAATCTCACTCATGATAAGACATTTCAAAATAGGTTGATGATTTGAATTGAGCCTTACAAGGGTGCAACATGAGACAAATTCCTAGAAATAATGGGCCACATCATTGAAAAAAATCCTTATACAATTTACTAGCCTTCACTTTAAGGATGGAATTGAAATCCAAAATAAGAGTCCATGAACTGGGTAGAGTGATACTTAAATTCTGTATATTCATCCATAAATCTCTTATTTCCTTATATCCATTGTATGCATATATAAAATTGTATAATTGTATAATTCCCATGAAATTGTAACCTAAGATGACCGTATGTTTAGAAGAACTAAAAGGTGATATTCCATCCATTCTTGAGGGAGAAAATACCCACATCTATTTGATGTTATTACTATACTTATTAGTAATTATCAGTTTGTATCTTCTTTTTTCAAGAGAAACATTTCAATCAGGAAAAGTCCTCTTAGGTTTAGAGAGACCTAGTAGATCGGGCTTGTGATTATTAATAAAAAATACGAAGGGAGATAATTGTTTCAGGATTGAACAAAACCTGAAAATTACAGAATATGATCATAATTTAAATTTTCATTTGGAGAAAGATCCCCATTTTTTCATTCCACCAAAATTTTTATTCATGTATGATTTCTAGATTATGAAAATTTTCATCCAATCCATGTCTAGGATGTCATTATTTTCTTTTCTTGGAGTAATGTTGAAGTATCCCACTATATTTTCAGGATCTGAAGAATTATGAACAACATGACATTGTCCTTTCATAATTCCCTTAGAGCTCAATACTTCCTTGTTCTTTATAGGCTCCATTAAGTAATCATTCATAGATGTCAAATATTCCAGGTTATCATACTTTCTATTGATTTAGGTTGTTATTTCATTGATGGTTGTATTTCAAACATTAGTGGAAACATTTTTAGTAAGGGAAGACATCTTCCTGGAATTTTCATCAGTATTTGGATCAGTTTGATCATTATATTTATCAGGATAAATTAAATCCTGGTTATAATTCAAATGAGATTCAAAATGGATGACATTAGTGACTCCATTAATATTCCTAAAGGACTTTCTTGAACTATCATCAAATATGTTTCCTTCTTGTGTAGGCGGAGCCACATGGGTACTATCTGGTTGGGAATTAGACTTGATATTCTCATCATTATTAGACTCTAGTTATTGTGGATATTTCTCTAGCCTATTGCAATCTGAAAGACCTTTTGTGCCCTTATTTCTTCCTTCATCCGAGTAAACATGAATATTTATAAAGATATTATCAATAATCCAATATTGATATATTGAAAGGGGTTTTTACTTATTTTTGGTTGAGAAATTGTAATACCATCCAACTTTTTAGGGACTTCCTCAAAGTTATCAATATGTAAAGATTCAATAAACCTCTTGATGTATTGATAAATTTCCAAAAATATTATTTCATCCTCATAGCACATAATGACATTATTATTCACGATACCACCAAGAGGAACATCAATATTAATCATATTTTTGGAAGGCCCATCAGGTTTATTTTCCCTTTATTTATCATCGACAATATAATATTAATATTTACCACCAATATTTTTTAAGCCAAAGGTGATTGATTTTTTTCACCCAATTCCCAGGGTAAACCTTTCTTACAGACTCACCTTTGTCTAAAGAAACATATTTTCCTTTCTTGTTTCTTATAGGATACTTCCATGCATTGGAATTTGGTGTAGGTTTCACTTGATTTTGGAAGACCCTACAGTTGGCATTGGAATTCCCCACAATAATTGAAACCTCACAAAAGGGGGGACATATTTAAATTCAACCTTTAATTTAATTTTGAGATCGTTGGTGATAAATATTTTCATATTTGAAGTATTTTTGTAAAATTTGACATCAAATAAAATATTGGCATATAATCCCAAGCCATCATTGATAGTTTGATGATCCATTTTAAAAGTAATTCCAATACAAGTAGTAAGATCATTTAGAATTTTAGGATTTTAGAAAACCCCATTTAGTCCCTGAATTCTAACCAAAACTTATTCTATTGAGATACTTTGTTTAAATGGGTTAAAATTGATATCCCATTAATTGATCCTCAAAATTCAAGGCTTCAAATGAATATTTAAAATCTTCCACACTAAGTCATGGTCATTTTGACTTCCCATGATAATATGAAATAAACCTATTACAATAAAAATCATCTTCCATTTTTTACCTCCCCAATGCTGCACAATCCTTGATTTTAGAACCATGGTAGACCATGAATTATCTCCGTTTAAGTACATAACATTCCCAAGAATGGAAAACTAGTATAAATCAAGTCGTTGCTAAAGTGATTTCAGATCTTCTACAACATTAAAAATCTTTCATCCATTTTTTTGAAGGCATAAGGCCTCAATAGCTCATCCTTGGAATTTTATATTCCACAAAGATCCTTGAGAAAGGATATTCCCTTTCTTTAATCAATCTACAATACTTCAATAGGGTTTATGTTTTTAATAGGGGTTATCTTTAATTCGAAGGAATATCATAACACATCCTCGAATGTGCGCTCTAATCTTAGATGAAATGACTCAATTAGTTAATAACATAATTAGGTTGAGGAAAAATAATCACTGAATTCAAAAAATAATCTTGAAAATATTATAGGACAATCTTCTTCCCCATGAAATTGAGATCCATAGATCCACTAGAATGCAGTCACATGATCATTATTCATTTATTTAATCATTTGATCCTTTAGTTATAACATGATATTCCAAATTTCATCACGAATAGGTTCTCTAACAAGCTTCTCCATGCTCACAAAATCCACTTTACTTTTCTAGTTGAAACCTTTAAGCATAAGTGCATCACCCACCTTCCCGATTAATCTGACATCACATGAACCATAAGGTAGAAACTGGGAAATGATTCCTACATCAATTACTCTTATATTATTCCTAATTGATTTTTTGTATTAATTTATTCATCTTATATACCATCTTCATATATAATATCTATTGAGAACAAATAATACATCAAACAATTTCATGATCTCTATCCATCATATCCATCTTCTTACAAAAAACTGATTGAAAAAAATCTAACACCAAACTAATGTCTGGGTCCACCATTCCCCCATTTGGATTTTATTATTAATATTATCATAAATTCAACCTTATTTATATATAAAAGGTAGATAT
This sequence comes from Viscum album, assembly GCA_963277665.1. Lineage (NCBI taxonomy): Eukaryota > Viridiplantae > Streptophyta > Magnoliopsida > Santalales > Viscaceae > Viscum > Viscum album. The sequence continues at coordinate 2,067,116,568 of OY728131.1, forward strand.
ACAAAGTATCTCTAATGTTCCATGGATATGCATTCATAATTCCTTGCTTTCCTTGGAGGATTTTTTACTCACCCTTTGGAATCAAAATGAAAAGGGTCATATGAAAGCAGATTTAATCTTTAATTTATATTCCTCTTAGGGTCTTGTTATATCTTCCTCTTATGTTATATCATTATTTAACACCATGAATTATTTGGAGCCATTAAATTAAAATTTCCTTTAAGTCTCCTCCACCTAACACTATGAAATCCATATGGTATTTCTTCATCAAAATATTTATACCCCCTTGATCAATAATCTCCATTAAACTGATTTTAATTGAGTTTCATAAAATAGTGGGGACATACATTTCTCTTTTAACTCCTGAAATCCAAATATTTAGAGATTATTCTCCTCATTTGAGTTCCATTTTTTGCTTTCAATTCCATCAATGAATTTTTTCTTGAATTTTTTCTCTTCTTATTACCATTAAAGATTGAAGTCACTTTCTTCAAATTCTTGAACACTAATAAAATATTTTTAGTGAGTGATGTAACCACCCAGAACATATTTATTTATAAATCCTATTATCCTACTGATTTAGAAATTGTTTTATGAAACAGTATTTTAAGATAATAAACAACAACATATTATATGTCACTCACTTAATTTCATATAGATAGTGTCATGGATTTAATTATTTATAAATAATCCTATGATATATATCAAACTAACACTAAATAGTAATTTAATAAGAAATTAACCACAAGTGTGTGAGACGTACCACATGATAATACAACTAACAACACTTGTTAAAGATAATTTCATGATATCACCTAGTACGAATTACCTTCAATTATTCATAAAAATAATTTTTTAGACTATGCTAAACATATTAGAGTTATCATCCCCAAATATCCTAAAAATATCAATTATTGGATTAATATAGATTATTGATATTAATTGTTGAGATGAAGCTATATGTTGAATTACTCTTCAAAACGGGGAGACCCATTTTTGGGAATGCTATTTATTTTCTTGCATCTTTTTGGTATCCTAAAAACAATCAGCTAATACCACATTGTGAGAACAAAATAGATAAACATGATATACAAGAATGTTGTTGCTTCTCCACTAATATTTCTTATCTCAGTGAAAAAATACCACATGAATTTAGGCTTGATACCAAATGGTTTAATATTTAATATGATTTAGAATTACTAGATCATTCAAATATAATTTCAATAAATTTTATAATTTCATATCAATATCCTCATCATATAATATTCCTATTCCACAAAAAGTAACTTCCAAAAACAAATTTTTAAAGAAGATTAGTCATGTAACACCACTTGTTGAATTTGATACCATATGCTAATTTCAAGTGTTCTGACTATTCTTATCTCATGTATCTTCTTTCAACTTTTGCATCAATTTCCTTTTAGCACACAAACACCCAATGGATCATATCTAACCCTTAAGACTATATCACTTTAAAAACATATTTTAAGTTGTTAATGGCATGAGGAGAGAGGTATATCCAAAATATTCAAATCGTGGGTTTTTTGGTCATGCTAGACCACAAATTTTATTATTTATTTCTTACAAAACATAATTTTGGTGTTTCTTTTCATAAAACCACTTACACATAATTATAACCGTATGCATTATTTAAAACATCTCTTTATTGGATTAAGATTTATTTTAAATGCAAGAAAATGATATTCATTTTTCTCTGCGTCTTCTATCTTCCTATAAAATTCCAGTTGATCTAGCCATATGATTAAGAATTATTTATACAGAAGTTGAGTCTTATTTTTGTGCACAAGTTCCATGATCTTATTCCTCTTTATTATTGTTGGATTAAACCCACATGTATTAGTTTTTTTAATTATGATCCATCTATATTCTTTTCACAATTTCTCCACCTCCAACGGGATCTTTCTATTTCCTTAATTTGTATCCTTATGTCATGGTTTGTGAAATGACTAGGAATAACTTTATGTTTCACTCATCTTGTTATCTTAATATCCATATCAGTGTTTTCATATCTTGGTGCTCTTTTATTCATGTAAAAAGCCTTATTACTCACAACTGTAGAAACTGATCCCCTTTTTTCAGAATTTTTTATTGTATTTCCTAGAGGGATATTATGATAGTTACATAGTAAGTGGTTGGTGCACCTTTTATTGTGACCTTTTTTTTCTAGAATAGTGAACCTGTTTTCTAGCTTAACAGGTCTCTTTATAGGGTAGGACCTTTCATTATATTACACTATATTTGGGGACCCCCTTATAGATTATTGTAACACGCCATGCTTCTATGGTACGTTTTCCATTGAATAATATGATAGCTTGCATTGTACGCAACTTCGAGATTCTAACACACCGTGACCAATCAAACTAGCCGTTATGAATAGTAAAACCCACTTTTTAAAATTTTATATTTTAAAATGGGCTTCATTTTTGGATTTAGATTATCGAAATTAGCTTATGGTGAATTTTTGGTATTTTTCGGAAAACTTTCAATTTTTGATGAATAGTGAAAATACTAAATTTTAATTAAAAACAACTTTTTTAATCGAAATAAATTATAGTGTTAAATTATAAATCTAAATGGTTTTAATTATAATTATATTATATTTTTATCATTTAATATAATTTCAGTCATTGGATGTAATCTCACGATTAAAATAGACATAAACAAGTGTCAATCTTTTGATAATTATTATTTCATAAAAACAAGCTTTTTGTTTTGACAACAGGAATTAATTTTAAATTAATTTCTTCCACTTATGTGTTTTGAATTTGGAAAAATGGATTACATATTTGGAATAAGGAGATCTAAATTGTGTTAATAGGTAACTTCTTTTTTAAGAGATTAGGAATATTTACTTCAGTAAATATTTTATTTACCATGGTTAAAGGGCTAAATCCAGTAAATAAGGTTACAAAATAATATTATAATAATATTAAATTACCCTAACACATGTCCTAAACCTATTATATATTACATGTACGACCATGGGAATCCTTGGGTCGATTTGGGAACCCCATGGAGCCACTTGGGAGTGAAAATGACATTTTATATTAAATAACCTAAAGTAAAGACAAAAATAGAAAAAAGAAAATATCTTTTAGTAAAACAATTTCTATATGAGGTTATATAATTGATCTATTAGACTATAAATATTCATTAGAAATATAAAATTATTTATTACCTCAAGATATTTTATTTATAATTTTTAGTCATAAAATAAATATATTTATATATGAAACAATAATGATGCAATATTTTCCTTATTAATGATACAATCAAATAAACGATATTATAAATACTAAAATAAATATAATTGTAAACTTTTGATGCCATACACAAATTTTATATGTGACTATGACATGTTAGGGTTGATTAAATTTATTTATTTTTAAGTAATGAAGTTTTTAGGTCTTTAACAAAAATCAAATATTAAATAATGTCAAAATTGACATAAATGAGTTTTAAAAAAAATACAATATTATTGGTTGATATAATAATAATACAAATACAAGGTTAAAAAAAGACTTATATAATGATATTTTTTAGTAATGAACCACTTGGGGTTCTCTTGGAAGTTTATAGTAAGTTTATTGACTATATAATATAAAAATACAAAGACGTATGGTAAATGTCAAACTATTTAACTAAGAGTTAAATCTAAAAGATAAGGTCAATATAGTGAACCAAACCAGTATTAAACCTATTGGTTGAGTGGTTTTCGACCCATACCCACATTATCCTTTAAATAATTAAGTTTGGATCCATTAGAAACCGAAAATGATTTCCTTATAAAATAATATTTCAATCTTTTCTTAAGGTGCCCCTCACCCCTCTTATAAAAGGGCACTTCCCCTTCTCTCAAATTAACACCTTCAAAGCATTTTAGCATGGAAAAACCCTACATAAATATCTGATACACTATCCTAAATTTATCCTAGTGGCATTTTTTAGTCATAAATCCATCCTAAGTATCCCTTTTGATCAAATAAAAAAGAAGAACCCGAAGAAGAGGTAAATATTTCATCAGCTCTTTCATGTTTTTTTTCTTCTTCCACTTATTCTTTACTTTTTGTTTCCATTATAAAATAATAAATCCAGTATATTATATATAATATGATGTTATTATAATTATGGTACAACCATATTCATTATTCTATCCATCCTTCGAATGACATGTCACCATACGTGCGTACGTACGACTTACCGTCTCCACGTCGTGGTGTAGTTGTTATTAAATAAATTATTATTTGGATGGGTATAATAATGATGTATAGTTGATGTAAATAATAAATATAACATGATAATTATTCTGTATATATGATATAATATCAAATTACATATGATTTTAATATCAAAATAATGATATTGTCGCTCGTGCGTACGTACAGATTATCATCTCCACGAACATGATGAGATTCATTCCTCATCATATCCATTCAAGAATAATTTTCATTTGATGATTAAATATAATGTTTAGATACTTAATATCATTATGAATATGAATAATATACATCCTATCCATAACTAACATTACTTACATAACAAAGCATATAAAGGAAAACAAATCAGTTAACACCCGGAACGACGATAATACTAAAATATTATTAAAAAAGAAATTTAAAAGATCATATATGATATCATATTAATGTATATGGTTCTAGTATAATTTAATAACAGTTATTTCACCATTATACAGGAGGTTGACCTACCCTCGACCAAGGAAAAGTACAAGTTAAGGGTTACTTTCACAATCTCATTATTATCTGAGGTTGTTTTTATGTAAGTATCTACTAGGACATATTTATTATCCATGTCCATGTTTCATAAAAGGGTTTTCAAAGGGATTATTTTTAAGGGAATTTTTACTAAAACATCATTTTAACTATTTTTAATATTTATTCTTTGAAACCACTCTCATTAATGTCCATGTTTTCAAAATGGGTTTTAAGGATTTATTTATATAGACATGAATGTTTTAAAAATGTTAATTCCTTTAAAAAGTTTCAAAGTGGTATGGGACACTTTGATTAAAAAATGTATTTAAATGTATTCCTTTCTAAATTGTGTGAACTCTAAATTCATTCATGAAAAATGGATATTTCTCTCAAAGAGTTTTACAAATCATTTTCATCTATGTCAACATCCTTTGATAGATTTAAAACTTGTTTGAAGTTTATTTATTATGATAGAAATATTACATATTGTATTGAAAGTTTTGTGATATGTTTGACTATGGATGTGTTATTTTTATACCATTCATGGTTTATGGTTAACATATTGACATTTCGTATTCTAGTTTTAATATGAATGTTTATATTATGTTTCAAAATTTTTGTATGAGGAATGTATTGGACTTAGTATGTGATGGGTGAAGCCCGCTATAGCTCCTCGATGCATCTGTAGGTCTCATGATACAACTAGATGTGAAATTTTCTGAGGCCTTTCCCAATTTGATATATGGTTTTGGCTGAGGCCTTAATCATTTTTAGAAATCTTGGTCGAGGCCTTGACTAAATGTTTTGAAATGTCTGACCTTATACATTCCCTCATTATGAAAATAATATTGATGGTTTTTATGGTCATTCGACTAGTAGAATAGCAATGATTATGTTTTATTATGGCATTATTTACTCCACTCATATTCCTGAAATAAAAGTGTTCATGTTTATTTTTAGTAAAGGCATGTGTTTTCAATTATTCACCATTCTTAATATTTATGTTATCTTATGCTATATTGCTTACCCTTATTGAGCATTTGAGATCACCCTTTCTTATGTTTCATTTTCCCAGGATATGAAGAAGTTAGTTATGAGTGACTTGCAGGCATAATCTAGGAGGCTTGGATGTTTCTAATAGAATAAATTAGTGTTGTGTTTATTTTCAACTTGTGAAGTTGAACTTATGTATGAATATAGTTTCCAATAATACTAAACTGATCGGTCTTTTGGGACATGATTTACTTGTGATCATGCCAATGTTATGTAATAATGCACTGACTTTGGGTAACTAGGGTCAGGTCGTTACCGTTGGTATAAGAGGAAGTTTACAATGACCTTGGAAACTAGATGTAGGAAAACTCTGATTAGAGAACAGTAACCTAAGATAGAATTTGAGGATTAGTATAGAAGAACTACCTAGAATTTTGGTAATGTAGTGATTTTGTGAGTTTTCCAAGAAATACATCCCTTTCTAGATAGGAGCAGGTAGATGAGGCTTTGGAACATATATACCTAGGGGTAAAACCCAAAAACACCGCTTTGAGATAGACTCGAATGAGAACTAGTGCACAACAACGAGACTTGTTGCACTCTTGGTTAAGACACTCTCGAGGGATATGCTTAGGATAATTCTCATTTTATTTACAAACCATTATGAAATATTTTTGAGTATATAATTCTTCAAAGAAATAATTTTTATGATTATGGATTATATCCATACACCTTTTCAATTTATATTAAGTGTTTTTAAAGTTTGGATTTATGTATTGCGATTCATAAACTAATCTGGTGTATTCTATTTTTTAGAAATGGTGCCTAGTAGAAGGAATGTAAACCATATCAACACATGTAATCCATGTAGGGATTTCCCTCCTACTCAAGATAATTATAGTGGAGCTGGTGATGAAAGTAGTGATGATCATCTTATCACCACACCGGGACAACTCAGACAAGTTATGAATAATAACTTTACCCATATAGAGCACCCTAATCCACAACTTGGAGGATAAATGTTAGACTTCTTCCTAAGGAAACAACCACCAACTTTCAATGGGAGTACAAATCCATTAGTGGCTGAGCAATGGATAAATTCCATATAGAAAATATTTCTCCTCTGGGGAGTAGCGAAAGGGAAAAAGTTGTCATGGTAGTTTATCACCCCACTGGAGATGCTGATCAATGGTGGTCATTGATTCAAAACACAAAAGAAGATGAAGAAGTGTCTAGTATAGAATTGAGGGAGTTTAAAGAACTTTTCTTAGAAAAATACTTTCCTTGTGACCATCAAGAGAATATGGAAAGACAATTTCTGAGTCTGAGGCAAAAGGAGGATGAGAATGTTGCAAAGTATGAGGCTAACTTTACAAGATTAACAAGGCATGCTGCAGATTATATACGTAACCTTAGAAGTAAGATTGACCATTTATTTGATGGGATATTTTTTTTTCCATCGAGCATGAGTATCACAATCCTTCTCATCGAACGAAGATGTTGTCTTGTGTGCTATCAGGACATAAAAGGAATTATTTATGTCTTAGGACTTTAACGAAAATAAAGATAAGAAGAGATCTGCTGAACACTCTAGGAAAGGAAATAAAGAAACATAGAAGAAGAGAAGAATTGAATTTCCACCCTGTGATAATTGTAGAAGGAAGCACCCTGGTGCCTGTCTAAAAAGAAAAGGAGTATGCTAAAAATGTGGAGAGAAAGGCCATATTGATGTGTTTTTAATGGAAAGAAAGATGCCCCCAATGTTCAATGATACAATTATCGGGAGATGGGACATTATACAAATGAATGTCCTAAGCGTCAGGTAAACTTACCTCATAGAAGGCCAAAAGATCAAGTCCATGCTTATGTGAGCACTATTGATAAGTTTGAATCTTCAAAAGATGTGGTGGTAGGTAATTTAATGGTTTCCTCAAGTTTATCCAATTATTTATTTGATTCTGGATCATCACATTGTTTTATATCTTCCCAGTTTGTTAAGAAAATTAGATTTTCCAATTAGATTTAGCAATTGAGTTTTCAGTCAAAACTTCTAAGGGAATTATCATTGCAAAAATATTTTTTGAATTAGTTCCCATTAGGGCATATAAATGTTCTTTATCTGCTGATCTTGTCATCATAACCATGATTGAATTTTATATAATACTTGGAATGGATTGGATTTCAGACCATGATGTGATAATTTATTGTAAGAAAAAGGAGGTTAGAATTTTCGATGATGATATGGAGTACCTTATCTTTATAGCTCAAATGTCACCACATCATTCTTATCTATATCCAACCCCAGTAGCTCGACTAAATTCAATTATTGGGGAGAAAGAGAACTAAATAACTATCGGTGAGGAAAGGAATGTTCAAATAGTGGACGTACCTATTGTGCAAGAATATGTTGATGAGTCTCTCAAAGATTTAACTGGACATCCTCCAGAATGATAAATAGAGTATTCCATTGATTTAATTCCTGGTTTAATTCCCATATCGAAGACCCCTTATAGAATAGACACTATGGAATTATTGGAACTAAAGAAACAAATAGAGGAATTGAGTAATAAGGGATTTATTCAACCAAGTGTTTCTCCATGGGTAGCCCCTATTATTTTTGTTAAGAAGAAAGATGGATATATGAGGTTGTGCAGTGACTACAGGGAGATCAATGTTATAACAATAAAGAACAAGTATCCCCTACCTCACATTGATGATTTATTTGACCAACTTCATGAAGATCAATATTTTTCAAAGATTAACCTTGGATCTAGATATCATCAGTTGTGTGTGAAAAAGGAAGACATTCCAAAAATAGCATTTCAAACCAGGTACGAGCATTACGAGTTTACAGTAATGCCTTTTGGATTAAATAATGCACCCTCTGTCTTTGTGGATCTAATGAAAAAAGTTTTCAAGGAATATCTTGATGACTTTATAGTGGTATTTATTGATGATATCCCGGTATAATTCAAAATCTATGAAGATCATGAAAATCACTTGTGCGCTATTATGAAAACCCTCAGAAGAAATGAATTATATGGGAAGTTTAACAAGTGTGAATTTTGGCTTCAGAAGATTTATTTTCTTGGCTATATTGTCTCTAAGGATGGAATCTCTGTTTTCCCTTCTAAGAAAATGGAAATCCAAGAATTTCTAGCACCAAAAGGTATCACTAAGGTACACAGTTTTATTGGTTTAGCATGTTATTATCGACATTTTTTCCAGAATTTTGTCCGATTGGCTAACCCATTAACAAAGCTCACACGTAAAGGGGTTAAATTTGTTTAGAAAAAAGAGTGTGAAGAATGTTTCGAAGAATTAAAGAGAATATTAGTCAATGCTCTGATCTTGAATCTACCATCGGGGAATTATGGGTTTGTTATTTATAGTTATGCCTCAAAGAAAGGACATGGTTGTGTCCTTATGCAGAATGATAGAGTTATTGCCTATGCATCACAATGGCTGAAAATTCATGTGAAAAACTATCCTACTCGTGACCTTGAGTTATCAGCTGTAATATTTGATTTGAAGATATGGAGACATTATATCTATGGTGAAAAATGTGAGATATATACTGATCACATGAGTTTGAAGTATATTTTATCACAGAAATAACTCAACATGAGGCAAAGTCGATGGATTGAACTACTCAAGGATTATGATTGCACAATGCACTACCACCCAGGAAAGGAAAATAAGGTGGAAGATGCTTTGAGAAGAAAGGATCATAGAGTTTTGAACAAGATGAGAGTTGAAAGGGATCCTATTTTCATGGTTATAGTAAAGATTGATATGGGAGTAACCATGGAAGGTGAAACATCAATGATTTTTCAAATGGTTTCCAAACCATATTTACTTGAAAGGATAAAATGTTCTTAGGATGATGATAAAGAATTTCAAAAGAAGATTAAATCTGTGAATAATGGGAGATTGATCGACTTCATATATGAAGATGGGATTTTGGAATTTGGGAAGAGTCTTTGTGTTCAAGATATACCTGATTTGAAAAGGGAATTGTTATATGATGCTCATAGCTCCAATTTATCTATACACCATAGTAGCACTAAGATGTATAGATATTTGAAGGAACATTTTTGGTGGGATAACATGAAGAGGGAGATTTCTGATTTTGTGTCAAGATGTATGGTTTGTCAATAAGTGAAAGTTGGAAGGCAACAGCCTGGAGGAGTCATGCAACCACTTCCCATACCTGAGTGGAAATGGGATAATATTACGATGGACTTTATAATAGGACTACCAAAGTCTCCTTGAAGGAATGATGCAATATGGGTCATTGTTGATCGTCTTACCAAGTCAGAAAATTTTCTTGCTATAAGAAAAGATTTAGAACTTGAACGTTTAGCAAGACTGTATTTTAATGAATTTGTAAGACTTCATAGAGTACCCCTATATATTATTCCTGATCGTGATCCATGTTTTACATCATGATTATGGAAAATTCTTCAGAAATCCCTGGATACTGAACTTTGTTTCAGCACTTCCTACCACCCTCAAACTGAGGGATAATCAGAACAGACTATTAAAACCTTAGAAGACATGTTGAGATATTGATCACATGACTTTCAAGGTATGTGGGATCAATATTTACCTCTAGTATAATTTTCCTATAACAATAGCTTCCATTCAAGTATTCAGATGGAACCATATGAAGCATTATACAGAAAGAGATGTCGCACACCAACCTGTTGGGTTGATGTTGGTGAAAGAAAACTCATAGGCCCAGAACTTGTGAAGGAAACGATAGAGAAGGTGAAGGTTATCCAAACCCACATCAAAGAAGCTCAATGTAGGAAGATGAGCAATATCGATAACTGAAGGAAGGATTTTGAATTTCAGGTAGGAGATCATGTTCTCTTAAAGGTATCTCCAGGGAAGGGAGTTATACGATTCAGTAAGAAGGGTAAATTAAGTCCTAGGTACATTGGACCTTTTAAAATTCTAGAATGAATTGGGACAATTGCTTACCATTTGGTAATGCTGCCAAGTCTCTCCAAAGTTCATGATGTGTTCCACGTATCATTGTTGAAAAAATACATGCCTAACCCAACGCATGTGCTCACCTATGATGAATTAGTACTTGAAACTGATCTGTCTTTTTGTGAAGATCCTATCAAGATTATTGATACAAGAGAACAACTGTTCCGAAACCAAACGACTCATATGGTAAAAGTTATATGGAGAAACCATAAAATGGAAGAGGTAACGTGGGAACCTGATGAAATTAGGATGAAGAACCCCCCCGAATCCTTTTATGCAACAATTTTCTAGAAATTTCGAGGATGAAATTATTTTAAGGAGGGGAGAATTTAACACCCCAAGATTCTACGTCATGTTTCTTTTTGAAGAATAAAATCGCTTGCATTGTATGCAACTTCGAGATTCTAACACAACATGACCAATCAAACTAGTCGGTATAAATAGTAATACCCAATTTTTAAAATTTTATAAATTTTATCATTAAAAATGGATATCATTTTTGGATTCTAAATATCAAAATTAGCTTAGGATAAATTTTTGTTATTTTTCTGAAAACATTCAATTTTTGATGAATAGTGAAAATACTAAATTTAAATTTAAAACAACTTTTTTAATCGAAATAATTTATAGTGTTAAATTATAAATTTTAATTTTTTTAAGTATCATTAGATTATATTTTTATCATTTAATATAATTTAAGTCATTGTATGTAATATCACGATTAAACTGGACATAAAATAGTGTCAATCTTTTGATAGTTATTATTTCATAAAAATACTTTTTTTTGTTTTGACAATGGGAATTAATTTTAAATTTAATTTATGACACTTATGTGTTATGAATTTAGAAAATGGATTCCATATTTGGAATCATGATATCCAAATTTTGTAAATCGTTAACTTTTATTTTTAGACATTAGGAATATTTACTTCAGTAAATATTTTATTTATCGTGGTTAAAGGGGTAAATTTAGTAAATAAGGTTAAAAAATAATATTATAATAATATTTAATTTCCCTAAAATGTGTCATAACCCTATTATATGATACATGTCCGACCATGGTAATCCTTGGGTCGATTTTGGGACCCCATAGAGCCACTTGGGAGTGATAATGACATTTTATATTAAATAATCTAAAGTAAAGACAAAAATAACAAAAGAAAATATCTTTTAGTAAAAGAATTTTAATATGAGGATATATAATTGATATATTCGACTATAAATAGTAATTATAAAGATAAAAAGATTTCCTTACTCAGGATATTTAATTTATAATTTTTAGACATAAAATAAATATATTTAGATATGACACAATAATGATGGAGTATTTTTCTTATTAATGAAACATTCAAATAAATGATATTATAAATACTAAAATAAATATAATTTGGAATTTTTGATGCCATAAAAAACTTTTATGGGTTAATATGACATGTTTGTGTTGATTAAATGTATTTATTTTTAAGAAATGAAGTTTTTAGGACTTTAACAAAAATCAATTATGAAATAATGTCAGAATTGATGTAAATGTGTTTTTAAAACAAATACAATATTATTGGTTGATTTAATAATCTTAAAAATCTAAATTTCAGCCAAAATACTTATATAATTATATTTTTTTCATTAATTAACCACTCTCGGTTCTCTCAGAAGTTTATAGTATGTTTATTAACCATATAATATAAAAATACTAAGTGGCATGGTAAATGTCAAACTATTTAACTAAGAGTTAAATCTAAAAGATAAGGATAATATAGTGACCCAAACCTGAATAAAACCTATTGGTTGAGTGGTTTTAGACCCATAACCACCTTATAATTTAAATAATTTAGTTTGGATCCATTATAAACCGAATATTATTTTATTATTAAAAAATATTTCAATCTTTTCCTAAGGTACCCCTCACCCCTCTTATAAAAGGGCACTTCCCCTTATCTCAAACTCACACCTTTAAAGCCTTTTTTCTTGGACAACCCCTTCCCAAATATCTTCTACACTATACTAACTTCATTCTATAATCTTTAATTTATTAATAAAGCCAACCTAAGGAGCCCTTTTGATCAAATGAAAAGAAAGAACCTGAAGAAGAGGTAAATATTTCATCACCTCTTTCAAGTTTTTTTCTTCTTCCACTTCTTCTTTACTTGTTGTTTACATTATAAAATAATAACTCTAGTATATTATATATACTGTGATGTTATTATAATTATGGTACAACCATATTCATTATTCTATCTATCCTTTTAACGGCTTGTCACCATTTGTGCATACGTATGGCTTACCGTCTCCACGTCATGGTGTAGTTGTTATTAAGTACATTATTATCTGGATGGGTATAATAATGATGTATAATTGATGTAAATAATAAATATAACATGATAATGATTCTGTATATATGATACACCATCCAGTTATATATGATTTTAATATCAAAATAATGAAATTTTCGCTCGTCCGTATGTACGGATTACCGTCTCCATGAACACGATGAAATTCAATCCCCATCATATCCATTCAAGACTAATTTTCATTTGATGATTAAAAATAATGTTTAAAGACTTAATATAATTATGAATATGAATAATTTACATCCTATCCATAACAAACATTACTTATATAATAAAGAATATAAAGGAAAATGAACCAGTTAACACCCGAAACAATGATAATACTAAAATATTGTTAACAAAGAAATATTAAAATATCATATATGATATCATATTAATGTATATGGTTCTTGTATAATTTAAGAACAATTATTTAACCATTATACAAGAGGTTAACCTACCCTCGACCAGGGAAATGTACATGGTAAGGGTTAATTTCACAATCTCATTATTATCTAAGGTTGTTTTTATATAAGTATATACTGGGACATATTTATTATCCCTATCCATGTTTCATAAAAGAGTTTTTAAAGAGATCGTTTTTAAGGGAATTTTCACTAAAGCGTTATTTTAAATGTTTTAAATATTTATTCTTCTAAATCATTCTCATTAATGTCCATGTTTTTAAAATGGGTTTTAAGGATTTATTTATATGGACATGATTTCTATAAAAATGTTAATTCATTTCAAAAGTTTCAAAGTGGTATGGAAAAATTTGATTAAAAAATATCTTTAAATATCTTCCTTTCTAAATTTTGTGACTTTTAATTGTTTTCATGAAAAATGGATATTTCTCTAAAAGAGTTTTACAAATAATTTTCATCTATGTCAACATCCTTTGATGGATTTTAAACTTGTTTGAAGTTGATTTATTATGATACAAATATTCCATATTGTATTTAAGGTTTTGTGATATGTTTGACTATGGATATGTTATTTTTCTACCATTCATGGTTTATGGTTAAAGTATTGACATTACGTTTTCTAGTTTTAATACGAATGTTTATGTTGTGTTTCAACCTTTTTATATAAGGAATGTATTGGACTTATTATGTGATGGGTGTAGCCCACTATAGCTCCTCGATGCATCAGTAGGTTTCATGAGACAAATAGACGTGGAATTGGCTGAGGCCTTTCCCAATTTGATATATGGTTTTGGTCGAGGCCTTAATCATTTTTAGACATCTTGGCCGAGGCCTTGACAAAATGTTTTATAATTTCTGGCATTATAAATTCCCTCATTATGAAAATAATATTGATGGTTCATGTGGTTATTAGACTAGTAGAATACCCATAATTATGTTTTATTATGGAATTATTTACTTAGATCATATTCACACCATAAAAGTGTTTATATTTATTATTGATAAAGGCATGTGTTTTAAATAATTCACCATGCTTAATATTAATGTTATCTTCCACTGTATTGCTTACCCTTACTGAGCATTTGAGCTCACCCCTTTCTTATGTTTAATTTTACCAGGATATGAAGAAGTTATTTATGAGTGACTTGCAGGTATAATCTATGAGGCTTGGAAGTTTCTAATGTAATAAGTTAGTGTTGTATTTCTTTTCAAGTTGTAATGTTAAACTTATGTAGGAATCTTGTTTCCAATAATACTAAACTGATCGGTCTTTCGAGACATGATTTCCTTGTGATCATGCCAATGTTATGTAATAATGCATCGGCTCTGGGTAACTAGGGTTGGGGCGTTACACTAATTTTTTCCTTCCTTCTCCCAACTGTAATATCTTGAAAAATTCACATGATTAGAGCATATAAATCATCTCCCACTTAAAACATACCATGTGTCTCATTACTCAATTGAGATATTGTTCCTAATATTTTCTTCTTCTGGCACCGATACCTTGGGATTCTAGAGATATACTAATGGTGTGTACTAATTTCTCAAAATAATAAAATTTCATGGACATCTTTTTATAAGATTACTTACTTTCATATTTAGAAATATTTTTCCTCTAGTTTGTAGATTTAAGATTCATATTTTTTCATAATAAATTCATAGACATTAAAACTCCACATTCTCCTTTAGTTTATATTCAATATCCTTTAATTTAGAAATAGATTCATTACTAATTTTTCTATTTTCTTTAAGAAGTTTCTTGAGTGAGAGGAAACTCGATTTCAACTCATTTTCTATGACTATTTTCTATTGGATTTAGTTTGAAATTTCTTCAAGAAGATAATATTGTTATTTCATATTGGTATCCATATTTAGTATGTCAACACTTAGGGTCACTTGTTATCTTTTCAGCCTATTGTTCTATATGAACAAATATTTTATGATTGCATATTCTAGTCCCTAGATGATCTCCCACTAGTCCACCTTATCTTGTAAGGATTGGAGTTCTTCTTGATCATGGAACACATTATCTATAAATTATTGATGAAATTTATTAACCACTTCAACCATATAAAGGTTATCATCACACTTGAGTGGTTAATATTCACCATTAAAACTTCTAAGAGTATTCTTTTTAAACTTATAATCTTTAAATATATCCTTAATGTTTTCCCTTTCACGAATTTTATCCTCAAGAAATTGAATCATTTCCCCTCATTATTTAATATAATATTTTCAATTTTTAATCAATTTTGACTATAAATTTCTGAATGGCCCAAAGGCCTTCATTTTTTTTTTAAAATCCACCTTTCAAGGGGTGAGGTGAAAACCTTAAAAGTTCCTAAGGATTAAGAGATAATTTCATGACCTATTGGTCTTAGATGAAATCACACAGACAAGACAACTTGGAACAACTCCTCCCCAACAAATATTATGATATCATCACTCCACCTTCACAAGGATGGTTGGATAACTATCTTATATAGAGAAACACAAGCTTAGTACCAATAGAAATTCCATAGCCTTTCAATATTACAATTCTGGTTAGCTATGATCTGGTGAATGTGCCTGCTTTAAATCCTCATCTGAAGCCTTATCCCTTGTAATTTTATAGGTACATCTGCATATTTCATGTGGTCCGAAGGCCTGGGGGTGGCTAGAAGGCCTTGAGGTGGCATGAAGGCCTTGAGAGACAATTTGACTAAATGCCTTGGGTGGCACAAAATCCTTGCAGGACTCTAGGACCAAACCGGTGGCCCGAAGGGCCATATGGATGAATAATTCTAGCTACTACAATACCGAACAATACATGATACAGTAACTGCTACAATACCTTCTATAGTATTGCTATAGTACCCATAAATATGTCTCCACCCAAAATTGATCTCGAGTTTCTTAGATGTACTTTCCAAGTCCTCACCAACCGGGCTGAGGCTCATGTGCACCTTTCCCTATACTTTAGTCATCATCATGAGATTTACTACTTCTTTGGAGTTCAACTAACTAATGATTGATCAATTAACTCTTTTAGAAGTTAATTGATTTATTCTTCATTCTCATCTATATATTCTATATATTCTTTCAATAGACCTCCAATATTTCAATTTTCCATTATTTGAATATCTAATTCTTCAAGATAACCTTGAAGATCTACTTAGAGGTAGAAAAAGTAATTTCTTTTCTTAAGGGATATCATAGTTTCATAATTTACAAGAAACTTCCCAAACATAGTTAGAATAAGATGAAATTGTGGAATTATAATTATTCAACTTGATTTCAGTACATGATCTCCCACTGATTTTCTTCTTGTTTTTTTTCTTCTTTACCTTTTTTGTAGGATTCTCTCCACTAATCTTGTTCAGTAGAACCTCACCATTACTTATTTTAAAACCTTCTCTTGAGGTTGACATCAAAACATGATTTTTTTCTTTAGTGTTTCTGAAGAAAATTTCCCAAGTCTTATAAATCTCATGAGAAGTTGCACAATGAGTAGTTTACTTATAAACATCATTGGAAAAAGATCTATTTAAAATATTCTCCATTCACGCAAGACCTATTCTTTGACCAGTCTTCGTTAGATTTTATTCTCAAATAATGAACCCTATAACCTCTTTTCCACAAGCATCTAGAAAATTAATCATTTATTTATCCCATCTATATAAGTCAGATCCATCCAATAAATGAGTATTCATCATTGAATCCATGAGAACATATCCAAAAAATTATTTTAAGGTTGAACACTATGTCTGGACCTTTACAATTTGATACTAATTTTTTCAACCAGTGACACCCTGAGAGGGGGGGGGGGGGGTTGAATTAGGGTGATGGTTGAATGAATGTTTTTTTTTCTATTTTTTACCTTTGTTTAAGGATCTTTTTACCACATTATCTTGGTCTATATTCAACCTATTTTATGTGGTATAAAAAACACTAAAATAATCAAATATATATAGGAAGTTAAATCATACAAAGAACATAAGTATCACATACTGTTGATGTGTCAATGTGCCTAAATCCATTAATAATAACTAATCACATGGATAAAAAGTTTCTACATTGGTCACTCTATTCTAGAAAAACATCCTTTGCAAGGTTTAGGGTTTTATGACTCCTCATCCAAGGTGCACTGTAACTAACTGAACTTTTATAAATAAAATTCCCCTTGAAAATATTTTAAATGCCTTATTATGTAATATGGTTATAGAAAACACATGAAATTAACATGTTTTATTATATACAATTGGATTTATAAACAATTATGTATATTTACTATTGATAATATAGTCGTTGAACAATGATCAATGGTTAATATCAACATAGGGATTTAAAAATCCAATTAACACAGAAAAACGAAATGATGACCTCTACTTGTAGGATCATAACCTACGAACCCTATTTGTCAGAGCATTTGGGGGAGATAGAATATATGTTCTTTTACCTTGACTGATGCCAAGTTGAAACCTAACAACTTAAGCATGAGAGAATCTGTTTACGAGAGACGTTCAAGCTTATCGAGATCATGACCCAAACCATGTTTGACGAACCTCCAAATGAAAGTACCACCATCAAAAACCTTAATCTTATAGCATTTGAGGGTGTAATAAATGGTTATGTATCAATAACCTAGCAACATCAATATGTACATTATTTCTAATATAATAATGAATATATCTTTATCCTATTACTGTTACTTTGAAAATGATTTTTAGTTGGATAAAATAACGTACAAATTTTATTTTTGGTCAATAGTCAAACTCAATTAATGAATTTATGAATTAATTATTTTTTAAATAAATAATATTTTAATAATATTACTAAATAATGTTTATCAAATATAAATATAATTTTTATGAAGTCAAATGAAAGGTTTTTTATGGTTCCAAAATTATTAATGCAAAAAAACCAATTATTTTCAATAAAAGTCCGTTAATATTTTAAAAGTAAAAATTTACATAAATAGAAAATTATTTATAAAAAATCAATATTATTTTTGGAATCAGAACATTGAAATTATCTAATGATAAAATTTTCAAAATTTTCTGAAATAGTCAAATTTTTGGGTAAAAATTAAATACAATATAAAAATACTTAGTGTATTATGATATCATAGTGACGCAAAATGTGATAAATTAAATACCATAAATGGTATCTAAGAAAAATTATATATATTACCTTTAAAATAATGTTTTTTTAAGTTTATTTGATTTATTTTATAAAGCCATTTTTAATCCACCAAAATCCTTGGATCACATATATACTATTTTATCCACTCTCTAGAGTCCTCCCAAGGCACCCCCATTCTCTCAAGAATCCCTTCCCAAGACTTGGAGTCACACACTAAAGTAAGGGATCCTTACCTTCCTCTATTTCTTTCAATTGAAGAACCTTCATTGAAATTAGTTTTTATAATTTTAATTGGTTATAATTTCAATAATTTATTATCAATAAATTTAAGTACAATTAATTTTATTTTAAAGAGATACCATTTACAATCTCTCTTTTTTACCTTACTTAATCCATCACTATGCTGAAATTTCGTAAGTGATTTCTCTTTTCTCATTTATATTCAATAACTCCTTTTATGATAAATCTCTTAAATTACATTTTATTACATTTTAATATTTTCTTCTATATTACCCTTACTTCCCATTTTATGTCTATGTGATGAGAGACCCCTTTCTCTCTCATTAACCCATTTTTATGAATCACTAACTGACATCGTTATGCTACTGAAATATCACAATGATTTTCCAAGCCAAACGAATTGTGTAGTGAATATTATAACCTTTTACTGTCAATGATGTTTAACTTTATGAAAGTATACCTTTTTTATTGGGTAATTTCATGTATTTATTACACATTTCTAGATCGTGGAATAAATTATGATGATAAATGAATCCATGTTTTATGATCTATGGGGAACGGTTAAGCATTAGAATGAAATTATTAAGATGGGTGAACCTAGATAGTTCTCCATTTCATTGGCTAATGTTTAGTATCATGATATGTAATATTGGGATAGGGGTGTACCTAATTCCTTTTTGGGACTTTTTCCACCATGGATTATTGGCATATTTGGCCTTGAATTGTGTTTATGATTCAATGTTTTAAGTTATTTACAAATTTCCCATGTTATGATTATCATGTTATATCATTTATCATTGTTCATTCTTATGATTCATACTATTTTTATGAATAAATTATATTTATATTTTCTAAAGTGTATTTCCTTATGCTAGGTTTATTCCATTACTGGGATTTATAGCTCAACCCTTTATTATGTTTGTCCCTAGGTTATCCCATATAGTTTTAAGTTTGTTGTAATATTATGATCTTTTCAAGGAAGTTTCCAATAATGTTTTGTACCCCATGTTATAAGTTTTTATGTAATGTAATTAATTCCCAAATAAACTATACATATTGATATTTTAGGTTTTATTAAGTGTAATCTTATGTAATAAATCAAGAATTAATTTGAAATAAAGATAAGGGTTGTTATATTTTTATATCAAATATAACATTTTTTTTTATTTTTGGTATTAGGATTAGAGAAGTCTAGAGAAAGCCTTAGGGGTAATAATAAGTATAAGAAACCATTACTAAATTTAGGTAAGTATAGAGTAAGTGGTTTATCATGAAAATACCTCCCTGTCTAGATACTATAAGTGCATGTGGTTCTAGAATAGATGTACTTAGGAGTAACAACTATGACAAGGTGTTCTGGGCCTAAATCAGGGTAACCTAGTACATAAAAATGGGACTTAATACACACCTGGTTTGACACTCCTGGAGGATATTTTTTGTTTAATTCATGATCTCATTATGAACCATTATTAAGGGAACAAAAAATTCCTATAAGAATATATGTTAGGAAATAGATCATGGATAAAATATATTGAATCTTAGAAATTCATAAGTTAAGGAAATAAATATAATTTATAAGTTATCCCTTTATTGTCACTGGGTTTGTTTGGTCCCATGTCTACAATGGTGGATCCCCTTGGGCATGCTATTGTTTGGTTCTCACTCAACTATAAAGTGATTTATTTGAAAATAAAATAAAAAAGGTTTTGTGGATTATTATTAATGGACCTGTGGGCCCTTTGTGGTGATCCAGTATTTTATAGGTTAACAACCGATGTGAAAGGCAATGTGATGGCTGCCCTAATGAGATTCCCAACCCGATGGGAGCGAGAACCACAAACTTTATCACAATACTATCTCAGATGACTCAAGTTATGAATATAAACCTAGTTCAATAGGATCAACCAAACCCCCACTAAGAGATACGAAGACAAAATCGAGAGATTCATGTGACAATGGAATCCTACTTTAGAAGGATCATTTGATCCCTTAATCACTAAACAATGTATCAACACTATTGAGAAGATATTCTCCATCCTTCAATGTTATAAAGGAAGAGAAAGTTGTTTTGGCTATTTATCATATGGAAGGAACTTCTGACCAGTGGTAGACATTGATCAAGAATATGAATCCTGAGTAAGAGTTTGAAGTGATGGAATGGAAGGAATTATGTAATAGGTTTTTCAATAAATATTTTCCTCGCACTCTATGTCTTAAAATATAAAGGGATTTCCTTACAATCAAGAAAAAAGAAGTTGAATCTATTGTGTTGTATGAGTAAAAATTCACAAGGCTTGAATGATACACGTTTGGTTTTTTCATGTCCCTTGAATTCAAGTTTGATCGCTTATTTGGTGGGCTAAACCTTGGTTATGAAAAGACCCAATGGTTTGGAATTTTCTAGCTACGAGGAAAATATATGATGTTCCCTCATAGTCAGGACGATGATCGGTGAATCTCAAGGGTATCATAGGGAAAAGAATCTTAAACTGGAGTGTAATTATGAAGGTCCTACGTAGAAATATAATGGTGCCAAGAAATACCAACATCCCACTTTTCAAGCATGCAGGAAGAAGCACCCTAGAAATTTCCCAAAGGGAATAAGAAAATTCTTTAAGTACGGGAAGGAAGGACACCTAGATAGAAATTAATGATAGGAGAAACCAATGAATTTGATAGAGGAAATAAATACTCTAGTCAACCCTTAGTGTATTGTCCATTTCTTCAACCCCAAGGAACCAAGGAACTTTGATACCAATTACCTGAGCCAAGGGTTTTTAGAGGCAACCAAAAACCTCCAAGGAAGTAAGTGCAAGATTTTTCCATCACTACCAACGAAGTTGATACATAAAATTAAGTGGTGACATGTACACTAGTTATTTATTCAAAAATAATGAACATTCCTTTTGATTCTAGTTCTACACATTCCTTCATATCATAAAAGTATAGATGTCGGTGAAAATGAAAAATGGGGAAATTATTGTATCCTAAGTATATAACTACTCCCCTATCAACTTTATTGGGATTAAATTCCAAGATAACATTTTCATACTACTTTTTTTGTATTTTGATGTTATTTTGGGCATGGATTGACTTTCCCAATATAGAGCCAACATAAATTTCTAGGAGAAGGAAATCACTATCTGTATTGTGAATTGACCCCCAATTTTGTACATTTTCAAGGAGGAGGATGAATCTTATTTTGAACCATCATCTTAGGAATTTATATTATTTCCCTATCATAAAGTGTATATGGCTCAAAATATTGAGTCTAAGGAAATAACCATCCTTGAAGACATGAATATTTTGAGGGAATGAACTGATGTATTTCCCAAGGAATTTTCTGGTTTTTCTCCTAGACTATAGGTTGAATTTTCAATCAATCTTATACCTGGGGTGTTTTCATTATCCAAGGATATCTATATAATTACTATTGTGGAACTTGAGGAGTTAAAGAAACAACTGTAGGAAAATATGGATAAACGTTTCATACTCCCAAGTGCTTCACCATGGGGTGCACTAGTCCTTTTCTCTAAGAAGATGGATTGGTCAATGTGACTTTGCATTGATTATTGTGAGATCAACATGATCACAATAAAGAACATGTATCCTATATAACATATTGATGACTCTTACGACCATCTACATGGAGCACAATACTTCTTCAAGGTGGATATTCAGTCGAGATATTGTCAAGTAAGGGTAATGAATAAAGATATCCCCAAGACAGCTTGTTGTATAAGGTATGATCACATTGAGTTCATAGTGATTCCCTTAAAACTCAAAAATTCTCTATAAATTATCATGGAATTGATGAATAGAGTCTTTAGATATTACCTTGAAATTTTTTTGGTAGTATTTATTGATGATATTATAATATGATTCAAAACCAATGAGGAGAATGAGGAGAATCTAAAAACTGTGCTAAAGAACTTATGAAATGAGAATATTTATGAAGAGTATAGAAAATGTGAGTTCTAGTTGAAAGAATTCCGTTTCTTGGGGAATATCATCACAAGCAATGGGATATCTATCATTCCTTAAAAGAAAAAAGAAATTGAAGGATGGTCGAGGCCAACATCCATGATAGATATTCATAGTTTACATAGGTTATAATGATATTATTTATGATTTGTGTGATGTTTCTCATGATTTTCAAACCATATTAACAATATAACTTGTAAGGGAGTCAAGTTTTCTTGGAATGATGAATGTGAAGAGAGCTTGATGGAGTTGAAAATTCACCACCCCTGTGCTCACACTACCCACAAGTAGAGAACCTTTCATGGTATTTAGTGATGATTTGAAGAATGATTGGGGTGTGTGTTAATACATAATGAAAAATTCTGTATCACCTTAATACCTTCCCATATTTTCCTTTATATTTTGTTGATATCTTTACAATACACACAACACCTGATTTAAAAAAAACATTATTTAGTCATGTTTTGCATAGTCAATTAAAATATAGAACTTTTAGAGGGTTTATATATTACATTTATATATTATATAACCAAAAAAATATTTTTAGACTCAACAAATATATTTTATATAGGCATCATATAATAACAAAATCAATATTAAATATAAAATACTATATTTTTATAATGGTAGTTTTTCCACCTTTTAATGGAGACCCCATTTTAATTATAAATTTTAACCATTTAATAAGATTAAAATGTCAAAATAACTTTAAATTTTCAATATAAACATAAAAATTAAGCTTTTGTGACTTTTTTGTTATTTTTTATTTTGCTTCATTTTTTAAGGAATAGTGAAAAATAGTGAATTTTAGTTCAGAACTACTTTTCCATCTAATTTTTTTATAAGGATATATTATATTTTAAATTGGGTTTAAAGTTTAATTAGATCATATTTATATAAATTAATTTAATTTAGGTCATTGCAATCAATTTCACTTAGAAATTGATTATTAAAATACAGTAAACTTTTGGCGTTCTTACCTTAAAAACGTGCATTGTCATCCCATATGTGGGATTAAATTTAAATTCATTTCTGCCACTTTTGTGTTTGAAATTTGAAAAAATTGATTCTATATTTGGAATCATCATAATTTATAATATATAATAATTTCAACTTAGTTTTTGACCAAAAATATTAGTGAAAGTAATTAAAATTAATTACAATGATTAAGGTAAAATTAAGCATTATAAGAGACTAAACCATAAACTTAAGGTACCAATTGACCTATAAAATTGTCCAAGATAATTTTTAGGGCCATATTTATACCCTATACCCACTTTTCTCTAAATTTTACCCTTATTGGATCCCCATTAAATATGAAAAACATTTATGAAACTACTTTGTGAAAATATTACAAGAGTGCCACTCCTCCACTATAAAAGGCCTCCTCTTCTCCCACTTCCTCACACATCTCAAGACACTTTATATAAACAAATATTTACCAAAATAGCTCCCCAAAATCCCTACCATTATTCTAGAAGCATTCAATTTGGAATTAATCCATCCAAGAAAGGATTTTGGTACAAACCAAAAAAAGTTACTCGATTAAGAGGTAACGTCTTCTCTCAATCTTTCTAGTTTCATTTATTTTATACACCCCATAAAATATCCTAATTATATTATTAAATAAAAAATAAAGTATCATAAATATAATATTATGTTTTTATGTGAAGGTTTAAACCTACACTTACGGACAATTTCTCCTAATGGATAACGAGCATACAGTTTATGTGTATAGTGAACTACCACCTCACAAAATGATGATTGTTAATTTTTCATTTACTGCCTCTCATGGGGGAAATTATGATGGAAAATATATTTTTATATGATATATATAATATTTTTATTGTCTTTATGCTTCACTAATTATTTTATAACACATAACAATATACATTCCATTTTTTGTGAATACGATAACATCGTATGTGGAAGTGTGGACTACCGCCCCCACAAAGTGATGTGACTCATTCATGCTAGACAAGAAATATTTAAAAGATGGTTTTAATAAACATGTATGACATATATAAAATATATATGATACTATAATATTAATATACATATGTATCGTTTATTTTTCACTCTTTTAAAGACAACAAATAAATGAAAGTAGTGTTCATGCATACGTACGGCCTACCGTCTCCATGAACAGTGTACTTCATTTCTTATAAATAAATTTTATGGACAATTATAAATATATATTTACTGAATATTTAAGATAATTAATTCAAGATTTTAATTTTTTGGATGATTAAATCATGGTATAATTTATAGTAGTAACATGTAATAAGTCAAAACATACTTGAGAAAACTAGGCAATTAACACAAGAAATAAATAAAATAGTGAAAGAGTGTTAACAAAATGATAATAAAATATTGTAAGAAGTCAGTATATGATATTTTAAACATTATTATGGTTGTTTTATAATTTATTGACATATTTTAAACCAATATACATGAGGATAAATACTACACCACAAAATTAAATTTAAGGTAAGGGATTTCATCTCAATTTAAATTCCATTGAGACTTAATTGTGATTATGAACCTATTTACTTTTATTTGGTGTATTTTCTATACATTAATATGTTATATCATGACTCTCCTTAATATCATGATATTATAAGTTTCATTTAATATTATTCCTTCATGGTGTTTATGATTTAAATGTTTCAAGGTGGTATGGGAAACATTGGAATGTTTAAAATGTCATTTCCCTAAAGATGGTTTTATGATATTTAAATGGTATTTACTTACATTAATGTTAAAAAAACTTATTGTTACTTACCCTCCCCTAGGGAACTATTGATAAATATATATACTTTATTCAATATTGATATTCTGGTAAGGCACATTGTTTATGAATATGATGAATGCATTGGACTGGTATGACATGAGTGGGACTTAGTTATAGATATCCCCTCGATGCATCGGTAGTCTATTGAGATGATTCATTTGAAAAAAATCAGATGTATGTTTACCCGATATGTTGTAAACCATCTTGTGAAAGGTATTTATGGTAAATGTACCTTGTACCTAGGAAAAATAATGTCCAATAATTATGAATTTACCTCATTTAGATTTAGTAATTATTCATCCATGATATTTTTCATCAACATATCTATGGATAAATTTCATTCTTAGTTTATTGATTTAGAAGGAATGAGTTTCAGTTTCTTACTTTTCCATATTGATAATGCATTATCTAGTTATTTTATTGGCATGAGTTATCAGTTATTTACCTTTACATGTTAATTTATTATTATTGATTCATTACTTCTTTGACATTACCAACCCTTAATGATCATTTGATATCACCCTTATTATGTTTCCTTTCCATTGGTTATAAAGAAGTAATCTTTGAATAACCATTCAAGAATGCAGTTTATATTATTTTATTATGTATCATGTTTTTATTTTATATTTCCCAATGTATTATGGGTATCATGTATGTAATATGTATTTCCAAAACATCTAAACTAGTCAGTATTTTAGGATTTGATTCCTTGTAATCATGAAAATTTTAAAAAATAATGCCTTGGATTCAGGATTATGGGTCAGAAAGTTATAGTTGGTATGAAGGGATGTTTAAGAGAAACCCTAAAAACTAAATTTAGAAAACTTAGATTCAGGAGAACAACCCTAAGATATACATTAAGGATAGGTATACAAGAACATCATAGAATTTTGGTAAGGTAGTGATTATTTGTGTATTCCTAGAAATACATCTCTGTCTGGATACTACATGTGGTTGTGGTTCCAGCATAGATATACCTAGGGGTAACAACTCTGACAAGGTGTCTTGAGCCTAACTCGGGGTAACATAGTACAGAACAATGAGCCTTACCCTGCACATGGTTTGACACAACTGTGGGATATGTTTAGGATAATTCACTTTCTCTTTATCTACAATTATGAAGTATTTAAATGTAAACATTTCCTCAGAGTAACCAAAGTTATGATTTACGATTCATTTATATTGAGTGTTATTCCATATTTTAAATTCATAATTTTATGAGCTAATATTGTATATGCCATTTTTTTATAAATTGAGCTTGGAAGGAAGAATGGTATTAATACTCATGGAAAATATAGAGATTTCCCTATTGAGGAAACCAACATAGCTTGTATTAGAATAGATAAAATTATGGAAATATTGGGGTAACATAATCTGGTTATGATAAATAACCATTCTTGAATGGAGAAACATATTTCATGGAAATAAAATCCTATAAAAGATATATTTATGAGAAATAATTCCCCATTTTTAGTGGGAATACTAATCCAATTCTAGTTGAAAAATGGATTAAGTCACTGGAAAAAATATTTATAGGATTAGGATGCATTGAAATGGAAAAGGTTAAACTTGTTGTATATTTTCTCCATTGTTATGTTGATTTGTGGTGTTTCCTAATCTATAATACAAAGGAGGAAGAAGAAATTGAATTCATGGAATGGAGGACTTTTAAGGAGACATTCTTTAAAAAATACTTCCGTTTTGATCAACACATTAAGATGAAGAGAAAGTTCGTTAGCTTAAACAAAACAAAGATAGAGTGTTGTAGATTATGAAGATAAATATACAAGGATAACAAGGTATGATACAGATTATATACCCAACATGGAGTGAGAAATTGAGAACCTATTTGAAAATATTAATCCAAATCTCAGAAGGTTACTAGTTTCTTAGAATTTTTCATCAGACAAAGAAATATCTTTATGTGACATCAATAAAGAGAATGAATTATCAATATCCTATGAATTCAAAAGAAAACCAGAGAAAAATAGGTCTTCTAAGAACTTAGAACAAGGGAATTCATCATGTAAGAAGATAAATATGAACGAATTACCATCATGTGATAACTGTGGAAAGAATCACCCATAGAAATGCTTGAAGGGAATGAGAGTTTGTTATAAATGTGGAGAAAGAGGTCATCATGTCAATTAATGCTAGGGGAATAAGGAAAAACTAATATTAATTGTTACAACTATAAGGATATGGGAAAATACGAAAAATATTTCCATATGCATCAAGGGAATATACTAAAGAAGAGGCGAATGGGAGATGGATAAGCTTATGCAATCACTACATTGGAGTAAGAAGTACCAAATGACTTGGTGGGCAGTACATTAATCCTATCTTAAAATTTATCCATGGAATTATTTGATTTTTGATCACCACACTATTTTATATCTATCCAGTTTTTTAATAAAATTATAAATTTCCCTTTTGATTTAATAAGGGAGTTATCAGTCAAAACTCTTAAGGTAATTATCATTGTAATAAAGATGTGTCAGTCAGTCCCCATTATGAAACAAAAACAATCTTTATGTTCCGACCTTAAAATCATAACTATGGTTGAATTTCATATAATACTTGGTATGAACTATTTCTCAACATATGAAGAAAATACTTATTTCTAGTGGATGGAAATTATATTTTTTGAAGATGATGTAGAATAACTCCTCTTTAGAGTAGAATATTACTCACTTGATTTTTATTTAGATCCAACACTAGTATCTCTAATAAATGAAATACTTAGAGAATATGATAAAACAAAACCCAGTGAAGAAGAAGGTAATCTTCAAATAGATTATTTACCTATCATACAAGAATACATTGATGTCTTTCCTAAAAAATTACCTGGACATCCCCCAGAGTATGAAGTTGAATTTTATATTAATTTAATCCTTGATGTGATGCCCATATCAAAGACTCTATATAGAATGACCACTATGGAATTAGTGTAATTAAATAATCAAATAAATGATTTGGGTAATAAAATATTTATTATCTATAGTGTTTCACTATGGAGAGTCCCTATCCTCTTTGTTAAAAAGAAATATGGATCTATGAGGTTGTGTGTTGATTATAGGGAAATGAATTCCATTAAAATAAAGAACAGATATCCTTTACCACACATTGATGAATTGTTTGATCAACTTCATAGAGCATAATATTTTTCCAATATTGATCTTCATTCTAGGTATCACCAATTGTGAGTGAAGAAGGAATATATTCCAAAGATAAATTTTCAGAATAGGTATGGAAATTATGAATTCATAGTAATTAAAATTTGATTGACTAATGAACCCTCTATTTTTATGGACTTAATGAACAGAGTATTCAGTTATTATATTGATGATTTTGTTGTGGTATTCATTGATGATATTCTAGTGTATTCTAAAAGGTATGAGAAACATGAGATTCACTTTAGAATCATTATTAAAACTATTATAACGGAAGATATATATGGGAAATTTAGCAAGTGTGATTTATGGCTTCAAAAAGTATCTTTTCTTGGCCATAGTTTTCCAAGGAAAGAATCTCATTTGATCCTACAAAGACAAAATCAATCCAAGAATGGCCTACGCCAACAAAAATAACCTAGGTATGTAGCTTCATTGGTTTGGAAGGTTACTATCAGTGATTCATTCATAATTTTTCCCGATTGCCTAACCCATTAACCAAACTCACATGTAAAGGGGTTAAGTTCTCTTGAACAATGGAATGTGAAGAATTATTTGATGAACTGTATTAAGGATTAGTCAATGCTCCAATTATGAATCTTCCGTCTATGAGTGATGGGTTTTCATATATAGTGATGTATCAAAGAAGGTACTTGGTTGTGTCTTAATATAAAATGATAAAGTTATTGCATTTGTATCAAGGAAATTAAAAACTCATGAGTAAAACTATCCAAACCATGATTTTGAGTTAGTGGCCATAATATTCAATTTGAAAATATGGAGACATTATATTTGCATAGAAAGATGTGAGATATACATAGATCATTAGAGCCTGAAATACATAATCTCAAAGGAATAGCTTACATGAGATAAAGACAATGGATTAATCTACTCAAGGATTATTATTTCTCAATACACTACCACACAGGGAAAGTGAATAAGGTAGCAGATGCTTTGTGTAGGAAGGATCATGGAGCTATTACCCAAATGAGTATAGAGAAGGATTATTTATTCATGGATCTAGAAAATATGGATATGGTAATTTCTATGGAACGAGATATATAATTCTTTTTCAAATGATTTCTAAAATATATTTATTAG
The DNA here is from genome assembly GCA_963277665.1 of Viscum album. Lineage (NCBI taxonomy): Eukaryota > Viridiplantae > Streptophyta > Magnoliopsida > Santalales > Viscaceae > Viscum > Viscum album. The sequence continues at coordinate 2,067,146,463 of OY728131.1, forward strand.
AGAGGATACAAAATTCTCAATATGAAGATGATGACTTATAAAAGAAAATAAAATCTATGAATGATGGAAAATTAGTAGACTTTGTTAGTGAAAATGATGTTTTAAGAATTGGAAAGAGGCTAGATGTTTCATATATACATGATCTAAAAAGGGAATTTTTTGATGACACCCATAGATCAAATTTCAATATAAAAATAGGTAGTTTAAAGATGTATAGATACTTGAATAAAAAATTTTCATCAGGAAACATGAAGTGGGAAATTGATGATTATGTATCCAAATTCATGGGTTCTTAAAAATTAAAATTTGTGAGGTAGAATCCTAAAGGTTTCTGGAAAACTATTCATATTCTTGTGTGGAAATGGGATGAAATTACTATGGAATTTTTTATAGGACTATCAAAGTCTCCTAGAAGGAATGAAAAAATATGGGTTATTATTGATCGTCTAACCAAATATGCACATTTTCTTACTATATGATAAGACCTTCCGCTTGAGTTCCCCACAAGGATCTATATTAATGATGTTGTAAGACTGCATATCACACATATATCAATTGTTTATAATAAAGTTATCCACTTTACATTGAAATTATGGACAAGTCTTTAGAAGGATATCAACAATGATATTATTTGGGGAAATACATACCATCCTCAACCTAATGGACAATCTGAAAGAATAATTAAAACAATGGAAGACTTGTTGATAACATTCTCACTCAACTTTCAAGGTATGTAGGATCATCACTTTCATTTATTAGAGTTTTCTTATAATATTAGTTTCCATTCAAGTATTCAAATGGTACCCTATGAAGAATTATATGGAAAGATATGTTGTAATAAAACATTTTGGGTTGAAGTTGGTGAAAGAATACCCATAGGACCATAACTTGTTTAAGAGATGATGAAAAATTTAAAGGTTATCTGAGATCATATTAGATCTTCTCAAAGTAGGAAAAAGAGCTATGCCAATAATCAGAGGAAAGATTTAGAGATCCAAATTGGAAATCATGTTTTCTTGAGAGTATCTCTATGGAAGGGTGTTTTAAGATTTGGTAATAAGGGAAAACTGAGTCCTAGGTACACCAGAACATTTATAAATCTTTAAAGGGTTCGAGTCATTTCATATCATTTATAATTGCTTCCAAATCTATCTAGGGTTCATGATGTGTTCCATATATATCTGATAAGAAAGAACATGCCTGACCTAATGAATGTTCTCACCTTTGATGGAATTGAGTTGGAACTTGACCATTTATATTATAAAGAAGCCATCGATATTCTTGATACTAGAGATAAATTATCGAGGAATTAGATGACTCGTCTGGTAAAAGTTCTCTGGAGAAATCACAAAATGTAAAAGACAACATGGGAACCATAGGATTATTTAAAGAAGAGTTACCCACATATTTTTGAAGTTAATAACCCTAAAATTATAATGAATTTTTTTAGGATAGAATAATGCATCACCCCAAGAATTTACTATATTCTTCTATAGTTTTTGTTGAAATCTTTGTAATACACACAACATCTGATTTAAAAAAAACATTATTAAGTCATGTTTTTCATAGTCAATTAAATTATAACCCTTTTAGAGAGTTATTACAGTAAATTTATATATTAGATAACTAAACAAATATTTTAACACTCATATAATATATTTTAGATAGGCATAAGATAAGAACAAACCCAATATTACATATAAAATACTATATTTTTATAAAAGTTGTTTTCCTCCTTTTAATGGGGAACCCATTTTAAATATAATTTTGACCATTTTTTAAATTTAATATGTTAAAATAAACTTCATATTTGGAAGTGATACATAAAAATTATGTTTGGGTGAAGTTTTGGTATTATTATATTATGTTTCATTTTTAATGAATAGGGAAAAATGGTGAATTTTAGTTCAAAACTACATTTTCATATAATTTATTTATAAGGTTAAAATATATTTTAAATTACTTTTAAAGTCTAATTAGATCATATTTTTATTAATTAATCCAATTAATGTCATTGGATAAAAATATTTTGACCCTATCCCTACTTGGCTGGAAATATGTCCACTATTGGAGCCACTTTCAATATAAAAAACATGTATGGTATTCCTTTGTGAAAATATAAAAAAAGTGTCACTCTTACTCAACAATAAAATGCCTCAACTCCTACCATTTCCCCACAGCTCTAAATCCAATTTAGCTTGGAAAATATCTACTCAAATAGATCCCCAAAATCCCGCCCCTCATCCTAGAATCCTCCCCTTTCTCATAAATCAATCCCAGTATTCCTTTTCGTAAAAACCAAAAGAAGTTACCAGATTATGATATAACATCTTCTCTAAAGCTCTCCAGTTTCATTTACATTATCGACACCCTCAAATATCCTTATTGTATGATAATATAATAAAAACCATATCCTAAATATACTAGGATGTTGTTATAATAAGGGTGTAACCTACACTTACACACACTTCCATCTAATTGATAACTAACATACTGTTAACATCTATAGAGAACTACCGCCTCACGAAATAATGATTGTTCATTTTTAATTTACCACCTATTATAGTGGAAATTATGATGGAAAATATATTTATATATGATATATATTATATTTATAATTTCTTTATGATTCTATAATTCTTTTATAAAAAATACCTCTATACATTCAATTTTTTGTAAATATGATAACATCATTTGTGGAAGTGTAGACTACCGCCCCTCAAAGCGACATGAATTGTTCATGCTAAACATGTAATGTATAAAAGGTGATTTAAATAAGTCTATATAACATATATAACATATATATGGTACTATAATTATAATATAAATAATTATCATTTCATTACCATTCTTTTAAATACAACCATGAAATGAAAGTAGCATTCATACGTACATATGACCTACCGTCTCCAGGAATGGTGCCCTTAATTTATAATATCAAAATATTATGGACTATTCTAAATACATATGTACTGAAAATATAAGATAATTAAGTCATGTTTTACATTATGGAGTTGCTGAAATCATGATGTAAGTAACAGTAACAATAAGTAACAAGTCAAAACATACTTGAGAAAACAAGGCAATTAACACCTAAAATAGTTAAAATAATGAAATAGTGTTAAAAAATGTGTAATAAAACACTTTAATAAGTTAATATATGACATTATAAACAATATTATTGTTTTGGTATTAGTTATTAATTTATTTAAACCACTATAGAAGAGGATATAGTCCACACAGCAAAAGAAAATTTAAGGAAAGGGATTTCATCTCAATTTACATTAAATTGAGACTTATTTTATATTATGAACCAATTCACCATTACTTTGTGTGTTTAAAAACCTTTAACATGTTATATAATTAATCTTCTTACTCTCATGATATTGTAATTTTCATTTAATATTATTCCTTCTTGGGATTTATGATTTAAATGTTTCAAGGTGGTATGTGACACATTGGATTGTTTAAAATGTCATTTCCCTCAAAATAGTTTTTATGATCTTTCAATGGTATTTCCATCCATTAATGTCAACAACCGTTATTGTTACTTACCCTCAACTAGGGAACTATTGAAAAATCTGCATCCTGTATTCAATACAAATATTTTCATAAGGCACACTTTTTATGAATATGAGTAATGTTTTGGACTGGTACGACACGAGTGGCGCTTGGTTATAGATAGTACCACAGTGCATATGTAGTCTCATAAGAAAAATCATTTGGCCAAATCAAGTGGGTTTTACCTTATATTTTGTAAACTATCTTGTGAAAGGTATAGATGGTAAAGGTACCATGTACCTAGGAAACATGGAATATAATAATTAATAATTTCCCTCATTTAGATTCAGTTATTATTCATTTATGAGATTCTGCATTGAAATTTCATGGCAGCATCCGACGCATGGGCAAAGCATGGCTAGAAAACTATGCTACTTCACCAGGGTCCCCATGTAGTATGCCTGGTATCCAAAAAATAAGAAATTAAATTAATAGTAAAATAAAATTAAAATGAAAATAAAATAAAATAAGAAAAAGTTAAAATAAACTCTAAAGGATTGTATTATTATTATTATTAATGATGATAATATTATTGGGATTATTATTATTATTATTATTATTATTACTTTTATGTTTTTTTTTGTATTTTTATAATTGAAACCCTAGCTCTCTTCATCCCCCATATCCCATACACATCGCCTCCCCCCTTACCCCTCACACGACCTGACATCACCCTTACTCCACATCCTCCATGCACGCACACCCCCACTGGCAGAGGCCCTTTAAAATGTCTCCCTCCCTCCTCTGATGGTGGTTCCTCACATAGCTAGCTTCCCCCTCCCCTTCTCGTATAACTCAGCCTCCCCCTCTCTTGCTTGCATAAGTTGGCCAACTAGGAGTGATCCAATATGTCGTTCTATCCCTTCAGCGACTGCTCTGCCTCCCAATTTTGGGTGAAAATCCATCCAGCAAGTGTCCCCTCCCATATTCCTTCATTATTTTGTGATTTTAGTCTCTTTAGAATGGTGAGTATGACTTATCCAAACCCTAGGGTTTCCAAAGAAATGATTTGTTTTGTTTATCTCCTCTATAGGGTGCGCAATGGGTATTTCGGGCCTTATTTAGGCATGATTCAACATCTACCACTGAAGGTGACACATTTCAGACCATTTCGGTCTTCCAACCATTATATTTGATAATACATTTCAATTATTTCCCTTAAATTTATTTTTTATTTTATGAGTATTATGATTTTTGAGTTGTTGGTAATTTTCATAGAGTGCGTTGAGTCTTGTTGATGTAGGTTTGAGTTTCGGGTGTCAAGAACACCTATATATGCATGGATAGGGTAAGACATATATATATATATTCTTTATTTGTACATATTCCCTCATGGAGTGCGGGATATGTTCACTGTAGCTAGGGGTGTTTACATATATATATATATATATATATATATATATATATATATAAGTGCATGTGTGTGTTAGTGTGAAGTGTCAGTTCGACTGATCTCCATCAAAGAGAAGCATATCTGAGGTTGTTCCCCTATTCCTATGCCTTTAATCTGAATACCATGAGTTCTTTATTGTTTTAAATACATGTTTTTTATTCAATATACATATGTTATTAAATATGGTTTTGGTTGCTTGAAATGATTATGCCTTTGTTTTGGAAAAATAAATGCATTTATAATGCGCATTTGATCTTAAATGTCTTTTCATGAAAAGTGATTTCTTAAGTTGTTTTGAATTGGTAATGAATATTTTCAAAGGCATTTGGCCTTTCATCCAGTTTAGTTATAAAAGTTTAATTACATGTTTTGGTTTTTACAAGAATCTCCTAGGTGGTTTCCAAAAATGGGTTTTGGTGTGAACTTGATGTTAAATGGTGTTTTCACTTTCTTGGAAGAATTGCATCATTATAAGAATGGGTTCAAGATTGTTTTTAAATGTGCAGTACATTGGTTTTTCAATTGATCTTTTAAATCATCTTGGAACCTGAAAGTGTTGGGTGATTATGTATTCTAAAATGAAAATTATTCCTTTTAGATAATTAATACCATTTGGTACTTTAAGAATGCTTTGGGTAAAAGAAAAATACCTCTTAAGGAATGCCCCTTTTTTAGAAAATGATGTTGTTGAATGTATGAATTGTGATACGATACTAGTAGAGAGACTTGTGCATTTTTTGTGTGTGATGTAAAGAATGGGATATGTACTCAAGGAGGGAGATTAGTGGTCAGAGGGTGAGTGTGGTTTTGAATAAATAGAATGAAGTATTCATGTATGTTAATTTGATGAAAACTCACCACCACTTGAAATATAGAACATGGGAAGCCTAAGGTATCTACGTGGGTAGACTAGGACTAGTACACTATATGATTCAGAAGTGGTTCATCCTAGTTTCATATCGCAGAATTGATGCTACAACTATAAAAAAACATGGATGATGATTGGAGACCATTAGGGTTACAAGGATGTCCCCTACTAGTGGATTATGCACGAGAACACAACTGGTCTTGGTTTCTATTCCACATTTCACTGAGTTATGAGGTTCCTAGGATCTCATTTGTGCTAATTAATTATAGGGATTGACCATGGTGCTCACTTATGACATTGTGTTTGTGAAATTATTTCCATTATAGTTTCATAAATATTATTTAATCCTTTGTAAAAATACATGTTTTCAATTTTAAACTATCTATATTTCATTTTAAAATGACTATACATTCTTATAAACTATCTTGAAAATGTGATAAAAAGGGAATTTTTTTCTTGGAAATGGATTGCATAAATTTATAAGAGTGGTAAATATTATTCTTATGTGGTTATATTTTAAAATTGGCATGATTTGGGTTTCTTTTTAATGCTAAGGGAATATGGCATTATTATTCTTTGGCATTCCTACTGAATATCTTGATTCTCACACCTACTTTTTTGGCAGTTTTAGGTTCCTCTAGTTTTGGATCGATCTTGGAGTGAGTTTGTTTTATGTTCTATGGTGACCCACGAGGTCACTTGAGGTATATCTCATTACTTAGTTTAATATTTTTTCAATGCCATTTTGTTCAGTTTATTTTCTATTATTTTTCAATTTTGTTTATTTTATGTTAATTTATCTATATTTTAATGAGCCAAATCATTCCCAATTTGTTTATTTTGATGCCTGGCACTAGTTTCTAGCCTGTGGGGATATGGAGAACCCTTCATGCCTTGTCGTGGATTGACTTGAATGACCATTTTAGGGTTGACCCAGGTTGGTTTGTGAAAAAATGGTACCAGAGGGAGGACCTTGTTGTTTGGGGTGTTAGGTAGCTTGGAGATTAAAACTGTTGGGATTTGAGAGGTAGGTACAGGAAGGAAGTCATGAACGCTTTCCCATCCCGAGCCTTAAGTTTCCTTTGGTAATCCAATATTTGATTTTTTTGTTTGGTTTATGTGGATAAGGGATGATAATGGGAGTATTTTAGGGTTACACAATGAGCTTGTGTGTAGTAGGGACCCATGTACAAACCCAATGCATGGGTCAAGATACTTATTATGGTTGATGCCTGCTTGGAGCATGGTTTTCTAATCCATGTTGTTGGGTTGACATAGCCACTAGTTCCTTATTTTCGGAAATTTTTATGTGAGTTTTGTTCGACCTTCATTTTGTCTGGCATGAGTGCATCTAAAAAATGAATTTTTATTTTAGTGAAAGGGGGTTTTAAAAGGTAATTTAATTTTTGTAGTGGAAATGTTGTTTTTGAAAAGGAAATTTATTTCTTTTAATGGAATGTGTTGTTTCAAAGGAAAACATGAGAGGTGTTTCAAAAATAGTATTGGGATCATGAAAACAATTTTTAGAATTTGAAATGGAAAACATTTTGGAATTTGGAAATGTGTTTCTTTAATGATAAATGGCATTATCAAATTGGTTCAGAATTTATGGTTTGTGTTGAATGATATGTTTTGAAAATGGGGAGTTTTTTGAATTGACCCTTGCTATTCCGATTAGAGATCACATATATGGAGGTATGCATGTGACCTGGGGATAATTGGTGATACGTGTGGATGGGTTCCTAGGCTAGAATAAGGATATATATATATGTGTGTGTGTGTGTGTGACCTCATGGAATACCAGTTGTGGATATTTAAGTTGTTTTGTTTACTGAAAATGGGTTTCAAAAAGGGCAGTTTCAATGTTTTGAAAAGTGAGTGGGATGTAACGACCCGAAATTTTGAATAAATCTTGTTTCCTAATTTTATGTGTTATTTTATTTTATTTTTATAATCAATAAAAATGTTTCATTTGATAACATGAGTATAATTAAAATGAGACCATTGGGTTTTGACTGTTATATGACCGTTGGTCAATATGACCGTTGGAAACTAAACATTTTGATTTTTTTTCTCTAAATAGAAGTAATATTGGTTAATTATTATAGAAAGAAGATTCGATGGGCTCACCCAATAGTCTTGGACCAATCGAAGCCCATCTAACAGAACTTGGGAAGGAGGTAGCACCACTGGAATTTTCTCTGGACCAATCCCAAGCCGAACTTCATCGTGTGAAGCTAGAACGGAATCGCCTTTGCGAGAAGTTCAAACTGATAGAAATTACTACTCGTGCATTGTTGGCTGAGCCTCCCTCAGATTCTCTCACCTTAGCACACCTTACACTTAGGTCCTATGCTGGTGTGATAAGGGGCTATGTAAGGAGACCGTAACTACCTTGTGTAATCCTTTGTTTTAAATAAAAATTAGGATTTCTTCTTATGATGAAGTTTATGAATTTTAAAATGACCGGATAAATTTAATATGCATATTTTTGATGAATTTTAGAAAAAGGATATTTTAAAAATGTTTATGTAAACCTTAAATAATTAAAAATGTGTAATGGTTTTAAAAAAATGGTCTTCTACAATTATGTTCAGTACGAAATTTAGAGTCTAATAAGATGAACTTAATTTTTGATGAATAGTAAATTATGAATAGTGATTTTATGCTTAGGATTAGTAATGTGACCAAATAGATTAGTAACCTCACTTAAAGAAAGTATTAAAATAATCTAGGCACCTTGATTAAGTAATGTGATTCAATAAAATGGTTAAATAACGGTTTCATAAATTATTATTCAACTATTAGTTTTTTCGGGTGAATAGTGTTTTTTAATTAAAAATATTTAAAAAATTATTTTTATAAAATGGATTTCATTTTTGAACTCAGAGCATCGATATTATGTTAAGGTAATTTTTGGGATTTTTTTTGAAAAAAATTAATTCTCAGTGAATAGTGTATTTATTTAAAAATAAAATTAAAAATATTTAAAAAATTATTTTTATAAAATGGAGTTCATTTTTGAAATCAGAGCATTGATATTTGGTTAATGTGAAATTTTGGGATTTTTCTGAGAAAGTTGAATTTTCAGTGAATAATAAAAATACAGTTTTAGGGTTTCGGTATGTTTAATGACATCATAACTGTGTCATGATGACGTCATGAGATATTTTAAGGGTTGGCCGACCAAAGGTGATGAAGTTTTGTATTGGGGGCCCCATGTGGCCTAACTTAATGGGAAATATCATGGGAGAGCACATGGTTTTGAGAAAACCACTTTTGAGGTGTCCCTTTGCCATTAATGCCTTGTCCCCTCACTTTCTCTATAAATACCAAGCCCTCCTCTCATCCATTCGACTCCAAAACCATCCTCAACGATGTTATGGTCTCCTTATATCCCAAGGAGTTATCCCACGGTGCCCCCAAGCCCTCAAGGTCCAAACCATTGAGTTTTAAGGGTTACATTTTAAGGTAAGGGATCCGACCTCTCTCTTTCTTTTCAAGAAATCTCTTTTATGTAATTTCTTTTATGATCCATGTTTCTATGTTAAAGGATGTTCTTTTATACTCCTCTTAATTCAATTTTCATGTTTATATAATGAGAGATCCCCTCTTACTTTCATTATTTCGTTTTATGAAGTTTTAAGTGGCGCCGTTAGGCTGCCGAAATTTTTGTAACAGATTCTTTCTCCCTTCTCATTTTTCAAGATCTATTTTCATGTAAAGTATTTCAAGTTCCTTTTTATTATGTAGGGGTATGATCTCTAAATTTATCATACTGATCTTTTATGATCATATGATGAGAGAACCCATTTGATCTCTTCAATTTAGTATTTTGAAGTTTTAAGTGGCGCCGTTAGGCTGCCGAATTTTTAAGTGGTTCTTTCACCTTTCTCCTTTTTCAAAGTTCTAATTCCATGTCAAGTCTTGGAAGTTCCTTTTTATTATGTTGGGGTATGATCTATAAATCTATCATAATTATATTTTATGTTCATATGATGAGAGACCCTATTTTATCTCTTCAATTCTGTATTTTGATGTTTTAAGTGGCGTCGTTAGGCTACCGAATTTCTAAGGGGTTCTTTCACCCTTCTCGTTTTCAAGATCTATTTTCATGTCAAGTCTTTCATGTTATTTTTTATTATGTTGGGGTATGATCTCTATCTCTATCATACTGAACTTTTATTATCATATGATGATAGACCATATTTGATCTCATCAATGCATTTTTGTTGAAGTTTAAGTGACGTTGTTAGGCTACCGAATTTTTAAGGGATTCATTCACCTTTCTCATTTTTCAAAGTTCTACTTTCATGTCAAGTCTCTCAAGTTCCTTTTTATTATGTTGGGGTATTATCTCTATATCAATCATACTGATCTTTTATGTTCATATGATGAGATACCCTATTTGATCTCGTCAATTCCTTTTTTTTAAGTGTATGTGACGCCGTTAGGCTGCCGAATTTTCACAAGAGAAAACTTATTTTTGTCTTCCTTTCATGTTCTTCATTTCATATGGTATATCTTTCAAATTTCTTTACCATGTTCTTAAATCTATTATATTCTCCCCCCCTACTGTTTTAGGGATCATTTATGAGTGGGTGACCCATGTCCCTTCTCTTTTCAATGTTTTCTAAAACCTTGTAACATAGCCGTTATGCTGCAGAATTTCCGTCTCAAAATGTCTCTCTCTTATTCTCGAATTCATTTATTTAATTAAGTGAATACTCAAAGATCTTTCTTCTAAAGGGTTATTCAAATATATATCAAAATTTTCTATTTTATATTCTGGGATTTACATACATGAAACCCGCTTTCCCTTTCCGTGGGTTTAAAGTGACACAAAGATCATGTCTTTAAAGCAGTTTTTAAAACGTTATGATTATGAAATGAAACTCATTTATTTTATTCCCAATGGGTTGTTTATGAAATGATTGATGATGATATATATGGATCACATGATAATAAAGAAATGTCAAGGGTGTGACCAGATAGCGCTCAAATGCATTGGGTAAAGACTTAATCTCTAGATATGACCTTTTAGACTGATACCATGGTGAATAACCTTGGTAATTTTTAATGACACCTTGGGGATGGACCTTGGTGAAGCGAAATGATTGTCAATATTAAATGTTGTAGCCAAATCATCAATTTATGAAAAATTTTATTTTTATTATGATATGCCTCATGATTTCATTCTCATTCCTTAATGTTCTTTTCATGACTTTATTGATGTATCTCAAGTTCATATGTAAAATGTTTCGCTTGTTTCCCTTACTGGGCCTTCTGCTCACCCTTTATTTTGATGTATGTCCCCAGGTTATGAGATGTAGTAATTAACCTAGGATGAACTTAAGGATAAGCCTTTCAACTATTTAAGAAGAATGTTTTATGTTGTTTTCTTGTATTATGTTCTTGGTTTCCAATACACTAAACCTTAAAGATCCTCAGTTTTGTGTAATGCAATAAAAGTTTATGTTATAAAAGGAAGGATGTTATAGTTGGTATCAAAGGATGGTTTAGTTATTTGTGGAAATTAGGATATGAAAACTCTAGGAAGAACCCTATAGAAAAGTTTAAATATAAAAAATCTTCCTGGTATTTTGGTGAGTATTGAGTAAGGGGTTTCCAAGAAAATACATCCTTGTCTGGATACGAGCTGGTAGAGGTGGCTCTGGCACAAATGTATATAGGGGTAAAACTTGAAAGCACCACTTTGAGCTAGACTTGAACGGGAACTGGTACACGACAATGGGCCTTGATGCACTCTTGGTTACGACACTCTCGGGGGGATATGCTTTGGTAAATTCATAAGCTTAGTATGAACCATTATTAAAGGAACAAGGATAAAACAAAATAAAGATTCACATAAGAATATATGATCATGGATAACCTAGTTTGAAACCTAGGGGATCACAAGTTAGGGTATACTTTTCTTCTACAAGTTATCCTTATATGATTTAAGCTCCTTTTCATGATTATTGGTTAAGTATTTAAGCCCCTAATTATAGTTTCTTTTCTTATTTAATGGCGGGAAATGGAAAAACACGTCCCAACAACCAAAGTGATAGGAAATGCGACGATTGTCGTATTAATATGACAGAGATGATTTGGGGATTAAAATATGATTATTATTTTGGAAGACGTTCACTATTTTGGGGACTCTATATAATCGACGTAAATAGATTACTACGGTATTTTCATTGAGGAGTAAGGTTGACTTATAGAACTGATGAATTTAAGGTGGACTTATAGTAAATTAGTTTAATTATGGAAATGATTAACCTATCTTGGGTAAAATATGTTTAGGTTAGCTACTTTTGTTATAAGATGTAAGAAGTGTTTGATGTGTTTTGGAGATGAACAATGAAGTTTATTTTGGAAGACTATGTTATCAAATCCTTCTTGTATTTGGGTTTCAATCTTAGTTTGATTTAATTTGAGGAATTTTAAGAACATTTATTTATGGAATGGTCTATGATGAACTTTGGGTAGTACCATGGAACTTTGAAGATTTAAAATTAGTTTCATTCCTATGGGATTATTTCTTTTTGAAGAGTTGTTTTACCTTACCCTTTCTGTTTTTGGGATAATGTTTAAAGATAGAAGAAATAGATAATTAATCTTTTGTAGATTATGTGATTCTCTAGAAGATGATTCTTGTTCTTTTGATGTGACCAAGTGTTTTAGAATTCTCATCATTTGGAGAAAAGATTAGTTTTGGTAGAGACTTATTAAAGGATGAAACTCTACTTGAAGGTAGGTATATTTTCTTATGTTTCTGTTCTATGTAGTAAATGAATTCCTCAAAATTATGAAAAGGAACATAAAACAAAAACATTTTTGGTTTACGTTTCCTACTAGGTAATCAAAGACCATTTACAAACATCATAATTTTGGGATTTTCTAATGGTTAACATTCTCCTAATCATGTTTTCTATCACTCTCCCTCAGAACTTGACCCTTTGTTTTCTCTTACATGTCCATTTTTTCCTATATGGAATCCTAGTGTGGGTTAACTCGGGTGACCTTTGTACTTCCCTTTCTTTCTTTTAAAGTAATAGTTTTACTGACTCTTTTTCCGATGTGGGACATTCAATGAAATTTCAAAACCCAATTTTTTAAAAATTGCGAAGATGCAATTTTTTAATAGGGGAAGATTGTAACGACCCAAAATTTTGAATAAATATTGTTTCCTAATTTTATGTGTTATTTTATTTTATTTTTATACTCAACAAAAATGTTTCATTTGATAACATGAGTATAATTAAAATGAGACCATTGGGTTTTGACTGTTATATGACCATTGGTCAATATGACCATTGAAAACTAAATACAAGTAATCTTGGTTAATTATTATAGAAAGAAGATTCGATGGCCTCACCCAATAGTCTTGGACCGATCGAATCCCATCTAACAGAACTTGGGAAGGAGGTAGCACCACTGGGCTTTGCTCTGGACCAAACCCAAGCCGAACTTCATCGTGTGAAGCTAGAACGAAATCACCTTTGCGAGAAGTCCAAACTGATAGAAATTACTACTCGTCCGTTGTTGGCCGAGCCTCCCTCAGATTCTCTCACCTTAGCACACCTTACACTTAGGTCCTAAGCTGGTGTGATAAGGGCTATGTAAGGAGACCGTAATTTCCTTGTGTAATCCTTTTTTTTAAATAAAAATTGGGATTTCTTCTTATGATGAAGTTTATGAATTTTCAAATGACCGGATAAATATAGTATGCATATTTTTGATGAATTTTAGATAAAGGATATTTTAAAAATGTTTATGTAAACCTTAAATAATTAAAAATGTGTAATGATTTTCAAATAAAATGGTCTTCTACAATTATGTTCAGTAAGAAATTTAGAGTCTAATAAGATGAACATAATTTTTGATGAATAGTAAATTATGAATAGTAATTTTACGCTTAGGATTAGTAATGTTACCAAATAGATTAGTAACCTCACTTAAATAAAGTATTAAAATAATCTAGGCACCTTGATTAAGTATTGTGATTCAATAAAATGGTTAAATAACGGTTTCATAAATTATTATTCAAGTATTAGTTTTTTCGGGTGAATAATGTTTTTTAATTTAAAATTAAATTAAAAATATTTAGAAAATTATTTTTATAAAATGGATTTCATTTTTGAACTCAGTGCATCGATATTATGTTAAGGTAATTTTTGTGGTTTTTTCTGAAAAAAATGAATTTTCAGTGTAATAGTGTATTTATTTAAAAATAAAATTAAAAATATTTAGAAAATTATTTTTATAAAATGGAGTTCATTTTTGAAATCAGAGCATTGATATTTATTTAATTTGAAATTTTGGGGTTTTTTCTAAAAAAAATGAATTTTCGGTGTAATAGTGTATTTATTTAAAAATAAAATTAAAAATATTTAGAAAATTATTTTTATAAAATGGAGTTCATTTTTGAAATCAGAGCATTGATATTTTTATAAAATGGAGTTCATGAAACAGTTCTTGTTGGGTTTACCATATCGTTCTATGCTAGTTAGACTAATCTAGTTGGTTCTTAACAGGTGGGAAGACCCACCATGGATCTTATCATGACTTCTTTGAGAGTTGGTCTACGTGGGTGTTTTGGTCCGTCTTGGCAGTTTCCTCTTTGGTTCAAGTTAGTCATTCTAGAGTTAGCCTGTGAATAAATCTCAATGTTGGGTGTGCTAGTCAGGTTCTTATGGTGGGGAGAACCCTCCTCATTTCCTGATTGATAATCTCCTTTAAGATTCCCTTGGAGCTAGTCGGGTGTGACTGGTGGCGTTAAAATTCACACCGAGTTTATGATTTCATTGGCCTCATTCAGTTTTGAACTCAAGTTTGATTCCTAATATAGTTGGGTTACTTTATCAGGGAAGAATGTATTTGTGGTGGGGAGAATTGTCACACCCCGAACCTGGTGATTATTTCATTTAATAATTTTGTTGGATTTGGATATTTTTTTTCAGGGTTTGGCTTGAAGACTGATTTTATTTTTTGTGTTTTATTGAAAAATGTTTTTTTTTCTGAGATTGGAAACATCCGACGCATGGGAAAAGAAAAATTAAAAAACCATGCAACTTCTCTAGGGTCACTGTGCATGAATCCTGATATCCATAGAAAATAATAAATAAAATGAATAATATAATATAATTAAAATGAAAATAAAATAAAACATTGAAAATCTAAAATAAAATATAAAGGATTGTTTTAAAAATAATAATAATAATGATAATATTACTAGGATTATTATTATTGTTATAATTATGATTATTTTAATTATTATTTTAGTTATTTTAATTATTGTTATTATTATTACATTTAAGTTTTTTTATTATTGAAAACCTAAGTCTCTTCCTCCCCTTTACCCAATGTGTTGCGCCTCCCACCTTACCCCTTACACGACCAAGCATCCCCCCTTCCCCCCTCTCTTCCATGCGTGCATGAACGCCACTTGCAGAGGCCCTCGAACTTGCCTCCATTCCTCCTCTGGCAGTGAATCCTAAGTCAACTAACCTCCCCCCTCCCCTGATCATGCGACCCAGGCTCCCCCTCTCTTCCTCGTATGACTCAGCCGACCGAGAGTGCTTCAATGTGCAGCTCCTTCCTTCTGGAAACTACTCTGCCTCCAATTTTTTTGTGTGAATCTATCTAGTGAGTCTACCCTCCCATATTCCTTCCTTATTTTGTGATTTTAGTCTCTTTTTGGTGGTTCGTATGACATAGCCGAACCCAAGGGGTTTTAGAGAATAATTTTTTGGTGTTTCTCTCCTCTATAGGGTATATGATGGGTCTTTCAGGCCTCATTTAGGTGTGATTCAGTATCAGCCACCGAAGGTGATTAATTTTAGACCATTTTAGTCCCCCACATTATATTCATTAAGGAATTTCAATTGTTTCGCTTCCGTTTATTTTTTAATTTAGTAGGTTTATGATTTTTAAGTTGTTTTTAACTTTTATACAGTGCATTGAGTATTGTTGATTCAGTTTAGAGTTTCAGGTGTCAAGAACACATACATGTGAAAGCATATGGTAATATATATATATATATATATATACCCTGTTTATACATATTCACTCATGTCATAGGGAATTTGAGCAATGAAGCTTGGGGTATTTTCATATATATATATATATGTATAAATGCATGTGTGTGTTAGTGTGAGGTGTTGGTTCAGGTGATCTTCATCAAATAGAGGCATGTTTGAGGTAGGTCCCCTATTTCTATGCCTTTAATTTGAATCCCATGAATTCTTTATTGATTTAAGTACATATTTTATATTTATGCAATAAACACATGTTATGAAATCTGGTTGTGGTTGCTAGAAATGATTATGCCTTTGTTTTGGAAAATGAAATGCATTTCTAACACCCATTTTTTCTTAAACGAATTTTCTTGAAAAGTGATTTCCTAAGTGGTTTTGTATTGGTAATGAATATTTCCAAAGGTGTTTAGCCGTTTAGCTGGTTTAGTTATATAATTTTAATGAAATGTTTTGGTTTTTTCAAAAAGCCCCAATGTGATTTCTAAAAATGTGTTTTGGTTTGAACTTGAGGTTGTTGAGTCAATAAGTTTCCTTATGACATTTCCATTCCTTAATGTTTTGGAAATCACAAACACATTTTCTTAAGAAAAATTCTATTTCTCTAAGAAAAAATTTCTTAATGTAATTTTTTTCTCTCTAAGTACAGTTTTTATTTTACCTATAGTTTCCAATACATTACCTAATGTTTTTCTAACCAAATCTAACCATATTTTCCTTAAGAAAAAAATTGGATCCTTCTCTAATCGGAACCTTATAGTTCTTTAGAATCTGATTTCTCTAGAATTTAGAATCTGATTTCTCTAGAATTGGGAATCCAATTTATCTTTAATTCAGAATATGATTTTTCTAGAATTCAGAATCGAATTTCTCTAGAATTTTGAATCTTATTGCATTAGAAATCAAATACATATTTTCATATAAATTAGACTCTAATTTCCATATAAATTTGATTCCAATTGTCTACATTTTTAGAATCTGATTATCAATATTTTCAGACTTCAAATCTCATTATGTTAAGAATCTGATTAAATTATTTTGTTAGAGTTATCATATTTCCTTAATGTAGAGTTTCATTTTATTAGATCCTAAATGTAATAATGTTACATAAGTATAGTATCATTTCCCATAGTTAGATATATAAAACAATGTCGTCTAATCTGTTTCAACTTAACCATTGTCTGAGTGCCAAGTGTACAGGTCCCTCCAAAATTTATTGAAAAATATGGCCGTTGGAGGAGAATTTCCAACTATTTGAATGATATGGTAGTGGTTGAACTCTATAATGAAGTGATACTCTTCGAGAGTTCATCTCAAATCTACCTTGTGAGAATATTGTGAACAACTTGTCCAAGCTAAGAGCATCTTTTCCAACCCACCTAGTGTGATTTTGATTGTTGTTGTTCAATCGAGGGATTATAGGGATAATAATACATAGGTTCTCGTCACCTTAAAGATCAAGGAATTCTAGGGATAAGAGGATAGAGGTGCCGATTACCTACTTAATAGAGGTATTGCAAGGATAGAAAGATAGATACCAATCTTCGTATCGAGGTCTTACCTTGGTGTGGTTGAGACATACTTTCATGAAAGTCTAAATCATGGGACCATTATCCAAGGTTTCTAGAAACCATTATCTTTGGGTTAAAATATTTTTTTGTTACTTATTTCTTGTTAAAATTTTGTTTAAATTCTATTTCATTTAGTTATAGATAGAAAGTGTAACTTTCTTACAATTTCTTATTCTTGTACAAACTCTGATTTAGATTTTATATGATTTAAGGTATAATATTTCCTTAAGTAAACTTGTCTAAGTTAATTTATCAGATCGATATTATCGGATCCTAAAAAAGTTAGTTTCTTCTTTAATAAGTAAATATGGATTGTGAATTTATCTGGTTTAACTTTGTTAAACATAAATTTTCATAAGGATAAAAATAAATGTTTTTAAACCTATAATTCACCCACTCTTGTAATTGAGAAATCGACAAATATATTTTTATCTTGGAATTGGTATCAGAGGAGGTCTCTAAAATACTTATACTTGAATATAAGTTTTCTTTCTCAACTTTTCTTACTTAACTTTACTTGTTCAAGTTTTTCTTAAAATTTTCTTTATAAACTCTTTGTTTATAAAATTTTTCTACATATCCATTTTGTGGAAAAGGATTTTTCATAAGAATTGAATGAATGAAAATTGGATCAATAGACAATATAAATCCTACCAGACCTCCAATATTTGTTGGGAATGACTATGAATACTAAAGAGATAGAATCAAGACTATTTTTATCAATACTAGAGTTGATAACTTCATCGTGCTTACAAGAGACTATAAGATTCTCGACAAGAAAGTCAGAACCTTTATGTATCAAGAAAAAAAAGAGTGTCAACTTAACTTTAAGGTAAACATTACTTTATTATGTTTTATGTATAAGAATATCTATATCCAAATTTCATCATGCAAAGTTGCGAATAGAATTTGGAAGAAATTATAAGTTACACATTTTGTAAAATCCAAGGTTATTGAAACAAGAAGAGATATGTAAAGATACGACTACCATGGATTTGTATTTACCTATAGAAAACCAATATATAAATTCCCACAAAGATTAAAATTTTTTTTAAACAATCTATAATCATTGGGAGAAGAGGATTTTATGATCATATTCTTATAGACAAGATTATTGATATCAAGCTTAATGAGTGGGAATCTAAAAGAACAACTATTGATGAATCTAGGAAAGTTACAATAGTTGCTCTTGATGAGTTATTCCAGACTCTTCTAAAGCATGATAATAGAATGAAAAAAATATGATAATAATATTAAGAAGAATAATGGGAATCTTAATTTTACAACAACTTCAAATCAGATGAAATCCAATACTCTTGATAAAGTCTCTATGTTAACAAAGTCAAAGAAAGTTATATTTCAGTTGGACTCAAGTGAATCTGAACAGTCAAAGAATTATTTAGACAATCTTTCTCGATGGATGAATAAGATTTTTGGTAAGAAGGAATTTTAGTAGAGATATAAGAAGAAATATAGAAATAATAAGAATGATTCTAAATTCACATGTTATGAATGCAAGAAAGCTGGACACATCAGTCCTAATTCTCTAAATCCAAAAAGAAAGGACATAAAATATAGACATTATGAAATGAATTAGAAGAATTACTAAAAGTCTAAAGGAAGGAAAGTACTAAAATCTAATGATTCATAGAGTGTTATTGGTGGAGACTCATCTGATGAATCTTTGGATATTGAATCTTCTAGATAGAATAATATTGGTCTTATTGATAGAGTACCTATAGATAACCGATGTTTCATGGATAAGGTAAACACTACATAATCCTTAACCAATATCTCTTTGAATGATAATTTCCTTAATAAAAAGTATTATGAATCGTCTGTGGAAGAATTTTCCTTATAAAAAGATAATTCTATACCTTCTTCTGAATAAGTATCTTGGTTTTACAAGTTACTTGAGAATGAAAATATTAAGATCAATAAGAAAATTGATAATGAAATTTCTAGAATCTCTATTTTACAAAAAAAAGTATCAGATCTTTCAAAAGATCTCGATAAGAAATCCATTGATTTTGAAAATATTTCCAAAAAACATAAGGAAGTTAATTCTGATAAGGATAAATTTTTAAGGATATTAAAAAAGTTATTTCCAAGAAAAATGTTTTAGAGACTAACTCAAATTATAAGACTAATGACTATGAGGATAATAATTTAGTCATTAGACTAAAATATAAGATATTTTCCTTAAATAAGATTTTTTAAATTTTACTTCTAGAAGAAAATAATTTGATAAAATGTATTCAAAAGTTATTCCTAAAAGAACTAGTTCTAGGTTTGGTTATTCTCACTCAAAGACAGTTTTTAGTCACTATTATTTTGTACCTCAAAGTGACCCTTTTTTATAGTGTGTCAAAGTGGTGGACATTTGGAGAAATACTATTCTTTAAAAAAAAATTATATTCTTAGGTTTTTATAGAGCTTAATTTTATAATCCAATGTGGATAACTAGAATTTTAATTTCTAACAATTACGAATCCAAAAAAGGTTGGATTCTGAAAGTCTAACTATTTGATTTTTAAGAAAAAAGAAAGTTCCAACAACAATATATGGTACATGGATAGTGGATGTTCTCAAGACATGACTAGTGACAAAAAAATATTTGAAAAGATTTTGATGATGAAAGGTAGAAAAGTAACTTTTGGAGAAAATGATCAATGAAAAATTATTGGTATAACTAACATTGTAATTTTTGAAAAAGCCTTAATTTTAAATTTTTTAATTGATAAAAAAGATATCATACTTTTTTTTATCAGAACGCAATATCAACTTTTTGAAATATTTTCAAAACATTTACGCTCATATAGATTTGAATACATTAAACAATTTTTTGGAATGATAATTGTATGGTAATAATCTAAATTAACTTTTCGTTGAAACCTTTCCACTAACATTAAGATACTCCTTATCATAGGAGGAGTACATGTATTTATTATTTTAAATTTCTATTTCAAAATTTTTTTGTAACCTTAATTGTTTTTGGAACATAAAAAGTTTTCTAAACCTGAAATGTTTTCAGAAACTAAAATTTTCAGAACCAAAGTTTTCTATGATGGACCTTATCAATCCTGCCAAATCTTTATGAGAACTTCAGAAGGTACATTTTATTACTTATATTATTTTAATTACATTTTTGTTTGTTGGTATTGAAAATTTATTTTAAGAAAATTCTATCATATTTATCTTTCCTTAAATCCGATTATTTCCAAAAAACCTCAAAAGATCAAAATCTAAATTCTACTTCTGCATAAATATCAACCGTCATACCAGATCAAGTAAATCTCAACCATTGGATTGACCAAGGAAGATGATTCATCGTCACGAAGTTTATATAACAGGACCCCCTCTCCATGTCTCACATTGGGTTTCTTAGTGTTTTTGCACTAAAGCTCTACCACCCTTAATGTGTCCTGTTTTGTTTCCCCCTTCTCCTTTAAATTGGAATGTCACTTGAGATCTTTTTGCAGACTTTGATTCCATTAAATAAAGAACTCAAATATTGCATTATATTCAGGGAAAGGATAGTGGGCCCAAAATTCTTTCCCAAGTATAACTCTTTGATTTCAAAAGTCATAAAGATGAATGGATTGGAAAGCCTCTATGTAATAGTATAAATGAATCAGGATCCAGTGTATGCTGATTTAGTTATAGAGTTTTAGGATACCGTTCAATTTTATGAACATATAAAAAATAAATGTTTTAGTTTAAGAGTTATGAAAAAACTTACTCTCTATCTTACAAGAAGGATACAAGTATTTTACATATACCCTACAAAGGAGAGGTAATTTTTTTCTCCCACACATTGCCTGATAAGGAAGGTCATTTTGGGAAAATTAAGGCTATTGAGTGCCTTGGGATTAAGGGAGTGAAGACGCCTAAGAGAGAACATATTTCGACAAACAAAATATTAGTATCAATTTGGATGCAAGGTTTCTGATTCCGAGGAAGGGAGATATAGACTCTCTAAAGACATGAAATATCATTATGATGGACTTCTTAGTGACTATAAGAACCTTAAAACTCATTAAGTACATTCTTTTGACCATCTTAAACATTATTAATAGACCAATCAAATCTCAAATCATGATGTACCTTGCAATATTGTCTAAGATAATTATGTTATGACTAGACTCCTTCAAAGTCTCTTGCAAGTCAATGAAAAAAACCTTCAAGATCATAATGTTAAGTGATGATACCTTGAGATGGATAAAAACAAGTTTTAGGGAAAATTCAAAATATTTATTTGATCTTCCTGATAAGGATGACCAAGATACTAGTAATAAAGGTGATATTGGAGAAAGTTCCAAGCCAAATCCCAAGAAAAGAAAATCCAAAGATCCGAAACCATAGGAACAAGAACCAGCCGTTGAACCATTATCTACTCCACCCAAGCCCAAGAAACAAAAGAAATTTTTCGATGAGGTTATAGACAAATGAAGAGAGCTGAAAAATAAAAAATATGGTGATACATTTTTTTTGGGAAAAATAATTCTGAGGATAAGACCTTAAAAATTCAAGAAGTTAAAGAGATTGAGAATCAAGATAAAGAAAAGAAGTTGAAGAATCAAATTTCTAAAGCTAAGATTATCCAAGATTGTCTTAGAGACAATGATAATGCCTCTAAACAAGTTCAAGTGCTATAATAATTCTTACAAGAACCCATGATTCCTTTGGCACCAGTGGAAACTGAGACTCTATTACTAGATAATGGTAAAAAAGGATATTTGGGTTTTGAAACCAATAGTTGAAGAAGAATAAATCCTGAAAGAAGAAGAAGAAGAGGAGGAAAAAAGATAAGATGTGATAAGAATAGTGGAAGAATATAAAGATAAGGAAAAACCTTCCAACAAGATGTCAATAATATATTCCCATGTTTATTCCACAAGGATTATTTCAGAAGGACAATCTATTCAAAAAGATGATGTTTCCCAAGATGAGGTTAATATTGTTCCTTCAGACAATGAAAGTAGTAATAATAATTTTATTCAATGTGTTGATGATAAAGATGATAAATAAGTTGATGTAAACAAAGATGATAATGTTTCTGATAATTGTGTTGATAAAGAAGAAGATGTTGATGATGATAAAATAGTCCAAATTTCTAATGGAGAATATGAGACTCAGAATACTGAGAAGAAAATCTCTGAGCAGAAAAGAAAGGATGTTTTTTTGGTACACCTAAGAAAGATGTTGTTGCAAAAACAAATAAATATGTTGTTGGTATATCTAAGAAGAAAAAAGATGAGAAAAATGAAGTTTTCTCCCCAATTAAGGAATATATTTTTAAATCTTCCTCTTCATTATGACTTGATTTTGTGGTCCATTCATTTATGAAGCTTATGAATTCCATCACTTTCATTACCAACATTGATTCAAGATTTCAAATGATTCCAGAATCAGTTTATTAGAAGACATAATTAACACACATTCTTATGGAGAAGTTAATCAAAATCGAAGCCTAGTTCAAGACTTATTAGATTAGCTATGATAATCATAGAAGGTCTTGAATGGAAATAAAAAAGTGGAATAAGTCAGTCATAGATGATCCTAAAATATTTGATGATTTCATTAACAAAATCAAGAATGATTTTGATAAGTCAGATGATAAGATCAAGAATCTCTCAACATGTTTTTAAGAGAGACTGAAGGCAGAACAAGCTAGTCGACAAAAAGAATACAATGATATAAATGGTAAAATAAACTCTGTTACTCTTAATATAAGAAGGGAGAGGGAAATCAGGGAAGATTTGGGTGAATAACTCGAAGTCTAGGAAGAATTAATCAAGTCTATTGGTTAAATAGTTAGACCTCAAGAAGAGATAAAAAAATATCTTGAAAGAAAAAATTAGGATCAGGAAGAGTTGCTAAAAAAGAATCAAGATGATCACAAAGAATTGAAGAAGATGAACGCCAATTTTAAAAAGTTTATGCTGAAGGAGAAAAATAAGGATGAGTAATTTTTTCCAAATCTGGTCTTATATTGTAATTTTTTTAACACATTTGTTATCATAATGAAATTTGTTGTCCTTACATTATTTTGTCTTGAATGTTTTATAACCTTTTAGGTACAATATTTTTTCCCTCCATTCCTTTTTGAAAATTACAAAGTGTGAGAAAAGAATGTTAAAAGAATGTTATTAATTTAAAGGACAAGAACGTCTATGTAAGGGGATATTACTAAAAGAATAAATCCTTAAGTAAAGGGGAGTTATTTCTCTATTAAAAATAGGAATACGATCCTTAGGTATTTCATAACCTTAGGGGGAATTAGTCATATTCACCATGAGCCATAAAAAAGGGAGATAAGTATTTATACAAGTTTTCCATTCCTTTATGTTTTGGAAATCACAAACACATTTTTTTAAGGAAAATTTTATTTCTCTAATAAATATTTTCATAAGGAAAATTTTCGTTCTCTAAGAATGGTTTTTATTTTATTTATGGTTTCCAATGCCTTGCCTAATGTTTTTTCTAACCAAATATAACCATATTTTCTTTAAGAAAAAAATTATATCCTTATCTAACTCAGAACCTTATAGTTATTTATAATATAATTTCTATAGAATTCAGAATCTAATTTCATTAGAATTGATAATATGATTTCTCTAGAATTTAGAATCTCATTTCTCTAGAATTTAGAATCGGATTTCTCTAGAATTTCGAATCTGATTTCATCAGAAATCATTCTTCGATTCTCTCAAAAATCATACTCTGATTCACTCAAAAATCAGACTCCAATTCTCTCAGAAATAAGACTACTATTATCACAAAATTCAGACTATGATTTTCATACCAATATCACTCTGATTTTCTTATAAATTATATTCTTACTGTCTACATTTTTAGAATCTGATGATCAATATTTTTAGACTCCAAATCTCACTATCCTAATAACCTGATTAAATGATTTTGTTATAGTTATCATATTTCTTTAATTTAGAGTTTCATTTTATTTTATCCTAAATGTAATAATGTTTCTTAAATATAGTAATGTTTCTCATAGTTAGTTATATAAAATGATATCATCTAATCTATTTTAACTTAATCGTTTCCTGAGTGACACATGTAATGATCCCTATGAAATTTAAGGAAAAGTATAACCGTTGGAGGAGAATTTTACCATTGAATATTTTTCCTATAAATAACCATCAATTTAATTGATCTGGTAGTAGTTGAACTTTTAAACGAAGTGATACTCTATGGGATCTCTGCTCAAATCTTCCCAGTGTGAATGATGGGAACAACTTGTTAAAGATGAGTACATTCTGTTCAAATGGACTATTTTGATTCTGATTGTTGCTGTTCAATCAAGGGATTCCAAGGATAATAAGATAGAGGTCTCGATCACCTTAGAGGTCAAGGGATTCTAGGGATAGGAAGAAAAAAGGTGCTAATAACATGATTAATCAAGGTTTTTTAGGGATATCAAGACGGATACCGATATTTGTATCGAGGGATTACCCCAGTGTGTGTGTAATATAGACATTCTTGATAGTATAAATCAAGGGAACTTTATCCAAGTTTGTTGGATACCTTTCTTTTTGGGAAAAAATATTTCTTTCTTACTTGTTTCTTGTTACATGTTTTTTTAAATTATACTACATTTAGTTACAGATAGAATGTGTAACTTTACTACATTTTCTTATTCTTGTACAAAATCTGATTTAGATTCTATACACATTAAGGTAGAATCTTTCCTTAAGTAAACTTATTTTATTTTCTTTATCAAATCCTTTTTATTAGATCCTAATCAAGTTAGTTTCTTCATTAAGAACTAAAGAGGTTTTCTGAATTCATATTGTTTAATTTTTTTAAACTCATATTTTTTTAACAATAAAAATGAATGTTTTTAAACCTATAATTCACCCCCTCTTGTAATTGAGAGATATAAAAATACCTTTTGATCCTACAGAGGTTAAATCATCATTTTAATTTCTTGGAATAATTGTGTCATTGCAAGCAAGGGTTCAATATTGTTTTTAAATGTGTAGTATATTTTTTGTTCAATTAGGGTTTTAAATGATTTTGGAACCTGAAAGTGTTGGGTGATTATTTTTTATAAAATAAAAAGTATTCCTTGTAGATAATTAATCATGTTTGAGACTTCAAGGATGATTTGTGTAGAAGGGAAACCCCTCTTTAGGCTTTCCCCTTGTTTTATAAAATTATATTGTTGAATGTATGAATTGTGATATGTGCCTAGTAAATAGTCTTGTGCATTTTTTTGTGTGATGAAAAAAAGGGTAGATATAATCAAGGAGGGATATTATTGGTGAGAGGGTGAGTGTGGGTTTGAATAAAGAGAATTATTTATTCATGTATTTTATTTTGATGAAAAATCACTACCACTTGAAATAGAGCACCTGGGAAGCCTAGGGTATCTAGGTGGCCAGACTAGGACTAATACACTAATGATTCGATAGTGGTTTTTCCAAGTTTCATATAGAAGGATTGATGCTGAAACTCTAACTAAAAATGGATGATGATTAGATACCACTAGGTTTATGGGGATGTCTCCTACTAGTGGCTCATTTATAAAAAACACAGTTGTTCGTGGTTTCTATACCACATTTAACTAAGGTACGAGGTTATTAGGGTCCCATTTGTGCTAGTTACCTATAGGGATTGACAATAGAGCTCACTTATGACATGATTCCTGTGAAATTATTTCCATTATAGTTGCTTCAATATTATTTAAAACTTTGTTAAAATACATGTTTTGAATTTTAAACTTTCATTATTTCATTTTAAAATGACTTTTCATGCTTGTAAACTATTTTGGAAGTGTGATAAAAAGGGAAAGGTTTTCTTGGAAATGGGTTGCCTAAATTTCTAAGAGTGGTAAATATTATTCCTATTTGGTTTTATTTTCAAAATAGAATGACTTTGGATTCTTTTTAAAGGTAAGGTCATATGGTGCTGTTATTATTTGGCATTCTAATTGAGAATCTCAGTTCTCACGTCTACTTTTTTTTTCAGTTTCAGTTTTTTCTAGATTTGGATCACTATTGCAGCGAGTGCGGTTTATGTTCCATGGAGACCCATGAGGTCAATTGAGGTATTTCTCATTGCTTTGTTTATTATTTTTCCACTACTAGTTTATTCAATTTATTTTCTTGTATTTATCTATTTTGTTCAGTTTATGTTTATTTTTTTATGGTCTGAATCATTCCCATCTATTTTATTTTGACTCCCATCACTATTTTCGAACCCGAGGGGATCAGGATTTCCTTTCAGGAATTTCCGCGGATCAACTCGAGTGATCGATTCAAGGTTGACCTAGGTTGTTTCATGACACCCAACTTATTATGTGTATCATGTTTGTAATATATCTTTCCAAGAATTCCAAACTGATCGGTCCTTTTGGATTTGATTCCTTGTAATTGTGATAATGTTATAAAATAATGAACCATCTCTAGGATTCTAGGTCGGGGTGTTACAAATTCATTGCCTACACCTCAAATAAGTTGAAAATTCCTGAGAAAAACTATCCCACACATGATATAGAGTCGGAAGATGTGATATTTGTGTTAAAAATATAGGGACATTATCTCTATGGGGAGAAGTTGGAGATATATTCTAATTGCAAGAGCCTCAAATATATATATTCGTACAGAAAGAGATTAATATGTGCCAACAGTGACAGTTATAAATCATCAAGGATTATGAATTCTCAATTCACTAAAATCCTAGTAAATAAAATAAGGCAGAAGATGATCTATGCAAAAAATATCCAGTATTTTATCAATGATGAGGATCGAGATGGATCCAATCTTCTTAGATATGTAAAGGATGAACATGGAAATCAAAAATAAAAGAACATCATCAATCCTTTCACAAATTATTTATCAACAATATATTTTGGAAATTTTAAAGGTTACTAAAAAAATAAAGTGGGAATTTAGAAGAAAGTAGACACTATAAGGAAAGGGAAATCCTTGGAGTTAAATGTTAATGAAGAAGGCATTGTGATATTTGTGTCAAGACTATATGTTCTATTAAATCCTGAGTTAAACAAGTAAATGTTGGATGGTGCACATAGTTTGAATTTCTTCATTCACCGAGGAAGTACAAAGATGTATCAAGATATCCATGAAAATTATTAGTGGGAAAATAAAAAGAAGGGGATGTTTGAATATACATCAAAGTGCCTGGTATGCCAGAATGTGAAGGCTGAAAGGTAGACATTGAAGGTTATGATACAACCATTACCCATACAAACATGGAAATGGGAGAACATCATTATGCAAATTTTTACAGTACTTATAAAGAAATCCAAAGGTAAAAATGTTATTTGGGTTGTTTTGGAACATCTTATAAATACTGCACAATTCATTAAGATTTGAGAGGATTTATAACTGGATCAACTTGGATGAATATACATCAATGAAGTGGTGAGGCTGCATTAAGTACTACTATCGATTGTATCTGATCGAGCTCCAAGATTCACCTCATAGTTCTGGAAGAGTCTCCAACATGGTCTAAATACTAATATAAACTTCAGAACAACTTATCATCCTCAAACTAATGGCCAATATGATCAGATTATTCAGACATTAGAATTCATGTTGTGAGAAAGTTCTATGAACTCGAAAGGAGGATGGAACCAATATCTACCCTTGGTCGAGTTCTCCTACAACAACACTTTCAACGTAATATTTCAAATGAATCCCAATGAAGATATTTATGAGAAGAGGTGCAGAATGCCTACATGGTGGGATGAAGTTTGGGAACAAAAACTTATAGGTCCTAAAATGGTCAAGGAAGTGGTGGACAAGGTTAAGACCATTCAATAATAAATCAAATATACCCAGAGTCAACAAAAGAGCTATGCTGAAAATCATCAATGAGACCTAGATTATGATGTTAGAGAAATGGTATTATTATGTATATCTCCTTGGAAGAAAGTTATGAAATTTGATAAAAAGGGAAATCTTAGTCCAAGGTACATCATTCATTTTGAAATCGTAGATCACATCGAAGTGATGTCCGATCGATTATAACTTCCAACGAACCTATACGAATTATATTATATATTCTATGTATCCATCTTGAGGAAGTATATAACAGACCCCTCACATGTACTCAATCTTGAGGTGGTACTATTGGAAAATGATATTTACTATGAAGAGAAACTGGTGAAGATCTTATATCTTAGAGAAACAGTTCTATGAAATAATGCAGTTCCCTTTCTCAATGTGTTATGAAGAAACCAAAAGTTTGAATAAGCAATGTGAAAATCATAGGAGGTGATGAAAAATAGTTACCCTCATCTGTTTTAGTGTGCGAAAATAAAATTTCAAGGGTGAAATTTCTTAAGGGGGGAAGATTGCAATGACATGTATTTTTATAAATAAAAATCCTATTAAAATTATTTTAAATCCCTTATTATCTAATATGGTTATAGAAAACAAATGAACTTTATTTTATTAAATCCAATTGGATTTAAAATACCATTATCTATATTTAATATTGATAATATAGTCATTGAAAAATGATCACATGGTTATTAAAGAATTATGGATTTAACAATTCAACTGAAAAAAAAGAAGTGATGGCCTCAACCAGTAAGACCATACCCTATGATGCCCATTTATCAGAGCTTATGAGAGATATAGAATCTCTGGGATTTTCCCTCGACCAATCCCAAGCTAAGATCCCACCACATAAGCATGAGAGAAATCGTCTATGGGGGACGTTCAAGATTGTCGAGATGATGACACAAACCATGTTCACTGAACCACCGCATGAAAGTCCCACCATCACACACCCTACTCTTAGGGATTTTGTGGGATTAATAAATGTATATGTATCAAGACCCTAATAATAGGGATATGTACATTATTTTTCAAAGAATACTGAATATATTTTCATCTTATTATTGTTACTTTTAAAATGTTTTTTAGTTTGATACAATAAAGAACAAATATTATTTTTAGTTAATATTCAAATTAAATTAATGAATTTATGAATTAATGGATTTTAGAAATAGATAATATTTTAATAATATTATTAAATAATTTTTATCAAATATAAATATAATTTTTTTGAAGACAAATGTAAGGTATTATTAGTGTTCAAAAATGTCATTGCCAAAAAACACCATTATTTTAAATAAAATTATGATATTTTTTAAAAGTTAAAATTAAAATACATAGAAAATTATTTTTATAAAATGAACAATATTTTGGGAATCATAACATTTAAATTATCCAATGGTTAATTTCTCAGAATTTTCCAAGGTAGTTGAGTTTTCGGTAAAAATTAAATACTATATAAATATACTTTGTGTATTATAACATCATAATGAAACTAAATGCGATGTAATAAATAGTATAAAAGTTATCCATGAAAAAATATATGTTTTAACTTTAATATAATGTTTTTTTAAGTTTATTTTATTTATTATATAAATCCACTGTGAATCCTCCAAAACATGTTATATATTTTAATGTTTTAAAATAATTTCCTTTGGTGCATGACACACCTACACATAATTAAGGGAATTATATTATTAATTTATTCCCTTTTCCTTATAAAATAATTTAAACCCATCCCATTTGGTAGAAACCATGTTAAAATACCATGGTATAGTTTTTAGTTTTGAATATTTTATTTTGTAGAGTCCAAAACCAAAATAATAAAGAAATCCACATATTTTCTTATATAAACCCACTCAATATTCCATTTATATTCACTAAAAATCTTTATATCACGTCCATAATCTTTCCTTAACTCCCTATATTCCTCCTAAGGTGCCCCCAAGCTCTCAAGGATCCCCTCCCAAGCCTTAGAGTCACACACTTAAGTAAGGGATCCTTACCTTCCTTTCTTTCTTTCAATTCAAGAACCTTATTTGAAATTAGTCTTCATAATTTCTTTTGGATATATTTTAATTCATTTATCATCAATACCTTACTATAAAAATAATGTTATTTTAATGATATATCTTTTATTCTCTCTTGTGTTTACCCTTACTGAAGCTGTTACCATGCTGAAATTTCATAAGAGATTTTTCTTTTTCTCTTTCCATTCATGAACTCCATTTATGATATTTCACTTAAATTCCATTTTCTTATATTGTAATATGTTATTACATATTACCCTTACATCCTATTTTATTTCAATTTTATGAGAGACCCTGTTCTCTCTCTTTAACCCATTTTTATGAATCACTATTTGATGTTGTTTTGCTGCCAAAATATGACTGTCGTTTTCCATGAAAAAACAATTTTATAGTGAATATCACACCATTTTATTGTAAAGGGTGTTAAAATTTATGAACATATAATTTTTTATTTGGGACTATAATTTATTGTCCCACATTCCTTTATTGTGTAATAAATTATGATGATGAATGAATCCATGTTTTATGATCTATGTGGGACACTTAATCATGAGAATGAAATGATTAGGATAGGTGAAACTATATAGTTATCCAATGAATTGGGTATTTTATATTATCATGATACATAATTTTGGGATATGGGTACACCTAATTCCTTTATTTTAATTTTTACACCATGAATTCTTTGTATATTTAGCATTGAATTATGTTTATGATGTAGTGTTTTAAGTTGTTGCCACATTTCCCATGTTATGATTATCTTGTAATATCATGTCTCATTATTCAGGTTTAAGATTCCATATTTTTTTATTTCCCAATGATATGACTATTATCTAACATTTATTTCCTTATTCCATGTTTATTCCCCTACTTGTCTTTATAGCTAACCCATTTCTTATGTTTGTCCCCAGGTTATCCCTTAATGTTTTAAGTTCGTTCAAATATTATGGTAATGTCAAGGAAGTTTTCAATAATGTTTTCACACCATGTTATAATTTGTTATGTAATTTACATAATTCCCAAATACACATGGCTTCTTGATATTTTTGGTTGTATTAAGTGTAATTTTTGTAATAATTAATAATTAATGTGCAATAAAGAGTAGGGTTATTATATGAACAAACTCTTCTTCACTGTTACACACCATTTCCGTGACGTATCTTCAATATCCTATAAACTTGTAGATATATTCAACAGATGAGAAACATGATGGATTGTATCTATTCATTAAGAGACTATTCTTACACTATAACACCAGATTTTATGCTATGTTACTCTTCTTTTCCATTGTTCTCTTATTCATTAATTTCAGATGAGAATAAATCCTTATGAGTGATTTATGTTTTTGTCTTCCAAAACTCAATCTCAACATCATTTTTTCTCTAGATAAGAATAATTATATAATAGAATTATCTTTTTTCCACCTATTTACTTCAGATAAATATATTTCAAAGATATAATTATCCAGTGGATCTCACCTTCTTCAAGCTAGACATGGAACAAAAATCCTCTTCCCTCTTCTTATTTATAATTGAGATATGATAAAGGTGTTGATCACTTGGGAACCCCATAATTATCTAACTCTTGGGATCATAATAATTTATCACATGAACCCTTGGTTCATAATCCTTGGGTGTTTAAATTATTCAACCAAAATACCTCCTAGAACATATCTCCCTTTGTGAGACCTTGTTTCTTAAGATTATCATGTAACCTGGCATGTTTATGTGATTCTCATAACACCGTCATGTGAGTCTCAACTGCATAAATTCTCCATGTAACTGCTTATGCATGTCCACTTCACATGAATACTCTTTCTAATAACAGTCTCATTTTTCTAGTATAATGATCTCATCAGTTGATCCTTTTCATGAGTCTCTGAATGCAAGATTTCTTATTTCAAAACCCTTGAGTGTGATACCCTTTCATATAAATAACTCATATCAACTATGACACATGACTTGTTTATCCTAATCACCTCATGCATTCTCAATAATGAGAATCCTTTTCATATCTTCTTTATATAATTTTTTCACAGGCCAATAAAAAGACTCCCTTCAAATATGAAACTAGCGTGTAACTGAATGCACAATTCACTTCTACTTAAAATAAAATTTGAGCTCAATAATTATTTATAACCATTTGAAATTGATTATATTTTTAGTAAATTTCCACCCTATTATTCTATAAAAAAACACACTCATCTATTCAGTTATTGAATTTCCTAAACTCTGAAATACATGACTATCCATATTTTTGACTAACTAAGACATTTTCAATCACATGACTTTGACACATGTCAATCATGTAACATCAATGGACTCATGCGATCATGATAATTCCATCACAAAACCACTCATCATAAGTCCCATTACTACTCATGATCACAATATCCCTTTGAGTGAATTTAATCAATCTACTTCAGAAGTCACAATCCTTACAAATTCAGATAGAAATACCTAAATGACGCTCTTCACTTATGTAGTCATGAGATGCCCTACACATGATGATGAGACTTAGAATGTATACAAGAGAATTATTTCATTTCCAACAGAACTCCCTTTATAAATTCCAAAATATCTCATATTGTGAACCATTTTCACTTATACTACCACAATAATTCGAGTGACCATAAAACAACTCTGTCTTATATGACACTAATAGCATGAAACTCTTCAGCTTATGTGATCACATGATCCTATTTAACTAACATTATCATGTGATTTTAAATCATCCTTGTTATCCCATGATTTTCATTCAATACACTTTATGTTATGTTCCCATCTTCTCTTCCCAATTTTATTATACTCATGTGGTTTACTTCAATTTTACGCTTGAAACATTCAAGAGTAAATGTGTCACCCACCTTTTCAATTTATCCAACATATCATGTCCTATAAGTCAGACATTAGGAAATGATGACTACTTCAAATTCTCTTCTGTGTTTCCCAATTGATGTCTTTTAATATTTTGGTCCTCTTAAAGACAATCTTTAGAACATCTTTATATATAATACTTATTGAAAAAAATAATACATAAAATAGGTTCATGATCGTAGTTTATCATATCCATATTGATACATTAAACAAAATGACAAAAAATTCAACACCAAACATTGGTCTGGGCCCAACACCCTTCATTAGAACTATCATGAACACTAATCCCCACCTAACTAGTGGATAAGGTTTATGAATGAGAGGAAAATATATAGAGTGGAAAAGGGAAGAAAAGATGAGAAGAAAAAAAGGTATAAATACCTTACATTCCTCTTCAAATCAAGGAGGAACCCTAATATCAAAGGAGGGAGAGGATATTAAATCCCCATGAACACCTCAAATTTTTCCAAACAAGGATAATTAAAGGGAGGAAAGTAATAAATCTCAAATGGGAAAAACATATAATTTCACCTTATTTATGAAATCTAGGAAGGCTGCACAATTTGACAGTACAGTTTTCCAAACCACGTTCCAACCTTGCAGATGACACTTCCTAAATAGAATAACATTTATTAACAAGATCAACTAAAAATGGAACCCAAGGAACACACAAGAAAAATACATCTCAAGAAACTACATTAAGAAAAAATCTTAAAAACAGATAATCACTAAAAAAATATTGGGAGATCCATCCTCACCCAATCATCCAAATATGTTTCCAAGGTTCACCTAGACTAGTGTCCCAACCAAAACTGATGTCTAGCACCCCACTTACACCATCAAAAGGGTAAAAATATTCTTTCCACTCTCAAAAATTCTAGTAAGGAGACATGAATGAGAGAATAACTATCCTTGTTAACAAAACCCCCACTTTTACTTAAGACATTTTTAGAGGTATAATTTTTAGGAAAAAAACCTAAAATCAACCTAGCCATGTTTCCTAAATCAAAATAAGTATCCCCAATGTCACAGAAAGGAAAAAATATAAAAAAATAAATCATACAAGGAAAATCACTTGCCAAAATCCAATTACTTTGAAAACCACCACATTCTTGAAGTATTCAAAACAATTTTTCCAAAAACACACATGATTCTAAAAGAACCCAATAATTAGAAGTATTTTTACTAAATTTAAATTTACAAATCCCCGAATTAATTCCAAAAAAAATCATCTAGCTTTATAAACATCCAACTCCATTTCAAAAAAAGGAACCCCACTTTCACTTCACAACGATCCTCTTTTAAAAATTTTCAATACACTTCACCCCCTTCAAACAGTTTTTTAAAACCATTAAATGTTCCATTTTTTTTAATAAAAATAATCTTATTTCTTAATTAATTCATGAGGGTTCAAAATACCTTTTCACTTAAACAGAAAATTGATTTTAAAATTGATACATTCTAAAAAATCTAAATTAGTTTGATAAACAATTCCCAAGGATCATTTTCAAACCAAAAAGTATTTATCATGCAATCATACATTTTTAATAAAATCCAATTTACATAAAAACCACACCAAAATAGTGGAACACCAAAAATCTAAACCAAAAGCCAATCCACATCATCAACATATCAAATTACCTACTTGATTTATTTCTCACTACTTGGAATTATTCAAGAGAGATCTAAACAATAAATCAAATAGGATTAAAAACTGTGATTGACTTGGACACATAGTTTGATAGGGCATGGACCAACCATTAAATAATCCCTATAATATTATCAAGATCGAGTGTTTGGTAAATTTTTGGTTTATTAGGTCATAAAAACCAACCTCATGCTACTGATCTACTTTCCATTCCCACCCCAAAATACCTAAAAAACCCCAACTAACACTAAGACCATGCCATGAAGATCAACAAACCATCAAAAATAAATCCAATTAATTTTTTAACTCAAAGATCAATCCCCACTTCCACTGGAAACTCAAGCACTTTCATTAAGGGTGGTGATCAGGAACCCGCTAATGACTAACCTCCAGAGTCTCAATGATAATCCTAACTATATTTTACCGAGATACCTAAAAATAAAAAGAGAATGTTCTCTTGATCCTATGAACCTATAGTAAAAAAATGCTTTCATACAATTTTGTAACAAACTAGGATGGTCTTCCATCTAAAACAATACCTGACCTAACCCACCACTGGCCCTAAAGAGCATCCTTGATCCCCATGAGTTGGAAACCATTTATCAGGTATCAAGAATGATATTTGGGAATGATTTCAACCTCAAATATAAATATTATATAAAAATTTCATAAAAAAAATAAACTAACCAAACATGGATTAATAGATAAACATCCATACCAAGATAAGAAACTATAATAAAAACATAGTGGATGTAGATACACATAAGTAACCTAGGATGAAATGTTGATATAACAAACCAAAATAAAATTAAAAGAAAAAAAACTCGAACAACTCCAACATCACTACTATTAACCTCCAATCACTCATCATATCCCATTGTCCATCCTTGGACCAAACCAAATAAAGAAATGAAAAATTACTAGGAACCTACAACTTGAAATATATATATATCCATGTGCTAAATTTTTTAGTAGTTTTATACTAACCAAAACTGTGAAATTATCTTTGTAATATAGTTTATAAAGTAATAGTTTTAACATATGATATAAAATAGGGTCTTTAAATTCTTTATGAAATAATTAAAATAAAATTTAACTTACATATTTTGAGACAACCACCGTTTTTTATGAAATTAAAACAATCATAGTGAAACTTTTCAATAAAACATTTTCAAACAATGAAATAGGGCCTTTAAAACCAAAGAAGAAAAACCAAATCACCATTTATCCCCCTTTATAAGAAGTTCATGAAAAATTTATTTTCATAAACAACCACATTTTATCCCATTTCTTAGAAACTCTTTAATAAATAATCAAATAATTTTCTTTTTAAAACATGCTTTCCCAATTGTTTCAACATCCTATTTGAAATCAAAACAAAATAGCCTAAAGATGATACATAATCATAAATAGGAATCATTGTATTAAATTAGCATAAAATTGGGAACCATGCATCAGTTTAATTATTTAAATAAAAAAGAGACACAAAAAACCACAAAAAATAAATCCCATAAATCATCCTTATAATGACATAAGAATCATGAGAAACATCCTAATACTCACATATTTGAAACTAGAATCAGTGATGAGGAACCTAGTCTATCTTTCCTAAACCTATCATGTACCTATAATATTATATAACTAACAGAGATATATCATTATTAGTGAATCAACAGCAACATGGGGCTTTTCAATATGTTTCGGGGCCACATTAACTTCTCCTTTGGTAACTCTTTCTAACTAGATCCTACCCTAGGTAGCATACTCTACACCAGGGATTCATGATCCCTAATATTATCCAACTAATCCCATGGAATTTATATATATAATTTCAAGTATTTTAAATTAAACCTGACCTCACCTCATACACCCTCTCAAGAAACCACCATTTCACAACCATATATATGCATTTTACAATAATTATAACATTATAAAGCATCCCCCATGGAGTCAAAAGTCATAATGAGAATAATAACCAATGGGTATTAATTGAGGGTGTCAAAAATTTATAAAACAACTTCAATTAAAGTTCCAATTTTGTTTTCACAAGAGTGATTAGGAATCCAAACCATTTTCACACCATTTGAAAATCACATTTCAAATGTCCTTTAAAACCCATTTATCAAACCATACTTAAAATATCATTTTAAAACCCATAAATTTACACAATTAAATATTAGGTTGGACTGGGTAAAAGAAGATGGTCTATAGGGGGTGAATAGACCAGATTAAAATTTATTAAAATGAATCGATTAGTGTTTTAATTTAATTATTAAAGTTTAATTAGTAGTAGAATAAAATAACAAATAAAAGGATGTTTTTATAGTAGTATGATCCAAAGTGGACCTAATATTATATTATACCTCTCTAATCAATGAGATATATTTAGTGTACTAATTTTATTTTTGAATGGGAATCGTAACCGGAATACAAACAAGTTTTTATATTAGATGAATAACTAAGACACATGACTTTTGTTGGGGGAGTCACAACCCAATTATAACACTAAATTTAGACTATGGGAGTCATGAAAAAAATGTATATTTTGAATATATCATTCACAAACCAAATAAATATAAGAAGAATTATTTTTTATGTAAAATAATAAATTGAAAAGTGCATGTATTTGAAACATTGGAAGAAGTGTAACAGACATAAGAAACTAAAATATAATAGATATAAGAAGAATAAAACTTTGGTACTGGTTCTTGAGTGTTTTATTAGTATGATTGTCTCATCAGGGTAGTAAAATAAGTCATAGACATTTAGGTTTAACCCTTGTGAGATCATCTAGCAGTAATGATAAATTTCTAGCACATGCAGAATACACAACACTTCACAGAATCAACACCACCACACACTTCACACTACATCACTTGTAAATAAAAAATAATTCATCAAAAAGTATTATATCATAATTCTATACCTTCCCCGCCTTTTATAGAAATAAGGCTCAAACTCCTTTAAAAAACAATTTCAACATAACCAAGAGAATTTAGAGAATTTAAAAATTAAAAATGATAAAATTAATTATTGCAAAGAGATAGAAAGAGTTATTATCATTGTATAAATATCCTTCAACTCATGAATGAAATTTAAAATAATAAAGAATAATTTAAACCAATTTGAAATCACCGAGTTTAATATTATAAAATAATTCCATAATAATATTTCAATGAATGATCCCATGAAAATATAATGTTTGAATTTGAAATATGTAATTAAAAAAAATTGTTTAAGAAAAGAAGTAAATATACCTAGAAGATCAAACATTAATAACACTACATTAATGATATTAAAACATGTTTTAATGAGGTTAATATAAAAAAATATTAATTTATAAACAATAAAATCAAATAAAACATCATAAAATAATAAAAATGTTATTTGAGTTTCAAGTTGTAAGTTTCAAGCGTGGAGATAAAACACACTTCAATATTTATAAAAACTTATATAAAAACAATGAAAAACTATTAAAACAGGTTGTAAATAATTAATATGAATTTATAAATTGATTAGAATAATTTAAATATATGAAATGAACATTCATTAAGTAGGTATTTGAAACAATACCAAAAATAGTTCATTTTTTCAGATTTCAGAAAAACATATCAAAATTCACTGAACTACGTAGCCAAATTCATGTAGTGGATTTTCACATAGGATTTTTTATCTATGTAAGAGAATTTAATATATATTAAAATTGATGTAATAAAATCAGATAAGGAATTCAGGTAATAAAATTGACCTCTTAGGAAATTCTCATCAGGGATTCATCATGTAAGTGATTCACATATTCAGATTTCTAGAAGATATAGATAGATTGAATTCTCAAATTTCCAAGCTAAAACAGACTCTCTAATTGATAGGGTAAACATTAAGTCTAATTAAATTATATTTATACAATTTCATTATTTTTTCAAGTAATCATGAATCACCTTAATCACATTTTCACAACTCATTCTATAATTAAAATACACTATAACAAATTTCTAAAAAGATACAAAAAATAAATTAAAAATTCTATGTGACTTTAAACCTCATTTAAAATATGATATAGATTAATTCATAATTTGATAACTTCTATTGAAAATAGGATATGTGTATTTATAAATGGGTACATGGTTCATAAATTAGCTACATGGTTAATAATTTGGCTATGTGGTGTACAATATATTTTCTATATGTAAATAGTAAAAAACAGTTCTTAATGATATTTTAGGGCCCCAAATGGATTATTTATCCTAGGAACTAAAAATAATATTTGTATAACATGTTATGAAAAATAAAAATGTTTAATATAAATATATTTTATGGAAATAAATATTATGATATAATCTATGTTAAATACACTTTAATCAATATACATTTCAATGTATTAATACATTTACAGGAAATAAAACAAATATATATTTATAATTATCAAAATATAATGTGGTTCAGGGTGATACTTAATATTTTCCCCCTTTTAATAATTACAAAACCGAGTATAATTTCAAAAAATTCTCCACCTTTTTAAAATTATTTATAATATAAGGTTTTAATAGAAATGTTCTTTCTCAAAAATAATGTAAAGAGTATATATATTGTTCTTCAGCATCCATATGTAAAATCATATTTCAATGAGTTTATATAAATCCATTTCATAAAAAATTTATCAAGGATACATGATAAATTCATCCACTATTAAAATATATAATTAAATGAAAGGAGCATATTTTTTAAAAGTATATTAAGAAAAATCAAATATATATACATTAAAAAATAAGATTTTTTAAAAAAGTATGGTTTAAATAATAAGTTAAAATCATCAAGGATGTATGAGAGTTTTTAGAATAGTTATATAGTAAACAAATATGTACAAAAATTAAATAGAAGTAATCTAAAAATAGAACCTAGATTTTTGCAGATTTCATGTAAATATGATAATTTCAACATATAAATTCATTCAAACTCTTCCCAAACACATAAAAACATAAAATTATTAAAATTAAAACATTAAGAGATCAAATATAATATTTTAAAATAGAGTATAGTCTAAATGTTTAGTAATGATATTTTCATGTTGATTTTTTATAGGGATAAACATTGAAACAATATCTCTCTTATTCACATGATCTCTAATAAAATGAAATATAAGATCAATATGATTTTTTTGTAGAATGTTGTAGAGGATTATTATAAATATATTTTCTATATATATTATCAAAATAAATAAGAAACATAAGAATATAAATACCAAAAGCATATAATGTTTGTTTAATCCTTAAGGTTTTAGAACAAAAACTAGCAGTAGAAATATTCTCAACTTATGCATTAGAGAGAGAAATATATAATTTCTTCTTAGAAGACCAAGAAAAATGAATTCATCAATTTTGACATCAAATTTATCTAAATTATATTTCAAATTCAAAATAAAAACATCACCACTAGAGACTATAAAATAACCAAACTTATTATTTTTACCTTTAAATAATATATAATAAGATTTCATTAAAAAATATCTAGAAATGATTATATATTAAATATAACAAGATGAATAATGTATTCTGCATAAAAGTATCTAGGAAAATTATATTCATAAAATATAGTTTAGGCCATTTTAATAAGAGTTCTATAATTTTTTTCTATAACACCATTTTATTATTATGTTCTTGGAGAAGAAAAATTATGAAATAACCATTATATTTCAAAAAAATCCAAAAACTAAATTACGATAGTCACCTACGTTTTCAATATAAAAAATAAACAACCATGAAACCATTTTCTTTTTTAATAAGATTATAAAAACTATTAAATCTGGATAAAGTATAATTTTAGGTGAACAAAAGTAAACCCATGTAAATCTATTATAATAATCTTCAATATCTAAAGTATATTTCTTTCCTATAAGTCTAGAAATCTGAGTAGGTCCAAATAGATCAAGATGTACTAACTTAAAAGGTCTAATATTACTTATCTAGTTGATAGGTCTGAAAGAGACTTTAAGTTGTTTCCATTTCATGAAAGTATTACAAAAATAAAGCTTTACTTTATTCATGGTAGGTAACTATAACACATTCTCATGTTTAGAGAGATTATGTAGCATTCTGAAATTAATTTGACATAATCATTGATTCTAAATAACGCAACCACTCTTTACATTATTTAATAACTTGACATGTTGAACGCCTAGTTCAAAAAAATCAATAATACAAATATTTTACTTTCTATTAGCATTGAATAATAAAGATTTATGCTTGAAAAATAAACACATATCATTATTAAATTTAACTTCCATTATATCATCACATTATTGAGATATATTAATTAAATTATGTTTTAAAAATTCAAAGTATTAAACTTTATAAATATAAGTAGAATTTAAAAAAAAACTTTACCAAAACATTTTACTTATCCTTTGAAATTATCTCCAAATGTCACAGTGCATCCATTATATCTGTTCTATATGATACACTATGATGGGTCTCCTATCATCTACATAGATCATTTAGTTTTTATGTATTGTATTTCATTATTAATATATCTAAGGTGAATACAAAAATCTATTACTTAATTTTTTTTTCTATTGTAGCTACTTTGGGTCCAATCAGATTAGTAAAACAATTTTTTACTACCCATACTAAATTTAAAAAAGTATTGTATGATACTCTAGATAATATAGGTTTATAAATATGTGTTCTGTTAAATACTAAAAACTATTTGAATATAATATTAATGAGTTTTATAGTGACCTTTTATTCCATATTGAAAACTTGTAATAGTAGAAGTACGACTATTTTTTACTTTTAGCAAAATGATTTTGATACATTTGAGTTAATGTCATTTTATATCCAATTCCATATTTATTTTTATTTATTTTATCCAAAGACATCATTTTATGATATTTTTGTGAACTTTAATAAAACAAGACAAAATTTTATTAAGACATTCAACTTCCTTTTTCTAAATTTCATTCAAATATTGAGTAGATTTCAAATTATCATAAACTGCAGAATGATTAGAAGAAGCAACATTCCTTGTTTTTTCATTATCTTGTAAAAGAAATTTATTTTAAAAAACAAGCCTTTTATTATTTTTCTTAAACTTATTATATAAATCAGTATCTTTGAAAAAATAATTTCTCATCCTTTAAATTTCTTCATATAAGTATAAAACATTCAGATTTTTAGAATCATAATACGAATCTAAACATCTAGAATAAAAACCTGAATCACCAACTTTATCCATTCAATCCTTG
Source organism: Viscum album (assembly GCA_963277665.1). NCBI lineage: Eukaryota > Viridiplantae > Streptophyta > Magnoliopsida > Santalales > Viscaceae > Viscum > Viscum album. The sequence goes on from OY728131.1 coordinate 2,067,188,525, forward strand.
AAACACAAGTTAGCAGATTATTTCCCATTTCTAGATTCCTTGGTATAGCTGCAATTTTTTTTCATTTCCTTTTTTTTCTTTTCTTAATTTATATTTTTTATTTAGTTTCAGATATTCAGAGATGATATTCCCTTTCTTCCTACAATGAAAATAAGGTAAATCTAAAGTATTATAATTAGTACTTTCCTTTTTTATCTTCCTTGTATTTTTCCTTTTTAGGGTTTCATTTAAATTAGTTATCGAATCCTTTATTTTTTCCTTTATTTGTAAACTCCATCAATAATCTGAGCTATATATTCCTTTTTGCTGCCCTAGAGATTAGAATAAAAAGAGTCATTGGAAAAAAATCAAATATTTAATTTCTATACCTTTTCTTTTTTGTTTTATTGTCTTTAGATATGTTATTTAGTTCTAATTTCTACGAAAGTAGTGATCCAATAAATTCATCAAGTGTTTACTCTTTGAATTTCTTACTTTTATCAATGGAAACCTTAATTATATTCCATTTCATGAAAAGTGATCATAAAACCCATTCAAAAATAAATATGTTTTCCAAATACTCTCTAAGTAAATTCATTCCTTTCATAGTGCTTTTGAATTAGTTGATAAATTTTTTTATGGTTTCATCTTGACCAATCGTGAAGTCTTGGTACTCATTTTGATGCTTTCCAAGCTTGGTTTGAATCGAATTTTATGATCCAAGGTGAGTAACTATTCTAATATTTCAAATCTCATAAGTCTTCTTACAGGAATACATATGACTAAACACACTTCTATTAGTAACATAGTATAAAATATTCACAAATTTTTAATTTAAAACATATTTAGAAGCATAATTTCTTTTTATTATATCAGGGTCAGCTTCTGGTAGTGTGTACAACTTTTCCATAATCTAACAATGTTCTATGATTAATATTTTGATGTATTACTCTATTCTAGAGGGATACTATCCATAATCATTTTACTTAAAGTGAGGTGGATTTTGTGGAATCCAATGTTCATTTACATTTATGCTTACCATTTTAAAGATCTTGTCCTTAGACTATGTGGCCTAGGAATAGGCAAGCATAATAAAATATATACAATAGAATCCATATAAGGACTAGATATATTCTAAAAGTAAAAAACTTTGAGACCAATTGTTAGGTATCCAAAAATAGAAAAGAAAGCTAAACTAAAAATTCTGTATAAGGTTTATCCTTTAATATAATTTTTTATGTATTTGGAAAAAGAAACATAGGGCTAAACTATCCTTAAGAATGGTCCAGAATTTAATTCTAATTGTTAGGTCAGATAGGGTAATCGTAGATGGTCTAGAGGGGGTGAGTAGACCGGAATAAAATTTATTAAAATGAATCAAGTAAGTGTTTAATATAATTATCAAAGTTAATTAAACGATATAATTAACATTGAAATAAAATAATAAATAGAAGGATTATTTTTCGAGTAGTTCAATCCATAGTGGGCATACTCTATAATTATAACTCTCTACTCAGTGAGATATATGTTATGCACTTATTTTATTTTTTAAGGGGAGACATAAGGCGATTAAAAACTATAAGGCCCCAGCCTTAAATGTCACATAATATTGAGTTTAGTCAAGAATTTAAATTGAGGATATTTTTAGGTTTATAGTTTTAGAAAATTAGGCCATAACTATTACATAACAAAACCATATAAATACTAATTGGACACTTGTAATAGTATCCATTTCTTTCATAACACAAATACTTTAAAAAATTAACATGATTTATTTTCATGTTTAATCATCATAACTTTTTTTAAATTCCATCCTTGACTCTATTCTCCCTTAATCCACACTCGCATGGTGGATTTCCTTTTTCCCAGACGATTTCAATCTCATCACTATGATTCTACTAGGATGAGCCAAGGATCCCACTTGCTCCTTCCTCCTGCAAAGACAAGCAATGGCGATGATCCTCGAGATATCACTCGCATTCGTCTCTCTGGTCGATCCCAAGGGATCTCGTTCCTTGATGCGCTGAAGTCTTCTGATCATAATGCTAATTCAACGAAGCCTCCGCTGGTCAAGAAGCTGGATGATGGAGGATTCCTGGTCGAAGCGGATCCAGACACGATTCAGCAATGTACGCATTTGTGCAGGTTCTCCATTATGGCCCGTATCTCCTATCTCAAAGGTAATCGACCTTGGCCACTCTCTTAATTACACGCTCGTATCTCACAATGTTGGAATTATGTTAACTGGAAACTAATTCCAGTCGGCAAAGGATATTTTCATATACTGTTAAACTCTCAAGAAGATCTTGATCGTATATGGAAATTAGGAAATCTTAACCTCAAACCTGGTTTGCTTTGCCTATCTAATTGGGACTCCAATTTCAACCCACACACTCACTGAAACACATTAGCATAGGTTTGGGTCAAACTTCATGGCCTTAATTGGTTTTTTTGGCACCCAAAAATATTTAATGACATTGCTTCATGCATAGGCACACCCCTCAAAATTGATCAACGAACTTTGAATGCTGATTTAGGAATCTTTGCTAGAATCATGGTAGAAATTAATCTGGAATCAAAGCTTCCCAACACTATTAACTTCACTGCCAAGGATTACAAAGTGGAAATCAATATTGAGTATGAGAGGATACCTCCTTTTTGTGAGCATTGCAAGATCATTGGTCACAATATCTATAATTGTAGATTGATTAGGAAACATCCAATCCAACTACCTGATATTGATTGGAAAGAAATAAGGAGGAATAGGAAGGACAAAGCTCCCTTGGTTAGTGCTCCTGAAACATATAAAACTGCAACCTGGGTGAAAAAACCCATAACTTCATCTCATTTAGGGGAGACCTCGGGTACCAAATGGGCTGACCTTGTCGAAGAGGAAGAAAACAACAAAGCACACACAAACAAATTGGAATTTATTGTTTTAGACAGCCTTAAGCAGGATACTAGAATTATGAACTCTGTTTCCTATACTGCTGATCAGAATAAGGAATCTGCCACTCCTCACACTTCTTCCAATATCACTTTAACCACGGATGTGCAGAATTCTCCTCAGGACAACTTGAATATTATTTCGCAGGAGCCTCTCTCTTTGGTAAAAAACTCCACTAACATGCAGGATTCTATCTCTGACCTGCCAGAGGTGCAGTGTCCTTTGGAATTGCGCATGGGAAAGCAGATCAGTGAGGAGCATATCCCGGTTGTTCCACAGCAGGTCCAGGAGCATGCTTCCCCGGTTGCAGAGGCCACAACTTCTGCACTCTTCACTGGGCAAAGCTGTGCTTCTCACTCCTCACTTATAGAACTAAGGTCTGTTTCTCTTGATGCTCCCCATTCTGATCCAGACATTTCATCAGGTACTTGCATAATTTCTGTCCAGCATGATAGTTTACATTTGAATTGTGTTAATGCTGATAACAACAATGCTCTCATTTCTGTTTTGCCGACACCCAACAATAACAACACCCACGTTATTGACACCCAAACTATTTCGTTAGATGATTCTGCTACCACCACTGTCCCTACCAAAGGAAAAAAATTGCCTACCTCAAGCCCCAACATGTCAAAAAATGTCAGAAGATTAAATAGACATAAAGGCTCGGATAGTAATAAAAAAGGGACTTCTAACTCCAAACGTAGATTTAAATGAAGATTCTTTATTTGAACTGTCAAGTTATTGCAAACATTAACACCTTTAATATTTTACAAAGAATGGTAAATGTTCAGAAGCCTTTAATTTTTTCCATTGCTGAACCTAAAACAATCTTTTCTACTGATCTTGTTCACTTTTGTTTCTTTGGATACACCTTCATCGGTGCTTGTCAAAACAACAAAATTTTTGATTCTCTTTGGACCTTTGCTCATCCGTCCCTGTCTAATGTTAATGTTTTCCATGTTTCTGATCAAAGTTTCACTTGTGACTTTATGATTGATAATGCCCATATCTTTTGTTCCTTTATCTATGCCAAGAACAAATATCAAGATAGGAGATCTCTCTGGAGAGACCTCTCCTCTCTGAACTCAAAAATTCATTCCCCCTGGATCGTTGCAGGTGATTTTAATGCTATTATTTTAGCTGGTGAAAAAATTGGTCCTCTTCATTCAAGTCTGTCTATGAGGGAGTTTAAGGCTGCAATTGAAACCTCTAACCTTACTGAGATTGCTTTAAAAGGCGCCAAATACACTTGGTATAGGAATCACTACAATAGAGTGGTTGCGAGCAAACTCGATAGAGCCTTTACAAATGACCATGCTTTAGATACTTGGGACTCCATTTCCAGTACCACCCTTACTAAGCTTCATTCTGATCATCATCCTATTTTCGTCACCATCTCTCTCAATACTCGGAAACCCTCTTTCCCCTTTAGATTCAACAATGTTTGGTTCTCTGATCCTGACTGTTGTAATCTCATAAAACATTGCTGGTCCTCTTTGAACCAACCCGATGATGATTTCCCTTATCCCCTTAAATTAAAATATCTCAAACACAAGCTCAAAAGTTGGTGCAGCACTAAGGCGATTCAAATTGATAATGACATTCTCTCTCTTGAGAATGAGTTGCATCAAATTCAAAACAATATCACCCCCTCCGACTTCGCTTCTGATCACCATCACGAAGCTCACGTTACTATGAACCTGAATATGCTCCTCGCTTTCAAAGACAACATCCGAAAACATACTTTTAAACTTAAATGGCTTACTGATGGTGATCGTAATACCAAGTTCTATAATTCTTTACAAAGAATTCGAAAAGCTAGTAGACCCCTTGCCTCCCTTAAAAATGGAGACAACCTTTTGGATAATGAAGAAGATATTTCTAATCATGTTGTTTCTTACTTTGAATCGTTATTCAATGGGCCTTGTATGAATAAAGACCTCATTAATGACATCATTCCTACAATTGTTACGGATGTTGATAACAGTTTTCTCCTGAGTGTTCCCCTTGATCATGAAATTAGAGACACTGTTTTTGGTTTGAATCCTAACAGTGCCCCTGGGCCCGATGGTTTCAATTATGGTTTCTATCAAAATTATTGGGATATCATTCATGCTGATGTTTGTAAGATTTTCAAAGACTTCTTTGCTAACAGCTTCTTACCTCATGGTTTAAATGCCCAATTCCTTGCTTTGATTCCCAAAGTAGATAATGCCTCTGAAATTCACCTCTTTCGCCCTATTGCTCTGATCAACACCCTTTATAAAATTATCACCAAGCTAATTGCTAATAGACTTAACACTATCACTGATAAAATTATCTCCTGTAATCAATTTGGATTTATCAAGGGGAGATCTATCCAAGACTGTATCTGTCTTGCTTCGGAATGCACTAACATGTTAAATAATAAGAATAGAGGCGGAAACATTTCCATTAAACTTGACATTCGGAAAGCTTTTGACACAATGGATTGGAACTTCATTTTCAAAGTTCTTCATGGTTTTTGACTCAATGATAATTTCATTTCTAGAATTAAAACCCTCTTCCATTCAGCTCATGTTTCCATCCTAGTTAATGGATCTCCTAGAGGATTTTTCAAATGCTCTAAAGGAGTAAGACAAGGTGACCCCCTTTCTGCAATTCTTTTTTCCATTGCAGAAGACTATTTTAGCCGTATGCTCACCCAGCTGGTTCTGCAAAACAAGATCAAACCAATTCATGCTTACAGAAACGTGAATGCCCCCACCCACATTTTTTATGCTGATGACATCATTCTCTTTTTAAAGGGTGACATAAAAAACATTAGAACTCTTAAAGATGCTCTCAAGCATTACGAGGAAGTCTCGGGTCAAGTCATTGGATGGAATAAATCTTTCATTTACTTTGGAAAAAACATCCCTCCTTCTAGGAAAAATAATATCATCAATGAGCTTAACATCAAAGAAGGTTCTTTCCCCTTCAAATACCTTGGCATTCCCATTTTCTTGGGTAGACCTAAAGCTTTCTACTTTTCTAACATTGTTGACCAGGTTCTTAATCAGCTTTCCTCCTGGAAAGGAAAATCTCTCTCCATGGCGGGGAGAGTCTGCCTTGTCAAGTCTGTTATTGTTTCCAAACTTGTTTATTCGATGATGGTCTATAAATGGCCAATTAGTCTCATAAAAAAAATAAATGTTCACATCAAAAACTTTGTCTGTACTGGAAGCACCTTGGACAAGAAACTTGTGACTATCCCTTGGGCTAAATGCTGCAAACCTCTAAACATTGGTGGTCTTGGCATTAAAAACATTAAATACTTCAATGAAGCTCTTCAAGCCAGATTAACTTGGAACCTGATACACAATGACAACCACCCCATGGCTTTCATCAAAAACAGGTTCATTGATAGATTTAAAATATCTAATAGGAGTTTCATGACCTCCTCCATTTGGCCCTCTGTTAGAGACACGTTTGACATTATTATGCACAACACTAGATGGATGGTCTCAAGAAACTCTTCCATGAGATTCTGGTTGGACAACTGGACTGGCGCTCCTATTATCTCTTTGATCCCCCTTGATGATATCCCTAATGACATCAACTCATCCATTTGTAATGTGCTTAATTCTCACATTGACAATCTTCCTGAAAACATTGTTCAAATTATTGATTCTTACCACTTTTCTGCCTCGTGTGACTTCTTGATTTGGGAACCTTCTCATAATGGGATTCTTAACTCCAAAATTTTTTATAATAACTCCTTACACAACGCTGATAATGATTTGAACTGGATAAATTTTTTTGACAAGCCCTGGATTATACCTTCCAGACTCACTCTCATTTGGCGTCTTGCCTAAAATAGGGTCCCCACTGATGCTTGTCTTCAAAGTTTTGGTATTCAACTTTGTTCAAAATGTCGTTTTTGCAATCAGCATAGAGAAGATACTAACAACCTATTTTTATGTTGTGCTACTGCCACTGCTCTTTGGAAATATATTTTTGACACTTTTGATTGCAGATGGCCGGTTTATAACTCTATTGATGAGCAGATTAAACATTGCGTTGCTATGGACTCCTCTCACCAAATTAGAAATTTTTTCCTAGCTGGGGTTACTGAGCTGATTCATGTGATTTGGTATTATAGAAACTCTATTCTACATAATAATTTCTCACACAACACTAATGCAGGTAAAATGAGAATTCTCATCGCTATTCGGGAAGCCGCTTTGATCCAGAATGGTTCGTGTAACAATTCGGTGGCGGACTTTATGATCCTTCGCCATCTTCAAGTTGAGGCCATTTTCTTGAAACTGTTGCGTACCTTTGAGATTTTCTAGGGACCTCCATTTCTAGGTTGGATTAAAATCAATGTGGATGGCGCCTCTAAGGGAAATCTAGGTCCCGCGGGATGTGGAGCTGTCTTCAGAAATCATCATGGTCACATCGTGGGATGCTTTTTTGGAGGCTGTGGTATTGCATCCTCTCTGGAAGCTGAGATGCTAAGTGTTATTCATGCCACTGATTTTGCTCTTCGACATGGGTGGAACAACTTATGGATTGAGAGCGACTCTACTACTGTTGTTCAAGACATTTGGAAGGGAGATTTTCATCTTGCTTGGCTGATTACTACGCGCTGGATGAACTGCCTTCAATCTCTCCATGACGTCAATTACATTGCAACTCATACTTATCGTGAAGTTAATATGGTTTCGGATGCTCTCGCTAACAAAGGCATTAATCAGGCAATATCCTGGATGGAGGAGCTCCTAGAAAACCTGATTCCGTTGCAAGTCAAAGATTGTAATTTGATCCCGTCTTTTAGACTCTTGTAATCATTCTTTTCTTTTTGCTAATAAAATTGCTTTGGTCTTTTGACCAAAGTGCCACCTTCTGAAAAAAAAGATTTTAATTATCCACATTTTACTCATAAAATCACATTTGAAATCATAAGACATAATTTAAATATATTGAAATAGTCAATTCTCTTTCAAAATCACATTCAGTACCAAAATACCAAAAAAGGGAATAAGGGGTTTATTTTCCATTTAAAAACATTAAGGCTTATTGATGAACCCAAATATCAAAAAACAGTAATGGCGGTATAGAAGTCATTGTTGCTGCATACATTAAAAACATTCCTTTTGTAAATTTATAAAGAAATTAAAACCCTACATATAAAAATATTAATGTTTAAAATCTTGGAATGAATTAAAATTCAAAGAGTTTTATTACACAACTTATAAAAGAAGGTTGTGTATAACATCGAATCATGCCTCAATGAAAGGATATTGAGATGAAGTCCCTTACCTCGACTCTGAATCGCCTTGTACATTAATTATATTCCTAAAAAATAAAATTATGTTAATTTATACTTTATTGAAAACATTTTCATGTTAATTATTACTTTTATATCAATTATTACAATTTTATAACAATTACATAATGATTTAAGTTCACGTAGGACATTTTGTCGATATTTAGTACTTAAGTCAAAAATGAACATGGTACGATGTATATAGTTCATGTGGTTATATGCCCTTCATATATAGAATAATAACCATGACATTATTCTCATTTTTATACATAAATTATACCTTTAAATCAAACCATGAAGTGTTATTAGGAAAAATGAACAGTGTTATAATCCTAGAGATAGTAAGCTATACGTACGCATGAGTAACATTTTCTATTTTTAATTGATCATCATGTAAAGAAGTTAAGTATTATTTTATATTTATAGAATTAAAATAAAATAATTAATATCATATTAATCATTTAAATATACATATATATATATATCTTAGAAGTGATATAATGAATAAAAATGAGTCAAATCTATTTGTGGAGGTGATAGTTCACACGTACGCACGAAAGACGTTATCATTTTTATGTGAATTGAAAGTTTGAACATAATTTATATATAATTATATTATAATGATTAATATGTCATAAATATCAGATATTTTCTTTATGTTTATTACTATAACCAATCATGAGAGACATTTATTAAAAACGAATTAGATCGGGTTGTGGAGGTGATAGTTCACATGTACACACAAATGATTAAATCCAATCCTATTTAATAGAAGTGGAGATGGACTTAGGTGTTGATATTATGATGATAAAACCTCAGAATATTTATTATACTATAGTTATTATTTCATACAGTAATAATAAGATTTTAAGGAAGTGGAAGAAGAAATATAATAGAAATACTTAAAGAAAACGAAACCTCTTATTTGACCGATCACCTTTAAAGAACTCATTATCACCTCAAAGGAGGGTATTATGCAAAAATTAAGGCCTCAAAAATGTGGGGAGGGATTATAAGAAGGTTTTTGGGTAGATATTTTCGGATCCAAAAGGTTTTTGTAGTGTGAGTAATAGAGAGGAATGGGTTTCTTTTTATAAGAGTGGGGAGGGGCACCCTCAGCATTATTAAAAGTATTAAATTAATATAAATTAAACTTCTATTAAAAATGGGCCAAACTCGTTTAGTTTGAATATAATATTATTATGATTCTTAATTTAATCATACAATTAATATTATATAGGTTTTAGTATGTTTTTAATCCTTATCTTTTTGTTTTAACCCCTTTTAACTCTTACCATTTTATCAAGAAATTTATACTTAGGGGGTTAAAATGATTACCAAATAATGAAAAAAATCCTTTTAATGATTAATTAATAAAAATTTTAGATATATATAATATTTTTGGATGAATATTATTTTTTATAAAATTTATATCATTTAATTAAATATTTTATTTTTTAAAATATGAATTATGTCAATTTTGACACAATTCATTACCTGACTTTCCTAAAATATCATAACAACATGATTCCTTAGAAAGAACTAGATTAAATAAATAATAACATGTGATATTAATCAATAGAATTTTTTTATGGTATATAATGTTTTAAATTATATTTTTTTAATATTATTAATATCATTTATTTGATTCTTTCTTTAATAAATCTATTACTACATCATCTTTGTGTCACAATTTAATTTAATTATTTAATTACTAAAAGATTTAAATATATTAACATGTTTTAGGAAATATTTATATATTTATATGTAATGTTAATAGTCTAATATATCACTTACATTACCCCATATTAAAATTGTTTTAAGAAGAGACATACTGATGACATATTTTCCATTACATTAAATTAAATGTTATAAATGTCATAATCACACCAAAGTGTCTTCCAATGGTCAATATTTCTACCCAAATATGGTTACAGTCGATAATAACTCATATAATAATATTAGTACAATTTTTAGAGGAATTTTATAATATTATAAGATTAATATTACCTTTAATTACTCTATTTACCTTTAATCATGGTAAATAAACAACTAAAGTTAACATTCAACAAAACTATTTTGATCCTATTGGACCAAATTTTTCATACTGATTACTACCATGTATGACTCTTTTTGAAAATTAATTTCATAATGGTTGTTAAATTAGGTTTAGCACTAACCCCATTGACAGATCGAGAAAATCAGTTTTTAAGTAAAATGTTCAAAAGTTCACATAGTTTTTCTATTTAATTTTTATTTCAAAATTCATTCAATGAACTAAATTTGATTAAATTATAAAAACATAATATAATTATACCTTATAACAATGTAAAAGTATAATCTTACAATATAAATAAATTAGGTCAAAAGTAGTTTTGAACTGAAATTTAGTATTATTCACTATTCATTAAATGATGAAATTTAACAAAAAAATACTAAAAATTTACCTAAAGTAAATTTGAAGTCCCTAACAAAAATAAGAAGTTGATTTTTTAAAGAGAACATATAAAAGTGAAAAACTCTAGATTTAAAAGGGTGTCACCATCAAATGGATGTAAAGCTGCATTTTTTTTGAAAAATAATTATTTTATCTGAAAATTAAATTTGTTCTTATATCATGTCTAGAAAACATATAAGATGAATTTTAAACATTAAATTGAATATATTAAATACATATTTCATTATTAAAATCCATCAAGAGTGATTTTATTATTTTATAAAATAACTTATTTACATTTAAATAGTTCTTTTCTAGAAAAAACACATCAGTTACGTTTGATTGTTTTTTATTTAATTTCATAATTAATTTAGTAACAAATGAATCATTATATAAATAATTTTAAACCATATTTTCATAATTTAGTCAATACATTTCATTCCCACCATTATAATGGCTGTGTGATAACTATCATATTAACTAATAATATTAATTTGTTCATTTATACTAATTGTGGAATATCATTTATGCTATCAAAAATAGTGTTTCCTATTTAAAAAAGTCAAGTTTTACATTATCCCCCATTTTGTAAATTGCATCCTCGAAATTTGAATTTGGGGTTGTTAACTAAGGCATGACTTTTCAAAATACCTTTATTACAATCCCATATTGTAAAAAGGATTAACAAAACATCCACTTTAAAAAAAAGAAAGTAAAGTAAGAAGGAAACTTGAGATAACATATACTAGTATTCTATGTCAGAAAACCTGGATATCGAAGAAAAAATAACTATGAAGTTAATATGGAGAGTGATATAAAACATGATCCAGAGAGGGTTAAAAATCCCAAAACCATAAATTTGTGATTGATTAAAATTTCAGTGATTCCTTAGTAAGAAAAGAAAACAAATAATGTATTTGTTGTAAGATCCTTCTCATCAGGTTGAGGAATTATAGTACCTCATGTACTTGGATCATAAGGACATATACTGATATGGGAAGTAGAGTTTCATCCTCTAGTAAATTTCCACCATAAACTCATCTTTTTCTCCAAATGATTAGTATTTAAGATGAATTTTTCATGCATGATTCAATAGAATCTACTTATAGAAAATCAAATAATCCAAAAAAGAATAACTATATACTTCTCCTATCTTGAAACATTAAACAAAACCAAAATGGTTAGTACAGTATAAGATAATTCTCTTAAAAATAAACCTTAGGATGATGAAAATATACTTTCAATCTACAAAATATAAATATAATAAAAAAATTTCAACATATATCATTCAAAAAATAACTATAATTATAATCCCTCAAAAAAATTTATAACTAAGAATAAATACCAATAATTAGAAGTGTTTAATCAAATAATATTCCAAGATAAGTTCAAATGTAATGCCCCAACCCCAGAATTCGGGAGCCAGTGCGTTAAAACATGGTGTGTAATTTTTTCCAGAAAAATATATTGATAATAATTACACTACTCTTTCTATTATTGAGTATCTTTGAGGTTTAGGTTATAGAAAACTAGATACAATTGATAATTTATTCCAAAAACATAACAAAGTTAAGATTCATATTGCTGTCATCACATAGGAGTACTCAAAATATTAGAAAATTTACTAAACCCTATATAAAATAGATTGAAAATGTAGGGTGATAATAAGAATTTCCAGTAAGGGGTTTTAAAATAATTGAAAAAAAAAATTCCTTTTTAAAACAACAACCTTTGAAATAATCACAAAAACATTTTTTAAGGGAAAAATAACACTTCTTGAGGCACTTCATCAGCATTTTTCAATGGTCAAATGATGATATTTTCAGAAAAACCTATTGCACAAGAATAATATGTATTTAATTAGAAATTGTAGGTAAAAAAAATTAGAGTGTGAATACATGTACAAGAATGCAGGAAATGTTGCATAATCCATAAATTGATCAAACCAACTCTAAAAGTTACATGCAAAGTTGTAAGTACAAAATTTACACACAAAAGTAATACATGATCAGAGTTATTCATAAAATGATAAAATTAATTTCATTCTTCATAAATTGTAAATCAAAAAATGACAGGTAAACTAATAGCATTCGTATTAAAGTTCAGAAGACAAGTGCTAAATAAAAATTATGCCATGTGCATTTACCTATATTGATACTCATAAGTAAAGAATCTTAACCAAGGATATTCTACTAGTCGAACAATATCTTGGTTGGTCATATTCTAACACATAGTGAGGGAATTTATAATTCTAGAGTGTGTCAAGGCCTACGCCAAGACTATAAAATTTCTATCAAGGCCTCGTGCCAAGACTATAAACTTTCTGTCAAGGCCTCATTCCAAGACAATAATCTATCTGTCAAGTCCTCGTGCCAAGAACATCATTTTTCCAAGGCCTCATTCCATGAACTAATTTTTCTCATGAGATATACCAATGAATCGAGAGACTATAGCAGGCATCACCTTTCACATAATAAGTCCAATACATTCCTCATATGTCTAGTAATGTCATATATTCAAAGTATCTCATACCAATTCAAATATTTAATTTCTTATTTCATATATTCAAGGTGTCCCATACCACTTTGAATACATCTCTTCTTATTTTATATTACTCAAGGTTTCCCATAAAACTTCAAATAATTCGTTTATTATTTCATAAATTATCAAGATAAGTCAGTTAACATTAAGAATATGGTAATAACAATTTTCTCAATGACATTCATAGACCAATAAAAATTCTTATCACATATGATAATAAATAAGGCACATAAGTAATGAATGGATGGGGTTTGTCACATAAAATGAGTACTTCTTTGTTTTAAAATCCTTGATTCATGGAAATCAATACTTAATAAAAATTACATGCCATTTAATACACAGATAAAAGTGGAAGTGAATATGGAATAGATTAAATCATAGACTTGATTAACTCCACCAATCATTGAAGCAGGTTCATCATGTGATAAAAAATTAAATGATCATAGCATGATAAAATGATTCTACACATTATTTTTCCCTCTGACATATTACTGCATACTTACATACTTAAACACATATTGGTTTAGTAAACTCAAAATTAATACATATTAAAATCTTAAGAGTACTAATTTTATCAGAACATTAATTAAATTCTGATAACCATCACTTGAAATTAGGGATTGGAAATCATATAAGTATATATATATATATATGACCATATATACAAGGTTTATATTTGAGTTTTACATAACCAAAACAAGGTTTAATAATTCCATAAAAATAATGGATACTTCATAACATTATTTAATCACTGATATCACTAGATTGAAATCGAAAATCATGTTAGGATTAAAATATATAACTGCATGAACATGAATATATAAAAATAGGATTTTTCATAATAAATACAAATCCATATTAACCGATAACATTATTCGAATCCAAGACATTATTTAAATATTGAAAATCATCATTTAAAAAACATAAAAATTATTTGGATTGAATTATATGTATATATCTGAATATACACAAAGTGTATATTCTGATTTTCATAAACAAAAACCTTGTTAAATTAACACTTATATCATTATAGACCTTAGAAACAATAATTATCATGAACATTTAGCCTTTGAAAAGCTAGAACATCTTATAGATGACACACACACACACATATTTATATACCATATATACATATATATGTTTATTCATGGTTGAATAAAACATAAGTAAACCCTAACAATTTCCATAAATTTTGAGAAAATCATATAAACAATGATAATCAATACTTAGAAGACCCAGAATAGGTTTCGATGGAATATTATATAAAACTGAATGATTATATATATATCTGTATATACAGAGTGTGTATATATGGACTTGCATAAGGAAGAAAAAACATAAAAATCCCTTACTTGAACTCAAGAAGCAGGTGGAGTCCAGTAGAGGTCGCTGGAGGTTTGGGAGGAAGAAAACTTGTAAGTTTTATAGGTGCCAAGAAAGTTTATATAAATAGTGTGTATATATTTTTATACAGCCTATCGCTCAGTTATGAAAATATAAACAAAGACCCGAACAAGACTCATGCAGAAGAAAAAAAATACTCCAATCGAGAAAATCCTAAGTAGATTGATAATTTGATAATGTATAATTATATATATATATATAAATAACATGGAAAAAATACATGGGATCCAAAGGGGTTTGGTTTTAAAATAAACAGAGGTTGTCGGGTCTGTGGAGAAGAATAAAAGAAGGGGTCACAGATGGAGAAAAGTGGACTCACAGGTGATAAAGAAGAAAAAGTCGGGAGAAGAGATGGTGATGGAAACTGGTGCAATGGTGCGTTTCCGAGAATAAGAAGAAGACATGGTGAGGTGGAAAATAAATAGATGGTCGTGATCATTCTGAGATTGATTAAACTTCTAGTAAGGTTTTGCGGTTTTAAAAATCTAATGGATGGTGGATATTACATCTCGAAATGATCGGGAGAATGTGGTGAGATGTATGATTTAAAATAGATGGACGTCTGTGACAAGTTTATTCACTGATCAGATTACCGAAGAAATGCAGAGGAATGTCACAACAGTGAGGATTCAAACTCGCGACCGAAACGTGCTATCCAAATCTCGCACGGTGAGATCGAATGACTGATATTTGATCCCCGATAAAAATTTCCACCCCAAAATTAAACGAATGAAAAAATAAGAGAGCTATATAAGCCTCAATAATCCAACTCCCACCAGATAATCACTTTCTCCCACCCTGGTACTACCCCTTACCGGTTCACAACCACAGATGCGCTCTGCGCCCACCCTCTTCCATTGTGCTTCCTTGCACAACGGCCTTGCATTGGTTCCTTTACACCCCTATGGGTGTGCATGACATGTTCCATCATGACCAGCCTGGCTAGCTATCTGAGGAGCTGAGGCTTGGCTGCACCACTGATAGTGGTGCGTGCTGCCTCTCCTGGCCAACTTTCTGACCTTAAAAGCCATTTTTTATTCCTTTCTTAAAAAAAGTAACTATAAATTTTATCAATTGAAATATTATTTTTATTTTTTTAAAATATAATAATTTTGATGTATAACTATAAAGTATAACTTTAATAAAAATATATATAACTTTAATATATTTATATCATTAAAAAAACATTTGAAATCCTTAAAATTCGTATTTATTTAGAATATTTAAAATATATCAAAACACTTGAAATGCTTAATGAAATCATATATTCTTTATAAAAATTAGATATTATACAATATATCTTACATTTGAAACTATAATTTGAAAAAAAAACGTTTTTGAAATAATTTTAACACTTAAATCATTTTGGTTTAATAAAACAATAACAATCACTTAATTTAAAATACATAAAAATAAACTAACGATCATTCATATTTCCAGAAGTTAAGAATACCCTTATAAAAACATGACTATGGAATTTCATAGCTTTAAATTTTTTTGGATTATAAATATGGTTCTCTATATTCCTATGATTTCTATCACCTGTTCCATTCTTCTAGAAAGTTTATTCTTCATTATGGATGGTCCAAGGGATGAGGGATACATGCTTGGTCTCATCGTGGTGTTAGGAGGTATCCTAGTGGCGCTACTCGGATTTCCATTAGTTTTATAGGCTACCAATAGTCTTTTGGCCTTGTTGAAATGTAACTTTTTAGTGTTTTATTGTATAAAATATATCTTTTTTTATTTTGAAAACATTGTTTAGATAGATCAGAAGTTAAGGAATGAAAAATAATCAAAACGAATAAGATATTATTATTACACATAAAATATGTTCATGGTGACACATTATCCCCTTCAAAGTATTGCATTATAACAATTATTTCATGCTCTTAAGATTTCCCACACCAACTTCTAAAATTAACTTTGAGGCCCCTAAAAGATATTTCTTATTTATTAATGATTAAAAAAATTATTGAGAAATTTTTTAGTTTAATACTTTGACTAGGTCCACCACTGTGGATAATCCACGGATGTCCTTAGATGGATTCCAAGGGTGGTTTTTAGTTCTTCAATCTCCCTGGACCAAATACATCATGAGCAATTAGGGTCAAACCTATGGATATAACACTCAGTTTATAGAGAGAGGCATGAGAGGTATGGAGCTCAAAGATTTGGGCATGAACACTTTCCTTATAGATCTATCAAACTATGTCATGCCTAAGAGTTCTGATGTCATAGAGCCTCCCATATATGCTGAAAATTAAAACCTTGAATAGATAAGCTGCTCAATGGTCACCCTCCGAAGTAGCTTCCCGAAATTTCCCAAAGGCTAGGAAATTTTTAGAGAGAGTGAAAAAATGAATATACCTTCACGATACTTTCCCCTATGACTATACTCTACAAATTGTGCAGTTTCTATATAGAAATAATCATAATTTTCTCCCTAATTGGTCCGAAGGATATTTGGGATAAGGGAAACTTGATAGAGGTGTTTTCAAGATAACTAAATATTTGTGAAAGGATGGTATGATTCTAAACATGAATTGACAATTAAGTTCTGTAGTAATTCGGCAGGGAGAGACAAAAGGTTTTTTGGTGATGTCTCATCTTCTATCTAAAAGTTTTAAGAAAATAATTTCTACTCAGTAAAAGATAACCATATTAAAAGATAGATGTTATTTCAAAAATACATATTAAGGTACCAAATCATAAAAATATAATATCATTCATTTAAGACAAGGTTCATGAAACTTCGGGTGCTACATATTCATTCATTCCCTCTCACAAACTCACTGAAATGAACTTCCTAACATCCACCATGATGTCCCTTCACTGGTCCCACTGGCGTTGATGATTTCCCCAGTTCCCTGTTAAATGGATTCCTAAAACGGTTTGAAACTCTTCGATCTCTCTGGTCCAAATACAGCATGAAAAACTTGGATAAATCGCATGTGGACATCTAAAGTTCCATGAGAGAATTACATGAAGTGTATGAAGATGGGTGACATAAACATGAATTTGAAATCTATAAAACAAATGGGAAGACTTGTCCTCAAGAATTTCAAAGTCCCTAACTTTACCGTAGTGACTGTAGGTCAATATTTGAAAAAGTTACACCACTTGGAAGTCGACCACTTGTGCATCATCTTGGAATTCCTCTAAATATTAAAAAATATTGGCTAGGGTAAATCATTTAAATAGTGCCTCATAATACATTTCCTTATGTGCATAGAATGGTAGTTGAGAATTAATCATAAGTAAATAGTCCAAGCTTGATCCTTGGTGGATTAGAAGTACAAGAGGAGAGTTTGATACATAGTAGAGATGTTTACATGACAGACAATGGTTTTCAAATGTCTCATTGCCTTCTAAACGTGAATTGGAAACTACAGTCTCTTGTATTTTGGTTGGAAGAGACAAAATACTTTTTTTTTCTTCTATTTAAAAATTTGAAGAAGGAATTATACATAGTAAAATATAATTAAATCTTTTGTGTTGTTATAATTTTATAGAGTTTTCTAAATCGACCTTTGATACCAACTTTAATGGCCCGAACCCAGAATCCTGGAGCCGATACATTAATACATGGTGTGTAATTTCTTCCATAAGAATATGATGATAAAAATTACACAAATCATTCCATTAGAAAGGATATTTTAATTTTAGGTTCTTGAAAACCATATACAATTGATACTTCTCTTCCAAAAACTTGAAAAAATTAAGATTTATATTTTTTCCATCACATAAGAGTACTCAAAAGCTAGGAAAAACTACTAAACCCTATAAGAAATAGATTCAAAATGTAGTGTCTGTATAATAATTCCTAGTAAGGTGTTTGAAAACAATTGGAAGAAATTACTTTTTATAACACAACCTTTGAAATAATCAGAAAACATTTTCATAAGAGGAAAAAAGCACTTCTTGAGACACGCCATCAACATTTTTCAATGGTCCCTTGATGATATTTTCAGAAAAACCTCTTACACAAGAATAATAAGTATTTACTTAAAAAATGCAGGTAAAACATAAATCAAAGTGGGAATACATGTACAAGAATGTATAAAATGTTTCATAATCTATATATTGATCAAACCAACTCTAAAAGTGACATGCAAGGTTGTAAGTATAGAATTTACACACGAAAGTAATACATGAACAAAGTTGCGCATAAAATGATAACATTAATTTCGTTGTTCGTAAATTGAAAATCATAAAATGACAGCTAAAATACTAGCATTTGTAATAAAGTATAGAAGATGAGTACGGAATAAACATTATGCCATGTGCATTTAATTCGACTGACAATAATAAGTAAAGTCTCTTAACCAAGGATATCCCACTAGTAGAACAATCTCTTGGTTGGTCATATCCTAACACAAAGTGAGGGAATGTATAGTGCCAGACTGTGTCAAGGCCTCATTCAAAGACCATAGACTTTATATCAAGGCCTCATGAAAAGGCCATAAAATTTCTATCAAGGCCTCGTGCCAAGACCATAATTTTTCCAAGGCCTCATGCCATGACCTAATTTGTCTCATGAAACCTACTGATGCATTGAGACGCTATAGTGGGCCTCACCCATCACATAATTAATCCAATACATTCCTTATATGTCTAGTAAGGTCATATATTAAATGTGTCCCATACCACTTTGAATATTTAATTTATTATTTCATATATTTGAGGTGTCCCTTACGACTTTGAACATTTAATTTCTTATTTCATATTACTCAAGGTGTCTCATACCACTTTGAATAATTAAGTTCTTATTTCATAAATTATCATGATATGTCAGTTAACATTTAGAATATGGTAATAATAATTTTCTCAATGACATGCATGGACCAATAAACATTCTTTGTACATGTGATAATAACTAAAGCACACAAGTAATGAATGGATAGGGTTTCCCACATAAAATGAAAAATTATTAGTTTTAAAAGCCTTGATTCATGGAAATGAATACTTAATAAAAATTACACTCCATTTAGTACACTGATAAAAGTTTCAGTGAACATGAAATAGATTAAATCATAAACTTGATTAACTCAAGAAATCATTGCAGTAGGTTAATCATGTGATAAAACATTAAATGATCATATAATGATAACATAATTATACACATCCTTTTTCCCTATAACATATTAATGCATACTTACATAATTAAACACATATTGGTTTAGTAAACTCAAAATTAATACTTATTAAAATCTTACAAGTATTAATTACATTAGAACATTAACTATATTCTAATTAACATCACTTGAAATTAAGTCTTGGAAATCATATGATTATATTTATATACCCATATATACAAAGTGTATATATAATTTTTACACAACCAAAACAAGGTTTAATAATTCCTTAGAAAATAATGGATACTACATAACATTATCTTATCACTAATATCACTAGATTGAAATCCAAAATCAAGTTTGGTTTAAAATATATAACCGCATGAACATGAATGTATAAAAATCAGGTTTTTAATAATAAATAAAAATCTATTTGAACACATAACATTATTTATATCCAAGTCATTATTTAAAGATTGAAAATAATCTTCAAAAAAACATAAAATAAATTTGGATTGAATTATATGTATATATATGAATATACACAAATTGTATATTCAATTTTTCATAAACAAAAACCATTCTAAATTTACCCTTATATCATTATAGACCATAGAAACTTTAATTATCACAGACATTTAGCCTTTGAAAACCTAGATCAGCTTATAGATGACACACACACTCATATATATAGAACTTATATACATATATATGTTTATTCATGGTTTAACCAAACATAAGTAAACCCTTTCAATTTCTATACATTTTTTGAGAACATAATTTAAACAATGATAATCAATACATAGAAGATCCAATATCATTTAGGATGGAAAATTATATAAAATTGAATGATTATATATATATATTTATATATATATATCCATATATACACATGGTATATATAAGGACTTGCCCAAGGAAGACAAAACATTAAAATCCCTTATCTGAACTCAAGAAGGAGGTGGAGTTGAGCAGAGGTCACTGGAGGTTTGGGAGGAAGAAAACCCGTAAGTTTTATGGTTGAAAATAAAGTTTATATAAACTGTTTGTATATATTTTTATACACCATCTTGTTCAATTATGAAAACATAAACAAAGACCTGAACAAGACTTATGTAGAAGAAAACAAATACTCTAATCAATCCAATCCTAAGTAGATCGATTGTTTGATAATGTATAAATATATATATATATATATATAATAAGAAAAAATTAGAGAGGATCCAAAGGGGTTCAATTTTAAAATAAACCAAGGGTGTCGGGTCTGTGGAAAAGAAGAAAGGAAGGGGCCGTGGATGGAGAAAAGTGGACTCACATTTGAGGAGTAAGAGAAAGTGGGGAGAAGAGATGGGGATGGACATTGGTGAACAGACACGATCTAGGGAAGAAAATTAAGATAGGGTGAAGTGGAAAAGAAATGGACGGTCATGATCAATCTGAGATTGACTAGAAAACTGGTAAGGTTCTGCGGTTTTAAAAAATAGAAGGATTTTAGCGATTATATCTCAAATCGATTAGAAGATTTCTATGAGACACGAGATTTAAAATATATGGACGTCCGTGATCGATTTAGTCCTCGATTGGATGATCTAAAAAACATGAAGGAAAGTTATGGTGGTGAGGATTCGAACCTGTGAACAAAATGTGTGGTCTAGATCTCATGTGGTGAGATTGAACAACCATGATTCGATCCCTGCTGAAAATTTTCATCCCACAAAGAAATAGAAGTGAAATTGAGACCACTAAACAATCCTCAGCAATCCATCACCCACTATATAAATCCCTCTCCCCCTCCCCGGTACTGCCTTGTAATGGTTTACCTCTATGGTCATGCTTTTCACCCACCCTCTACCATCGTTCCACCCCACACGCGAGCCTTGTTATGCTTCCTTTACGCCCCTATGGTTGCACGTGGCTTGTTTCCCCACGGTCGACCTTCCTATTTGGCTGGAGAGCTGAGCCTCAGCCGCACCACCGATGGTGGTGCATGTTTCCTCCCTCAGCCGACTAGCTGGCCTTAAAGGACATTTTTTTATTCATTGCTTAAAAAATTATCTATAAATTTTATTAATTTAAATATGATTTTGAATGTTTTAAAATATCATAATTTCAAACTATAACTATAAAATATAACATTAATTCAAATATATATAACTTTAATATATTAAAATCATTTAAAAAACATTTGAAATCTTTAAAATACATATTTATTTATAATATTTAAAACATATGAAAACACTTGAAATGATTAAATAAATCATATAGGCTTTATAACAATGAAATATTATACAATATATCTTAAATTTGAAACTATACTTTGAAAAAACTTTTTGAAATAATTTTAACACTTAAATTATTTTGGTTTAATAAAACACTAATAGTCACTTAATTTAATGGCCATAAAAAGAAACTAACTGTCATATATATTTCCAATTGTGTAGAAGACCCACGTAAATACATTTTTAGGGTATTTCATAGCTTTAAATTAATTTGGATTATAAAGATGGTTCTCTACATTCCTCTAATGCTTAGCACCCATGACATTCTTCTATCAATTTAATTCTTCATTATGGTTAGTCCAAGGGATGAGGGCTATATTCTTGGTCTCATTGTGGTGTTAGGAGGTCTCCCAATGGCACTACTCAGATTTTCCATTATTTTTTAGGCTATCCATGGTCTTTTGGACTTATTAAAATGTAACGTTTCAATGTTTTATTTAATAAAATATATATTATTTTTAATTTTCAAACATTTCTTGGACAACACGGAAGTCAAAAAAAGAAAAATAATTAAAACTAATAAGATATTATTATTACACTTAAAATATGTTTGGTGTGCCACATCTAACATTTAACTACAAATAACGTTAACCAATCTTAATGTCTCATTCCAAAATTCTAATTTCTAAAATCACATATTCTCAAAGATAGGTTAATCATTTCCATAAATAACCTAAATCACCACAAGTCCACAAAAAAACACATATTCTTCCAAAATAAAATTCAACCATTATGCCTCAAATAAAATCCCATATTATTCTATTTTTCTTTAGGCATATAGGGATCTAAAAATAATGAATGTCTTCCAAAATAACATTTATCACTTAATCTCCAAATCATTTTTCTATACCAAGGATATCCATTTGATACAACATAATTTCTAAAAATCAGTTTATTCTTATTCCATCAACTCGTTTAACTAAAAATAAAATGACATGCTAACTAGGGACTTCTTGTAGTCTAGTGGTAGGTGATAAAGCCTTGTCACACTTTGGTTGTGGGTTCAATTTCCACAAACTTTTCCGACACTATGGGATGTCACCCATCCTATAGTTTTTCCTTTTTTTAAAATTATATAGTTTAATAACATTCCCAAAATGAGATAAAATACTCAAAAATAACCATAACATGTTTTATCCACAAATTTTATCACATACATTTTATTTTGAAACATAAAATGTAATAACCCATAATTACCTCAAATTCAAAGTTCATATAACCCCTAATGGTTATCCATAAATTTGTAATTATGTCCACACAGGAAATGATAATTCTTAATCAAATAAAATTTTCACATAACAAACTTCTGGATTACACATACTAGAAAATAGTCTTCCAGGGTAATCCCATCCTCAAAAGATCATTAATGCAGTTAAATATTTTATCATCCTACAGTCTATTGTAACTCTTTAATCCTTTATATATATAATTTCTAATCATTTAGAATTATCTATGATCATTTAACCATGAATTTACATATTATTACTTAATACATATTACCTACAAAAAAACATAAATCATGTCATAAGGTTCCATAATTTCAAAACATGAGATAAGAAACAATCCATACCATTCGTAGTTCATTTTCACATTCCTCATCATTAATTGGAATGATACTAGGTATTTATAAAAATATATTTGTATGGTCCTCCTTGTAACGACCCTAATTCGGAGCCACTCAACTAGTACCCATACCCGGTTCGACACATGACCTCAATCGCATTCCTCTGAACACCAGAGGCTGCCAACTAGTAGCGAGGGCCTTGGGTAAGGTAGTTGGGGGAACTATGCCCTCATAGGTAATGGAAATAAAAGGAAGTAAATGATATATAACAGCGGAATCAGTAAAAAAAATTCTCATAAAAATTTAACAGCGGAAGTCTTTATAAAATTATAAATAACTGGAATTGAAGATATGATGAATGGAAGGTTATGAGTCTAATAAAACAGCCAAACCAAAAAACATGCTGGAAACAACACAGTAAAAATGAAAAGGAAAAACAAAGAAGCCAAAAGTCTCCTCAGTATCGCAAGCCCTAGCTTGGTCCCATGCTATCCAGCTCCACAGCAAGTCAGGTACTCAAAGTAGAAGGGCACCTTCCCTTATCTATACCTATAGAAAAATAGTCTGCTTAGGCCCAAAAACATGGCCCAAATAGGGTGTGAGACAAAGTCCTAGTAGGAAACCACCCAAAGATCTATGCCTAGCAGTTAATAAATACATGGAAAGTAAAGTACATGAACAATAAATTGGAAATACACAACTGTTACAATTCACAGTTCTAACAAATAAAGTACATAAGTAAACAGCCAACAACAAGAAGAAAATAGGTAACCCTCTAGGTAGCTCTCACAGCCTAACCCCTATGGTTTAACCTATAAGTACTAGAAACCCTCTAAGAGGCACACACAGTCTCACCCCTCTGGTTCAGCTATGAAATTAATAGACTCTCTAGAGTATAACTCACCGTCAATTCCCCCTATAGTCTCGTATCGTGCTAAAGGATCTCTGGGTTAGCACTCAACGTCTATTCCCCCTATGGCCCACGCCGAGGAACTATAGACTCTCTGAGGAAGCACTCAACGTCAATTCCCCCTGTGGTCTCACATCATAATTAAAAGATACTATGGAGAATCCCTTCCATCAATTCTCCATTTGGTCTACTACTCTAGGTTCTCACAGTCCTGAGTGAAAGGTAATACATGCTCATCGCGCGTGTACATCATCCAAGTAAACCTCAAGAACTACTTGGATATCAACTAAGGCTCAGCAGCATAACAAGGTAGCAGTTCCATTGTCCTACAACTAAGCATGACAACTAGAAAAATACCAAATAGGCAGAACAAGCATAGAAAACATTCAAAGTACAGTAAAGCTACCATAATCACAAGGAAAATATCTACTCTACCAATCAAGCAGAGTATGCAATACAACAAAGGCAAAACAGGAACACGCAATACCCCGTTCAAGGGAATTGGTGGAATTTGCACAAAATATTCATCAACTTTCTACTGAAAGGAACAAACCACCTACCTAGAGGTGAGAAGGACGATCTACTCGGATGTTGGATTTCAGTTTTCCCTCGGAGTGGACCCAGGTTAACACGCCTTGCTTTACCGGTCACGCAGTCGCACGTGCGCGACTTTGATGTGCGTATATATATATATGTATATATATATATATGTATGTATATATATATATATCAGTATATATATATATATATACCTATACACATAAAAGCGATGCGTATATATAACCTGCAATGTTAACAGCAAAATATTGCTAAAATTAACAACTCAGGTAAACTGAATCTGGGCCAGATAAAGGCCGCAAGATATACAACAATTATGTATATATATATATTCTTACCCAAACGTTAGTGATAAACATAGCCGCGCTCACCCGCGGTTGTCTGAGCGTGGTCTAACGGTCACAATACGCTGCCCACACAACCTCAATAAATTGTCCGAGCCAAGCTTTCTAACTCAAAGCAGTAGTTCATGCACACACGCTTCGACACAACCGCACACACACTCAAAGTCTGATGTGAAACCTAAAAACAGTAGTCTCACCCAAATATTAGTGCGGAAAAAACCATCGCACTTCAAAATAATCATCAAGAACTTAGATAAATTAATCAGCCTTTAAATTAAGCAGTGCAAACCAAAAAAGTGGGTTTTAGAAACTCACCCGAAACAACGGCAGCAGGGAAAAATCAACTCGGACCGCCTCACCTTCAGCGGTGGTCGCCGGAACACGAACCAAAGGGTCCCGATAAAACATCGCATACCCTAAAACAAGGAGACCACAACAACCTTGAATACATAAGAACACAAGAGTCTATCAAATCCTAATAAAGAGTTTCAGGTAAAACCAACCGGGCATCGAAACAACCCCAAATCGCAAAAGAGATAATAAGAAACATCAAGGAATTATATACCTTGATGAATCGACCCAAACCCAAAAAAACAATCTGGGCGAATCGATTCGTGAAGGAGAAGCCAGGAAGGGGTTGGTCGCGCACCACAGGTCTTACAGGCCGATATGCTGCTACAGCAAGTGTCTGCCATGGGGGCCTTTTCGGGTAGAGGGAGAAAGAGAACCGGGGAAGAGAGGACTCGCGCCGTGGGGAGGAGCCAAACCAAGGTGTCGTGCTACAAGCACTGTCCATGCGGTAGTCAATTGCTCGGGATCGCACCACAGAGAAGCCGTGATCTGAGGCCACGCCACAGCAGGTCCGTCGAGCCAGGAGGGGCTGTCCAGAGGGAGGAGACCCGGCTGATCTGTGCGCTGTGGAGGAAGAGAAGCTGAGGGGGGTCTGGTCGCGGGGCTGGTCGCGCAGCAAGGAGTCACGCCGTGCGGAGAGGGAGTCTTGTTCGGGTTTGGGGAGATGAAGAAAAAGAGGGAATAAATAAAAAAAAGAGAGAGAACACCACGTGGGGGCCGACATGATTAAAGAAGAGGGGAAAAAAGGGGAAGGGGAGAGTCACACCCCCCTTGCCCAACACCTCTTTTTAAAAAAAATTAGTTTTCTTCTTACTCATATATATATATTACTACTAATCTATATCAATATATATATATACATTACACTCTATGTATATATATATATGTTATAGGACATCATTAATGTTATATTTATAATAACATTCACAAGAATATAATAATAATAATAATAATAATGGTCAACAATATTTATTATTAGGATTAATTACACTTAAATCCTTAAATGGATTCTTCACCCATCATTTAATTAATTAAGTCAACCATAACTCTGTTTAATTACCCAATTATTATAATAATAATAATGATCAAAACTAATAATTATAACCAAAAATTTAATTAAACTCTCTCGTTTAATTAAATGCTTCATTGCGAAGCCGCCGCAATTATGATAATGCATTAAAAATAATGCTCCCTTTAATTAAAAAATTCAACATTAATTAAAATCCACTAAACTGTGATTTTTATTTATAATTCTTGGTCAAACTGCAAATTCACATTTAATTGTGTTTGACCACCATTTAAATAAATGCCTTTGTGCAAAAATTAATAATAATAATCACCCAACATTATTATTATTAAGAACATCCATTTATTTAGAATAATTAAATAATGTGTCTGCATTACATTTAATAATAATAATATTCCAACATTATTATTATTAAAACTTCCCATCAAAATAAAATATCTTTGAGCCAAGTAATCAATGAATTTATTTCACGCAATTAATTAAATTCACATTTTTAGGAATTTAATTATTAAAACATAATATAAATAATAATATCCTTATATTATTATTATTATTAAACATCCATTTAATCTCATTGAGTGACTTAATTAAATAGCATGTATTTTATTAAACCACAAAGTCAATTAAAATCCGTTGACCATGATTTTAATTTGACACTCTTTGGTCAAACTGTAACGTTACATTTAATGGCATTTGACCGCCACTTAAATAAACACGTCTGCGTAATATTTAATAATAATAATCTTCCAAAATTATTATTATGAAAAAATCCACATTTAATCTCATTCGACCATCATTTTATTAAACGCATTTTCACAACACTTAATAATAATGATCTCTCACTATTATTATTATTAAAACATCCATTAATTCAAATTAATTAGATATCCCTTTTTGAAAAACGGTCAACTGCGCGACTTAACCCGCATGGTCTAACCGCCCATGCGCAGCCCGATGTCACTGCTTGAACTGGTTCGCGCACTCGAAACCTCATTCCGAAGCGCGTTTTTAAAACTGAACCACCGATAAATAAAAAAAATAAAAAAAAATAAAAAAAAACGCGTATTTTATCCGGTCTAAGAATGTGGGTTCTTACAAACTAGCCACCTTAAAAACTTTTCATCCCTGAGAAGCCTTTGAGAACCAACAAAAACATCACCCGACCTACAAGGGCTGTGAAGTTTCGTTCAACAAGATCGCATTGTGTTCCCAATGCCCAATGCATCTTTAAGTGTTTCCTAAGAAAACCACACTTGAGCTTTTAAAACCCGAGCCAACACTCACTTGAAAACTCAAACACCAAAAGGAAGCTTTACATCCGAGGCCTTTACAGGGACCCCATCAATAAAAATGATCAATCTCAATCACCCAACATAAAGAGGTTACACATGCTTTCTCAGAAGACATCGTTGACCCAAAACCCGCACTCGTCATCTAACTGACGACGTGTCTTGAAAACCATTCGATTACCAACTGTGTGTAGACCAAAGTCCTGACCTGATCTTCGTTGACGTTTCGAAGTCAAAACGTCACAAGGTTATTGAAGACAACCATGACTTAGCATGGATAGGGTCAAAGATTAATGGAAACACACACCCCGTGAGCAACTACGAAGGAGATCGCAAGACAAGCCTACAACTTTGAAACTTTAGCGTGGCGTATAACTGACGCTATCCTAGTGCCTCTAGCATGAGTTCAAGATGGGGGACCTGCTTGTCGCATTCTAGAGAGTGCACTAAGAGGGAACCAAGGTCATCAAGAAGATCAGTCGTGCTACTAAGTAAGTATCGACACGTTATGGAAACAAAAGCGACACTACCAACCTTAAGATCTTCCATGTCGTTGCAAAAATAGATCAGCCGCTGACCAGCATGCGATATGAGAATATCTTAACCCATATGTGATGTTATAAGAACCTCGATCACCATGTGAACATCTTACACAGAAGATAATAAATAAACCGATCAACGTGTCAAAACACCCGAGTCAAAAGTTCTCCCGAACAGTGGGATGCAACTTATTTCTTAATTCACAGGCCACACTACCACGGAGGAAACCCGAAAATCATACTCAATAGCACAAGAGGTTTTACATCAGGGTCGTGTCATGTCACATAATGATTGTCCCAGATGACGTCATAACAAATCACCCCTTTAATAAGAAGCAAAGGGGTCAATGACCACCCATCCGAATGAGGATGTATTTCTAAACTGAAAAAGTTCTACTAGGAACAACGTCACGAAAGGCACCAACCTTAAAAGTTCACAACAAGGCATATCAGGCTCTAAGGGTGCTATCTACCATGGGATAGCCCCTTATGAAGCCCACGCGTTGACACTATCTCTTGGTCATGCAAATCAATTTAAATACTAGGTTCAAGAGCCATTTTCATTTTAACCATTTAAATTTTATTCATTTCCACCCTTAAACATTTGAAAGAATTATAAAAACACACAAGTATTGTTCACAACAAGTTCACTTGGTTTTCAATAAACACCCATGGAAAAACGAGAAAGTTAAAAGAACTTCCTCTTAACATTTAATCATTCAATGTTATTCAAACATTAGCAAGAAATTTAGCATCTAAATTCCTTTTACTGAAAAAGGCGGCCCCCAAGGGTCCCATTCAAGATCAATTCACTTTATGATTTACTTTAGAAACCTTTTTCATAAGTTCAAATACACGGGTTACCCTTTTTCCCAGTTATAAGGTGCCCATACACCTTACAACTAAAAAAACTAGTTCCATCGTATTCGCAACCAACAACATTTATCCATAACAACCTATCATTTATCAGCAAGCTACAATGTTACTACAAATAACTATCACAACACAACATTTTTAAATCACCAAACATGTTATAACATAAAAGTATGACATATAACAAGAAAGACAGCATGACATTTTATCACAGAAGCATGTTAATAGTATCACTGAAACGTGCTATCTAATCAAGTCATACTAAATTAATGCAAGACACGTCACATATTCAAGGCACAAAATCAATATTAGCAGGAAGTTTACTAATGAAACTACATGGCATGGCACATATGCATGCATATGAATCTCTAAGTGCCTAATATGATGCATGTAATGAAATTTTTTTCTTGCCATAACAGACCGAGGAAAATTTTCTTAGAACTTTTCATAATCAATAAGCAGTGTAAAGTAAAACATTCACCCAAGGTGAAATCATATCAACTGTAAGAACAACCAGTATGAATATCAATCCCAACCCTGGTCACTTGGTCATTTCCCATACATGGGGTGATCAGTCTCAAGCACGGCTATTAACCCAAGCGCCGACACATTCCCAGTCTCCTGTCTACCAACCCTGAAACAGTAAGACAAAAGGAAAAGAAAGAACAAGCTCCTCTGATACCACTTTGTAACGAACCGAATCCGGAGCGACTCAACTGGTGCCCATACCCAGTTCACTACATGACCTCATGAGCATTCCCCCGAACGCCAGAGGCTTCCGACTAGCAGCGAGGGCCTTGGGTAAGATAGTTGGGGGAACTATGCCCTCATAGGTAATGGAAATAAAAGGAAAGAAATGATATATAACAGAGGAAGTAGTAAAAAACATTCTCATCAAAATTTAACAGCGGAAGACTTTATAAAATAATAACTAAATATAATTGAAGATATGATTCATGGAATGTTTTGAGTCTAATAAAACATCCAAACCAAACAACAGGCTGGAAACAATACAGTAACAATTAAAAGGAAAAACAAAGCAGCAAAAAATCTCCTTAGCATCGTAAGCCTTAGCTTGGTCCCATGCACTCCAGCTCCACAGCAAGTCAGGTACCCGAAGTAGAAGGGCACCTTCCCTTATCTATACCTACAGCAACATAGTCTGCTTGGGCCCAAAAAAATGGCCCAAACAGGGTGTGAGACAAAGTCCCAGTAGGAAACCACCCAAAGATATGTGACTAGAATTTAATGAATACATGTCAAGTAAAGTACAGAAACAGTAAACATGAAATACACAGTAGTTACAATTCACAGTTCTAAAAAATAAACTACACAAGTAAACAGCCAGCAACAAGAAGAAAACAGGTAACCCTCTGGGTATCTCTCACAGCCTAACCCCTATGGTTCAACCTATATGTACTAGCAACCCTCTTGGAGGCACACACAGTCTCACCCCTCTAGTTCAAATATGAAATTAATAGACTCTCTGGGGAAGCACTCACCGTCAATTCCCCCTATAGTCTCGTATTGTGATAAAGACTCTCTAGGGAAGCACTCAACGTCTATTCCACCTGTGGCCCGCGTCGAGGAACAACAGACTCTCTGAGGAAGCACTCAATGTCAATTCCCCCTGTGGTCTCGCATTGTAATTAAAAGACACTCTAGAGAAGCCCTTCCGTCAATTCTCCCTTTGGTCTACTACTATAGGTTCTCACAATCCGGAGTGAAAGGTAATACATGCTTAGCGTGTGTGTACATCGTCCAAGTAAACCTCAAGAACTACTTGGCTATCAACTAAGGCTCACCAGCATAACAAGGTAGCAGTTCCATTGTCCTATGACTAAGCATGGAAACTGAAAAAATGCCAAATAGGCAGAACCAACATAAAAAACATCCAAAGTACACTAAAGCTACCATTATTAGAGGCAAAATATCTACTCTAGCAATCAAGCAAAGTAGGCAATACAATAAAGGCAAAACAGGAACACACAATACCCCATTCAAGGGTATTGGTGGAATTTGCACAAAATATTCATAAAATTTCTATAGAAAGGCACAAACCGCCTACCTTGAGGTGAGAAGGGCAATCTACTTGGATGTTGGCTTTCAGTTTTCCCTCGGAGTGCACCCAGGTTAACACGCCTTGCTTTACCAGTCACGTAGTCGCACGTGCACGACTTTGATGTGCGTATATATATATATATATATATCTATATATTTATATCTGTATATATATATATACCTATACACATAAAAGTGATGCGTATATATAACCTGAAATGTAAACAACATAATATTGCTAAAATTAACTACTCAGTTAAACTGACTCTGGACTAGATAAAGGCCGCAAGATATTAAAAAATTATGTATATATATATTCTTACCCAAACGTCGGCGATAAACATAGTCGCGCTCACCCACGGTTGTCGGAGCGTGGTCCAACGGTCCCAAAACGCTACCCAAAGAACCTCAATAAATTGGTCGATCCAAGCTTTCTAACTCAAAGCAGTAGTTCACACACACGCGCTTCGACACAAGCGCACACACACTCAAAGTCTGACGCGAAACCTAAAAATAGTAGTCGCACCCAAAGATTAGTGCGAAAAAAACCATCACACATCAAAATAATCACCAAGAACTCAGATAAATTAATCAGCCTTTAAATTAAGCAGTGAAAACCAAAAACACGAGTTTTAGAAACTCACCCGAAACAACGGTGGCAGGGAAAAATCAACTTGGACTGCCTCACCTTTGGTGGCCGTTACTGGAACACGGACCAACGGGTCCCGATAAAACACCGTATACCCTAAAACAAGGAGAGAACAACAACCTTGAATACATAAGAACACAAGAGTCTATCAAATCCAAATAAAGAGTTTCAGGTAAAACCAACTGGGCATCGAAACAACCCCAAACCGCAAAAGTGATAATAAGAAACATCAAGGAATTATATACCTTGATGAATCAACCCAATCCCAAGAAGAAATCTGGGTGAATCGATTCGCGAAGGAGAATCTAGGAAGGGGTTGGTCGCATGCCACGGGTCTGCCCGGTCGTTATGCTGCTGTAGCAAGTGTCCGCCATGGGGGCCTATTCGGGTTGAGGGAGAAAGAGAACCGGGGAAGAGAGGACTCGTGCCGTGGGGAGGAGCCGAAGCAGGGCATCGTGCTACAAGCACTGTCCAAGCGGGATTTAGTTGCTCAGGATCGCACCGTAGAGAAGTCGTGATTTGAGGTCGTACCACAGCAGGTCCGTCGCGCCAGGAGGAGCTATCCGGAGGGAAGATACCCGGCTGATCCGTGAACTGCGGAGGAAGAGAATCCAAGGGGGGTCTGGTCGCGGGGCTGGTCGCGCAGCAGGGAGTCGCGCCGTGCGGAGAGGGAGTCTTGTGCGGGTTTGGGGAGATAAAGAAAAAGAGGGAAGAAATAAGAAAAGGGGAGAGAACACCACGTGGGGGCCTGCGTGATTGAAGAAGAGGAAAAAAGGGGTAGGGGGGAGTCCCGCCCCCTTGCCCAGTGCCTCTTTTTATAAAAAATTTATATATTTTTTCTTACTCATATATATATATTACTACTTATATATATACGTATATATATATATATATATATATTACAATCTATGTATATATATATATATTATAGGCCATCATTAATGTTATATCTATAATAACATTCACAAGAATATAATAATAATAATAATAATAATAATAATAATAATGGTCAAAAATATTTATTATTAGGATTAATTACACTTAAATCCTTAAATGGATTCTTCACCCATCTATATAATTAATTAATTCAACCATAAACCTTTATTTAATTACCCAATTATTATTATAATAATAATGATCAAAACTAATAATTGTAACCAAACATTTAATTAAATGCTCTTGTTTAATTAAATGCTCTCATTTAATTAAACACTTCATTACGAAACCCCCTAAATTAAGATAATGCGTTAAAAATAACACTACATTTAATTAAAAAAATTCAATGTTAATTAAAATACACTAAACCTCGATTTTTATTTAATGTTCTTGGTCAAACTGCAACTTCACATTTAATTGCGTTTGACCACCATTTAAATAAACGCCTTTGTGCAAAAATTAATAATAATAATCTCCCAACATTATTATTATTAAAAACATCCATTTATTTAGAATAATTAAATAATGTGTCTACATTATGTTTAATAATAATAATATCCTAACATTATTATTATTAAAACTTCCCATCAAAATAAAATATCTTTGACCCAGGTAATCAATGAATTTATTTCATGCAATTAATTCAATTCACCTTTCCAGGAATTGAATTAATAAAACATAATATAAATAATAATATCCTTATATTATTGTGATTAAACATCAATTTAATCTCATTGAGTGACTTAATTAAATAGAAAATCTTTTATTAAACCACAACGTCAATTAAAATCCGTTGACCATGATTTTAATTTGACACTCTTTGGTTAAACTGTAACGTTACATTTAATGGCATTTGACCGCCACTTAAATAAACACATCTGCGTAATATTTAATAATAATAATCTTCAAAAATAATTATTATTAAAACATCCACATTTAATCTCGTTCGACCATAATTTTATTAAACGCGTTTTCACAACACTTAATAGTAATGATCTCCCACTATTATTATTATTAAAACATCCATTAATTCAAATTAATTAGTTAACCCATTTTGAAAAACCTTCAACTGCGCGACTTGACCCGCATGGTCTAACTGCCCATCCACAACCCGATGTCACCGCTTGAACCAGTTAGCGCACTCAGAACCTCGTTCCGAAGAGCGGTTTTAAAACTGACCCATCGATAAATAAATATAAAAAAATAAAAATAAAAAAAACTCATATTTTATCCGGTCTAAGAACGCGGGTTTTTAAACACCTGATCCCATTCGAGAATGTTATTCATAGAACATTGATTTGTAAAATGACTATACTCTAAATATTTAAAACATTAAATTGATAACTCATAAATAACTTCATTCCCTTTCCTGGAGTCAACTAAATAGATCTATTTTCCTTATCAGGTTATTGATTTATGACCTTCATTAACTCATCTATAACATCTTCACATCCCCATAAAAAATTTTCCTAGGTGTTTTTTCCACATCCTTGATCCATATTTTGATGAATATTCTTACCTTTATTGTCATTATTACCTAAACATCCATAGGCATTTTTTTCTCTCATATATGATGCATCAAACAAAGCTTCAAGTTTTAAGTGGTTAATCATTACTTCTGATAGTTGGTTTAGAATAACCATGAGAGTTCCCATTAATCTTCCATTTTATTATATTTTTTATTCAGATAACGACCACATTTTCATTCACATCTATCGATACATTGTTTCCTATAGGATCTATCCATTTACTAAAATAAAAAAGGTTAGTGTGAGTATATCAATAAAATTGTCATATACTATATTATGAGGAAGATAAAAAGTAAGATATAATTATTCATGTTATCTCACTCATTCAATTTATCTAAAATATACATTACAATATCTATTATTATAATCATTGTGGTTATATATAACTTGTAACATATTCATAAATATCACCCAAAACTCTAAATTTATCTAAACCATCCTC
The DNA here is from genome assembly GCA_963277665.1 of Viscum album. Classification (NCBI taxonomy): domain Eukaryota; kingdom Viridiplantae; phylum Streptophyta; class Magnoliopsida; order Santalales; family Viscaceae; genus Viscum; species Viscum album. Next base: position 2,067,223,558 of record OY728131.1, read on the forward strand.
TACCACCAACTATAAGGCCCTAGCCTTAAATGTTACATAATCTTGAGTTTAGTCAAGAATTAAAATTGATGATCTTTTCAGGTTTAGAGTTTTATATAATTTGGCCATAACTATTACATAAAAAACCATATAAATATAAAGTGGACACTTCCAATAGTTACCATTTCATTCAAAACAAAAAAACTTTTAAAAATATACATGATTTCTTTTCATGTTTAGTCATCATAACATTTTCTTAATTCCATCCCTGACAAAGTTCTCCCTTAAATCCTAGTAAAAATATTTGAAAACTTGTGATGAAAAAAAAATCTCAATAAGGGATACACAAATAAAGAAAACTGTTAGCCGTGCGAAAAACATATAAACTATGAATACTTTATCATAAAGTAATAATTTAAACCTTTAAGAAGTAGTAAATACTCATCACTGAATATGAGCTTATTTCGTACCATTTATATAATCAAAATATTACTATTAAACCAATAGAAATAACATATGACATATAAAGGTAACTTAATCATACTTAAATTGAATAACCATACGATCAACTTCCACACTTATCACTCTTGCAAATGGAATAACCATACACCCGACTTCCATACCCAATGCATTGGAGGATAAAACATGAAAAACCTTCCTTGGATTGTCATGGAACTACCCTTATTTGGTTTATCATGTAACCATCTGTCTTTGGTTTATCACGTAACCACTCATCAAATGTCCAAGTACCATTATATAATCTTAACACATAAAAGAGTGCAATTATCAACATTTCAGTCATAAAACTTCATATTCAATCATAAGATATCACTTCAAGATATTGAAATAGTAAATCCAATTTCAAAACCATTTTCAATACACAAATACCCAAAAAGGGAATAATGTATTTCTTTTCCCTTTAAAAACATTAAGGCTTATAGAGGAATCCAAATATCAAATAACGGTTGTGGAAGCAGGGAAGTCGTTGTCGCTGCATACGTTAAAAAAATTACTTTTAGAATTTTGTAAATAAAATAATGAATTTTATATTAAAACATTCCTTCTAAAAACCTTATAATGAATTAAATTTCAAAGGGTTTAATTATACACCTTATAAAATAAAGTGGTGTATAACATCAAAATATGCCTCAATGAAAGGAGATCGAGATGAAGTCCCTTACCTAGAGTCTAAATCATCTCGTATGTTTTTTATATTCCTAAATAATAAACTTAGGTTAATTTATACTTTCTTGAGAAACTGTTTCAAGATAATTATTAATTTTATATCACTTATTACCATTTTTTAACAATTACATAATGATTTAAGTTCATGTTAGACATTTTATTGATATTCGATACTTGAGTCGAAAATGAACATAGTACGATGTCAATAGTCCATTTGGTCATAAGTGTTTCATCTCTAGAATAATATTCATGAAATTATTATAATTTTTATACATAAATTACTCCTTTAAATTAAACCATGAACTGTGGTTATGAAAAAAGAACAAAGTAACACTCATGGAGACGGTTAGGCGTACAAACAAATTAGTAACATTTTCCATTTTTCATTGATCATCATTAAAAGAAGTTTATTATTATTTTATCTTTACATAATGATCATAACATCATAAATATCATATAAATAATTTATATATAATTATATATATATATCATACAAGTGATATAATGAATAAAAATGACTCATATTGCTTCGTGGAGGTGACAGTTCCCATATACGTACGAACAACATTATCATTTTTATGTGCATGAAAAGTAAGAATGTTATAGATTCATTATTTTCATATAATATTTATTATTTAACTAATATCACATATGAACATTAATTCCATTATTATAACCAGTCATGAGATATGGTTATGAAAAACACATTAGATTGGTTCATGGTGGTGATAGTTCACATCTACACATGAATGATTAATTAATTTCCTATTTAATGGAAGTGGAAATGGATTTAGGTTATGATATTATCATGATAAAATATCAATATATTTTTGATACTGGAATTACTATTTCATATAGGAAGAATAATTTTTAAAGGAAGTGGAAGAAGAAATAAAATAGAAATACTTAAAAAACGATACCTCTTCTTTGGTTGATCACCTTTGAAAAACAACTTAACATATCTAAAGAGGTTGTTCTACCTAAAATAAGGCTTCAATAATGTTGGGAGGAATTATAGGAAGGGTTTGGGTAGATGTTTTCTTTAGAAAAGGTTTTTGATGTGTGAGTAATTGAGAGGAATGTGTGCCTTTTTATAGGAGTGGGGATGTGAACCCTTGGAATAATTAAAAGTGTTAAATTAATATAAATTCAATTTCGATTCCAAATGGGCCCAAACCCATTTATTTATAATATATGATCCGTATGTGCCTAAATATAATCATTCTATGAATATTTTTCATGTTTTAGTATTTTTTAATCCTTATTGTTTTTAACCCCTTTTAACTCTTACCATTTTATCAAGTAATTTACACTTAGAGGGTTAAAATAATTACCAAATCATGAAAAACGCCCAATGAATGAGTAATTAATGAAATTTTAGAGATATATAATCTTTTTTTCAGAATATTATATTTTTATAAATTTTATATCATTTAATTAAATATTTTATATTTTAAAATATGAATTATGTCAATTTTGACACTGATTGTTACATGACATTTTAAAAATATCATAACAACTTGATTCTTTAAAGAAACTAAATTTAATCAATACTAACATGTAATATTAATACATAAAATTGGTGTATGACATCAAATATTTAAAATTATTTTTATTTTATAATTATTAATATATATTTTTTGATTCTTTATTTAAAAAATCTATTACCGCATCATCTTTGTGTCATAATTAAATTTAAATATTTAATTTCTAAAAATTATAAATAAATTACCATGTTTTAGGTAACATTTTTACCATTATAAATAATATTAATAGTCAAATATATTAATTACATAACCCCACATTAAAATTGTTTTAAGAATAGACATATTTATGACATATTTGCCTTTACTTTAAATTAAATATTATAAATGCCATAATCACACCCTTGGGGATTCAAAAGGTCACAATTTCATCTCAATCATGGTGATTATAGATAATAACTCATAAAAAAGTATTATTACATTCTTTAGGGTAATTTTATAATATTATAATATTAATTTTACTTTTTATTACCCTATTTACCTTTAACCACAATAAATAAAATACTAAAGTTACTATCAACCAAAAATAATTTTTTTCCTACTGGAACACATTTTTCATACCAATTATATACATTTATTTCCTTTTTTAAAATCCAATTAACTGAAGTGGTTAAATTATGTTTAACACTAATACCGCAACGGATCGAGAAACCATGTTTTTTTATGTAAAAAGTTCAAAAGTTCACATAGTTTTTATATTTAATTTTAATTTTAAAATGAATCCAATGAACTAAATTGAATTAAATGATAATAAATTCATATAATTATACCTTAAAACCATGTAAACTTAAAATCTATCAATATAAATAAATTAGACGAAAAGCAGTTTTTAACTAAAATGTGGTATTTTTGAAGGATAAAAGAGGAGCTTATCATTTACGACAACATGGGTTCACTTTCTTCAGAGTGTAAGTATATAATACAAGGATAATCCCTTAGTTGACACCACTTCATCCCTACTTTAGGTTTCCATTTAACTAATATAATGGCTTGAACCTCACCGGTCTATTACTTTGTAAAAATTTGATGTGGTCAAACACGACACGTGTTATAAAAATAATTTTTTTGATAATAATAATTGATAAGAGTGGTGTGAAAATATTTGGTGTTAATTATATTAAATGGTTTTAATTTAATCATTGTGAAATAAAAGAAATAAAATTAAATTTATTTAATTCAATGAGGGGAGACGCATGGAATAAATTATAAAGGAATAAACTATAATAAATGAGGCACATGTAATAAATTATAAAGGAATGAAATTCATGTGGTGCAACCCCTTATAGCTGAATCCATCTCGTATTTTGGAATATTAAAATAATTATAATAATATTCATTTAATAGATTATAAAAAAATAATAATAAAATGATAATGAAGAATTGAAGGGGTTCCCAAACCGTGCGTGAATATCATGTGATTTGAGAGAGGGGGAAATTATAAGATAATAATGAGTGTCAATAATAATAGTAATTATTAATGATAATGATGGAGAACCATTGATGAAATTGAAAGAGGATTTATTTCTATTAAATAATAATGGTAATGGTGGATTTTGGTGTGTAATAAATGGAGAGTTTCCATAATATAGAGAGTTTCCATTAATTTGGATGTTTCCATAATGTTGGTAGTTTTCATAAATTTAGATATTTCCATAATTTTGTTTTTTCCATAAAGTAGGGTATTTCCATAATGATGGGTGTGATTATTAGTAATTGTTTTAATAATAACGTTGATGTGAGAAATGGAGTTAGGCGTTAATTGGGAGAAGAAATCGTGACTGAAGAATTTGATTGGAGAGAGAAAAGGGAATGAGATAAATAAATTAAAATGAATTAAATAAATCAATCAAGGAAGTGATGGGGCATGTTGTAAATGGAGAAAAGGAAGGGGGAGGCCCCACTTTTTGTGGATTGGGTGAAAGATTGGAAATAAATTAGAGAGAGAGTGTGAGAATTAAAAGGGGAAGTAATAAAAGAAAAGAAAAGGAAATAAATTAAGGAAAAAGGGAGTGAGGAACACCAAATTGGATAGAGAGTGGTGCATGGCTTTGGGTATTTGAAATAAATCAATTAAAAATAATAATATAATAAACATGTTATTTTTTTTGTTGATAAAACACTTTTTTGACCGTAACTTATTCGTGCGACCTCAGTTTCACGAACCATCTATGGCAGTGCGACCTAGATTCCAAGAAAGAAATTTCAAGTCCAATATTGGATAACTTTTTCGGGTTTTTGTATCGCGTACCCTAAGCACTCGGAAAATAATATATTTAATATTATTATTAAATCGTTTACCCACTATAACTCCAGCGTGTGACGTCCGATTGACTTCTCATCAGGGGTGATGTGATCCTGTCGTTAATACAATCAATTCAAGTCTAATTTGGAATATTAAATTATGGTTCATGGCTTGGGACCATGAAACAACCAATAATAATAATAATATTGTTATTACGAGATCTTGTATTCAATATATCTCCTTTATATGGTGTTGGAATGGCAAAGCATCTGTGACGTTGCAACCCTTAAATTAAGACTGACGATTCAAAGAACATAAATCCTATATTAATTATTCCAATGGATTGGGATGTTTTTACTTGGTCAAACCATGTGGGTTAATGCGATCTTCTTTAATGGGGAATTAAGCGTATCTTAAATCTTCACCCCATTAAATCTTTAAAAGGGACAAGAGATCATCCTCCCTTGTTCTTTCCCTTTGTTCTCAGCTATGAGATGCTAGAACCTTTCAATCATTCCTGTAGGAGTTGCACAATCAAACTTCACTCCTCGGATCGGTTTGGCTCTATTTTGATGCAACCAAGCTGTATCGATCAATATTCGATATAAGGTATTTTTTAACGTCATTCCTTTGGGATCATCTTCCCTTGTTTTTCCTTTCCATCTTATAGCTTGTAATCTCCTTGCTTCTAATGGGGTTTTCTTGGGTATTGGTTGGTGCAGACGTACCGTGGCATCCTCGGGTGGATGCAGTTGTCGCGAGAGGAGGATCATGACCCATTGTGTGGATAAAGAATGTCAATAACTCTTCGAGGTAGAGGATTCGTGGCTTCTCTAATTGTTTATGTGCAATCATAGAGTTAGCATGATTTAGCCCTTTAGATCATAATGGAATTGACCTAATTAAATAGTTGAATTGTATTAAAAGAATTGGTTTGATCGCATGTTGTTGCTTTGTACCGTGATAATAGTTTGCCTCTTTTTTTTCTAGATAGAGTGATATCTATGCTTGCTTTGATTAGTTGTTCATTCTTGATGGAAATTGATAAAGAACATAAAGCCGGAATTAATTGATAATTAATTGGCTAAAGATAAAGAGGCATGTAAATGAATCCGGTTGTTGCTGTTGTTGTAGTTGTTATAATTTAATGTTCATCAAATTGGCATATTATGCATGTGGGTGTCAGGGAGGAGACAAGTGATGATGGAATGGGATGGATGTTTTTGTTGGATGCTTGGTGACTTTGATTGAATGTTTATCTGCTTTACATTTTCCCACTGCTCATGGAAGCTGGTCTTGCTTACCCTTCTTCCGAAAGAGGCGAAGACGCGCGGGGTATGCCACGTGATTTCCGTGCCTAACTTATCAAAGGAGAATGGGTCCACGCTCTTGCGATAGGCAGCAAAGACTCGACTGGTAGTACATCTACTCACCGTGTTGATCCCCCTTCTGTTTAGTAGCATAGAATACTTTTCTAGGATTCCTGGGAATATGGGAAGTAATTCTAAAATGAATATTTGAATAAATGGTGTTAACCCATGGGGTTGGTGTTTGCTGAAACATAATGATGAGGTAGTAATCTTTTGAAGGAAAAATTGACTTTGGGTGTGATGATAATGAAATTTAATGAGTAATTTTTCAAGGTTAATTAATGTGTAAAGAATTAATTAACGTAAATTGGAATTGATAAAAAAGGGAATAAAGGAATATAATAAAGTTTTTTAATTGGTTGTGTGCTTATAGGATACCTAGTCTTATAAATAGCAGTCCGAAGTCCGAGAGACGTTAGCTGCAGTTGAGACTAAGACTAGGTTATGCCCATAGTGTGGTTGTGAGTATAATATATTCTGTATCTTTTTTGTTTCTATACGCTACTCCACCATGTCGGTAAGGGTAACTGACACCCCGTGGATTCTGAGCCCTAGGGTGGGGGGGTGTTTTCCCCAACATTCTGGTGGGAGGATGAATGGCTGACTACCCCCATTGAACTAACTCTATTCTCTTGGTAGATACTTGTGTTGGTAGGCATAATGGTTAGTTTTTCCCATATATGTGTGTAGAGGGCTGTAATGTCTTGTGGTTATTCAAACACATATATTTTGGATATAGTATCCTATAGACTACTATAGGTGTAACGTGTATAGGATATTATGGCTTTAGGATCCTTACTCGGCGTATGGGCTGTGATGGCTTGAGGTATAATACCCGACGTATGATACATGTTATGCGAGCTGTGGGGGCTCTTGGAAACTACCTGGTTATTTTGGTTGTGAGGATGGTGTGGTGCTTAGCCCAGGTGTCTATGGGAAATCCTTTATGGTGCACGTGGTGAAGATTGTAGAGATTAGCCCAGGTATGTACGGGCAAGCCTTTGGAGAGAGATGCACATGACGTATGTCGTTAGGGCAAAGCGGAAAACCAGCGGGGAAGTAGTAGTGGGGTACCCTTGATATTCTTTATTATATGATATATTCTTGAATGTGGTACTTGGTGAGAGTAGCCATGGTGAGGTTGGGAACTTAGTATACCTATTTAGGTGATGAATTAGTTTCACTTGTTGTTCACTGTGCTTTAGCATGATTTCTTTACTTTGCACGAGAGGCTTCAGGGAGGATCCTACTGAGTATACTGTTATACTCACCCTAAGTATATATAAACGGGTTTTTAGGTCACTTGGAGTAGGTTTGAGATCAAGATGGTTTCTACTATCTTGGGGTTACAGGAGATATTCGGGCTTGTGGTTGTTGTTGTTTTTACTTTCTTTTGAGTACTTATAGTTTTCCCCTTTTAATTGTAGTACTTTTGCATGTCATTTCATATGTGTACTTGGGTTTTCATTTATATTTCAGTATAAGTTGGAGTTGGATGGTTTCTATCTTATCTCTCTCTTACACATGTGTTCTATTAGAGGGTAATGCCTCCCATTTTGTGTGTTACTATACCCTCGTTGCTAGTCGCTAACCCGGGGCATACTGGAGGCTGGACTCGGGGGTCATTATCTCCCTTCTCACGTTGCCGGCCTAAGAGGGGTACACTTTGTGGGGAGGGGCTCATGACAACTACGTTCCTTGGCTCTTATAAGTTTAATGAAATAAATTTTTAGTCAACTAAAATGTAGTATTTTTCATTGTTCATTAAAATATAAATTTTATCAAAAAGATACTAAAAATATATCCAAAGTGAATTTTAGTATCCCAATTCCAAATAAGAAGTTTATTTTCTCAAATATAACATATCAAACTAAAAAAAACTAGATTTAAAATTCTTTTTCCATCAAAAGTTGGTAAAATAACATTTTTTTGAAAAATACTTCTTTCATCAGAAAAATTGAATTTTTATATAATGTATAAAAAATTATAACATGAATTTTTAACATTAAATTAAATGAATTAGATATATATTTCATTAATAAAATTCATAATGAGTGATTTTTTTATTTAATAAACTAACCTATTTTTATTTAAATATTTTTTTAGAAAAACACGTCTTTATATTCAATTGGTTTTTATTTAATCTCACTATTAATTCAGTAACCAATGAATATTTATATAGACATGTTTAAATAATATTTTCATAATTTAGTTAATCTTTTTTCATTCCCACCACTCTAATGTCTATGTTATAACTATAGTATTAAATAATAATATTAAGTTGTTCATTTATGATAAATGTGGTGTATCATGTATGCTATCGAACATAGTGTTTCATTAAAAAACACAAGATGTTACAAAAACTACTTTTTACAGTGTAGGAATAACCAATACACCTAAATTTTGTATGGGGAGTCACAACCCAATTATAATAATGAATTTAGACTATAGGAGTCACAAACCAAACAAAATTTACTTTATAATCTAGGAATCATGACATAAATAAAGTGAAGAAGAATGATTTTTCATGTAATATATTAACCAGAATAGTGAGTGTATTTGAAAGATATCAAGAATTTTTTCAGACATAAGAAAAAAGAAATAAATAGAAAGAAGAATAATAAAACATAGGTATAAGTTCTTGAGTGTTTGATCATCTTGATTGTATCATTATGGAAATAAAATAATTCATAGACATATACGTTCATCCGTTGATAGATCATCGAACAATAGTGATAACTATTCTATACTAATAGAATGTACAAAACTTCACAGTATCAACACCACCACACTCTTCGCATTATATCTCTTGTAAATATGAATGCTCTCATAAAAATTATCATATCAAAATTATTTCCACCACTAACCTAGTACTATAGTAAGGATCTAGATCCTTTTAAATGTAAATTATCTCAACACATATGAGAGAGGATAGAGAATTTAATATATAAAAATTATAAAACTAAATTATAAAAAAGATAGAGAAAGTGATATTATCATTGCATAAATATCACTCAACTCATAAATAAATTTTTTAATAATAAATAATAATTCAAACCATTTTAAAATCACCCGATTGAATATTTTGAAATAATTTCATAAATATAAGTAAATAAAATATCCCTTGAAAATTGAAATTTTGAATTTGAAATATGAAATTAAAAAACATTCCATTTAAAAAACCTGATAATATGAGGAGAATATAAATAATTAAAAACACTAAATTAATTATATTAAAGAAATTTTGAGTGAGTGAAATATCAACTAATATTAATTTCGAAATAATAAAATACGAGACAACATGACAAAATAATAAAAAATATTTTTGAGTTTCAAGCTGTACGTTTCAGGTGTTTAGATTAGAAACACTTATATTTTAATAAAAACATGTTTATAAGCATTGAAATAATATTGGAAAATGTTTTAAATAATAAATTTAAATATATAAAATGAACATGCAGTAAACTTATATATGATACAAAAAATAAAAGAGAACATTTTTTAGATTTTAGGAAAACCTATAGAAATTCACTGAACTACATAGCCAAATTCACATAGGTGGTTTTCTTGTGGGTGTTTTTCTCTATGTAAGATAATTGAACAGGTAGGAAAATTCATGTAATATAATTGACCGAGTAGGAAATTCAGGTAAGGGATTCATCACATTGGTGATTCGTGTATTCAAATTTTGAAAATCTGTAAATAAATTGACTTATAAAATTTTATAGCTAGAAAACCATGTAAATGACATAATAAACTTTTGGTCTAGTTGAATTATATTTTTAAAATATCATTATCTTTATAAATATTCATGAATAACCTTATTAATATTTATAAAACAAATGTTTTTATTAAAAAATAGTTGCAAAAGTGTTTGAAAAAATTACAGAAACATACTAAAAACATTCTCTAACTTCAAGACCAATTTCAGAAATGATATATATCAATTTAGAAGATTATTTATTATAATGAAATTTATAAAAAAAATTATCTTTCCAAAAATAAAATCACTCAATTTGGATTTTGTTAGCTCGATATACGTTTGAAATACAAAGGGTAATCAATTCTAGTAAGTCAACTATATGGATTTCAAAGAGTCTATGTAGTTCACAAGTTGGTTATGAGGTTAATCATCTAGTAACATATTGTACAATATATTTACTATATGGGAAAAATATAAAACATTTATAAATGATATTTTAATATCTTAAATGAATTATTTAGCTTAAGAACTCAATATAAAACTTGTATAACATGTTATGAAAAATAAAAACCTGAAATATATAGATATTTTAAGCAAATAAATATAATGAAATACTCAAAGATAAACATAATTTAACCAATATAAAATTTAGCATATTAATAGATTTAATTGAAAAAAAGAAATATTTTTAATTATCAAATCATAAAGTGGTTCAAGGATCCACTCAAAAATCCCTTTTTCAAATAATAACCCCAATTATTTTTTTAAAGAAAATAGTTCCAAGCACCCTTTTGTAAAACATTAATTCCCATTTAAAACATTTCAAATGACCATGAGACATAATTAACTAAAAAAATTAAATGGAACAAAGGTGAAATCCATTAATTTTATAAAAAACATTAAAATATTACATAACCCTTTTAAAATGAGACTTGCATAAAAAAAATTTCAAAACATTCTTATCCCTTTAAGAAATGAAACCAAGAATTTTTAAAACATTTGACATATGACATAGGTCCATGGAACGACTTTAAAAAATTTAAAATCAATTTAAAATAAGAACAGGTTTGAAATACAAATTTGATTCCATAGGGAAACAATTTAAAACATTATTAACAATTTAAAAGATCCTCAAAATAAATTTCACAAACACTTGGTATATGACATGTCCATGTTAAGTGTAAAATACATGTAGAAACCATTTCAATCCCACTATGGACCTATAATATGCTTCTAAATTCTTAACAAATTATTTAAAATCATATAATAAATTTATAACATATATTATAGGGAAATTACAATGAAACACCCACCTCGTTCAAGTATATTTACAACCGAAGCACATCACATTAAATAGAGAACACACAAACAAGCCATGATAGATCCTCCTAAACCTCCAAACAACCCAAATCCCCATAATTATAATCATATTGAACCCTAATATCATCTAAAATAGTTGTTAGGTTATATTAATGAGTATAATATCAAGAGAGAGGGAAAGTTAAGAGGATAAGAGAAGAAAAAAATGAATAAATACCTTATATTCCACATAAAATTAAGAAAGTTCCCCCAAATAGAAGGATAGAGAGGGGAAAACTATGAATGCATGCCTTATTGAATGTCCAAGAAATAATGTGTAAAGAGATGCCTAGAGTTACAAATCCTAAAGGTGGAAATGGAATTTCATCTTTTTGATTAAATATGGGTAGACTATATAATTTGGATACACAGTTTTCCAATTCATGCACCAAACACATAGACGAAACTGCCTAAAAAACATCCTCACATGGTTTATCTATAATGTTTACAAACAATTCACTAGTTATATAAAACCCTTATTTGAAAACTATAGATCCTAATGAACAGTTTCCACATAGTTTCCACTTACCATTTCCAAGTCATGCACTAATAACCATATTCACCTAGTGACTCACATAGTTTACCCTAAGACTAAAATTACTTGGACTAAATTGTATAATACCCATGCAAGCAACTATGCACTATAAAAATGAATTGAAAAACTTACTCTATATAGTTAGCTATGTGGTTTCCCAGGAACTATGTGTGAAAACTGTGGAAAGAAGAAAAAATTATATATCTTTTGAAATTTAACAACAAATTATTCAAAAAATAAACTCAACCAAGAATAAGATGAAATAATAAAAAATATAAGGTAATCGTGACATGTGGGTGTCATAGCCTATATTTTACTTTCTTTACAAATACTTGTAAATAATATAATTTTTAAAGTTTACTAGATGGATGGATTTTTTCCCTCTTATATCCATTTTTCATAATGGGGATTAATCTTTATTTTTTATTTGTTATCTAAATTAATTTATATTCCTATTATTTTAGGAATTTTTCATTTAAAAAACACAGGTTAATGTTTTAGAATAATAAAGAAAGGGATTACATTTCACTTATGTATATTTTTATCTTCAACTAGAGGTTTTTTTTAACTTCATTTTTTTCATGTTTTCAGTTTTTGGAATTATTTTTAAAATTAATTTATTTAATATCCACTAATCATCTCATTGAAATAAATTTATAAAGTGTATTGTAATTTTTTTTACAACCTTGTTACAAAATAATTAGGAAAATTATTTTACATCTCTTTTCCTCTCAAACTCTAAAAGATATATTTTATTTGGAATTATGTTTTATGTTTTACCCTATGTTTGATCTAATGAATTATTTCTTTCAATAGTTTGAACTTGAGGTATCAAATGATCCAATTCATAGACTTTTCTTATATAATAATATCTGAAAGTGTAAAGTAACCCATATTACTTTTAAAAGTGTTTTATATATTTTTCAATATTTTTTAATGTTTCTTATACTTCACTGGGGATATTCTAAAATGATACCATTCATATTATTTATGTGTATGAAATATGATAATGGACTTTTGGAAACCTTCATGAAACCCTTTCTTTCTTCGGTTAATTATAATTTGATGAAATTTTTAATGTTTTTTATATGGAACATAGATGCATGTATATATTAATATGTGAGGGGTGGGACCAAAATTATACAACCATATAATGATTTGGGTAATTTTTTATATCTCATGATATGATATGTCAGATTCTAGGGAGCAAACCCAATCCATTATGGGACTCTATTAATGATGTTATGTTGTCCTATTAGTGACCCTTAACTTATGCTTATGAAGTCATGTTTTATGTTGTTTTTACATTCTTATTATTCCATGAACTTATGTTATATACTTATTTATTATAAAATAATTATGTTATAATTCATGAATTATGTTTCATGTTTTATCTGGAATTATTTCCTTATGATGTGTTCTTATATACATTTTTTGTAATCATACCCATAGGTTTATCATATGATTACTTATGAAATTAAATTATTATAGTCTACGGTTACCCTTACTAATCATTTTATCTCACTAATCTTATGTTTCTATTTCCCCAAGCTATGTGGATTATCAGTACATATAAAATTTATAGAAGTTTATCATTTGAGGATACTTTTTTAGTTGATGCTTAAGATTTAGTGTTAAATAAGGAATCATTAATTTAGTGGGAGAATGTATTTTTTCTGGAAAATATATGGGTTTTATTAGTTCAATGAGATTTTTCATAATTCTATAAAAACATAAACCTAAAATAGAAATGGGTTTGTAAAAGACTCAAAATTTTTTATTAATATTGTAATTATATGTGTTTATGTTTGGTTTGATTTAGTTGGTATCAAATCTAGTGTCTAAAGAATATGTTTTTAGCACTATATTTTGGAGTGTAGGTATGGGAATCTTAATTGGTATAAGAGAAAGGTTTAGATAACTTCAGTTGTCAGGATTTTATTAGATGAATATATTTTAATAGTTTTTAATACCATCATGTGTTAAGAAATTTAGGGTTGATTATATGTTTAAAGGCATAACTACCCTTTTTAAGGACTTATGTGATTGGAATTTTAAGGGGATTAATGATATTTTTGGAGATATTGATTAGGTTTTAGGATGAATACATTATTGGGGTATTTATAGACCTTAGGGATATTATGTGACATGATATTGCGAAAATTATTTTTAAGTGGGACAGAGGGTTAATTGATTTTAGAATATAAGATTAGATAAACTTTGGGTTTGAAAATTAATTTGATGTTAATGAAATTGAATTTATTTCTAGAAAATAATATAATATTTTTTGGAGTATATATGATTAGGGTATATACAATGATATGTGGTTTTTTGTTTCTTTCAGATAAAGGATATGTTAATTTACGAGGGAATGGGTTTTCATGATTTTTGGGTTCAGAATATAGTAATAAAGATCATGATTGTTTCATATTTGTTATTTTTGGGGATAGGTTACTCATATTATTTGGATAAAACTTAAAGAAAATTTATGTTGAACTAAAATAGTTATAGCTTGAACCTATTGTCAAACCAAATGTATTTTGGGTTGAAATAAAGGATTCAAAGGATAATACACTTATGATTGATTTTTCAAATTAATATGTTTACCAATTGTTTTCATAACCATTTTGGATTAAGTATTTGGTTGAGTTTAGGATCATCAATATGAAGCTAGGAATGGTACATACAATGACACAATGCTTTCAGAAATTGATATTACATCTAAATAGATGAATATCCATGTTACAACCAAACCATGCTAGAATCTTATGTGTTTCATATATTTGGATAGTTGGTAAAATAAAAAAATGGTTCATATAATATCTACATAATATACTACTTATTTCATAAAAAATAGAACTCTTTTTGACAATTCATTCATAATACCTTCATTCGTATCCCAGGGGAAAAGATACATAAGAGAAGGGTGATCTCAGATGATCAGTAAGGGTATGAAAGGGAGATATGAATAATAAAATAAACGTAATGGTCTAATAATATGAACATAACATTTGAAAATCATACCTTTCATATTAAATATCATAATCTTGATTCATCAAACAAATCATCAAAATTCTGAAAACATGGATCATAAAAGATTAAATATGAATAAAACATGGAATTTAGAAAACACACATACATATAAAATAATTTCCTTGTTGTCCAAGATTTTTTCCAAGACTATATTAGTGGATGGAGGATACTCTCCAAACCATTATAGAAGACAAGGTTTACTACCAAGACTATCATGGTGGACAAATTCCTTTACTGAACCAGTTTCACTTCCTGTTCCTATCCTATCTGAACCACGTTTAATATTCATTCTAGTATTATCTATTTCATGATATATAATATATTTGAAAATAAATTGGAGTGATATATAGTTCCCACCTATCAAATAATAAAAACTATACATATGTGTGTCATAAGAACATAAATCATTCAACACATCAGAACCTATAAAAAGAAATTGGCTTCATAAAAATTTCATCATAGCACAACCCATTGAAAAGAAATGGGGTTCAAAAATATAAAATAAACCAACCATAAAATAATAAGGATAGTTTCCAAGAATAATATCCCTATTAAATTATAAGTAATATATAATAAAATATCACAAGAAACAATTCATGAGGAAAAATTTATTTTTATTTTTAAAAATTATTTTTAAATCATAAAATATTTAGATAACATTTTTAATTAAAAATAATCTTGAAAACTTATAAATGAATATTAAAAAAACATTTTAAACATCTTATAAATCCTTTACCTTGAAAAGTATTAAAATATTTTAATTTTTTTTAAATCAGTTTTAGAAAACATGGTTTTTGAATAAAACATATTTCCAACCCAAGAGAGAATAACATTACATAAAACTTATAATATCCTGAAAAGAAGTATATTCATGATAAAACATGTCAAATAGAATTATATATACCTAATACAATAATTTAGGGTTATAACATAATAGGTGTCTCATAAAAGTCAAATTGAGACCAAATTACCTTACCGATTTGATAACTTTTAATTGTAAACATTAAGAAAGAGAGATAATCAAATAGATATGTAAATACCCACAAATTTAAGGATAAGGATCATAAATTACATTAATTTGAAATATATATACCTAACAAAATAAACTATTGGTTAATATGGTATAAGTCTCATAGAAATACAATTGAGACTATAATTCCCCTTACCTTAAGTCTTGACTTCCTTTGAACAAGTTAAAATCTCCTCTTCTTCGAGTATATCCTTTTGGTTTTCCAAAAAGGAATTCTTTTTTTGACTTCATTCCCAATTTAAGGCACTTAATATGAATTAGGTATGTTTGGAGGATATTTTTATAGGGCTTGACCATACCAAATAAGTTTTTATATGTGAAGAAAAGAGAAGAAGAGGTACCCTTTTATTAGATAGGGGAGGGACACTCTTGGAATTTCTCAAAATATTAAATTAATATAAACTAAATTTATATTCAAAATGTCTTAAGACCTATTTATTTATAATATAGTACGATTATGGGTCAAATTCCACTCATAAAATAAAAATTAGACATGTTTTGACTATTTCTTAATCCTTATCTTTTGGTTTTTATCCTTATTTAACCCCTTTAACTCTTATCATGACAACTTTGTTTTTTAATTTTTAAGGGTTACTATATTTACAATAAAATTACAAAATACCCATTAGTTAATAATTGATGAAATTTTTATCATTTTACAAATAATTTGACTGAAGTTTATATTTTTAAGAATTTTATATCATTTTATATTT
The DNA here is from genome assembly GCA_963277665.1 of Viscum album. Classification (NCBI taxonomy): domain Eukaryota; kingdom Viridiplantae; phylum Streptophyta; class Magnoliopsida; order Santalales; family Viscaceae; genus Viscum; species Viscum album. Next base: position 2,067,240,251 of record OY728131.1, read on the forward strand.
TTTTAAATATCATTATTGACAATTATGAGTCAATTAATTACATTGAATTTTATAAATATAAAATAAAATAAGATTAATTTGAAATAAATAATTTAATACACCACTAAAATGTCATAGTAATCAATAAAATTCATTGATCATATAAATTATATCAAATTATATGTATTTTGACATTTTAAATTACATATATTTGATATTTCCATTAATAAAATAATTAGAATAATAAAATGTTATTTTATAGAAAATTAGTGTTGAATGTAACGCAAGCTAAGATGATGTTGCATGCAGTTCAAGGTTAACTTGGTGTAGTGTATAAAATAATAAATCAAATAAATTTACTTTATTTGAAAAAAGGTTAAAAAAACTCAAGGTGTTAAATTATAACCCAATTAAAATGAATTTAAACCTCCAAATTCATCATTATAAAACAAAGAAATAAGGATAATATTTCCTCATCATATCTTAAAGTTTCTATGTAGCATTAAAAATGAGTGGTTTCTCTAGAAAATTAACCATATGAATGGTCTTTTTTTGTCGAACTTTATCACTAAAATCCAAAATTATTGCTGGTTTCTCTTCATAATAAGGATCTTGCTCCTTCAGTACAACCTATGAGTTTAGTAAATGTAACAGTTCAAATATTTAATTCCTTAAAATAAATACATGGAACACATCATGAACTTGAGAGATATTTTTTGGAAGCTCCGATATATATGCTACTATTATGAAACAATCAATAATTTTAAAAGTAAATCACATCGTTTCAATTTGAAATTTCACTTTAAAAATCAATTGTTGGTGTATGATAATTTCTTTGAGTGAATCCCACATCATAAAAAGGGTTAATAAAACTATCTCTTATATATAGGGAATGTAAAATTCAAAGGTTACCACATTACTGGGATTCTGATTGTGAGAACATTAGTTGGAAGTGAAAACATGGACATGGAAGAGAATTATAACTATCATGTTCTAATAGAGAATGAAAATTAAAATGCCCATTAAGAGGTTAACAACTACAAAACCATAGACCAACTAGGTTTGAAAAAGGGCCTTGAAATCCTCGTAAAATATTTTAATAGGATAAAATTTTATTTTAAAATAATTTGAGAAGATACGCTTACATGATTTCATCTCATAAGTAAAATATCATTATTTGGCTGTTCCATGATAAATTTATGATTAATTTCTTAATCCAGGGAACAAAGATGAATTTTTAGTGCCTACAGAACCGGGGATCATAAGATCCATAATGAGATTACAAGAAATTCCATTTTCCTATAGTTATCATCATAACAAAATTGGTTAGAACATGTTATTCAATATGTATAAATATTCATATGGTTAATTAATACATTAATCCAAAAATACTCATTAAAATATCGAAATAAAAAATTTTATAAATCCCTACCCATATGAACCTTTCAAAAATATTCAATTCCCAAACATTCAAAATAAGGACTCTGAATTTCCAAAAATCAACTTATCATTTATCCCCTAAACATATTGTGATATCTCTTAATTATCAAAAACCAAACATGTGAAGACCATTATAATTTATTCCATGTTGATAACCTGAATTACCATAAAACCTTAGTGAAAACATGAATTATTTCAAAAATTAACACTTTCCTCATACCATAAAATGAAAACATCAATAAACTCAATCTATAAACCACATTGTCATCATATTTCTAATTAGTTCCATGGTTAGAAATACTATTTGTTTTATTATTTCACAATAAAACATCTCTTTATGCACATATTAAGGATTATATTTCCACTAATCACATGTTATCAAAAAATATCACATTGCCAGCTCAATCAGTTTTCATGTTTACCAGTACCATTTAATATATACTTTCAAATAATTTAGAAAAAACTATAATGTAAAAATCCATAGATGTTTTATTATTCCATAATACCATAAAATTACATCAAAAACATTGGTCTTTATTTATAATACATAAAAACTCAATCATTAAACTTCTTTCTTAATCTGTTAACCAGATTTTTTACTTTTGTTATTTAACACTTCTTATATATCATATGTCATTCGTAGTTTCATCATCATTAGAAATATAAACATTACTCACAAAACCTTACAGATTCTCTTTTTGAGATTTCCCCCAAGGGCATCGATTTTAATAATTACCAAAAATTACAAATTTAAAACATTTAATTATTTTTTATTCCTTAGGAATACCATTATCCTTGTCCATTGCATTAAATTAACCTTTTCATTTTCAATTACTTCCTTTGTGACCTTCTCTACAACGTAAGCATCTTCTAGTTCCTTTGAAACATTCTCCCTGAGGCCTCTTCTAGTATGGCTTACATGAGGGAAATTGGACTTTATTTCCCCTACTATCACCATGAAACTCCATATTTCTCTTATTAGATGTGCCAGGAAACTCACAAAAGGTTGAGATTGTTAATCATATTCCGTTATTGCTAATTATGAATAATGACAATGTGTTTCCTTCTAACTCCAATTTCATTTTGTTTCTCATGAGGAAGATCATTCCATTTTCTGTCAAATTCACCATTAACATGAATCCTCTTCATTCTAGAAATTTTATAAAATCCAAAAAAAAGCATGAGAGAAACATAATACATTCAGGGAAAAGCACAAAATACAAGAAAATTTCGTTTAATATATAAAATATTATGTTTAATTTTAGATTATTCATGATTTTTTATCAAAATTAAAGGATTTTAATCTATAGTTAGAATTATACTAATAGATATTACTTAGGTTTTCTCACAATAATTTCTAAATTTTGACTAAAAATTTACTTTGATACAAACTATAATGACTCAATCTCTTCATACAGTGATATTACATCTCAATAGATAAATATTCATATTGTAAAAAAACCATGCCAGAATGATATGGGTTTTATTTCATTGGATACTTTGAAACATAAACAACTACTTCATAGAATATCTACATTATCTATTGCCTATTTATTCAGAAACAAAACCCTTTTTGACATATCATACATAATACCTTCCTTTATATCCTAAGGGTAAAATAAAGATAAGAGAAGGGTGATCTCAGATTCTTAGTTAGGGTAAAAAAGGGAGATATGAATCATAGCTAAAAATAAGGGTAAAATAATATGAACATATCATTTTAAATTTATACTCTTCATATCAAATATCATAATCTTGTGTCATAGAATAAATCATAAAAATTCATAAAAATGAATCATAAAATAATAACTTGGTATAAAACATGAAATTTTGGAAAACATACAAGAATATAAAATCATTTCCTTATTAGTAAAGTATCTTTTCCAAGACTATCATAGTGTATTGGTTTTACTCCCCAAACAATTATATTAGAAAACTTTTACTCATAATACTATCATGGTGGACAAAGTCCTTTACCGAACCAGTTTAACTTCCCGTTCCAGGCCTGTCTGAACCGAGTTCAATTTCCTCTCCAGTCTTGTTTATCTCATGAGATATAATATCATTACCTAATTAATTGGAGGGAGATATAGGTCCCATATGTTATATAATTAGAGCCATACATATTTTTTTTTCAAAATAACATAATTAATTTATCATATTAGATACTAGAAAAATAAATAGGTTTCATAAACATTTCATGTTAGCATAACCAATGGAAAAGAAATGGTTTTCATAAATATTAACATAAACCAAACATAAAATAATAAAAATAATACCCTTTAACAATATCACCAGTAGAGAATACGTAACATCAAATAATGTTATCTTTGATGAAAAATAATTTTGAGAGATCACTTGAAATAACTCTTTAGGAAAATATCCTTTCTATTTTGAAAAATAGTTTTTTAAATCATAAAAAATTTATCAAACATTTTTCATTGAAAATATCGATAAAAAATTATAAAAGAATATAAGAAAAAAAAATCTTAAACATATTTGAAATTTTTTACCTTGAAATTTTTTAAAATATCATTTAAAAGCATTTTTTTAAATCATTTTAAGAAAACATTGTTTTTGAATAAAACAAATTTTTTTCCAAAGAGATAATAACATTATATAAAACTTATATTATCATGAAAAGAAGGATATTAATTATTCAATAGTTAAAAGGTCAGTAAATACACCTCATATAATAATATAGGTTCATAAAATTACATGTGTCTCAATAAAGAAAAATTGCGACAAAATTAACTAACTCATTGGGTAATTTTTGAACTATAAACCTCATGAAAGATAGATCGTCACATGGATAATTAAATACCCATAAATTTAAGGACAAGGATCATAGATTTAATTCGTGGAAAGTTTATAAAACGCATAAAAAAATAAGTGGTGAATATGTTATAAGTCTCATATAAATATTAGTGAGGATATAATTCTACTAAAATTAGATCTTAATATCAGTTGTACATGTTAAAACCTCATATTTTTTGGGTATCTCCTTTTCATCTACACCAAAGGACTTCCTTGGTTGACTTCTTTCCCAAAGTAAGGATTCTAAGATTAATTTCTGGATGTTTGGAGGAGATTTAAATAGGTTTTGGTTGAACGAAATAGGTTTTGAAGTATTAATAAATGAAAATAACAGGTTACCTTTAATAAGGATGGGAGGGACACTCATGGAATTTCTAAAATTATTAGATTAATATAAATTAATTTTCTACTCCAAATGGATACAGAATGATTTATTTAGAAGGAAAGATAAGAATGGGTTGAAATCCTCTCATCCAATAAAAATTATACATATTTTTACTTTTTATTAATCATTATATTTTGGTTTTAACCCTTATTTTACCCCTTTAACTCTAACCGTAACAACAAGTATTTTTAGTCATTAAGTGTTAATATAGTAACTAGAGAACTCCAAAAGACTCATGAATGAATAATGGATTATATGTTTATAATTATACTAAATTTATTGATTAATATAATAATTTAAGGAATTTTATTTCATTTAATAAAATATTATTTATTTTAAAATATTATTATTTCTAACTTGGAGGCTATTAATTACACTAGATTTTAAAAATATAAAAAAAACAAGATAACTTCAAAATAATTAACACACCTAAAACATTTAAAATTAATATATAAAATTAGTTTATCACATTAATTATATCAAATTATATTTATTTTTAAATTTTTAATAACATTTGTTTGATTTTTTATTAATAAAATAATTACTCCATCACTCTTATGAAGGAATTTAAGTTAATTATTAATTCACTAAAAAAATCACAATGATAAAGATAAATATTTTTTATTTAAAATTAATATTTATTATTTAACATACGCTCTGGATAACCCCTTATTAGAAATATTTTAGTGATTAAGAATATGATTCTGAAATCTTTGTCGTTTCTTTAAATAAATAACTCTAAATGTCATAATCACATATAAATGGAAACTAAAGGAACAAATATTCATACCATGAGTTAATATTAAAGAATTTTATTTATCCGGTACAATTGGGGAAAGTGTAATGGTGTTTTTTATTCTTATAATATTATTTTTTTCCATTTATTACTCAATTTTTACCTCATTTACCCTTTACCGTGGTAATAAAAATTTACCATATTCACTATTCATATTGAGAAAAAATAAAAAGGACCTATTTACTAAATTTATAAATTATAATTCCAAATATAGAAACCTTCTTAAAAAAAATCAATTCATATAATTGTAAGAAATTATTTAAAATTAATCCCGCAGACGGGGCAAAACAACGTGTTTTTAATGTAAAAATATAAAAAAGTTTGAAAAGTTTTTGTATCCTATTTAAATTTAAAATTAATTAAAATGACCCAAAATGGATTTATTTATGCATAATTGAACTATTTATACTTTAAAACCAATTTAAAATATAATTTAACTACATTACTAAATTAGATGAAAATTTAGATTTTATTTAAAATGCAGTATTTTTTACTATTCATCAAAAAAATGAAACTTATCAGAAAATAAAAAATTCATCATGAAATAATTTTGAAATTTAAAATTTAAAAAATAAAGTTTATTTTTTCAAATATAATTTATAAAATTTCCAAAAATTTTGTTTCTGAAGAGGCGTTCCATTAAAAGGTGAAAGAATTACTTTTAAAAAAATATAACTTTTATGCGAAAAATTGGATTTATTTTTATTTTATGATTAATTTTTTTTTGATATATGTAGAAACATTTTATTGAATATATGATATAGAATTTTTTTAATGCAGTAAATATTATTCATTCCAACCAATTAAAAAATTATGTTATAATCGTCTTGTTTAAATAATACGAATAATAAAATGTTGTTTTTTAGAAACATAGTTTTGCATGTAACATAAGATAATACGATGTTGTATGTAGTAAAATATTAAATTGGTGTAGCATATAACGTAAGAAATCAAATAAATTTATTTTAAAAAAAAAATTCATAAGAACTTGGGCTCTTATAGTATGAGTCTGGAAACTTCTAAGTCTTATAACTAACTAAGGAAGTATATTTAGCACAAATGGTTGTGACAATTGAAAATAAAATCATGTGATAGAAATATTAGTTTATTATTCTTACCCAATACTTTTTTTACATTTTATGTTATATAATGATTTGTGAATATATTAATAAAGCCCTCATATATTTTCATTGGTGAGAGAAATAAGAAGTTCCAGGATGCAATTTATTTAAGGGGTAGAATGTAACACCCTAATATTTTAGTATATATTTTCCATTTAAATAAATACTAAATTAAATGTATTTAATCACATGAAACAAAAAACTAATATTATCCATGATATATATTTTTATAATAAATTATAAACAATCTGACATTATGAGAGTTCAATGTAAAACATCATTTGAAACATTATATGAAGAGTAAATCCTCTAGTAAATAAAAAATAGTAAATAATTAAAATGCTTAGATGTTATAAATATTGCACGTAATTAATAAATTATGAATTATAATGCAAATTAGCTGAAGATAAACTAGTGTATATTATATGAATAATTAATTATATGTGATTAAAATCAATTAATGTTAAAATAGGTATTTTTAAAAGAACTATTTTTAAAGTGTCATGTATTTGTATCTAAAATTAAATAGAAAAAATTTAAATGATTATTATAATAAAATGGTTCAATTTTTAAAAAATATATCAAAAAAAATTAGTTATTAATTTATATGGAACAATATTAAGTATACTTGAAGTTCTAAAAATCCATTTTCTTACAAAAATATTTTTTCACTAGATTTAATATTTTTGTTTAAAATTTAAAATTTAAAATTTTAGAATTTTAATTTTAAAAAATTAACTTATTTTTTGGATTCATATTATAAAAATTATCTTAAGGAGAATTTATTGTATTTTTTTTGAAATATTTGAATTTTAGGTGAATAGCATAAAATACAATTTTTTTAAATACTTATAAAATTGAATTAAAAAAATATGAAACATTTTTCTCAATAAAATATGTATTTAATAATTAAAATAAATCATTTAAAAATAAAATTTTTTATTTATAAAATTTTGATAGACAATTTGGAACATTAGTTATATTTTATTATAATAAAAAACTATCTTTGACAATTTTCCTTTAATTAAGTATTCACAAGATGACATTTAGTTTTTACTTGCATTAAAATCCAAATTAAACTAATTTATTTAGTCATTAAAAAATAAATATCATTTATATTAAATATATTCATAACTTTTTCCTCAATAAGTATTTTAAGTCATAAAAATACGTTTTTTTTAAAAATTGTTTTTTCCTGTGGCGTACATATATTAAAGTTTATTTTTATATCATTTTGAAATGGAATTAAAAAAAATGGAAATAATTTTTTTTTTAAATTATAATAATCGAAATTTGGAGTTATTTTCAGTTAAATTTTATGGCATAATAATATGTTAACAAGCTAAAATAAAGTATAAGTGTTAAATCAAGAGGTAAAGTGAAAATATCAAAAAAACTAATCTATAAATGGGATGATGAGTAATTTCATGACATTAAATTATATTATCCTTATAAATTATCAATTTTTGATCCAATTTTCTTAAATATTACATTATTTTTTACATTAATAAATTAATAATTTTAAAAATGACACACCACTCACTTATAAAAGAACCCCTTAATCACCCCACTTATCTAAACACCTAAAGCTTATTATCCTAACAAAATTAGAAAAAAACTTTTCATAAAAATATTATCCAAATTATATATGTTATGGTATCATCAAATTATCATTCTATGAAGGTATCATCCAATTATAAAAGTAGTTATCTCAATAAGTAATGTAAGAACTCTTAATCACTTTCTCAATTCTATTCCTTGAAATTTTATCCTTAAACCTCCTATAAGTATATTATATCCATACTAATATAATTTATTGAGAATAATTATTATATTTAAATGTAATTATGTTAATTGAATAAAAATTTTGTAATTTTTTCCCATCTATTTGAAAAATTAAAAAATTACCCACATTATGGTCAGTTCACCGTCACTGTGAACGTCATGTTTTATTTTTTTTCCTTGACTCACATGGATGGTTCTAAAAATGTATTTAATGAATAAATTTTATATTTATAGAATGATTAATATTCATTACCAATAAATTTAGCTTATATAAATGATATTAATGAAAAATAATCATAGTACTTTTAATCTCCCAAAACGAGCATACCAAGACATATTTAATAATTTTATTTTTTTTTTAAAAATATATAGAGATATATATTTTTTTCCACTAGAATGATAAATAATATATAAATCATAGATATTATATAACTATATGATAACACCATTGACCATATTCAAAACACTAAATAAATTTTATTTAATTTGACTGAACAAACCCAATTGGACGATGAGTGAAAAAATATACAATAAATCATTGACATATGATAATTAATGAACCATAAAAAAATAAATATAAAAGTATAAATTTATTAAATATAATATTAATGAATCTTATATTATTATAAATGAGGTTAGAGAATGTATAAATAAGTATAAATCTAATGAAAAGGTTCTTTATCTCAATTTCCATTCCTTGAGACACATTTCAAATTATGAATTTACTCTTATTTGGCATGGCATACTTACTATCCATTGGAATATTTTATCATAAATAATATTTTATTTATGTTCTTTAAAATATTATTTCATGTTCTATTTTTATGTTCTTTTTAATCAACACCAAACCTACAAGGATATTCTTAACTCAATTTATATTCATTGAGTTATATCCTTCTTCCATTGATTATTTTATTTGATGATTTTGTGAATTATAACCTTAGGTTTTTTATTTTTTATTACTAATTATTTTATGTGGATTTAAATTTCTTTCACATAACATATTCATTGATATATTCTTACTTCTCATGTTATATTCATGGTATTGGTTTCCTTTCCAAATATCCCCCAATTTCAAGTATTATCTTTCAAATCCTTATTTCTTATTCTATGAATCAAAATCAAGTTCCTGAATGTTTACTTTATTGTTTTAATTTAATTTCTAGTAAATTTATGGTATATTTTTATCCCTTATGGATTTATAGTTCATAATTTACATTGTTTGTAATGGTTTTATTTCCCATCTCACTTTTAATTTGAGATTATTTATGACTATGTTTCCATATTAGAAATTTATATGTTATTTCTCTCTTAAAAACCATCAATTTTGTTCTCTATGGGTTATTATTAGGGATTATATGTCTTCTTACCTTTTCGCTTCACTTAGGTTCACAACTCTATAGAAAGGTTTCTTGTTAGAGGAGTTGAACTTACCTATTCTTTACAGATGAAAATATTTCTCCTCCTTATCCATATTCTTTATATTTTTTCAAGAATGTAATTATATATTCATAAATTAATTATTAAGTTTATTTTACACTATCATTTAATTTCTTTAAAAATTATTTGAATTAATCTTCTTAAAATTTTCTATATAAGTCATTTTTTATTTTATTTTGAAAATTGTAAAAATAATATCACTTTTATTTTTTACCACATAAACACCATTTACCAATTTTGTAACCATTAATTATATTGAGGCTTCCTCCTAATGTTTTCATATTTTTAAAAATTAATTTTTATTCTTTTTTTGTGATTTTTTAATTTTATAAATAAACGTTAATATTTCTAAAGAATAAATATAGGTATTTCATTCCACTTATGTATATTTTCATCTTCTATACCACCTTTATTATAATGTTCCCCATTTATTTTTAAGTTTTAAATATTTTTAATTATTTTAAAAATTAATTTTTTCAATTTCCTTTATTCAGCCCCTATAAATTTAAGATAATATTTATGACCTTGTTAAAAATGCTTAAAAAATATTATTTCACATACCATTTTTTTCTAAAACTATAAATGATATATCTAATTTAGAGTTATGTTTCATGTTTTAACCTATGAATTATCTTATGATGTATTTATCTTAGGATATTTAAGTTGCAATATCGAATAATTCAATTATTGAACTCTTCTTATGTGGTACAAACTGAAACTGTTAAGTAACCCATATTCTTATAAAAGTGATTTTAATCTATATCAATATCCATTAAGGTTTTTTATGCCTTACTGTGGATATTATCTGATGATTTCATCCATATTCTTTCTTTACATGGAATATAATATTGTTTTTTGGTGAACCTTATGACACCCATTTATTTCAAATTTTAATTATCCTTTGATTCAATTATTAATGTTTTATTATATAGAAAATATATTCAGGTATATATTATGATTTTATGAGTAGGACTGAAATTATACCACCCACTAATGCGTTACAAAATGTTTTATTTTTCATGAGATGATATATAACGAACTAGGGAGTAAAACTGGACTACTATGGAACTATTTCCACTATGTTGTGTTTCTAGGTAGGGATCCATGAATTATGTTTAAAATGACATGTTTTATGTTGTTTATAAATTATTATGAATGTATGATCCAACATTATCTTCTTCTTTATACAAAAGACTTATTTTATGATACATGAATTATGTTCCATTTTTAATTTAGTCATATTTATTTTTGATGTGTTCTTGTAAATTTATTATGTTATAATACCCACATATTTATCATATGCTCACTTATATCCTTTAATTGTTATCACTTATTTTTATCCTTACTATGTATTTGTGCCTACCCTTATTTTGTTTCCGTTTCACCAGATTATGTAGAAGAGTATTATGAATGAAATATTTGTATATGCATCATGTGTGTATAATTCTGTGGGAGATGTTTAATACTTTGGTTAAAATGAGGAATCCTTGGTTTAGTGTAAAAAATTTCCTTCTATTGGAAAAAATATGTGTTTTATTATTTAAAGGATTTTTTCTTAACACTATAAAACTCTAAACATTAAAATGTGTTGGGTGTGTAAGTGACTCAATATTTTTTATTGATATTATATTTAAATAAGTTTATGGTTGTGCCACTTCATTTGGTATCAAATCCAGAATGTAGAGAATATGTTTTCAGCATAAGATATGAGAGTGTGGGTCAGAGGTGTCTCAATTAGTATTAGAGCAGGGTTTATATAACATAAAATATTAACATGTTATAAAATGAATATATTTTCATAGTTATGGATAATAATATGGGTTAATAATATTATAGTTTAATATATGTTTCATGATATATATACCTGCTTTTAGGTCTTATATGAATCAAATTTTAAGGTTATTAATGATATTTTGGAATAATTTTTTTTGTTTTTTGGATGAATATATGATTTAGTTATGCATAGACCTTAGGGTTGGAATATGATCTCATATTGAGGTAATTATGCCTAATTGGAAAGGGGATACTTTATTTTGGGATAATAAGATTTGATAAGATTAGGGATTTAAAAGTAATTTGAGGTCATTGAAATTAAAAATATTTTTGTAATATATTAATATATTTTTATGAGTATATATGATTAAGGTATATTAATTGATATACAATTTTATGTTGTTTATAGAAAAAGGGTAAGTTGGTTTCTTAGAGCATAGGTTTTCATGATTTTTTGGGTTATAATATAGTAAGAAATTTACTGATAATTATATTTTAGTAATTTTAAGGAATAAGTTATTGATAGAAAGAGGATAAAACTTAAGAAAATATAGGTTGAACTAAAAGAGTTATAGTTTGAACCTATAGTTGGACTGAAAGTATTTTGGGATGAAATGAAACTGTAAGCGGATAAGACTCTTAAGATTGATTTTTCATATTAATATATTAATCAAATATTATCATATCAATTTAGGTTTTAGTATTTTATTGAGTTTAGGATCATGAATATGAAGTTGGGAAAGGTATGTCCTTAGAAAATCCTAAGTCTTATAAACAAGAAAGTAAGTATATTTGGAAGAAATGGATGTTACAAATGAAAATAAAAAAATATATGGAAAAAAATAATTTTTTGGTCTTACCAAAGTTATTTAGGTTTATTTCTCATTTTAAATTATATCATGAGTCTTGACTATGTTAATAACACTATCATATATTTCTATTGATGAGAGAAATTAAAATTAAGACACGATTTATTTAAGGGGGGAAGAATGTAACAAACTATGATTTTTTATATATTCACTTTAAATAAATATTCTATTGAATATATTTTATCACATGTAACATTGAACAAAAATGAACTATAATGTTTTTTTATTAAAATGACAGATTAACATTAATACATTATGAGAATACAATGTGATACATCATTAAGAAAATTCATTGAAGGGTGAAACATGAAGTGAATAAAAATATAATAATTAATTAAAAATATACATATTATTATTATTGTTCTTAAATAATTATTTTATGTGTTTTATACAAATGAATTTTTCAATATTCAATGGTTTGAGGATATTTAATTATTGAGATATGATTAAAATCAAGTAATGTTTAAATGGTATATTTTCCAAAGAACTATTTTTGAAGTATTGTGTCTTTTTCTCTTAAATTAAATTAATAAAATTTTAATTACAATTAAAATAAAATTGTTTAATTTACAAAAAATATATATTAAAACTCATTTGATTAGTAATTGGTATGAAAAAAATATTAAGAACACATATTGTTTGAAAAGTTATTTTCCTATAAAAAGGTTTTTCATTATATTTTTTGATTTTGTTTAAAGTTAAATTCCAAAAATATTGTAATTTAATTTTATAAAATTAACTATTTATTCATCATTTCAAAATTATATTAGGGTAAATTTTTGGAATTTTTTTAAACAGGTTAATTTTTTTTGTTAATAATACAAAATATAGTTTTTAAAAGTACTTTAAGTTTTATGACATCACCATGATATAAGATTGAATTAAAAATTAATGGGTTTTTTAACCACAAATGTATTTGAGGAGTAAAAGAAATCATTTTGAAAACAAAATTCTGAATTTAGAAACCTAATCTTGACATTTTGGAACCTAATTTATATTTTATTCTTATGAAGTATTATTTTTGGTCATTTTTCTTTAATTAATTATTCACATGATTCCATTCATTTTTATAGTTATTAAAGATAAATAAACCCAATTTAATTAATCATAAACCAATAAACCTCGTTGATACTAATTCTATTCATAATATTTTGCCTCATTAAGTATTTTTATGCTAAAAAATACATATTTTCTAAAAATTATTCTTATTGAATTATGTATTCTTATGTTAGAGTTATTTTTTTTATCACCCATAGAAATTGAAATAAATAAAATAGATTTAATGTCCTTCATTATCATATTAAAAATTATTTAAAAATGTCAATTTAATTTTTGGTCATAATAATAAGTTACCAATGCAAAAAATATTCCCCACATTAAAGGTTAAAATGTGTTAAAAGTATTAAATCAAGAGGTAAAGTCACAAATTATTAAAAAACATTATATCCAAATAGATGGATAATGTATTTAATGAACATAAATTATATTATACTAACTAACTTAAAATTTTGGCATCAATTTCCATGAATATGAAAATTATTTTTGTATTATGAATATAAGGACCCAACCTAAAACATTACATAATCTTTAATTAAATTAATAATTCACATTCAGGATCTTTTCAGGTTTAGATTTTTAGAGAATTAAGCCATAACATATACATTATATCTAAAAAATTACAAAGTAGACACCTCTACTTGGTATCCATTTTTTTCATAAAAAAAGCGTCAGGTCTACTTCCATATTTTAGATAGAATGACATTTCCTGGATCCCATAATTGACCATATTCATATTTAAGTCCTATGAAAAACATTTCAAAAACATGGGATGAGCATCAAAAGATCAGTATGGATTATAAAATATAGAAAGAAAACATTAGTCCATCAATACATACCAAACATAAGATCTTTAACATACCTATTGAAATCCTAATATTTATGAATAACACATAGAAATCATAAATCATAAAGGTAACTTGTGGCATCTATATCATACATACATTGTAGCTATCATAGCTACATAAGGAGTTATGTTTAGAATACCCATAACTATATATTCCCTAAATTAATTAGAAGAAACATTATTGTTTACCTCTGTCATGTTACCCAATGCATTGGAGAGATATCTCGGGCTCACCCACCGTAGGTTTATCATGGAACCACCCGTATACGTAAACAATTCCCAATAACCATAACATATTCATAATACATAAAATTAACATGAAGGAAAGATAACATTTCCACATCTCAATCAAAATATATCATTTAAATATATCGACAAAAAAAATTCATTTTCAAAACCTTTTTCAATACCAAAATACATAAAATAGTATATGGTATTTATTTTCCATTTAAAGACATTACAGCTTGTTAAGGAATCCAAATATCAAATAATACTCACGGTAGCAGAAAAGGTTATTGTCACCACTTACATTAAAAAGAAACATTATTTTTTTCGTTTAATAAAATGATACATAGAAAAAATATTCCCTTTGAATGAAATTAAAAGTCAAAGGGGTTTATACACTGTCTAAATGAATGTCGTGTAGAAATCAAAATATTCCTCAATGAAAGGAGATTGAGAGGAAGCCGCTTACCTAGTGTTCGACATGAATTGTTTGTTCTTTTATCTCCTGAATAATAAAAAAAAGTTAATTTCTACTTTCTTCAGAACCTTTTTATGGTTTATTATTCCTTTTATACCACTTATTAACACTTTATAAACATTATATAATCATTTAATTTAATAACGATTGTTTTATCGATATTTGATATTTGAGTCGAAAATGAACTTCTTATAATTACAAGTTATCCATGTGGTTAAAATTCCTTTATATAGAGAATGATATTCATGATTTACATATCATATAAACCATATATATCTAGTATATATGTATTTAGAATAGTCCATATCATTTGGATATATGAAAATTAAATGCACCGTTCATGGAGATGGTAAGCCTTATGTACGCATGAACGCTACTTTCATTTCATTTTTTCATGTTTAAAAGAATGAAAACCAAATGATATATATGAATATTATAATTCCAATATATTATCATATATTATATATGTTACATAAATCCATTAACATTATCCTTTACACGTTCCATGTATGATATGAATGAGTCAAATCACTTTGAGGGGGTGGTAGTCTGCACTTCCTCAAATGAAATTATCACGTTTACCTACTATGGATACCATAAAGGTATGATATAAATGAAAAATAAAAAATTCTATAGATGATATAAATATAATAAATTTCACATATAAATATAGTTCCATCATAATGGCCACCATAAGAGGTGGTAGGAGATAATTGAACAATCATCTTTTTGTGAGGCAGTAGTTCGCCGTGCACAAAAACAGAATGTTTTTTTACCCATTTGATAGAGGTGTGTGTAAGGGTAGTTCTAATACTTCTCATAAAAAAAACCTAGTATTTTTAAGATATTGGTGTTTTTATAAAAGAAATTAATAAAAAGATTTTAGGGGGTGGGAGAATTAAAAGAAAAGAAAAGAAATTAAGAGAAGACATTACCTTTAAATCGGGTAACTCCATTTGGTTTGAACCAGAATTATTTCTTGAAGTGCTCTCTGCCTAAGGTATGGATTCTTGGTGGAAGAGAGGGATGTTAGGAGATTATTTGTGAATAGGTTGGATGAGCCAATGGGCTTGAGAGGAGTGAGTAATGGGTTAGACGTGATGAATTTTTATAAGGGGAGGAGGGGATCTTTAGAAAAGTTTAAAAATATTATTTTATTATATAATGATTTTATGTTTCTAAAGGTCCAAAACTTATTAAATTATAAGATAAGATGAATCTTGTTCGAAATAAAATCATCCAATAATAATTGGATAGGTTTTGAATATTGTTTTAATTTTTATAATCTTATTTATTTAAATAATTCATTAATGAGGTAAACACTGCATCGTTATTATGTCACAAATAATTTTATTTATTAGATGTCTAAAAATTATAAATAAAATACCTTAATGTTCGAAATATTTTTAGCTTTCTAATGAATATTTATAGTCAAATATATCAATTATATAACCCCACATTAAAATTGTTTTAGCAAAACAATACATGTTTATGATATTTATATTTTTACTTAAATAAAAAGTTATTAATGTCATTATCTTACCCGAATGGCTTCCAAAGGCCAAAAATCTCACCCAAGGATTTTATTGGTCGACCATGACTCATCCAATAAGGTTAGGACAAGTGTTACGATAATTTTATATTATTATATGATTATTTTTACCTTGAATTACCCTATTTACCTTTAACTACAGTAAATAAAAGTCAAAAGTTACTATTCATTGAAAAATATATTCATCTTATTGAAGAAAATTTTACTTGTTGATAAAAATCATGTATGTCGAATTATGAAAATTCAATTTACAGAAGCGGTGCCAACAAGCCCGTACCCGAGTGGTAAGGGCTCCTGCTTGGCATCCAAGAGACCTAGGTTTAAAATCGAGTGGAGGAAAATTTATGGGGTACTGTAGTAGTACTTTAGGAGTAATGTAGCAGTTTTGTAGTATTTATTGTTCAGTACTGTAGCAGTTACTATTCGGTACTGTAGCAGCCGACACTATTCACCCGATTTGGGCCTTCAGGCCACCGGTTTGGGCCTATGGGTCTCAAAGGCCTTCGTGTAATCATAAGGCCTTTGGGCCTCGGGGCCTTCATGCCACGAAGACCATGGAGTAGCCCAGTTCACAAAGAACAAGCCCCAGAAGAGGATCATAGCAACAGGAGTAGCAGCCACCAGATGGAGAGCTAACCAGATTGGAAGAATGAGAGGGTATGACAACCACCTTTGGGACCAGGCATCATGCAGCTTTATATGGGGAAATGATAGACGATCAAAAATGAAAGGTGGGGAGCCAGGTGATCAATGATGCAGAAGCTAGGGAGGGGCAGTTCAAGTGGGCTAGGCCTATGGGTCATGTATTGGGCATGGTATGCCTCTCGACCTTCAGGTCATGTATTGCGGGTTAGTCGGGCCTTGTGCCTTGGACCTATGAGTCATGTAAGGTTTCCCCTTCAGCCCTTAAAAGGGGGATTATCCATAATAAAATAAAAAATAAGGCCTTCGGTCCATTTGGGAAATTCAAAGAAGCGATAAAATTTCATTTAAATGAACAAGTCAGTTTTTTAATTACTGCTCAGTGCTTTCACTATTCCTAAAAAATTAATGTTTTTAAGAAAAATTTCAGAAATCTAGCCTAATATATATTTTATATTCCGAATTAAAAAATTATGTCTATTTTACCAAACTCAAAACATAGAAGTTTCATTAAGTAATTTTAAATTAATTCCCATTGTCAAAACAAAAAGCCTGTTTTTAGGAAATAATAATTATCAAAAGATTGACACTTGTTTATGTCCAATTTCAAAGTGAAATTACATCCAATGACCAAAATTGGATTAAATGGTAAAACTATAATCTAATTACACTTTAAAACCAATTAAAAATATAATCTAACCATATAAATAAATTAGATTAAAAGGCAGTTTTGAATTAAAATATAGTATTTTTAACTATTCATTAACAAATTTATTTTATCAGAAAAATACCAAAAATTTACCCCAAGAAAATTTTGATGTCCCTATTCTAAAGAATTATTTTATTTTTTCAAATAGAATACATAAAAGTGACCAAAACTAGATCTAAAGAGGCTTCTCCATCAAAAGGCGGTAAATCAACATTTTAAAGAATATTAGACTATTTGTGCCTAAAATTGGATTCATTCACATTTTAAGCATATAAAATTTGTTCGATAAATATAAAAACATTTTAAAAACAAATATAATCATATTTCAGTTAGTTCTATTAATTCTTGCCCATATAACGTCTAGGCCTTTACTACCATTTAAAATAATATTATATTATTATTTTTCTATATAACACAACGTTGTGTGCAACGTAAGATTTCAAAGAAACATGTTGTTGCGTATGAGGTACGCCATCGAACATAGTATCCCATTTAAGGTAAACTTATTTTTTAATTCAAAAATATTAATAAATATGATAATGTCTTATTATTTATTTACTTGGGATGTTACGATGAAATTATATTTATGAAAATGCATCACCTATAAAGGACCCCCTCACTACCCTACTTATCCTCACTCCTAAAACTTTTTATCTCAACCAATATTTAATAAAAATATGTCATAAAACTCCTAAAAATTTCCTATATATTCTTTTCTCATCAAAATACCACCATTCAAATGCATAATACAAATATAGATGGAGTTGTCCAATGGAGTAGGGTATGAACTCTTAATCACTTTCTCATTTATATTACTTTGAATTTTATTCATATTCCTCCTCCACGAATACTATAAAAATACTAATATATTTAAATTATTATCATTAGTATATAGTTATGTTATTATTTTAATTCAATAACCATTATATACCTTCTTCTCATCTATTCGAAAAATGAAAACGTCTCCCATATTATGGTCGGTTCACAAACACCATGAACAACATATTTTATTTTTCTTAACTGCATTACATGGATTGTTAAGAAATATATTTAAGGAATAAATATGATATTTATTACATGATTATTTTTTTAAAACATAAATTGACTATTATATTAATAATATTAATAATAAATGATTATAGTATTTATAACCACCCAAAATGAGCATACCAAGACATCTGTCATATTTTTGAATCTATTTTGAAAAAACTATTAACATTTATAACTTTAGTGATATTGGAATGAATAATAGTATATAAATATAAAATTATATATATTATGAAACTATTTTATAACTCTTTTGACCAATTCTAACACACTGAAGCAGTTTTGGAGAAATTGACTAATTAACCCCAAGTGGTCGATGCGAGAAAAATATATAAAATAAAAGAATGATATATGATAATAAATAAACAATAAAAAAGAAGAAATATAACTAAATAAGGATATAAAAGAAATTATTAATTAATATCAGTTTATTATATAGGAGGCTAGAGCATGTCCAACAGTGATTACATTTGTAATGCCTTGACCTAAATCACAAAGTTCTGGCCAAAGTGTCATAGGACGTCATGTGCATCTCCCCGTACGCATGATGATTATGACTATTTATGAGTTATTGAATGATACAATAGGAATAATATTACACCAATAACAATATGTACACACTAAAATTAAAATATGGTATAAATAAAAATCCAAGATTAGAACAAAAAAAATAAAAAAATTGTATCATGCTATAATAAAATGGTGTCCATGTCGTATTATATAAACCAAAAGACCCTAAATGTAATAGGTCATACAACGTATGATAATTGATTAAAATAATAAAATAACTATAGAAATTGTATGAAGCCTACTATGGCATTTCCTCCATCATCTAAGCACCACCTTCTCATCTCCCTGATATAGGGCCCTTTCCCCTAGCTGAATCCCATACCATGAAATCTACCAATGCATTGAGACTCCTATATAGTTTGTGAGTAAAAACCCAGTATGACACCACTAATTCATCCTTATTATAAATTTCACATGTATATATAGGTTTATTTCATGATTTTCGGTAAATTCACAAACTAGTAACCAATCATATATAAGGAGATCACCTGTCAATGAGGCTTCCATGTGTCCCAGGTATACCTTCTTTATCTCCATTCCAAAATTGTTATATCACATGTCATCACATATCAGATCATGCCAAAAGTCCAATACATTCTTTAGATCAAGTCCACCAATCAATTAAGCTTCAGGTTAGGCCACAATGCCCTCACTTGTCTTGGATTAAGGTCTATAGAAAATCATGCCCCATCTCAGGTCACAAGGCTGTCACACCCCTGAGTTGGCATTGGGTCAGGCCATAAGTACATAGTTCCCCTACCTCTACTAGATTGGGATGTAAGGCCATCCCAACCCTAGTTTAGCCTTGGGTCAGTCCACGAGACCATCATACCCCATCCTCTATCCTAGGTTAGGCCATAAGAATGTTATACCCTCACATCTAATTGGTTGGGCCATAGGACCGTCATACCCATGCCCTATATCTAGGTACCATCATCCTCATCATCACCACACTAGAGCATCATGTACTCCCCCTCTAAGGATAACCAAGCCACAACGATCCACTCGTTAACTTGATACTAGAGGAAACCCTACATATTCCATGCATTCACACATAATGTGGCATAGTATTGGAAGCACAATCATAGCACACAATGCATAGGTATCATGGTTCACACAAGAAACCATATGAAAATCATAACAATAATAGGTCTCATGGGCCACACAAACAATCCATTTGAAAATTACTCCAAGCATATGCCTCATAGGCCACACATGCACTCCATTTTAAAATCACATGAGCCATATTATATCACACAATGGTTCTCAAAATATTTTAACCCATGAAAATACATTCCAATTTGACCAATTAAATTTATACAAAGGCCCTATACGATAAGAATTTCCTACTATAGGTGCAACGATGCCAATTCCACAGATCCATCACCAAATAATGAATGTGACCCAACGATCCTAAGAACCAATCCCAATTCTTCACAATCAGAATTCTACAATCAATATTAATTAATAATAACATTATAAGGGTTTTAATTTACTTAAGATTACCAAATAAGAACCACTGATTCCAATGAATCTATAAATAATCTTGTAAAATAAGAAAATTCTCTAAATTGGGCTTCATATCCATCATTGAATTAAGAAGTATTCATTAAATCACATCATAATGAATAGAACTAGCTTTTAAGTCCCAGATTTACGATTAATTACAAGAAGAGAAGAATATATCTATAATAAATTTAAAGATCTGAGGAAGAATGGCCACTTACCTTGAATTATCAGAGGTTAAAGCTTTCTAATCCCCGAGAATTAGGGTTCAGAGGGAGTGGAATCATCACAAAAATCCAATGGAGTCCGTAGGGTTTTGTTCCCTAGGTGTGGGAGAAAGCATGAATGGTTTTAGGGAGGTTTAGGGTCAAAATCCAAAATTTTAGATTAATTAATTTTCCTTACACGTTTTAAAAAACATTGATCCAACCATGTGAGGATCAATAACTCTTTAGGGTACCCACATGGTTTTGTAAACTATGCACCATCCATACTTTTTCTTCTTTCCCAAGTCACAAATTTTCTGGGAGAATGTGACATGGTTATATCCAACCACATACCAACCATACACCATCTACTCTCCCTCTCCAAAAAGAGGCAGAATTTCTTTGGGAGAATTGCATGTATTTTTCCAAACCATGATCAAGATGTGAACCCTAGTAGAAACCTATAGAACCCACCATAGCCATCCAGAAGTTTTCTAAGACACCACCCAAGAAAAGTATAACTCAAAAAAACTTAGGGAAGTGAGAAAATGGAGGTGTAATGTACCTAAAAAGTTTGGGATATTATAATATATCCCTATATTAGAAATTTTCATCCCCTAGAAGTGTATCTAGAGTTTAAGGCAAAACACTACATCTATTAAGCCCATACATCAAATTTCTATTCACAAGTATCCCCTTGAATGCGACAGTACTGCCCAAAAACATAAAAATGTGGTATCGTCTTCACCCTTAACACCTTCTCTCTCCAGTACACATCTCGTACCAATCACTTCATGAATGATTCATTTGGTTCTAACTCAACATCATAATTATTTTTCACATTCACAAATTAGACTTGTACAATTTAAGACCAGAAATATGGAACACATTATGCATACCTCGATACCAAGGAGGAAGATCGAATTTGTAGGCCACTATTTTAATTTTTAATATCTTGTAACGAACCTATGTTCCACAACACCAAATTAACTTGTTTCCAAAATTGTTAATGAGTTTATTGAGGTGACACCCACAATAAAACTCGATCACCCAATGTAAAAAACCAAGGCTCATCACCTCTGGTCATCATATTATCACTGCCTTCTTTGATTAGTCACTAATCGCTTCTGAAAAAACTGGACCCAATAAGTGGTCTCCTACACCATATTAAACTTGATAACAATTACCTCACCTGCCTCATGCCAACATTGTAGTGAATGAAATGAGTGACTATAAATATAATTGAACAGTTCCATAAGAATTAAATACCGGTAAATGCCATTGTATGAAAACTCTTCCAAGGTCATATGATCATATCATGATACCTAAAAATCTAGGATTCATGGTCAATTAATATCATAAAAAATAGGTATCATCCTCTCTAACGGCCTATTATATTGTGGGTGATATTTTGTACCTATATTTTCTGAGACCCATCGACTTCTATAAGCCTTTCTAAAATCGTGACATGAAACTAGAATCCTGGTTTGATTCTATTCTCATGGGAACTCCATGAATTCAAAATATCTATAAAACATAGAGTTTTCTCAACTAATCTACTAAATAGATCTATAGTTTTTGAAATAAATGTGACACCATTGACAGTTATTGAACCAAAACCCGCATAATATCTCAACTTATCGGGTCATGGGAAACCCCGTAACAAAGTTCATTATCACCTTATCCCACATCCACATGGGAAAAAGAAGAGGTTTAAGAAACCATATGGTGGATTATACTCAACCATAGTCCTATGATATTTATGAAAATGAGAGAAAAAAATAGCAACAACCCAAATCATACCTGAACACCATAACTTTCACATGATGTCATGACACATCTTGTTTTATCTTGGGTACAATATGCACTATGAAGAATGATAGTCCCTCATTATATATTTCCTTATGAAATAAAGAACTAAAAAACTCCCAAGAACATATATCACATCATCTAAATCTAAATAATATCATATAATTATGTCCTTCCCCTCCAACCATTCTTGATTTACTAAGAACATATAATCCCACTCTTAGATGGAATTCACTTGGTCGACTAAGGAAAACAAGATAACTAAGGGGATATATGGAATCAAACTTTTATACTTATATGCATCCACCAAAAATTCATCCAATAATATTGTTAAATTACACCCTTAGGTAATAATGGTTACCTTTTATCAGACTGCCTCCTACCATGGACTTACTTGAACTTGAGTTTTCGAAATCCTATCACTTGTGTTTAGTATTTCACAGGGTTCAAATCACAAAAAATTTGTCTAGAATCCCAACATCCTCAAACCTATTTGATAAATTTAGATTCATACATCACCAATGAAATAACAAACTAAACTTGAATTGACCATTTCCTAGTAATCACCGCTGATCAATAACACATACAAAGTCCCAAGGTAAAACAACCATATCCATATGACCAAACTAAAATGCCACAACAGTCCCCAATTACTGACCTGCACACTCCAGGGACCCACATTATTCAACCTTAGTTCACTAGTGTAATGTCATAGACCCATATTCCACTAAAAGGTGTCCTGTGTCTGGTTTTCGACATAGCCTCAAGCACATCCCCCCAAATGACAGAGGCTGCCGACTAGCTGTGAGGGCCTAGGTGTGTTAGTGGGGAGACTACGCCCTCATCACTAGAGTGTAGAATAGTGGAATATAAAATGCGTACACGTAGTGTAAGAAGTAATATGATTAGTTGAAAAAAGTAACTATAGAATACTGAAAAAAATAAAAAAAATTCCAGAATACATCTCATAGATAAAATGATGACAGATGTCATATATTTCTACAAAACAGCTAAAACATGAATACAAGGAATATGTGCAATACATATAAAAAAATTTAAAAAGGGAACCAAAAATTAATCCAGTATCATTTCAAGCCTTATCTGGGTCACATTTAACCCTGTTTGAAAGTAGAAAATCATGTACCAGTATTAGGGAACTTTTCCTTAACATTACCTACAATCATATAGTCTATTTGGTTCCAGAAAGGTGACCCAAATTGGTTGTGAGATAAAATACTAAGAGGAAACCTCCTAAAGCCGGTTTCCAATAAGTCGGTGAATATATATAATAGTGTTCAGATAGATATAACAATAACGAATGGAAGTACTCAAAAGTAAACAATCCTTAATTCATCATTATCATTTTACTCGAATTGAATTAATCAATTTCATTTAACAGACAAATATCTAATTTAACATCCAGACATGTGTGAGCTATACCTTGCTCATTTAACCATTCAATACCATTTAATTATAATTATCAACACTTGGATCAATAAAACGAGTCCCCCATGATAACATAACCAAAGAATGCCTAAGTAGGTCATCTATATAGGTATAATTCATGAATGAATCCAAGATTGTGCTTTGGATTAGAAGATGCATCACATGATTCATTTCATTATTAATTTAATTTAGAACCGGAACCCATCATTTACTCCTAAGTTGTAATTCTAGTATCTCTCCAGGTATAATATCAACCAACACAATATAAGCACATACATGGAGAACCTCTTAGGAACCCAAGTATCGCTCTAGGTGTGGTATAACATCCCTACCAATCAATTCTGTTATCAATAGTCCACTAAGGAATCCTGAGTATCACCCATGACATCAAAGATCAAATTCCCTTTAAGTAAATCTATAGAGTTATCATATTAATCCATATATCACTCTGTATATAATTCAAGCCTTAGAGTCTTTCCTCAGGATTTCAAGTATCACTCAAGAATAATCAAGGTTCAAGACATTTGTGTCCATATTTGGAATTATAATGTGAATATAGGTATCACCCAATGCATAATTGTCAATAGCCAAAAGTGTTTGTCCATGGAATTCTAATGTGAATCCTTTTATAACCCCTAGATAATATGTATTTAACCATATCAATATAATTCAATCAATTTCAACTTACTATTTCAAGGTCAACAACATGAACATTATATATAAATCTCAGCTAAAAAAGGTGACCCATGCATTTTTAAACCTTATAGGGATTTTCCTTTAAATTACTCACATTGGAAAAACCTTACAACAAGATTATTAAGCTTAAAATATCTTTGTAATAGCATTGTATCTATATATCTCACATGGGAAAATCACTATAAAGAGAAATTAAGATAAAACAACCAATACATGGTAGAGGAATCATTTTATCACATGGTAAAACACTTTAATAAGGAAATTAAATCTCATACAAGTAATGGAATAATAAGGTACCGGGGTTAAGTTATTTATCCCTCACCTTTAATCCATTTCACTAATAATTAATACCATAAATCAATTCGTCAATTTGATTTACACATCAATTCACAAGTGACTTTAAATAACATGGGGTAAAAGGCACACCTTATAGGCATAAAAGGATAAACCACCCATGGGGGTCCATTTATAGAGTCAACACACCGAAAGGGGTGGTTAATTCATGTTTCTCAACCTTTATGAATTTAATAATGACCTCTTTAACAATCTAAGCCATGAGAAACAACACAAGGTTCAATTACATTTAAAGCGATGCCTTGAAATTGGGCACATGGCATGATGGAATATATAAATAGCTATACTTTAAGTGAAAGGAATGATACTATCTAACTTAGTTCCCTGGTCGATAGCTCATCCAGTATTATATTCTGATTCAACTAAGATAAGGAAAAATCTAAAGAACGTATGAAGAACCCTAATAATAGGGAAAATTGTATTACACCAAAATTGCACAATTGTATCCATAAAAATAGAGAATGGATAAAAATAAATCGAGGTATTACCATCACATATCCAATGATATGAGCCATTCTTGAATTAGAGTTTAGATGGAGAAAATACCTAAAATACAAGAGTAGCCAAGGAGGAGAGCTTCCTGAATGTTTTTTCTATGTGGGAGAAGAAACTAAAATTAGGTTTATAAATTGATTTTTAATTTAATTAAAAAATTAATAAATTTCAAAAAAGTATTGGGCCATATGGTTTATAAATATGGGTAACTATAGGAAGGGGAATAGGACACAGTTTACTAGCATAATTTGACTTACTATGCACAAACCATGCAATTGTCCTCTATCAAAATTGCTGACCTAGCTGCACGATTGTGCACCCCATCTCACATAGTGTGGTCTAACCATGAAGACTCATTATGCTCTATGACCATGCCTCACACGGGATATCAAACCATGTGAACTGCCCTGCATGGTTTGTATTAACCATGCACCATGTATTTTTATTCCCAAAATCTTGGTTTCAGGCACTAAACTAGCCCCTGACACCCCTGAAACCTCTATGAACTCAATGGGAATTCACATTAGTCCATTTTTAAATATTTAATCTAAGAGTTGAATGAAATATAAGGATCCATACCTCAAAGTTGGACCAGGTTCTTACAAACCTCCCCCTTAAAGAAATTCATCCTCAAATTGCCTTCCCAAGGGTGCTGAAGAATGATTTGAGAACAACTTCAACCACTACGATCATACATCGGCCTCTCTCTCCCATGTCTCATTCTACACTTAGTCATTCTACCATAACACCTGTACTAAAGGAATAGAATGGCCTTATAGAAACTTCATGTTATGATCCAAAATATATATAGGATTTTCCTCCAAGGATGAATCTACCTGTAAGTCAACCTCCTCATGATTAAAGGCATGTGGTAGGTATGAATAATGAAATCGAATATAAGAAACATGGAGGAATTCATGAATGGATCGACAACTAAAAATGATTGGATACTAGACCGACTATCTTTAAAATCTCAAATGACCCTATGTATCTTGAAGAAAGCTTATCCTGTATCATGATACTCTTGTGTCCCAAACTTGGTGAAACATGTAAGAAAACCTGATCTTCCACCTCAAACTCTAGAGGTTGTATGTGGTAATTTATATAAGATTTATGATGAGACTTCAGAGTGTACGTTCACTTCTGAATCAACTGCACTTTATCTATGGTCTCCTGCATAGGATATGGTCCCAATATATCTTCCTCTCCAACCTCTAACCAACATAGAGGTGATCATCATGTGCTACCATACAAATCCTCATATGAAGCCATCTAAATAGTATCTTAAAATCTACTATTGTAGGAGAATACAACTAGAGGTATATGCCTCTCCCAAGAGCACCTAAAATCGAGGATGCATTCCCACAATGTTTCCTAAAGCACCTCAATCGTGTCCTGTAGCTAGCCATATATTGGGGGTGGTATGTAATTCTTTGAAGCACCTGATTACCCATCACCCTCTGTATCACTTACCAAAATTGATAAGTAAACTAGAAATTCTTATCCGAAACAATAGAATGCGGTCCCCCATGAAGTCTTACTATCTCACAAATATACAACCATCTAAACTCATCTACACAAAAGGTTTCATTGATTATTATAAAATGTAAAACCTTTTTGATCCTTTCATCAAAAAACCATACAAAATCATTTTCTTGAGGTGAAATTGGAAAACCAATTTTCTAATCCATTGCTAAACCACCCCACTTCTACTCAGGGATGGGTAAATACTGTAAATGCCAGGTTAGTCACTGGTGTTCCACCTTCATATAATGATAGGTGAAACACCTCATGAAAAAAATAGATATATATCTTTTCATACCTGGTCACCAGTTCTGGTGAGCCTGAATACAATTGAGGTTATATCAGGGCCACTCGTAAATAAACAATCAAATCTCAATTGATCAAACTAAAATTGGTCATGAAAGCTTTCCAGAAAGACACTGCTGACCCTTACACCACACCCACCATGACCGAGTGACATGTTCTTTAAATAGGTTCCTTTTGATTGTTCCTATGAACTAGAAGGAAAAACATGTTGTGCCACTCTGGATGAATTTTCTCAAAAATGACCGTCTTATATGGTTAGATTATTACAATATGAACCATAATAGAATCTTCAAGGGCACCATGTGTTCACAAGGAGCATGTTCACCGAAGTTCATACTCGTATTCCTGTAACAACCTATGTATTTTTAGAATAATAATTTTTCACATCTCTTAATATTTATGAATAATATATCAATTTTACATTAAATGGGATTCTTTTTTGATAGTGTACTCTCCACGCAACAATAGGTTTCTCCAAAATCATATGTTGCACACAATGTTGAGTTATACTGAAAAATAAAATAACAACAGTATTATTCTTTTAAATGGTAGTTAATGCCTAACCATTGTATTGACAGGAATGAATATAACTAACTTAAATATTATTACACATATTTTTTATTGTTTTTATATTTATTCAATAAATTTTGGGGGCTTAAAATGTGAAAGAATCCAAATTTAAGCATAAAATACTCGTATATTTTTAAAAGGTCATTTTACCACCATTTGAAGGCGATCCCTTTTTAAATATACTTTTTGTCACTCTTAAACATTAAATTAGACAAAATAAACTTCTTCTATATAAAAGGTACATAAAAATTTACTTTGGATGAATGTTTGGTATTTTTCCGATAAACTTCATATTTTAATGAATAGTGAAAAATACTGTATTTTAATTCAAAACTGCCTTTTCATATCATTTATTTATATAGTTATATTGTACTTTTTATTGGTTTTAAAGTGTAATTGGATTATGTTTTTATCATTTAATCAAATGTTTTTATTTAATAGTAATTTTACTTTTAAATTGGACATAAACACATGTCAATCTTTTGATAGTTTGTACTTCTCATAACCCGCTTTTTTGGTTTTGACAACAGGAATTAATTTAAAATTAATTTTGGAAAATTACATGTTTTGAATTTGTAAAAATGGATTCCATATTTGAAATCAGAAGGTTCAAATTGTGTAAATAATTACCTTTTATTTTTGAACATTATGAATAGTAACTTTATTAATTATTTTTATTTACCATGTTTAAAGGGTAAATATGGTAAATAAGGGTAAAAAATAATATTATAATAATATTAAACTACTCTAAAATATGTCCTAATACTATTATATAAAATATTTCTGACCATGGTCATCCTTGGGTTGATTCTGGGACCCTATAGAGCCACTTGGGTGTGATAATGACTTGTTATAAGAATTAATTTAAAGTAAAGGGAAATATAACAGAAACATATATCTTTTACTAAATTTTTTTTAATATAGGGTTATATAACTGATCTCTTTTACTAAAAATATTAGGTTATCTATATTTTTTAGACATTAAATAAATAATTTTATTTATGGCACAATGATGATCATGTGATAGCCTCATTAATAAAGGATTCAAATAAATGATATTATAAATATTACAATAAATATTATTTGAAATAATTAATGTAATACATGAATTCTAAAGGTTAATATGAACATTTAGGATTTAAAAAATGTTTTTTAGAAGTAATCAAGTTGTTATGAATTTGTAAAAAGTCATGTATGAATAGTGTCCAAAATTGACATAATTCATGACATAAAATATAAAATAGTTTATTAAATAATATTAAATTCTTAAAAATCTAAGATTCAGTCAAATGGTTAAAATAAATCCAAATAAATCATAAATTACTTTTTTGTGGGTCGTTTGACATGATATGGTAACTACATTAACCCACAATATGTAAATAACATGATATCACTGTAATATTAAAAAGGTTAAAATAAGGGTTAAACCAAAAAGATAAGGATAAACAAATATTCAAAACTTTGATAAAAATTATTGGATGATTGGTATTCGAACAAAAATCATATTATCTTATAATTAAATATGTTTTGGACAATTTTTAATCGAAATTGAATTTAAAATAAATTAATATTTCAAGACTTTCCTAATGTTCCCCTCCCAACTCTTATAAAAGGCCACCACCTCTACCCACTTACTAACAAATATCATGCCCCTTGTATCATTAATATTATTCTCAATTAATCTCCCAAAATACATAATTTCCTCATATAATTTTTACCTTGGGAATAATTCAAATCAAGAAAGCCTTTTGGCTCAAATCAAAAGAAGTTACCCGATTTTGAGGTAACGTCTTCTCTCAAGTTCATTTGCTTTATTTTCCATCTCTAATTACTATGCTATTATTGTTATTTGATTTCATAAAAAAGGTATTCTCAATATACTAGGATTTTATTATGGGAAATATTATAACTAAACTTACACACACCTCCATCTAATTGATACGAGTAAACAATTTTTGTGTACAACGAACTACTCCCTCAAGAAATGATGATTGATAAATCTTCTCCTACCACCTCTCATGGGGTGAATTATGATTGAAATATAGTTATATATTATATATATTATATTTATATTGTATCTATTATTCATTAATTTTTATTTATAACATAACATTATGATTTCTATGATGTCTAAATATGATAATTACATTTGAGGAAGTTTGGACTACCACCCCCTCAAAGTGATATAACTCGTTCATACTATACATAGAACATATAAAGAATGGTTTTATTAAAACTATGAGAAATACATGAAAAAAATATAATAATGGTATTATAATATACATTTATATCATTTTATTATTATTCTTTTAATATAGAGAAGAAATGAAAGTAGCATTTATGCGTACATACGACCTACCGTCTCCATGAATAGTGCATTTCATTCCTTATCTCCAAATATTATGGAAATTATAAATACATATATACTGGATATATATTATATTTAAATCATGAATAATATTGTATATATGATGGAATTTTTACTAAATGGACAATTTACATCAAAACGAGTTAACTTTCGACTCAAGTACTGAATATCGACTAAACAGCCCATATGAACTTAAATAATTATATAATTTTTATAACATGATAATAAGTAATATAAAATGAATAATAAAATTGAAAATGGTTCTAAATAAAGTATAAATTAACCAAAGTTTATTATTCATGAAAATAATGAACGAATGGGACAAGTCGGATTCAAGGTAAGAGAACTTCTTAACCCAATTTACATTCTTTGGGTTGATATTCTACTTCTATACTATGTCATGATATGATTATGTGAGAAATGAATTTTTATATCTTGTCTTGTATTTATAATCAAATTATGTGGAATTTTAGTGAATACATGTAATTGATCTATTTTATTGAGAAAATTATTTTTGTAATGGAATTTCGAAACTCAATTTCCACTCACTGGGTTTTTCGCATAATCTATTGATTATATTATGCCAAGATTATGTGTGGAATCCTTGTTTATTTATTTATGTTTTAATTTATATTTCCCTTTGTGTGGATATAATATTTATACACATAATAATACCATTTAAAATTGTTTACATCATTTATACAAACATTGTAAGGGAAATCTTAACTCAATCTCCATTCATTGAGTTAAATATCCATGTCATTGGTCTTGTTTTTTCCAGAATATGTGTGAATGACCTCTGATTGTTTTACACTGAATATCCATTTATATTGAGTTTATTTATATTTTCCACAAATAATTATTTAAATTATTTATCCTTAATCTGAGTATATGATTATTTTAAGGGATTGCATCTCAATTTTCATTCTATTAATACTTATTTGTTGTTATGCACCAATTCAATTTAATATGGTGTATATACTTCCATTAAAAATTTTATAACATGAATGTAATTATTCCCATGATATTATAAGTTTTTTTAATTTCATTAATTAATTATTTTTATTCAAGTGTTTATCAAGTGGGAAGGGATTCTTTAACTAAAACATCTTTTAGATGTTTTAAAGATTTATTCTTCTAAATCATTCTCATTAATTTCCATGATTTCAAAATGGTTTTAAGGATTTATTTATATGGATATATATGTTTTAAAATTTTAATTCTCAATGTTATTTTAAAGGTTTATAAGTTTTATGGGACAATTTAATTCAAAAATATCTTTATTAAATTTATTAAATGGTTTTGGAAATGGATTGAATATTTCAATATATTTAATTTATTTATTGTGATTGATGAGTAAAATGTTTATAATTTCAATATTTTATGTTTTATGAATAAGTAATATAATATTAATGGCCTACTTTTCTAAAAATATAAACATGAAAATATCCTCAATGTGAAATAAAATAAATTCATGATCAAAACTAAAGATTAGTTGAGGTTTAAGGTTAGAGCATTATAGTTGGTATTATAGGATAATTTAGAAAACATTGTAGATTAGAATTTTTTCTGAAAGGGTTGGGATATCATAATGAGTTTATAATTTCAAGGTATATTATAAGTTCAATGTCCTAGAAACCGCTTTTGAGGATTTATGATTTTGAATATTTAGGAGACTAATAGAATTTTTGAAGACATTCACCTTTGAAGAAATTATGGGTTATTAATTTTTAAGAGGAAAAATGTGAGGTATGAGATAAACATTGAGTTCAAAACATATTATGGTTATTTTTGAGAATTTTATCTCATTTTTTTAATGTTATTATAATTATACAGTTTTTGAAAATGGAAAACATGCAGACTGTGTGACAACATATTGCATCAGACAAAGCTACAAGAATCAAACACACAACCAAAGTGTGGTTGTGATTTATCGCCTACCTTTGACATATGTGAAGTCCCTGATTATTATGGATTTTTATTTTTAGTTAAATGATTTTATGTATCAATAATAATTTGATTTTGGGAAATTATGTTTTATCAAATGGATATCCTTTGTAAAAGAAAATGATTTTGTGATTAAGTGATAAATGTTATTTTGTATGACATTTGCTATTTTTGGAACACTATATGCCTAAGGATAATAGAATACTATGGGAATTTATTTGAGGAGTAATGGTTGAATTTTATTTTGGAAGAATATATGTTTTTATTGTGCACATATGGAGATTTGGGTTATTTATGGAAATGATTAACCTATCATGGGGAATTTGTGATTCAGTTAATTTCTTTTATGAATGATAATTTAAGAGTAGTCGATGTAATTTGGATATAAATGTTTGGATTTATCATGGAAGACTCAGTGATCAAATACTTATGAATTTTGGGTTTCAATATTAGTTGGGATAACATTGAATAATTTTATGGAAAATTGTTTATTTAATGTTTTTTATTGAAATTTGGGTATTGTTTGTAGAATTTTGGAGATTAAGTGTAGTATTTATTTTTATAAAGGATTATCATATTTGGGGATTATCTGATCTTGTACTAACCATTTTGGTTTTGGTTAATATCTAAAGTCAAGGGAAATATATGGTTAATCTTTTGTTGATTATGTTATTCTCTTGAAGTTGATTATAGTGCTTTAGGTGTGACCAAGTCATCTTGAATACTTGTCATTTGTAGGAAATATGAGTTTGGGGTAGATATTTATTAAATAATGAAACTCTACTTTTCAAGTAAGTATGTTTTCATATGTTCTTATTCTAAGTAGTAAAATATTTCGTCTAATTTATAAAAATTATATTAAAACAAAAACATTTTCTATTTAATTTTTCTACTGTGAAATCAATGAACATATTACCCATCAACATTTTATGGTTTTCTGGTTTCTAACTTTCTCCTGATCATGTTTTCTACCACTCTCCACTAGAATAGGTTGGTTATTTTCTCTTCCATATCAATGTTTTCCTACTTGGAATCCTAGTATGTGTTATCTTGGGTGACTATTTTACTTATCTTTCTTTCTTTTAAAGTGATAATTTTAATGAATATTTTTCTGAGGTGGGATTTTCAATGATTTTTCAAAGCCCAATTTTAAAATTGCGAGAATGCAATTTCCAAAAGGGGGAATGTTGTAACAACCTAGATATTTATAGAATACTACTTTTTTATATCTATTAATATTTATGAATAAGATATTAATTTTACGTTAAAGGGGACGATTTGTTAGATAGTTTACTCAACATGAAACAACGGGTTTCTTTGAAATCTTACATTGCACACAATGTTGAGTAATACTGAAAAATAATACAATAATAATATTATTATATTAAATGGCAGTTAAGGCCTAGAAATTATATTGGTTTTAATGAAAATACCTAACTACAATATGATTACACATGTTTGTTAAATGTTTTTACATTTATACAACAAATTTTGGAAGCTTAAAATGATAAAAAATCCATATTTAAGCATAAAATACTCTTAAATTTTTAAAATGTCATTTTACCACCTTTTGAAAAAAAAACCTCTTTAAATCTAATTTTTTTAAAACTTTTATATGTTATTTTTTGAAAAATAAACTTCTTATATATAATAGGGCCATACAAATTTACTTTGAATGAAATTTTGGTATTTTCCCCATAAAATTCATATTTTAATGAATAGTGAAAATACTGCATTTCAATACACAACTGCCTTTTCATATCATTTATTTATATAGTTAGATTGTAATTTTAATTTGTTTTAAAGTTTAATTGGATTTAATTTTTAAAATTTAATCCAATGTTTATATTTGGAAGTAATTTCACTTTAAAATTGGTCATAAACACATGTCAATCTTTTAGTAGTTTTTACTTCTCAGTAACCTGCATTTTGGTTTTGACATTGGGAATTATTTTTAAAATAATTTCATAAAATTCTATGTTTTTAATTTGGAAAAATTGATTCCATATTTTAAATAATAAGGTCAATTTTTTTAAATAAGTACCCTTTATTTTTGGACATTACGAATAGTAACTTAAGTAATTATTTTTATTTACCATGGTTAAAGGAAAAATATGGTAAATAAGGGTAACATATAATACTATAATAATATTCAATTACCCTTAAACATGTATTAATCCTATTGGATGAGATATGTAAGACCATGGGCCTACTTGGGTCGATTTTGGGACCCCATGGAGACACTTTGGTGTAATAATGACATGTTATAGGAATTAATTTAAAGTAAAGAGAAATATAACATAAACAGGTATGTTTTACAAAAAACAATTTTAATATTAGGTTATATAACTTATCACTTTATTTATAAATATTAATTACAAACATAAAAATAGTTAAAATATAATGGTACTTTATTTATAATTTTTAGACGTTAAATAAATAATTTTATTTATGATATAATAATGATGTAGTGATTGCTTCATTAATAAAAGATTCAAATAAATGATATTATAAATATTAAATTAAAAACTATTTGACATAATTAATGTTATAAAAAAAATAAAATATGTGAATATGTCATGTTAGGATTGATTAAATGTTTTTTAAGGAAAAAATTTGTTATGAATTTGTAAAATTCATGTATGAATAGTATCCAAAATTGACAGAATTCATGACTTAAAATAGAGAATAGTTTATTAAATAATATTAAATTCCTAAAAATATAATATTCATCCAAATGGTTAAAATATGTCCAAATATGTAGTAAATGACTTTTTTTGGGTTGTTTAAATGTTATAGTAATCATATTAACCCACAACGTGTAAATAACATGATATCACTGTAGGATTAAAAATGGTAAAATAAGGGATAAACCAAAAAGATAAGGATAAAAAGCTATTCAAAACTTGTCTAAAAATTATTATATTATAGTTATTAGAACCAAAATCATATTATCATATAATTAAATTATTTTTGTACCATATTTAATTGAAATTTAATTTATAATAAATTAATATTTCAAGACTTTCCAAAAGTGCCCCTCCATCCACTTATAAAAGGCCACCACCTATACCCACTTACTCACACCAATAAATCCCTTTGGATTATAAAAATTTTGATCATATAAGCTCCAAAAATCCATTATTTTATCCTATAATCCTTATCTCTGGAATAAAAAAAATTTAGATAGCCTTTTGGCTCAAATCAAAAGAAGTTACCCGATTTTGAGGTAATGTTTTCTCTCAAGTTATTTTCCTTTATTTTCCTTCTACACTCCCTATGATCATCTTATTATTTGATTTTATAAAAAATGTATCCTCAATATACTATTATGTTATTATTATAAGTATTATATCTACAATTACAAACACCTCCATCTAATGGATACGAACATACGTGTACAATGAACTACTACCTCACGAAATGATGATTGTTCAATTTTCTACAACCACCTCTCATGTTGGCCATTATGATGGAAATATATTTATATAGGATATGAATATATTATATTTATATTTTATATATGCTTCTATAATTTATATTTATAACATAACTTTATTCTTTCCATGATGTGTAAATATGAAAATTTCATTTGAGGAAGTTTGGACTACCACCCCCTCAAAGTGATATGACTCGTTCATGCTATACATTGAACATATAAAGTATTATTTTATTAAAATTATGAGATATACATGAAATAAATATAATAATTTTATTATAATATACATTTACATAATGTGATTATTATTCTTTTAATATGAAAAAAGAAATAAAAGTAGCGTTCATCCGTACGTACGGGCTACCATCTCCATGAACGGTGCATTTCAATTATTATATCATGATATTATGTAAATTATAAATACATATATACTGGATATATATGACATTTAAATCATGAATAATATTCTAGAGATGTTTTAATTTTTAACACGTGGACTATTTACATCAAAACGAGTTAACTTTCAACTCATGTACCGAATATCAAGAAAACGACCCATATGAAGTTAAATAATTATATAATTTTTATTACAAGATAATAATTAATATAAAATGAATAATAAAATATAAAATTATTCTAATGAAATTATAAATTACCCTATATTAATGATCTATAAAATTAAATAACGAACAAGACAAGTCATATTCATGGTAAGGTAACTTCTTAACCCAATTTTAATTATTTGGGCTGATCTTCTACTTCCTAACTATGTCATGCTATGATTATTTGATAAATGAATTTTGATATATTATCTTTTATTTATAGTAGTATTATGGATATTTACAGTGAATACATTAAATTTTCCTATTTTATTTACAAAATGATTTTTGTAAGGGAATTTCGAAACTCAATTTCTACTCATTGGGTTTTTTGCATACTTTCTTGATTATATTATTCCCAGATTATGTGGGGAATCACAATTTATTTATTCATGTTTTAATTTCCACTTCCATTTTTTTGGATATACAATTTCAATACATAATCACTCCATTTAAAATTCTTACATCATTTATATGAACATTGTAAGGTAAATCATAACTCAATCTCCATTAATTAAGTTAAATATCCATTTAATTGGTTTTTTTTTCAAAAGAATATGTTTTAATGATCTCTTATTTTTTTACAATAAATATCCACTTATATTGAGTGTATTTATATTTTTCACCCATAATTATGTCATTGATTTATCCTTAATCTAAGGATACAATAATTTTAAGGGATTTCATCTCAATTTAAATTCTATTGAGACTAATTTGTTGTTATACACCAATTTAGTTTTATATGATGTATATAATTCCCTTTGACATATTATAACATGAATGTACTTATTCTCATGACATTATAAGTTTTTTTAATGTTTTAATTTAATGATTTTTATTCAAGTGTTTATCAAGTGGTGATGGATTCTTTGACTAAAACATCATTTTAAATGTTTTAAAGATTTATTATTATTAATAATTCTCATTAATTTCCATGTTTTCAAAATGGTTTTATGGATTTATTTATATGGAAATATTTGTTTTATTTTATAATTCATTAATTTATTCAAAAGGATTCAAATTGGTATGAGACAATTTGATTAAAAAATATCTTTATTAAATGTTTTAAATGGTTTTTGAATTGGATATAATATTTCAAAATCATAAATTTATTTCTTGTGATTGATGGGTGAAATATTGATAGGTTTAATATTTTATGTGTTATGATTAGGTAATGTAATAGTTATGTCCTAATTCTCTAAAACTCTAAACTTGAAAATATCCTCATTGTGAAAGAAAATAAATTCGTGATAAAAAATCATCATTATGTTAGGTTTAAGGATGGGGCCTTATAATTCCAGTGATATTCCTTGGTCAAACCACCACCTAATCATATTAAATGTCGCGCCACAACATGATCAATGGTGTAACACAATTTCATCCCATTGGAATCATTACCCTTAAATATTTCCTCCGAGCCCGACTGCAAGTTTAGGGAAACCTTGGATTTGTTAAACCGGAGTCCAATGATCTATCCCAAAGTATCCCATAATCCAAATATATAAGTGGGATGTTGGTATAACCCAAGACGTCCACATCAGATTATCGAATGATCCTAGAGGGGATTCCACCTAGTAGTCACGTCAGAAGAAAATGGATAATGTCTAAGATTCTTTATAAGGCATTCCTACACAGAAAACTGGATATCACTATGGATTAACCATTCCCATTTAAACAACCAGACATCCAATGCATGACTCTAATAGAGATCTAATTTTATGATCAATAAATTTTAAACTTCATAACGACATATGATTGGCACTCTATTAGTGAATCTTGATGATAACAAGATAGGGGAATTGATCATATCTTTTATAAGAGTACACTTAGAGGAAACCTAGAGGAATAATAGTTCAACCACTATTGGTTAACCTTTTGGAAGATTCTCGACTTTACCTACCAACATACAGAAAAAAACCGAACCATGATTCCTTCACCACTAGAGGGATTCCAAGTACATTCAAGCTTCACCACAAAATTATATCAAAGACCAATGGTGTTTCTTAAGGGTTCCATACATAGCCAACCATATCAAAACTGTGTTGTTGATAAAGCACCGACATGATTCAACATCTAAAAGCCTCAAAGGAATTCAAGAGAGACCAACCAGTTTCAAATGGTCCTCCCTAGTCATGTTCATTCTACTTGAAAGGGCACATAACAAATAGAACTGATGTGTTTATCCCCACCTTTTAAGTTTCCTAGTCAACTAAATAAGAGAAATAGACTAGCCACTCAAAATTAGACTAGGTCAAAACTTCCATAAATGAAAACGTTTAATAAGTTGTAATGAAAACCAAAACCAAAATGACGGGCATGTCCAAACCCTAGAATCTCTAGGAAGTCCTTCTTAGTAGTAAAAAAACACAATTTTCTTAATTTCCAGTTCACTCTACATCAGGGATGACCTAAGAACACACTAAACTACACAATGCTCAATAGCATTACTAAACTCTACTAGTTCATTATATCAATCAACAACTCGATGGGTAACACATATAGCAACACATAATACCCCAAGGGTTCAGAAGAAAATGACACATCCTAAATATTATCCATAGGTTTTTCTCCCTACGAAATCTAGCATCATATGGATTATATATAAACTAGCTCAAAAGTACATTATCTCATATAACCACAAAATAGTATAACAACCTCTCGAGTTGCATAAGAGAAAATAAATAGGGTTGAGAGACCTACGAAGCAACCGACCATGCCCTTAGAATGTCTAGCCTATATAAACTGATAACTACTCATTGGTCATAACCATAACAAGGGTCAATGATACAATGACCATAGGCACGAACAAGTGTTTCATTTAAAATCTATAAGTCCTAATTGGGACAACAACACCTGAATTACACCAAACATCAGAAAACCTGCAACATTTGGCAAGTCATTTATCTATAAGAGTGATACCTACCACATGATAGCCCCTTACAAAAGTATAAAGTGTCGACCCCATTACTAGGTTATTCCAATGAAATTTCATCAGCCCATAAGCCTATCATTTACTCCATTTCTAAAAATGAGACAACCTATGAAAAATGCTCACGCTTTGATTCCAAGGTAACTCAAAAGAGAAGTTAAACCACCCTTACATGATGGTTTAAGCAAGTGAAACAACTATTGGTTCCATTTTCAAGTCATCACATTGACTCAATTTCTATCATTAATCATTTAAAATATTTAATCAATACCTCAAGCATCAATTATAAACAAAATAAATTAGTTCATGATTTAACTAACACTATGAGGAATAATAGGTAATCCTTGTAAAACTTTATTCTAAAACATTAAGAATTAATTTATATCCTATACTAAATTTTCTATTTTATCAAATAAATTCCCTTTAGCAGATAAGGAGACAAACAAGGGTCCCAATAATCCATCCAGGGTTCATCAAAATTCCACCCAACAATAATTTTTAAAAAATTGTAGATATAAGAACCCATAGAGGGTTAATTAATAAGTAACATGCCCCAATTGAACTACATTGGCCCAATTGTGCATTTATAAAATTAAAAAATTTATTTTATTTCAAAATATAACAGTTTATACATTTATAACCATTCGATATACCTCATTATCTTAAATCATAACAAAAATCTCAAATGAATAGGATAGTTCAAGCCTTCCTCTATAAGAACACACCCTATGACTACTCTATGAGTCAGGTCTGGGCTTCGTATAGATCAGGTATAATCATGAGACACTACTACTATCCTAATACAAAGGTCTGGTCAAGTCATGTTTTCTACTATAAATGACACAAGTTTCTATTAATTTCACTTGAAATCACATTTTCTCTTTCATTTTCATTTTAATTAATGATTTCATTTCACTTGTGATTTTAATTCAAGATCATTTCATATTTATATCATAATTAAATTTAAAATGTTTAATTAATGGTTCTCCAAATTCTGATCCATGAGGGCCCACACTGCCCAGGGACAAAATATTTGCATCCATCAAATCCATAATGTAACAAATATCAATACACCTATCACAAAAACAATCATATCTATCCCAACACCAATCATAATAGCATGCAATAAGTAATGCATCGAAAATGGCATAACATAATGCATGGAATTTGATTTCCCATAAAGTGCCTAATATGATTCATGAGATGGAACACCCTCATCTCATTAGGTTGTAGAAAATTAGAACCCCGAATCATACCAATAATAGTAGGAATAATCATGTTCATCACCCAACGGTGGAATCAAATCAACTATAATAGTTCAAATTTAGAAAAAAACAATGTCATTTGAGGGAATTCATATTTTTATAATGCAGTGGTTAGATATGACTGAGTACAAATCATTACCAAATTCCATTTCTTTCCTTCCCCTTTCTATTATCACTAAATATTTAATAAATTTAGAAAAGGCTGCTCTGATACCACATTGTAATGTCCTGGACCTAAATTCCACTAAATGGATCCTTGAGCCTGGTTGGCCACATGACCTCAAGTGCATCTCCCCAAATACCTGATGATGTCGACTAATAGTGAGGGGCTAGGTTTGTTAGTGGGGAGACTATTACCTTATCACTAAAGTGTAGTATAGTGGAATATCAAATACATACAAGTATTGGAATTTGTGATACAATTAGATGAAAAAGTAATAATGGAAGACTGATATAAACAAAGAATATCAGAAGACATCTCATATATAAAATGATGAAAAATGTCATATGTTTCTACAAAAAAACTGAAATAGGAATAGAAGGAAAATGTAAAATATAGATAAGAAAAGTAAAAAAATGAGCCAAAGGTATTCTCATTGCATCACAAGCCTCGGCTTGGTCCTATTACCTCTTACTCCTAAGCATAAAATCAAGTACCTGTCGTAAAGAAATTTCCCTTATCACTAAATGAAAATTATGTAGTCTTTTTTGGTCTAGAAAGGAAACCCAAATTGGGTGCGATATAAAATCCCAGTATCCAACCACCCAAGGATAGGTTCCACTAAGTCAATGAATATATATAACAAAGTGCAGAAAGATGTAATAATAATGAAAGGAAGTACTCAAAAGTAAACACTCTTTAATTCCTAGATCTCATTTAACACCAATTGAATTAATCAATATAATTTAATAGACAAATATATGATTCAACTTTCATGATTGTGTCAGCTATAACATTTTCATTTATTTGTTCAATACCATTAAATTACAAGCCTCAAGACTTTTCTCAAATCTCAGAGTCCCCTATGATAACATAACAAATGATTCCTATGCACTCCATCCATACTATTATAAGTGAAGGCGGAATCAAACTTTTGCTTTGTCTTGGAATTCATGTCACATGATTCATTTCATTATTAATTCAATTTAGAATATGATAATGTCCTTGAAATTCTTAATTTTAATTTCAATTATTTCTCAATCTATAATATCAAAAAATACCCTACAAGTCCATCCATGGAAAACCTATCAAGAACCCAAGTATCACTCTAGTTATGGAATAACATCCCTTCCAATTGAGTCCATACTTGGAAGTCCACTCAGGGAGCCCGAGTATCACCCATGTCATAAAAGATCAAATTACCTTTGATTCCATCCATGGAATTCTCATATGAATCCATGAATCACTCGATATATAATTCAAGCCTCAGAGTCTACCCTTGGAAGTCCCCTAAGGAGTCCATGTATCACTCAGGATTTATCAAGGTTCAAGCCAATTTATTATGTACATGGAATTCTAATGTGAATCTGAAAAAAACCTAAGGAATATGTTTCAATAGCCAAAATTGTCTACCCATGGAATTCTTATGTGAATCTATGTATCACCCTTAGCTAATAATCATTTAAACAAATCAATATCATTCAATCAA
Organism: Viscum album; assembly: GCA_963277665.1. Lineage (NCBI taxonomy): Eukaryota > Viridiplantae > Streptophyta > Magnoliopsida > Santalales > Viscaceae > Viscum > Viscum album. The sequence continues at coordinate 2,067,282,890 of OY728131.1, forward strand.
TTTCAACTAACTATTTCAAGATTAACACCATGAACATCATATATAAATCTCACCTCAAAAAAGGAAAGTCATGCGTTTTACAACCATATAATTCATGGACTTTCAATTACTCACATGGGAAAAACATTATAACAATATTATCAAGCTTAAATAAGATATTTTATAGCATATTCTCTATATATATCATGTGGTAAAATAATGGTAATGATGAATTAAGCTAGAAAACCAATACATAGAATAAGAATCAATTAAGTTACATGGTAAATAAACATTAATAATGCAATTCATGCTCATTCAAGAAATGGAATAACAAAAGACAAGGATCAAGTCATATATACCTTACCTATAATCCATTTCATTTATAATTAAAACAACAAATCAATTCATCAATTTGATTTACACATCACTTAACAAGTGACATCACAAAAAAATATATAAAACAAACATGTCATATGAATATAAGGATACACCTCCCACGGTAGTCCATTTGTGGATTCAACACACCCAAAGGGTTGGTTTATTCATGGAAATAAACCATTATGAAAACAATAATGAACTATTTAGCTATATAATCTATGTGAAACAACCAATGGGTTTAATTTAATTTAAGGTGATGTCCGTAAATTGGTTGGGTGGCATACTGAGATATATAAATAGCTCGACTTTAAGTGAAAGTCACAGGACCACCTACCTTAGGTTATTGGTCAATATCTCATCCAATATCATCTCCCAATTCATTCTAGACCGGGATAAATATAAATAATTGACGAAGAACATAATATTAGGGAAATCCACCTTCAACTAAATAGCATAACCGATATCCTATATAATGGATAAAACATAAAAAGGCACTGAGGTCTTACCACTAGAAATCTAATGATTCCCACCATGCTTGAATCGAAGTTTGCGAATTTATGGTACCTCAAATCCAAGAATATCCAAGGAGGAGAGCTTCCCAAGTGTTTCTCTTACTATGGGGGAGAAGAAACCCAACTTCGGTTTGTAAATTTATTTTAAATTTAATTGGAAATTAATAAATTTTCCAAAATTAAGAGGTCACATGGTTTATGTGCACGGGTTGTCAAAACATGCAAAAATCATGCTCGGTTAACTATAATAAAGGGAATAACACATGGTTAACCCACATGGTTTGACTAACCATGTGAAAACCATACGATTATCTATTGTCAAAATTGAATACCTATCCATATGGCCATGCGACCCATCTCAAAAATTTGGGACTAATCATGTGGCCTCATTCTGCTCTTATTCCCATGCCTCACATGATTTATAAAACCATGCAGACTACCCTGCATGATATATACTACCCCTGCGATAGTTATTTTCCATTCCAAATTATTGGTTCTAGGATCTGAACCATCCTATAAAATCCCCAAAACCTCTATGATTTCAATGAGAATTCACATGAGGCCATGTTTTGAAAATTTAAACTGAGAATTGATGGAAATATAAGGTTATTTACCTTAAATAAGAACCGAGTTCTTACAACTAGTAAAGGAAACAATGTGACTCATCATCATCTAAGTCTACCTCATCTAAGACCTTATCTTTAACCCATCATAAACCAAGGATACTTAGATACATGGAGGTATCAATTCATTTAGGAAGAATGTCTAAAATTATTGTACATCAATTGATCCCAACCACTCAACCACAGATTTATCGAAAAACATCAGAATTTTACCTTACTTTTTCATGAACCTAACACAAGTTCAATGTAAAATAGATGATATTTCATTATATTCACCTGAAAAAAACATATAATATATCCAAAATCTCATGACACACACTCTAAAAAGTTGGTTTATAAAGGAACTACCTATTAGAGACACGACAAACTACACGTAACATTCTTGAAGAAACTTCCTAGTAGCATTGCATGCCAATTTCAACCACACACCTGAATTCCATTCTCCAAAAATCCTTTTGAAAACCCAAGGTTCCTTGCAACTTGAAACTCTAATGTAATTCGAATATACTTCTCAGAAATTCTATCTTTTATGATTTTCTATGAACACTATTCATTTCATGATCTCTACCATTATAGGGAATAACCACTGGTCTCATCTCACTTTTATGGATGAATGGTGGTTTTCAGGAAGAAAATATAAGCTAAACCTTCTTAGGAAAGTTTCCAGGGACCCCTTCATAACATGAATTCCTATTTAATTCTCGAAGAACTATAGGTATTATTACTTTTATTATTGGTTATTCCAAATTCCAAAAAACATCTTTACATGACCCTAATGTAGAAAACCATTCACTGATATCACACTCTGTAACACTAATGATCCACTAGATAATCTAGGTGGTTGGTCACATACTATTTGATCAATACAACTTAAGGGTATATCAATATTGCCCACACACTATTATGCACCTAACACCACCATTCAAACTTTCTTATTGGTCAAGATATTGAGAACAATTTATTCAGAGGCCTTCTAAGGCTTGTGAAATTTGATCATCTAACTAAACGATATGTAAACAGTGGTCTACAAATGAAACCATCATCATCTCACTATTACTAGTCTATCTCTCACACCTAGAACAACATATTTACTATCTAGGGTGACATCATACATTAACCCATCTACATTATAAGTCCTCACCCAAAACAACACCTCACATGTTAATCCACTAAAGGTGCACAAATATCACTCAAGGTTTACATAATAATCTATATATTATAACCCCACTTCACTCACTTTAGATAGAGTCACACAACCATCTTTTAACACATACCAAGCTAAAAAACACCTCCAAGGGCCCACTACTAGCATAAGATCTAAGCTAAACCACTCGATTTCTTCATATACAATCACTCAGGGAAGGATATTCAATAAAACATAAATTTATAAGATCACCATTTAGGAAAATCTCAAACATACAAAACCATACCTTCATCCAAAATTTACATTAAGTATAAAAATAAGATGAATTTATGTTATTCTATCATGCACATTATAATAATCTAGTTTTAAAGTTCAAAACAATCATATAGAAATCACAAATTATTAATCCAAATCATTTACAGGCCTTGAAATTCCATTTAAAAATATTTTTACAAAAAAATTTAGTAAAATAATTATAAACTACTTAAATATTAAAACCCCATTTTCCATTGAGTGTCTATTGAAAACCACATGTCTCTTTTCACCACTATTTCAGACACAATAGAATTAAATACACTTTTAAAAAATCCCAACCCCCTTTCAATTTGAAACATTGAGAAAATATAAAAACTTTTCCCATTTTGAAACAATTCTATTGAAACACATCATTTAACTGAATTCGCATTTAAATTGATTCCAAATACGCTTCAAAATTTCTATTTCCATTCAGAATAATCCAGTAATGTTCTCAAATTAACTTCAAATTTTAAAATCCCTTTAGAAACCGAAGTCATTTGAAAACAACTTTACATGGTTTATTGCTAGTGAATCTTTTCAATTAAAATTGATAAAATAATCGAATAGAAAATATACATTCTAAGTAAAAAACCACATAGTACTTTCCAGCTACACAAGGCTCATGTTTGTGTTAGCAACACCTATATGTTAGTCATAGTCACACACAAACATGTACACACACACACATACATATATATATATATATATAGAATCATATAACACACATTTTAATTAATTAAATTTCCAGTACATATGTATCATAGAAGTGCATATCATAGATTCCGAGTTGAATTTAATTAATTGAATTACTTTTATGATAGGAAATAATATTCATGACTTGTGAACCGATGTGCCTATTCATGATGCATGAACACACCCAAAACCCAAAAACTATAATAACACAATAGTACTCTGGATAAATAAGAAACTATATTATCACAACTAGTAATTATAATCCTGTCATCATTACTTGGAGGTCCGTTACATAAGAGTTGACGAAGAACTTACATGACTCACCTACTTGAGTTCCAATCAAACTATATCCTTTATACCATACCTCAAACATAGTCAATAAATAAAAGAAAAGGAAAACTTCCTTTGATAACACTTTGTAAGGCCCTGACCTGAATCACCTAGTGCAGGTTGGAGTGTTAAATGACCTCATGAGCTTCTCCCCATTCAAAAAAGGCTTTTGACTTGTGGTGATGGCTTGAATGATGTCATAGGATGATTAAGACATCATTATTAATATCCATAAACCAGAGTCAAAACAAGGTATAAATAAACATCCTAAAATAGCACATCATAAACAAATAGAACATCATCATTCCATAATAAAATTTCATCCAGGTCATACAATATAAACCAAAATACCCTCAATGTGGCAGGTCAACCAATGTATGATAACTAATGAAAATAATATTAAACACTATAGTGATATCCTAGAGTTTTTTCTTGCATCGTCTCCATCCTCCATGATCCACCTACTTAGTACCTTGAAACATGGCCTTTACCTTATAGGGATCCCTCACTATGAAATCGGTATAATCGTCACGATACCAATGCATAGGGTGAGTATAAACCAATTAGGAAACCAAACTTATTTCCTTAACATAAATTTTATTTGTATTTAAAGGTGTAATTAATGATGGAATGTAAAAGAAAAAAATGTTCTAATAATCATATGTTGGGTTCTCATGCACTAACATGACTACTACAAGCCCTTGTCGTACCAACCTCATCACTATGTTGAATGAATATCTTATATGTCATCAGATATCAGATCATTATAGAAGGTAAAAACATGCACTAGATCAAGGGCCACATCAAATCAAGCCTCGAGTCATCCTATTAGGACATCACATGTCTCATATAAAGGCCCATATCAAATATTTCTTTAGGTTAGTCCATAAGACTTTTACACCACTGGATCGGTCTCGGGTCAATCTATATGGTCAATGTTCCTCTACCTCTACTAGGTTTGGCCATAGGGATGTCACACCCCTAGTTTAGCCTTAGGATAGGCCATAAGGCTATCATACCCCATCCACTATATGTGATAAGGGTATAAGTATATCATACACCCTCCTCTACTAGGTTGGGATACAAGACAATCATACCCCCAACCTATCTTCTGTTCCCATAATCACCATCTATACCACATCAAACCAACACATTCTCCCCATCTTGGGTTAACTAAGCCAGGATGACCCACCAGTCACCTTGATACTAGATACAAGCCTCCAAAAGCCAAGAATTCACCCAAAATAGGTCATACCATAGAAGGTATAATTATATGACATAATAAATAGGTCTCATGGGTTACACACATGACTATATGAAAATCATCGTATGAATAGGCCTTACAGGATACACACACACACTCAATATGAAAATCACTTAAAGTATAGGTATCATTGGCCACACATGAACTCTAGATTAAAGGCACACTAAGTATAGGTCTCACGGTCTTGACATGAACTCTATATGAAAATCACATCAATCATAATATATCAGACAACGATTCTCAAGACAATAATGAAAATAAACATTATATAATGGTCTTATATGATAAAGACTTCCAACTTTAATTGAACCAATGTTAATTTATAAGAGCTGTCATCTAGTCATACGTGTACACCAATAATCTATAGATCCAATCCCAAATAATAACATCTTGGATTATAGAATAAATATTCAAGAATTAGAAAATGAAAAATTATTTAATTTAATTAGGATTAACCAATGTGAACCATCATCACCAAAAATTCAAGGGTCAATCAAGGAAAAGATGAAAATTCCCTTTATCTGGCCATTTATCCATCATTAAATTAATAATTCCTAATTGGATAAAATTTGAATCCATATATATATATTTGAAATCATGTTTCTATGACTCTTCTATGAAATAGATATGATATCTAGAATAAATAGGAATACTAGAGTAAGAAAAAAATATTACCATAAATTATCATGTGTCAAAGCCTCTTGATCCAACATATCGGGGTTTAGAGAGAGAGGAATCACAAAGAAAAGACACTGGAGTCCCTAGGTTTGAGATTCATAAGTGTTGGATGAAAAATAATGGGTTTTATGGTGGATTTGGGTTGAAATTAACATTTTTAGATTAATTAATTATCGAAGAATGGTTTGGTCACATAGTTTATCAATCCATTCACCAACTGGGAATGTCTCACCACTTATTTGAGGAACTCACATGGTTTGGCCACATAGTTTGGTAAATTAGGAACAAACCATTCTTTTTTTTCTATGCCCCAAGTCACATAGTTTTCTTGATAATGTTGCATGGTTAGCTCTAATTATCTTCCAATCATGAACCATATACTATCCACCTCGAAAAATCCACATAGTTTTCTAGGGATAACCACATAGTTTTTTCCAAAAATATTCTTAGTATTTATACCCCTTATAAGCCTCTAGATTACTCCAAAACCATAAATAAGTTACTTAAGACTTCACCAAAGAAAATAACAACTCAAAAATAATTATAGAAGGTATAAAATCAAGGGTTAAAATACCTAAAATGTCCAAACTAATAGAAAATAAAAGGTAGGGGTTGTTAATATCAATTTCCATTCCTTAAGATGTATTTAAAATTATGTACCTATTTTTATTTGACATGATATAATTACTATCCATTGATTTTTTTATCATAAATTAAATTTTTTATTCATGTTATTTGAAATTCTATTTCATGAACTCTTTCCATGTGTTTTTGATTCATTACTAAACATATAATGGGATTATTAACTCAATTTCCTTTCATTGAGTAATATCCTTCCATTATTTATTATATTATTAAAATATTATTTGAATTATAACTTCAGATTTTTTATGTGGTATTTCCACTTTTTATATGGATTTACATTTCTTTCACATAATATATTAATTTATATATTATTACTGAACATGTTACATTCTTAGTAAGGATTTATTTTCTAAATCTCCACTTATTTAATAAATTGTCCTTCAACTCTATATTTTCTATTATACGACTCAAATTAAATTTTTTTATAATGTATAACTTACTATTTTCATTTCATTTTTGATAAAATTAGGAAATAATTTCTATATTTTTTTATTTATAGTTCATACCTTTTTTGTAAGGGTTCCCTTTCCCATCTCACTTGGAGAACCATATTGTTTATAAGTAATTTTCCAAATGGTGAAATTTTATTTTCTTTATCTATTATATATTTTCTTATAAACTATTAATTCTAGGTATTTACATGTCTTTTTACACATTCACTTCCCTTTGGATCTCACTTCAACCAAATGGTTTCCTATAATTGGAGTTGACATTACCTCTTATTTATGGATCAAAATATTTTTCCTCTATACATATTATTTATATTTTTTCAATAATATTCTTCTGTATTCTTCAATTATTATTTTTACATTATCTAAAAATTTCCTTAAAATGGATTAGAAGTAATATTCTCAACATTTTCCATAGGGTTCATTTTTGAATTTATTTTCAAATGTGTACAAATAATCTCAATTTTTACATTTTCCACATAAAAATATTTTCCCAATTTTATAACCAATTTTTTGTAATGGATCTTTATATTCAAGTTTTCATTGGTTTATAAAGTAATTTAAATTTTCAATTTTCTATGGGTTTTTTCATTTTAAAAATAAAGGTAAATGTTTTAGAAGAATAATCAAAGTGATTTCATTCCACTTATTTATATTTTTTATCTTCCAAAACCCATTTAGTGTCTTTAAATTAATTAAATTTCAAGGATTCAATATTTAGAATTATTTTAAAAATTAATATTTTTAATTTATCTTCTCATCCCTGTGAAATGGTTTTTGAGGAAGCTTATAAATTTATTTTTAAAACAATGATATAAAATATTAATTAAAATTTTTTCACTTCTATTATCCTATCAAACAGTAAAATATATATCTTTTTTAGAGTTATGATTCATGATTTACCCCCTGATTTCTCTTATTATGTATTTATTTTGGGTGATTTAACTTTCGATATCGAATTATCTAAATGTTGGAATCTTCTTTTGTGATACTATATGAAAGTGTTAAGAAACCCAACATCCTATATAAGTGTTTTAAATATATATATAATTTTCTTAATGTTTTTTATTATTCACTAGGTATATGATCTAATGATACCATCCAAATTTATTATATGGTTATCATATGATCATGTTTTGTGAAAACCCTATTGAAACCCTTTTCTATCTTATGTTAATTATTCTTAAATTAAATTATGAATGGTTTATTATGTGGAACACATATTCAAGTAAATATTATTATTTTATAGGTGGGAACCAAATTATATATATTTTCTATGAATTGGGTAATGTTTCATATCTCTTGAGATGATATATATGGGGACATAGAGTAATCATAACCCAATATGTGACTTTTTTCCACTATGGTATGTGATCTTTGAAATAATACCTAACTTATGCTTATGATGTCATTTTTATTTTGTTTCCACATCATTAATAATCCATGATCTTATGTTATATAATTCATTATTCCAAAAGAGTTATGTTATGATTAATGAAATAAGATCTATGTTTTATTATATATTATTTATTTTTTGATGTGTTTGTATACCATGATATTGTTATAATACCTACATATTTTTCTTATGATCACTTTTCAATTTTTATGGTTATCACTTATTTTTACCCTTAATAATAATTTTAGATCACCATTCTTTTGTTTTGATTTACCTAGGATATAAAAAATAATATTACATATTAAATTTATAGATGTTAATCACGTGTACAAGATTTTCTGAGAGATACTGAAGACTTAGGGTAAAATAAGGAATCCATGGTTTTGTTCAAAAATTTCATTTTGATGAGATAGATATGGGTATTTTATTTAATTTTTTTTAACAAATTATTTTAAAAAATTAAACCTCCAATATTTTTGGGTATTTTAGTGACTCACTAATTTTTATTGATATTGTAATTATGGATATTTATGATTGGGTTGCTTCAATTTGTATCAAAGATAGTTTGTAAGGAGTATATTTTTAGCACCGTATTTGAGTGTGTGAGTATAGGGTGTAACAAAAACTATACTTAGAAAAACCATTTACACATCTACATGGGCCTACCATATTCATTTACATCTAAGGGAGTCATTCTTGATCCCAACCCCATCACATTGAACAAAAACTCTGAGATTTTACACACAAGTACAGACATAGATAAGTATTAAAGGGACCACATACCAAGATATTATAGTTATTATCCTTTAACCACATCACCTAATATTTTATAATGAATCCTCAGGCTCCCAACCCATTATCTCATACCAAAGGCCCCCAAAAATAGATTATAACCATTTATAAAAATTATACTTAATTTACCAATTATGCATAACCAATAAATCTTATATAATGACCTACGATAAATAACAGCTAAATAAATAGTATTCCAATATCTCATGGCATGCCTTTAGAACCCATAATATTAAAAATCATAGGATTTAGCACTTAATCAATCATTATGTTTTTATAAAAATGTTGAAATCCATTTCAAAACTCATTAGGTAATGTAAAAATACTCAAAAAGTGGGAAATATGGGACTTTATCCATTTTTAATGCTTCCTTTCCATTACACTAAGAAAAATTAACATAAAGAGATGAATCATCTATTCTTCGGTTGAATCTTCCTTTAACCCCTAAAACAAAATCTCAACATTAGAAGAAGATGAATGATAAGAAAAAGTAATGGAAAGTAGAGATGTACGACCCAAAATTTTATCAATGTAAATTTTCCCTTCTTATAAAATCACTTATTGACCATAATAAAAACTTTATAAATGAATAAATAATGAAATAAGAAGTATTTATGGATATTAAGGAACCAATAATGATCAAATAGTAACTTGACCTTAGGAATTGAAATATTACCCTTATGAACAGTAAAATGGAAAAATAAATATTAACCTCACCTATGAATGTATAAATAAAATCTATAAATCTTATAAATGAAATTATGGTAAAATTATATCATATTATAAGTAAATAAATGTTTTAAAATTGATTAATTAAGTGACAGAGTTTTTGTAAGTCATAAATATTTAATTAAAATTTTATAATTTCATTTATAATTTAAAATAAAATTTATTTTCATGAAATTTATTCATAAATTAATATTTTGATATCTTATTATTTTAAGATAACTTTTTGAGACCTTAAATAAATTTTCTAAGTGTTCTAAAATCAGTTATAATTTTAAAATCTATATCTTCCAAGTAAATAATGATTTTAATTGAAAATTAAATTACTTATATTTAGAAAATTATTTTCATAAAATGATGTTCAATTTTTAATTCTAGACATCAACAAATTGTCTGGGTAAATTTTTGGCATGTTTCTAAAATTCTTGAATGTTTGGTAAATAGTGAAATACAGTAATTTACGGCATATATATTATAAGTTATATACACTATTCCTTGAGTCATAGATGCTGTAAGAAGAATTGATTCGAACTCGTATGATCTAATTAATGTATTATGTCTCATTAATTAACATTATTTTTTGTATTGAGAAAAATAATAAATTAATGAATTAAATAATGAGAAAACACCCCTCTCTTCCGCTATAAATACCATCCCTCACCCCCTCTTCTCCTCAAACATCTCAAGATTTGATCCTTACCCAAATTCTACCCAATAATCATACCTAGAACCTAACCCATGTCCATGAGATATTTTTATCCTAAAAAGAACAAAAAAATTTCCCAAGGGAGGTTCTCAAGGAGGATAAATCCAAGAGGTAAAATCCACTTCCTTTTAATTTATTTTTAATTCCATTTCCTTTATTCTCTTCTCCTCACCTTCTATTATCCAAATGATATTATAAATCAAGTATGTTTTATATATTGGTATTATATCATGTTAATTTAATATCCATCATTAAAATCCTCCCTCTCTCTCTTTTATTATAAAAATTAAATCGTCGCCCGTGATATGTCAATTTACCGATATTATTGGAGATGCAGTTTCATTTAACATTAATGAATTAAAATATGTTAATAAAACCATTAGAATATTTTAAAATATTCTAAAGTTTATTCATAAAACCTATTTATTTTCTCTAACTAACATATATATACATAATAATAAATGATAAAAAATGACTTCGTTGTGATCCAAAACCCGCCAAAATTAACTTAAAACAATCATCATTAACTTGTCTCTAATGATTCACACTCATTCCATATAAATAAATTATTTATAAGTTCACTTAAACTTATTTAATATCATTAATTACATATAATAATAATTCTGGTTATTTATACTGATTTTACATGAACTTCCATTCATGTATACAAGCAAACTAATCATGAAAACCATGAAAACGAATGCTCCATAATGATGAAATTAAACTCTATAACTCATAGAAAATTCCATAAATTAACTTCATAAAACTATAAATAATAAAATTAATGTATAAAATGATATTTATTATTTAATCAATAAACCTATTGTGATTATACCAGATATTGAAGTGAAGTAATCCTTCAGACACAAGGTAACATGAATTCGTGAACCCAACTCTCTTTCTTTGGGTTTTCCCTCTTTAACCCAATTCTCAGTATAGATTTTTATTAAATATATTTTATTCATCATTAAATTACCTTTTGAGGGATATGAATATTTTTTAATTTATTATATGACAAACACAATGTTTTCCAAAAGAACTCTTCTTAAAAAAAACACACCTTTTACTTCTCGGGATTTTTTCTTCTTCACTCAAGGTTGATGATTCTTATATCAAGAATGATATTCCCTATTTCATCTGGGAACCCAAATATTATGAATTTATTATTTATTAAATGAAACCAATTCCCTTCTAAGGGTTATTTTATGTTCAATATTGATATATGTTCTATGTTTCATGCATGATAATGTAAATGTTATGATGTGATGGGTGCACCTAAAATTATATAGCACAGTGTAAATGTTATGATGTTATGGGTGTGCCCAAAATTATTTAACACTCCAATTAATTGGGTAATGTGATTTATCTCATGATAAAAAAGTAAATCTATGTGAAAATGATGCTAGATTTGTTCACCACTATGTGTGTTATTTGAACACTAAGATAATATTTTTATTTTTTGAATTTCCACTCTCTGTAACTTTATACGATGGTTCCTATCATGATTATGATGATGATATTATTATTAAGATCAAACATTTTTATATTGTTTCATATTCTTATCTATCCTATTACCATGCATTAACTCACCCCTTTGATGTATATCCTCAGGTGACTACATGTACTAAAGAGAATTCATGGGCCAATAAGAAGCTAGAGAGGATGAAATTAAAATAAATGATTATGTTTTATTTTATAAATGTTATGTATGGTCATAATTTTTTCAAGGCACTAAATATTTAGATCTTGGTCATGTAATTATTTTATGGTTTTTATCATTAAAATGATATAATAGTATTTTTAAAAAAATAGGGTCACTATAGTTGGTATCAAAGAACGATTTAGTTAATTTGGGATCTTGGATTAGAGAACCTTAGTGAAAACCCTTAGTTTGAAACTATGTATAAGAACACACCCAAGAAGCTTATTTTTAGAAAATTCAACACATAGGGATTCCACATGATATTACTTTATAATTAATTTCAAAAAGGAATAAGTTATTTATTCATGAATTTTTGACTTATGTTTTGTTCTAACATTTTCTATTTTTGAAAATAGTTGGAATTAAGAGAAACTTGGCCAACAACCTATTTGAGGTATAATGCAGAGATTGGTCTAATTACATCACCAATGATTTGGGAGGTTTAGTTAAAAATTTAATGGAGATGCATACCAATTTGTCTTAGGTTATGAAAAATAACCTAAATAATGTGTAACATCCAACTTCACCTAAGAGGGAGAAACTGGATATCAAGTGTTTTATGTGGAAACAACAACTAACATCTAGGGGGTCTTATGACCCACGAGTTAGAGAATAGTGGTTCAAATCAATGGAGAAGATATTTCATATTCTTCACTATTATGATATGGAGAAGGTGAATCTCGTTGTTTATCATCTTGATGGAGAGGTAAATCAATGGTGGGATTTGATTAAGAACACAAAGCCGAAGGATGAAATTGAAGAGATGGGGTTAGAAAAATTTAAGGTAACGTTTCTTAATAATTATTTCCCTTGAGCTCTTTATAAAAATATGGAGAGAGAATTCAAAGAGATCAATCAAAAGGATGGAGAATCTATCATGTGTTACGAATAAAATTTCACAAGGCTTGCAATGTATAATTCAAGTTCTGTTATCAATAATGATAGAAAAAATGATTGATTCATTAGTAGGTTAAACCCACAACTTTGAAAGGTTCTTGAAATTAGAGACATTGGTAGTTATGAAGAAGTTTTTCGATGTGCTCTCAAAGTAAAGATGGAGTTTGGAGAATTTTATCATGGCTATGTTGATAAGAAACAAAAGATGAAGTTTCAAGAAAGGATATCTCATTAGAAATTGGAAAAGAAAACTAAACCACCCACATGTCAAAAATGTGGGAGGAAGCATCATGGGAACATCCTCCAAAAGGAGGGGAAACTCTTCAAGTTTGGGAGAAAAGGCCTCCAAGTTCATGAATATAAAAAATACATTGTAACACCCCAAGCTTCTACGGTACGCTTCTCTTTGAATAATGTGATAGCGTGTGTTGTACGCAACACCGAGTTCTAACACACCATAACCAATCAAACTAGCCATTATGAATAGTAATACCTAATTTTTGAAATTATATATATTTTATATTTTAAAATGGACTTCATTTCTGGATTCATAATATCGAATTTAGCCTAAGGTGAAATTTTGGTACTTTTCGGATAACTTTCATATTTTGATGAATAGTGAAAATTACTAAATTTTAATTAAAAACAACTTTTTTAATCAAAATAATTAGTAGTGATAAATTATGAATTTGAGTGGTTTTAAAGTATATTTAGAATATATTTTTACCATTTAATATAATTTTGGTCATTGGACATAATTTTACAATTAAACCGAACATAAACAAGTGTCAATCTTTTGATAGTTATTATCTCTTAAAAACACGCTTTTTGTTTTGACAGCGGGAACTAATTTTAAATTAATTTCTGCCACTTCTGTGTTTTGAATTTAGAAAAATGGATTCCATATTTGGAATCAGGATGTTCAAATTGTGTAAATATGTAACTTTTATTTTTAGACATTTTGAATAATTACTGCGGTAAATATTTTATTTACCATGGTTAAGGGTAAATCCGGTAAATAAGGGTTAAACAAATAATATTATAATAATACTAAATTACCCTTAAACGTGTCCTAGACTTATTGGTTGATACATGTTCGACCATAGACATATTTGGTCGATTTGGGGACCCCATGGTGCCACTTGTAGGTGATATGGACATTTTATTTTAATTAAGATAAAATGAATACAAAAATAACACAAGCATATATCTTTTAGAAAAACAATTTTTACATAGGGTTTTATATGTTGGATTTTCAACTATAAATATTCATTAGAAAGATAATAATATTTCCTACATGATGATATTTTATTTTCAATTTTTAGAGATTAAATAATTTAATTTATTTATGACACAATGATGATGCAGTAATTATCATAATATTGAAAAATTAAAATAATTGATATTATAAATACCCAAATAAATATAATATGAAACTTTTAATGAATTAAACTAATTTTCTAGGATAACATGATATATTAGGATTGATTTAATTGACTTTTTTAGAAGTAATAAATCTGTTATGAGTTTCACAAAAATCAACTATTGAATAGTGTCAAAATTGACATAAAAGAGTTCTTAAAACAAATATTATATTATTAATTGATATTAAATTCCTAAAAATATAAGGTTCGGCCAAGAGACTTATATCATGATATTTTAATAATTAATGGACCACTTGGGAGTCTCTTGGATGTACATAGTATGTTTATTAACCATATTATATAAAAATAAAAAGAGACATTGTAAAAGTGAAACTAATTAACTTAGAATTAATACTTAAAGATAAGGTTAACATAATGACCCAAACCTGTCTAAATTCTATTGGATGAATGATTTTCGACCTATCCCCACCTTAGCCTTTGAATAATCAACTTTGTATCCATTATAAACCTAATATGAATTTATTATAAATTAATATTTCTAGCTTTTCCAAAGGTGCCCCTCACCCCTCTTATAAAAGGGCACTCCCCCTTCTCATTTCTTCACACCTTCAAATCCTTTTAGTTTGGACAAACTCTGCCCAAATACTCTCCCAACTTCCCTCAATACAACCTAGAGGCCTTAGTTTGATCAGAAAGCCAACCTAAGGAGCCCTTTTGATCAAATCAAAAGGAAGAAACCGAAGAAGAGGTAATGATTTCACCTCCCTTTTCCATGTTCCTTTCTTCTTCCACTTCTTCTTCCTTTGTTGTTACCATTATAAAATAATAACTCCAGTATAATATATATACTTTGATGTTATTATAAATATGGTACAACCATATTCAGTATTCTATCCACCCTTTGAATAACATGTCACCATACGTGCGTACGTACGGCTTACCGTCTCCACGTCGTGGTGTAATTGTTATTCAATATAATATTATTTGGATGGGTATAATAATGATGTGTAACTCATGTAAATAATAAATATAACATGTTAATGATTCTTTATATATGATATACCATCCATTTATATATTATTTTAATATCAAAAGAATGATATTGTCGCTCGTGCGTACGTACGGACTACCGTCTCCACGAACGCGATGAGATTCATTCTCCATCGTAACCATTAAAGTATAATTATCATTTGATGATTTAAAAATGATTTTTAAGGACTTTATATCATTCTAGATATGAATAATATACAACCTATCCTTTACAAACATGTCTTACGTAACAAAACATAAAAAAGAAAAGTAAGTTAACACCCGAAACAATGATAATACTAAGATATTATTATCAAATAAATATTAAAAGATCATATATGATATCATATTAATGTATATGATTGTTGTATAATTTAATAACAATTATTTCACCATTATACATGAGTTTAACCTACCCCAACCAAGGAAAAGTACAAGGTAAGGGTTATTTCACAATCTCTTCATTATCCGAGGTTGTTTATACGTAATAATCTACTGGGATCTCGTTATCATCCACATCCATGTTTCTTCAAAATGTATTTCAAAACATTTTTTACAAGAATATGGGTTAAAGTCATTTATACCCTTGTTTGACTTTTTATAAGAGGAATCTTTCCGTCGTTTTCAAAACAAGGTCCTTTTTAACCTTTTCGACAGAATTAAGGTAAGAATGTTTTTTTTAACTTATACGGCGGGTGTGACTATTTTCCACCGTTATAAAATCGTCGAAGCTTCCCTTACAAGATAATAAGAATATTTTCGAAAATAAAAATGTTTTATTTCATAAATATAAGACTCTTAAATGATTTCAAAATAGAAAGATATATTTTTCTAAAATATTATTTATTTCATCTATGTCAACATCCTTTGATGGATTTTAAGATTATTTGAAGTTGATTTATTATGATACAAAACATCCATATTTTATTGAAGGTTTTGTGATATTTTTGACTGTGGATAAGTTATTCTTATGTCACTCATGGTTTTTTGTTTAGAGTATTGACATTTCATAAGTTATTTATAATCAGAATGTTTATGTTATATTTCAACCATTCATTCAGATGAATGTGTTAGACAAGTATGTTCCAGGTTGGGGACCGGTAAAAGTATGCCCTCCGGTTTGGTCTCTAGTTATTAAAGGAACTCTGGTTTGGTCTCCGGTTATTAGAGGAACTCCCGGTTGATGTCTAGTTATTAGAGGAACTCCGGGTTGGTGTCTGGTTATTAGAGGCACTCCGGGTTGGGTTCCGGTTACAGTTAGCCCCAAGGTCTTGAGATGAGGCCTTGAAAAAGAAATTAAAGTTCAGCATTATGCATTCCAACATTATGAAAGTGGTTATTGATTTTTTCATGTGATTATTCGATTAGTAGAATATCCATGTGAATAAGTAAATGGCATTATTTCATTTTATTTATGCCATACCATGTTGAAAGTTCAAGTTTGAAAGGCTTTTGTTTTAGTTATACATTGCCTTAAATGTTTATTCTTATTTATGAAAGTTTCCGCTATATTGTTATCCTTACTGGGAATTTGAGCTCACCCCTTTTCTATGTTTTATTTTTCCCAGTAAGTGAAGAAGTAAATTATGAATGACCTGTAGGGATATTATGAGGGGATATGAGTGTGGATTATGGAGACATTATGCTGTTGTAGTAGTTTTTCATTTTATGATGTAATGTAAAACTTATGAATATATCTAGTGTTTCCAAGGCTACTAAACCAATCGGTCTTTCGAGATTTGATCTTTCTTGTTATCACGCAAATGTTATGTAATAATGCACCATCTCTGGGTAACTAGGGTCGGGGTGTTACAGTTGGTATCAAAGGAAGTTTAGTAAAAACCTTGGAAGCTAGATTTAGATAAACTCCGATTAGAGAACGTAGACCTAAGATGAACTTTGAGGATTAGTATAGAAGAATTTCCTAGAATTTTGGTATTGTAGAGATTTTGTGAGTTTTCCAAGCAATACATCCCTGTCTGGATACGAGCAGGTAGAGGCGGCTCTGGCACAGATGTACCTAGGTGTAAAACCCGAAAACACCACTTTGAGCTAGACTCGAACGAGAATTGGTGCACGACAATGGGCCTTGCTGCACTCTTGGTTACGACACTCCCGGGGGATATGCTTAGGATAACTCTCATTTTCTTTACAAATCATTATGAAGGGTTTATGAGTATATACTTCCTCAAAGAAAACATTTTTATGATTATGGATTATATCCATAAATAGTTCAATTTATGTTAAGTGTTTTATAAGTATGGGATTATGTATTTTGATTCATTAACTGATCTAGTTTATGCCATTGTTTAGAAATGGAGCCTAGTGGAAGAAATGGAAACCGTATCAATTCACGCACTCCATGTATGGATTTCCCTCCCGCTCAATATAATTATAGTGGGGCTGGTGATGCAACTGGTGCCGATCAGCTAATCACCATACTGGGACAACTTACTCAGGTTATGAATAATAACCTTACCCGTATGGAGCACCCTGATCCTCAGCGTGGAGGATCAATGTTAGATCGATTCATGAGGAAACAACCACCAACGTTCAATGGGAGTACAAATCCCTTAGTAGCTGAGCAATGGATAAATTCCCTAGAGAAAATATTTCAGGCTTTGGGGAGCATTGAAAGGGAAAAAGTTATCATGGCAGTTTGCCGCCTCACTAGAGATGCTAATCAATGGTGGTCATTGATTCAAAACATGAAGGAAGATGATGAAGTATCAAATATGGAATGGAGGGAGTTCAAAGATCTGTTTTTAGAAAAATACTTTCCTCACGACCATCGAGCAGATATGTAAAGGCAATTTTTGAGTCTGAGACAAAAGGAGGATGAGATTGTCACAAAGTATGAGGCTAACTTTACAAGGTTAGCAAGGTATGCTGGAGATTATATACGTAACCTAAGAAGTAAGATTGATTGTTTCTTTGATGGGTTAAAACCATTTCTTCATCAAGAATTAGTCTCACAATCCTTTTTGTCGTACGAAGACATTGTCTCATGTGCTATCAAGACCAAAAAGGAATTCTCTAAGTCTTATGACTTTAAAGAAAAGCAAGAGAAGAAGAGACCTACTGATCAATCTGGGAATGGAAATAAGGGGAAGAAGGGAAAGGTTGAATATCCATCTTGTGGTAAATGCGGGAAGAAACATCCTGGTACTTGCTTGAAGGGAATGGGAGTCTGTTACAAGTGTTGTGAAAAAGGCCACCAAGCTCGTGATTGCAAGGGGAAGAAGGAAGCTACCAACATTCAGTGCTACAATTGCAGAGATATGGGGAATTTTGCAAATGCATGTCCTAAGCATCAGGAGAACTTACCTCAGAAAAGTCCAAGGGATCAAGGCCAGGCTTATGCTATCACTACTACTGAGGTAGAAGCTCCGAAAGACGTGGTGGCAGGTAATTTAATGGTTTCCTCAAGTTTAGAAAATGTATTATTTGATTCTAGATCATCACATTGTTTTATATCTTCCCAGTTTGCTAATAAAATTAGATATTTCCAATTTGATTTAATAAAGGAGTTGTCAATTAAAACTCCTAAGGGAAGTATCATTGCAACAATGTTTTGTGAATCAGTCCCCATTAGAGCACATAAATTTTCTTTATCTGCTGATCTCATCATCATACCTATGATTGAGTTTGATATAATCCTCGGTATGGATTGGCTTTCAGACTATGATGCGAAGATTTATTGTAAGAAGAAAGAGGTTACGATTCTTGATGATAATGATAAGGAACACTTTATCTTTAGAGCAGAATCGTCACCACCAAATTCTTATTTAGATCCACCCCCAGTAGCTCAACTAAATTCAATTATTGGGGGGAAGATAATGAAATAACTTTGGGTGAGGAAAGGAATGTTCAAATAGAGGATGTACCTGTTGTGAAATAATTTGTAGATGTATTTCCGGAAGATTTACCTGGACATCCTCCAGAATGAGAAGTTGAGTTTTCCATTGATTTGATTCCTGGATCAAGGCCTATATCGAAGACCCCTTATAGAATGGACACTGTAGAATTAGTTGAACTAAAAAAACAACTAGAGGAATTGAGTAATAAGGGATTTATTCACCCTAGTGTTTCTCCATGGGGAGCCCCTGTTCTTTTTGTTAAAAAGAAAGATGGATCTATGAGGTTATGTATCGACTACAGGGAGATCAATGCTATAACGATAAAGAACAAGTATCCCCTACCTCATATTGATGATTTATTTGACCAACTTCATGGATCTCAATACTTTTCAAAGATTGACCTTCGATCTGGATACCATCAGTTGTGTGTGAAGAAGGAAGACATTCCGAAGACAGCATTTCGAACCAGGTACGGGCATTACGAGTTTACTGTAATGTCGTTTGGATTGACTAATGCACCCTCTGTATTCATGGATCTGATGAATAGAGTTTTCAAGGAGTATCTCGATGAATTTGTGGTGGTATTTATTGATGATATCTTGGTATACTCCAAAACCTACGAAGATCATGAAAATCACTTGCACATTATCTTGAAGACTCTGAGGAGGCATGAATTATATGGGAAGTTTAGCAAGTGTGAATTCTGGCTTCATGAGATTTCTTTTCTTGGCCATATTGTCTCTAAAGATGGAATCTCTATTGATCCTTCTAAGACCAAGGCAATCCAAGAATGGCCAGCACCTACGAGTATAACTGAGGTACGTAGTTTTATTGGTTTGCCAGGTTATTATCAATGTTTCGTCCAGAATTTTGCCTGATTGGCTAACCCATTAACGAAGCTCACACGTAAAGGGGCTAAATTTGTTTGGACAAAAGAGTGTGAAGAATGTTTCGAAGAACTGAAGAGAAGATTAGTCAATGCTCCTATATTGACTCTACCATCGGGGAATGATGGGTTCGTTATTTATAGTGATGCATCAAAGAAAGGAATTGGTTATGTCCTTATGAAGAATGATAGAGTTATTGCCTATGCATCACGACAGTTGAAAATTCATGAACAAAACTATCCTACTCATGATCTCGAGTTAGCAGCTGTGGTCTTTGCTTTGAAGATATGGAGGCACTACCTCTATGGTGAAAATTGTGAGATTTATACTGATCACAAGAGTTTGAAGTATATTTTCTCATAAAAAGAACTCAACATGAGGCAAAAGAGATGGCTTGAATTACTCAAGGATTATGATTTCACGATACACTACCACCCGGGGAAAGAAAACAAGGTGGCAGATGCTTTGAGTAGAATAGACCATGGAGTTTTGAACAATATGAGAATTGAAAGGGATCCAATTTTCATGGATCTAGTGAAGATGGACATGGGAATAACCAGGGAAGGTGAAACATCAATGCTTTTTCAAATGGTTGCCAAACCATATTTACTAGAAAGGATTAAGAGTTCTCAGACCGATGATGAAGAATTTCAAAAGAAGATTAAAGCTGTGAATGATGGAAGATTGAGAGACTTTGTGTATGGAGATGGAATTTTGAAATTCGGGAAGAGACTTTGTGTTCCCGATATACCTGATCTAAAAAGGGAATTGCTAGATGATTCTCATAGTTCCAATTTCTCTATACACCCTGGGAGCACCAAAATGTATAGAGATTTGAAGGAACATTTTTGGTGGGACAACATGAAGAGAGAGATTGCCAATTTTTTGTCAAGATGTATGGTTTGTCAACAAGTGAAAGCTGGAAGGCAACATCCTGGAGGAGTCATGCAACCTCTTCCCATACCGGAGTGGAAATGGGACAATATTACGATGGGCTTTGTCATGGGGCTACCAAAGACTCCTAGAAGGAACGATGCAATATGGGTTATTGTTGATCGTCTTACCAAGTCAGCACATTTTCTTGCTATAAGAGAAGATCTACCCCTGGAACATCTAGCAAGACTATATATTAATGAAGTTGTGAGACTTCATGGAGTACCCTTATCGATTGTTTCTAATCGTGATCCCCATTTTACTTCAAGATTTTGGAAAAGTCTTCAGAAATACCTGGATAATGAACTTCATTTGAGCACTGTTTACCACCCTCAGACAGACGGGCAATCATAACGGACTATTCAGACCTTAGAATACATGTTGAGATCTTGCTCACTTGACTTTCAGGGTATGTGGGATCAATATTTACCATTGGTAGAATTTTCCTATAACAATAGCTTCCATTCGAGTATTCAGATGGCACCATATGAAGCGTTATACGGGAAGAGATGTCGTACACCAACCTGTTGGGATGACGTTGGTGAAAGAAAACTTGTAGGCCCAGAATTGGTGGAGGAAATGGTGGAGAAGGTGAAGGTAATCCAAAATCACATCAAAGCAGCTCGAAGTAGGCAGAAGAGCTATGCCGAGAATCGAAGGAAGGATTTGGAATTTCAAGTCGGTGATCATGTTTTCTGAAGGTATCTCCATGGAAGGGAGTCATAAGTTTTCGTAAGAAAGGTAAATTGAGTCCCAGGTACATCGGACCCTTCGAAATTCTAGAACGAATTGGGGTTGTAGCTTACCGATTGGAAATGCCGCCAAGTCTCTCCAAAGTTCACGATGTGTTCCACGTATCTCTGTTGAGGAAATACATGCCTGAACCAACGCATGTACTCACCTATGAGGAATTAGAACTGGAACCTGATCTTTCCTATTGTGAAGAGCCCGTCAGGATTCTTGATACGAGAGAACAAGTACTGAGAAACCGGACGACGCGTCTGGTAAAATTTTTGTGGAAAAACCATAAGATGGAAGAGGCAACGTGGGAACCCGAGGAACTTATGATGAAGAACCACCCGAGTCTTTTCATGTGATAAGTATTCTAGAAATTTCGAGGACGAAATCATTTGAAGGAGGGGAGAATGTAACACCCCAAGCTTCTACGGTACGCTTCTCTTTGAATAATGTGATAGCGTGTGTTGTACGCAACACCGAGTTCTAACACACCATAACCAATCAAACTAGCCGTTATGAATAGTAATACCTAATTTTTGAAACTATATATATTTTATATTTTAAAATGGACTTCATTTCTGGATTCGGAATATCGAATTTAGCCTAAGGTTAAATTTTGGTACTTTTC
Source organism: Viscum album (assembly GCA_963277665.1). NCBI lineage: Eukaryota > Viridiplantae > Streptophyta > Magnoliopsida > Santalales > Viscaceae > Viscum > Viscum album. The sequence goes on from OY728131.1 coordinate 2,067,305,561, forward strand.
GGATAACTTTCATATTTTGATGAATAGTGAAAATTACTAAATTTTAATTAAAAACAACTTTTTTAATCAAAATAATTAATAGTGATAAATTATGGATTTGAGTGGTTTTAAAGTATATTTAGAATATATTTTTACTATTTAATATAATGTTGGTCATTGGACAAAATTTTACAATTAAACCGAACATAAACAAGTGTCAATCTTTTGATAGTTATTATCTCTTAAAAACACGCTTTTTGTTTTGACAGCGGGAACTAATTTTAAATTAATTTCTGCCACTTCTGTGTTTTGAATTTAGAAAAATGGATTCCATATTTGGAATCAGGATGTTCAAATTGTGTAAATATTTAACTTTTATTTTTAGACATTTTGAATAATTACTGCGGTAAATATTTTATTTACCATGGTTAAGGGTAAATCCGGTAAATAAGGGTTAAAAAAATAATATTATAATAATACTAAATTACCCTAAAACGATTCCTAGCCTAATTGGTTGAAACATGTTCGACCATAGGCATCTTTGGGTCGATTTGGGGACCCCATGGTGCCACTTTTAGGTGATAGGGACATTTTATTTTAATTAAGTTAAAATGAATACAAAAATGACACAAGCATATATCTTTTAGAAACAAAATTTTTAAATAGGGTTATATATGTTGGATTTTCGACTATAAATATTCATTAGAAATATAAAAAAATTTCCTACATGGTGATATTTTATTTTTAATTTTTAGAGATTAAATAAGTTAATTTATTTATGACACAATGATGATGCAGTAATTATCATAATAGTGAACAATTAAAATAATTGATATTACAAATACCCAAATAAATATAATATGAAACTTTTAATGAATTAAACTAATTTTATAGGATAATATGATATATTAGGATTGATTTAATTGACTTTTGTTGAAGTAATCAATCTGTTATGAGTTTCACAAAAATCAACTATTGAATAGTGTCAAAATTGACATAAAAGAGTTCTTAAAACAAATATTATATTATTAATTGATATTAAATTCTTAAAAATCTAAGGATTGGCCAAGAGACTTATATCATGATAGGTTAATCATTAATGGACCACTTGGGCATCGCTTGGATGTACATAGTAAGTTTATTAACCATATTATATAAAAATACAAAAAGACATTGTAAAAGTGAAACTAATTAACTTAGAGTTAATACTTAAAGATAAGGTTAATATAATGACCCAAACCTGTCTAAATTCTATTGTCTAAATGGTTTTCGACCTATCCCCACATTATACTTTGAATAATCAACTTTGGATCCATTAGAAACTGAATATGAATTTATTATAAATTAATATTTCTAGCTTTTCCAAAGGTGCCCCTCACCCCTCTTATAAAAGGGCACTCCTCCTTCTCATTTATTCACACCTTCAAAGCCTTTTGGTTTGGCCAAAATCTGACCAAATACTCTCTCAACTTCCCTCACTACAACCTAGAGGCATTAGTTTGACCAGAAAGCCAACCTAAGGAGCCCTTTTGATCAAATCAAAAGGAAAAAACCGAAGAAGAGGTAATGATTTCACCACCCTTTTCCAAGTTCCTTTCTTCTTCCACTTCTTCTTCCTTTGTTGTTACCATTATAAAATAATAACTCCAGTATCATATATATACTGTGATTTTATTATATATATGGTACAACCATATTCAGTATTCTATCCACCCTTTGAATAACAAGTCACCATACGTGGGTACGTAAGGCTTACTGTCTCCACGTCGTGGTGTAATTGTTAGTCAATATAATATTATTTGGATGGGTATAATAATGATGTGTAACTCATGTAAATAATAAATATAACATGTTAATGATTCCTTATATATGATATAACATCCATTTATATATTATTTTAATATCAAAATAATGATATTGTCGCTCGTGCGTACATACGGACTACCGTCTCCACGAACGCGATGAGATTCATTCTCCATCGTAACCATTAAAGTATAATTATCATTTGATGATTTAAAAATGATGTTTAAGGACTTGATATAATTCTAGATATGAATAATATACAACCTATCCTTTACAAACATGTCTTATGTAACAAAACATATAAAATACAAGTAAGTTAACACCCGAAACAACGATAATACTAAGATATTATTATCAAATCAATATTAAAAGATCATATATGATATCATATTAATGTATATGATTCTTGTATAATTTAATAACAATTATTTCACCGTTATACAGAAGGTTAACCTACCCCAACCAAGGAAAAGTACAAGGTAAGGGTTATTTCACAATCTCTTCATTATCCGAGGTTGTTTATACGTAATAATCTACTGGGATCTCGTTATCATCCACATCCATGTTTTTTAAAATGTATTTCAAAACATTTTTTACAAGAATATGGGTTAAAGTCATTTATACCCTTGTTTGAATTTTTATAAGAGGAATCTTTCCGTCGTTTTCAAAACAAGGCCCTTTTTAACCTTTTCGACACAATTAAGGTAAGAATGTTTTTTTAACTTATACGCGGGTGTGGCTATTTTCCGCCGTTATAAAATTGTCGAAGCTTCCCTTACAAGATAATAAGAATATTTTCAAAAAAAATGTTTTATTTCATAAATATAATACTCTTAAATGATTTCAAAATAGAAAGAGATATTTCTCTAAAATAGTCTTTATTTCATCTATGTCAACATCCTTTGATGGATGTTAAGCTTATTTGAAGTTGATTTATTATGATACAAAACATCCATATTTTATTGAAGGTTTTGTGATATTTTTTACTATGGATAAGTTATTCTTATGTCACTCATGGTTTTTTGTTTAGAGTATTGACATTTCATAAGTTATTTATAATCCTAATGTTTATGTTATATTTCAACCTTTCATTCAGATGAATGTGTTAGACAAGTATGTTCCGGGTTGGGGACCAGTAAAAGTATGCCCTCCGGTTTGGTCTCCGGTTATTAGAGGAACTCCGGTTTGGTCTCAAGTTATTAGAGGAACTCCGGGTTGGTGTCTAGTTATTAGAGGCACTCCGGGTTGGTGTCTGGTTATTAGAGGCACTCCGGGTTGGGTTCCGGTTACAGTTATCCCCAAGGTCTTGGGATGAGGCCTTGACAAAGAAATTAAAGTTCAGCATTATGCATTCCAACATTATGAAAGTGGTTATTGATTTTTACATGTGATTATTCGATTAGTAGAATATCCATGTGAATAAGTAAATGGCATTATTTCATTTTATTTATGCCATACCATGTTGAAAGTTCAAGTTTGAAAGGCTTTTGTTTTAGTTATACATTGCCTTAAATGTTTATTCTTATTTATGAAAGTTTCTGCTATATTGTTATCCTTACTGGGCATTTGAGCTCACCCCTTTTCTATGTTTTATTTTTCCCAGGAAGTGAAGAAGTAAATTATGAATGACATGTAGGGATATTATGAGGGGATATGAGTGTGGATTATGGAGACATTATGTTGTTGTAGTATTTTTTCATTTTATGATGTAATGTAAAACTTATGAATATATCTAATGTTTCCAAGGCTACTAAACCAATCGGTCTTTCGAGATTTGATCTTTCTTGTGATCACGCCAATGTTTTGTAATAATGCACCGTCTCTGGGTAACAAGGGTCGGGGCGTTACATACATGAGGAAGCAGAAAAATGTGGTGGTGGAGAGGTGAGCACCACCAATGGTCTAATGCTACAACTATAGGGGGCATGGGCACTATGCATGCCAATGTACTAAACCTTGAGTCCTTAAAGATAATCAACATCAGCAACCACCAAATCTAAAAGAGAAATTCAAGGATTATTCCATCACTAATAATAAAGTGGAGAATGAAAAAAAGTCATGCAAGGTACACTTCTTATTCCCTCAAAAATGGAAAAAGTATTATTTTAGTCTAGTCCTAAACATTCCACCATGTCTTAACAGTTTTCCAAAAATACTGAATTAAAGCCTTGAAACCTTACAATATAGATATCTGTAAAAACACCCAGTGGTGAAATCATTACAAACAAATTACTGGACTCTTATCATGTTGGTGTATTTGGGACGATTCTTCTAGTGAATCTCATAATACTTCCCTTGGTGGAATTTGATGCTATAATGGGAATAGATATAATCAATTTATATGGATCTTATATAAAATTTCAGGAAAAATAAATATCTTTCTAGATCCTCTATAACTACATAAGAGATCATGAATCCTTTTTGGGAAATCTTTCAATAATGTGGGTGTTGACTCCCTGTGAAGAATAATATCTCCCTAAAATGGTTGAGTCAGAGGAAGTTATCAACCTAGGGGAATTTACCATCATGTGGGAATACAATGATGTTTTTCTTGAAGAGTTTCCCATACTTTCCCCAGATCGTGAGGTAGATATATCTACAAAACTCATACCCAAAGCTACTCCTATCTCAAATTGTCATTATAGGATGGCTCTTATTGAACTAGAGGAGTTAAAGAATCAGCTACAAGATATTTTGGACAACGGTTCTGTATGCCCTAATGAATCACCTTGGAGTGTGCCAGTTCTTTTCATAAAAAATAATGGTTGATCAATGTGGATGAGTATCGATTATTAGGAACTCAACATGGTCACCATAAAGAACATGTATCATCTTATAAGGATTGATGACTTTTTTGATCAGTTTCTAGGATCTCAACAATTCTAAAAGGTTGATCTTCATTCTAGATATCATCAGCTATAGGTGAAGAAGGAAGATATTCAGAATACTACTTTCCATGCAAGGTATGGGCACTACGAGTTTCTTGTGGCACCCTTCAGACATACTAATTCTCCTGCTATATTCCTAAATTTGATGAATATATTCATTATATATTATGAAAAAAAAATTATTATTGTGTTTATCATTGAAATTATCATCTACTCCAAGACAAGGGAGGAACATGAAAAATGTCTAACGGTTGTGTTTTCAAAATTAAGGAAAGAAAATATGTATTCCATGTTTATTAAGTGTGGATTTTGGATGCAGCAAGTCAAATTTTTGGGGCATGTGATAAGAAGTGAGGAAATTTATATGTACCCTTCAAAAACAATAGAAATTGATTAACGGAACAAACCCTCTAGTGTCACGGAAATATGCAGTTTTCTTGGATTAGGTGGGTACAACTGAAATTTTATAAGAAATTTCTGATGATTTTTAATCTCACTAACTTTGTTAACAAAGAAAGGGGTAAAGTGTTTCTGGATGGAATAATGGGAGGAATGATTTAATGATCTAAAGATAAGGTTGATCACTACACCTATACTCACATTACCAAAAAGTGGGGAATGTTTTGTGATATACAGTGATGCTACCAAGAATGTCTTGGGTTGTGTACTCATTAAAAATGATAAAATGATAAAATGATAAAATGATAAAATGATATCCTATTACTCATAGTAGTTTAATATCTTTTAGAAAAACTACCCGATGCTTGATCTGAAGCTAAGAGCTATCATTTTGGCCTCAAAAATATGGAAGCACTACCTCTTTGGTGAGAAGTGTGACATATATTCTAATCAAAATAGCCTAATGAATATATTCACAGAAAAGGATCTCAACATGAATCAAAGAAGATGGCTATAACTAATAAAAAACTATGATTTCTCTATTCTCTATCATCCTATAAAGGAGAACAATGTAGTTGTTACTCTTATTAGAAAAGATCATATAACTCTATCCATGTTACGAATTGGGAAAGATTATATTTTCTTGGACATGAAAATGATCGATTTAGAAATCATACTAAAATAGAATACATCTTACATTTCCCAAATTATTTACCAACAATCTATCAAATATAATATTAAGGAGGCACAATGGGATGATCCAGAGTTACAAAATAAGGTGAATTTAGTAAAGGAAAAGAAGCTGCAAGAGTTCCATATTGATGATGATTATGTGATTTAGTTTAGAATGAGTTTTTTGTGCCTTAATCTATTGGGATAAAAGAATATATATTGGATAATGCACATATATCAACATTCTCTATCCATCCCAGGAGTACCAAGATGTACCATGATCTCAAAGAACATTTTTGGTGGTATAACATGAAAAAGGATATTGTGGATTATATCTCAATGTGATTGAAATTATAGAAAGTTAAAGTTGAGCAATAAAATTATAAATGGATGATTAAATTGTTGCTTATACCCATGTGGAAATAGGAGAATTTAATTATATAATTTTTCATGGGTCTCTCAAAGACATACAAAATAAATAATGCGATATGGGTTGTGGTGGACTCACTTTCCAAGGATTCCCACTTTATTGATATTCAGAAAGATCTATCACTTGAAAAAATTTCTAAGATATATGTAAAGGAAGTAGTGAGAATGTATGGAGTTACACTCTCGATTGTCTCTGATGGTGATCCCAGTTTTGCATCAAAATTTTAGAGGAATATCAAGAATTATTTGAGTACTGAATTAAATTTTAGCAAGTCTTATCACTGCCATAATGATGTACAATCTGAAAGGACTATTAAGATTCTCAAAGATATGATAAGAGCCTATTCTTTAGAACTAAATGGTGTATGGGATTAGAATCTCCCATTTGTTGAGTTCTCATATAGTAATAGCTTCCACTCGAGTATTTAGATGGCTCCATATGAAGCTCTGTATGGAAAGAGATGTAGAACTACAACCTATTGGGATGATGTTGGTGAAATAATGATACTTAGACATGATCTTAATCAAGAGATGATAGATAAGGTTTAAGACATCTATAAACCTATCAAATATTCTCAAAGTGGAAAAAATATCTATGCTAACAACCATTGAAGCGACTTAGAGTTTGATGTTAGAGATAAAGTCTTCTTTCAAATATCACCATGGAATAAAGTCATGCGGCTTAGAAAGAAAGGGAAGTTAACCCCAAGGTACATTGACCTCTATGAGATCATTGATCACATCGGAGTTTTGGCCTATCATCTTGCACTTCTATAGAATATGGACCAAGTTCATGATGTGTTCCACATATCACCCATGAGGAAGTACATACTATATCCCTAACATGTACTGAACTTAAAGGTTGTAAAACTAGAAGATGATATTTCACATGAAGAGAAGCTAGTAAAGACTCTAGAATAGAGAGATAAGGTTCTAAACAATATGAAAACCCAGCATTTCCAAGTGTTGTGGAGGAAACATAAGTATGAAGAAGAAACTTGGGAACTAGAGGAGGTGATAAAGGAGAAGTACCCTCACCAGTTTATCTAAAACAAACTTTTGAGGGTGAAATTTCAAAAGTGGGAAGAATGTAACAACCCCAAATTTTATCAATGGATTTTTTCCCTTCTTATAAAATCACTTATAGACAATAATCAAATATTTATAAATGAAGAATTAATGAAATAAGAAGTATTTATAGAAGTTAAGGAACCATTACTGATGAAAATATTAATTTAACCTTTGGAATAGTAATATGCAATTTATGTATAATAAACCAACCAAATGAATAATAACCTCACCCATGAAAGTATAAATAAAATTTAGTAATATTATAAATGAAATTATGGTATAATTAAATCATAATCATAGTAAATAAATGTTTTAAAAATTATTAATTAAGTGTTGGAATTTTTACGAGTCATAAATATTTAATTAATTTTTTTAATTAGTTTAATAATTTAAAAGAGAATTTATTTTCATCAAATGTATTCATTTATAAATATTTCTATGTCTTATGATTTTAATATAATTTTATGAGATCTTAAATAATTTTTCAAAGTGTTATAAATTCTGTAATAATTTTTAAATCTGTATGTTCAAAAGTAAATGATGATTTTAATTAAAAAATAAATTTCTCCTATTTTGAAATATATTTTCATAAAATGGAGTTCTTTTTTAGTTCAACATGTTGAAAAAAAATTACAGTGAATTTTTGGTATTTTTATAAAATACTTGAATTACTGGTGAATAGCGAAATACGATAATTTCCGGTATATATACATTATATGTTAAATACACTATTCATTGATTCATGGCTGATGTAAGCACTAATGGTTCAAACTCTCATGATATAATTACTATATTTATTCTAAAAAATAAACACTATTTATTATCATGAAAGAAATAATAAACTAATAAATTAACCAATGAGAAAACACCCCTCTCCTCCACTATAAATACTACCCCTCACCCCCTCTTCTCCTCCCACCTATAAATCATTGAGAACTGCCCAAATTATGCCCAATAATCATTGAGAGACTTTAACTGATGTCTATGAGCTCTTGGTCTCATAATAACATGAAAACCTTTTCCCTATGGGGGTTCTCAAGGAGGATAAATCCAATAGGTAAAATCCTCTTCCTTTTACATTTCATTTCTTTTCAATTTCATTTCCTTTCTTCTCTTCTAATAAACTTCTATTATCCAAATGGAATGTTAAATCCAATATACGTGGGATACTTTTATTCTATCATTTTAATGTAATATCCACCATTAAAATAATCCCCCCCTCTCTTATTCTAAAAATGAAATCGTCGCCTATGATGTTTAAATTTAACGACATCTTGGGCGATGCACTTTAATTTTACCATAATGACTTAAAAGATGTTAATGAAAACACTATATTGGTTTAAAAATATTTTAAAGTGTATGTTAAAACCATATGTATGTTCTTGAAAAAACCAATATATAAATATTAGTTAATGATAAAACAAAATGAGTTCATTGTGATCGAAAAACCACCAAAATTAACCAAAAACAATCATCATTTACTTGTATCTAATGATTCATCCTCATGCCATATAACCAAATTTTTTATAAGACAATTTAAACTTCTATAAGATCATTAATAACCTATACTAACAATTTTAGATATTTTTCTTCAATTTACACGATATTCCATTCATGTATACAAGAAAAACAATCATGAATCCCCTGAAAACGAATGCTCACGAATGATGAAATTAGACTCTATAACTCATCGAAAATCCCATAAATGAACTTACTAAATCTATAATTTATAAAATTCATGTATAAAAGTTTCTTTATTTGTTAATTAATGAATCTAATGTGATTATATTGTATATTAAAGGGAAGGAAGTCTTGAGACACAAGGTAAGGGGAATTCTCGAACCCAACTCTCTTTCTTTGGGTTTCCCTATTTCACAACATTTTCAGTAGAGATATTTATTAAATATATTTTATTCATAATTATATTTTATTTTATTAGATTCACATGTTTCTACTTGATTTTATGACTATCACAACATTTTCAAAAAGAACCCCGGTTTCAAAAAATATACCTTTTACTTCTTGAAATTGTTTCTTCTTCACTTAAGGTTGATGATTCTTATATCATGTATATTATCCCCGTTTTCATTAGGAAACCCAATGCTTCTGAATTTATAATTTATGAAATGAAACCCATTCCTTTCCATCGATTATTTTATGTTAAAGATTAATATATATTATATCTGGAATGCATGATAATGTAAATGTTATGATGTGATGAGTGCGCCTGAAATTATATAGCACTAAGTAAATGATATGATGTGATGGGTGAGACCCGAATTATATAGTGATCCAATGCATGGGTAATGTGATATATCTCATGATAAAAATTGAAATATGAATAAACATGATGCTAAATTTTTTCACAAATATGTGTGATATTTGACCACTAAAACTTGCTGTTTAATTTTTATGAATTGTCACATTCCATGCCTTTATCTAATGCTTACTCTCATGATCATGATAATTATGTTGTGCTTAATATCACCCCATGTTATACTTTTTAATTTTATTATATATCCTCTTACTAGGATTTTAGATCACCCTTCTCTTTGATGTATACCCTCAGGTGAATACTTCTACTAAGGATAATTCAAGGGACAATAAGAAGTTGGAGAAGATAGAATTAAAATAAATTCTTTTGTTTTATTTTTTAAAAGTTATGTATGGTCCTAATTTTACCAAGATGCTAAACCTTTGGATCCTAGACATGTATTGATTTTATGTTTTATATCATTAAAATGATTTAATACGGATTTAAGAAAAAGAAGGGTCTCTATAAGAGATTTACCTCAAACTTAAAAAATGAAATGATGATGGATCTACTCAAATCATAGGAGGTAAAGGGGGAGAAATGTAGTATAAGAGGGACCCTTTCTCTATATTATAGTTGGCTAGAAGAGGAAACCTATTGAAGATAAGTGGAATAAGAGTACTAGAAATGACCCCTTTTTCCCTCTTAAAAACCAAAATAGAATTTCTATAGTGGAAGGACCATAGGGTCAGAACACAATGCTCTAATCTTGGGGAAATGTTATGAAATTACTATATAGTTCATGGATCAATATCCCTATCCTAGGAAGAAACAAGAATACCCAATCAGGTTATTCCAAACATAGCCCTCTATAATGATCCATGACACACTTCCCCAATTATTCTTTAGGTTTAACACCTTCATCTGTAGAGTGATATCCCTTGAATATATAAACTAATAAAACACAAACACTTTTGCACACTGAAACACCCTCATTGAGGGATGTCCATATACCTACTCCAAAGACCATCACTCAACATATATAGACCACAACTGAAAAATCCTAAGTAAATAAAGAAGAATAAATTTTCATAATTATTAATAGTTTTGAATTAAATATTAATTTTACTTTATAGGGGTTTCTATGTTCGATGGTGTACCCGATACGCAACAACGATTTTCTTTGAAATCTTACGTTGCACAGTAATAATATAATATTATTATTTTAAATGGCAGTTAACGCATAGCTATTGTATTGGAGAGAATGAATAGAACAAACTAAAATATTATTATACATGTTTGTTCAATGTTTTTAAATTTATCTAATAAAAGATAAAGGATTAAAATGTGAATGAATCTAATTTTAAGCATATTTTACTTTAAAAGGTTGATTTACCGCCTTTTAATGGAGAAACCTCTTTAAATTTAGATTTGGTCACTTTTATATATTCTATTTGAAAAATAAAATTATTCTTTAGAATCATTATATCAAAATTTTCTTTGGTTAAATTTTTGGTATTTTTCTGATAAAATTCAATTTTTGATGAATAGTTGAAAATACTGTATTTTAATTCAAAACTGCCATTTAATCTAATTTATTTATATGGTTAGAATATTTTTTTAATCAGTTTTAAATTGTAATTATATTATATTATTACCATTTAATCTAATTTTGGTAATTGGAATTAATTTCACTTTGAAATTGGACATAAACAAGTGTCAATATTTTGATAGTTAATATTTCTTAAAAACACGCTTTTTATTTTGACAACAGGAATTAATTTTAAATTGATTAATCCAAATTCTATGTTTTTAATTTGGTAAAACAGACATGATTTTCTAATTCTAAATATCAAATATATCTTAGGCTTAATTTTTTGTATTTTTCTGAAATACATAAATTTTTTATTAATAGTGAAACCACGAAGTAGTAGTTAAAAACTGACTTTTTCATTGAAATGAAATTTTACTACTTGTGTGAATTTATATTAAAAAATTTGGCATACATGGTTGTTATTATTAAATAAAATGTGGTTTAATAAGAGGAAAATATTTTTTGGTGAATAGTAACTGTTAACTTTTATTTGTCGCGGTTAAAGATAAATAGGGTAATTCAAGGTAAAAAGAATATCATAATAATAAAAAATTACCTTAACACTTGTCATAACCTTATTGGATAAGTCAAGGATGACCATGGGTATCCTTGGGTCTATTTTAGTACCACATATATCCAGTTAAGAGTGATCATGACACTTTATTTTAATTAACTTAAAGTAAAAAAAATGACATAAACAAATATCTTTTAGTAAATTAATTTTTACATAGGGTTATATAAGTTTTATTTTGGAATATAAATATTAAATGGAAATATAAAATGATTTCCTAAATCATTGTACTTTTTTTATAATTTATAGATATCAAATAAATAAAATTATTTATGACACAATAATGTTTTAGTGTTTACCTTATTAACAAATGATTTAAATAAATTAGATTATAAAGATTAAATTCATATCCAAAAACTGTCAAATTCTTCTGAGATAATTTTATTTCGACCATGAGTCATTTTATCTTTGACATTATTAAGTTTTGGACTTTTAGAAAGAGAAAATCATTATATAATAAAATAATATTTTCACACTTTCCAAAAGATCCCCCCCTATAAAAAGACTTCACCTATAACCCTTTACTCACACCTCTCAAGCCCCTTAGATCATCAAAACTCTGCCCAAATAATCTCTCAAGATCCCTCTCTTCCACCTAGAAGCCTTAAATTAGGCAGAAGACACTTCAAGAAACTCTTTTGGTTCAAACCAAAGGGAGTTAACCGAAATAATGGTAACAGTTTCTCTTAAATTCTTTTTTTTATTTTACTTCTCAAACCCCTAAATTTTTTTTCTTTTAAAAAAAAACCAGTATTCTTAATATACTAGGATGTTTTTATGAAAATGATTTGAACTACACTTACACATACCCCCATTAAATGGGTAAATAACATACTGTTTCTGTGGATGACAAACTACTGCCTCACGAAGCAATGATTGTTCAAATATCTCCAATCGTCTCTAATGGTAGACATTATGATGGAACTGTATTTATTTATGATATATATTATTTTTATGTTTTCTTTATTCTTCTGTATTTTCCATTTATAGTATACCTTTATGGTTTCCATTATGGGTAAACACGATAATTTCATTTGAGGAAGTGCGGACTACCGCCCCCTCAAAGTGATATGACTCTTTAATGCCAAACATGGAACCTATGAAGGATGGAGTTACTAGGATTATATATCAGAAATTATACTGGAATTATAATATACCTATGTATCATTATTTTTTCATTCCATTCAATATAAAAAAAAATGAAAGTAGTGTCCATGAATACATACGGTTTTCCATATCCATGAACAATGCATTTCATTTATTACCTTAAAATGTTATGTAATGATATAAATACATATATATACGAGATATATAAGATATATATGGTATCTAAATAATTAATACTATTCTAGAGATAATGTACTTTTGACCACATGAACAACTTGTAATTATAAGAAGTCCATTTTTGACTCAAGTACCAAATATCGCCAAAATGACCATTATTAACTTAAATATTTACATAATGTTTATAACATAGTAATATGTGATATAAAAGGAATTATAAAACTGAAAATGGTTCTTAAGCTAGTTGAAATTAACTTTAGTTTATTATTCAGGATATTAAAGAACAAATGAGTCAAGTCAGACATGAGGTAAAGGACTTCATCTCAATCTCCTTTCATTAAGGCATATTTTGTTTTATAAATGAATTTCATTTATACAATGTATAAACACCTTTGAAATTTTATTTCATTCAAAGAAAATCTTTTTATATGAGGCGTTTTAATAAACGACAAAAAATAATTTTTCTTTTAACGTACGTGGTGATAATGACCTTTTTTCCACCGCAAGTATTATTTGATCTATGACTTCCCTAACAAGTCATATGATTTTTAAAAGGAAAATAAATACCATATACTATGTTATGTATTTTGGTATTGAAAATGGTTTTGATAATGGATTTTTTATGTCAATATATTTAAATGATATATTGATATTTAAATATGGAAATGTTATATTTCCTTTATATTTGTTTTATGTGTTATGAATATGTTATGGTTCTTGAGAATTGTTATTTATATGAGTGGTTCCATGATAAGCCTAGGGTAGGCGAGCTCGAGATAGCTCTCCAATTCATTGGGTTATGTGATAGAGGAAAACGTGAATGTTTCTCCTAATAGATTTAAGGCATATACTATGATGTGTATTCCAAATGTAACTCCATCTATAGCTATGATAGCTAAAATGTAAGTATGATATGGATGCCATAAGTTACCTTTATGATTTATGTTTTCTATGTGTGATCCATAAATCTTATGATTTCATGAGGTGTGTTAAAGATCTTATTGTATGTATGTAATGATGAACTAATGTTTTCTTTATTTGTTTTATAACCCTTACTAATATTTTTATGCTCATACCAAGTTTTGAAATGTTTTTCACCGGACTTAAAGATGAATATGGTCAAGGATGGGAGCAAGGAAAGATCTTCCTTTCTAAAAAATGGACCTAAACATGACTCTTTTTTTTAATATTTCTTATTGTGTCAAAAAATGGGAATTGTGTAGAAGTGTCTACTTTGTAAATTTTTAGATGTAATGTAATAGTTATTTCCTAATTGTCTAAAACTCTAAACCTGAAAAGAACCTCGATGTAAATTATTCATTTAATTCAATATTATTTAATGTTTTAAGGCCGAGTCCTTATAGATGGTATCTGATGTTGGTTTAAATAACTTTAGTAGTTAGGATATTGTTAAATAAATGTCCAGAAATTAATTTATGGTAAGATTGATGTGATATAGCATCTACAGATTACCATGTTGCATCACTTAAGATATTTCTGTGTTCAAAAAGGTTTTCCATAGAGGAAATAGGGTAGCTATGATGGGACGACATCATGAGGAAGACAACCTTGCAAATTAGCAACTAGAGATTTCTAGAATTGGAACTGAACAGTTTGTTACAAGGATGACACAAATGACTTAGTCTATAAATGGTGGTAGTATACATTCACGAGATTAGCCAAAACAACCACAAAGGAACGTGTCAGTAGGGGATTATTTCATGATGCAACATCCCCCAACATTCAGATGATCATCTAACTATATACTAGTATAAGGGTGGATGAAAGAACTGAAGATGATTTCCGATTTTATGGGGTGTTCAGAACATCAAAAGTTTAGTCTGGATATTTTTCATTTTGAAGGTGAAGCTGATCAGTAGTGGTCGATGGTGAAAAATATTAGGGATAGTCAGAAAATTGATGATCTTGATTAGGAGGAATTCAAAGGTATGTTTTTTGAGAAATATTTTCCCAAGGTTGTTCATCTTAGAATGGAAAAACAATTCCTAGAATTGAGGTAGGAGGATGACCCAATTGCTACTTATGAACCAAAATTCACTCAACTGGAAAGGTATACTCCAAATTTCATACGAGATCTTGATATTAAAATCAACCATTTTTACTCACAATTAAAGCGAAAGTATCAAAGTTATTTATCTTTTTGTGAGTTCAGAAGTTATGAAAAACTTGTTCAATTTGTGGAGAAGGGGGAAGTGGAGTTTGTTGATGATCAAGTTTTCTTGGAAAAACAAAAGAATAAGAGGTCAAGGTGGCATGAAAAAGGGAAGAACTCTTCCCAAAATTCTAATGGTAAGAAACTTAAGTATACAGTTTGTGAAAATTGTGGTAAAAGGCATGCTGGGGAATTTCATTTGAATTCTAGTAAGTGATACTGATGTGGTAAAATGGGACATAAATCTCATAGTCGGACTAAAAAAGATCAGGGTAATGGTATGATAAAATTTGATTTATAGTTAGTAAAATGTTTTAATTGTATTGAAATGGATCATTATGAAAATTTGTGTCCAATGAAGAACTCAACTGAGGGAAAGAAACCATACTACAAGCAGAAAGGGGTGGTGAAATCCTTTGCAACTACTTCAGCAGATATTGGGCAATCAAATGAAGTAATATCAGGTACACTGTTTGTTTGTTCAGATTATGCCAATGTGTTATTGGATTAGAGTTCTAAACATTCATTCATTTCTGAGAAGTTTTCTAGTAAATTGGGAATTCCATTTCAAGATATGAATCCTGAACTTATGGTAAAAACACTTGGAAGAAATGTTGAGAGAAAAATAAATTACAAGAACATTCATGTCCTTGTGTACAGAATGAATCTACCTGAAAAGCTTATTGTTTTGCCTCTAGTTGTGTTAGATATTATTTTCGGTATGGATTGGTTTTATGTTTATAATGATAATATTGAATGCAGAGTTAAAGAGGTTTTTTTAGATAGATTGTTAGTTTTTGTACAATAATAAACCCCTTACTTTTGATAACATATCAGGAATCTGATAAACTTGTAAAAGATAGAAATAAATGTTATCTCACACATATTGGTGAAAAAAGTAACTATTTATATTAATGATGTGACAGTGTTAAATGAGTACCTTGATGTTTTTCTTGATGAGTTTTCTGGTATTATAACTGATCAGGAAGTTGAATTTACTTTTGAATTAGTTGCTGAAGCTAAGATAATTTCTAGACCCCCTTATCTAATAGATCAAATAGAACATTTAGAGTTAAAGAAGAAATTACAGGAGTAATTAGATAAATGTTTCATTCGACCTATCACATCACCATGGAGTGCTTTTGTCTTATTTGTTAAAAGTAAAGATGGTTCAATGTGACTTTGTAGTGATTATAGAGCATTGAATAACATCACTGTTAAGAACAAGTATCTATTTCCTCTTATAGATCATTTATTTGATCATCTCTAGGGAGCTTAGTATTTTTCAAAGATTGACTTGAGGTCAGGGTACTATCAGTTGAAAGTAAAGGAAGCAGACACTCAAAAGACCGCATTTCATATTAAATATGACCATTATGAATTTTTAGTTATGCGTTTTGGTTTAACCAATGATCCTGATTTATTCATGGATCTTATGAATATAATTTTCTGCGAGTTCATGGATAAGTTTTTGGTTGTGTTCATTGATAATATTTTGGTTTATTCTAAATGTAAAGAAGAGCATTAAATTCATTTAGGGGTTGTCTTGCAAACCATAAATGAAAAGAAACTATTTGGGAAATTTAGCAAGTTTGAGTTTTGTTACAGCAAATTTCATTCCATGGTCACATTGTTTCAAAAAAATTCATAACTATTGATCCTGCTAAAACAAAATTTGTTGAACAAGGGACAAGACCCACAAATATAACTGAGATTCATAGTTCTCTTTGTTTGGAAAGTTATTACAAGAGGTTTGTTGAGAATTTTGCACAGTTATCTATCCCACTGACTAAGTTAACTCGAAAAGGTGTTATGTTTGTTCAAAAAAAAAAGAATGTGATCATTGTTTTCTATAATTGAAAAGAAGATTGGTAAATGGTCCAGTTTTGGCACTACCTTCCAGAAATGGTGATTTTGTTATTTATAGTGATGATTCGTTTAAAGGACATGGATGTGTCCTTATGCAGAATTATTAAGTAATTTCTTATGCTTCACTTCAGTTAAAACCTCATGAGTTAAATTACCCTACACAAGATTTGGAATTAGCATATGTTGATTTAACATTAAAATTTAGGAGGCATCATTTTTATGGAGTAAAATGTGAAATATAGACTGACCAAAAAAGTTTGAAGTATATATTCACTCAGAAATAATTAAACATGAGGCAAAGGAGATGGTAGGAATTAATCAAAGATTATGATTGTTCGATCCTTTACCATCTAGGAAAATCAAAAAAGGTCACTAATGCTTTGAGTCGAAAAAAGTAATGCTTCATTAACCATGCTAAATTTGGAAAGAGATCCTTTGGTTTTTGATTTTATAAATATTGGTATTAAAATTATTGGTGTAAGAAATTCTTATTTTTTGTTTCAAGTTTCAATGAAATCATCTCTCTCAGAAAGAATTAAGCAAGTGTAGAAAGAAGATAGTGAGTTGCAGAAAAAGGTAGAGTTGGTTCAAAATCGTATGTTTCTTGACTTTAACATTGATAATGACTAAGTTTTGAGATTTGGAAATAAATTATGTGTTCCTTGTGATTCACAGTTGATGAATGATTTGTTTTGTTAAGCTCATAGTTCCCGGTTTTCAATTAATCATGGTAGTAATAAGATATACCTAGATCTTCATGAGTATTAATGGTGGGATGGAATGAAAAGAGATATTGCTTATTTTACTATGATGTGTTTGACTTGTCAGCAGGTTAAAGCAGAGGGGAAGTTACCAAAAGGGATGATTCAGTCTTTAACAGTGCTAGAGTGGAAATGGGAAAATATATCCTTGGACTTCATTATGGGATTAATTAAGACATCTTAACGTAATAATAAAATCTGAGTTATTGTTGATCAATTGACTAAATACGCTCATTTCCTTCGTATTTGAGATAATTTGTCTCTAGATCATCTTTCTCGGTAGTTTGTTAAAGAGATAGTCAGTTTTCATGGAGTTCCTCTCTCCATTGTATCTGATCGTGATTCCAGGTTTACATCTAACTTTTGGAAAGACCTTCAGAAGTTGTTTGGTACTGAATTAAATTTTAGTACAACTTTTCATCCACAATCAGATGGGCTGTCAGAATGAACATTTCAGACCTTCGAGGATATGCTACATGCCACAGGATTACCAAAGATGTTGGGACCAACATGATTCTTTGGTTGAATTTTCTTATAATAACAATTTTCATCCTAGTATACAGATGGATCCATTTGAGGCATTATATGGAAAGTGGTGTTGAAATCCAACTTTTTGGGATGAAGTAGGTGAAAGGAAACTAATGGGACCAGAATTGGTAGAAGAGATGGAAGAAAAAGTTTAGATAATTCAAAAGAACATGAAAACAGCCCAGAGTAGGCAAAAAAGTTATGCGGATAATTGGAGGAAGGATCTTTCTTTTGAGGTAGGTGATAATATCTTTCATAAAGTTTTTCTAA
The DNA here is from genome assembly GCA_963277665.1 of Viscum album. NCBI lineage: Eukaryota > Viridiplantae > Streptophyta > Magnoliopsida > Santalales > Viscaceae > Viscum > Viscum album. The sequence continues at coordinate 2,067,324,106 of OY728131.1, forward strand.
GGAAGAGTGTGATGCGTTTTGGTAAAAAGGGAATGTTATGTTTGAGGATCATTGGAACTTATAAAATTCTGGTGTGTGTTGGATCAATTGCGTATAGAGTGGTGTTACCTCTAAGTTTGTCCCGGGTATACAATGTTTTTCATGATTCAATGTTGAGAATGTATATGCTAGATCCATCTCATGTTTTAAGTTCAGAGGTATTTTAGTTGGAAGAGAATCTCTCTTTTGAGGAACCTCCCATCCAGATTCTTGACCAAATGGAGAAAGTATGGTAGAATAAGGTAATTCACTATGTAATGGTTTTTTAGAAAAACCATATGGTTGAAGAGGAAATGTGGGAATCTAAAAATTATATGAGGGATAAATACCCCCATTTATTTGATAAGTGAATTAAAATTGCGGGGACAAAATTTTCAAAAGGGCGGAAGGATGTAACATCCCAAGTAAATAAAGAATAATACATTTTAATAATTATTAATATTTGTGAATTAAATATTAATTTTACTTTAAAGGGGTTTCTATGCTCGATAGAATACTCGATACGCAACAACGAGTTTCTTTGAAATCTTACATTGCACACTACTAATATAATATTATTATTTTAAATGTTAGTTAATGCCAAGATGTTGTATTGGAAGGAATAAACAGAACTAACTACAATATGATTATACATGTTTTTGAAATGTTTTTATATTTATCCAATAAAATTTAAAGGCTTAAAATGTGAATGAATCTAATCTTAAGCATAATTTACTTTAAAAGGTTGATTTACCACCTTTTGTTGGGAAAAACTCTTTAAATCTAGTTTTTGTCACTTTTATATGTTCTATTTGACCAAATAAAATTCTAATTTTGAATCAGGACATCAAAATTTACTTGGGATAAATTCTTGGTATTTTTCTTATAAAATTCAATTTTTGATGAATAGTGGAAAAAACTGTATTTTAATTCAAAACTACCTTTTAATCTAATTTATTTATATAGTTAGATTATTTTTATAATTAGTTTTAAATGGTAATTATATTATATTATTACCATTTAATCCAATTTTGGTCATTGGAATTAATTTCCATTTGAAATTGGACATAAACATGTGTCAATCTTTTGATAGTTAATATTTCTTAAAAACACATTTTTGGTTTTGACCACGGGAACTAATTTTAAATCAATTAATCCAAATTATATTTTTTTAATTTAGTTAAATGGAAATCATTTTTGAATTCGGAATATCAAATATAGATTAGGCTAAATTTTTGGTATTTTTCTGAAAAACTTCATTTTTTAATGAATAATGAAATCACTAAGTTGTAGTTCAAAATTGACCTTTTCATTTAAATGAAATTTTACCAATTCTGTGAATTGAATTTTAAAAATCTGACAAACATGGTTGTTATTCATAAGTGAAATGTGGTTTAATAAGATGAAAATATTCTTTGGTGAATTGTAACTTTTGACTTTTATTTACCGTGGTTAAAGGTAAATAGTGTATCTCAAGGTAAAAATAATATCATAATAATAGAAAATTACATTAACACTTATCCTAACCTTATTGAATTAGTCATGGACGACCATGGGAATCCTTGGGTCTATTTTGGATCCCCATGAAGCCAGTTAAGAGTGATAATGACACTTTATTTTAATTAACTTAAAGTAAAGGCAAAAATGACATAAACAAATATATTTTACTAAATTAATTTTTACATATGGTTATTTAAGTTATATTTTATACTATAAATATTATTTATAAATCTAAAAATATTCCTACATCATGGTATTTTTCATAATTTTTAGACATTAAATAAATAAAATTATTTATGACACAATAATGATGCAGTGTTTACCCCATTAATAAACTATTTAAATAAATAAGAATATAATGTTTAAAATAATATCCAAAACCTGTTTAATTCTTATTGGATTATTTTATTTAGAAAATGATTCATATTATCTTTTAATTTATTTAGTTTTTGACGTTTAGAAACTGAAAATCATTATATAATAAAATAATATTTTCACACTTTCCTAAAGAGCCCCTCCCCCCTTATAAAAATCCCTCCACTATAACCCATTACTCACACCTCTAAATCCATTTGGCTAATCCCAACTCTTCCCAAATAATCTCTCATGATCCCTATCGTCCACTAGAAAGCCTTAACTTAGTCAGAAGGCACTTTAAGAAACCCTTTTAGTTCAATGTAAAGGGAGTTACCTGAATTAAAGGTAACCATTTCTCTAAAATTCTTTTCATTTATTTTACTTCTCCAACCCATAAACTCTTTTTATTCCTTTTTTATAACAAAACCATTATTCTTAATATAATTGGTTGTTTTTATAAGAAGTATTCTAACTAAACATACACACACCTCCATGTAATGGCTAAAGAACATACTATTTCCGTGGACGACGAACTACTATCTCACGAAATGATGATTGTTCAAATATCTCCAACCACCTCTCATGGGGGCCATTGTGGTGGAACTATATTTATATATGATATATATTATGTTTAGTTTTTCTTTATTCTTCTTTATTTTATATTTATATAATAACTTTATGTTTTCCATTATCGGTATGTCACACCCATCCTTTTTATATTATTTATTTTATTATTATTATTATTATTATTTTATTATCATTATTATTATTATTATACTTATTTTGTTTGTTTGTTTCTTTTTTTATCTTTATTTCCCCCCACCCCCGTTTTTATTTTTTTCTTAGGGCTTCACCCCTTTTTTTCTTTCTCTGAATCGCGTTCTCCCCCCCTCCTGCGTGCTGCTCTCCCTTCATCCTTCCGGCTCACGCCGCCCCCTCGGTGGACTCCTCTTCCTGCACCGCTCCACTACGGCGTCACACACCTCTCCGACGACCTGTCATCTCCCCGGATCCCCCGCTCCACCTCGCCCTTGGCCGGCCCCCCTCGAACCGCCAACCTCCTTACCAGCCGGCGCCGGCCTAGTCGGCCTTCCACCTTGAACACACCTCCTTGTCTGGCACCACCCATACCTCCGGCCACCGCACCCTGCAACTCCCAAGTGGCCTCCCTCTCCTCCCCTTTTCCGGCGACGACCCCCTAGTTATGTCTTCCTCTAATTTTTTTCTTCTTTTCTTTTCTTATGAGTTTGGTCATTTTTTTCCCAGCGGCTATATGTTCTGATTTTGGGTTTTTATCTTGAATTATTTGGTTTGAATTCATGTTTACGGGTTCACATTAGGTTCTTTGTGGTGCGAATGATAAGCAATTGAATTTTCACGCTGAGTGTTGGGGTCTTCGACACCGGAGGTAGGTGGTTCCATTCCTTGAAATCCTTTGGATAATTTAATTTGGTTGTTTAGTTAATTTAATGTGTTATATGATTTAATTACGTGATGTGATCTATGTTTAAAATGGTTTGGCATGCTCGTTTGAAGAATTCGAATTTCCAAAAAAATAGTATGGTCTTGTTGTTTATATGTTTGTTGTTGTATAAATGGTTTTCCGTGCTTTACAATTTGTGTGAAATGTTTTTAAAATATATAAATAAATAAATAAATAAATTATTTGACAGGTATGCATTTTGAAAATTTCTCTTTCTTCAGAAACGATCATGTTTTTCATTCTGACCTTATTGGGGTAAATCCTAAAATTGTTTAATCAACTGTTTATATGGTGCAAGTGAGGTTTTATAATAGTTGAGTGTGAAATTGATTTTAAAATGGCCTTTGCACGTAAAAACCTATGTTGTTATGCTGCAATGTTTTCAAGTTGGGTTCTAGATGTTGTTTGGTTGGTGCAAACTTAGTTTTTATGGGTAATTGAGTTGTGTATGTCTAAATGTGGGTTTTTAATGTGTAGAAAATCATTTTAAGAGGTGCAGATGGTTCAGATAATTGTGTAGTTGGTGTGAAACTAGTTTTAAGGACAATTTCTTAAGCAAGTGGTTTGAACGACTCTCTTTTTTGCAATTGGGTGTGTGTATTTGCGTCGACCCTTGTTGTGTTCTTTAAATAATGCTTTCTAAGTTGTGAGAATTGTTTATGTTCTTTGAGTGTTGCCAAATGGGGATTTGTGAAATGATTATGTAATGATAAATGTATTAAAAAAAGGTATTTTGGTGTGCGTGAGTTTTTGAAATGTTGTTGGGGTATGCAAATGGTGACTTTTGTGTGCAATATCTTGTTTGGTCTGCGATATGAGAAAGAAATGTACTATGTGAAAGTGAAACTTGGTTGAGAACAAGGGAAAACCCTGGGAATCTAGGTGGGAGGGCTAGAACTAGTGCGCTAGTGAGCCGGATGGGTATCGTCCCGGTTTCACTTAGCTGGATTGACGATTGCAACACTAACTAAACATGATATCTGAGGGTCTTGGCCTTCTAAGCCACGTGTTCTGTGGGTCGTGGCCTTCTAAGCCACGTTTTCTAAGGGTCGTGGTCTTCTAAGCCACGTTTCACCGAGACACGAGGTTCTAGGGTCCCACTCGAGCTAGATGAACCTTAGGGGATTTACCCACAATGCTCTACCATCAATGTCGTGGTGCCTTCCGTCGGTATATGAAGGACCACTTGGGTGTTAGTGTGTGTGTGTGTGTGTGTGTGTGTGTGTATGTGTGTGTGAATGTGTGAGAGTGTGTGTGTGTGTTCCCATAATTAACTTTTCTCATTCTCTTTAAAATTGTGTCTGTGAAATGAGTTCTTTTTAGTGTTTTCCTTTAGCTTTTGGTTTGTAAATGTTTTCTTCAAAAGCATTTTGAAAGTGTCATTTTTAATAAGCACTTTAAATTGTCTTTTGATGTTGTGGCATGGAATTTTTTTCTCGGTGGCACCCTACTGGGATTTTAGCTCACACCTTACATACACCCTTGGGTGTATGTAGATTCTTGTTTCTTGTGTATTCCAGGTTGTGCGTCGTGCTCAGCGATGTTGGTTCTGGTTGCTATAGGTCTTCGGACGCTGGGGTGTTGGTAGCTTGGGGATGCAACTTCTCATGTCGCGTGAGGTTGGTTTTGGAGTTTAGTCCTCTGTTTCTGTTGTTGTTCATTTTGGGTTTTAGCTGAATTGTAGACCTAAACTTGTTTATAGGTTAGAATTGTGTTTTGTAGTCTGTTTCTAGTTTCAGTTATTTATCTGGTTGGTTGTTTTTTTGTCTTGTATTTCGGGTAAAACCATTCCCACTTGTTAAACTTGATACCCGGGCACTTGTGCCAGTCCGTGGGGATCGGGAACGCCCTTCGGGCCTTGCCGCGGACTGGGTTGGGCTCCGGGTCGGATGGCGACCCGACCTGGTTCGTGACAAAATGGTATCAAAGGGGGTTTTTTCTCTTGGGTCGTGTCCTTTTGGGAGAGTCAGTGTGGACCAAAATTAAGGTTGTCGGAACTCGGCGTTCTAGCTACGAGCAATGTGCCTGGCCAGCACACCTCATGGTGGGACTCGAGTTACCAAAGTGTGTTGAGGTTTGTCTGTGTTTTTGGTCATTGCGGTTAATCTTGTCTATGGGAAATGGAAAAGGGGTAAGGTCAGTGGTCCTAGTGAGCTCGCAGGGTCTGGCAAGCCATGTGGAGCCGGGGACGCTGTCCTAGAATACCCTCCGTGGCAGTGGCATGACTGGTGTATGGCCACCAACCATACGTTCCAGTGACCCACTGACACAAGTTTTCTCTTGCGTCATTTCTCGTCTCTTTGTTTTGGATTCGTGGAAATTTTTTTTAAGTAAAAATGTTTTGGTCTTGGAAAATGTTTTCAAATGAAGCGCTTTGAAAATGAAATGGTGTGTGAGGTTTGAAAAGTGTGGGTTGAATGTTTTGGTTTGGAAAAATGGAAAGGTTTGGTTTTGATCCTTTGCGCTCTCATGGGAAACCACATGCATGAGTGTATGCGAAAAGGGAAATGTTTAATGGAACGAGCGGATGATTACCTAGATGGACATGAGGTGGGTGCCGGTGCGGCATGAGAACATGCATGTGTGAGGCTCGTGGGACGCCATTGGTGTTTGTGCAACCCACTGGGTTTTCTTATTTTCAAATGGTTTTGTTAAAGGGAAAAAATGGTGTTTTAGTAAACGGTGTTTGTGTGACATGTCCTTTTGTTTAAAAAATGTCAGATGTGAGGCGTTTTGAGCCGAGGATCCTTTCTGAATGATTTGTGTCTTGAGTTTGAATTATTATTTGTAAGTTTTTATGTTTTCGTGTAGTTAGTGAATTCTTTTGAAAGTTCTTCGGGAAGCGCTTTCAGTGGTTCCCACGCATGTTTAGTGTGTGCTTCTGGTATGTCTTGACCACTGAACCAGTTTGGTCGGGTCCATGGTTTTTTTCTTGACTAGTGCACGCCCCCCCATAAAGCGTTAATATGCGGTTGAAGCGTGGCCACAAGTAATCCGCTGTTGGCCAGCCCTCCAGTTGATTAAAGCGAGGACTCCCCCTTTTGAGTGATAGTGCTAAGTGTTTTACTTTTTCTTTTTGGTTAAGTGGATCCTCTCACAACGGGATGACAGGCGCGAGGGAAATTGATAGGTGCTTTGGTTTCTTTGATCCATCTTAGTTATCGGGTATGAAATTTGACATCGTTGCGTCTGATGGTTTCCCCTGGAAGTGGTCAAAAATTCCACTGGGGAAGGGTGAAGGCGATTGAGAGCTATCAGTGCTTATTGAGGTCTTGAATGGTCTTTAGTGTTTACATTAGCTGCAAGGGTCATGTTCGGTGACATCTTGCAGCGTGAGGTCCCTTTGATAGTCAACAGTGGTTTGGAGACAACCCTAAGTTGTTGGTGCGGTCTATCATTCTAAATGACCTCTGGTGTTTGGTTTGTTTCGTTTAAGGAAAGGTTTGTGTTAGTCTACTAGTTTGGAAAACCCAGTCATATGAGGCTGCTATGGTCGTTTGCAGGAATCAAGTGTTGTTCAAGATGCAGTTTAAAGTCTTTCTCAATGTAATGTTTCTCTCGACAACAACGATCGTTCTCAGTGATGATTTGTGGTGACGTGTTCTCATCCAGTGTGACAAAGGGTGATGCGCATGCACCATTTCAACTCTGGTGTTGGTGAATGTTCCTCGTATGACTAGTCATATTCTATAATGTGCCGTGTTTGCTGGTGTTCCCTCGGTTGTAGTGTGGTTGCATGCGACACCAAAAGGAGAAGCTCCGTTTGGGAGTCCTCATTACCTGACTACGAGGCAGGGGATGATTCAAACATTAGGGCTCCAGCCATAGGCCTCGGAGTGAAGCTAGTGCGTGGTCAGGAACCCCGAGAGTGTTTGAGTCCCCGACTTTATTTCTGTCATCGGTGTTGAAAGTGAAAGCAGCTTAAATTGTTTTCTATGGTTGTTCTGTTCGAATGAGCCTTCAGGTTGCATAAAGTTTTCGTGACCATGTGGAGGAGTCTTTGTCTCGTGCATTAAAGTCTTGGGGGATGCGTTCCACTAGATGAAATCGCTTGAGTGGTCCTTATGAGAGTCCGTTGGGTAACTCAGTCTCAAATTTGAATGGTGTTCATCCATAAAATCTTGAGATGTTGGTTTGTGGCCGACCGTGGTTTTGACACCTAGTGGTCGGGCCCCTCCCTCCCCGCCCCTTGTGGTGGGGTGTTTGGTCACCATTGTGAAATTTCCAATGTTATGTATCTCATGTTAGTTTCAATGGTGGGGAGACCCACGTTGGGTCTCGCACGAATGCCTTTGGAATGAAACGGTGTTGGACATTCCTTTAATGGTGGGGAATCCACTCGAACCTCCCCGTGTCAGTTTTCCAGTCTCGTCTTGGGCGTTAGTAGGTTCATAATGGTGGGGTGCCCCTCGGGCTTCCCCACGTTAACCTTTTTGGTTCTGTTTCTAAAGATAGGTTAGTAATAATTGATAAGAGTGTTTCGTGGTCGTGGCATGACCTTGTTGTTATTTCTAGCCTAATGGTGTGGTTTTCGTCTGATAGTGCTTGAGGAAAATTTTTGCTTGTAAAGTTGATTTTCGTGGGTGCAAGGGCTCATCTTCTTAAACAATCAACTGGAGGTTTTTTAGCTCTTTGGGGCGGGCGACACATATCAGAAAGACTTTATATGAGTTTCTTGAAGTTGTCTTTGAGTCACTTTCTCTGAGCACGATACTTTTTCCTCTCTTTTCTTGGTGTTTGTGAGGATCCCCTTTGAACCTTAAATGAGTATGGTTTTCTACTTTAGGATTTGGTTTTGGTTGTGGCTTTCCGGGGACGGAAAGCTTTATGGTGGGGAGAATTGTCACACCCGTCCTTTTTATATTATATTATTATTATTATTATTATTATTTTTTATTATCATTATTATTATTATTATACTTATTTTGTTTGTTTATTTCTTTTTTTATCTTTATTTCCCCCCACCCCTGTTTTTCTTTTTTTCTTAGGGCTTCGCCCCATTTTTTCTTTCTCTGAATCGCGTTCTACCCCCCTCCTGCGCGCCGTTCTCCCTTCATACTTCCTGCTCGCGCCGCCCCCTCGGTGGAATCCTCTTCCTGCACCGCTCCCCTCCGGCGTCGCACACCTCTCCGATGACCTTCCATCTCCTCGGCTCCCCCGCTCCACCTCGCCCTTGGCCGGCCCCCCTCGAACCGCCAGCCTCCTTACCAGCCAGCGCCGGCCTAGTCGGCCTCCCACCTTGACCACACCTCCTTGTCCGGCGCCGCCCATACCTCCGGCCGGTGCACCCTACAACTCCCAAGTGGCCTCCCTCTCCTCCCCTTTTCCGGCGATGACCCCCTGGTTATGTCTTCCTCTAATTGTTTTTTTCTTTTCTTTTCTTATGAGTTTGGTCATTTTTTTCCCAGCGGCTATATGTTTTGATTTTGGGTTTTTATCTTGAATTATTTGAATTGAATTCATGTTTACGGGTTCGCATTAGGTTCTTTGTGGTGCGAACGATAAGCGATTGAATTTTCACACCGAGTGTTGGGGTTTTCGACACCGGAGGTAGGTGGTTCCATTCCTTGACATCCTTTGGATAATTTAATTTGTTTTTTTAGTTAATTGAATATGTTATATGATTTAATTACGTGATGTGATCTGTGTTTAAAATGGGTTGGCATGCTCATTTGATGAAATTAAATTTCCAAAAAAATAGTATGGTCTTGTTGTTTATATGTTTGTTGTTGTATAAATGGTTGGTCGTGTTTTATAGGTTGTGCGAAATGCATTTAAAAAATAAATAAATAAATTATTTGAGAGGTATGCATTTTGAAAATTTCTCTTTCTTTAGAAATGATCATGTTTTTCATTCCGACCTTATTGGGGTAAATCCTAAAATTGTTTAATCAACTGTTTATATGGTACAAGTGAGGTTTTATAATAGTTGAGTGTGAAATTGATTTTAAAATGGCCTTTGCACATAAAAACCTATGTTGTTATGCTTCAATGTTTTCAAGTTGGATTCTACGTGTTGTTTGGTTGGTGTGAACTTAGTTTTTATGGGTAATTGAGTTGTGTATGTCTAAATGTGGGTTCATAATGTGCAGCGAATCATTTTAAGAGGTGCAGATGGTTCAGATAATTGTGTAGTTGGTGTGAAACTTGTTTTAAGTACAATTTATTAAGAAAGTGGTTTGAACGACTCTCTTGTTTGCAATTGGGTGTGTGTATTTGCGTCGACCCTTGTTGTGTTCTTTAAATAATGCTTTCTAAGTTGTCCGAATTGTTTAGGTTCTTTGAGTGTTGCCAAATGGGGATTTGTGAAATGATTACGTAATGAGAAATGTATTTAAAAAAAAGGTATTTTGGTGTGCGTGAGTTTTTGAAATGTTGTTGGGGTATGAAAATGGTGACTTTTGTGTGCAATATCTTGTTTGGTCTATGATATGAGAAAGAAATGTACTATGTGAAAGTGAAACTTGGTTGAGCACAAGGGAAAACCCTGGGTATCTAGGTGGGCGGGCTAGAACTAGTGCGCTAGTGAGCCAGATGGGTATCGTCCCTGTTTCACTTAGCTGGATTGACGATTGCAACACTAACTAAACATGATATCTGAGGGTCGTAGCCTTCTAAGCCACGTGTTCTAAGGGTCGTGGCCTTCTAAGCCACGTTTTTTGAGGGTCATGGTCTTCTAATCCACGTTTCACCGAGACACGAGATTCTAGGTTCCCACTCGAGCTAGATGAACCTTAGGGGATTTACCCACAATGATCTACCATCAATGTCATGGTGCCTTCCGTCGGTATATGGAGGACCAATTGGGTGTTAGTGTGTGTGTGTGTGTGTGTGAGAGAGAGTATGTGTTTGTGTGTGTTAGAGTGTGTGTGTGTGTGTGCCTGTAATGAACTTTTCTCATTCTCTTTAAAATTGTGTCTGTGAAATGAGCTCTTTTTAGTGTTTTCCTTTAGCTTTTGGTTTGTAAATGTTTTCTTCAAAAGCATTTTGAAAGTATAATTTTGAATAAGCACTTTAAATTGTCTTTTGATGTTGTGGCATGGGATTTTTTTCTCAGTGGCATCCTACTGGGCTTTTAGCTCACACCCTACATACACCCTTGGGTGTATGTAGATTCTTGTTTCTTGTGTATTCCAGGTTGTGCGTCGTGCTTAGCGATGGTGGTTCTGGTTGCTGCTGGTCTTCGGGCACCGGGGTGTTGGTAGCTTGGGGATGTAACTTCTCGTGTCGCATGAGGTTGGTTTTGGAGTTTAGTCCTCTATTTCTATTGTTGTTAATTTTGTGTTTTTAGCTGAATTGTAGACCTAAACTTTTTTATAGGTTAGAAGTGTGTTTTGTAGTCTATTTCCAGTTTCAGTTATTTATCTGGTTGGTTGTTTTTTTTGCCTTGTATTTAGGGTAAAACCGTTCCCACTTGTTAAACTTGATACCTAGGCACTTGTGCCAGTCCGTGGGGACCGGGAACGCCCTTCGGGCCTTGCTGCGGATTGGGTCAGGCGCCGGGTCGGATGGCGACCCGGCCTGGTTCGTGACACGGTAAATGCGATAATTTCATTTGAGGATGAGGGGACTACCACCCCCTCAAAGTGATATGACTCGTTAATGCAACACATGGAATGTATAAAGGATGGAGTTACTGAGTTATATATATTATATTATACTGGAATTATAATATACCTATGTCCCATTATGTTTTCATTCCATTAAATGTGAAATAGAAATGAAAGTAGCATTCATGCGTACATACGATTTACCGTCTCCATGAACATTGCATTTCATTTCTTACCTCCAAATGTTATGTACTATAATAAATACATATATATATAATGGATATATAAGATATATCAGGTATCTAAATCATTAATACCATTATAGAGATAATGGAATTTTGACAACATGAAAAACTTGTAATTATAAGAAGTTCATTTTTGACTCAAGTACCAAATATAAAAAACGACAGTTATTAACTTAAATGATTACATAATGTTTATAACATGGTAATATGTGATATAAAAGGAATAATAAACTTGAAAAATTTTCTTAAGAAAGTATAAATTAACATTAGTATATTATTCAAGAGATTAAAGAAGGAACAAGTCAAGTCGGACATGAGGTAAGTGACTTCATCTTAATATTCATTCACTGAGGCATATTTTGTTTTATACATGACTTTATTTTATATGCTATATAAAAAACTTTGACATTTCATTTCATTCAAAGAGAATCTTTTTCTAAAAAGCATTTTACTAAAAGAAAAAAAAATAATGTTTATTTTAACGTATGCGGTGGCAATGACCTTTCCGCCACTGTGAGAATTATTTGATCTTTGGATTCCTTAACAAGTCGTAATGTTTTTTAAAGGAAAATAAATACCATATACTTTGTTACGTATTTTGGTATTGAAAATGGTTTTGATAATGGATTTGTTATGTAAATATATTTTAATGATATATTGTAATTGAAATGTGGAAATGTTATCTTTCCTTTATATTTATTTTATGTGTTATGAATATGTTATGGTTCTTGGGCATTGTTACATATAAGGATGGTTCCGTGATAAAACTAGGGCGGGTGAGCCCGATATATCTCTCCAATACATTGAGTAATGTAACAGAGGTAAATGTGAATGTTTATCCTAATAGATTTAGGGAATAAACTGTGACAGGTATGCCTAATGTAACTCCCTACATAGCTGTGATAGCTACAATGTAGGTAAGATATGGATGCCACAAGTTACCATTATGATTTATTGTTTCTATGTGTGTTTCATAAATCTTTTTATTTTATGAGGTATATTAAAGAGATTATGTTATGTATGTAATGATGAAATAATTTTTTCTTTCATTGTTTTATAACCCTTAATGGGATTTTTTGTGCTCATCTCAAGTTTTGATATGTTTTTCACAGGACTTAAAGATGAATAGGGTCAAGGATGTGATCAAGGAAAAGTCAAGCTATCTAAAACATGGAACTAGACATGACTCTTTTTATGTGTTTTTTTGTGAAAAAATGAGAACTGAGTAGAAGTGTCTTCTTTGTAACTTTTAAGATGTAATATAATAGTTATGACCTAATTCGTTAAAACTCTAAACATTAAATTGTCCTCTATGTGATTTATTCATTTAATTCATAATTTTGTGATGTTTTATGGCCGAGTCCTTATTATAACATATTAAAACCCCTCCATGAAGTAATAACTTTATGACATACCCTAATACCCTAATTACAGTGGGTCCTATTACCTACAATATAATACTGGATTATATCTTAAAAGATTTTACAATAGATGTATTTCAACACCTTGAACTACAAATAATAAATAGAAAAGACCTCAAATTAATACCCATTGATCAAATAATTAATTCAATTTCACCAAATCAAAACTACCCCTTTTTTAGAGCCATGAAAATTAAAATTTCCCCATGAATAACCAACTTATGACAACATCAGTCATTACAAAAATAATGAAAATAAATTTTTTTAATCATTCTAGAATGACGAGAGAGTTTTTTTATTTGTGAATATGACTGTGGAATTATTAATGATAACGATGATAATTTTTTTATCATGTGAGTATATTTTTAATATTAATGTGATGTAAGTTGAGTTTAGAAGAAAAATTATTTCCCCATTCTATACATATCATGATGGAATGATGAGTATTTAGTCATTAATTTAAATAAAATTCAATTATGAGGTAATGATACATGATTTAAAAATTATAGCATGGGGTTGTTCAAATCTAGAATAGGTACTAGAGTTAGTTATTTAGAATCAAATATGTTTACTTTATATTTCATGGGTATTTAAGGAAGTGAATATTAATAAAATATCATTTTATATATTGTTGATTATTTTTCATGAAAATAATGTAATAATGTCCTAGAGTATCTATAACACTGAAGAGGTTATAATATTACCCCTCTATAATCATAACCTTGAAATACTCTGATGATATTATTAAATATTGTTCCACAATTGGATAATATTTTATCATGGGACACATAGAAAATTGAAAATCAGGTGTAATTACTCAAAAGTAGATGAGACCTCATCTGATAAAGTTTGCAGTTGATAATCTATATAATGGGAGTTATATGAACTAAATTGCTTATAATAAATCTACATAGTTATGTTTCATTGGATATTTTTGTCTATGAGTGAGTTTAATGATCATTATAATTTAATATTGTTATTTATTCATGTCATGACTCATGTACTTTGACGTACTGCAGAAAATTGTGACCCCTTATGTTTGTTGTATGTAGGGTACGTTGGGTGTTTCATGCATTATATGTTATTAATTAATAAGTCAATGAAATATTTGTCCCTTAAATTGTTATAGAAGATGATATTTCAACCCTTATTTTGGAATAGAATGGTCAAATTAAATTCCATGCCTATGGTGTATTGACGAGTTCATTTCAGATAGTCAAAGAAATACATATAAAGAACATATGTTTATGGAACGAGTGTGAAAAATTATTGATAAGTCATAATTTAAAAGGGAAAATATTTCAAAATTAGCACTCAAATGTGGTTGTTGTCATTGGGACATATCATCTTCCTCTATGGGTTCTTTAACCCATTTTCCAAAAGTAATCTTAAACTTTTGGAAAAATATCCTAATGCCATTGAGGAAGTGGAATATAAAGTCACACAAAAAGTGTTTCATCAGATATCATTAATGTAGAGACCCCGATACCCAGGGTGCCTCATGAGACATGATATGCTTAGCATTTCATTACAACATTAACAAAAATTATATCATGTCCCATGACTACAGAAGATCGCGAGGCTCAGGATTCTGGGAAACCAGCTGCTCTGATAAACTTCATCAGTACATTCCAAGCCTGAAAAATTTTAAACAAAACGTAGGGTGAGCAAAATGCTCAGTAAGGGGTTTCAAAAACATTTTAAGAAAATCCTTTCTCAAAGAAGACCTTTTTGAATAAAACACTTTGATATAACTAAAACATTATCTTTTCTTAAAACATGAGATCCATTTTTCTTTGAAAACCACTTGCACAAAGAAGCACGTACTTGAAATGAGCTTAAATATAAACATGATCAGAGTGCGCAATATAAGAAGAATAAATAATGCATAATGTTAAAACAAAGTTACTTTACTTCTAAAATAATTATATGACTAAACAGGGAAGACATGCATATCATGGATTATGAGAAAAATGCAGATCATCTAACAGTTTACCATATGAAAACAGTTCTTGTTGCATAAAGTATACCTTCATGATCTTGGGAGCTTTCAACTAGGGGTTGTCCTGTTAGTTGAACTAACCCCTGGTTAACCTTTATCATTACATGCAGAGGGGGTGCATAATACCGGACTTTGTCAAGACCTCATGTCATGACCATAATTTTGGTACGGGTCAAGGCCAAATGCCAATCCCGTTTCCCATGGTAGCACGAGCCAAGGCCATTTGCCAAGACCGTTGCACATGATAGCACGAGCCAAGGCTATTTGCCAAGACCGTTGCACTTGATAGCACGAGCCAAGGATATTCTCCAAGACCGTTGCACATGATAGCACGAGCCAAGGATATTCTCCAAGACCGTTGCACTTGATAGCACGAGCCAAGGATATTCTCCAAGACCGTTGCACTTGATAGCACGAGCCAAGGATATTCTCCACGACCGTTGCACTTGACGTCTCATGAGGCTCTTGCTTTACCCAATGCATTGGAGCGCTGTATAATTCCGGGCGCACCCGTCCATAAACATTTAAGTCCTATACATCCCTCACATATCTTGACATGGTCATTCATTCATAGGGTTTCATACGTTCTTAATCAAAACTCCTTTTTACATACATATTCATGACTTGAGGGGGATCATAACGTAGATGTAAAAAGAACTAGGCTATTGGCTTCAGATTAAACATTGATGCAAATAAACTAAATCAACTTACTCTTGCATATGCAAAAATAACTGGAATACTAAACATAGCGGATTGTCATGTAAAATTTCATCATGTTCATTAAATAACACCATAAATTCATAGTTCATATCTTTAAACATGTTCAGATTAAACATTATTTGCATGTTCATATATTTAAACATACAAAACATATAAATTCTTAAGGGGGGGTTCATGCCACACATTTTTACAAAAAGTGCATGAATTGTCAAAACGCTGATAAATAAATATTTTCAATTGGAGAAGTTATTTTGACACTAAACCATACTTAACCCTTACATGTTTTTCATACATTAAGAACATCATTTCATGAACAAATTATCATCAATTGAAAATCATAAAAACCCGGAATGGTTTGTTTCATATATACATATATAAATACGTATATACATATATATAGTTTAAACAACACAAAACAAGGTTAACCCTTACCCAAATAAAATCAGATTCTTTGAACCCTTACTCCAAAATTTGGTTTTTCATATTCAGACATAACAGAAAAGTATAGGTATTTATATATATAACATATATATATGTAAATACACATATACATAGTTATATATATGCCAAATCTTGACAAAACCAACTGGAACTAAAACATGTCCCTTACCTTGCTCGGAGAGGAGGAATGGGTGAGGCAAGAGGGACCGAAACATGTAAGTCCAGAAGATATACATATATATGTATATCATGTTCGTACTTATATATTTTAAAAAAAAGTAAACCGAAGATTAACCAAATATAAAGAAAAATAACATGACCCTTACCTATTCAGAGGGGAGGAGAGGGAGAAGCAGCAACGAGGTAAGGGAAAACCGAAGGGGTATACACAGGAGATATAGATGTATATATGTATAACCCGTATATGTTTATATACATGAAAACCAAAGATTAAAACAAACTTTAAAAACCGACTTCATCCGTTACCTTAGTTCGGAGTGGAGATGAGGAAGATGTGGCAAAGAGGCATGTGATTTTCGGTTGTATAACACAGGAAGGATAGTCACGCACATAACCCGTATATATATATACATATATATAAAAAAAACTTCAAACAAAAACTCAAAACAGAACTCAACCCTTACCTAAACGATGAGGAGGAGGAGATCATGAGATGGCGACGAGGTCTCGGAGGTCGGAGAGATCGTGAGAGCTCGGGTCCAACCTCCAGCTTCGGTGCAACTTAGAGTTTAAAAAAAAGAAAAGACTCACCAACTGGGGAGACGTCGAGGGAACCGAGGCCGGTAGTTAAGAGGGTGGCACCGACTTTGTGGAAGAAGAAGAGAGGGGATGACCGTTGACGATTCGGGCGAAGGAAACGAGGGCCTACGCTACTGGTTCTGCGGCGCGGCGAGGAAGAAGAAGAACCGCAGGCGTGGGAGATGCGAAAAAAAAAACGAATGGCCAGGATCAAAACAGTCCAGATCGGACGGACCGGATGCAACACGGTATTAAAAGGGATGAAAGGATGCGATTGGGGGGCGCTGGATCGGACGGCTCCGGCTTGCCGTGATGTTTTAAACACGCGGCCCCTCCCAATTCTCTTTTTTTTAACGTTTATCTTAAAAAAATACTGTTATTTTATTATTCTATTATTTTATTAAACCTGTTATGAAACCATTAATATAATCTTATTAATAAACTATTATTATCCTAAGTCAAGGGTTATTAATACCCCTATATATTAAACTATTAAACCCTTATTTTAAACTTAATTTGTATTTTCATTTTTCTCTATTTCTTTTTATCAAAACATATAAATACACATCTATAAGTTTTATACATAAAATAAAAAGTGAACTCAAGTATAATAACATATATACTTATGATTTCATAAATAAACTAAAAAAATTACATTCGGATTATTTTGAAACAAAAAGAAAGTGTTTAATATTAATAATTTTATCTCTAAATAGGTAGAATGTCAAAATTAAAGCAACATAATTGTGTAGTTTTATTTATTTATCATTATTATATAAGGAAATTCATAAATTAATTTTGTAAATGGGTAAATATACATCATTAACAATTTTATGAGAAGTTAACCGTAAATATAATTTACAAAAATAAATTAGTTTTATTGATAATTTTATAATAATTTAAATTTAATCAAATTTTAGGCTAACAAACCAAAACCATATATATATATATATATAAATTACAACTATAAAAGAAAATACATAACACTTATCAATTATTTCAAAACTATACTTAATAAGTTTTGTCACGTCGACAAAAACTGAATTTAAACATTATTTGGGTAACAGTTAAAAACAAAACATGGGATACTTTGGGTAAACAACGGTCGAAAATATAGTCGTTTGAGGTCCAACGGTCAACATAGAGGATAAGGAGACCCAACGGTCCAAAATATAGCCGTTTGGGGTGCAACGGCCATATTAGGGTGTTTATAAAAAGAAAGGTTTTGTCTCGGGTGTCCCTTACCCCAAGTGACCAAAGGAGAAAAAGGAAGATGGTTCGTGTGATCCCCTTGGTGTTGAGCACGGTCGCGGTGGCTTCAGCAATCCTTACATTTCTTATGATGGATGCTTGAAATCCCTACCACATTTTCGGGCTCTTAGTAGTTTTAAAAAGTCTTCCCATTATTGTAATCGGGTTCTTATTTGGGATGTTTGGTTAGTGATCCTTTCTTGTAACCCGAAAAATGTAAGACCCTTCAGTGTTGAGTTCATTAAATAAAAGTTACGTGTTTTTATATTTTACATTCTGATTGTTTTAGAGAGAGAACTTTAAAAGCAAAAAATGCCCAAATTTCATTTAAGAGGTTTGAAAACATCGGGGTGTTACATTATCTCCCCCTTCAAAGAATTGCGTCCCCACAATTCTATCATAAAAAAAAAGAAACTGAAACCCCAAACGTAAAACTCTACCGAAACAGCGGGTCTGGCTCGGTTAACAGGACACCAAAGTTGGCACACAGCTCTTCGGTTTCCCTAGTCCAGATGCACCTCGAACAGTGCTCCTTGAACTCCTGGTCGTGTGTACTACACACGGGCTTCCAAAGGGAGGCTCGTGCGATGCAAAGCTCGGATATGTCCGAGTAGATAAACTCCTTGACGACTCTTCTGGCCACATCCTGCTCAAGGTAGTCGAGAGGGACGGTGCGATCGAGGAGACTGATGTTCAAGACTTGGAACATATAAGCTGCACTGAGATGGCCATCTTGGGCGGCCACGAGGAAGCACGCTCTGGCAGTAAAGTTTTGTGCCAGAGTGAAACATTGGAACAGGCCCTCAAAGTACATTCCCCTTCGTCTATAGCAGGGGAGTTGAGCAGCAGCGATGAGCTGAAAGACGCGATTATTCTCTCGACATAGCTGAAGAATCTCTGGACCGTTTTCTAAGTTGAGCAAACACTGGCAGGACCCTCGTAGGTGGAGAAATGATGGGTAATCCACCATGCATGCCTTGATCAAGATGACTTCTACTAGCTCATCGGGTAGGGATGAGAAGTTCGTTTGTCCAGCCATCTGAAAACATTGAGGGGAAACTCTTAACAACATAGGTACAGTGAAGACATGAAAAGAAACAAGAAACATCCATTTGTGAAAAAGTTTACACGGTAAAGTCTGAGTTCACAAGACGTATGCCAGAAAGAGTGGCAAAACTTCCTAACTCTTCAAACCACACACAAGATGAACATACAGGACTAAACTCATGGGAACATTTATAACGCCACCTGAGTTTAGCGTGAGGGGTGTGGAGTTGGGAAACATCGGTGTGCACTTCTTGCCTAAGAGACACACGGGTGAACTCATTTTCCAACGCTCCAAAGTCCATTAACTGGCCCCAGAAGCCGTAGTGCAGGACTTGGCACAGATAAGCCGCTCGGAGGTCTCCAGCAGCAGCAGCTTCTTGAAAAGGGTTATCTAGCGTTGTGCCGAATTCCTCTCCAGTTGTGAACACTCGGAAGAGTCCTTCGTGAGACCTTCCCCGACGTGCATACGAGGGAAACTGGGTCATCATCATTAGGAGATAATCCATCCCCATTCCCCGGTGGAGACTAAGCACCCTAGATGAGTTTGACACATCGTACAAGTGCTTACACGTCATGCGAATTTGGGCATAATTCAGGAAGTTTTCACGGCTGGCTAGAGATATAATGTTCTCTAGAGCCTCAGTGGGGAGTGACAAAAGGTCGGTAGGTACATCAGCCATCTGAAAGTTATAACATTCATACTTAGTTAGTCTTAGCAATATATCTATATCATCTGGTTTTCCAGAGTTGCCTGAACCTATCCTCTGATACCAACTATAGCGACCCCGATACCCAGGGTGCCTCATGAGACATGATATTCTTAGCATTTCATTACAACATTAACAAAAATTATATCATGTCCCATGACTACAGAAGATCGCGAGGCTCAGGATTCTGGGAAACCAGCTGCTCTGATAAACTTCATCAGTACATTCCAAGCCTGAAAAATTTTAAACAAAACGTAGGGTGAGCAAAATGCCCAGTAAGGGGTTTCAAAAACATTTTAAGAAAATCCTTTCTCAAAGAAGACCTTTTTGAATAAAACACTTTGATAGAACTAAAACATTATCTTTTCTTAAAACATGAGATCCATTTTTCTTTGAAAACCACTTGCACAAAGAAGCACGTACTTGAAATGAGCTTAAATATAAACATGATTAGAGTGCGCAATATAAGAAGAATAAATAATGCATAATGTTAAAACAAAGTTACTTTACTTCTAAAAGAATTATATGACTAAACAGGGAAGACATGCATATCATGGATTATGAGAAAAATGCAGATCATCTAACAGTTTACCATATGAAAACAGTTCTTGTTGCATAAAGTATACCTTCATGATCTTGGGAGCTTTCAACTAGGGGTTGTCCTGTTAGTTGAACTAACCCCTGGTTAACCTTTATCATTACATGCAGAGGGGGTGCATAATACCGGACTTTGTCAAGACCTCATGTCATGACCATAATTTTGGTACGGGTCAAGGCCAAATGCCAATCCCGTTTCCCATGGTAGCACGAGCCAAGGCCATTTGCCAAGACCGTTGCACATGATAGCACGAGCCAAGGCTATTTGCCAAGACCGTTGCACTTGATAGCACGAGCCAAGGATATTCTCCAAGACCGTTGCACATGATAGCACGAGCCAAGGATATTCTCCAAGACCGTTGCACTTGATAGCACGAGCCAAGGATATTCTCCAAGACCGTTGCACTTGATAGCACGAGCCAAGGATATTCTCCACGACCGTTGCACTTGACGTCTCATGAGGCTCTTGCTTTACCCAATGCATTGGAGCGCTGTATAATTCCGGGCGCACCCGTCCATAAACATTTAAGTCCTATACATCCCTCACATATCTTGACATGGTCATTCATTCATAGGGTTTCATACGTTCTTAATCAAAACTCCTTTTTACATACATATTCATGACTTGAGGGGGATCATAACGTAGATGTAAAAAGAACTAGGCTATTGGCTTCAGATTAAACATTGATGCAAATAAACTAAATCAACTTACTCTTGCATATGCAAAAATAACTGGAATACTAAACATAGAGGATTGTCATGTAAAATTTCATCATGTTCATTAAATAACACCATAAATTCATAGTTCATATCTTTAAACATGTTCAGATTAAACATTCTTTGCATGTTCATATCTTTAAACATACAAAACATATAAATTCTTAAGGGGGGGTTCATGCCACACATTTTTACAAAAAGTGCACGAATTGTCAAAACGCTGATAAATAAATATTTTCAATTGGAGAAGTTATTTTGACACTAAACCATACTTAACCCTTACATGTTTTTCATACATTAAGAACATCATTTCATGAACAAATTACCATCAATTGAAAATCATAAAAACCCGGAATGGTTTGTTTCATATATACATATATAAATACGTATATACATATATATAGTTTAAACAACACAAAACAAGGTTAACCCTTACCCAAATAAAATCAGATTCTTTGAACCCTTACTCCAGAATTTGGTTTTTCATATTCAGACATAACAGAAAAGTATAGGTATTTATATATATAACATATATATATGTAAATACACATATACATAGTTATATATATGCCAAATCTTGACAAAACCAACTGGAACTAAAACATGTCCCTTACCTTGCTCGGAGAGGAGGAATGGGTGAGGCAAGAGGGACCGAAACATGTAAGTCCAGAAGATATACATATATATGTATATCATGTTCGTACTTATATATTTAAAAAAAAAGTAAACCGAAGCTTAACCAAATATAAAGAAAAAGAACATGACCCTTACCTATTCAGAGGGGAGGAGAGGGAGAAGCAGCAACGAGGTAAGGAAAAACCGAAGGGGTATACACAGGAGATATAGATGTATATATGTATAACCCGTATATGTTTATATACATGAAAACCAAAGATTAAAACAAACTTTAAAAACCGACTTCATCCCTTACCTTAGTTCGGAGTGGAGATGAGGAAGATGTGGCAAAGAGGCATGTGATTTTCGGTTGTATAACACAGGAAGGATAGTCACGCACATAACCCGTATATATATATACATATATATAAAACAAAACTTCAAACAAAAACTCAAAACAGAACTCAACCCTTACCTAAACGATGAGGAGGAGGAGATCACGAGATGGTGACGAGGTCTCGGAGGTCGGAGAGATCGTGAGAGCTCGGGTCCAACCTCCAGCTTCGGTGCAACTTAGAGTTTAAAAAAAAGAAAAGACTCACCAACTGGGGAGACGTCGAGGGAACCGAGGCCGGTAGTTAAGAGGGCGGCACCGACTTTGTGGAAGAAGAAGAGAGGGGATGACCGTTGACGATTCGGGCGGAGGAAACGAGGGCCTACGCTACTGGTTCTGCGGCGCGGCGAGGAAGAAGAAGAACCGCAGGCGTGGGAGATGCGAAAAAAAAATGAATGGCCAGGATCAAAACAGTCCAGATCGGATGGACCGGATGCGACGCGGTATTAAAAGGGATGAAAGGATGTGATTGGGGGGCGCTGGATCGGACGGCTCCGGCTTGCCGCGATGTTTTAAACACGCGGCCCCTCCCGATTCTCTTTTTTTTTAACGTTTATCTTAAAAAAATACTGTTATTTTATTATTCTATTATTTTATTAAACCTGTTATGAAACCATTAATATAATATTATTAATAAACTATTATTATCCTAAGTCAAGGGTTATTAATACCCCTATATATTAAACTATTAAACCCTTATTTTAAACATAATTTGTATTTTCATTTTTCTCTATTTCTTTTTATCAAAACATATAAATACACATCTATAAGTTTTATACATAAAATAAAAAGTGAACTCAAGTATAATAAAATATATACTTATGATTTCATAAATAAACTAAAAAAATTACATTCGGATTATTTTGAAACAAAAAGAAAGTGTTTAATATTAATAATTTTATCTCTAAATAGGTAGAATGTCAAAATTAAAGCAACATAATTGTGTAGTTTTATTTATTTATCATTATTATATAAGGAAATTCATAAATTAATTTTGTAAATGGGTAAATATACATCATTAACAATTTTATGAGCAGTTAACCGTAAATATAATTTACAAAAATAAATTAGTTTTATTGATAATTTTATAATAATTTAAATTTAATCAAATTTTAGGCTAACAAACCAAAAACATATATATATATATATATATAAATTACAACTATAAAAGAAAATACATAACACTTATCAATTATTTCAAAACTATACTTAATAAGTTTTGTCACGTCGACAAAAACTGAATTTAAACATTATTTGGGTAACGGTTAAAAACAAAACATGGGATACTTTGGGTAAACAACGGTCGAAAATATAGTCGTTTGAGGTCCAACGGTCAACATAGAGGATAAGGAGACCCAACGGTCCAAAATATATCCGTTTGGGGTGCAACGACCATATTAGGGTGTTTATAAAAAGAAAGGTTTTGTCTCGGGTGTCCCTTACCCCAAGTGACCGAAGGAGAAAAAGGAAGATGGTTCGTGTGATCCCCTTGGTGTTGAGCACGGTCGCGGTGGCTTCAGCAATCCTTACGTTTCTTATGATGGATGCTCGAAATCCCTACCGCATTTTCGGGCTCTTAGTAGTTTTAAGCAGTCTTCCCATTATTGTAATCGGGTTCTTAGTTGGGATGTTTGGTTAGTGATCCTTTCTTGTAACCCGAAAAATGTAAGACCCTTCAGTGTTGAGTTCATTAAATAAAAGTTACGTGTTTTTATATTTTACATTCTGATTGTTTTAGAGAGAGAACTTTAAAAGCACAAAATGCCCAAATTTCATTTAAGAGGTTTGAAAACTTCGGGGTGTTACAATTAAAATAATATTTATAATTCATTGTTTTAATATGTATTATTTTCTAAACTAATTATTAACATTTATTCAAGGCTTACTAAATGATCATAAATATTAAAAAATATTAATTGTCTATGTAATTATTTAATTATATGGATATATAATTTTAATTCATCTATTATTATTCCCAAGGTAATATTTTTATTTATTTACATTAATATTAAATAAATATTTATTCATCAAAATTTTAATATAATATTAATTTTTTATTGAATGAATAATATTTATTTATTTTAGAATTCAATAAATTATGTGGATGAATAGATTGTGTTTGGAGTCTGATGATAAATATTTGTTTACATGTTTTTAAAAATCATATTTATCATCATGTAGGTTTCCATATATAATTATAGAGAATAATATTATTATCATTTTACATGGAATAGGGTTCATTATGGGTTTAATATATTATTAAGGTCACTTATGAAATTTATAAAATATTAAAACCTAACCCTATTTCAATAAATAGACTTTTATATCCTTTGTGATGTGGTTAGTAATTGTTCAAAATATTCCTATCAAACCTTTCCCCCCTCCTCTCTTCCTCAAAATAATTAAAAAAGAAATATATATTCCTTCCAGAAAGAAGGAATCTGAAGCGATTAAATAAAATAATGAAATAAAATCAATCGATCAAGCTAGCACATGATATTTCATCAACATTGCCCAAAGATCAAAGGAAGACATATGGATCACTACTTGTAGGGATGTACTTTGTTTCCTCAAAACAAATATATATATATATATATTGAAAATGTTTGAATGATCAACAACATCAATGAAGAAAGATATCATGGGCAAGGTAATATATTTTTTATATGTTTTAAATTAATTATAAAATAATATAAAAATATTCTATCTTGGTTTTTTGTGAATTTATTTCAAATATTCTTCATAAAAAATTCATTTTTCTTGACATTAACATCATATAAATTTTGAATTACCTATTGAATCCAAAAAAAAATATGAGTTTTCCATAAGACGAATAGGCACTTATGTTGTGTCTAGAATATTCAATATGGTCCATTTCACCCACTTATGGTGATGTAATTTTATCCAAATACTTATATAGAGGTTATTCTAAATTAAAAAAGGGGTTATTACTAATCTGTATGGGTGACGTTACAACAATTTATTCTTTCTTCTATTTTCAATTGTTAGTCCAAGGGTGTTTTAGTTAGTTGAGGATCCATTGCACAATAGTTTATAGATTATCACTCTCTATATACCTAGATGCAATCTATAAGAGAATCATAATATGATATATTATTTTATGAGTAAAAAAGGGTATATTTTGGTGGAGGAGATTCATTAAACCCTCTATAACGGTGATTATGACCAAACGATATGAAATTTATATATATTGAGCTTATATAGTTATCTTATTATTGATTAAAAAATTGAAAATATTAATATTTTGAACTTATACAAGGTTAGAGGAAACGATACAAGACATATGTAAATTTTCACTCTTTGGGAGCTCTTATGGTTTGGACTAGGCATAGGGTTTTGTGCTCTCAATATTGGAATTACATAATATTACTTTTTATTCATTAACCTAGTAATCTCAGACATTATATAGAATGTATATCTAGATTATATTCTCTAGAATAATGATCGATAATGGATAATTTTTACTATGGGACTACCATGTAATTATATTTATGGTGTGAGTTCCACTGAATTACCATTTTAGTAAAATATTCTTATATGATTATAAAGTATGGGTGACTAATATAGTTAATTCACTATGTAACCACCACCCAATGGTGGTTTTATTAGTTGTGACTTGATTTCAATATAGTTGAAAGACTACTAGTAATCCCATTCCCCATGGGACTTTTGTATATGGTTGGTAATAGGATTATTAATTAGTTATTGACATGGTTATAATTGTAAACATTGTTATGAAATAGATATTATTGTGATAACAAAGTGATTGGATGACATGATGTGAGTTGTTTGATCTTTTAGAAACTAAGTCGTTCAGAGTTGGATTATAGGACCCCCTATTACTATTTTGGTGTGATTTTCATTATACATAGACACTTAATGTTGTTTTGGATCATGATTATGTTTTGTTCCAACCAGTGCTAATGATGTGGACTTACACTGGGTTGGGATGGTTATTTATGCTTTATATTTTACAAATAGATTCATTATTATGATATATTCACATTAGCATAATTAAGAGTTTTAGAGGGAAAACATACCATATAATACACTATAAATTATAGTAAAAACTAAAAATTTCATCTATATATCATGATTTAATAAAAGAATATACATATTTTCTATCACTATTATAAAAAACAT
The DNA here is from genome assembly GCA_963277665.1 of Viscum album. Classification (NCBI taxonomy): domain Eukaryota; kingdom Viridiplantae; phylum Streptophyta; class Magnoliopsida; order Santalales; family Viscaceae; genus Viscum; species Viscum album. The sequence continues at coordinate 2,067,350,094 of OY728131.1, forward strand.
TGGATAATATAAATATATAAATAACATGTCCACAATATAAACTATCACTGTTTTATTCTCAAATAAACATCACAGCTATAAAATATACAATAAAAAATTTATGAAAATATGATCCATGGGATATAAATTATTAGATAACTATTATTGATAATAAAAATTATTCTTTTGGTAAATCGATTTATAAGAATTCATTATATGATTGAAAATTATTATATCTATTAGGAATTATGAGAAATTGTAATATAGTTGTTACATAGAAAATGTTAGAATTGATGTATATTATAGTGACATAAGTTAATTTATATAAAAGTGAGGATAGAAGGAATTAAAAAGTAGGGAAATTTCATATGAATTACATTTATCTATGCTTGGGAAGGTTAAATCACATTATGGTTTTTCCATTATTAGACTGATGTAGAAATTCAAAAATTAAAGTTTGAGGAAAATAATTTACAAGAGGAGTTCAAGCTAGCAGTAATCACCATTAGATTAATGTTGAATGAAACACCAAAAGAAATTACCATCATTCCACACTTTACCTTTGGGTATTGTTCTAATGTAATAAGGGGTTATGTGTCTACGAGTTTAGAGGGTATTTATGTGTAAATTATTTTTGTAATAAAATCAAATTTTATATGATACTACGTTTTTGATTAAATTTATCACTCATAGTTAAAAACTAAACCACATAATTTGGAAATTAATTATATATAATGAAATAAATATTTGGAATCAGAGTGAAAAAATATGATAAGGGGTGATATTTGATAATTTTTGATACAAAATTTAAATATTATAACAAAATATTGAAATATAATAAAATACAATAAATAAGACACAAAAAATGTGTAAGAATGGAAATATAGGGTTTAGTTAGTGATATTATAATAATTTTGGGACTAAAAATTATATTGAATAATCATGGGAGGTACTCAGGATTTATGGGGTTTAGTGGAGCAATTGAGATAATATAAACATACAAAAATAAGTTCTTTTTCAACGAGATTCCACTCAACAATACAATAAATACACACCTATCCTTTCATTTACCATTTATCCAATATAAATTTACCTCTTATTATATCTCTATAAGAGTCTCTCACATAGTTATATATACTTTTTGATGTGTTTTGAAATATCTTATGGCCAGTTATATGCGATGTAAATTAAGTGAGGTGAGGTTTACTATTCCTCATATTTATTTTCTTAATGTAATTCTTTTGTTGTAATATTAGTTAAATTTATATCTTATATGCTATTAAAATTATTTATCCATTTTTTACCAATAATTTTAATTTATTATTCAATAGATATTTCATAACCCCTCTTCCTTTAGATATTCTATTATTAGGCCAAAATAATATCATGATTACTAAAACTCTACCATATTCAATTATCTAGATTCCTCTCTATTTTTTGTGTTGTAGAAATGAAATATATAAGAAGATATTTATCCATCATTTCATTTATATTTTTTAGCATCAAATATTATTTATCATCACTTCTCCACAAATACTTTTTCATACACTCATTTCATAAGAATAACCTTTGTTCATTATAATATTTTCATCTCCCTCGAGAAGGATATTAATGAATCATAGTTTTAATGGGTAATTATGGGTAAGAGGGGGATCGTTTGGCCTTTATTACTTTTTATATGAAGAATAAATGTCTGGTTTATTATCCACCATAGCCCTAATATGATATTTTCCCTAGATTTCCCACCCATAGAGATATAATTGATTGTTACATTAAAAGTATAATTATACAAACCATTGAAAAAATTTACTTTATTGGTGATATATTTATATAAAATATATTATTAATACCCCATAATTTTCTATTTTCATTTGAGGTTATATATATACATATATATATATATATATATAATATGATCCCTTGACTTGGGATTTACTAGATTAACACCCATGACCCTTACTCTTGGGGTATCCATGATTCTGATTATACAGTATGAATGATTAATACTTATGTTGTTAAATATATATATTAAGTTATTAATTATATACTTGATATATTCTTATATAGGTGTTCCCAACTATATTCCCATCCAATACATAAGGTGTTGTTTTTTCTTAAAAAAACTGTTTATATGACCTGATTGCTATAACATGGTATTTATCAGGACCCGACCTTAAACCTTACTTAATATTGAATTAAATGAATAATTAACATTGAGGATCTTTTCAGGTTTAGAGTTTTATAGAATTAGGACATAACTATTACATCTCAAAATATTACAAAGTAGACACTTCTACTAAGTTTCCATAAAATAAAAACTCTTAAAAATAAACATGTCTAGTTCCATGTTTTATATAGCATGACTTTCCCTTGATCCCATCCTTGACCCTACTCCACATTAAGTCCTATGAAAAAAATTTCAATAAAAAAACTTGGGGTAAGCATAACAAGCTCAGTAAAGGATACACAAATAAGGAAAACTATTAGTTTTTCAAAACAACAAGTAAACCATGAATACTTTACCAAATTAATACTTTTCACCTTTATGAAGTAGTAAAAACTCTTCACTGATTAAAAGACCGTTACTTACCCTTTTGTAACCAAAATATTTCCATAAAACCCATATAACGAACACATAACATAAAAAGGTAACTTGGGACATAAATATTCTTAAATGGAATAACCATACGGTCGACTTCCACACATACTTAATGGAATAGCCATACGACCGACTTCCATACCCAATGAATTGGAGGTTATAACGTAACCACCCGTCCTGGTATTCACAGAACCACCCATCATATGGTCTATCACGTAACCACCCATAAAATGTCCAAGTACCATCATTGCACATAAAATATTGAAAATATAAACATTTCAATAACAACATTTCATTTTCAATCATAATAAGTAATTCCAAGATATTGAATTAATCAATCCATTTTCAAAAACCATTTAAAAGAGATTTTTGAATCAAAGTGTCCCATACCACTTTGAAGCTTTTAATGGAATAATAAATTTAAAACATTAATTTCCATATAAATAAATACTGAAAACCATTTTGAATACATGGACATTAAAGATAAAGATTTAGAATAATGAATCTTTAAAACATTTAAAATGATATTTTTGTTAAAGAGTTTTTAACAAAATGAGGGACTCTTGAATACAAATAATTGCAGAATAACATTTAATACGAGCTTTATCATATCATGAGAATAAAAGTATTCATGATATAATATGTCAAAGGACAGTATACACACCATATAAGAGTGAATTGGTGCATAACAATAATGAAGTCTCAATGGAAATGTAAATTGATATGAAATCCATTATAATGATGGTATCCTTAAATTAAGGATAAATATATCACATAATTATGTGTGAGAAATATAAATACACCCAATATAAGTGGATATTAAGTGTGAAACAATCAGAGTCCATTCACACATATTCATAGGATGACATGATCAAGAAGTACAAGTTGAACCCAAAGAAATCAAAATTGGGTTAAGACGTTCCCTTGTAAAAATTCGACAGCCTAACGGTGTCACTTCAAAATATAGAAAATGAGTTGATGAGAGATAAAAAGGGTATCTCATAACATGGACATAAAATTTACATCAATAAGGATATATAAGAACATATCCCAATATAACAATATGTAAATTAAAATACCCAACAAAAAGAAGTCTTTTAAATAGAGGAGGGTGAAAGGTTCCATTACCGACTTATGTTTCTTTCAAAACATACACCCCATGAAAGAAGGAAAATACAACATTGATGTAAATACTCATAAACTAAAGTATATTACACAAAGATTAGAATAATGGGCAGTACATATACCACTCAAAGGAAATGGTGGAAAATTTAGCATAAATCTCACAGGAATAAAAGTGAGACGAAAAATCCCTTACGAAAACTCGGTAGCCTAACAGCGCCACTTAAAACTTCCAAAAATGGATTGATGAGATCAAATAGGGTCTCTCATAATATGAAAATAAAATATACAGCAAGAGGAATATAAAATAACATCCCCCAACATAACAAAGAGGAGCTTAAAAGAAGTGACATAAAGGAGAGTACTTAAAAAGAAATAGAGAGGTTGGATCTCTTATGAAAATTCGGAAGCCCAACGGTGCCACTCAAAACATCAAAAATGGATTAATGAGAGAAAATAGGTTTTCTCATCATATGAACATAAAAATTACAGTAAGATTAATATAAAATAAAATCCCAATCATAAGAAAGATGAGCTTAAAAGGAATGACATAAAAGAGTGTACATAAAAAGAAAGAGAGGGGTATGATCCCTTACCTCGTATCTGACTTGACTCGATCGTTCTTTAATATCCTGAATAATAAACTTGAGTTAATTTATACTTGATTAAGAACCTTTTCAAGTTAATTATTCCTTTTATATCACTTATTACCATGTCATAACCACTATGTACTTATTTAAGTTAATAACGATCGTTTTAACGATCATTGCTACTTCAGTAAAAAATAAACTCTTTATAATTACAAGTTTGTTCATAGGGTAAAATATCCATTATATACAGTATTATATTAATTATGTATATATCATATATATAATATATATCCATTATATACATGCATTTTATAATATTACATAATATTTAGAGGTAAGAAATGAAATGCACCATTCATGGAGACGGTAAGCTGTACGTACGCATGAACGCTACTTCCATTTATATTTCATATTTAATGGAATTAAAACATAATGATACATAATAGTATTATAATCCCAGTATGGTATCATATATAATATCATTAATTATATCCTTTATACGTACCACATATGGTATTAACGAATCAAATCACTTTGAGGTGGCGGTAGTCCACACTTCCTAAAATGAAGATATCGTGTTTACCCATAATGGAAACCATAAAAGTATGCCATAAATGAAAAATACAGAAGCTTAAGGAAAACATAAACATATGATATATCATATATAAATATAGTGACATCTTAATGGCCACCATTTAAGGTGTTGAAAGAATATTGAACAATCATCGTTTTATGAGGCATAAATTCACCATCCACAGAAACAGTATGTTTTTTAACCATTAGATGTAGGTGTTTGTAAGTGTAGCTCAAATAATTATTATAAAAACATCCTAGTATATAGAATATACTGGTTTTGTTACAAAAGAAATGAATAAAATGAGTTTAGGTGGTTGGAGAAGCAGAATAAAATAAAAGATCACAAGTGAAGACGTTACCTTAAAATCGAGTAACTCCCTTTGGTTTGAACCAAAAGGGTTCCTTGAAGAGCTTCCTGCCTAAGGTAAGGCTTCTAGGATGAGGATAGGAATGTGGAGAGACAAAATGATCAGAGATTGGCCGAGCCAATGGCTTGAGTGGTGTGGGTAAGGTGGTAGAGGTGGGGGCCTTTTATAAGAGGAGAGGAGGGTCACTCTTGGAAAAGTATAAAATGATACTTTATTTTCAAATGAGTTTCAGATTTTAAAGGTCCCAAATTGATGTATTGCTAGGTCAAGGTGATAATAGTTCTAAATCCCCCCATAAAATAGGTTTTTGACATGTTTAGGGATTAGATTTTACATTATCTTTTCATTTTATTTAAATCGTTAAATAATGAGGTAATTGCTGCATCATCATGATGTCATAAATAATATAATTTATTTAATGTATAAAAATTATAAAACAAATACTATGATGTAGGAAATATTTTTAGCTTTCCAATGAATTTTTATAGTCAAAAAGCTGACTTGTATAACCCCATGTAAAAATTGTTTTAGTAAAACAATACATGTTTGTGTCATTTTTACTTTTACTTTAAATAAAAGGCATAAATGTCATTATCTTACCCAAGTGGCTCCATGGGGACCCGAAAATCGACACATGGGTTCTATTGGTCGGAAATGACTCATACAATAGGGTTAGTACAAGTGTCAAGATATTTTAATTTTATTATAATATCATTTTTACCTTAAATCACACTAATTACCTTTAATCGCGATTAATAAAACATAAAAGTTACTTTTCATAAAAAATTATTTTCATCCCATTAAACTACATTTTACTTAATAATAAAAATCATTTAAATTTTATTTTTTAAATTCAAATCACAGAAGTGGTAAAGTTCCATTTAAACGAAAAATCAGTTTTTGTAACTACAACTTTGTGGTTTCACTATTCATCAAAAATTAAGGTTTTTTAGAAAAATACCAAAAATTAACCCTAATCTATATTTGATATTCTGAATTCAAAAATAATTTCTATTTTACCAAATTCATAACATATAAGTTTCATTAATTAATTTTATAATTAAGTCCCGCTGTCAAATCAAATAGCGTGTTTTTAAGAAACAATATCTATCAAATGATTGACACTCGTTTATGTCCAATCTCAAAATGATATTAATTATGATGAACACATTGGATTAAATGGTAAAAATATATTCTAATTTCACTTTAAAACCAGTTCAAAAGATAATCTAATCATATTAATATATTAGATTAAAAATAGGTTATGAATTAAAATACAACATTTTTCACTATTCATTAAAAAAATGAACTTTATCAGAAAAATACCAAAAATTTACACAAAGTAAATTTTGATGTCCCGATTCTAAAGAATAATTTTATTTTGTCAAATATAACACATAAAATTTTCAAAAAGTGGATTTAAAATAGGTTCTCCATCAAAAGGCGGTTAATCTACCTTTTAAAGAATATTAGAATGTTTACGCTTAAAATTGGATTAATTTACATTTTTAATCCTCTAACATTTATTGTAAAAAGTAAAAATATTTGAAAAAAATATATAATCATTTTGTAGTTAGTTTTATTCATTCACATCATTATAATGTCTAGGTGTTAACTACCATTTAAAATAAAATTATTTTATTATTAGAGTGCAACGTAAGATTTCAAAGGAACTCATTGTTGTGTATTGGGTAAGCCATCGAGCATATCGTTCCCTTTAAATTAATATTAACATTTTATTCAAAAATAGGGATAAATATAAAAATGTCATATTCTTTATTTACCAGGGGTGTTACATCCTTCCCCCCTTTTGGGAATTCCATCCTCACAATTTTAAAATTTAGCTCTAAAACTTCATTGAAAGCCCCACATCAGAAAAGGAGTAAATTAAACTATCACTTTAAAAGAAAGAAAGGGACGTACAAAGGTCACCCGAGTTAACCCATACTAGGATTCCATGTATGAAAACATGGATATGGAAGAAAAAAAGGGTCATGTTCTGAGGGAGTGTGATAGAAAACATGTTTAGGAGAAAGTTAATCACCAGAAAATCACAAACTTGTGATGGGTTAAATGGTATTGGATTACCCAATAGGAAATGTTAACAAACAACATTTTTTTAGTTACTTTTCATTGAGGAATTTATTTTTGAGCTTAACTAAAATATAATGAAACATACTTACTTATCATGTTGACTTTCAACTTTTACTAGATTTCTTACACGAACTCATATTTTCTCCAAAAGATGAGTATTTAGGATGTCTTGTTTACATTAAAAGAGCTATAATCAACATCTAGAGAATCACCTAATCCAAAAAAGAGAACTATATACTTCCCATGTCTTTAGACTTTAACCAAAACCAAAACCAAAAAGGTTAGTACAAGATCAGATTATCCAGAAAAGGATAACCATTTATGAAAAGAAAATCTATTCTTATTCTCCAAAATTTGTCCAATACCCAAAGTTCAACAAGGACCATTCGATAAACAATTTGTCCATAAAATTCTTCAATGTAAACCAAAATAAGATCAAAACCCAAATATTTGAAGGATTTAGTCACATAGTCTTTCAAAGTAAAAATTAACACTTATCTCTAATTAACATCAGTTGCTCTAAAAGTCTCATATTGAAAAGTAATTAACTTAATCACATATCCTGTATGATAGGTTAATAATTTCCATAGATAACCCAAAATCAACTTACTCTTAGTTCATAAAATCATCTAACTAAAAAGAATCATTCAAACTAATCAGGGACTTCACGTAGTCCAGTGGTATGCGATAAATAACAGTCGCACTTTGGTTGTGGGTTCGATTCCCACATCTTTGTCCGACACGACGGGTTGTCACACGGTCTACATGTTGTCCTTTTTATAAAACTCCAAAAATAACCCTAACATGTTTTAACTTCAATAGTTTCCTTATACCTCTCATTTTCATCTAAATTCATTACGATCTCAACATCTTAATTCTTGAAGTCTTATTTCACCACCATAAAATAAAACGATTCCCAAAATGAATAACAACATACCTTGATCATGGCGTCCACTCGGTTTCATCATCATCTTGTTCACGTAGGTAGAAGTCCCATGCATTACAGCAATGATTTAGAGATCCTTCAAAATCATTTTCTTCCTCCATCCAAATACAATTTGTACAACATGGGTCATATGGGTGTTCATAGAAAAATAGTTTTGGAAAATAATCATGTATGACATATAATTACAAAACATCTAATAAAACATGATTTCTATAAAATAGTCCAACAGAATTTGAGTTGAAAATTTCTTTATTGGTTCTTTTAAAATACCATAAGTATGTGCTGAGAGACTATATTTTAAAATCAAATATAAATAGGTTACGCAAGGGTCTCCTTCCTCAGCACCATTTTTAAAATCATAATATGCTTCAAATTCTTGTGATAAGGTAAAATATTTTAAAATACCTTGACAATATTTACCTTTCTTGAAAATATGAGAATATTGTGAAAATATTATTTGTATAAATACAACCCATGATCCACGATGATAACGAGGTATAGTGGAGGTGTTTGATATCTCAAACAACTGCTTGCAAGTGAGTTGTATGCTAGAAAAAGTTTCACAATCATCCAAACATGACTTTGAAATAATTATTGCAAGCATATCATCAGAAAGAGATAGGAATGTCGTTTCAGATCCCCCTCCTTCCATTCGTAACTAACTTTACATGACCTGAAAAAAGTTATAAAACAAGGATTTAACTGAAATAATAGATATAGGGACTAACCATGTGTCTAAAAAAACTCCAAATCCCTAAGGTTGTCTAAACCGACCTCTGATACCAACTATAAGGCCTCAGCCTTAAACCTTACTTAATATTGAATTAAATGATAATTCACATTGAGGATCTTTTCAGGTTTAGAGTTTTGGAGAATTAGGACATAACTATTACATCTCAAAAGATTACAATGTAGAAACTTCTACTAAGTTTCCATAAAATAAAAACTCATAAAAAGAAACATGTCTAGTTCCATGTTTTATATAGCATGACTTTCCCTTGATCCCATCCTTGACCTTACTCCACATTAAGTCCTGTGAAAAACATTTCAAAAATAAACATGGGGTGAGCATAACAAGCTCAGTAAAGGATACAGAAAGAAGGAAAACTGTTTGTTTTTCAAAACAACAAGTAAACCATGAATACTTTAACAAGTAATACTTTTCACCTTTATGATGTAGTAAAAACTTTTCACCGATTAAAAGACCATTACTTACCCTTTTGTAACCAAAAGATTACCATAAAACCCATATAAAAAACCCATAACATAAAAAGGTAACTTGGGACATAAACATACTTAAATGGAATAACCATACGGTCGACTTCCACACATACTTAATGGAATAGCCATACGACCGACTTCCATACCCAATGCATTGGAGGTTATAACGTAACCACCCGTCCTGGAATTCACGAAACCAACCGTCATATGGTTTATCACAAAACCACCCGTAAAATGTCCAAGTACCATCATTACACATATAATATTGAAAATATAAACATTTCAATAACAACATTTCATTTGCAATCACAATAAGTAATTCCAAGATATTTAATTAATCAATCCATTTTCAAAAACCATTTAAAATATATTTTTGAATCAAAATGTCCCATACCACTTTGAATCTTTTAATGGAATTATAATTTTAAAACATTAATGTCCATATAACTAAATACTGAAAACCATTTTGAAGACATGGACATTAAATATAAAGATTTAGAATAATGAATCTTTAAAACATTTAAAACGATATTTTTGTTAAAGAGTTTTTAACAAAATGAGAGACTCTTGAATAAAAATAATTGCGGAATAAAATTTAATCCGAGATTTATAATATCATGAGAAAAAAGGGATTCATGATATAATATTTCAAAGGACAGTATACACACCATATAAGAGTGAATTGGTGCATAACAACAATTAAGTCTCAATGGAAATGTAAATTGAGATGAAATCCATTATAAAGATGGTATCCTTAAATTAAGGATAAATCTATCACATAATTATTTGTGAGAAATATAAATACTCCCAATATAAGTGGATATTAAGTGTGAAACAATCAGAGGACATTCACACATATTCATAGGATGACATGTTCAACAAGTACAAGTTGAACCCAAAGAAATCGAAATTGGGTTAAGACGTTCCCTTGTAAAAATTCGACAGCCTAATAGTGCCACTTCAAAATTCATAAAATGAGTTGATGAGAGATAAAAAGGGTATCTAATCACTTGGACATAAAATTTACATCAATAAGGATATAGAAGAACATATCCCAACATAAAAATATGTAAATTAAAAGACCCAACAAAAATAAGTCTTTTAAAAATAAGAGGGTGAAAGGTTCCCTTACTGACTTATGTTTCATTCGAAACATACACCCCATGAAAGAAAGACAATACAACATTGATGTAAATACTCATAAAAAAATGTATATTACACAAAGGGTAGAATAATGGGCAGTACATATACCACTCAAAGGAAATGGTGGCAAATGTAGCATAAATCTCAAATGAATAAAACTGAGACGAAAAATCCCTTATGAAAACTCGGCAGTCTAACAGCGCCACTTAAAACTTCCAAAAATGGATTGATGAGATAAAATAGGTTCTCTCACCATATTAACATAAAATATACAGAAAGAGAAATATAAAAGAACATCCCCAAACATAACGAAGAGGAGCCTAATTGAAGTGACATAAAGGAGAGTACTTAAAAAGAAAGAGGGAGGTTGGATCTCTTACGAAAATTCGGCAGCCTAACAGCGCCACTCAAAACTTCCAAAATGGATTGATGATAGAAAATAGGGTCTCTCATCATATGAACATAAAAATTACAGTAAGATTAATATAAAAGAAAATCCCAATAATAAGAAAGATGAGCTTAAAAGGAATGACATAAAAGAGTGTACTTAAAAAGAAAGAGAGGGGTAGGATCCCTTACCTCGTATCCGACTTGACTCGATCGTTCTTTAATCTCCTGAATAATAAACATGAGATAATTTCTACTTGCTTAAGAACCTTTTTCAAGTTCATTATTCCTTTTATATCACTTACTACCATGTCATGAACACTATGTAATTATTTAAGTTAATAAAGGTCCTTTTAAGGATCATTGCTACTTGAGTCAAAAATAAACTCTTTATAATTACAAGTTGGTCATGGGGTAAAATATCTATTATATCAAGAATTATATTAATTATGTAGATATCATATATATATAATATATCCATTATATACAAGCATTTATAATATTATATAATATTTAGAGGTAAGAAATGAAATGAACCGTTCATGGAGACGGTAAGCCGTACGTACACATGAACGCTACTTCCATTTCTATTTCATATTTAATGGATTTAAAACATAATGATACATAATAGAATTATAATTCCAGTATGGTATAATATATAAAATCATTAAATATATCCTTTATATGTACCACATATGGTATTAACGAATCAAATCACTTTGAGGGGGCGGTAGTCCGCACTTCATAAAATGAAGATATCGTGTTTACCCATAATAGAAACCATAAAGGTATTCCATAAATGATAAATACATAAGCTTAAGGAAAACATAAACATATTATATATCATATATAAATATAGTGACATCTTAATGTCCACCTTTGAAGGTGTTGAAAGAATATTGAACAATCATCGTTTCGTGAGGCAGAAATTCACTATCCACAGAAACAGTATGTTCTTTAACCATTAGATGTAGGTGTTTGTAAGTGTAGCTAGAATACTTCATAAAAAACATAATATTATATGGAATATACTGTCTTTGTAACAAAATAAATGAATAAAAAGAGTTCAGGGGGTTGGAGAAGCAAAATAAAACAAAAGAGAACAAGTGAAGATGTTACCTTAAAATCGGGTAACTCCCTTTGGTTTGAACCAAAAGGGTTCTTTGAAGAGCTTCCTGCATAAGATAAGGCTTCTAGGATGAGGAGAGGAATTTGGAGAGACAAAATGATCAGATATTTTCTGATCCAAAGGCTTGATAGATTTGGGTAAGGTGGTAGAGGTGGGGGCCTTTTATAAGAGGAGAGGAGGGGCACTCTTGGAAAAGTATAAAATGTTACTTTATTTTCAAATGAGTTTTGGATTTAAAAGGTCCCACATTGATTTATTTCTAGGATAAGGTGATAATAGTTCGAAATCCACCCATACAATAGGTTTTTGAAATGTGTAGGTATTAGATTTTACATTATATTTTCATTTTATTTAAATTGTTAACTAATGAGGTAATCGCTGCATCATCATGATGTCATAGATAATTTAATTTATTTAATGTCTAAAAATTATAAAAAAAATACTATGATGTAGGAAATATTTTTATATTTCCAATAACTATTTATAGCCAAAAATATGACTTGTATAACCCCTTGTAAAAATTGTTTTTGTAAAACAACACATGTTTGGGTCATTTTTACTTTTACTTTAAATGAAAGGCATAAATGTCATTATCTTACCCAAGTGGCTCCATGGGGTCCCAAAAATCTACCCATGGGTTGTCTTGGTCGGACATGACTCATCCAATAGGGTTAGGACAAGTGTCAAGATATTTTCATTTTATTATAATATCATTTTTACCTTAAATCACACTAATTACCTTTAATCGCGAATAACAAAACTTAAAAGTTACTTTTGATCAAAAATTATTTTCATCCCATTGAACCACATTCTACTTAATAATAAAAAATCATTTAAATTGTATTTTTTAAATTCAAATCACAGAAGTGGTAAAGTTCCATTTAAATGAAAAATCAGTTTTTGTAACTACCACTTTGTGGTTTCACTATTTATCAGAAATTAAGGTTTTTCAGAAAAGTACCAAAAATTCACCCTATGCAATATTTGATATTCCGAATTAAAAAATGATTTCTATTTTACCAAATTCATAACATAGAAGTTGGATTAATTAATTTTATAATTAAATCCCACTGTCAAATCAAATAGTGTATTTTTAAGAAACAATATCTATCAAAAGATTGACACTCGTTTATGTCCAATCTCAAAGTGATATTAATTCCAATGACCACCATTGGATTAAATGGTAAAAATATATTATAATTTCACTTTAAAAACAATTCAAAAGATAATCTAATCATATAAATAAATTAGATTAAAAAGAGGTTATGAATTAAAATACAACATTTTTCACTATTCATTAAAAAATGAACTTTATCGGAAAAATACCAAAAATTTACACAAAGTAAATTTTGATGTCCTGATTCTAAAGAAGAATTTTATTTTGCCAAATATAACACATAAAATTGTCAAAAAGTGGATTTAAAAGAGGTTCTCCATCAAAAGGCAGTTAATCGACATTTTAAATAATATTAGAATGTTTACGCTTAAAATTGGATTCATTCACATTTTTAATCCTCTAACATTTATTGTAAAAAGTAAAAATATTTGAAAAACATATATAATCATTTTGTAGTTAGTTCTGTTCATTCCCGTCATTACAACGGCTAGGTGTTAACTACCATTTAAAATAAAATTATTTTATTATTAGAGTGCAACGTAAGATTTCAAAGGAACTCGTTGTTGCGTATTAGGTAAGCCATCGAGCATAGTGTTCCCTTTAAATTAATATTAACATTTTATTCACAAATAAGGATAAATATAAAAATTTCACATTCTTTATTTACCTGGGGTGTTACTTTATTGGTCGGTATTCTTTCTGTAGGATTAGTTTTGATACTACGATTTTGGAGGCTATACATTAATGGGATTTAGGGTGTTCATCTAATGAAATAGGTAGTGTAATAAACCCATATATTCCTGATAATTCTTCAATTGTATAAAAATTATATAAATTAAGAACATAAATATAAGTCTGCCTTCATATGCATGAGTTATATATTTAAATCTTTGACATAGAATGCTTGCTGGTGGTCACTATAGAAGTATCCAAATGAATCCCTCCTCCAATGGATTACATCAACCCTGGAATACTGATACATTAGGAGAGGATTCCTTGTAATATTTCGTGATTTTAAAACAGGATCTTCATATTTGATAGCATATATGACACAAAAAACAAAGATTATAAGATAATATAAAACCCTAACACTTTAAAATATATTTATTTTTAAATAAATTCTATTCTAATCAATATCTTATGATCCACACAACACCATTTTTAAAAGACACACAATACACTATTAAAATATTATAATCTAAACAAGACCGTTATAACCCAATTGTTAAGTTGGTGGGAATAAATTTGAATAAATAAATTAAAATATATATATGGTTTACACTTTTATAATATAAATTCAATGGTAATGTACTAATTATATATAAAATAACAATAATTTTATTGAAAAATAAATGTTTTCAAAAAAACATTATTTTTTTAAAGGCGGCTGAGTCACGTTTTCCACACATAATTTAAAATTAATTTTTTTCTTTTTCTATTTTTTTACAAAATAAACATAATTTCTAAAAACATAATATCCATGTAAACTTATGTATCAGTTTTTGGGTCTTTTTGAAAATATTACCTTTTAGTGAATAGTGAAAATACCATTTTTTATACAATATTCATTACATTTTAATAAATTTATTAATATAAAATTATAAATATTCCTTAAATTTGATTTAAATTAAAAAATTATTATTTATTTATATTCAATCAAATTAATTACATTTAAATCATCTTTATAATATATTTTAGTATAAGTTTATTGTTAGGCTTAAAACTACATTTTTTAAAAAACTATTTTAATGTGAATAATGTTTATCAATTTTAATTAATTAAAGTAAACCCTAATGGAGAATTAGTTAAATGAAATTTATTGTTTAGGTATCTATAATTATTAATTGAAAATAATTTAATTATTATTACTTGTCATATATTTATTATAAGATGATATTTTCTTTGAAAATGAATTTCTTGAAAAATTGTTTTTATCGACACGTCTGAAGGATTAATATTAAATTATATTATAAAAATTATGTTAGATTAATTTATAAAAATGGATTAATTATTTTTAATTATAATAATTTATAAAATTTTATAATTCCAACTTAATTTTTCACCATAATAAATTCTAAAAATAGAAAACATTATTTACCACGATTAAGGTCAAAGAGGGATTATAATGGAGTTAAACTAAACTAATAAAGGATAAAAATGACAGAAAAAATGTCTAATTATTATTTTATGGTAATATTTATACCTTATATAACATAAGGTTTTAAATTTTACATTTTAGAGCTATTTTTAATGAGAAAACATCATTGGATTTCTTTCTTTTCAAAAATTCCAAATGTCTCCTCTTCCCCACTTATAAAAGGCCATCCCTTTTGATGTCCTTTAGACATACCCAAAACCCAGTGGTTTAGAAAATAAATGAAATTATTACTTCCATAATTCCATAAACTCATCTTATAAGACTTTGTTTATTTCGAAATTTTACCTTGGAATGTGTTTGGTGAAAACAAAAAGAAGTTTCCCGAAGAAGAGTTAATGTCATTAATCGACTGTTTTATTTTATTTATTCTTACACTTATTAAAAATAAAATTAAACCATAATGATTTAATATCCTTAGAGTATTAAATATAATTAGATATTTTTATTTTATGGTAATTACCTATAACCATCTATTCCTATTTAAAAAGGTAAACAAAATTGTTGGTCGTGTGTTTTGTAGACTAACACCTCATGAACCAACGTAATTTTTTTACATCACCACTTATCATAGCTTGATATAATGGTGTATCTATTGTTTATGTATGATTTATATGATATAAATATACTTATTAAATTATTATATAACATATTCCTTCTTAATTTCTATTCCTTAGAGAATATGATAATGTCGTTTGTGTGTACAACAGAATATAACCGCACAAAGTGATGATATTAATTTTTCACTAACAATTTATATGGAAGGTATAAAATATAAATATCATGAATAAATGAGATATATATGAAATATTATATATTCTATAAAATTAATATTCAATCCACTACTTTAACTTTTCACCTAATAAGGAAAAGATAACATTGTTTGTGCATACGTACGACTAACCATCTCCACAAAGAAATGTGATTAATTATCCATTGTCAAAATTCAATAATGATTATAAAGATGTATCTAATGAATAAAATTATTTCTATAACATTAATATAATTCTTTTTATGATGGAACTATAACCCTTTTTCATGATCCAAAACTTTCATGATGAAACGTGCAACATAAAACATGGAAGTTAACACTCGAAACAATAGTGATAATGAAATATTATTAATGAAGAGGTAATAATATGATATAAAAATAACTTATATAATATTATAGATAAAAATATTATTTTATTATGAGTTAATATCATGTTTAAAACCACTATACAGGTGTCTAAAGAGTGATTAACTAAAGGGAATCATAGGGTAAGGGGTTTCTTGAACTCAATTTTCATTCATTGGATTATAAAACTACTTCATTGACTATATTATGAAAAAATTATGTGTGAAATAACATTATATTGATTATTTATTTACAATTATTATTTTATTTATCTATAATTATTTCACATAATTACCCCATTAACTAACACTCACCTCAATGATGCATACTTTGTATGGGCTTCGTCTCGAACTTCCTTCTTTCAGACTCATGGTGTTTTATGCACATAATTTATTTTTAAATGTGTATATACTACCCATTTACATAATATATCATGAATCATTAATACATAAGTAAATTTTATGATACAATTTTTTTACATAATTCATGGTATGTTATGATTCAGAAGATACTAAATTGATTAGGGTTTATATTTTACTTCATTTTAATCAGGGTTACTTAAGTTTGGATTTCCACTGTAGGAAATTATTTGATCATTTTATAATAAAACACTTTATTTTTTTACTCTACTAATTCATAATTTTTTCATGTAATAGTACAATTTTCCACACTTTGGTACTTAAAATTATTTAGAAAATTCTTTTATGAAAATCCAACTTCATTTCTCTCTTCGATTGAAAATACATATTCTTCTAAATCATTGTTTTATAAAAAAATTTTAAAAAATATTTTACTGTGATTGTTTAAATTAATTTTTACACTTAATTTTTTTTAAGAGAAGTTTTAAAAATGAATATTTCTATATTATTTTTAATAACATACTTTTTGACTTGTCTTAATATAATATGAATGAAATCCTTTTTAATGTATTCTTCATGAATAAAACTCTTCTACCATCATGAACACTAAATATTTTAATTCTTATTTTTAAATTCAGAATGTTATTTAAAAAAAATCATTTATTTTTGATATGGTTTTAAATTTTAAAATTGAGATTTTAAAATTTAAAGGATATTTTCCTTAATAAATGTTCAAAGTGATATTCCAAAATCAATTTCTATCTAAGATGATATCCTTTGATATCAATCAAAGTGTAAAGGTTATTTTCCTCAATAATATTTTTCTAAAGTATTTCAAACAAATATAAAAACCTTTTAGGTTATGTATTTATTCTTAATTATGTATATATGTCTCTCATATATATACCAATTTTATTCTCCCATCATTTGATAAGGTACTACATTCCTTAACATCATTTATCAAATGACTTTACAATGAAATTTTCTTTGAAAATGATATGAATCGGGACTTTGAAACCCATTTTCTTTCCATATGTAATTATTATTTTATTCCATATGATTTATTTCCTTCATGTTTCACACATATATCATGAAAATTTTATGTTTGGTGCACCCAGATAGCATTATAATGTGTTCGGTGATGTTTAGTCTCACGAGACATCATGTATGGGATTTGGGAGTGAACTTAACACAATATGGGACTCTATCCACCATATGATGTTGTCTTGGAAGTTAACCTTGACTTATTATTATGTCATGTTTTATGTTTCTTCCAAATTTCATATGATTCTTTGATCTTATGATACCATGTTCTTTATGTTATTATTTCAAGTGATTACTCATTTTCCTTATCTTATATGATACCAGGTTATACCTTTGAATCACATGTTATATTTCTTTATCATTTTTATTCCCTTAATAGTAGTTTTAGCTCACCCATTTTTTTATGTATTCCCCAGGTTATCTTATATATATTTAAGAGATCGAAAGGATTTTATATGATTACTATGGATAATAAAATTAGGATTCCATATTTTATGTATTAATAACTTAGTCTTATAAAGGCAAAAAGCCTTTTTGTTTCTTGTTTTATATTAATGGTTATTAATGTTTATGAATCATGTAATAATATGTGTAAAAGTATTGGGTCATAATAGTAGTTATTAGATGAAAGGTTTATTTATACTTTGGAACTAGGATAACGAAAATTTAATAAGGACCCTAGGGATAAATCTAATAATAATAAAAAGTATAACCAAATATGCTGCAATGATGGTGAAATATAGAGTGTGTAGTTTATGAGAAATTTAATCCCTATCTAGATACTGCAAGTGGACATGGTTCTGGAATAAATGTACCCAGGAGTAATATTTCCGAAAAAGGCACATCAGGCTTGATTCAAGTGTTACCAAGTACACAACAATGATCCTTACCGCACACCTATTTTGACACTCTCAGTAGATATACTTTGGAAAAATCACTAAATTTGTATGAACCATCATGAATGAATTATATTTATGATGATCATGAATGACCTAGGTAAAACTTATGGTGTCTTAGATTGAAATAAAGATATCATGATTTAGACATATTAAAAATAATTTTTCAAGATAGTATTGTTTTCAACAATTAATATTGTAACTCACAATACACTTTAATCTTTTAGTGAATGGTAATAAAAGGATGGAACATGGTTAAAATTGAATGTGATAGATAATGTTTTATTAGAAACCAACATGTATAATGAATGGAGTGATAGATATTGTGATTCTTAGTATTCATTTATCACAATATATGATTTAAAACTTTCACCTTAAGCAACTCTTGTACTAGAAAAAGAAGAGAAGGATATAGTTCTCAAAGAGTTTGGGTGGTGGATACCATGGATGAAAGAGGTTAAAATTTAATGCATGTGAAGAATGTGGGAAAAATTACCAAAATAAATATCTCATATGGTAGGGAAAATGTTTTCTTTGTGGAAATGGATGTCATAGAGAGATTATTTTCCAAGGAATTCATTGTCTTTTATGATGGTAAATTGGAAATTATATTATTTAATTCACTAAACTAAGGGTTATCCACTATACCAAGTAAGAACCTATGTTGTAAGAAATCATTTAATTAAAATGGTCTAAGTATTTATGAATTTAGATTTATGAATTAGGCTATAGAATATTTTTTATGACTGGTATTTTGGTTATAACAATCATGAAACATATAATTATTGTGCCAATATTGGAATTTTATATGTCTTCATGTTAGATTAAATTAAGAGTTATAGATACCATATTGGGTTTAGTAGTTTAAGGTTTATCATAAGTTAAAAACCTTATAAACCCCTTTTTGTATTTTAAATAATTAGATTTTTATGTGATGCATTTTGTCTAAGGAGATGTTTTATTGGGTTGAAGTATATGTAACCTTTAGGTTTAACATAAAGGTTTATTTGGGAAGAATTATAATATGTTTTTGGATATGTAGGTTGAAGGGTATGGGATAAAACTTTAGATTAAAACCTTATTTCATGTTAAGTATATTTATGTTTTTTGGGATGTATGGTTAGTTATTTAAGGAATGATCTATGTTAAACATTTGGTTTCATTGATAAATTTTGGAGATTAATATTTTCACATTAATTTTGGGTATTATATTACTTTGTGCTAACCATTTATTATTTAATAAAGATAGTAGGAATATAATTTTATTCTTTTGTGGAAATTATTATCTATTAAAAGTTAATTTTAGTGTTTCGAGCATAAAAATATCATACAGGATATTAATTTTATTAGAGTAATTGGTGATTTGGAAATTTATCAAATCAAAATTTATTTATAAGATTTTGTGTTAAAAATAAAAAAAATATAAAGTAAGTATATTTTCTTGTGTTCTCTATCTTGATAATAATAGAATCCATTAACTCTTAGAAAATGATCTTGAAATAAAAAATTTACCATATTAACTTCATATCCCTGAATCAACAGTCTTTTAAATCATCATAGATTTATAGTTTTGTGTATTTTGAATTTATCATTATCATTCAATTTCGTATGATCAATTCCATCTACCAATATCTATAATTATTTATGTTTTTATTCTATACCCATATCTTCACTTTCCACCAATGTTATCCTATGTGGAAACTTAGCTATATGATGAATTTCATATTTAACAGTCCATCTTTTTTCAGTGAATTTTTTAAAACCTTTTTACAATGTTTATTTTACACTACAGAATTTTATAATATCAATACCTTGATTAATGATAACAATTTTAATTTGTGAGGAAGGAATTTAATGAAGGGGCTAGAATATAACACCCTTATATTTTAAAAGAGGAAAATCATGCTCGATAGAATATATGATAGACAAAACCAATATTATAGGAGAATGTAACAACCCTGATAATTTATGATATAATTATTTTTAAATAAATTCAATCTCTAATATAGTTTTCAATGGACGCAACACAGGGTTTAAATAAACTGTGATAATCTATTAAAAAATTATTATATAAACATGATAATTATAATTTAGATGTTAAGTTGGTGGGTATGAATATGACTAAATAAATTAAGAAAATTATATTTATAACAAACTTATAAAATAAAATGAATATTTATAAGTTATATAAGAACTAATTGAATTAAAAATTAGTGCTCCTTGATAAGTAATATTTTTCTAAAAGGTGGTTTAGTTGCGCTTTTCACACATAAATTAAAATTTATTTTTACCAATTTTAGAAAATTTATTTTAAAAAACCTAATATTATTTTTAAAATTATCACATCGATATTAAATTATTATGAAGGTTTTTTATTTTTTGTAAAATATTAATTTTTCCATGAATAATGAAAAATACATATTTTTATAAAATTTTAATTTATTTTTAATAAGTTAGGTAAATTAAATATCCCAATATTATTTTATTTTGTTTTAAATTGACACAAGTATTTTTTATTTATTTGAAAACAAATTAATAGTATTTAAATCATCTTCATAGTGGATTTTAGTATAAATTTATTGATGGGATTGAAAACACATTTCTCAAAGAAAAAAAATGTCTTAAAATGCATATTATGTCTCCATTTTAATTAATTAAAATAACCCCTAATAAGGATGTATTTGAATAAAATTAATAGTTTATATATCTATAAATATTAATTTAAATTCACTTAATTATGATTAGTTTCAATATAGTTATTATAATCTCACATTTTCTTTAAAAATACATTTCTTGAAAAACTATTTTTTTGATCCATCTAAGGGTTTAATCATAAATTAAATACTTCCACTTATATGAGTTGAATTTGGAAGATCAAATTCCATATTTTTAATCATAATATGTTATACTATCTAATAATTTGAACATAATTTTTCATCATAATTAATAGTGAAAATATTAATTTTTTTTATCATGGTCAAAGTAAAAACGGGCTTACTGAGGAATAATCTAAAAAGATAATAATTAAAAAGGACCCAAAAATGTCTAATTATTATTTAATGGTCATATATATACCTTACATCTAATACAGTTTTGAAACAGTCTATTTTTTATCCTTTTTTCATGAGAAAAACAATAGTTGAGTTCATTCCTTTCAAATATTCTAAGTGTGTCCTCTCCCACACATATAATGGCCACCCCTATCAAATCTTTCCCATACTTGAAAAACACATTGTTTTTGAAAATAATTTAAAAAATAACTTCCCTAATCACCTCCCCTCATCCGATAATCCTTGTTTTCTTCATAAATCCAATCTACGAAGGATTTTGGGGAAAACCAAACGAGGTTGTTTGAAGAAGGGGTTATGTCCTTAACCGATCATTTTATTATATTTATTATTCAACCTAGTTAAAATATTATTAAAAAAAGATGATATAATTAACTCAATATATTAAATATACTAAGATATTTTTATTTTTGGTTAATGACATATAAATATCTCTTCTCCCCACAAATGGGAAACAAAACAATTGATCATGTGTACCACAGACTACCACCGCACAAATTGACATAATTCCTCTTTCATTAACACTTCTCATGACTGGTAATAATGAAGAATATAATTTTTAAATATAATTTTATGATATGATTATAATTATTGAATTATAAATTCATATAAACCTTCTTAATTTCCATTATTTAGAGAACACGATAACAGCATTCGTGTGTACGACGGACTACCTCCTCACAAAGCGATGCGATTAATTTTCCACTAATACTTTACATGAAAGGTAATAAAGGATAAATTTAATTAATATATGTGATATATATGATATGGAATTTATTCATTAAAATTAAGAAGAATTATACTTCCTTACCCTTTAACCTATTAAATAAATTATAATGTTGCTTGTGTGTACATTTGACATATCATCTCCACGAAGTGATGTGATTCATTATCAATGTTCAAAATTAAATAATGTTTATACAGTTATATATAAGGAAAAAAATTAAAACTAAAATATGAATTTAATTTAGGAGGTTATGTAAATATAAACTATTTTCTGGATCTAGTACTTTCAAAATTAAATGTGCACAAGAGAATAAGGAAATTAACACCCGAAACAATAGTGATAATTAAAAATTATTAATGAATGAGTAATAATATATTATAAAAAGAACATATATGATATTATAAATTGTAATAGTATTCTAGTATAATTTGATAACATGTTTAAAAAAGCCATACAAGGGGTAAAAGAGAACTCAACTAAAAGAAAGCCTGAGGTAAGGGGTTTTTACTCAATTTTCATTCATCGGGTTATACAACTAATTTTTTATTATATTATGAATAAATTATGTTTCAAATGATTTTTTATTTATTTATGTTTTATTTTAACTTTTGTTTTTATGCATAAACAATTTTTACACATAATTACCCCATTTATTAACTCTCACTTCAGTTATATAAACTTATTAAGGGTTTCATCTCAACCTTCCTTTTGTGAGACACATGTTATTTTATGCACCAAATTTATATTTAATTGTGTATATAATACCCCTTTTAAAAACAATATCATCAATCCTTCCTACATGATAATAATTTAAATTTTAATTTATCTACTTCATTTATGGAAAGTTTTGATTCAAAATTTACCAAAGTGGTTATGGTTTATGTTTTAGTCTCATTTTAATCAGGATTTCTTATGCATTAATTTCTATTAAAGTACATGATTTGATCATTATCGGATAAAGCACTTTCATTTTATTCTCCCCTTGTTTTTAATGATGTTTCCAAGTAATATTACATATTTCCACTCTTTTTTATTTAAAATTATTGAGATTTTTTAAAAATTCCAACTTCATTTATCTCTTTGGTTGAAAATCCTTCTTCTTCCAAATCCATGTCTTTAAAAAATGTTTTAAAGAATATTTTACTATGATTTTTTAAAGTCTTTTTTATACTAAATTTCATTCTCATAAAATTTTTTAAAAGGAATATTTCTTTCTTTTTTCTGAAATATGCACTTTTTTACATTTTTTACAATAATGTTAAAGGAATATTTTTTTTAATGTATTTGTATTAATATAACTCTTACTCTATCATGACGTCTCAATGTTTTAAATCTTATATTGTTTAATTGAAAGGTTACATTAAAAAATATTTCTTTAATGATTGAGATAGTTTTAAATTTTAAATAATTTTTTTTAAAATGGAAATATATTTTCCTTAATAAATGTTCAAATTGATCTTTAAAAATCATTTTTCATCTAAGATGATATCCTTTGATGTTAATCAATGTGAAAAGGTTATTTTTTTCAAATAGGTTTTTTAAATTATTTTCATCATTTTTATCAACCTTTAATGTTATGGATTGCTTCTAAATTATGTATATATATCTATCACATATATACCCAATTTATTATCTGTTCCTTTTATAGTTTAATTCATGACTTATGATAATTTATTAAATTTCTTCATTATGAAATTTCCTTTGAATATGATATGAATCAAGATTATGCAACACATTTTACTTCCATAGATAATTATTATATTATGAATTAGGAAATATTTCTATCATGTGGAAGACATAGATCCTGAACATGTTATGATGTTTCTTACCAAATAGTAATCCAATGAAATGGGTAATTTTTTAGTCTCATTATATGTCATGTATGGGAATAGATAGTAAAACAAATCAGTTATAGGGATCTTTCCACCATGTGTTATTGTATTGGAAGTTATCCTTGACTTTTTGCTTATTTCATGTTATATGTTTCTATGATATTTCCTATGATTCCATGATCTCATGATAGAATGTTCTTTATGTCATTATTCCATGTGATTACTCATGTGCCTTATGTTTTATGATATCATGCTATACCTTTGACCCACATATTATGTTTCCTTATCATGTTTATTCCCTAACTAGGATTTTTAACTCCCCCTTTATTTATGTATTCCCCACATTTTCCCATACAGATTTATGAGATTTTATGGATTTTAGTATCTCAATATGGAGAGTAAAATAAGGATTCAGTATTTTATGTATAGGAACCTATTATTCTAAATACAGTATGAATTTATTATCATTCTATCTTATTGAATGATATTAATGTTTATGAATCATGTAATAATATATTTAGGAGTCTTGTTTCATCATATTTGCATAATTTAAAAGAGTTCCAACACTTAATCCCTATAAAATAAATTAAGAACTCGTAAATAAAAGATATATTTGGAAATGTTTTCATGCATTTAGTTACAAAAAAATTTGGGGATCACATCCCATTTGTAAAATATATTTATTAAATTAAAAGAGCTAAAGGGTCTCATTTGTTATCTTCTATGTCATTTTATCCTATACAATAATACCCATTAATATGTTACAATGAACTTTTACTCTTCCAAAAAATCTATCATGATTCAATTACTAAAAATGAATCATTCAGATTGATTCCTTATCAATGGAACTATATATGAAATTATAGAAGTATTGATTAATGGGATATTATATATCACATGCTCAATTTATATTATAATGATGAAAATCACAATATTTTATAAAGGAACCACTTTCCCAATCTTTATAAGAGATTTAGGGACATCATATAGTAATATATCCCTAGTTTTGTATATTTACAATAATCTTCTACTTACAAAATATCCCATAAAGACATAATGAAAAACTTTACAACACTTAATGAATCTATATAAAACTCTTTCGGATTTCATTTATCATAAATCTAATATTTTTTGAACAAAAACTTTTTTAAACATTAATACTTATCCTAAGTCCAAATTTGTGCCCATGTAGGCCTTAATAACATTGATAAAAATATGAAATCCTAATTTCATAAATATAAGAAATGTTAGGCCTCTATAAAAACATCAATTCTACCCAAGCTACTAAGAGGTCTGCTGTGATCTTGATCAAACAAATTCATATATCTATATGAATATGTATACCAAAATTTGTATTATATAAATCATATATATACCTATGTAATCCATTTTTCCATGACATAGATTGATCTATATAAATTGAAGATGCTAATCTATTATAGGCTATCTCCTCTACTCATGGAACCTTGAGATATACTAACCATGTTGATGAATACATCATATCTCAATAATCTAGATGATGAGAACATCACGTGTCTCTTATTAAAGTAGCTAAAAACATGACACATTAATCAACTAATAATGGACATTCATTCCCTTAGTCTAATTTAGTTAAGGGACAAGATGTCTTCTCTCATCATATAGGTAAGAAATCCATATTGATTGATCTCCATCTGATTACATGATCAAAAACCTAAACAACCACCCTCATTATCTAAGACTTACGTATTGGATAAGAATAGTATTAATTTATAAAACTTCTCATTCTATGTATCTCTACAACCTTAATTGAGAATGATTTACATTAAGCATACACCGCTATTTATATCTTGACTATATGAATTTTGGTGAGATATACTATGGTGGTTCATTCCAAGTAATAAGTCTCAAATTATTACCTCATGAGTATAATTTTTATATATCATATATTACTCTTTGTATTGATTACAATATTCTACTCATCCTAACCATTTCATATAATCGCAAACCATAATACTCTAATATGATCATTTAATAGGGACACCCTAAAATCCTAATTTGAGGTGATATTATCATTCCACTATTCAGGTAAACAAAATAAAACACACCTTAATTAATTTAAAATAGAGATTAAATTTATTATAAAATAATGAAAATTTTATAACTATTACAATTAATCTATAATCTATCTTAAGACAGTATATTATACATGAATATCTTATTTCATTTATGGTAATTATTTTGTCGAAGAATCTTTTACATTTTCATTTTTATACCCCTAGAAAACTATAACATCACCCCTATAATTGATCTCTCACATGAGATGATATTTTTGAGGGATATTCCTAGCACTTTGGTGATACTGATGTTCTTTAGACTAAGATATAACTCAATTTCATTCATATTTATGATCCCGTGTTCCGAAAAAAATCATGATTCAAACAGACTCCTTCAAAGAATATGATGCAGTGATGTACTCTACCTATATTATCGAGTCCACTATAGTAGCCTATTTGAAAATATTTCAATTGATAGATCTACCATTCAATAAAAATAAAAAACTAAATTGATATCTCATATATTTTTTTATCAAACTATAAACTAGTATCAACTTAATTCTCAACACATATCTCATCCTCTTCTCTAAAGATCAAGAACATATACCTTGTTATTTTGATGTAGTTAATGATGTTTTAATAGAAATCTTATGCCTCTCACCAAGGTTATATTGGTATCCACTAGTTATGATAATATAATACAAAACGTCAATTTGAGTACACTGCATGAAATACATGATTGATCCTATGATATGCACATAAGTAATTCTACCTATCCTTTGTAAATCATTAAAAGGTTGTTGAAACATCATATGATTTAGACCAGGAAACACTAGTAAGAACCCCCGTTTAGAGTTCTCCTAGTTAAAATGATTTATTACTTTACCAATTTATGTGTTTTTACATATCCTAAGAAGTATCATATATCTATATCTACAGATATTTATACCAAATATTTAGGTTGTTTCACCCATGGATTTCAAATAGAATTATATTCCAAACTACCTCTTTACATTGTGTAAATCCAAGACATCATTTTCAACAAGAATTGTGTCATCCACAAATAATATTTGAACTACTAAAACACTCCCACTAATCCACATATATAAACAAGAAGAATACACATTATTGATGTTACCAAACTCTTTGATTTCATTATAAAATAGAATATTCCAACTCGTAGAAGATTACTTCAATCCATAAATGGACGGTTATAATACACATACCTTAATAGACACATTTGTGGCTTTAAAACATTTTTTTTGTATTGTATACATGTACTCAACTAAATTTACATTAATATTGGTGGTTTTTTATCCATTTGATATATCTCATAATCAAAATGATTCTATGAAAAGAAATATCTAAATGGAATTTATCATCACAATAGGTGAAAGGTTTCTTCAAAATCAATATTATGAATATATTTTCAGCACTTTTCCACCAGTAATTATTTATAGATAGCCAATATACCATCAATTATAGTTTTCATATAGAAACATGAATTTCACCCTATCTATATCATTCTTTCAGGTGCATCTATGATCTTACAAACTTGGTTAGTGTTCTTGGATTATATTTTAGATTCTATGTCTATCAACCAATTATCAGAATCAGATCAGTCAATAGACTCTTAGTAAGTAGTACGCTCATAAGCTATAAACCTTATGTCATCAAAAATTTCAACATGAAATCAATATCTCATGGGCTCTTGATGAATCATAGTATATATTATAGGTTCTTGTGTAACTTGATTATGTTTTTCTTCCACAACTCTTTATAGAACTAACTCATTTTTTATATTTGGAATACTTCATATTTTTTGTTGTAGAACTGATCTAAGTTAAAATTTCATCTCACTAACACTATGGCCTATATATTTATTCTTAATAAATATAACAATTTATAATATATATATTTTTAAGTTGGATTATTGAAATAATATCCCTTATTTTCCTTCAAATAATAAAAAATAATCACTTTATAGGCTTAGGGTCTTGGTTTTTAGAATCCAATCATTGTACGAGCACTTCGGAACTCTAAATTATCATAAAAAACATATAGGTATATTTATTAGTTTATATATCATCTGCTGTATTTTTGACTTATTTAGATGGAATACAATTACATAAGAATTACACAATTTCTATAACATAACTCCATGATGAAATAGAGAGCTCACATTGACTCATCATCAATCAATTTATTCCTAAAAATGTATGATTCCACATATTATAAAAACTATTTCACTATGGTGTTCTATGAGGAGTAATCTATGAAAAAATTCCACAATCTCTCAGATGATCATTAAATTTCAATTTCAGGTGTTTACTACCTCATTGTGATAGAACTATCTTAATGTCTGTCCTAGTTGATTCTATAATTCAATTTTAATCTCTTTGGACTTATAAAAAGTTATATACTTGCGTCTAAACATAAAAACATAACCATGCAGTCTAATGTAATAAAAAAAAGTCTATGAATTACCTAAACTCACCACTTGATTGTGTAATCATTAGAGTATATACAACACTATGCATGAGATCCAAGAACTCACTGGACGTTTTATCTTTTCCAATAAATGGTGATTTTTTTATATTTATAAATATAAAATATTCACATTTGAAAAATTATTTATAATTGAATGAGTCAAATAATGAATCTCTATAGAGACTTTGAATGAATTTATCATTTATATATCCAAGGTAACAATTCCAAATATATGTGGGATTTTAGTTAACCCTGACCTCTTTATTCTAAATGTTATCAACATGATAATCCATATCTATATTTTATAAACCATTTTCCATATTCTAAATTCCAAAATAAATTTCATTCATATATATTAAAAAAATATTATTATTAAAAATGAATAAAATCCATTCTTATTCAAGTAATATATAGGAATTAAATTTCAGTTTATGGCAGGAACATAATAAAAATTATATAATTCCTTCACTAATCATCTAGGTAGACTTGGATCATAAATTTTTACCTAAAATATAGATACTTTGTAATGCCCCAACCCTAGTTTCCTAGAGTTGGTGCATTATTACATAACATTAGCATGATCACAAGGAAATCAAGTCCCAAAAGACCGATCAGTTTAGTATTATTGGAAACAAGATTCATATATTATATCAACTTTACAACTTGAACAGAAATACAACAATAATTTATTCTATTATAATCATCCAAGCCTCCTAGATTATGCCTGCAAGTCACTCATAACTAACTTATTCATATACTGGGAAAATGAAACATAAGAAAGGGGTGAGCATAAATTCTCAGTAAGGGTAAGAAATACAGCAGAAGATAACATAAATATTAAGCATGGTGAATAATTGAAAACACATGCCTTTACCAATAATAAACATGAACAATTTTATATATGGAATATAATATTAGTAAATAATACCCTAATAAAATATAATCATGGGTATTCTACTAGTTGAATGACCACATTAACCATCAATATTATTTTCATTATGAGGGAATGTATAATTCAAAACATTCTGAAACATTTTTTCAAGGCCTCGACCAGGTCATCAAAAAATGATTAAGCCCTTGGAAAAAACCATATATCAAATTGCGAAAGTCCTGGGCCAATTCTAAATATAGTTGTCTCATTAGACCTACCGATGCATCAAGGAGCTATAGAGGTCTCACCCATCACATACTAAGTCCAGTACATTCCTCATACGAAAAGGTTGAAACATAACATAAACATTCATATTAAAAATAGCATACAAAATGTCAATACTTTAACCATTAACCATGAATCGTATAAAAATAACACATCCACAGTCAAACATATCACAAAACCTACAATGTAATATGGAATATTTTTATAATAATAAATCAACTTCAAACAAGTTTAAAATCCATCAAAGTTTGATGACATAGATAAAAATGATATATAACTCTTTGAGAAAAACATCCTTATTTCATGAAAACATTTAAAGGTAACACAATTTAGAAAGGAATACATTTAAATAAATTTTTGAATCAAAGTGTCCGATACCACTTTGAAACTTTTGAAAGGAATCAACATCTTTAAACCAATCATGTCGAAATAAATAAATCCTTAAAAACCATTTTGAAAATATGGACATTAATGAGAATGATTTAGAAGAATAAATATTTAAAAATTTTAAAATGATGTTTTAGTAAAATTTACATTAAAAATAATCCCATTTAAAACTCTTTTATGAAACATGGACATGGATAACAAATATTTCCCAGTATATACTTACGTAAAAAAACCTCGGATAATAATGAGATGGTGAAATTAAACCTTACCTTGTACTTTTCCTTAGTATATGGTAGGTTAATCTCTTTTATAATGGCGAAATAATTGTTATTGAATTTCACAAGAACCATATACATTAATATGATATCATATATGATTTTTTTATATTGATTTGTTAATAATATTTTAGTGTTGTTGTCGTTTCGGGTGTTAAATGATTCATTTTCCTTTATACGCTTTGTTACGTAAGTATTGTTTGTTATGGATAGGATGTATCTTATTCATATTCAGAATTATATTAAGTCTTTAAACATTATTTTTAATCATCAAATGAAAATTAGTCTTGAATGGTTATGATGGGGAATGAATCTCATCGTGTTCGTGGAGACGGTAATCCGTACATACACACGAGCGCCAATATCATTCTTTTGATATTAAAATCATATATAATTGGATATTATATTATATAAACAGAATTATTATCATGTTATATTTATTATTTACATCAATTATACATCATTATTATACCCATCCAAATAAAAATGTATTGAATAATAACTACACCACGACGTGGAGACGGTAAGTCTTCCGTACGCACGTATAGTGACATGTCATTAAATGGATGGATAAAATAATGAATATGGTTGTACCATAATTATAATAACATCACAATATATATAAGATAAAGGATTTATTATTTTAGAATGGAAACAACAAGGAAATAATTTGTTGAAGAAGAAAAAAATTTGAAAGAGGTGATGGGATATTTACCTCTTCTTCGGGTTCTTCCTTTTGATTTGATCAAAAGGGAACCTTATGATGGATTTTTCACTAAATTAAGGCCTTTAGGATGAAGGTAGGCTAGTGTAGAGGATATTTGGGCAGGATTTGGCCGAGGAAAAAGGCTTTTAAGGTGTGAATTTGAGAGAAGGGAAAGCGACCTTTTATAAGAGGGGTTAGGGGAACCTTATGAAAAGATTGAAATATTATTTTATAATAAAATAATTTTTGGTCTCTAATGCCTCAAAAATGAATTATTTAAACTATATGGTGGGTATGGGTATAAAAACTCAAACAATAGGTTTTAGACAGGTTTGGGTCACTATATTAACCTTATCTTTTAGATTTAACTCTTAGTTAAATAGTTTTACATTTTCCACGTCTCTTTGTATTTTTATATTATATAGTTAATAAACTTACTATAAACTTCCAAGATACCCCCAAGTGGTTCATTAATGATACACCTAT
The DNA here is from genome assembly GCA_963277665.1 of Viscum album. NCBI lineage: Eukaryota > Viridiplantae > Streptophyta > Magnoliopsida > Santalales > Viscaceae > Viscum > Viscum album. The sequence continues at coordinate 2,067,382,099 of OY728131.1, forward strand.
AATTATATAAGTCTTTTGGCTGAAACATAGATTTTTAGGATTATTATATCATCCAATAATATTGTATTTGTTTTACAAACACATATATGTCAATTTTGACATTATTTAATTATAGATTTTTTTAAAGTCCTAAAAACTTAATTACTTCTAAATAAATACATTTAATCAAACCTAACATTTCATAATCACCTATAAAATTTTTTATGCCATCAAAACTTTCAAATTATATATATTTTAGTATTTATAATATCTTTTATTTGATTGTTTCATTAATAAGGAAAATACTAATCATTATTGTGTCATATATAAATATATTTATTTTATGTCTATAAAATATAAATAAAATATCCTGAGGTATGGAGTCTATTTATTTTTCTAATTACAATATATATTCGAATATATCAATTGTATAACCTCATATAAATATTATTTTACTAAAAGATATTTGCTTTTCTTATTTTTTGTCTTTACTTTAGATTATTTAATATAAAATTTCATTATCACCTCCAAGTAGCTCCATAGGGTCCCAAACATGACCCAAGGATGCTAATAGTCGGTTATGTATCATCCAATAGGGTTAGGACACATGTTATTGTAATTTAATATTATAATAATATTATTTTGTAACTTTATTTATTGGATTTACCCCTTTAACCACGATAAATAAAATATTTACTCAAGTAAATATTCCTAATGTATAATGATAAAAGTTACCTATTTACACAATTTGGACTTCCTAATTCCAAATATGGAATCTATTTTTTAAAATTCAAAACACATAAGTGGAAGAAATTAATTTAAAATTAATTGTCATTGTCAAAACAAAAAGAGTGTTTTCAGGAAATAATAACTATAAAAAGATTGACAGTTGTTTATGTACTGTTAAATTTTGAGATTACATCCAATGAATTAAATTGTATAAAATGATAAAAATATAATATAATGATACTTACTAACCATTAAAATGTATAATTTAACAATATTGATTATTTCTATTAAAAAAAGTTGTTTTAATTAAAATTTAGTATTTTCACTATTCATAAAAAATTCAACGTTTTCAGAAAAATACCAAAAACTCACCATAAGATAATTTTGATATTTCAAATCCAAAAATGAAATCCATTTTGAAAGATAAACTTTATAAAATTTCAAAAAGTGGTTATTACTATTCATAATGGCTATTTTAATTGGTCACGGTGTGTTAGAATCTCGAAGTTGCGTACAATGAAAGATATTGAATTATTCAATGGGAAACGTACCGTATAAGCTTGGGGTGTTACATTCTCCCCTCCTTAAAATAATTTTGTCCTCAAAATTTCTAGAATAATATAGAATAAAAAGATTTTGGTGGTTCTTCATCCTAAGTTCCTCGGGTTCCCACGTTGCCTCTTCCATTTTATGGTTTCTCCATAGAACTTTTACCAGACGAGTCATCTGGTTTCTCGACACTCGTTCTATTGTATCAAGAATCTTGACAGGATCTTCGTAATAAGACAAATCATGTTTCAGTTATAATTCCTCATAGGTGTGCAGATGCATTGGGTCGGGCATTTATTTTCATAACAATGATACGTGGAATACATCATGAACTTTGGAGAGACATGACGACATTTCCAAATGGTAAGCTACTATCACAATTCATTCTAGAATTTCGAAAGGTCCAATGTAACTAGGACATAATTTACCGTTCTTACCAAATTGTATAACTCCCTTCCATAGAGATACCTTCAAGAAAACATGATCTCCTACCTAAAATCCCAAATCCTTCCTTTGGTTATCGGCATAGATCTTCTGTCTACATTGAGATGCTTTGATGTGGGTTTGGATAACCATCTCCTTCTCCATCATTTCCTCCATAGGTTATAGCTCAACATGTTTTCTTTCACCAACATCATCAAAACAGGTTGGTGTGCGACATCTCTTTCTTTGTAATTCTTCATATGGTGCCATCTGAATAGTCGAATGGAATCTATTATTAAAGGAAAATTTTATCAGAGGTAAATATTGATCCCATATACCTTGAAAGTCAAGTGAGAAAGATCTCAGCATGTCTTCTACTGTTTGAATAGTCCATTCTGATTGTCCATCAGTTTGAGGGTGGTAGGTAGTGCTAAAATAAAGTTCTGTATCTAGAGCATTCTGAAGACTTTTCTAGAATCTTGATGTAAAACTTGGATCATGATCAGAAAAAATTGATAGGGGTAATAAATAAAGTCTTAAAAATTAATTAATATACAGTCTTACTAAATGTTCAAGTGGAAAATCTTCCCTTATAGAAATAAAATGTGCTGAATTGGTAAGATGTTCAACAATGAACCATATTTCATCATTCCTTCTAGAAGTCTTTGGTAGTCCCATGATAAATTCCATCATAATATTATCCCATTTCCACTCGGGTATGGGAAGAGGTTGCATAAATCCTCCAGGCTGTTGTCTTTCAGCTTTCACTTGTTGACAAACCATACATCTTGATACAAGATCAGTAATCTCCCTCTTCATGTTGTCCCACCAAAAATCTTCCTTAAAATCTCTATACATCTTAGTGCTCCTAGGGTGTATAGAGGAATTAGAGCTATGAGCATCATCTAATAATTCATTTTCAGATAAGGTATATCAGGAACACAATGTCTCTTCCCAAATTTCAACATTCCATCTTCATATATGAAGTTGACCAGTCTCCCATTGTTCACATATTTAATCTTCTTTAGAAATTCCTCATCATCAGCCAGAGAAATTTTTATCCTTTCTAGTAAAGATAGGTTGGAAACCATTTTAAAAAGAGTTTATGTTTCACCTTCCATGGTTACTCCCATATCCATCTTTACTATATCCATAAAAATAGTATCCCTTTTAACACTCATCTTGTTCAAAACTCCATGATCCTTTCTGCTCAAAGCATCTGCCACCATATTTGCCTTCCCTGGGTGGTAGTGTATTGTGCGATAATAATCTTTGAGTAGTTCAAGCCATCACCTTTTCCTCATGTTGAGTTCTTTCTGTGAGAAAATATACTTCAAACTCTTGTGATCAGTATATATCTCAAATTTTCATCATAGAGATAATGTCTCAATATCTTCAAAGTAATGATTACAGCTTCTATCTCAATATCATGAGTAGGATAGTTTTTCTCATGAATTTTCAGCAGTGGTGATGCATAGGAAATAACTCTATCATTCTCCATAAGGACACAACCAAGTCATATCTTTGAGGCATCACTATAAATAACAAACACATCATTCCCCGATGGTAGAGTCAAGATATAATCATTGAATAATCTTCTATTCAATTTTTTAAAATATTCTTCACAAACTTGTGTCCAATCAAATCTAACCCCTTTACGTGTGATCTTTGTTAATGGGTTACCAATCAGGAAAAATTCTGGACTAAATGTCGATAATAACTTGCTAAACCAATAAAACAGCGTACCTCAGTTATACTTGTCGGTGCTAGCCATTCTTGGATTTCCTTTTTCTTAGAAGGGTTAATAGAGATTCCATCCTTAGAGACAATATGGACAAGAAAAGAAATATCCCAAAGCAAGAATTCACACTTTCTAAACTTCCTGTATAATTCATTTCTTCTGAGGGCTTTCAGAATGCTGAGAAAGTAATTTTCATGATCTTTATAGCTTTTATAGTATACCAGGATATCATCAATAAACACCACTATAAATTCATCATGATATTCCTTGAAAACTCTATTCATTAGATCCATGATGATATAGGGTGCATGACTCAATCCAAAAGGCATTACTTTAAACTCATAAGGCCCATACCTGGTTCGAAATGCTGTTTTTAGAATGTCTTCCTTTTTCACACACAACTGATGATATCTAGATCAATGGTGAATCTTTTAAAAATCATGATCTCCATGAAGTTAGTCGATTAAATCATCAATGTGAGGTAGGTGATACTTTTTCTTTATTGTTATAACATTGGTCTCTCTGTAGTCAATGCACAACCTCAAAGATCTATCTTTCTTCTTAACAAAAAGAAAAGGGGCTCCCCATGGAGAAGAACTAGGGAAAATAAATCCCTTATTACTAAATTCCTCTAGTTGTTTATATAGTTCAACTAATTACACAGCTGCCATTCTATAAGGGGTCTTCAATATGGGCACTGAACCGATAATTAAATCAATAAAAAACTCAATTTCTCGTTCTGGAGGATGTCTAGGTAAATATTCTGGAAACACAACAAAGTCTTCTTCCACAATAGGTATATCCTCTATTTGAACATTCCTTTCCTCATCCATATTTATTTCTTTCTGTTCCTCCCCAATAATTGAATTCAGTTGACCTAATAGGGATGGATCTAGATAATAATGAGGTGGTGACATTTCCGCCTTAAAGATAAGGGACTCCTTATCATCATAAAAAATTATAACCTCCTTCTTCTTACAATAAATTTTCGCATCATGGTTCGAAATACAATCCATTCTGAGGATTATATCAAATTTAATCATGGGTATGATGATGAGACCAGTAGATAAAGAACATTTATATTCCCTAATGGGAACTGATTCACAAAACATCATTTTAATGATACTTCCCTTAAGAGTTTTGACTGACAACTCCCTTGTCAAATCAAATTGGAAATATTTAATTTTCTTTGAAAACTGGGAAGATATGAAACAATGCGATGATACAGAATCGAATAAAATTTTTTCTAAACTTGAGGAAACCATTAAATTGCCTGCCACCATGTCTTCTAGAGCTTCATCCTCAGTAGTAGTGATCGCATGAGCTTGTCCTTGATCCCTTGGCCTTTTCTGAGGTAATTTTCCCTGACACTTAGGGCATTCATTCACATAATGTCCCATCTCCCTGCAATTGTAGCATTGAACATTTGTAGTGTCTTTATTTCCCTTACAATCACTAGCAAGATGACCTTTCTGTCCACATTTGTAGCACACTCCTTTTTCATTTAGACAGGCACCAAGGTGCTTCCTTCCACAATTATCATAGGGTGGAAATTAAATTCTTCCCTTCTTCCATATTTCCATATTTCTTTTCCCAAAGTGTTCAATAGATCTCTTCTTCTCTTGCTTTACCTTAAAGTTGTAAGGCTTACAGAATTCCTTTATGTCTTGATAGAAAATGAGACAATATCTTCGTACGATGAGAAGGATTTTGATACTAATGCTCAATGGAGAAATGGTTTTAATCCATGAAATAAATGGTCAATCTTACTTATTGGGTTTTGTATAAAATCTGTAGCATGCCTTGTTAATCTTGTAAAGTTAGCCTCATACTTTTCAACATTCTCATCCTCCTTTTTCCTCAGACTTAGAAATTAACTTTCCATATCCGCTCGATGATCAAGAGGAAAGTATTTTTCTAATAAAATTTCTTTAAACTCACTCTATTCTATACTGGACAGTTCTTAATCTGCCTTTGTGTTTTGAATCAATGACCACCATTGATCAGTATCTCCCGTGAGGTGATAAACATCCATGAATTGTTTCCCTTTCACTACTCCCCAAAGGATGAAATATTTTCTCTATGGAATTTATCCATTGCTCAGCCACTAAGGGATTTGTACTCCCATTGAATGTTGGTGGTTGTTTCCTCATGAAGTGGTCTAACATTGATCCACTGTGTTGTGGATGGGGGTGATCCATACGGGTAAAGTTATTATTCATAACTTTTGTGAGTTGTCCCAGTATGGGTATAAGATGATCAACACCAGTTTCATCACCAGATCTACTATAATTATCTTGATTTGGAGGGAAATACCTACATGGATTACATGCGATGATACAGTTTCCATTCCTTCGACTAGGTTCTATTTGTAAACAATAACATACACTATATTAGTTTATGAATCACAATACATAAATCCAAACATGTAAAACACTTAAAAGAAATTGAACAGTTTGTGGATATAATCCATAATCATAAAAATATTTTCTTTGAGATAGTATATACTCATAATCCATTTAGAATGTTTTTTAAAGAAAATGAGAATTATCCCAATCATATCCACTGGGAGTGTGGTAACTTAGAGTGTAGCAAGGACCGTTGTCATGCACTTGTTCCCGTTCGAGTCTAGCTTAAAGTGGTGTTTTCGTGTTTTACCCCTAGGTACATCTATGCCAGATCAACCCGTACCTACTCAGATTCAAACAGGAATGTATTTCTTGGAAAACTCATAAAATATCTACTATACCAAAATTGTAGGAAGTTTTTTTATACTAATCCTCAAATTCTATCTTAGGGTTATGTGCTGTAATAAGAGTTTATCTAAATATAGTTTCTAATGTTTATACTAAACTTCCTCTGATACCATCTATAATTCCCCAGCCCTAGTTACCCAGAGTAGGTGCATTTTTACATAACATTGGCATGATCACAAGGGAATTATGTCCTGAAAAACCTATCAATTTAGTATTATTGGAAACAATATTCTAACGTAAGTTCAACTTTACAACTTGAAAAGAAATACAACACTAATTTATTCCATTAGAAACATCCAAGCCTCTGATATTATGTCTACAAGTCACTCCTAACTAACTTCTTCATATCCTGGGAAAATGAAACATAAGAAAGGGGTGAGTTCAGAAGCTTAGTAAGGGTAAACAATATAGCAGAAGATAACATAAATAATAAGCATGGTGAATAATTGAAAACACATGCCTTTACCAATAATAAACATGAAAACTTTTATGGTAGGAATATGAGCTGAGTAAATAATGGCATAATAAAACATAATCATGGGTATTGTACTAGTTGAATGACCACATGAACCATCAATATTATCTTCATAATGAGGGAATGTATAATGTCGGACATTCTAAAAGATTTTGTCAAGGTCTCGACCAAGATGTCTAAAAATGATTAAGGCCTCCGCCAAAACCATATATCAAATTGGAAATGGCCTATAACCAATTCCATATCTTTTTGTGTCATGAGACCTAACGATGCATCGAGGAGCTATAGTGGGTTCCACTTCTCACATACTAATTCCAATACATTCCTCATACGAAAACGTTGAAACATAACATAAACATTCGTATTAAAACTAGCATACTAAATGTTAATACTTTAAACATAAACCATGAACGGTATAAAAATAACACATCCATAGTCAAACATATCACAAAACCTTCAATACAATATGGAAGATTTGTATCATAATAAATCAACTTCAAACAAGTTTAAAATCCATTAGAGTACGTTGACCTAGATGAAAATGATTTTTAAAATTCTTTGAGAGAAATATAAATTTTTCTTGAAAACATTTAAAAGTCACACAATTTAGAAATGAAGATATTTAAAGACATTTTTGAATCAAAGTGTCCCATTCCACTTTCAAAATTTTTAAAGGAATTAAAATTTTTAAAACAATCATGTCCATATAATTAAATCCTTAAAAACCATTTTAAAAACATGGATATTAATGAGAATTATTTAGAAGACTAAATATTTAAAACATTTGAAATGATGTTTTATTAAAAAGTACCTTAAAAATAATCCCTTTGAAAACTCTTTTATAAAACATGGACATGGATAATATATATGTCCCAGTAGATACTTACGTAAAAACAACCTCGAATAATGATGAGATTGTGAAATTAAACCTTACCTTGTACTTTTTTGGGGTCAAGGGTAGGTTAACCTCTTGTGTAATGGTGAAATAATTGTTATTAAATTATACAATAACTATATACATTAATAGGATATCATATATGATCTTTTAGTATTTCTTCGTTAATAATATTTTAGTATTATCGTCATTTTAGGTGTTAACTGATTCATTTTCCTTTATATGCTCGGTTACGTAAGTAATGATTGTTATGGATAGGATGTATCTTATTAATATTCAGAATGATATTATGTCTTTAAAATTTATTTTTAATTATCAAATGAATGATAGTCTTGAATGGATATGATGGGGAATGAATCTCATCGTGTTCGTGGAGACGGTAATCTGTATGTACGCACGAGCGACAATATCATTCTTTTGATATTAGAATCGTCTATAATTGGATGGTATATCATATATACAGAATAATTATGATGTTATATTTATTATTTACATCAATTATACATCATTTTTATACCCATCCAAATAATAATGTATTGAATAACAACTACACCATGACATGGAGACGGTAAGCCGTACGTACGCACGTATGGTGACATGTCATTCAAAGGATTAATAGAATAATGAATATGGTTGTACCATAATTATAGTAACATCACAGTATATAGAAGATACTTGACTTATTATTTTATAATGTAAACAACATGTAATTAAGAAGTGGAAGAAGAAAAAAAATATGAAAGAGGTCATGAAATATTTACCTCTTCTTCGGGTTTTCATTTTGATTTGATCAAAAGGGATCTTTAGGTTGGATTTCCGACTAATATAATGCCTCTATGATCAAGGTAGGATAGTGTAGAGAATATTGGGGTAGGGTATAGCTGATCCAAAAGGCTTTTAACATGTTAATTTTAGATAAGGGGAAGTGTACTTTTAAAAGAGGGGTAAGGGGCACCTTAGGAAAAGATTTAAATATTATTTTATAAGAAAATAATTCTCAGTTTATAATGGATAAAAAATGAATTAATTAAAGGAAAATGTGGGTATAGGTCTAAAACCACTCAACCAATATTTTTTAGATAGGTTTGGATCACTATATTAATGTTATCTTTTAGATTTAACTCTTAGTTAAATAGTTGGACATTTACCATGCCTCTTTGTATTTTTATATTATATGGTTCATAAACATTATATAAACTTCAAATCGAACCCAAAGTGGTTAAATAATGATAGAATATCGTTATATAAGTGTTTTGGTAGATCCTTTTATTTTTATGATTATTATATCAACCAATTATATTGTATTTGTTTTAAAACCTCATTTATGTCAATTTTGACATTATTTAATAATTGAATTTTTAAAGTCCTAAATACTTCATTAATTAAAAATAAATACATTTAATCAAACTAAAAATGTAATAGTCACCTATAAAATTTGTGGATGGCATCAAAACATTCAAATTATATTTATTTTAGTATTTATAATATAATTTATTTGATTATATCAGTAAAAAGGAAAACACTGCATCATTATAGTGTCATATATAAATATATTTATTTTATGTATAAAAATTATAAATAAAATATCCTGAGGTAGAAAATATTTTTATCTTTCTGATTAATATTTATAGTGGAATCGATAAATTATATATCCTTATATAAAAATTATTTTACTAAAACATATTTTCTTTTGTTATTTTTGTCTTTACTTTAGATTATTTAATATTAAATGTCCTTATCACTCCCATGTGGCTCCATTGGGTCCCAAAATCGACCCAAGTATGCCCATGGTCGGAAATTTATTGTCCAATAGGTTTAGAACACATGTTAGGGTAATTTAATATTATTATAATATTATTTTTTAAGCTTATTTACAGGATTTACCCCTTTAACCACGGTAAATAAAATATTTACTTAAGTAAATATTCCTAATGTATAAAAATAAAAGTTACCAATTTAAAAAATTTGGACCTCCAGATTCCGAATATGAATCAATTTTTTCAAATTCAAAACACAGAAATGGCAGAAATTTATTTAAAATTAAATCTCGTTTTCAAAACAAAAAGCGTGTTTTTATGAAATAATAACTATCAAAATATTGACACTTGTTTATGTCCAGTTTAATTGTAAGATTACATACAATGAATTAAATTATATTAAATGATAAAAATATAATCTAATGATACTTTAAAACCATTCAAATGTATAATTTAACATTGTAAATCATTTCGATTAAAAAAGTTGTTTTTAATTAAAATTTAGTATTTTCACTATTCGTCAAAAATTGAAAGTTTTCCAAAAAATACCAAAAATTAACTCTAAGATAATTTCTATATTCCAAATCCAACAAATGAAGTCCATTTTGAATGATAAAATTTATAAAATTTCAAAAAGTTGGTATTACTATTTATAATGACTAGTTTGATTGGTCACGATGTGCTAGAATCTCGAAGTTGCGTACCATGAAATCTATTGCATTATTTAAAGGGAAACGTACCATAGAATCTTGGGGTGTTACAAACTCTTTCTCTATTACCGATAATAAGATCTACTTCTCTCTTACAATTCCCTTCATATTTCTGAGTATGTGTTTATTATAAAAAATGTGGGATTCACTCCCAGTATCCAATACCTATGTTTTATATTAAAGAAATTGATCTCTATAACATTTAAATTCATATTCTACGAATGCTTCTCTTGGATAAAAATCCAAACACATATAAACCACTTTATAACTAATTATTGGTCATTACTGTAAGTGATCTCAAAATGATTAACATTACGTATAACATAATCTACAATAAAGGCATATCTACGGGTGATTATCATATTATATATCTTCTCATAATTTAAATTTAATTAAATTACTCCCACTAAAAATGATGAAACTATACATCATATTCATTTAGTGATCCAAGATCCATATTTCACTAATCAATGAGTATACTTTTTAGTTTCTCTAATAAAATAATTTTTTAATAGGGATTCATCCGAATCATAAACGTTTGGGTCCTGGGATTTTTGAGAGGATAAATCTTTATCCTAGTCCATTATTTCGATAAACTCAACTCTCTTACTTTATTAATCTATTATTATTAGGGTTCCCCATCTAAGTTTAAACCAAAGAGCATTCCAATAACAAGAATCTAATCCTATTAGGGTCACCCAATAAATGATTTACTTAAACATGACAATTGATAAATTCCAGGTCATAAGGCCCTCAAAAAATGACTTCATAAACCCAAGTAAATTATTGGAATAGTGGGAAATGTCTTGTTTCTAGATAGAAGAGTGTTATGAGTGGGTTCATTTCATTTTTAAGGGTTCAGTGGGTATGAAAAGAATGGATGAATTTGATCAAGGATGAATTTAGGTTGATTTTGGATTACATATTTAAAAATTGGACTAACCATGTATATCACCTTTATCACATATTAAATAATGAATATAATTTACTCTCCCACACTCTCTCTCCAATCAGTCGAAGTCTCAACTAATAACCACGCTCTAGTGATTTCAGCTTATACAATGAGAAGTAATGATCATTGTATATACTACTATTACATATACTATTGATTATAAATCTCAAATCAAATCCCCAATCAACCTCCTTGCTAACAACCATTAGTAGTGAATAATTTATCTGTGTCTTATATGTGTGAAAAAATGAATAAGGGAAGAAAGAAAATAAAATGTATAGAAATGGGGAAATATCCTAACTACTAAATAATCAAAAAATTATAGATAGATGATAAGAATAAAATTATCCACTAAAAACCTAATTAATTTATTATGGGAAGTGTAATCTTCCAAGATCAAACACTAAAGGCTTAGTGTTCCATCCTGAGGTACATTACATTAAATAGAAAAGAAACAAAAGCATCAGTGATTCAACTCGAATGATAACTCATGGAAGTATCCTCCATCATCTTAGTGAAAAGTCATCATATTATAGCATGATTAGAATAATCATGATTGATTTAGAAACTCCACACTACAAATTTATGGCATAGTTCACCTCTCCCTTTGATCAATTCCACAAATTCAGTTCCAAATTCCATATTCTTTTATTGCTTCCATGTGCACAAATTGAGTGCCATGATGGCTTCAACTGGGCTATTTTCATGGTCTCTTACTAACTTATTCATTTATTGATCGTTGTGTGGATCATTTGTTATAGATTTTATTAATTTTTCCAAGTAGTTGTAATCAGTTTTTATATTGATTTTAGTTCATATTTTAACTTTATGAATTTTCAAATTTTATTCCCTACATATTCATAGTAAATTTGGATAATTTCTTGATTAACCGCATTAAGGAAAGTCACGATATATTAACTCCTCACTTGTGATTGATTGAATGAATGTTTGATCACATGAGAGGAACAATATTTTGAGACGAAGGGTATGTTGAGCTTCATTTGTGGGAGCTTAGACCTTTACGGTAGCTTGGATTATTTGTGGTTGATCCTCACTTAAGGACTATTGGATGTGTGGTCAGTTTGAGTTTGTTCTTATGGTTTATTGGGGTCATTGAAAAATTTTAATGCACTTTCATTTAATTTTATTTTTGTGGTTTCTGTGACTCTTTTGGTCTTATTGTTTAAACATATGGACACCTTAATCTTTTTCTGAATTATTCTTATGGTGAATAGGATGACACATTCACCCTATATATGTTCTTGTTTTTTCTTGTCTTCCATTTTCAGTTGAGTAGCATAATCGATCATGTGGAAGTTTCAACATTCAGTCAATCATTCCTTTTCAAATATTCAACTTTTAACCAACACTTAAAGTAAACAAATTTAATGTATTCTTTATTCAAGTATATTTCCATTATTTAATAAAACAATTAAATAAAAAATATCTTTTAAGCAGTGTAATTACAAGCTATAAAATAAATGTATTTCTTGCCTATTAAATCCAAATATGAAAAAAAACTTATAATCAAGTTTAAATACATTAATAATTCAATTATATATTTCACCAAAGTAAAAAAATATGAACTATTTACCGTGGTCTTATTAGAATTATGGGGTTAATTTCCATTAAAAATCAGTTAAAAATTATATAAAATTTGGCTCTCATTAATAATACAAGTGCACCCATATTTTGGCTATACCAACTTGGTTAGATGATTGATTACTTGATAAGTGTTTCTTTGAAATGAATCTCACACTTAGTATTTGAATAGTTATCTTTTAAAAGTACCATCAATTTTATATAAATCATATGTATACTAAATTTATAAGAATTTTTTTATTTATAATATTTATTATCTCAATTTTTATTAATTTGTGTATACATGCTTCAAATGATTTAGTTTTGGAATTCCTATTCCATCTTCCACTTTAATATGTTCACACTATATTAATGCATAACTCTTTGAACAACCTAAAATTTTTGTTACTCCCCCAAAATATAATATAATAATATTCATACATATCCAAATACATCCTTTCTATAATTTACATAAACCCTATATGTGAAGGTTTAAAATTATAGGCGATTAATAATATGTACATGAGTATGTTTGGGGAAAAATATATTCAACCCCCACCTTTACAAAATAAGGTATATGGATGTTGGATTATGGGAAGTCTAACCCAATGCCCCTATATCATGGGATGCTTTACTAAAGGGTGAATCCCATCCATCATAATTCTAAAACCTAATATGTATAAAATATATTTAACAAATAATTTTAATCTAATAACTTTAATTACAAATTGTGTTCATCATAGATGAAAAACAAAATTTTTGTTGTCATACGTAACATGTAATGCATGGTTATAAAATTTATTAAGAAGTAATTTATCACAAATATTAAAACACACACAATATTCATATTTAAAAAAATATAATAAGCATGAATGATATAATGAAAATAAAAAAAATAAACACTCTATAATTTTACAATACCTAATACATAAATAAGAACATTTCATATTTAATTTTGGCATGAAAAATATAATTTTATAATGTCTGACACTTATCATTTATAAACATTTTACAAAATGTGATAAAATATAAAAAGAAATTAATTTCTTAAAAAAAATACCTATATCATATTTTGCAATTGATAACGTGGGATTATAAATCATAAAATATGATTTATTTCATCCCCTACAATAGGTAATATCATAAATTAAAAATATTATTTGTTGATATCACCTATATATTTAATATGACCTGATTCTCTATTATTTCAAAATATTGTGTTCAGTTGTAGCTTATGAGATATGATATCATAGCTTATGGTGTAGAACAAATCCATGCGATTTTGATATATCATACCCTATGATATAAGGAATTTGTATGATATATGTAATCAAAATATAATAAATTCATTCATATCATACACTATGATATGACTTTAAACACTTTACCATGTGCATTCTCTTCTAAAAACTAGTCAAAAACAATGTTGATCTTTTTTAGATTAAGGATATAATACCACTGATGAGATATAGGGTGTTCATCGAATAAACAATATAGTATAAGGAACCCATATATGGTCAAATTTCATCAATAGTATCAATATTCAATAATTTATGATAATAAATATGATTGTATTTTCATTACCATTAGTTCAATATTTTTTTCTTTAATATAGTATTTTTGACGGGGATCACTATGAAAAAAACCAAATAAAACTTGAATATGAAGGATCACACCTATCTTTGGGTCCTCATTCATAATGATTATATTCCCATCCTTAAAAAGTGTACTTGAAACCTTTTTTTATATGATGGATGAAAAACCAAGAAACATAAGAGATATTCAGCTTGGTTTTCATGAACTGAGTTACCAACAACATGAGGGATCAAAACCCTTTTATAGTCTCTATTTATTAAATTAATATAGTTAGAAGATCATATATATTAGCTTCAATCATATGGAATCCAATACATTACTTCTCGTTTATATGTTACATGGTATTGTGACCTTTAAATCTAATGTATAATGTATAGATGGATATAAATTAATTAATCTTATTTATTTACATTTGAAGGAATCCCATGGGAAGACATGATATTATTACTTCACGTGATGTCACATATCTGATGTTGGGTTTCATTTACCACTATTACTATTGGTTGTGATAACTATTTTATTATACTCTTTTCCTCTTGGTCTTTGGGGAGTCTTACTGTGTATGGTTATACTCACCCCTTCAAGGGTGATACCCGCACATGTTATGTCATATGCAGATAATATAAAGATTAATAGTGACTTGGTAGACATGGTATTATAGAGGATTGAAGAATTTGGAGGCTCATTCCATGTTTGGTGATCAGTCTTATAGATTTTGAGCCATACTCTCTTCACTTATTCCATTTTTTAGTAGTTAAGAAATGGGGTCTACCTTTCTAGTTGGGCATGTATTTTCTCTATTTTAAAATTTTATATTACCTTGATATAAATTTATGTACTCCATAGAGGTTGTTTCATGCATTAATTTCTCTCTTGAAGTTTTAATGTTTCTTATATCTCTTTACTATTCCATTGAGTTGGGAGTGTGTGTGTGTGAGTACAAGTACATTAGGATAAGTCATTCAATTTCAATGATATTTCTACTTGACAGTTTTCTCCATCCACTGGCCTATTGGATGTGGGATTAGGGTGTCACCTCATTTTACCACTAGCCTAGGTAAGGTCCTTATATCTTAGGTATTGATGAATATGGTTTGGTTGAATAACTTTTTAGAGGAGTTGGATAGATAGGTAGAAAAAATATATTTCATTTTTATAGTCAATGTGATTTACATCTTGAAAATTACCTACTGTTTCATGTATAGATGATATTTGAAGTACCATTAGATTAGTTTTTTGAAATAGGATGGGATTATTACATTGAAAAAACAAGAAAATTGAGGAGGAGTTCTTGCGATCTTGGGGGAAGTTGGCATCCCATTTTGAAGGCATCATCAGAGATGACCCTGACAAAGAGGTAACATCTCTCTTTTGGAAATTGTTTAAGAATTGTAGGTCTATTAGTTTTAAGTTGGTCTTTAATAAATTTTTATTGTGCTATAGTGTTTGACAGCTAGGGCATAATTGTTGGTTTCACACTTAATCCATAAAGTTCTCTTATTTATAATAAAAAATATATATATAAACTTTGAAAAAGATTCATGGAACAAACAATCTTACAAATATTCTGAAAAACCAGATGCCGATAGGGAAGTTGAATCATTGGTGTGGTTCTGTTGGCCTCCAATGATAAATGTAGGATGAGAGGAATAATATGGGAGAACATCATGGTCGAATGTATAGGAAAATTTTTTATATATGATGAATCATCAAGTTGAAATTTAATATTTGAATGACAATCATGTAACGGTGAGTAAAGAAGAGAAGGATATCAAGTTAAGTATTTTTTCTAAGTCAGTTGTATCGAAGCATGTCAGCATGATGGGTCAAGCTCCATGTGAGATATTTTTATATTACTATATCCCAATGTTTTGATAATGTTTGGAAAACTGATTGAGGAAGTGTGCCTCTACGAAGATGTTTAGGGGCCAAAGGACCCCAACCCAAATTTTATAAAACTATAAAATTTATTAAACAATATATAAAAGATAGCTCTTGACCCTGATAGGGATATGTTTTAGTGAGGAATTAATGTATTATCGTGCCCTATAAATCTATATTAGTGTAGAGTTTTACATGGAGGTATTGAAGCATGTGACTAGTGGAACTAATAGGTCACTACATCTTAGTGGATTTCTAAGAACTAGTTACTGTATTACAATGGACTTACTTTGCAGTTGGTGGAACCATTACATTGTCATATTTATGAGGTCATTCTACCAAAGATTCATGGGTGTGTAAAACTCTATTTTTCACCCTATAATTATACTCCCAATAATAGTGATAATTCTTCCTCTCCAAGGATATAAGGATAATTTACAAAACCAAATAATCTCTATGTTTTGTTACCTTCTTATTATTATTTTTTCTTACAATTTACTATTCGTCTATTAATCCTTAATATTTTATTTATCCATGAGTTTATTTATAAATAAATAAATAAAATGAAAGAATAAATTATTGGTGGATTTTCCATATCCCGGATTTGTACCTCATTATAATACCTAGTCTATCTAAGCCATATTTATTGATAATGAAACTCTATACCTCTACCCTAACTAACCCCAGTATTAGTGAATATATACTCAGGTACCCATGTTTTATGGTCACCCAAGTGGGGTGTGAGTATAACTCAGTTGGGCACCCCCAAAGTGATCAAGTATATGGATACTAAATTCAATGTACATAAGTGATAAATTTTTTTGAGAAATAAATAACAACTAGAAGCATAAATAAATAAACACTATAGATCCTCAGGTTCTACCATTATGAATGTGATCAACCAAAACCTACTTCTACGATAATGTATCTTTGAGTACATTATGTAATCATACCAACCATATAATAAAAAAAATCCCACCCCCATGTCATTATCCTTGGAATTCCCTAATATGATCCAAAAATATGTTCCCTAGGGGTATGAACCTAGGTGATATAATATTTTTATTAGGACTCACCTATTCCTAGGGTTATGACCCTAATCAATACATTTTAATTAGGCTTCTAGTTGATTCATAGTGGGATGACCCTAGGTAATTGAGTAATATTAGGATCAATATACAATTCCCATATGGATAACCCTAGGTAATCATTAATAATTATTCTTTGTAGTTGATTCCTTTTGGATTACACTAGGAAATACAATAATAATATCAATCTTCACAAAAAACCTATGAGGTAATCCTAGGAGGTCACATTGTCAAAATGTATCATCACCATTCCCTCAAAGATTATCCTAAAGGATCCCATATTCATTAAGCATCATTAATGATATCTAATAGACAATTCTATGTTATTCCATAAGAATCTAGTATAATCATCCATCCCTAAGAGGTAATACTAGGATATCCCATAATAATCAGGCTCTTAGATAATTCCTAGGATGTGATCCTAAGCGATCTAATAATCACTAGGCATCATCACTGGTCTCTACGATGTAATCCTTGGAAATTCAGTAGTCATCAAGCATAACTAAAGACTCCAAGGGGGTAACCTCAGGAATTCATTATATGTTCAAGCATGAAAGATTAATCCTAGTAATCATAGGAATCCTAGATAAAATTGTCTCACATAATCTATCCAGTTTTAAATGTGACACCTGATAACATCACTACCCATTCCCATACACACCCTCTCACTAGGGTCAACATCTCCCTAGGGTACCCACAAGGGTCCCCTTGGTCTAATCATATCCAAGACACCCCACATGTTCTCTTTTATCAGGTACTCAAATCACTATTCCATGCCCATCACTTGGAGGGAATAAGATCCCTCAAATTCATTAAGATGTCATCACATTACATCAATGGTCTCATAGGTAAGACACTCTATCACCACTCAAAAGAGGTGGAATAATTCCTTTCTCAAATTATAAACCACCACTAGGTCATTCCACACACACTCAACCCACCATCGTTTCTACCCAACATATATCTACATGAGTATCCATATCTCATTGGGAAAAGAACACTCTCCCACACTCATCTTAACTAGGCTAAAAATTTTAAGGCTTTCCATGGTTCTAAAATGGCATACATAGGCTAATCATCACAATTAATTACTTCCCACTACTCAGAGGTCACTAAGGAACTTATAATAAGGGCTAAGATGGTTAATTAATTTATTTAAGGTTCACCATTATTGGTACATATCTCACAAGGCATGAAAATACAATCATGACCTCATCCATTAACAGCCATGACATCATGTGAGTGCACAAGGGTCCATCATGGATCTTATCAATTTCTTCAGCTTGAGAAGTTAATTATTAGAAAAACCAGTCACTTAACAAATGGGTTTGATCACCCCCATGGAAAGACCACGTAACACACGACCAAAAAATAAACCATAATACTATTTATGTATGTACAAGGGACCACCGAACTCAAACTAGAAGCCATTTATTTTTTAATTCATAGCTTGAAAACTCTATCCTTTTCTATTCTAACCCTACATTGATTTCTTGAACAGTTATCTGAAGGAACAACACTCCAAAAATTAATTATAAAAAATTTATAATTAATTAAATAATCTAATTCAATTTAATTTAAATAGGTATTTCTCTAAAAAATCATACTAGTCCACACATTTCACTAATACTACAACCAAAAGAACACAGTATATCAATAATGTACTCCCAACATCACCATAGAAAAACAAAACAAATGGTAAAGATTATATTATTAATATAATTTAAATTATTCAAAAACCATTGAAAATTTTCAAATGAGGACATATCTCAACTGAAACAGTGTGCGACAACATGTAGGCCTTGCCATGGGACATCCTCTACCCATCACCTGTAAAAGATCCATCTATCTCTACTGATTTCTCCACACCCTGGTGGAATTTGTTCCAAAACATAAAGAAAACCAAAACCAAAATTAGCAGGGATGATGAAGAAAAATTGATGGAGGTAGTAATATGAAAAATTACCTCAAAACACCATTGAAACACACTCAAAATCTATTATAATTGACGTATAAAAAAGGAGGGAAGATGAAGAGAAGAGGCTGACTAAATGGTATCCACCCAAGATTTTATGTGATAGATTATTTTTAATTTATTAGATGTATTTTGTTGTAAAACACACCATGATTATCTTGCACAAAATGAAATATTGTCTTATCTTGTGGTATACACAACACTATGAATTTCTTGTGTTACTCACAATTTCATATTATTTTAATAGAATTCATTTTACGTAAGACTGAGTCTAAGTGAACAACTAAATATTATTATATTACCTTATAACATAACCATTATAATACTGGTTATGAATAGTGTTAATTGAATTGTTAATATATATTCTTTACACATGTATATATATTAATTCTTTGGTGATAAATTAATTATAAATGAAAATAAAATCATTTTTACATAAAAGGAAATGTTTTACTATTTAAATGCAAGTAAGTGAGTTTTTAAAATAATAAAACCACTTTAGATGGATTTTATTAATGAAATATTAATGTAATATATTCAATATAATTTTTAAAATTAATATTATATGTTTTATAGACATTATATAAGAACAAAATTAATTTTGTAGATAAAAGAAGTATTAAAAAAAATGGTTTTGACACCTTTTAATGGAGAACCCATTTTAAATCTTTTTTTTTACAATTTTATAATTCCTAATTGGAAAAATAAACATATTATTTGGAAGTGGGACATAAAAATATACTTTTGATTAATTTTTATTATTTTTTAGATAAGTTATGTGTTTTTATGAATAGTAAAAATATACAACATTTTAATTGAAAAAAACTTTTTTCCTAAGATTAATTTATGTGGTTATATTATATTATAGAATTATTTTAAATTATAAAAAGAATATATTTTTATCATTTAATATAATTTAGGTCATTGGTATTAATTTTATCAAGAATTTATATGTAAAAACATTTCAATCTTTTGCAATGTTTTAACTTTAAAAACTCACTTTTCATTCCGACAATGGGTTAAATTTTAAATTAATTAACACAACTTCTGTGATTTAAATTTCGAAAAATGGATTCCATATTTAGAATAAGTGGGTCCAAATTATTTAAATTTTTTTGGGAATTATGAATTTTAAATTTAGTATTTTTTATTAATATGGTAAAAAGGTAAATCGGGTAATTAAGGGTAAATATAATATTATAAAATTACCTTTACAAATTTTCTAATATGTGTTGATGTGTTATTTTGGATATAAACTATCATTTTATATAAATTATACCATTTGGAAGCCACTTGAATGAGATTAGGACATTATTATATTATATTTAAACAAAAGTTAAATAAGTATCACTCATATTTTAATGTATTTATCATTTTTAAAATAAGGATATACATAAGATAAATTTGAAAATAAATAATATTTCAAAATATAAAATGTTTTTACTTATCATGGTAATTTATTTATAATTATTAAGATATAAATAATTACCGTAAAGTATTATACATTGATGATGCATAAATTATTTAAATGGACAAAAATCAATAAAATAATATTTATTATAATTATAATAACCATTAAAAGACCAAAAAAATTGTTCGAATATTATTGGTTGAGTATATATCAAACATAATAATCCAAGGGTCATGTTACTGACCGTTTGGTGGCATATAGAAAAGATTATGTCACTTATAATATTTTATTTTAAAATGATGTTAAAGTTATCACGTTTATGTTTTAATGAATACAATATTTTTAGTGTAGGATTTTCTAGGAGATATATTTGACCATTAGTATTCAAATAAAATATAGGAGATTTATTTTATTTTTAATTTTTATTCAAAAAATAAGTATATTAAATAATTACACAGGATTGATGCAGTAATTATTTTATTAATGGAAATATCAAATTAATGTTATTAAAAACATTAAAGTAAATATAATTTTGGATACATAAATTATCCAATAAAATTTTTGGATAAAATTTACCCTTATGGATATAATAAAATATTTATTTCTATGATAACATCTTATCTTGATATTTTTAAAAATCCCCAGAAATGAATAGTGTCAAAATTGATAGTATTGTTATTTTGTCAAAATAATGTTTCATTAAATTATTTAAAAATCATAATAAATTTTTAAAAATATAAAATAATTATAATATGATCTATATTTTTCTAAATTGTTCATTTATTGTCTAATTGAAATAAAACAAGTAAAAATTATGCAATTTTAATGTTGAAACATTTGTTATTCTAGTTAAAATTAAAATTAATTTAATAAGGGTTAATTAAAATGACATGGTTAAAATTATATAAAAACTTGTCGAAAATTTATTTATTGATGATATTAAAATCATATCACATTTAATATTTGAAAATATGTCATTTTGGATGTTTTTATATTTGGTTTTATTTTATTATAAATTAATATTTTTGGAGATTCCAAATGTGCCCCTCACCTCAATTATAAAAGGGAACATCATCCCTCACAACATCACTTCACCTTGAGCCATAAATCCCAAATATACCCTAACCATTTCCTTTATCAACTTCCTTAATAAAATTATATAGGTTTTGGTATTCTCAAAATACCAACTTTAGTGCCTTTAAGAGGAGATTTAGAGGGGGGATCCGAAGAAGAGGTAATATCTTTTACCGAATCTCTCAAGATCATTTCTTGTTCTACTTTCTATTACTTTGTTGTTTCTATTATAAAGTATTAAATCTAGTGTCAAATTTACATTGAGATGTTATTATGTTTTTTAACAACTTTATTCCACCTTTTATACATCCTTCAAAAATCAAAATCTTCACACGTCTGTACGTACAACTTACCATCTCCATATCGTGCTGTAATCTTTTTTTCACCAAATCTTAACTTGTATGTGTATAATTATGGAAATAATAACTATATATGATTATTATAACATGATATTTATTCTCTAAGAATTAATATACCATAAAATTCTATACGGTTTACTTGTAAGTAAATGGAACCATCGCTCAGGCGTACGTATGACATACCGTCTCCAGAATGTTATTCGATTAATTCTAAATGATATCCATTAAAGAATTATTTTATAAATGTAAACAATGAATAAATATTGTATATATTATGTTAATATAATTTTTTAGTGATATAAATATGACCTAAGAAGGAGAACCCGGACATATTTGACAAAACATTCACAATAACATAAAGTAGTTAATACCCAAATAATGACTAACAATGAAATATTAATTAACCAAATATGATAATATGATTATATATTATAGCATAAAAATGAATATCATTATGGAATAAATAAATTAAATAATTTAAATCACTATACAGGAGTTTCTGATATATATAATGTATATCAGACCTAAGTAAAGGGATTATTTTGTCTCACTTTTATTTCCATGGGACATATGCCTTACACACCACCTATTTCTTTTTTGTGGTTTTTACGCTACCCATTAATTTTTTTATGATTATTAGTATGAAGGATTTTATATTTAAATATACATATAATTTTCTTTATTTTATGAGTCATATGATTTGAGTGATTATAAATTTCAAATGGGTAATCTTGCAATCTAATTTTTCTTCGAGATTACTTATATGTAAGTATTTACTGGTGCATATTTATCACTGATGTATAAGATTCCTAAATATTTAATATTATTTATATTATTTAGAAAAAAGTAAAGTTAATTTTACCCATAAGTGAATTTTTATTTAATGGTATGAAAGGAATATTTTTTCCATTTTTAATATGAGTTATGTTTTTACTTTTCCAGCAAAATTACGAGAAGAATGTTTTTTTAACTTATACAACATGGACATTTTTTTAAGATTTCATAACAACTTATTTTCATGAATATTCCATTTCAATATTTCAAGTTTATTTTCAAATAAATTCTTTTATTTTAAAATTTTATATCAGTTTTGTAAAATAAAATGTTTTTTAAGATGAAAGGATATTTTCCTTAAGATTTATTTTCAAGTGTTGTATAAAAATTATTTTCTATCTACGATGGAATTATTTAATATGGTTATGTTTAAATTATAATATCGTTATAGTTCCTATGTTTTTTTAATGATTGAATTATATTTTTGAAATACATTTAGATTAAATGGATTATGTTATGGTGGAATGATCTTTAATAAACTAATTTTATTATTTGGGTTATGCTATAAATAATGATTTATGTTTTTGTAGAACATTTAAGAATGATTTCATTATGAGATTAGAGGGACCTATATCTCCCTTCAATTCATTATATAAATATTTATATATCATGAGATAGAAATGAATGGAACAACAAGAAATTCTGGTTTAGTAATATAAGAATGAAAGGACAAGTTAATTTTGGTTCAATAATATTGGGTTGGAACGACAAGTAAAACTAGTTCAATAATAGAAGGTTATAATGAGGAGTGAAACATGGTTCAATAATGGAGTTTTTCCTCTATGATTGTCTTATTAACGATACATGGATATTATGTAAATGATTTTATATGCTTATATATTTTCCATAATTCCATGTTTTATGCCATTTTCATTTTTTCAGGTCTCATGTTCCTTTATGATTTATGCCTTTATGATTAATGACTTATGAACTACCAATATTTATTTCATGACCCAAGATTTTGATATTTTTTATACATTGTATGATTTTCAAAAGTTATGTTCATGTTTTTACTTTGTTTTGTTTATTTTTTGTTTGATATTTTCCATGTTTACCCTTAATGAGAATTTGAGATCACCCCTTTTTATATTTCTTTTCCATAAGAAATAAAGAAAGGTATTAAGAAGGATGTGTAAAAAATTGTGTTCTAGTAATGAAGGAAAATATATGAGATGATGTAAATGTTTTATAAACTAGTTGTTTATGTTTCCCAATTTCCAAATACACTAAACTAATACGGTCTTTTATCATCTATTTGTGTCATGTATTAAGTATTCTGAAAATGTAATTTCCATGTACATCAATATTAGGGTCTTTACAACGGGTATCAGAGTGAAGGTTTAGTCAAACTTTGTAAACTTGGATGTGAAAACATTAGTGAGATCCCTAGAGATATTTATAAGTATAAGTCCTGGGAAATCCTATGTATAAGTCTAAGTGTAGGTTAAAATCCTAGATTTTTTATGATAATCATGAATAACCTAGGATTAAAACTAATATATCATAAATTACCATTCTATAAGTAATTTACCTTACTTGTGTGTTTTTAATCTCTGATATGTATTTCTCACACATTGATTTGTTATCTTATATAATAGCCAAAAATAGATAGAACTTTGTTATCCTTGAATTTTTCAGATGTGGAAAGTGTGGGAATTGTAAAAACTGATTTCCTAAGTGGAAATATCATAAATATAACCATGAAAATGGTATGAGTATTGGTTATACAACTAAGGATAAAGATATTGTAAACAACATGTGAAAGGTATGGGATATTCAGAAATTATTTTTTACTTTAATCCTTAGAATATTGGTTAGATTAAGGTTTAGGAACCTTAATACAATATACATATTTTAGGAAATACAAAAATTATAGATCTTGAATAATGGTTTAAGAATAAATTTGGATGATTGAGGTTTATATGTTTCGGAATCGAAGGACTATGTTATATGAATCATGAAATATATAAGTTTTTTGAATATTTTTTTCAATAAGAATTAGAAAGGATATTTTGAAAAGTTATAAGGAATAATAAAAGTGATTTAAGGATAAGGTGATATACTTTGAGCACACATGATTATGGGAAAGAGAACCCTTAATATATCCTTTATGATAAGATAATTGTATAAAGGTATGTGGGATTAGAATAAGTAAATTAAATGATGATAGTTTCTTGGGAACTAATTATGAATTTGTTTTCAAGATGGTTATTCTATCATGGATGAAGTATAGAACTTTTTGGAACATAATGAATATATCCAATAAGTTTTGGAATAATGAAACATGTCTGTTTTCAATAAGTATATATAGAAATTTAGGTTATTACCATGACATAAGAGAATACATGATGAAGGTGATCAAATGTTTATTGTGTAACCAACAAGAGATAGATTATGATATATGTAAGATAAATGATAAGATTAGTTAGTGTACCTCTTTCTAAAGTTTTGGATATTCATATTTCAGAAGGATTATGAGGTTGTCAATTTATGGATAATAAAATTTAATCTTTGGATGATGTTTTTTATGTTAAAGTATTATCTCACTATAGGTGTACTTATGAATTTTTGATAACTTGGGATAACCTTTTGGTTGTGATAAAGACAGATGGAATGACTTATAATTCTATTTAGGGATTACATGATCTGATAATGCTTCAGGAATGGAAAATTCAACTTCATTTATTTGAATAATAACTGAAGGGGAAATTATTCTAGGTACAACCAATGTTGATATTGTACTGAAATCAAGTAAGTATATATTCTAATACAAATTCTTCAACATTAGAAGAAGGGTCATGATGTAAAAGTGTGTCTCATTATCATCATTTTTTATGAGATCAATGACCACTTTCATTCATATTTAGTTAATTGTTTTGTGATTTTTAACTTTCACCGGATCATGAAATTTCTTTTTATCGGTGATCTTTAACAATATCTATGATTACTTATGCTTTTCCTCCATGACCAAATATTTAGCTCTGTTATCATACGTAGATAACTAGTTATGATTTACTTTGGGTAATTGTTATTTTCCATCTGTAATGTATTTTTTAGTCTCTTTATTTACGATGTGGATTTCTATCCTTTTATAAATTTGATGAATTTCGAGGAGGAAATTCATTTTAAGGGGGGTAGAATGTAACACCCCAAAATTTTATAAGATATATTCATTTTAATTTATTTAATTTATTGTGTTATACTCTAAACCAAAATTAGATTGTGATACATATAAAACTATCTTATCTTGCGATATATGTAATACTATACATGGCTTGTGTTACATAAACATTCAAGTTCTTTTAATAGAATTTATTTTATACAAGATAGAGTTTAAGAGAATGACTAAATATTATTATGCTAACTTATAACATAAATGATATAATAGTGGTTATGAAAAATATTATCTAAATTATGAATATAATCTTTACACATGTATATACAATTAATTATTTGGTGAGAAATTAATTATAAATGAAAATAAAACCATTTTTGAATAAAAGGTAATGTTTTTCTATTTAAATGAAATATGCGAGTTTAAAAAGAATAAAACCAATATTGATTGATTTTATTAATGAAAAATTTTGTGCAATATATTCAATATAATGTTTAAAATTCATATAATATGTTTTCTAGAAATGATATAGGCACAAAAATAATTTTTTGGATAAAAGAAGTGTTTTTCAAACAAATGCAATTTTGACACCTTTTCATGGAGAACCCATTTTTAATCTAGTTTTTTGACACTTATATAAGTCTCAATTAGAAAAATAAAATTCTTCATTTGATGAGAGATATAATAATTTACTTTTGATGAATTTTTTACATTTTTATGATAAGTTTTAAGCTTTGATGAATAGTAAAAATATAACAAATTTCAATTGATGACACCATTTTTCATAGAAATAATTTACGAGGATAAATTATATTATTTAATGGTTTTAAATTATAAAAATAATATATTTTTTAAGTTAATATAATTTATTTCATTGGATTTAATTTTACTATGAATTTATATGTAAAAACATTTCAATCTCTTGCAATGTTTTAACTTTAAAAACCTTCTTTTCATTTTGACAATGGGTTTAATTGTTAATTAATTAATAAAAATTATATTATTTAATTTTTTTAATAAGGATTACATATTTGGAATCATAAAGTCCAAATTATGTAAATAATTTTCTTTTATTTTTGGACTTTATGAATAGTAACCTCAATAATATTTATTAATATGGTAAAAAGGCTAATTAGTTAATTAAGGATAAATATAATATTTTAAAATTACTTTAACAATTTTCCTATTATGATTGGTTGAGATAATTTCTATCTAAACCACCCTTGGGGTGAAATGGTAGCCTTTTCAAGACACTTTGATGAGATTCAGACATTTATTCTTTTTTAATTAAAGATAAGTTAAATATATCTTACTCAAATTTTAATATATTTATCATTTTTAAAATAAGTTTATGGATTAGATAAATTAAACTATAAATACTAATTTTAAAGATAATATGTTTATAATGATCCTGTTTATTCATTTTTAATTTTTAGAAAATAAATAATTACCTTAAAGGGTTATATATTGATGATGTTGAAATTATTTAATTGATAGAAAATCAATAAAATAATCTTTATTAAAATGATAATAAACATTAAAAGACAAAATATCATGAAAAAATATTATTTTTCAAGTATATGTCAACCATAACCATCCAATAGTCAAATTATTAATCATTTGGGGCCATATGGAAAAGAATATGACACTTATAATATTTTATTTTATGGTGATGCTAATGTTGTCATATTCATTTTTTAATAAATATAACATTTTTAATGTAGAGTTTTCCAAGATATATATTCTACTATTAGTATTATTATATAATATTATATATTAATCTTCATCATAGTATTTTATTTTTAATTTTTATTCAAAAATAAGTATATTAAATAATTACACAGAATTGATGTATTAATTATTTTATTAATGGAAATATCAAGTTATTGTGATTAACAATATTCACATAAATATTATTTTTGATAAATAATATATCCAATTGATTTTGTAGATAACATTTACCCCATAGAGATATAATAAAAAATTTGTTTCGATGATAACATCTTATGTTGGTATTTTTAAATATCCAAGAAATGAATAGTGTCAATATTGACACTATAGATATTTTTTTAAAATAATGTTTTATTAAATTATTTCAAAATAATATTAATTTTTTTAAAAAATAAACTAAATATTATATGGTATAAAATGTTATAAATTGTTCATTTATGGTGTAATTTAAATAAAATAAGTAAATATTATACTATTTTAATATTTAAACATTTTTACCATAGTTAAAACTAAAATATAATAATTAAGGGTTAATTAAAATGATAATGTATATATTGATAGAAAAATTTATTTAAAATTTATTTGTTGAATATATTATAAACTTATCTCATATAATATTTTAAAATATTACATTTTTTGGTTTTTGGATGTGGTTTTATTTTATTATAAACTAATATTTTTGGAGATTCCAAATGTGCCCCTCACCTCAATTAAAAAAGGGAACATCGTCACTCACAACTTCACTTCAACTTGTGACTTCAAGCTCTTCTATACCTTACCCAGTTACCATCTAAACTTCCTTAGTCAAATTATATAGATTCTTGTCTTCTCAAAATACAAACTTTAGTGCCTTTATTAGAAGATTTAGAGGGAGCTCGCTAAAGAAATGGTAATCTCTTTTACCGACTCTCTCAAGATCATTTCATATTATACTTACTATTCCTTTTTTATTACATTTTAAATTAATAAATCAAAGGTAATATATATACTCAGATGTTATTATGATTTTAATAATCCTTATTCCACCTTCTATCCATCCTTTGAAAAATAAAATCACCACACGTGCATACTTACGACTTAATGTCTCAACGTCGTGGTGTAATATGATTTCCACCACCACATTACATGAATGGGTATAATGATGAAAATAAAAACTATATGGGATTATTAAAACTTGATATTTATTCTTTAATAAAAAATATGCCATCCACTTCCATACTTTTTAATTTTAAGAAAATGATACCATCACTCGTGCGTATGTAAGACCTACCGTCTCAACAATGCGATGCAATTAATT
Organism: Viscum album; assembly: GCA_963277665.1. Lineage (NCBI taxonomy): Eukaryota > Viridiplantae > Streptophyta > Magnoliopsida > Santalales > Viscaceae > Viscum > Viscum album. The sequence continues at coordinate 2,067,411,007 of OY728131.1, forward strand.
CTATATGATATCCATTAAATCATGATTATATAAATGTAAATAATGAATAAATATTCTATATATATTATATTAATATTAATTTTTAATGATATAACAATGACCTACAAATGAAAACTGGAACTTAGTTTAAAAAACATGTATAAGAATATAAAGTAGTTAATACCCGAAAAACAAGTAACAATGAAATGTTAGTAACAAAAAGATGATTATATGATTATATATGATATCATAAAAATGACTATGATTCTGGAATAAATCATTTAAATTGTCTAAATAATTATATATTATGATTGGATATATACAAAAGATATCAGGCCTATGGTAAGGGATTATTTTGTCTCGCTTTTATTTATGTGGGACATATGCCTTAAACACCACCTATTTATTTTGTGTGGTGTTTATGCTTCCCATGAATTATTTTAAGATTATTTTTATGAAGGATATGATATTTAAATATGAATATAATATTCTTTATTTTATTATTCATTTGATTCGACTTATTATAAGTTGGTAAGGTATAATCTCGTAATATCATTTTTATCCGAGTTTGTTTATACGTAAGTATTTACTGGTGTATATTTATCATCCATGTACATGTTTTCTAAATATGCAATGTTATTTCTATTCATTTACAATTTTTTGAAGTTAAATTTACTAATTAGTGAATTTTTATTTAACTATTTGAAAGGAATCGTTTTTCATTTTCAATATGAGGTAATTTATTACTTTTATAGAAAAAGTACAAGAAGAATGTTTTTTTTCAAACTTATATGGCATGAACATATTTTAACACTTTCATAAAAATTTATTTCTTTGAATATTCCATTACAATATTTCAATTAAATTTTCAAAAAAATTATATTATTTTAAAATTGTGTCATATTTTGAGAAAAAAAATGTTTTTGAAGAATAAATGATATTTTCCTCAAGAATTAATTTCAAGTGTTATATCAAAATTATTTTCCATCTAATATGGAATTTTTTAATAGAGTTAGTTCTCAAGTATTATATACTTTTAATTATTGTGGTTTTATTGGGTTCTTGAAGGAATTATATTTATGAAATCTATTTTCTTTACATGGATTATGTTGTGGTGGAACGATGTTTAAGAAACCCATTTTATTCTTTGTGTTATGCTCTGATGAATGGTTTATATTTTTGTGGAATAAGTAATAATTATTTACGTATGAGATGAGTGGGACCAATATCTAACTCCAATTCATTGGTTAAAGGTTTATATCTACTGATATAGACATGACTGGAAATAAAAGAAAATCTGGTTCAGTAATACACAATTGGAATTACAAGTAAATCTGGTTCAATAATACAGGGTTGGAGCGACAAGTAAACCTAGTTATGTAATAAAGGGCTGGAATGATGAGTGAATATCAGTTTATTAATTGAAATATTATGCTATGATGGTCTTGGTAATGATCCTTTCATAACAAGGAAATGATTTTCTATGCTTCTGTGTTTTTCATAATTCCATGTTTTATGCCAACATAATTTTCTCATAGATCATGTTCTTTTATGATTTATACCTCCATGATTTATGAATTATGAAATATTTAGATTTATTTCATGACTCATTATTTTTATATTTTTATACGTGGTATGATTTTCAAAAGCTATGTTTAGGTTTTTACATTCTTATGTTTATGTTTTGTTTGATATTTTCCAAGTTTACCATTACTGAGGATTTGAGATAACATGTTTTTATGTTTCTTTTAACCAGGATATGAAGAAGGGTATTAAGAAAGATGTGTAAAAATGGGGTTCTATTTATGAAGGAAAACATAGGTGATGGTGTAGATGTTTTATAAACTACTTTTGTATGTTTCCCAGTTTCCAAATACATTAAACTTATACGATTTTTGGGCGTCTATTTTTGTCATGTATTACATATTCAAGAAAAGTAATATAATCCCCATGTGAATCAAGATTAGGTTATTTATAGAAAAAAATATACCTTATACCTCAATAATAGGCATCGTTTAAAGGGATTAAAATCTTATAATCACACTCCAAGTATTTGTTCTCAAATTGAACTATTCACCCACTCAAAAATTAAAATTCCACTAGAAAGCACACCCTGAAACAATATGCAGAGTTTCAGCCCCCGTACTAGAGTACTTCACATTCCTGATCTATATCTTAAAACATTCACACACTGATCCAAACTTACTTGGGTCACCAAACCATGCTCAATTCACCACATCCTACTGAAGAATGTGGAATGAGATCCCACTATGAGATCATTTAAACACTCACATATAAGACCAAATTTGAATCTCAATGCAATTCACTGTTCAGATCCTCAACCAACGAAAACCAATTCCATGCCATCACCCAAGCACAAATACACCATTGATTCGACACACCCTCAAATAATTTCAATCTCACCCTTAGCCCGATTCCAATGTGAATACTCTATCCCACACCACATAAGAATCCTAATTGTTGTATTTAAAATGAGGCCCAAGACAATTTTATCCATCTTATAATCAACTTCCAAATGCAATTTTTACCATCCTACATCCATTCCAACCATATTTCAATGGCCCTTTAGATATGATGGTTTATCTTACATGGAAGAATAGCAAGGATTCTCACACTTTATCATACAAATAAAATATCAATCACAAAAATTCTCGATTCATCAGAAATTTTATCCATGACACCCACTAGAATTCATAATTGATACGGGAAACCACCTCCAAAAACTAATTGTGAACTTGGAACCATTTGAATTAATTTATACTACTCCTAGAGAACAACCACAACTAGTTTAACCACTTCACAAGTGTCACACCTCCCGAACTATACTCACCCATCCATTCAATAGTCTATGATAATCAACCTTTATTGGATATTACACCACACAAAAACCATTTTTATATCCCATATAAAATAGAGGTACATTACCCCTTTTTATAAATACATCAAGAAACTATGCCTACAAGTGTCTCCTCAAACCACCTGGTCCTCATGCCATACATGACCATTCACTAATTCCTGATTCAAATGGTACCATTTATAACCAGTTTGTACCACCTTGATCTAATTTAAACAAAAAATCTATTTTATCTCATACCAACCAATCCCAAAACTTGACTCATGTTCCAATAAGAGAAAACTTCCTCAAAGTGTTCATTTTTTTCAATAAAAATAAATTCTGAAGTTTAAACTCTTGTTTCATTCATGGTAGATTTTTCTTTATTCAAGATGAGTCACCATAATTAAAAATATTACTTTTTTAATGTGCCTAATTAATTTTAAACCCTATAAAAAATTTGAAAACCTTGGATGAGAAAAAAAGATCTTTATAAGGGATATAAAAATAAAGGAAAAATTTTTTTCCTTTGAAAAACATGAAACCCCATAAGCATATTTATATTTTTTACAAAACAAACTTTATGATCATAAATTACTTTTGAAATTAACCTCTGATTAATAAATCCATTAAATATCATAAAAATCATAGAAAAATCATGATGTTATCTTGGGAAATCATATTCATCACTTTTTTTCACCTGTGTTTCCCTATTAATGGAATAAATTATAATCATTTAATTCCAGTCATCATTTATATTGATAATTAATCATTACCCAATGCGTTAGAGGAATATATCCAAGGCCCATTCATGATCATATATAATTTCATAGAAACATAATATAAAATACATATATAAGTTTTCACTTTTAATTATCATGTTCATTTGAACTCATGATCAAAATCACATTCAATCATCTCATAAAAATAATATGAGATATCCTTTTATTTTAATAACTTATTAGAAATAAAAAATTAAATTAAATAATGGTAATGTATTTTACCTTTTAAAACAATGAAAACATAAATAGGAGGATTCATAATAAATAATGGTCATGATGGTGAGAAAAGACATTAATGCATTAAATGTTAAAAATAACATTATTTTCACACCTCTATAAGTAATTCAAAAATGATTCGTATGAAAACCATTAAAAGGATTTATTTTTAAATCATTTTAATTAAAGTCAAAGATAATTAGGAAAGAAATTTTAAATTAATTTTAATATTCATAATAACATTATTAAAACTACATAAATAATATAGAAACATAAGAGAAATATTTTAAAGTAAATATTTTAAACACGACTTTAAAGATAAATCCCTTACCTCGAGTCATAAATCCCCCCATGAACCTTTCACATTACTGAATAATAAAATTATATTAATTATTTAAAAACTTTAGAACATTTTTCATGTTTATTTTTTTATTATTCATTTTATTTCTTTTATTACCATTTTTATTTGGTTATTAAATAAGTTAAATTCTCATCACACATTATATGATTGTTTAGTTCATAATATCCAAAAAAACATTGGTAGGTTATCTATAGTTAAAGGGGTCATTGTTATATCATTTATTAAATTTTAATTATGCCAAAATTATTATTTTTATATACAAAATATACTTTTGAAACCATCAATGTAAGTTTTTTATGAAAAATTAAATACATCGTTTTGTGGAGGTGGTAGCATACTTGTACACGCATGCAATGTTTCCATTTTCCAACACATAGGAGGAAAATGGTAGATAATAGTTTATATTTATAGAATCATTACTATGTCATAAATATTATATATATTCATTAAATATATATATATATATATATAACTATCCAAGTGAGACAATGATGAAAAATGATATATGTAATCCATGGAGGAGGTAGTCTGTACGTATAGACAAATAATGTTTTCATTTTCCACTAGATGGAAAGGATATATAAAATTTTCAAAAAATAAACATATTAACCTTTAATTATAGAAAAAATACTAACTTCATTATATTATTATCGTTATAAAATAATTTTAATAGGTGAAAGAAGAAGAAAAATTAAAATAACTTATTTAGTAATTTTACATATTTCTTATTAATTAACCTTTAGAGTACACCTTAAGTCTTCTTAGTTTAGATTTTTGTTATAAAAAAGACATATAAGACATTAGGAGTATATTTTCAATGTTATTTGGTTATATATTAGTTGAGATAAAGTTCTCAAAGCATGTATATAAGTAATGAGGGGAGATGTCCCTTTTTAAGAGAGAGGAGTGTCACTTTTGTAAATATTCATAAAAAAATAGTAAATTCATTTTCAGTGTAAAATAAAACCCCAAAATGAATATTGGATACATTGGGTCAAAATACACTCATCCAATAAGATACTAGATAAGGATTAGTTGTATGTTGTGGCTACAATGGTGACAAACGTTTTTCAAAGTTAGATTATTTATGTAAACATAAATAAATTGGGCCTTATTACCTAATTTTAACCTTTTGATTCTAAATATTAAAATAATTTTACAATATTAAATTTAATTAAGTGTTTGAAAATTAATTTTTATATAAATTCATAAAACAAAATGGAAAATAATTTTATAAAAATGTATTTTGAAGCAAAAAAATTGTATTTAAACCAAAATCAGGTATAAAATTTATTTTATTATATTTTTTGGATTATTAATAAAAATAGGTAATTCATGTGACTTTGAAACCAATATATAACTTAATTTAACATTAAAATGAGTTAATTAGAAGAAAAAAAATTTGAATTTAATTTTTCATAAAAATAAAAAATTACTTGGATATCAAAATTTCCAACAAAAGCATCTAAATTATATTTTGTATCATTAGATTATTTATTTCAATTTTGAAATATATATTTAGTTTTTAAATTGTTTTGATATATTTTTATTTCATTCATATATCATGATAACTACACAAAGTTATGGTATTTAAAAATCATTATTTTTTAATATTCACTAAGAAATGTATATTTCTGAAAAATATAAAAAAATCACCCTAAGATGATTTTTAATCATTGAATCCAAAACATAATTCCTTTTTATCAATTTTATATTCCAAAATTTGTAAATTTTATTTTAAAATAAAACCATATAATTCATTAAAAATAATTATGTTATTATAAATTTCTTTCTTTTTTGATTGAAAAATATATGAAATTATTATATTGAACATGAATATGTAAAATAAAATTGTAGATATTAATAATACATGAAATTTATTCAGTATTAAAATTACTATGTTTATCATAAATATATTGAGGATATTTTATATGATTAATAATGCAATGAGGTTTTCGCCTAACCATCCAAGATTCATGTGTAATATGATAGACATGGGTGTCTTAAAAAAATAGTCATGGCTTAATTTATGAGCTTATATAGGTCAATTAGTAATGAAATATGGATCTTGGCCCACTAAATGGATATAATGTATGGGATCATCATTTTTATTAGGATTATTTTCATTAAAAGTCCTCAATTAAAAGATACAATGTCACATCCCAATCCGCCACTTTCTTATTATTTTATTTTTTTGGTCCTAATCTATATTATGCATGAGTAGGCTTGAGCTCTGGTAGTTGGTAGAAAATATTGTCTTTTTAGTGTAGTTTAGTTATTTCACAGTTATCCCACACAGTTTGGAGTAACTGTGCACTACTTGTGTGAGTTGGATCTGTCATTTGATAGAGACGTTTTGCATGGCTTCTGCATAAATTGTTAAACTATGAGGCCTATTAGGTGTAACTATGTGGGATCCCTATGATTTTCCATTGGGGACATCACAGTTTTTGTATTGTTTGGTAAATTTTTCACCTAAAATGTTTTAATAATAATAATAATAATAATAATAAATAAGTATATTATTATTATTCTGATTAAGACCCTTAAAGGGCTCACCCATTTTTCTCTCCCCCATGATTAACCAAGCCCCCCTCCCCCTCCCCTTCTCATGTGATGCCACCTAGAGGGGCTCCCAAACCACTTGCTACTCCTTTACACTCCCCCTATTGTGGGGCAGTCTAATCCAGCAAGCCAATCCTCCTATATTTCAATTTCTTTCTTCCTCTTTCTATATTCCCTCAATATGGTGAGTGGTCAGCTGAACACTTTGGGTTTAAAATGGTTTGATTTTTGTGAATTTTTTAATGCATTTAGAGTTTCTTTTCACTTTCAGGATCACCTGGACTTGTTTAGAGCGTGATTGGATCTCATGTATCAAATTAAGTGAGTTATACTATCAGTTTTGGTTAAGGGTTCTTCAAATTTTTACCTTTGGACAATTTTTAATTAGGGGTTTTGTGATTTTGAGTTATTGTTATTTTTATAGAGTGTAATGGACCTCATTGTGGTGGTTTCAGACAACCATGGTAAAAGATATGAATGTGAACGCATAGGTAGGCTTGTAAATATATAAGTTACCCTTTATATAAATTCACCGATGGAAGGATGAATATATATAATGGGATTGGTATGCTTATATATGTATATAAAGATTCATACATGTGAAAGTGTAAAGGGGTAAATAAATGTATAATTATATATGTAAGTATCCCCTTGTAAATATTTAGTCATGAAAATATCTACAGAGGGTCTAGGTTTCCTTTTATATTTGTAAAGATGTATATGAGTGCAAGTGAAAAAAGGAAAATGTGAGTTTCCATTATCTATAACAGTGCGCCTTGAGTTTGAGGTAGGTTTCTCTATGACTATGCCATAAATTTGAATTCCATGATTACTTTATTGTTTTTAAAACTTGTTTTATGATTTTATATAAACTAAATATGATGTATATATATAATTGGTTTCAGTTATGGGAAATTTGCTTCTCACTTAGTTGTTAGGCATTATCATAAACTTTTGAAATGGTTTTTTGAGTTAATCATGGTTTCAATATTTTTTTTTAATTTTTTGGTGCCTTAGTTGTTCAATCGGTCTTTTATATGGTTTTTGAATTTAGTAGTGTTGGGAAATAGTGTTTTCTAATGTGAAAGTATTAACTTTAAAATAATAAGGGATGTTCGGTACTTTAAGAATGATTTCTCGAAGTCGAAAACCCCTCTTGAGGCACACCGCCTTGTTTTAAAATGTGATGTAAGTGTTAATGTGTGATTTGGGATATGTGCTAAGTGTTGATACTTGTAAATTATTGTGTGACATGGAAACTGAGGGTATTCTCAAGGAGGTATATTGGTGATGAGAGGTTGGATGGATTTTTGGGTAAATAAAATGATATGTACAAGTATGTTAGATTGATAAAACCTCACCCCCATTTGAAAAATAACACATGGGAAATTTTGGTACCTAGGTGGGTAGACAAGGTCTAGGATAATAGGTGGATTAGAAGGGATGAGAAAGGACTTTACTTATCTATATTAATTGTACAAAACTATATAAACATGTGCTGATGAATAAGACTAGTATAACTTTGGATTTACTTCTATCTAGTGGCTCATGCATTAGGATAACATGAGTTATGGTTTTTAAACCATGTCATCGAGGTACGGAGATCCTAGGTCCCCTTTAACATAGATTCTTAGGGATTTCCCACGGTTCTTACTATTATTTATCCCAGTTTTTATATGGTATTTCTATATTAAATTCTTTGTGCTCATTTTTCCTTTCATTTTGAAAATAATGAAAAAATGTTTTACTTACCCATGTTTGGTAGCACTTGATGTTATGCTTTCTTACTAAAATATTTCTATCATTTCATTCTCTTTCTTACAAATGGATTACTGGAAGTGTATTGATATTTATAAATTGTTTTCTAAAATGAAAAGTTGGAAATGGATTTTTATTAATTTCAACTTGTTACTTATTTAAAAAAATGGAAGATCCTATTTTTTTATTGTTGTATTTTCAAACAATCTTGATATTGTTTTAATTTTAAAGGAATGTCATAGGAAATAGTTTATTTGGGAATGACTACTACATTTTAATACTTACTTCTATAGCTTAAATTTTGTATTTTGTTTCTGGTGTTGCTTCCAGCTCAAATTCAGTCATCGTGGTGCGATGTTGGTTTTGTGGTTAGTGGTGACCCGTAGGGTCACATGGTGGTATGTACAATTTTATTTATTTCTACTTATAGTGTTTATGTTTTTATTTTTCAGTTTTTTGTTTATCTATATATTTTTCATGGGTTAAATCATTCCTAAATTTCCATTATTGATTTCTATCACTGGTTTCCATCCCACGATGATTGGGAACACCTCTTGGGACTTGTTGCGGGCTAGCTTGGGTGACTGGTCTGGGGTCAACCTAGCTTAGTTCGTGACAAAATAGAATTAGAGGAGGTTTTCCCAATTTCTTTTGGGGATTCTTGATAGTTTTGGAGATAGGATTATTGGAATTCAAGTTGTGAGTAGGTTCTTGATCAAAACCTATTCAGAAGGAAGGTTGAATTGCTAGGATAGATCAGGATAGTCTGGCCTCAAAATCCTAGCTTGGATCTCATGTGTTTTCTAGGTCCTTGGTTTTTTTGAAAATTTCCAGTTGGTTGAGAGGACTTGATAGTAATTATGGTTGGGATTCATAGGGTTCATGGTATGTGTGAACAACCAGAAAAATGATGTATAGAATATGCAATAGCCTCTAATGACTTATGAAACACATACTCAGTTAGCGGGCGACCCACCAAACCATGTATCCAAGTCGGGTATAGCGGTTATCCCTATAATATTTTTGGGTGTTTCCCTCTGGTTTTAAAATTGTAATTGGTTTATTAAAATTCGATATCCAAAATTAAAATTGTGGTTTGTGTTGTAAATGATTATTGTTTTGGAAATGAAAATAGTTTTGAAAATGTTTTGGGGGGGTTTTAGAAATATTTTTAAAACAAGAAATTGAAGTTGTTTGTAAAATAGAGTTTTGGGAATATTTTTTTGGGAATTATATAAGGTGGTTCTGAAAAATTTATTGGTCACATTTGGAAGATCGGTTTGGAAAGGTATTTATTAATTTAAACATTGGTATTCCAATGAATGATTGCATATATGTATGTATGTTACTAGTGCGTAGTTAATGATGTGTGATGAGGTGTTCTCGAATTCTAAGTGATATATATATATGCATGAGGCTTCATGGAATTCCATTGGTATGTTCCCAACCTTTTTATCATGTTTTATTTTATAAAAATGTTTACAAAAGTAGATTATTATATTTTTATAAGGGGTATTTTTGAATGATTTTAGTCCAAGAGGATTGGAAATAGAAAGTGGGTTTAGAAATGGGTTTTGAAGTATAAATGATTTTGAAGTGGAAAATGGTTTTGTATTGGAATGAATGCGGTGGTTTCAAAAAGGTAATTTTGGTTCCATTTTGGGGTTATTGGTTTTTGAAATGTTTTTTTATTTTGGATTGTTTATTATTGATTGATACATGAACAATTTTTTTGATTCAATTCATGTTGGTTTTGTTTTTCTTATTTAGATTATGCTACCCAAAAGGTCCAAATGTATCTGAGGGGTCTCTTTTGGTTGTTGGTTTTTCTTAGACTCATGTGGAGTGGTGGGGTTGAGTTCTTTCTGTATGTTTGCTCTTTTTATTGTGGTGTTCAAGGTTTGATATAGGTTATAGTGCATCTTGAATAAGATAAGTTTATCTTAATGTCTTTGGGAACTCTATATGTTATAAGGGTGTGGGCTATTCGAAATCTATTTGAAGGCTTAGGCTTAGACCAATGATGTGTGATCGCTACATTCGCTCTATAAGGTGGATTTTAGTAGGTGAATCGTGGAAGTTGGAGGTCTAGTTTATCAGGGTTCTTGTGAAGGGTTTCCCATTAAGTGAAGAGGGTGAAAGGTGGTGCTCAAATTTAGCTGAGCCCTGAACACATCCTATAATCCCTTCCACAACCGGGATGTAAAAGGTGTGTCATGGTCGGAGACGATCGTCGATGGCACTCCATGAATTCGTACAATCTCTAGTACATAGAGGCTTCCCGAGCTCTCTACTAATCCCTACTCTGGGATGGATTGGAAGTGGGCCGACTTGGTGAGTTGGTCAACAATCTCCCCAATGGAATCATGTCCCTTGGATGTACGTGGAAGCCATGTCACCAAGTCCATATAGATACCATCATACTTCCACTCAGGTACCTCTTGTGGATGTGCTAAGAATGATGGAACTTGATGCTCGACCTTCACTTGATGACAAGTGAGGCATCGTGAAAAAAACTCTGTTACTTCCTTCTTCATCCCTAGCTACCAGTTCTGATATTGAAGGTCCTAGAACATATTATCCACATCAGGATGTATCTCCCGTGGGGACGTATAGAAATCCCTCAAAACCTCCCCCCATAGTGCCACCGGTACCATGGTTCGTCCTCTAAAGAGGATAATGTGCTCCCCACCTTCAAAATATCCATCAGGTGCCTGTCCTGAGGATATCCGAGTACGTCGAGCCTCACAGTCAATTTCCCCAAGCTGTGCCTCTCGAACTCACTGAAGAAGTGGGTGAGTGACATTCATAGACTTGAGGTAAGCTACTCCATCTCTATCTATAAAGGATATCTGCAACATGGCTAGCTTCTCTATCGCCTCACTTAGAAACTGTAGGCCAGATCTCCAACTGAGTGCATCTGCCACTATGTTCCCCTTCCCAGGAGTATAGACTATATCAAAGTCATAGTCCTGGAGAAACACTAGCCATCATCACTGTCTCAGGTTCATGACATTTTTTTTGAGAAGATATACCTGAGACTCTTGTGATGGGAGTAGACTATAAATTGTTCTCCCATCAAGTAGTGTTTCCAAATATTTAAGGTGAAGACCACTGCTGGTAAATTCTAGTCATGGGTAGCGTAGTTCTACTCATGCTATCTCAGCTGTCTTGAACCATACGTGATCACTTATCGCTCTTTCATGATGACACACCCAATTCTAGTCCATGATGTGTTGCAGTAGACTTTATACCCAACACCCTCTTTTGGTATCCTCAAGATGGGGGGAACTCTTCAGTCTTTGCCTCAGCACCTAAAAATTCTTTTGGTATCTCTCCATCCACATGAAGGGCTATCCCTTCTTCTTTAACATTGAAAAGGGTGTCACAACTCTGGAAAAGTTAGGTATGAATATTGGGTAGTACCCAGACAACCCCAGGAAACTCTTCACCTTGGTCACACTCATGGGTGGATCCTCAGAATTCACAACCTCTATCTTTTCTGGATCCACAACAACTCTATCCTCTTAGATAATGTGTCATATAAAGTGGACCTCCCATGTCCAGAACTGGATTTCGAGAGTTTACCATAAATAAAGTGATCTTGGAGCATATCCAGTACTATCTGCATATGATAGGCATGATCCTCCTCTATCACTGAGTACACCAAGATTTCATCAGTGAATTCCACCACAAAGAGATCGAGGTTTGGATGGAAGATCTTGATCATGAGTCTCATGAATACTGCAAGGGAATTGGTCATGTTGAATGTCATGAACAGGAACTCATAGTGGACATACTGACATCTGAAGGCTGTTTTCTGCACATCCTCATCTCGTACCTTGAGATGATGATAGCCTGATCTGAGTTCTATCTTCGAAAACCAACAAGATTCCTTCAGATGATCTAAAATATCATCAATCCTTAGAAGTGGGTACTTGTTCTTCAATATCACTTGGTTCAGGTGTTGATAGTCCACAAAGAGTCTTAAACTCACATCTGCCTTCTTGGAAATCAAACTCAGCGTTGCCCATGGAGACACACTAGGAATTATGAACCCCTTCCTCTACAAGTCCTCCAGCTATAACTGTAACTCAAAAAGTTCTATGGGACCCATATGATATGCTGGTGTAGATATTGGTGTCATCCCAGGCAATAGGTCGATGTAAATTCTACCTCTCTGTGTTGAAGTAGTCCTGGAACATCATTAGGAAAGACATCGGCATACAGGTCCAGCACTACAGGATAGCTCGGACTCTCAACATCAACTACCCCGAGGGTAAGGCTAGACAACTGATGTGTGATCGGCTTCACCCTCCTATGGGAAAGTCCATCCTATGATGCAAAGTTTCCCATCTTTCCGGTAAAGGAAAACCTGGTCCAATCCTCGTGGTAAAACTGCACATTGTGCCAAATACAGTCAATATGAGCATGGACTGTGGATAACTAGTCCATACCTAAGATGACATTATAAGGCCTAGACACAACTACTAAAAGATCACGACTAAATATCTCGCCTCCTAGAGTAAGATCACACTACCAGAACCATTTTTTAATCATCAAATCCCCCCCCATAGGATCCTCTAGCCATAAGGATTGAGCCAACAACTCCATCGGAATCTCCGAGCTCTGAATGAGGGTCGTGGCAAAGAAAGAGTAACTGGAATCTGTGTCTATAAGTACTGTAGCTAAAGTTGTGTAGACATAGATGGTACCTCTAATCATCAATAGAGAATCTTGGTCATTGGCCATATTTTCCTAGAGCTAAGCTCATTCCTATCCTCCTGATCCCTCTGGATGGGGTGGACCGCCTGGAGGTGGTGGCAGTAAAACATCGAATCACTGCCCACCGCCTACTACATGGACAACTCCTTTGCCATGTTAGACGCATTTATAACCTCCTCACTTGAACCTCTACCTCTATCTCAGCAGCCCCTCAACCGTCATATGGTCTTCCGTATGGCGGGTCGGGCAGTCGCGATCCATGTGACCCTACCCTCTGCATGAGTAGCACTGCCTTCTCCTCATATGTACTCCTCTATCCCGTGAGCCCCTCACCATTGACCATGTATCCTGAGGTCATCCACCAGAAGGTCTAGCCCGCTTGGGCCCTTATGTCATTAGTCTATTTCCTGCTGTAGATGACTCTCCTACCTGACGTCTAGTTGTGGGTCACGCCGTCGGTGCCTGATCAACTAGGAAGCTCTCCACCAAAAGTGATTGTTTTAACTCCCCAGCCTGTATCAGAATGTTGAGAAATATCATCAATGCTCTGATATCCCTTCGGTGACATTTTCAAAGGTTTAGGACCTAAAGAAAGGGTTCTATACTTTGCCGGTGGAGTAGCGGGAGAGGTCAGTGAACCTCACCATGTACTGGGCCACAGTCATGCTGCTCTATTATAAGTGAAATTGCTCCTGTAAATGGGTTAGTCATATGGTTGTTCGGACAAAATCTTCTATGAAAATGCTGTCGAAGTCCAGCCAGGTGAGTGTAACCTCATCGTGTAACTAGATTTTCAGACTCCACCATCTCCCTGCTACTCCCTGGAAGAGACTAGCAGCTAGCATCACCATCAGATCAGCTGGTGTCCTAACTAGGAGAAAACACTAGCCACAACCTCCAGCCTATCCTCAGAAGCCTATGAAACTGTCTTGCCTCAGAACCTCAGAGTTCTTTTCCACTGAAACTCATGAAATGTGCTCATTCGTTGTTTACCCTCTACTGGTGGGGTGGTTGAATCTTCTTCCCAATGGGCGGGTGTGCTACCGGTGCACCACCTGATGGTACTATCACTATAAGAGGGACCTGCACCGAATCCTCATTGCTTGGTTGGAATTCATCGTGTAATCTCTCGGGAATCCTGGCTAGTTGTTTACACGAAAGCATCCTAAAAGAAAAACAGGTGCTCTGGGGTCAAAAAGTTATACCTGGTGAGCTGACTCAAGAATTAAAAAGAATAACTTTTCAAAAACACATGCAATCAACATTTTCGTGAACTGAGTCGGAAATCCGAATTTAGGGTCCTGGTGTATGGATACGCCGACCACATCACCAACACTGGATTCCCCAAACTTAAAACCACACTCATAAAACTAAACAGTATTACCACATTGAAAATATTAGAGTCTTAGTTCTTCTGTAGAACTGACTCCTCTGTTACCAATTTTTCATGAACCGTCCCCTGGGGTCTGTGCCGTGACTACCCCAAACCTACCTTCCATAGGCCTGGGGCAGGTGATTAGCAACAAAAAGGCATATCCCTTAATGATTAAGGCATTGAATTTAAACCTGTACAAAAACACAATCTAATAACACAACAAGAAGAATCCAGAAAGTAAACAGCTGCAATAAAAAGTGTTCTGAAAGAAAACATGGTCGGAATTTAATCCCAACTAGAAAGTACAAGTACAACTGAAAAAGGAAAAATAGCTCCTAGAACGACCACTGAGGATCCTACCTGAAGGGTAGGTACAACTCATGACTAGAATTCCTGTTTCACATCACATCAAATGGTCCACCTCTGAGCACTGTCTAGTCTTGGCTTCCTGAACCTCGATCAACAATGTCTGTGATCTGCACAAGACACAATAAGGTGTGGCCGAATCCCGTGCAGGGGTGAGTATAACAATACTCATTAGGGACCCCAAGACCCCCGAATGTCTCCCAGAGTTTCACAAAGAAAAAACCACAAAGGAAGACCTCAAACTCAATGCATGAAGAATTCATCAAATTTACTTAGGTATATACCCATACATATACCTTATTTATCAAAAGATACTCATCTCATATATGAGGTAAGAATATCACAAAGTTAACACCGCAAAGGTAAAAGTACCACAATGGTAACACCACAAAGGTAAGAGTACCACACATGTATCACCACGAACATAACACCACGAAGGTGAAGGTACAAAAAAGGTAACACCACTAAGGTAGAAGACTGAACTCACATTAGGTATATAAGTAAGGCACATAAGTACAAATTATTTTTCAAGAAGATAGATCATATTATTATGTTGAGAGGCACTACTGCTGACTATACGGATTTTGACCCACACAGGATATATAGGTAACTAAATCCCACTGACCCACACATGATCAATTGGTACTAACCTCCATATGATCTGTCTCCAACCTCTGCCTCACGGCCAACCAATGGATTCCCACTCATAGAACATTTGGGAGAACCGATCCTAAATATATCAGTCATACATCAACAACCATAAATTTCTACTATGACATATCACAAAGGACCACCAAGTTGTAAAGGTTCTAACGCGATAGACGGCGCATCAATCAGACGCTCATTCTGTGACTTATAAGTGTTTTAGTTCCGAGTGCCTGATTTGATTCGGGTTCGATACAACCTATCAGTACTCCAAAATTATACAAAACTCAAGTGGAGTATACCAAAAATACGAACTCTCTCCAAAGGTTCTAGTTCCGTAGATGGTTGATCAAAAAAGGATCAAATTTCATGTTATGGGTCTTTAAGCGAAACTAGGTCTGGGTGGGTCCAGGTCCGGTCCGACCTAGTCGGACCAACCTGGCCTGGGCCAACCCTACCGGGTCCAGGTTTGAACTGGCTAGGCTAGGCTGCGGTGGGCTCGATCTGCTGGGCCATGGTCTCTCCTAGCCCATTGGGCTCACGCGGCCCGACCCATGGAGGCACGACCCGCTTGCTAGGGTCAACACTAGTAGGTGTGGGGGGGGGGGAGCGGCTCCCCTAAGTTTTCCAGAATGGCTACAACCATTCGGTTTGTGCAGTGGTGCCACCTAGTTTCCCAATGGGACTCGTAGGATTCGGGTCCCTGTTGTCGCGGCGTCAGAGCCACGACCTCCTCTACCGGCGGTACACCAGCCACTCCACCTTCTGCGATTGGCTGGTGCCGAACACCCTGGTCGACCACCATGAATGAAAAGTCATGGCCCATCTCTGTCAGCAGCATCCGATGGCGCGCTGCATCACCTCTGTGGCCGGCTGGTGCAGGCTTCTATGCTAACCACCGCAGCATAGTGTCGTGGCCTCCTCCTGCAGCACGCGACATCCTGCCGCCTCCATTGCTGCTGGTCGCCTCCATCATCTATTGGCATCGGTCGCCGGTGCCACGTCGGTCGTCGGTGTCACGCTGACGGTCTTCCACGGAGAATGAAAAGGTAAAACAAGTGGCGTAGGGGCCAAGCCTTGTTCGTTTGTCCTATTCCCTCCACGTTATCCTCTTATCAAGAAGGAAGATATATGATTCAACAATCTATTGAAAAATAAATGAGACAAATCCCTACCTCAAGATTCGTTGATTAACATCCATGATCGAGAAGTAGTCGGTGTTTGTTGTTCCCACAACATGCTGCCAACGTTGTCGCTCAATCTTCATCCTTTGGTTCATGATTTAGTGTTTCTCGTCACTGCTCGCCAAAATTGGCTCAATCCTCCAAGTGGTTGGCATCATGTCACTTTATCAGAACTTTGTCGCTTTGTGAAGCCATGCCAACACTCCTCCCTAAGCTCTATATAAATAGGAGGGGGGGGGGGGTTAGTAACACATGTGGAATTATTGGGGGTTCATTTAATATGAACTTTTTTAATTACAATGACAATATTACATCAGATTTGAGGAGTCAAGTCATTTAATAGTTTGACACATCTTTGGTCCCGCCAATGTCAATTGTTCGTTGGAGGAAAAGAAAAAAATAGAGATGTAAAATAAAAAAGTTATTTTATTATTATTTTAAAAATTCAAAATTCATACTTTTTCTCCAGACCTACTGTTATCTAAGTGAAGCCTCCATTAAGAGAATCATGGCACTATGGATTCAACGGTGCCCTTGGATTTTTAATCCGAGCACCAGTTCAAAATATTAAAAATATTTCCCCTGCGTTTACTGAACGTACCTTAAAAAATGTCCAAAAATTAATTCGGGGCACACTGGGACTTAGATTCATGCACCTTCAATTTTCAAAGACTCGTAATAATTCCACTTAATTAAAAATAAATTACATGGAAAATCTGGGTCTTTACAAGTTTATCATCTATATTGATGTATAATGTAATGTTATTAGGCGTGTCTTGAGAAAAAATGTGAAGGTTATAGTATATGTATTTTAATAATTGAAGGTTCAACTATAGAATTATTATAATTATGGTTTATAATTATCATCACAAATATTATCTCTAAAGATGTTATATCATTATCTCAATGGGAAAGGTGTGATACACACACATGAATCAAAAAAAATATTAAATATATATTCACATATAAGGAGTTTAACATGAAGTATAGTAGATATATGGAGTTGATGAATGATAATAGATACACAATTCAGTATCACCTTAGAAATGTGAACAATAAAATTCATGCCTTTAGTCAGAATGATTTTTGAACTCTATATTCTTTGATGAAAAAACATGATTAAATGATCAAAAATTTGGTAAATTCATATTTTATAATATTAATGGAAGGAATTATCTAATAAATTTTTAGTATGGAAGTTCAACCATGATTACTAGATAAGATTAAGATAATATAATGATATGGAATTGGGTCACTGAAAAAAATTAATGTCATTTCAGATGGACAATTTATATTTATATCTAAGTTAAAGAAATAATTATTAGATATTTCCTTTAACATATATTTCTGTATAAATATATTTAGTATCATGAAATGAAGGGATCTTATGTAAAATAATGGTGGGATAACATTAATTGACAAATAACTAATTATCTTTTAAAGTATCTTGTATGTTATCAAGCCAAAGTTTAGTGGATATTTCCAAAAGTGATGATACAACCATTTCTAGTATTATAATGGAAGATGGAAAAAATCATAATTGATTTTCTTTCAATAATATTACAAGGAAATAAATGGGTGATAAATTTATTTTGGATAGGTCGATCAATTAATAAAGTTAACACAATTCATAACAATATGGGAGAGTCTTTCACTTATCTTATTTACTAAAATCTATATATGGGAAGTGATGAGGCTTCATGGTTCACTTATATCTATTATATCTGATTATGATCATGGGTTACATAAAACATTTGTAAGAGTGTTAAATTGGTTATAAGTAAAAACATACATTTTACCATTAATTACTACCCTTAAATTAGTAGAAAATCTAAATTACTACCCAAACATTAAAACACATTGATTTTTTTATCACTTGATTTCCATGGAAATTGGAACCAATAAATTCAATTTATAAAATCATTATATAATTATATATATCATTTGAGAATTATAATTTCAATTTATAAGGATATCTGTTGAAATAAATGAAAAATTACATTCTATTAGTATGTAGTTGTAGTGTGAAAATATCTAGGGCTATAATTTATTTTAGAGACTATAAATAGCACAATGATTATTTGAAAACATATAAAATCATATCAAATAAATTTTATGAAAAAAACATATATATTTAGTTTTTTATGTTAGTGATCGAGTATTTTTGATAATATAACCTTGGTATAGAATCAAAAGGTTTGTAAGGGAAAGAAAGCTAAGCCTGAGGTATATTATCCCCTTTGAAATATTAGATTGAGTAATAACAAAGGATTATCTATTTTCCTTTCCACCAAACCTTTTGTAAGTACATGTTATCTTTCATGTATCTATTCTATGGATGCATATTCCAAACCCATCATATACACTTTATACTAATGTTGTACAAGTGGAACCTACTTTATCCTAAATGGAGGAACTAATTCAGATTCTTGAACAGAGGTAGTAGTTAATATAAAATTAAATATACAAACAAGTTAAAGTTATATGGCTGAACTATAATTTAATATATAAACATTTGATAAATGAAGAAAAATTACCCTAAATTATATTAGATATATTGGGGTGGGTTTACTCGACCTCTCTATCATTCAATAAAAAGATCATATATCCAATGCATTTTTACCAACCCCATAAAAGATCCTTCCCTAAATTTATCCTTATAAAGTGATTCAATTCATCATTAAATTGGTAATATATTTAAACGGCCCTATAAACATATTTTTAATTGGTTATTTTTATAATATAATCTACACTATTAAGACCATATTCTTTACTATATTTATTAATGTGCATTTGACTAGTATTTTTATATCATCAATTTACTAATTATTTATTATATTTACATACATAACCCTTACCCATGGGCTACCCTTGATCATGGATACACATTGTAAATTATTTATGTTCATTACTAGATGTATTTATTAATATTAAAGTCTAATAATTTTCTATTAAACATGTTATCAAATAGGTATATTCAGTTATATATCCATTTAATGCATTGAGTAATGTTTCATCATTAGAGATACAATATAAATAGAATGATGGCCTCTCTACAAGACCCATTATTATAACATTAATTTAGTTGTTATCCTTGTCATTGGATATCTTTTGACCACATTTCTATGATATTCAAGTTATCGTACATTACTTAGTTATAATTTATTTCATATGTTTCACGCTTTATCCATTGTTTTATATCATATTATATTGAGTTATTATTTTTTAAATTCTAGCATGATTTTTATTAGATTTACTCATCTATTTATATCATCCCATTACTTTCATTTAAAATTTCCAATAAGGTGTGTATATTATGAAGCATTGTTTGATTATAAATTCATATAAATATCAATATTATGTTTTAAATATGTATTATCATATTATTTCCCATATATTTTATCTTAGTTACCTAAATACAAAACTTAATGATTTTAAAAATAATTTTTTACATAATAAATTTTATGTTATATACTGAATGATATTATTTTGAGCACCATGTTTAGGAGAATGTGCCATGGTTGTTCCATACTAAGAATGTATATATACTGAATCCTACTTATTTTATCATTTTTAGATACATATATTTTTTGTTGATGGTATTTTGTGGAAAAATTATCTTTGATTGCAAGGGTGTTGACTAGAGTTTGGAGTTAGGTATTTTTTGCACATACCACACTGGTATACTAAATGTTTATTGTCTTTTGGGATTGAGGTTTGTGATTTTTTTACTTATGTTTTTATATTCATTTATGTCATGGAATAACATATATATTGATTATGATATTAATTGATCATGAATATTTATATCATTCATATTTTAGGGTTTTATTTTTTTATTATTCCATTTTATATATAGTAAATGCTTTTCATTTTTAGTTTTATACCGTCGATGTTAGTCTTCAGTCCCAAACTTATTTAAGGAAGGATTGGGGTTACACTCTTATTCTCATCAATAATATAGGGAGGGGTTATAACATAATGGGGGGAGGATTATGTTAAAATAGTGATTTGGACTTATAACCTTGGATTATTATGTCAGGTTAGTAAGATCATGGAATATATAGTCCTTTTATGGGAAATGAAATAGAGAAACTAGAAAGGGATATGAAATCTTATGCATTCCTTTGAAAATGCAGGGATCATTTATTAAATACACCTATAGGATGATTTTACTTCTTATAATTTATTTTTTGGGTTTGATAAAATGCATGATATAGTTACATATTGTTTATTTTGATCATGTGTGCTAAGTATAAATTTATGGTTTGTATGGTATAAAAGAAGGGATATTTAAATTTATTATATTAATATCCTCAGTCATTGGTAAAATTAATATCTTATATTCTTCTATAGAAATATTATTTAGACATTTTATCATAGTTTATATTTTAGGGAAGTAATCACTTACTATATAATAGAGGGTTGACCTGAAGCTCATAATGACGAAAAAAGAATTATGTATAGATTTATATATAACACCCCATGATTTTAAAAGAAGAAAATAATGTTTGATAGTGTACATGACATGTAAAAAAATGATTAGAAGATAATATAACACCTTAATACTATATGATATTTTTATTTTTAAATAAATTCAATCTCTTTGATACATTTTTATGCATAAAATAATAGGTTTAAACAAAATGTGATGCTCTACTAAAATATTATTATTTAAACATATTCATTATAACCTGCACATTATATTATAAGGTATGAATATGAATAAATAAATTTAGAAAATTATATGGTTTACACATGTATAAAATTTACTCAATGTTAATATATTTATTATTAATATAATTAGAATCATTTGATTGAAAAAGGAATTTTTTCTAGAGAACTGTATTTTTCTAAAAGGTGGTTTAGTCATGCTTTTCACACATTATTTAAAATTATTTTTTCCCACCGTTAAAATATTTATTTGAAAAAATAAAATTCATTTAAGAAATATAAATATAAAAAATATATTTTCATGATTTTTTGTGATTTTTCTAAAAAGTTAATTTTTTTGAAGAATATTGGAAAATAATGATTTATATAGAAAACTGCGTTCTCATTAAAATTATTTACATGGTTAAATTTTATTTTAAATTTGTTTTAAAGTAAAAATAGATTAGTTAGATAAATCTATAACTTATTGATTCATTTTAATCAATTTATTCTTAAGTTATGATATGAAACCTTTTTAAACATTCAAACATTTTTCTTTTGAAAAATTATTTTTTTGACACATCTCTAGATTATATTTTAAATTGATTTCTAACACTTCTATGAATTGAATTTGTAAAAATGGATTCCATATTTTTATTCTAAAAAATTATACTATATAATACAATCAAATTTGTTTTTGAACATAATGTATATTGATAAAAAATTAATTACAGAAGTTACGGTAAAAATGTGTTTTCTAAGGGTAAAACAAAGAACATAATGGTTAAAATGACATAAAACATATCCAAAACACATTAGATGGACATATTTTGACATTATCAAATCAATGGTTTGATTATTACCCTTTTTTGAGTCTTTTTTCATGAGAAAAATGTGGTAATCACTTTTCTAAAAATTATCAAGTGTGACCTCTTCACCACTTATAAGACATGACCCTCTCCTCTCCTCTTCACTCTTGAAAACCCGTTTGATTCATCCAATAATAAAAAAATACATTAATTAATCCTCTACAGTCACCCTAGATTCATTTTTTGTACATAAATATATCATAGTAATTCTTTTGTTGTAAACCTAAAGAAGTTTCTCGAAAAAGATGTAACATTATTAAGTGAGAATTTTAATTTTATTTCTTATTCCACCTCCTTAAAATATTATTCCGTAATTATAATATAACAGATACATTACTTAAAATATAATTATATATTATTATGGTAATTCCATGACATATATACTTATCCACTACTATTATATTGAAAAAGAAAATGTTGATCATGGATAAAGTGGACTACTCCCTCATGAACCAATGTAGTTTTTTCCATCTCCAACATTCAATGATAGATAAAATGATATATTTAATATATTTATATGATATTTATTATATTATTATATTCCCATAATTATTATATTATGTATAACTTCTTAACTTTCATTCTATAGGTGATAAAATAATGTTGCTCTTGTGTATGGCAGACTATCGCCTCGTGAAATGATGTGATTCAGTTTTCACTTACACTTTTAATGGAAGGTATTATGCATAAAGTTAATTAATATATGTGAAATTTTTACCAAAAAATACTTATGGAAATATAATATCATATCTAACTTTATACCATTCTATCCATTGCAAAAAAAATAGCAATTCTCATGTGTACGTGTGGAATATCGATTCTGCATAGCGATGTGAAATGTTTTTCATTTTATTTATATGTGGATAATATAAATGATTTGTTTGATTTATATAAATTATATATATTAACTAATAATGATTTTAGTATTTTGATACAATATTTATTTTCCTTTCATTCCATATGTCAATAAAAATGGAAATAAAATTCATCTGTACGTATGACCTACCGTCTCCATGAACGATGTAATACATTTTCTATCTCCAACTTTAATAGATTAATATAAGTAAATTTAAAGTGAATATATATGATATTTATATCAAGGTTAAAATTCTATATATGATGTAACCATGAGCAAAGTAAAAGGGAAAAAATTAATTAACCGTAACATACATGAAAAATGAAGCAATTATTACCCGAAAGAGTGATTTAAACAAATAATGTTTAATAAAAAGGTCATAGAAGACTATAATTAAATAATATATGGTATGAGATATATGATTATGGTTTAATAATGGATTTATTATAAACTTATATTTATTATATAGGATATTTTGAGACATACAAAGGAATTCGAATCTGAGGTAAGGGTTTCTCATCCCACTTTTACTTCCATGAGACATATGCCATATTCACAACATATTCCTCTGTATAGTGTTTATATTTCCCCTTTTGATATGTTATATCATGAATATATTTCAATTCATGGTATTTAATGTTTAATTTTAAGTTAATTCTTTCATGGAGATTATTATTCCAAATTTACGAAATTGGTAAGGGTTTATTTCACAATCTCATCATTATTCAGGATTGTTTTTGTATAAGTATCCATTGGGGGAATTATTTTGTATTTATATAATATAAATATATATTATTATTATATGTTCATTCATAAAAATTTTAATTTATATTTCTATTTTACAACTCTTTGGTTCTTAAAATGATTTAGAAAATATTTTTATGAAAATATGATATTTTCTTTGATTGAAAACCTTTTTCCAGCAAATTCCACATTTTATAAAAGTATTTTCAAAAATGTTTTTAAAATTATCCAAATTATTTATTAAATTAATTTTTACCTACGTTACATTTTTTTAAATAGTTTAAATAGAATATTTATTTCATTTTCTAAACAATTCCCAAAAGGATTTTACCAAAAATGAGAAAGAAATATATTTTTTACGTGTATGACATGAATGATATTTTTCGAAGACATGTCCATTAGTTGTTTTAAAGAAAAATTTATAAGTTTCAAAATTCGTTTTTAAAATTAAATTGTTTTCAAAAAAATTGTGAACTTCTTTTAATGGAGTTTTTCAAATTGAAAATGTTATTTTCCTAAATAATAATTTAACAGATCTATTTTTGGTATTTCTAGTCATCAAGGACATAAAACCTTTATTTTACTTTTGATCTATAAGAAATATGTTATATTGATACACTAATTATTATTTACCTGGATGGTTTATCATTAGTTTGACTAAGTTATACTATTTGGATACAATTATCCATATTAGTCTAAATGGTTTGTGATTATGTTATTAGTTGGGGTTAGTATTAACATTTCATTTGTTAGTTTTTCAAATTTAATTTTTATATTGATTATGTTTCACCCCTATAATATGAGGAATTCATTAAACTTATATAGTGTTGGGTGGGGCTCGAAATTTCATTTCCCATTGATGTAGGGGTATGTATCTTGAGACAAATTAGTTTACCAAATTATATGGGGTTTTACTGCATATTTAAACTATCTCGTGAATGGTCTTGAGATTATATTTCAATGTTCTAGCATTATGAATTCCCCAACTATGAGATAATTTATTTATTTATCTGTAATTATTAAATTAGATAAAATATCAATAGATATGTTTCAAGATCATGTGATTATGTATATGGATTTATTTGATCATCTGTTATTCCTACCATATTATGCCCAATTTATCGAATAAATTACATGTGTTGTTGTTGATTAGATTTTCATATTGATTATTCATTATTAATTCATATCTTCCACTATAATCCTACCTTTACTAATAATTTTAGATCACTCATTTCTTATATTTTTTTTCTTAGGATACCATGATTTTTTTATGATTGATATGCAGGGAAATATTAAGAGGAAATATATAATTATCAATGAAAAAAACTATCGATATTTTATGTTTTCAATTGTACTATAAATTTAAATTATGTATCTAGTTTACAAAGACTACTAAACTACCTAGACCTCAGATATATGATTCCATTTATCATATTACAATGTAATAAAGTAACCACCAACTCCAGGATACTAGGTTTGGGGTATTTATAGTACTTATTAGAGGAAATTTAGTTTAACTATGGGTACCATATTTAGGAAAACATAGATTATAGAATATGACCGTATGATATACATTGAGTATAAGTATAAAAAATATCATAATAATATATTAAGGTATATATTATGTAATTTTTTCTAACAGTGCATCCCTTCCTGGATAATATAAGTGGATGAAGTTCATGAACTGCTATACCTAGGGGTAATTTGTCTGAAAAAGGCATAGTGGTCTTGACTCAAGAATTACCTAGTATATTATAATGGGCCTTACTACACCCATGGATTGACACTAATAGGGATATGATTTGGATAATTTTCAATTTCATTACAAACTATTATGAATGATTTGGAAATTCTTCCATGAATTGAAACGTTTATGATAGAATCCATGTTTATGATTATGATATTTGACATGGATAAAATTTTAAATTTAGGTTAAGTGTTTCAATAGTCATATTATTACACATTATGAAACATAATGTTAAAAAATAATCTAATTTATTCTGTTATTTAGAAATCAATACTATTGTATGGAATGGGGAATCTATTAATTCATTTAATCCAATGAGTGAGGAAGATTGTTTCTTTGGTGTGATTAAGCCAATATTTTGAAAGGATCTTGTCTTCTAGACATTCTCATCATACGAGGACATAGTATCATGTGCTATCATGATAGAGAAATAATTATCTAATAACTATAACTTTTAAGTAAAATTATATAAGAAGAGGATATAAGAGAAAAAATAGATAGGGGATAAAGGGGAATAAGGGTTTTCCTATATGTGATAATTGTGGAATAAAGCACCCTGGTTTTTTCATGAAGGGGATGATAGTTTTCTTCAAGTGTAGAGAGAATCTAAATCAGGTCTGTGAATGAAATGGTAAGAATGAATTCATTTATGTCTAGTTTTTTCAATGTTAGGATATGGGGGACTATGAAAATGAATTCCCCAAGACTCAATGGAATATATACCTTATAAGAATCTATGGGATCAAGTCCAACTTATTCTATTAGTATTAATGTAGTGAAATGATTACTGTGATTGAGCTTTAATTCAAGAATTATATTATAAGATTTTTTTATCAATGATATTCTGTGTCACAAACCTGACTTCTTTTAAATTAATTTTTCATTTAATTTCCATCCTTACTTTTTGATGGTGGTTTTCCATGAATTTTGGTGAAAATGTTGGGTTTTCGAATTTTAGGCCAAACCATGAGCCCATTTTCAGATTTCAAATTAATTTTTTTTCTTTTATAACTACTTTATTTTTAATCATTTTACACACATTAAACTTCCCAATTGGAATACCCTAGTATAATAAAACCACTATATCAATTTTTACCCCATAAGCATCCATAAAAATGATGGATTTGGGTTTTTTATTAAGGTGTTGGGACAGCCTGAAAGCCCATTTCTTACATTAAATAATTTTTTAATTATTTAATATATCATTAAATATTAATGTTTTGTTTCCGTTATTCTAACTCTCACCTGATCCCACTTACCCAAGCCTCATCCCCATGCTCTGATACCCCTCTTTGAAGCTCATTTTCATCGAGAATTTGGACAAAACATATCTGGATTTAAAAAATCACCCATATTTGAAGAGGTAAATTGATTCTTTTATAACTCCCTCTATTTTTACTCTTTTTATCCAATTCGAGTCCCTACATGACCTCCTCATCCTTATTTGAATCTCCCATTCATTTATAGTTATTTCTGAAATTTGGATACTGGTGTATTTGGGTCGTTTTCATCAAGATTTATTTAGGTAAGTGTTTCTATCATCATTTCCTTCTTCCTCCTTAGGGTTTCCTCCTTGTTTCATGAATTTCAAGAGTGCCAAGAAGTTAAGGTTTATACCTGGTTTTTGATTTTGAGTCTTTTTGGTTAAATATTATGGTTTAGGGTTCGTTTTCACTTTCTTGTGGTGCATCATAGGTGTGGTTTAGGTTTCACTCGAAGTTTCAGGGGTTTTGACTCAAAAGGTAGGTGATTCCATGTGTAACCATTTCTTGATGAGTTAGTTTCCCTAGTTTAATGATTTTGAATGTTCCTCATATGTTATTTATGGTGAAAAAACTATTTTTGATTGATTTGTTTATGAATTTTATTCTATAGTTTCATTTTGATTTTAATTGTGTGTATTTCCATGTGAAAATCTTGTGGAATTATTTTGGTTATTCTCTAACATATTCAAGTGGTTTCATAAATGTTGTTTAGGCTGTCAGATTTGGTAGGGTCTTGTTTTGAATTTGGGTTTTAAAGAGGGTTTCTAATGGGTTTGATTTGCAAAACATTTTTATACTTATTGAGTGTATTTTATGAAAATGTGTGTTTTCATATGTATATTTGGTGGTTTTATTTGAGGTAATTTTACTACACTTGTGAGTGGTTTAGAAAATGACTCTAGGGCTTCCAATTTTATTTTGGGTTCATATTGGTATGATTTTGGTCTTGAATGAGGGTTTCAGAAATGGGTTTTATGTGCAACCCATGGTTATACCTCTTGGAATGGTTGTATGAATATTGTAAGTGATTTAATGAGTTACACAAAGTATGAAAAGGATTATTATGAATAGCTTTTTTGGTATTATGTTATTTAAATAGGTTTTTAAAAGATAATTTGGTCATTTGTGATGTAAAATGTTTTGGTAAAGTTATCTAATTTGTCTAAGTAATTTATGAAATTGTGATGTGGGTGAAAAACATGTTTGTGGGATGTTTTTTGTTAGCGTGATGTGAAAAATGGATTTTTTATGAAAATGGTATTTTTTAACATGTGAGTTGGTTGTTATGTGATGTTTACAATCTTGGGAAAATTTTTATAAAATTATTAATTTATTTTTTGAATTTTGAAAGATATGAAAAATGTGTTGTGGGCCTTTTTTGGTGTGAGTATAATTTCAAAATGCATTTGAATGAAAAGTGAATTTAGTGACTTGTGTGATGTACATGTTGGATGTTTGGTGAATTTATGATGTAGAATCGCTATTTTCATGTGAAAATTATATTTCATGGCTTGTTGAACTTGTTTGATCACAAGAGTGAAACTCGGGTATCTAGGTGGGTGGATGTTTACAAGTATGCTTGTGATCCAATGGGGTTTGGCCTAAGTTTCACATATCAAGACTGACACATAAAACACTAACTATATAATGATGATGATGATGATTGGGTATCACTAGGTTAGGGGTATGTTCCCTACTAGTGGCTCATACATGTGAACAAATATAAGTGATTGTTAGTATCACAAAGATACGAGGTACCTAGGACCCACAGTGAGCTGGTGCCTAGGGGTTATTTTCCATTGCTTGTGCTCATCAGTTACTTTGTTCTTACCGTTATTATATGGTATGATTGGTTGAAAAATTAAGTAGCATTGGCATCTATTTTAAAAGTGTGGATTCTTTAAATTAGACCATATGAAAACTATTTTTATTTAAAGTTGCATCTTTTAGAAATTGTATCTAGGAATTCATGTTTTGAAAACTTAAATGATTTAGGTCACTAAATGTTTATCACATGGAATATCTTACTAGTGGTATCCTACTGGGATTTGGATCACACCCTACTTACACCATTGGGTGCAAGTAGACTAGGTTTTTTTGTCACAGGTTTGGGAATAGTTTTTAGTGCTAATGGTTTGTGTTTATAGTAGGTCCTTCATGGTTCTGTCTTATGGAGATGGCTTGAGGGCGGTGCCTCTTGCTATAAGGATGGTTCTTGGGTTGTCATTTTTTGTTTTACCCATTTTTTATATTCTCTGATATTTGATTTAAACCAAGTAATTCCATTGTGAAATTTTGTAATGGATGGTTTCATTTGAAAAATACAGATTTGTTTTATTGGGTTTTTTTTATTGTTTTAAGTTTATAAACATGGGTAAATAGTTCCCAATTTTGATTTTATGATGCCCGAGAACTTGTGCTAGCTCGTAACGATTTGGAACTCCCATCGGGCCTTGTCGTGGACCGTGTCGGGTGCCGGTTTTGATGGAGACCAGATCTAGTTTGTGACATTCTGGTTATAATAATTATGATATGTATATGGATTATACTAAAGTAATTTTTCATTATGTACTTGATAGAATATGTAGAATTGTACCAATGATCAAGAAAAGTGATTCAGTGGCAGGTTAAACTTCCAGGAAAACACATGATTGAGGGAATATAACCCCTAATACATGCTCTATGTTTTGATAATAATGATAAAGATATGTTTATTGGATAGTATTATTGGCCATAAAATTATCTAGTGATCTTATGGTTCGTGTTATCTTTTTTGGGTTTTACTATATGTTGGGATTTATGGAATATTTTTTAACACCTGGGATTTTATATTTGAAAGAATTATTTTTTAATGATGGTTTAATAGTGATCAAGGTATTCACATATTTGTAATGTGACATTAAGTGTCACTTGATATTGTTGAGGGAATATAATAATCATTTAGTGACCTTCCTAGTAAATTTTTAGGATTATAATTTGGTTAGACATATTTTCAATGAGCATAAAGGTTAACCATTAATTAAATCGAATAAGTTGAATTTTGAGAGTTACTGTTGATGAATTAGAGATGTAACACCCCAAGAATTTAAAAGAATAAAAATATATTCAATAGTTTAAAGGGTATGAAAAATTTATTTTACATTACAAGACATGAAACAATGTTTTTCTTAAATATCTTGAATTACATGCAAGACTGAGTTTTACATAACCATAATATACTATTAATATTATTATTTAACAAGATAGTTATCACTTAAACATTAGAATGGAATGTATGGACATGGTTAACTGAATTATGAAAAAAATTGTTTACAGATTTCTATATAATGAAATATTTAGTGACCTTTTAGTTATAAATAAAAATAAATACCTCTTTAAAATAAAATAAATTCCTTTTTTGAAAATCGATTTAAATATGCACAAGTGTGTTTTATACCAAAAAAATACAAAATTCACCCTTGTTAGATAATATTAATTAAATTTATATTTAATTAGTTAAATATTAAATTTAACATTCATTCTATGTGTTTTCTATACAATAGATAAAATTAAATCCAATTTTATGCTTAAAAAGTGTATTTTTTCTAAAAAACAATTTTTTCACCTTTTTTATGGCTCACTTATTTTAAAACTAATTTTTGGTCATTTATTCATTTTTATTTGAAACAAATAAACATAATTTTTCAATTTAAATTATCCAAATTATATTTAGGAGAATTTTTTGTATTTTTCAAAAAATATTTTTTTTTCAATGAATAGTGAAAAATACAGATTTTTGTAATTTTTTTTCTTTTAATGATTTAAGTTATATAGAACTCTCAATATTTTTTGAATATTTTTTAATGTCAAAAAATTATTAATTAGTTATATTAAACCCACATAATTACTTTTTAATCAAAATTTCATTGATATTTAATATATGTTTGTTTTGTAGGTTTAAATACGAGTTTTTCTAAAAACTGTTTTGAAATGAATAATGTTTATCCTTTTTTATTAATTAAAATTATCCATAACAGGTAATGTTTTAAATTAAAAATATATAAAATATATAATTAAATATTAATTTATTTTCATATAATGATTATTATTATTCATAGATTTAATATAGAATCATCGTTTTCAATAAAAATACTCTTCTAAAATTCCTATTGTCTCACCGTATCTGCAGGAATAATTTTAAATTAAATTCAACCATATATTTTATTTTAATTTAAAAAAATTTATTAAATAATTTTTTATCATAATAATTTATACTACCTAATAAGTAAAACATAATTTTTTACATAACCAATTAGTGAAAATAATTATAATTAATTACAATGATTAAGGAAAAACCAGTTTACTTAGTGGTTGAACATAGAATATAAGGTTTATATATGACCCAAATTATAAAAAACTAATTTGATATACAAATTTATCACCTTATGACCCTATTCACAAAATATATGAGTTTTTGGGAATCCTTTCCAAAAATTTACCCATATAATAAGTTAAAAATGAATATGACAAAAAAATGTACCTTTCTTTGTTTTAATTTTTATAAAGCTTTGCGGATAGAGAAAAACTAAATAGTTTTATTTATAAATATTATTTTGAGATATAGATGAAATTTTTGTTATAATAATTTATCTTTAATTTTTATGGATGATATAATTACATTAAGTGCTTAATAAACACCAATACATACAATATTTAGTTAATAATAAAATAAAATAAATTATACTAAAATCATTAAAAGCGAAGTAAATAGAATGAATTAAGGTATTTAATTATTATTTTTAGATTAATATATCATGTTACATAGGTTTTTAAACAATATATTCCAATACCATCATTGTCTTGATATTTTTATGTTTAAATTAAATGAATAATATCAAAATTTACATTAATTTTATTTTATAATAAATGATATTTTTTAATTAATATAACATTTATAAAAATTATATCTTCTATCAATTTATTTGTAAATATTAATAAATATCATGTATGGTCTATTAATGGGCCAATTTTTCTTTCCTAATGAATATATTGACCATTAAATAGTAAAAAACTTGGTTTTCACAGTTAAGGTTAAAATGGTGTTTTTGAGAATAACATGATCTTATGTTAAACTTAATTGTTTAAAAACATAGTATATTCATTTAATAAATTTTTATTACATATTTAGAATCATTGGGTTTAAATTTTCTTATAATTATCAGTTTAATTTATCCTTATGGATAACTTTTCTAGGTTAATATTGAGTATACTTATAGTGTAAGTAACAAAATAATAAAAATAATTTTTTGGTGTAGGAATTTATTGACAATTATTTTACTCCACTCCATTATGTTTTAGTTATTTAACCACATGAGGCAACGAATATTTCCCAATAGTGAATACTTTTTAGTTTTTACAACAATGCCACTCCCCCTAAACTATCTAAAGGCACTCAGTCTCCCCACTTCTTCACACCTCTTAATTATTTTGGATCATCCAAATGCTAACCAAATTAATTAACAACTTACAGAACCTCATACTAGAAAAATAATTTTTTTAATAAATCAAACCATTCATTTTTTAGTGCAAACCTAAGGAGGATACCCAGATAATAGGTAATGTTATTCTAAAAGCATTACTATTTTATCTCCTTATCCACCTCCTTCAATTATATTTATATCATGATTATATAATAAAATACATATATTATATATACTCATATTTTTTATGTTAATTTTAATAATTATAAAAACACAAAATTTCATCAAATGGGTTATGGAGTCATCATTTATGTGTACAACGGACTACCACCTCGTGAACTGATGTCGTTAATTTTTCTATTAACACCTTTAATGGTTTGTAATAATGATGGAAATACTTTTTATATGTGATATTTTTGATATTATTATTCTTATATAATTATTATAAAACACATACGTTCAAGATTTCCATTTTTGGGACTATGATAATGTTATTCGTGTGTACGACGGACTACCGCCTCACGAAGTGATGTGATTCATTCAAACTTTACATGGAATCTATTAAGGTTGTGTTTAATAAAATTATGTGATATACATGAAATAAAAATAATAATGTAATTATGTTATATATATATATATCATTTAGTTTCCTTTCATTCAATACTACATGAAAATAGAAATAGTGTTCAGTCATATATATGGCCTACCATCAACATGAACAATATATTTCATTTCCTATCACAAAATTTTATAGATTTCTATAAATAAATATATAATGGATATATATGATATTTATATCATGGGATACATGATGGATATTATTAAATAATTATTTAAGTTAGTGGACCAAAAATAGAAATTGAAAATATATACTAAAAACAATTGGGTTATTACCTGATACGTAACTTTGACATGAAATTGTTAAAAAAAGGGTAATAAAATTTCATAGTAAAATCATGTATGATATTAAAAATATTAATATGGTTCTTTAATAAGTTAAAAACATTTTTAAAATCACTATAAATTAGGTTAAATCTTGTTCTACTAAAAGGATGTGTGAGGTAAGGGTTTTCTCATCTCACTTTTATTTCTGTGAGATATATTCCATTTTACCCACTTATTTTTGTTGTGTTGTATATAATTCCTAGGAATCTGATTTATTATTATTATAATTAAATTTATGGGGATTTAAATATCCATATTATGATCTCTCTTTCATGTGGATTATGGTTTCAATTTTTCCAAAGCGGTAATAGATTTTTTGTCTCAATTTCCCTTTGTTATGTTATACACCTATCTTCTTTTATGAGGTATATATGATGCACCTTTGAAAATTTATATCATGAATCTCATTATTTTCATGAAATTATGTGTTTCATTTAATTTTATTATTTCAGGGGTCTTACAATTCAATGTTACCAATATAGTAAGAGTTTCATTTTACAATCTAATCCTTTGTTATGATTATTTGTGAATAAGTATCCAATGCTGAAATCCTATAATATAACTCTAAATAATTCTCATGAATTATAATTTATTATATTTATTTCAAGATAATACATTTTTTCATTTCATTTTTCAATCTCTATATACTCAATATTTCAAAATATTATTTTTGTGGAAAATTTTCTTTTCGAACGAAACCTCTTTTTCTTCCAAACCAATGTTTTCTTTAAAATGTTTTAAAATATTTTTTTCAAATATAAAAGGATATTTTCTTCATGAAATGTTTAAATTGTTTTTAAAATATGAAATTATAATATTTCATGGTTATTTTCAAATAAAACTATTTTCAAAATGATTTATTTTTTAAAAAGTGATTTTCAAAATGAAAATGATATTTTCCTCATGAATGTATTTAATGATATTTTTATGGAATTTCCTTTCATAAAAGGGAAAGACTCATGCTGTAACTTTTCCTCAACTAGGGATATTTTTTATTTATACCATCCTCTTTATTCCATTGGATGGATTTTGATTATTTCAAAGAGAATGTTATGAAACGAACTTATTTTACATAGGTTAATCGTGTTTCAAAGATATTGTTATAGAACCCGTTTAATTTCCACCGATTAATCATGTTCTAAAAATGATAAAGTTTGTTTTGGTGAGTTATAACGAAATGAATTTTTTATGTTATTTATTAATTTTTTGGTTCTTTGATATTATAAATTATTGGTGCACCCAGATTGCATCAAGCAATCCTGTTATATTTTTACTTGGTTGGCTTAGATAGTGTTGGGTAAGATTATTACAACATAAAATGTGGTGGCCTAGATAGAACTAGTTATTCCCATTATATCTCAACTTTGGGTGGCTAATATATCATCAAGTATACCCAGCACAACTTAACATGGGGTGGCCTAGATATCATCGAGTAAGCCCGTAATATCTTAAACGATGGGTGTTCCTATATAACAATCTAATGCACTGGGTAATGATTGTGTTCTCTGGAGAATTATATTAGAAGTTGAAAATATGGTTATTATAATTTTTAAGTGTTATTTAAGGGTTATATTATATTATTTTTCAAGATACCAATATGTTTTATCTATGTTTTTTATAGGTTTATAATGTTTCATTGATAATGATTGATATCACGTGGCACATGATTATTGATTATTATGAATATTTGAATTTTTTAATTCCTTATTCCATTTTTCATGTTTAATGATTCTAGTATTGATGTGCATGAATATTAATATGTTATAATCATGCACTTTGATTATTTCATCATATCCTCAACTTATTCTGATGCACACTAATGACATTTATTTGTTAATGATTATGTTTTCCCTTACAAAGAATTTAGGCTCACACATATTATTCTTCCTTTTACCTAGTTTATAAAGAAATAGGTTGAATGAATTATTTATAGATGGGATTTCATATGGATGATGATGATTTTTTAACGTGAAAAGGAAAAGGTGGGTTAAGTGGGAGAGATGGTCGTTTAAATTCATTTGAAACGTTTATATAAGGCCCCGACCTTAAACCTTACTTAATATAAAATTAAACAAATAATTCACATTGAGGATGTTTTCAGGTTTAGAGTTTTATAGAATTAGGACATAACTATTACATCTCAAAAGATTACAAAGTAGACACTTCCAATAAGTTTCCATAAAATAAAAACTCTTAAAAAGAAACATGTTTAGTTCCATGTTTTAGATATCATGACTTTTCTTTAATCCCATCCTTGACCCAATTCCACATTAAGTCCTGTGAAGAACATTTCAAAAACGTAGGGTGAGCATAAAAAGCTCAGTAAGGGATACAGAAAGAATAAAAACTGTTAGTTTTTCAAAACAACAAGTAAACCATGTATAATTTATCAAAGTAATACCTTTCACCTTCATGAAGTAGTAAAAACTCTTCAATGAATAAAAGATCATTACTTATCCTTTTGTAACCAAAATATTACCATAAAACCCATATAAAGAACACATAACATATAAAGGTAACTTGGGACATAAACATACTTAAGTGGAATAACCATCCGGTCGACTTCCACACATATCACTTAATGAAATAGCCATACAGCCGACTTCCATACCCAATGCATTTGAGGCTATAACGTAACCACCCATCCTGGTATTCATGGCACCACCCTTCATATGGTTTATCACGTAACCACCCGTCAAATGTTCAAGTACCATTATAAAATCATAAGACATAAAAAAAATATAATGGAAAGAAAAAATTTCCACACTTTTTTACAATATATCACTTAAATTTATTGACATAAAAAATCCATTATGAATACACTTTTCAATACCAAAATACATAAAAGAGTATATGGTATTTATTTCATTTTAAAAACATTACGGCTTGTTGAGGAATCCAAAGACCAAATAATACTCACGGCGGCGGAAAAGGTCGTTGTCACCGCGTACGTTAAAAGAAACATTCCTTTTTGTCATTTTGTAAAACGCTTTGTAGAAAAAGATTCCTTTTGTAGAAAATTAAAATTCAGAGGGGTTTATACACTGTATAAAAGAAAGCCTTGTATTGGAACAAAATATGCCTCAATGAAAGGAGATTGAGATGATGTACCTTACCTCATGTCCGACATGACTTGATTGCTCTTTAATCTCCTGAATAATAAACTAGTGTTAATTTATACTTGCTTAAGAACCTTTTTCAAGCTTACTATTCTTTTTATATCAATTATTTCCTTGTTATAAGCATTATGTAATAATTTAAGTTAATAATGTTTGTTTTGTCGATATCTGGTTCATAAGTCAAAAATGGACTTCTTACAATTACATGTTGTTTATGTGGTCAAAGGTTCATTATATCCAGAATTATATTCATGATTTGGATATCATATATATCATATATATTCAGCATATACATGTATTTACAATAGTACATAACATTTAGTGGTAAGAAATGAAATGCACCGTTCATGGAGATGGTAAGTCATACGTACGCATGAACACTACTTTCATTTCTATTTCATATTTAATGGAGTAAAATCATAGTGATTTAAAGGTATATTATAATTCTAGTATAATATCATATATAATATCATTAACTCTATTCTTTAAATGTCCCACATATGGCATGAACGAATGAAATCACTTTGAGGGGGCGGTAGTCCGCACTTCCTAAAATGAAATTATCATGTTTACCCACAATGGAAACCATAAAGGTATGCCACAAATGAAAAATAAAGAAGCATAATGAAAACATAAACATAATATATATCATATATAAATAGAGTGACATCTTAATGGCCACCATGAAAGGTGTTAAAATAAGATTGAACAATCATCGTTTCGTGAGGCAGAAAATCGCCAACCACAGAAACAGTATGTTCTTTAACCATTAGATGAGGGTGTGTGTAGGTGTAGCTCTAATAATTCTCATAAAAACATCCTAGTATATTGAAGATACTTTTTTTGTTACAAAAGAAAGGAATAAAAAAAGTTTACGGGGTTTGAGAAGCAAAAAAAAACATAAGAACACAAGAGAAGACACTGCCTTTAAATCGTGTAACTCTTTTTGATTTGAGCTCAATGGCTTCCTTGGAAAGACTTCTTCCCAAAGTGAGGCTTCTAAGAGTAAGAGAGGGATGTGGAGAGACAAAAT
This sequence comes from Viscum album, assembly GCA_963277665.1. Classification (NCBI taxonomy): domain Eukaryota; kingdom Viridiplantae; phylum Streptophyta; class Magnoliopsida; order Santalales; family Viscaceae; genus Viscum; species Viscum album. Next base: position 2,067,448,507 of record OY728131.1, read on the forward strand.
GGGCAGGGTTTGGCTGAAACAAAGGCTTGAGAGGTGTGGGTAAGGTGGTAGAGGTGGGGGCCTTTTATAAGAGAAGAGGAGGGGCACTCTTGGAAAGTTATAAATGTTTACTTTATTATAAAATGCTTTTCAGATTTTAAAGGTCTCAAAATTATATATTTCAAGGATAAGGTGATAAGAGTTATATATCCACCCATACAATAGGTTTTTTACAAGTGTAGGTATTAGAGTTTACATTATCTTTTCATTTTATTTAAATCATTAAATAATGAGGTAATCGCTGCCTCATCATAGTGTCATAAATAATTTAATTTCTAAAAATTATAAAAAAATCATGATGTAGGAAATCTTTTTAGATTTATAATGCATATTTATTGTAAAAAATATGACTTGTATAACCCCATTTAAAAATTGTTTTAGTAAAACAACACATGTTTGTGACATTTTCATTTTAACATTAAATAAAAAGTTATTAATGTCATTTTCCTACCAAAGTGGATCCATGGGGTCCCCAAGTTGTCCCACGGATTTTCTTGGTTGGCCATGAAACATCCAATAAGGGTAAGACAGGTTTAAAGTTCATTTCATATTATTAAAACATTATTTTTACCTTAAATTACACTAATTACCTCTAATTGTGATTAAAAACTTAAAAGTTACTATTCACCAAAAAAATATTTTAATCCCATTGAACCACATTTTACTTCTTAATGACAACCATGTATGTAGGATTTTTGAAATTAAAAACACAAAGGTGGTAAAATTTCATTGAAACCAAAAAATCAGTTTTTTAAGTACCACTTAGTGGTTTCACTATTCATCAAAAATTGATGTTTTTCAGAAAAATACCAAAAATTCACCCTAAGATATATTTGATATTCTGAATTCAAAAATGATGTATATTTTACAAAATTAAAACATATAAGTTGCATTAATTAATTTAATAATTAATTCCCACTGTCAGAACATATAGCGTGTTGTTATCAAACAATATATATCAAAAGATTGACACAAGTTTAAGTCTGATTTCAAAGTGAATTTAATTTCAATGACCACTATTGGATTAAATATTAAAAATATATTCTAATTTAACTTTAAAACCAATTCAAAAGAAAATATAATCAGATTAAAAAATTATATTAAAAAGAGGTTTTGAATTAAAATACAACATTTTTCACTATTCATTAAAAAATGATCTTTATCGGAAAAATACCAAAAATTTACAAAAAGAAAATTTTGATGTCCCAATTATAAATAAGAATTTTATTTGGTCCAATAGAATGTATAAGAGTGACCAAAACTATATTTAATGACAGTTCTCCATCAAAAGGCGATAAGTGGACCTTTAGTGAAAATTAGAGTATATATGCCTAAAATTGAATCTTTTTGTATTTTAAGCCTTTATCCTTTATTGGATGAATATAAAAACATTTAACAAACATATATAATCATATTTTAGTTATTTATATTCATTCCCGCCAATACAACGGCTACGTGTTAACTACCATTTCAAATAATATTATTTTATTACTAGTGTGCAGCGTATGATTTCAAAGAAACTCTTTGTTGCGTATCGGGTACGCTATCGAACATAGCAACCCCTTTAAAGTAAAATTAATATTTAATTCAAAAATATTAATACATATGAAAATGTTTTATTCTTTATTTACCCGGGATGTTTCATCCTTCCCCCCTTTTGGGAATTGCATCCTTGCAATTTTATTCACTTATCAAAATAAGTGGGGGTATTTAACCCTCTTAGAATTTTCAGATTCCCACGTTGCCTCTTCAACCATATGGTTTTTCCAAAAAAAACCTTTACCTAGTGAATTAACTTATTTCGCAACACTTGCTCTCTTCGGTCAAGAATCTGGACTGGTTGTTCTTCATAAGAGAGATTCTCTTCCAACTGAACTACCTCTGGGCTCAAAACATGAGATGGATCTGGCATATACTTTCTCAACATCGAAACATGAAAAACATTGTGTACCTGAGACAAACTCAGGGGTAAAGCCACTCGATAAGAAACTGATCCCACTTTTCCTAGAATTTCATATGGTCCAATGAACCATGGACTCAACTTTCCTATCTTGCCGAATCGCATCACACTTTTCCATGGTGAAACTTTGAGAAAAACATGATCACCTACCTCGAAAGATAGATCCTTCCTTCGGTTATCTGCAAAACTTTTCTGTCTTCTCTGAGATGTTTTCATGTGTTTCTGAATCAACTGAACTTTTTCTAACCTCTCTTCTACCAATTCTGGTCCCATCAGCTTCCTTTCACCCACTTCATCCCAAAAAGCAGGAGTTCGACACTGCTTCCTATATAATGCCTCAAACAGAGCCATCTGTATACTAGAATGAAAACTGTTATTATATGAAAATTTAACCAAAGAAAGATGTTGGTCCCAACTTCCATGATAATCCATCGAACAATCATGTAGCATATCCTCCAAATTCTGAATTGTTTGATCTGATTGCCCATCTGATTAAGGATGAAAAGCTGTACTAAAATTTAATTCAGTACCCAACAACTTCTGAAGCCCTTTCCAAAAGTTAGAAGTAAACATGGGATCACGATCAGATACAATAGAGAGATGAACTCCATGTAACCTGACTATCTCTTTAAGATAAAATTGAGAAAGTTGACCTAGAGATAAAGTCTCTCAAATAGGAAGGAAATGAGCAGATTCAGTCAAGCGATCAACAATAAACCAGATTGTATTATTATCTCGAGATGTCTTCGGTAATCCCACTATAAAGTACATGGATATATTTTCCCATTTCCACTCTGGCACTGGTAAAGGCTGAAGCATCCCTTTCGGTAACTACCGCTCTGCATTAACCTGTTTACAAGTCAAACACTTCATAGTAAAATCAGCAATATCTCTTTTCATTCCATCCCACTAGTAATACTCTCGTGAATCTCTGTACATCTTAGTACTGCCAGGATGAACTGAAAATGTGGAACTATGAGCCTCATATAACAAATCATTCTTCAACTGTGAATTACCAGGCACACATAATCTCTTCCCAAACCTCAAAACACAATCATTATCAATGATAAATTCAGGAAACTTCCCCTTCTGAACCAGCTCTACCTTTTTCTGCAACCCACTGTCTTTCTTCTGCACTTGATTAATTATGTCTGATAGGGATGATCTCACTGATACCTAAAACAAAACAGAAGAACTTCCTGCACCAACAACTTCTAAGACAATGTTTATAAAATCAAAAACCAAAGGATCTTGTTCTAAACGTAGCATGGTTAATGAAGCATTACTTTTTCGACTCAAAGCGTTAGCCACTTTATTTACTTTTCCCGGATGGTAATAAATTGTACAATCATAATCCTTGATTCATTCTAGACATCTCATCTGTCTCATGTTCAATTATTTCTAAGTGAATATATAATTTAAACTTTTGTGATCAGTATATATTTCACACAGTACTCCATACAAATGATGCCTCCAAATTTTTAGAGCAAAAAAAAATAGTAGATAATTCCAAATAATGTGTAGGGTAATTTACCTCATGAGTTTTAAACTAACGTGAAGAATAAGAAATTACCTGATCATTCTACATAAGGAGACAACCAAGTCCCTTCAACGAAGAATCACTGTAGATAAAAAACTCACCATTCCTGGAAGGAAGTGCCAAAAATGGAGCATTCACCAATCTTCTTTTCAACTCTTGAAAACAATCATCACATTCTTTTGTCTAGATAAACTTAACACCCTTCCGTGTTAGCTTAGTCATTGGACTAGATAACTGTGAAAATTTTTCCACAAACCTTATGTAGTAACCTTCCAAACCAAGAAAGCTATGGATCTCAGTTCCATTTTTGGGTCTTGGTCATTTCTCAACAACTTTTGTTTTAGCAGGATCAACAATTATGCCATCTTTTGAAACAATGTGACCCAGGAAAGAAATTTTTTGTAACCAAAACTAAAACTTGCTAAATTTTCTATACAATTTCTTTTATTTTAAGGTTTGCAAGATAACCCTTAAATGACTTTCACGCTCCTCTTTACTTTTGGAAAAAACCAAAATATCATCGATGAAAACAACCACAAACTTATCCAAGAACTCATGGAAAATTCTATTCATAAGGTCCATGGATACAGTAGGTGCATTGGTTATCCCAAAATTCATAACTAAAAATTCATAATGGACATATCTAGTACAGAATGCAGTCTTCGGTGCGTCTACTTCTTTTACTTTCAACTGATGGTACCCCGACCTCAAGTTAATCTTCAAAAAATACTGAGCTCCCTGGAGCTGATCAAACAAATCATCGATATGAGGCAAAGGATACTTAATCTTAACAGTGATATTATTCAAGGCTCTATAATCAATGCAAAGTCTCATTGAACCATCTTTCTTTTTAACAAACAATACTGGAGCACCCCAAGGTGATGTGCTTGGTCGAATAAAACCTTTATCTAATAACTCCTCCAGTTGTTTCTTTAACTCTAAAAGTTCAACTTGAGCCATTCGATAAGGGGGTTTTGAAATTGGCTTAGAATCAGGAACTAAGTCAACAGTAAATTCAACTTCCCGATTATGAATAATACCAGGAAACTCATCAGGAAAAACATCATGATACTCATTTACCACTGGCACATCATTAATCTGAACAGTTCCCTTGTTTTCAATGATATGTGCAAGATAATATTCATTTCCATCTTTTAATAGTTTCTTAACTTCTTGATATGTCTTCAAAAGCAATGGTTCATTCTTGTACACAAACTAAAAATCATTCCGAAAAGGAACCATTTTAGCTTTTCAGCCAATCTTATCATGATAAAAGGAATGCCAATCCATGCCCAAAATAACATCAAACTCTACTAGAGGCAAAACAATAAGGTTTGAAGGTAGATTCTTTCCGCACACAAGGATATGAAGGTTATTATAATTTCTTTTTGTCTCAACGTTTCTGTAACATCCCAAGTAAGTAATGAATAATAGATATTCTTATCTATGTCTATTTATGAATTAGATAGTGTTTTAGATGCTTAAAATCAAAATAAATCGAATATTAAGCATGGAATACACTAATATTTTTAAAAGATTGTTTTACAGCCTTTTGATGGAGAACAATTTTTAAATCTAAATTTTAAAAATTTTATGAGCTATATTTTTCAAAATAAAGTTATTCTTCATGATTGAGACATTGAAATTTACTTTGGATAAATTTCTTGTATTTTTATGATAATATTCATTTTTTAATGAATAGTGAAAAGTGTTGTATTTTAATTCAAAACCTATTTTTAATCTAATTTATTATATAGTTAGATTATCTTTTTAATTGGTTTTAAATTGAAATTAGAATATATTTTTACCATTTAATCCAATGGTGGTCATTGGAATTAATATCACTTTGAGATTGGACATAAACGAGTGTCAATCTTTTGATAGATATTGTTTCTTAAAAACACGCTATTTGATTTGACAGTGGGATTTAATTATAAAATTAGTTAATGAAACTTCTATGTAATGAATTTGGTAATGTAGACATCATTTTTTAATTCAGAATATCAAATATAGCTTAGGGTGAAGTTTTGGTATTTTTCGGAAAAACCTTAATTTTTGATGAATAGTGAAACCACAAAGTGGTAGTTACAAAAACTGATTTTTCATTTTAATGGGACTTTACCACTACTATGTTTTGAATTTAAAAAATCCAATATAAATGATTTTCATTATTAAGTAAAATTTGGTTCAATGGGATGAAAATAATTTTTGATGAAAAGTAACTTTTAAGTTTTATTAATCGCGATTAAAGGTAATTAGTGTGCTTTAAGGTAAAAATGATATTACAATAAAATTAAAATATCTTCACACTTGTCCTACCACTATTGGATGAGTCATGGCCGACCAATAAAACCCATGGGTCTATTTTTGGGACCCCATGGAGCCACTTGGGTAAGATAATGACATTAATGCCTTTTATTTAATGTAAAAGTAAAAATGACACAAACATGTATTGATTTAATAAAACAAATTTTACATGGGGTTATACAAATCATATTTTTTACTATAAATATTCATTGGAAAGATAAAAAGATTTCCTACATCATAGAATTTGTTTTATAATTTTTAGACATTAAATAAATTAAATTATTTATGACATCATGATGATGCATCGATTACCTCATTATTTAACGATTAAACAAAATGAAACTATAATGTAAAATCTAAGACCTAAACATGTCAAAAACCTATTAGATGGGTGGATTTAGAACTCATATCACCTTATACTTGTAATAAATCAATGTGGGACCTTTAAAATCCGAAAATCATTTGAAAATAAAGTAACATTTTATACCTTTCCTAAAGTGCCCTCTTCTCCTCTTAAAAAAGGCCCCCACCTCTACCTCCTTACCCACATCTCTAAAGCCTTTGGCTCGACCAAGATCTGATCATTTTGTCTCTCCAAATACCTCTATTCATCCTAGATGCCTTACCTTAGGCAGGAAGATCTTCAAGAAACCCTTTTGGTTCAAACCAAAGGGAGTTACCTGATTTTAAGGTAATATCTTCACTTGTGTTCTTTTGTTTTATTTTGCTTCTCCAACCCCGTAAACTCTTTTTAGTCATTTATTTTATAACAAATACAGTATCCTAAATATACTAGTATGTTTTTATAAGAAGGATTTGAGCTAAACTTACACACACATTCCTCTAATGGTTAAAGAACATACTATTTCTATGGTTGGCGAATTTCTGCCTCACGAAACGATGATTGTTCAATCTTCTTTTAACACCTTTAATGGTGGCCATTAAGATGTATTTATATATGATATATATTATGTTTATGTTTTACTTATCTTATGTATTTTTCACTTATGTAATACCTTTATTGTTTCCATTATGGGTAAACGCAATATCTTCATTTTAAGAAGTGCGGACTACCGCCCCCTCAAAGTGATTTGATTCGTTAATACCATATGTGGTACATATAAAGGATAGATTTAATGATATTATATATTATATTATACTGGAATTATAATATACCTTTATATAATTATTATTTATTTCCATTAAAGTATGATATAGAAATGAAAGTAGTGTTCATGCGTACGTACGGCTTACCGTCTCCATGAATGGTGCATTTCATTTCTTATCCCCAAATGTAATGTACTATTATAAGTACATATATATAAATGATATATATGATGTATGTAACATCTAAATGATTAATATAATTCTGTAATTAAAATATACATATCTCTCATTTAGTTTTAATTCCATTAATATGACATAGAAATGAAAGTAGCGTTCATGCGTACGTACGACTTACCGTCTCCATGAACGGTGCATTTAATTTCTTACATCTAAATGATTATGTAATATTATAAATTCATGTATATACTGGATATATATGATATATATGGATTCTACATCATGAATATCATTCTCAAGATAATGGATATTTGTCTACATGATCAACTTGTAAATATAAGAAGGTCACTTTTGACTCAAGTTACAAATATCGACAAAATGACTGTTATTAAGTTAAATGATTACATAATGTTCATAACATGGTAATAAGTTATATAAAAGGAACAATGTACTTTAAAAAAGTATCATAATCAAGTTGAAATTAACTCAAGTTTATTATTCAGGACAATAAAGAACGATCGAGTCAAGTCGGACCCGAGGTAAGGGACTTTGTCTCAATCTCCTTTCATTGAGGCATATTTAATTTTATACATAACATTATTTTATACGGTGTATGAAAACCTTTGAATTTTACTTTTATACAAAAGGAATATTTTTCTATGAAGCTTTTTACTAAACAACAAAAAGGAATGTTTCTTTTAACGTACGCGGTGACAACAACCCTTTTCCTCTGCCGTGAGTATTTTTTGGTCTTTGGCTTCCTCAATAAGCCATAATGTTTTTAAAATGAAATAAATACAATATACTCTTTTATGTATTTTGTTATTGAAAATGGTTTTTATAATGGATTTGTTATGTCAATATATTTAAGTGATATATTATGATCAAAGTGTGGAAATGTTTTCTTTCCATTATATTTTTTTTATGTCTTATGATTTTATAATGGTACTTGGACATTTGACGGGTGGTTACGTGATAAACCATATGAAGGGTGGTGCCATGAATACCAGGAAGAGTGGTTACGTTATAACCTCCAATGTATTGGGTATGGAAGTCGGCCGTATGGCTATTCCATTATGTGATATGTGTGGAAGTCGACCGTATGGTTATTCCATTTAAGTATGTTTATGTCCCAAGTTACCTTTATATGTTATGTGTTATTTATATGGGTTTTATGGTAATATTTTGGTTACAAAAGGGTAAGTAATGATCTTTTATTTAGTGAAGAGTTTATACTACTTCATAAAGGTGAAAAGTATTACTTTGATAAAGTATACATGGTTTACTTGTGGTTTTGAAAAAACTAACAGTTTTCATTCCTTGTGTATCCCTTATTGAGATTTTTATGCTAACCAAAGTTTTTTTGAAATGTTTTTTCATAGGAATTAATCTGGAGTAGGGTCGAGGATGGGATCAAGGGAAAGTGATGCTATATAAAACGTGGAACTAGACATGTTTCATTTTAAGAGTTTTTATTTTTATGGAAACTTAGTAGAAGTGTCTACTTTGTAATCTTTTGAGATGTAATAGTTATGTACTAATTCTCTAAAACTCTAAACCTGAAAAGATCCTCAATGTGAATTATTCATTTAATTCAATATTAAGAATGGTTTAAGGCTGGGGCCTTATAGTTGGTATCAAAGGTCGGTTTAGACAAATTTAGGAGTTAGAAAATTGTTAAATTATAAATTAATTTATGGTATGACTGAAATGATATAGAATTTAAAGATTACCATATTTCTTCACCTGAGATATTTCTATGTACATAATGGTTTTCCGCAGAGGAAATAAGGCAGCAACGGTGGGACAACATCAGGAAGAAGAATACCTTCCAAATCACCAACCTGAGATGGTCAGAATTGGAACTGAACTGTTTGTTACAGTGATGACACAGTCGAATCAGGCTATAAATGGTGGTCGTATCCATGCACGAGATCAACCAGATCAACTACAGAGGAACATGTCAGTGGTGGAACATTTCATGAGGCAACATCCCCCAACATTCAGAGGATCATCTTACTCTATGCTAGCTAAAGGGTGGATTAAAGCACTGGAGAAGATTTTTGATGTCATGGGGGTGTTTAGAACATCAAAAGGATAGACTTGTTGTTTACCGTTTTGAAGGTGAAGCTGATCAGTGGTGGTCCATGGTGAAAAATATCAGGGATAGTGATGAGATTGATGATCTTCACTGGGACGAATTCAAAGGTTTGTTTCTTGAGAAATATTTTCCTAAGGTGGTTCGTCTTAGGATGGAAAAACAATTCCTAGAATTGAGGCAAGTGGATGACTCAGTGGCTGCTTATGAAGAAAATTTCACTCGACTGGAAAGGTATGCTCCAAATTTTATACAAGGTCTTGATAGTAAAATCAACCATTTTTACTTAGGGTTAAAGCCAAGGTATCGAAGGGATTTAACTTCTCGTGAGTTCAAAAGTTATGAAAAGCTTATTCGATGTGCGGAGAAGGTGGAAATGGAGTTTGCCGATGATCATGTGTTCTTTGACAAACAACAGAATAAGAGGTCCAGTTGGCAGGAAAAAGGGAAGAATTCATCAAAGAAGCAAGGACCTAAGAAAACCAAATATCCATCCTATGAGAAGTGTGGTAGAATGCATCCTGTAGAATGTTTATCCAAGTCTGGAAAGTGCTTTTGGTGTGGTAAGTCTGGTTATATTGCTCGTAACTCTAAGGAAGATGATCAAGTAGGCAATGAAAAGCCAGCGGTAAGATGTTTTAAGTGTAATGAAATGGGTCATTATGCAAATGAGTGTCTAACGAAGAACTAAACTGAGGGAAAGCAGCCAGACTACAAGCAGAAAGGGGTGGTGAAATCCTTTGCAACTACTTCAGCAGATGTTGGGCCATCGAATGAAGTAGTATCAGGTACACTGTTTGTTTGTTCGGATTATGCCAATGTGTTGTTTGATTCAGGGTCTACACATTCTTTCAATTCTGAGACGTTTTCTAGAAAATTAGAAATTCCATCTCAAGATATGAATCCTGATATTATCTTAAAAACACCCGGTGGGAACGTTGAGACAAAAAGAAATTATAAGAACCATATTATCCTTGTGTGCGGAAAGAATCTACCAGCAAACCTTATTGTTTTGCCACTAGTAGAGTTTGATGTTATTTTGGGCATGGATTGGATTTCTGTTAATCATGCTAAGATTGACTGCAGAGCTGAAATGGTTTCTTTTCAGAAAGATTCTCAGTTTGTGTACAGGAATGACCCCTTGCTTTTGATAACATATCAGGAAGTTGAGAAACTAGTAAAAAGATGGAAATAAGTGTTATCTTGCACATATCGTTGAAAACAAGAGAACTGTTTAGATTAATGATGTGCCAGTGGGAAATGAGTATCTTGATGTTTTTCCTGATGAGTTTCCTGGTATTAGTCATGATCGGGAAGTTGAATTTACTATTGACATAGTTCCTGATGCTAATCCAATTTCAAAACCCCCTTATCGAATGGCTCAAGTTGAACTTTTATAGTTAAAGAAACAATTGCAGGAGTTATTAGATAAAGGTTTCATTCAACCTAGCACATCACCATGGGGTGCTCTTATCTTGTTTGTTAAAAAGAAATATGGTTCAATGAGACTTTTCATTGATTATAGAGCCTTTAATAATATCACTATTAAGAACAAGTATCCTTTGCCTCATATCGATGATTTGTTTGATCAGCTCCTGGGAGCTCAGTATTTTTCAAAGATTTACTTGAGGTTGGGGTACCATCAGTTTAAAGTAAAAGAAGCAGACATTCCGAAGACTGCGTTCCGTACTAGATATGGCCATTATGAATTTGTAGTTATGCCTTTTGGGTTAACCAATGCACCTACTATATTCATGGAACTTATGAATAGAATTTTACATGAGTTTATGGATAAGTTTGTGGTTGTTTTCATCGATGATATTTTCTTGTTTTCTAAAAGTAAAGAGGAGCGTGAAAGTCATTTAAGGGTTATATTGAAAACCTTAAAAGAAAATAAATTGTATGGAAAATTTAGAAAGTGTGAGTTTTGTTTATAACAAATTTTTTTCCTTGGTCACATTGTTTCAAAAGATGGCATAACTGTTGATCCTGCTAAAAAAAGTTGTTGAAAAATGGCCAAGACCCACAAATGTAACCGAGATCCGTAGTTTTCATGGTTTGGTAGGTTACTAAAGAAGGTTTGTTGAAAATTTTTCACGGTTATCTAGTCTAATGACTAAGCTAACTCAGAAGGGTGTTAAGTTTATCTGGACAAAAGAATGTGATGATTGTTTTTAGGAGTTGAAAAGAAGATTGGTGAATGATCTAGTTTTGGAACTTTCTTCCAGGAATGGTGAGTTTGTTATCTACAATTATGCTTCATTGAAAGGATATGGTTGTGTCCGTATGAAGAATGATCAGGTAATTGCTTATGCTTCATGTCAGTTGAAAACTCATGACGTAAATTACCCTAAAAATGATTTGGAATTAGCTGTTCTTGTTTTTGCTCTAAAAATTTGGAGGCATCATTTTTATGGAGTAAAGTGTGAAATATATAGTGATAAAAAATGTTTAAAGTATATATTCACTCAGAAATAATTGAACATGAGATAGAGGAGATGGCTGGAATTAATCAACGATTATAATTGTACAATTCATTACCATCCCAGAAAAGAAAATAAAGTGGCTGATTCTTTGAGTCAAAAAAGTAATGCTTCATTAACCATGCTATGTTTGGAACGAGATCCTTTGGTTGAGGATTTGATGAACTTTGGCATAGAAGTTGTTGGTGCAGGAAGTTCTTCTGTTTTGTTTCAGGTATCAGTGAGATCATCTCTATCAGACAAAATTAAGCAAGCGCAGAAGAAAGATAGTGGATTGCATAAAAAGGTAGAGCTGGTTCAGAAGGGTAAGTTGCCCGAGTTTAACATTGATAATGATTGTGTTTTGATGTTTGGGAAGAGTTTATGTGTGCCTTGTGATTCATAGTTGAAGGGTTAGTTGTTATATGAGGCTCATAGTTCCCCGTTTTCAGTTTATCCTGGCAGTACTAAGATGTACAGAGATCTGCGGGAGTATTACTGGTGGGATGGAATGAAAAGAGATATTGTTGATTTTACTGTGAAGTGTTTGACTTTTCAGAAGGTTAAAGCAGAGCGGAAATTATCGAAAGCGATGCTTTAGTCATTACCTATGCCAGAGTGGAAATGGGAAAATATATCCATGGACTTCGTTGTGGGATTACCGAAGAAATATCGAGGTAATAATGCAATCTGGGTTATTATTGATCGACTGACTAAATCTGCTAATTTCCTTCCTATTCGAGATACATTCTCTCTAGATAAAATTGCTCGGTTGTATCTTAAAGATATAGTCAGGTTTCATGGAGTTCCCCTCTCCAGTGTATCTGATCGTGATCCCAGGTTCACTTCTATCTTTTGGAAAGGCCTTCAAAAGTCGTTGGGTACGGAATAAAATTTTAGTACAGCTTTTCATCCTTAATTAGATGGGCAGTCAGAACGAACAATTCAGACTTTGGAGGATATGCTACATGATTGTTCGATGGATTATCATGGAAGTTGGGACCAACATTTTTCTTTGGTTTAATTTTCATATAATAACAATTTTCATTCTAGCATACATATGGCTCTGTTTGAAGCATTATATGGTAAACGATGTCGAACTCCAGCTTTTTGGGTTGAAGTGGGTGAAAGGAAGCTGATGGGACCAGAATTGGTTGAAGAGATTGCAAAAAAAGTTCAGTTGATTCAGAAACACAAGAAAATAGCTTAGAGCAGACAGAAAAGTTATGCAGATAACCTGAGGAAGGATCTATCTTTCGAGGGAGGTGATCATGTTTTTCTCAAAGTTTCACCATGGAAAAGTGTGATGCGATTTGGTAAGAAAGGAAAGCTGAGTCCAATGTTCATTAGACCATATGAAATTCTGGAAAAATTTGGATCAGTTGCTTACTGAGTGGCTTTACCTCTGAGTTTATCTCAGGTACAAAATGTTTTTCATGTTTCGATGTTGAGAAAGTATATTCCAGATCCATCTCATGTTTTGAGCCCAGAGGTAGTTCAGTTAGAAGAGAATCTATCGTATGAGGAAAAAACAGTTCTGATTCTTTAACATAGAGAGAAAGTGTTTCGGAATAAGGAAATTCAACAGGTAAAGGTTTTATGGAAAAACCATATGGTTGAAGAGGCAACATCGGAATCTGAAAATGCTATGAGGGATAAATACCCCCACTTATTTTGATAAGTGAATAAAATTGAGAGGACACAATTCCCAAAAGGGGGGAAGGATGTAAAAACCCAATTAAGTAATGAATAATAGATATTCTTATCTATGTCTATTTATGAATTAGATAGTGTTTTAGAGGCTTAAAATGAGAATAAATCCAATCTTAAGCAGGGAATACACTAATATTTTTAAAAGATTGTTTTACTGCCTTTTGATGGAAAAAATTTTTAAATCTAACTTTTGACAATTTTATAAGCTATATTTGTCAAAATAAACTTATTCTTTATGATTGAGACATTGAAATTTACTTTGGATAAATTTCTGGTATTTTTCTGATAATGTTCATTTTTTAATGAATAGTGAAAAGTGTTGTATTTTAATTCAAAACCTCGTTTTAATATAATTTATTTATATAGTTAGATTATCTTTTTAATTGGGTTTAAAGTGAAATTAGAATATATTTTTACCATTTAATCCAATTTTGGTCCTTGGAATTAATATCACTTTGAGATTGGACATAAACGAGTGCCAATCTTTTGATAGATATTGTTTCTTAAAAACACGCTATTTGATTTGACAGCGGGATTTAATTATAAAATTAATTAATGAAACTTCTATGTTATGAATTTGGTAAAATAGACATCATTTTTTAAATCAGAATATTAAATATAGCTTAGGGTGAATTTTTGTTATTTTTCAGAAAAACCTTAATTTTTTATGAATAGTGAAACCACAAAGTGGTAGTTAAAAAAATTGATTTTTCGTTTAAATGGGACTTTACCACTATTGTGATTTGAATTTAAAAAATAAAATATAAATTATTTTCATTATTAATTAAAATGTGGTTCAATGGGATGCAAATAATTTTTGAGGAAAAGTAACTTTTATGTTTTATTAATCCTAATTAAAGGTAATTAGTGTGATTTAAGGTAGAAATGATATTATAATAAAATGAAAATATCTTGGCACTTATCCTAACCCTATTGGATGAGTCATGGACGACCAATACAACCCATGGGTCTATTTTTGGGACCCCATGGAGCCACTTGGGTAAGATAATGACATTAATGCCTTTTATTTAAAGTAAAAGTAAAAATGACACAAACATGTATTGTTTTACTAAAACAATTTTTACATGGGGTTATAAAAGTCATATTTTTAACTATAAATAGTCATTGTAAATATAAAAATATTTCTTACATCATAGTATTTTTTTATAATTTTTATACATTAAATAAATTAACTTATTTATGACATCATGTTGATGCAGCGATTACCTCATTATTTAACGATTTAAATATAATGAAAATATAATGTGAAATCTAAGACCTACACATGTCAAAAACATATTTTATGGGTGTATTTTGAACTCTTATAACCTTATCCTCGAAATACACCAATTTGGGTCCTTTAAAATCCAAAACTCATTTGAAAATAAAGTAACATTTTATACCTTTCCAAGAGTGCCCTCCTCTCCTCTTATAAAAGGACCCCACCTCTACCTCCTTACCCACACCTCTAAAGCCTTTGGCTCGGCCAAGATCTGATCATTTTGTCTCTCCACATCCCTATCATCATCCTAGAAGCCTTACCTTAGGCTGGAAGTTCTTCAAGAAACCATTTTGGTTCAAACCAAAGGAAGTTACCCGATTTTAAGGTAATGTCTTCACTTGTGTTCTTTTGTTTTATTTTGCTTCTCCAACCCCCTAAACTATTTTTATTAATTTCTTTTGTAACAACTCCCGTATATTCAATATACTAGGATGTTTTTATAATAAGGATTAGAGCTACACTTATACACACCTTCCTCTAATGGTTAAAGAATATACTATTTCTCTGGTTGGAAAATTCCTGCCTCACGAAACGATGATTGTTCAATCTTCTTTTAACACCTTTAATGGTGGCCATTAAGATGTAAATATATTTATATATGATATATATTATATTTATGTTTTCCTTATGCTTCTTTATTTTTCACTTATGGCATACCTTTATGGTTTCCATTATGGGTAAACATGATATCTTTATTTTAGGAAGTGCGGACTACCGCCCACTCGAAGGGATTTGATTTGTTTATACCATATGTGGTACATATAAAGGATAGATTTAATGATATTATATATTATATTAAACAGGAATTATAATATACCTTTATATAATTATTATTTCTTTCCATTAAAATATGATATAGAAATGAAAGTAGCGTTCATGCGTACGTACGACTTACAGTCTCCATGAACGGTGCATTTCATTTCTTATCGCCAAATGTAATGTACTATTATAAGTACATATATATAATGGATATATATGATGTATGTTACATCTAATTGATGAATATAATTCTATAATTAAAATATACATATCTATCATTTAGTTTTAATTCCATTAATATGACATAGAAATGAAAGTAGCGTTCATGCGTACGTACGGCTTACCGTCTCCATGAACGGTGCATTTCTTTTCTTACCTCTAAATGATTATGTAATATTATAAATACATGTATATAATGGATATATATGATATATATGGAATCTACATCATGAATATAATTCTTGAGATAATGGATATTTGTCTACGTGAACAAATTTTAAATATAAGAAGTTCACTTTTGACTCAAGTACCAAATATCGACATAACAACCGTTATTAACTTAAATGATTACATAATGTTCATAACATGTTAATAAGTGATATAAAAGGAATAATGAACTTGAAAAAATGTTCTTAAGCAAGTACAAATTAAGTCAAGTTTATTATTTAGGACATTAAAGAATGATCGAGTCAAGTCAGACCTGAGGTAAGGGACTTTGTCTCAATCTCCTTTCATTGAGGCATATTTAGTTTTATACACAACATTCTTTTATACTATGTATAAACCCATTTGACTTGTACTTTTATACAAAAGGAATCTTTTTCTACTATGATTTTTACTAAAAAAAGGAATGTTTCTTTTAACGTACGCGGTGACAACGAACCTTTTCCACAGCCGCGAGTATTATTTGGTCTTTGGATTCCTCAATAAGCCGTAATGTTTTTAAAATGAAATAAATACCATATACTCTTTTATGTATTTTGGTATTGAAAATTGTTTTTATAATTTATTTTTTAGGTTAATATATTTAAGTGATATATTGTGATCTAAGTGTGGAAATGTTTTCTTTCCATTATATTTATTTTATGTCTTTTGATTTTATAATGGTACTTGGACATTTGATGAGTGGTTACGTGATAAACCATATGATGGGTGGTGCTATGAATACCCGGAAGGGTGGTTACGTTATAACCTCCAATGCATTGGGTATGGAATTCAGCCGTATGGCTATTCCATTGAGTGATATGTGTGGAAGTCGACCGTAAGGTTATTCCATTTAAGTATGTTTGTGTCCCAAGATACCTTTATATGTTATGTGTTCTTTATATGGGTTTTATGGTATTCTTTTTGTTACAAAAGGGTAAGTAATGATCTTTTATTCAGTGAAGAGTTTTTACTACTTGATAAAGGTGAAATGTATTACTTTGATAAAGTATATATGGTTTACTTGTGGTTTTGAAAAAATTAACAGTTTTCATTCCTTTTGTATCCCTTATTAAGCTTTTTATGCTCACCCCAAGTTTTTTTTAAATGTTTTTTCATAGGACTTAATGTGGAGTAGGTTCAAGGATGAGATCAAGGGAAATTCATGCTATATAAAATGTGGAACTAGACGTGTTTCTTTTTAAGAGTTTTTATTTTTATGGAAACTTAGTAGAAGTGTCTATATTGTAATCTTTTGAGATGTAATAGTTATGTCCTAATTCTCTAAAACTCTAAACCTGAAAATATCCTCAATGTTAATTATTCATTTAATTCAATATTAATAAGGGTTTAAGGATGGGGCCTTATTGTTTTCTCTGGGTGTTTTTACCATAAGTTCAGGATTCATATAAAATTTTTATTATAAAATTTTATAATAAATGATTTGTTATTAATTAATATAAATTTTTTAAAAATACTATAACCTGTAAATTAATTTTTAAATATTAATTAATATAAATTATGGTCCACTCATTGACCAATTTTATTTCATAACTAATATATTGTCCATTGAATAATAAAAACCATTGTTTGCATAGTTAAGGTCAAAGTGGTGTCTTCGCATGTTATATGTGCTTGTGTTAAAATTAATTTACAAAAAATATAATATTTCCATTTTATAAAATTTTATTTCATATTTAGAATACTTGGGTCTAAAGTTTCAAATTTTTCTCACTTTAATTTATCCTTAAAAGATAAATTACTAAGGTTAGAAAACTAGTTACCATGGTGAAAAAAAAGAGTAAAATTGAGTAAACTTAAAGACAAAGGAGAAAAGGATAAAAATACTTTTTTTTTGTGTTGTGTAAGTGTTTCTAGAACATAATTTCCCAAAACTTTACTATTTTTCTATTTTGGATGCACATGAGGTTTGGAAGACCTCCCAATAGTGAATATTTTTGAGTATTTACAAGAATTCCACTCTTTCTCAACTATAAAAAAGAAATCACTCTCCCCACTTATTAACAACTATAAAGCCTTTTTTAAAATAAAAACCTAACCAAATAACCTAAATAATTAAATACCCTCATCCTATAATACTTTGTTTTGGAAAAAATAAAACCTTTCAAGATTTTAGTGAAAACATAAGGAGGATGCCGGAAAAAGTAGCATGGTTCTTCTAAAAGCATTTTTATTTTATTTCCTTCCCACCTCTTTAAAATTATTTATATCATGATTATATAATAAAATATTTATCTTAATTATAATAATATTTTATTATGTTAATGTTACTAGTGAAAACAAAACACACTTCTATTAAATGGGTTGTAAAATCATCATTCCTGCATACGGTAGACTACCACCTTGCGTACTAAAGTAAATCGTTTTTTCCTTACCATCCTTTATAGTTTTTCATAATGATGGAAATACTATTTATATATGATATTTATGATTTTATTATGTTTTTTTAATTATTATATAACACATACCTTTATTCTTTTTACTTTATGGGAATACGATAATGTTGTTCATGTGTACCGTGGATTACCATTATGTTATGTAAAGTGATTCGTTCACACCCTACATGGAATCTATTATAGATGGGTTTAATAAACATATCTGATATATATGACATAAAAATTGTAATTGGATGATAATATGTATATATATATCATTTATTTTTATTTCTTTCAATATGATATGAAAATGAAAATAGTGTTCATGTGTTTGTACGACCTACCATCTCTAGGAACTGTGTATTTAATTTCATATCAATAAATTTTATGAATCACTATACAAAAATATATAGTATATATACATTATATTAATACCATGTTTTACATTATGGAGATTATTAAATAATGATTAATGTTAGTGGATCAAAAATAGAAAGTCAAAACATATACATAAAATAAAGTGGTTATTACCCGAAACATAACTTTAATATGGAATTGTTAATAAAAAGCTAATAAAAGGCCATAATAAAATCATATAAGATTTTAAAAATATTAATATGGATCATTAATAATTTAATAATGTTTTTGGAACCACTAAACATAATTTTTAAGCATGTTTAACAAAAAGGAAGTGTGAGTTAAGAATTTTTCTCGTCTCACTTTTATTTTTTTGAGATACATGAAATATTTACAACTTATCTTTTTCAGTGGGTTTTATAAAAACCATTAATTTATATTATGATTTTTATACTAAAATTTATTTATAATTTCTTATATATTTTATAATCTCTCTTTTATGGGGTTTATGGGGTCAAAGTTACCAAAGCGGTAAGAGATTTTTGTCTCAATTTTCCTTCTTTGAGACATTTTTTATTTTATAAACTTATATTGTTCTATGAGGTTTATATACATTACCATTGACATGGAATATAATGAATTTATTTATTTTCATGATATTATATGTTTCATTCAATTTTATTCAATGATGTGCCTTATGATACAATGTTACCAAAGTATTAAGAGTTTCATGTTACAATCCTATCATTTGTCAGGATTGTTTATGATTAGGTCTCTAATGTATCCTATAATCTACCTATAAATACTTTTTCATGTACTTTATTATACTTTTTTATTTAATGAGAATAAATGTTTCCCTTAATTTTCCTCCCTTTACATACTCAAGACTTTAAAATATTTTTTACGATAAAATTGTCTTTTCGAATGAAAACTCTTTTCCCCCAAAACTAGGTTTTAAAAAAAATTCAATTGTTTTTAAATTTTTTTTTTCAAACAAGAAAGAGTATTTTCTTAAAGAAAATTTTTAAATTGTTTTTATATTCATCCTTTCTAAAATTTCAAGGTTATTTTAAAATAAACAAGTTTAAAAAAAATATGTTTTAAAATGAACATTTCAAAATAAAAAATCAATTTCCCCAAGAATGTTTTTAATAAAAATTTAATAGTATTTCATTTCATCAACATCAAAAAACATTGTTGTTACATTTCCTCCATTATAGATATTTTTTATTTATACCATCCTCATTATTTCTATGGATGTATTATGATTGTTTAAAAGAGATTTCTATAGAACATGTTTCTTTACCACATAAAAAATCATGTTTCAAAGAGATTTTTATGGAACCCATTTATTTTCTCTATTAAATCATTTTTTTGGAAAGACTAAAGGTTTTTTCAATGAGTTGTGGTGAAATTATTTTTCTATGTACTTTATTCATGTTTTTTATTAGACATAATAAATGGTTGGTGTATCCCGATAGCACTGGGTCAGACCGTTAAAACTTAACTTCGGGTGGACCAGATAACATTCGTTAATCCTGTTATAGCTTAACATGGGGTGGCCCAGATAGAATCAGGTAATCCCATTACATCTCAACTTGGGGTTCCCCATATAGTGTCAGGTAATCCAGTAACACCATAACATGGGGTGGCCCAGATTACGATGGGTATTCCTGTATTATCATAAACAATTGGTGCACCTGGATAGCGCTCTAATGCACTAGGTCATGCTTATATTATTTGGAAAATAATATTGGAGGTCCGTTGTATAGTTATTCCAATTTGTAAGGGTTCTGTAAGGGTTTCATGAGATGATGTTCTAAGATACCAATATGTTTTATCTATTCTTTACTTGGGTTTAGAATGTTTTATTTGAATAAGATTGATATCACATTCCACATGATTGTTGATTCTTATGAATTTTTCCTTTTTTTAATTCATTATTCCATGTTTTAATGTTTAATGATTTAGGTATTGATAAGAATGAATATTATATGTTATACTCATTCACTTGTATTATGTTATCATACCCATATATTCTTATTATTCCCACTGATGACATTCATTTGTTAATGATTATGTTTTCCCACATAGAGCATTTGATACCACCCCTTTTATGTTTCCCTTTCCCTAGATTATAAAGAAATAGGTTGAATGGAATATTTTTAGAAGGAATTTCATATTGATGAAGATTATGACTTAATGTGAAAATGAAAAACTATGTTAAGTGGGATAAATTATCATTTAAAGTCATGTGAATTTTCTATATTGGATTATTTCCTAATTCTCTAAAATTATAAACCTAAAAGGTACTCTAGGATGTAAGTGATCTAATTTTCACTTTTTAGGTTATAGGGTTTGGATGGAAAAAATCATGTTACCCTTATTAGCATTAAATACAAAAATATAAAGTTCATGATTTCAAAACATGATCAAAGAGTGCAGGTCCTGGGATGTTATAGTTGGTATCAAAGGATGGTTTAGATGACTTTCTATACAATGATGTGTTCATGTCAGGTTATCTTTAGAGTTATGGATAAAATTATAGGTTTATATATTAAGGATGATCATAAGTTCATATTATTTGACAAACACTTTGATGTTTAAAGCAACGAGATCTTAAATTTATTAATGAAATTTTATGAAACGTTTTAATATGTTGAATTATTGTTAAATCTATGGTTTAACATTAATTATGAATTTTTTTAGAAATGATATTTAATGTAATTATCACCTTTTGGGTTTATATGATTGTATATATTGAGAACATGAGTTTTATCATATATATAACCGCATGATTGAAAATTGATTTTGTGTCTAAGTGATTAATGTTACTTTAAACCATCATAGATTAATGGTTTTGAGGCCTTTAAGTATCCATTGATAATTTAATTTCTTGTAATCAATGAACTAAATCCCTCTCTACAATTATTTATGCCTTTCCTCCATTCCCACCAATGTTCCCCTATTTGGAAACCTAGAAATGTGTTATTCCATATGAACTTTTTTACATCCATTTCTCTATTATTAAGATGTTTTTAAACCCATTTAAAAGAATAAAATTATATTCAATAGTGTAATGGGTATAAAATAATAATTTAATCTTATGTTACACAAAAAATATCACATTCTTCAATATCTTGTGTTACACGTAAGACCAAGTTTTACATTACAACAATATATTAATAATAATATTATTTAACATGATAATTATGACCTAGCTATTGGAATAGCGGGTATGGAAAATATTAATTGAATTAATAAAATATATTTTAAAGATGTATATTTAATGTATTTATGGTGACCAATTAATTATAAATTAAAATAAAACCCTTTTGAAAATAAAAGAAAAACTTTTTTAGAAAAACATATTAAATGTTCACAAGTGTAATTTATAACAATGAAATAAAAAAATCACTATAGTTGGATTATATTAATGAAATTTATATTCAATATATTAAATAAAATTTTTAAATTTTATCCAATGTGTCTTCTAGATAATAGTTAAAAGTAAATCCAAATTTACGCTTAAAAACTCTATTTATCCTAAAAAGTGGTTTTTCGCCTATTTATGGAACACTTATTTTAAAAATATTGTTTAAAAATTTTATAATTATTATTTGAAAAAATGATGTTTTTTTGTATTGAAATATAAAAATTGTCATTGGGTGATGTTTTTTTTATTTTTTTTAAAATATTGATTTTCTAATTAATAATGAAAAATATCGATTTTGGAAAAAAAGTCATTTATTCTATTAAATTATGTAATTTAAAAGTACAAATTTTTTTTTTGAATTTTTATAAAGTAAACTGAGTATTATTTAATTTAATTTTATCCAATTAATTATTTTTGAGTAAAATTTTTTTTAATATAAGTTTTTTTGGGTGTTTAAAGAGAGGTTTTTCAAAAAACTCCTTAAAAATGCATAATGGTTCTTCTTTTTAATTAATTGAAATTATCCATAATAGAGAATGTTTTAAATTAAATTTATAGACAATATATGATTAAATATCAATCTAGTTTCATAAAATTATAATTACTAGTCATATAGTTCATATAGAATAATCTTCTCCTAAAAAAATACTTTTCTTAAAAACTCCCTGGCTCACCCTTTCTACAAGATTAATTTTAAATTAAATTATTTCACTTATACAAGTCTAATTTTAAAAAAGGTATTAATTATTTTTAATTATAATATTTTATATTCTCTAATAATTTCAACTTCATTTTTTTACTAATGTGATTAGTGAAAACAATTAAGATTTATTATAACGATTAAGTAAAACGAGTTTAATTAGTGGTTAAACATTAAATATAAGGTGCAATAACGAACCAACACTTATAAAAGACCCATTCTCTTGATATATTTCTACCCTTATGACCTTAGGATGTATATTTATGAGTTTTTAGACACTTTTTCATTTATTTTACCCATATAACAAGTTAATTATATAAAAAGACAAAAAATGTACCTTTATCCCTTTTAATTTCTATAAAGATTTGGGGATAGGGAAAAACTACATAGGTTTGGTTATAAATATTATTTTGAAATATAAATTAATTTTTTATCATAGTAATTTATCTTTAAATTTTTGAGATGATATAATTACATTAAATTCTTGAGAGACGATAATACATGGATTATTTAGTTAATAATTAAATGATACTAAAAACATTAAAAGTGAGGTAAGTAAAATGAATTATTGCGTTACAATAAATTTTTAGATTAATATATAATGATAAACAGGTGTGAAAATAATATATTCAAATTACATAATTATATATATATATTTTTAAATTTAAATTAAATGAATAATGTCAAAATTTGATATTAATACTATTTTATAATAAATAATATATTATAAATTAATATAATATTAATAAAAATAATATCTTATATCGACATATTTATAAATATTAAAAAATATTAACTAATTTCCATTGATGGAAAAATTGTTCTTTCATAATGAATATATTGACCATTAAATTGTTAAAAACTCTACTTGCAAAGTTATGGTTAAAATGATGTTTTGATGTGTTACATGAACTTTTGTTAAAATTGATTTTCAAAAACCATAATTCTTTCATTTGATAAATTTTAATTTCATATTTATACTCATTTAATCAAATATTTTTAATAATTATCAATTTAATTTATCCTTAAATTATAAATTACCAAGGATTGAAAACTATATACCATGGTAAAAACAAAAAGGGTAGAATTGAGTAAACATGAAGACTAAGGAATAAAATGATTAAAAAATTCCTATTTTGTCTAGTGTAAGTTTTTATAGACCATAATATCCCTCAAATCCATTATTTTTTAAAATTTTAAGTCGATGTGGTATGGGAGAGCTCCCAATGGTCAAAACATTTGAGTAGTTACAAGAGTACCACTCCTCTATTATAATAAGACACTCACTCTTCCGAGTTCTTCACACCTATCAAGACTTATGAATCATCCAATTCCTACCCAAATCACTTAAAAACTTTTATAAACTAATACTATAATACTTATTTTTTTATAAATCAAACCATTTAAGTTTTTAGGGAAAACCTAAGGATGATACTCTCAGAAGAGGTTATATTCTTCTAAAAGAATTTTGATTTAATTTCCTTCTCCACATCCTTATATTATTTGTATATTATGATTATATAATAAAATAATTATATTTCATACACATATATTTTTTATGTTGTATATAAAACCTAAAAACATACACTATTCCATCAAATGGGTAAAGAAATCATCGTTCATTTGTACGTTAGACTACCGCCTCATGAAACAGTGTCATTCATTTTTCATTACCACCATTCATGGCTAGTAATAATGTTGTAAATAATATTTATATATGATATTTGTGATATTTATAATATTATTATGATATATTAATTATTATATAATACATTTCTTAGTTCTTTCTATCTTTTTATAATAAAATAGTTTCGTTCATGTGTACGGAGGACTATGACCTTGCGAAGTGATGTGATTTGTTCACACTTTACAAGGAATATATTAAGTAAGAGTATAATAAAAATATGTGATATTTATGTAATAAAAATTCTATTTTAATGATAATATAAATATATTTTTCAATGTGATAAGAAAATGGAAACAACATTCGTGCAGACATATGACATATTATCTCCATATCGATGTATTTCATTTACTGTCCCTAAATTGTCTGTATTGATCTAAATAAATATATACTAGATATATATTATATATATATATCATGTTATAAATTACTTATATTATTAAATAAAATATTTAATTATGAATACCAAAAATAGAAAGGAAAAACATATAGGAAAAACAAAGTGCTTATTAAAAGAAACAGAAATTTTACATGGAATTGTTAATAAACTTGTAATAAATGTAAATAAGAAAATAATATATGATATTTGAAATATTAATATGGTTCTATAAAAATTTAAAACATTTTTTAATCCACGATACCTTATATTAAAGCATGTTCGACCAAATGAAAGTGTAAGGTAAGTGTTTTTCTTGTCTCACTTTTATTTTTATGAGTTACATGCCTTATTCACCACTTTTTTAGTTTTATGGGGTATATATTTACCATTAATTTATTTTTTATTCATATACATAAATTAATGGATATTTACATATCTATTTTAGGATCTCTATTTCGTGGGCTTTACGGTTTCAATGTTACCAAGGCGGTAATGTATATTTGTCTCAATTTTCCTTATTTGAGTCGTTTGTTATGTTATACACCTATCTTCATTTATGAGGTGTATATACTCCACCTTTGAAATGTTATATTCTAAATATACTTATTTAAATTATATTATTAGTTTCATTTAATTTTATTCTTTTATGGTACTTATGATTCAATGTTACCAAAGTTCTAAGAGTTTCATGTTACAATCTCATTGTTTATCAGAATTATTTGTGAGTAAGTATCTAATGTTATAATCATATGACCTATCTATATATAATTATCATGAAATTTTTTATCCTATATTTATTTCATTATAATATTTTTTTACATTATTTTCTCTCTTTACATACTCAATAGTTCAAAATAATGTTTTGATGAAATTTTTTGTTTTCGAACAAAACCACATTTTCTTCCAAAAACATGATTTCTAAAAATGATTTCAAAATTCTTTTAAAAGTTATTTTCAAATTTTAAAGGATATTTTCCTCAAGAAATGTTTGAAATGATTTCGAAAACATATTTTAGAATATTTCAATGTTATTTTCAAAGATAATTGTTTTCAATATGTTTTATGTTTTAAAAATTTATTTTTAAAATGAATAGGATATTTTACCCAAGAATACTTTTAATGAGATTTTAATGGTATTTAATTTTATCATCATCAACAAAACTTTTTGTCACTTATCCTAAAATAGGGATATTTTTTGATACATTAATCTTTATTTCTCTGGATGGATTATTATTGTAACAAATAGATTGTTATGGAACCCATTTCTTTTCCACGGGTTAATCATGTTTCAAATAGATTGTTATGGAACACATTTATTTTACATGTGTAAATCATATTATAAAAATAGTAAAGTATTTTTCATTATTTTATGATGAAATTAATTCCTTATGGTCATTATTTATGTTGTGGTTCTTGGACATTATAAATTATGGGTGCACCCAGATAGCACTGGTTAAGATCATTTCATCTAGGATTGCGATGGTACAGATAGCATCAAGTAAGCACATTATAGCATAACATGGGTAGCCCATATATAGTTGGGTAAACCTGTTACATCTCAACTTGGGATGGCCAAGATAGAGCTGGGGAATCCCATTTCAACTTAACATCGTGTTCCCCATATAGCACCGGGTAAGACCATAACAACTTAAATGATTGGTGCACCCAGATAGTGCTCTAATACATTGGGTAATGATTATTTTATCTATATAATTATATTTTAATTCATAAATATGTTTATTCCAATTTGTTAAAGTTTTTTAAGGGTTCTCTAAGATGATGTTTCGTGATACCAATATATTTTATCTATTCTTTCTATAGGTTTAGGATGCTTCATTTGATCAAGATGGATGTTACACAGAACTTGATTATTGATTGTTATAAATTTTCTTTTTTAGTCCCTTACACCGTGTTTTCATTTTTAATGATTCTGGTATTGATGGGTATGCATATTTATATGTTATACTCATTCACATTCATTCTGTTATCATACACTTATTATTTTCTTATGCTCAGTGATGTCATTTATTTGTTAATGATTATATTTTACCTTAATAATAATTTGTGATCACCCCTATTATGTTTCCTTTCCATGTGGTTATAATGAAATAGGTTGAAAGAATTATGTCTTTAAGAGATTTCATATGGATAATGATGATGTCCTAATGTGAAAAAGAAAATATGGGTTAAGTTGGAGAAATGATCATTTAAAAGTCATATGAGTTTCTTATATAGGAATTTTCCTAAATTATCTAAAACTCTAAACCAAAATGGTCATATATAATGTAAGTGATCAGATTTTTCCTTTTTATGTTGTAATATTTGGATGGAAAAAAATGGGTCACCCTTATCTGCATCAAATATAGAAATTTAAAGTTCATGAGTTCAAAAAAGGATCCAAGAGTTCGGTCCTAGGATATTATAAGAGATTAATGTATTATATTGCACAAATTTTTCTAACCATTTTGTTTTTATTAATGAAAACTGGGATATCTTGTTACTCTTTTATATATCTTATGCTCCGTCAATAGTTTATTTTACTGTTTCGGGAATAAAAAATTAAATTTGGGATATTCATTTCTTAGTATAAGATATGAAGTGCAAATTTATCTTTGTAATAACTAAGGAAGAAATTATGATTATTAAATAGAATTATATCACGTATGTATATTTATTTATATTCTTAAATAGTAAAATAATTTCATGACTCTTGGAAAAGAATATTGAATAAAAAAATTATCCGAATACTTTAATTTCTGATGAAACGATGGTCTTTTAACCCTTTAAAAATTTATGTTTTTCTAGTCATTAAACTTATGTAGATTGAAAATTTTCTTTTGATCAATGATCCATATCACTTCTCATAATTATTTATTCTTCTCTTCTATGTATGTATCTTCCCATCCCACTTATGCTCTCTTAATGGGAAACCTAGTTATTTGTGATTCTATATGACCTACATATTTCTTTTTATATCTTATAAAAATGATATTTTCTTCACCCTTTTTATAATGTGAGTTTCCAATAATGGTGTTTTTAAATATCAAACCATTAATTTCAAAGATCATGATTAAATTGCGAGGACATAATTTTTTTAAGAGGGTATAATGAGAAAAATGATATTTTAACAGGGAAAAATCATGTTCAGTATCTTATATGACATCAAATGTTAGTCTTAGAAGATAATTTAACCCCATAAGACTTTATGTTATATTTATTATTAGATAAATTCAATCTATTCTATATCTTATGATGCACAGAACACCAAGTTTAAAAGATATGCGAAACTCTATTATAATATTATCATTTAAACATGACCATTAAAACATTGCCATTAGGTTGGTAGGTATGAATAGAAATAAATATATTATAAAATTTATATAGATTACACATGTATAAAATTAGTTAAATAGTTATATATTTTTTATTATTAGAATAAAAATCACTTGAAATAAAAAAGAAATGTTTTCGGAATACTGTATTCTTCTAAAAGAAGGTTTAGTCATGCCTTGAGAATATAATTTCAAATAATTTTAAATATTTTAGAAAATTTATTTCATAATATTAAATTTATTTTCAAAATAATAATTTCAAAATTATATTTGGGTGAATTTTTTGGGATTTTTTTGAAATGTTAAATTTTTTTGATGAATAGTAAAAAATACTAATATTTATTAAAAACAACATGTTCATTTTAATAATTTAAGTGGTTAAATTATATTTTAAATTGGTTTTAATTTAAAATTAGTTAAATTATATTAAAATTATCTAATTTTGGTCATATTGAATTTTGATATCATTACATTTTAATCTTTTGAAAGGTGTTCTTAGGAAAAATTGTTTTTTCAATGCATTTGTAGGTTTTATTTTATATTAAATGATTCCACTTATTTGAATTGAATTTGAAAAATTGGGTTATATATGTTGAATAATAATAATTAATATTTTCTAATAATTTCAAATAAATTTTTTGCTATAATGAATAGCAGGAACAGTAAAAATTAATTACTACAGTTTTGGTAAAAATGGGTTTATTAGGGTTGCACTAAGAAGATAACGGTTTAAATAGACTAAACCATGTACAACCCAAATTTTATAGAAGTATTTCAACCATATAACCTATTATATTCTATAATAACCCATTTTTTAAGGCTTTTAGAAGGAAAAAATCAACAGTATCACATTTTCTTTTCAAAATGCCAAGTGTGTCCTCTCTCCCACTAATAAAAGGCCAAACCACTCCAATCCTATTCACAATTAGAAAACTATTTTTCAGCCATTAACTACAGAAATACATTACTTAGTTCACTAAAAACATCCCAGAGTACTTGGTTGGATCATAAATCCACCATATGGTAGATTTTGGAGCAAACCTAAAGAAGCTCCTCAAAGAAGAGGTAACATTTTCAAATGAGCGTTTTCATTTTATTTCTAATTAATCCTCCTAAAAATATTATTAAATAATTATAATATAAGAAAAAAATTATATTGTATATACTTATATGTTTTTATGCAAATGGAATAACCTATATCCATCTCCGCTTCTATCAAATGGAAAATGAAACTGTCAATCATGTGTACAACAAACTGCTACCTTGTGAACCAATTTAGTTCATTTTCTATCAAAAAAATTTATGGATGGATATAATTATGGAACGAAGATATTAAAATTATAATTCTGAAATTATTGTAATTATAGAACGTTAATATCACATATATGATCTTATAATCCATTTCGCAGGGGATACGATAATATTGCTCGTGTTTACGATGGACTACTGTTTCAAGAAGCGATGTGATTCATTTTTAACTTATTATTTACATGGAAGGTAGTAAGGATACAATTAATGAATATATGTGATATTTATGAGATAAAATTATTTTTTGATATATAATATTACATATAAATACCTACCTTGAAATATTTTTAGAAAAATATATCATCGCTCGTTTTATGTGTGACTATCACCCCGACACAACGATATGAATTGTTTTTCATTTTATTTCTACAGGGATGGTAATATGGATATATTTTATTAATATGAATAAAATATATAACATGATAAATATTTTTTAATTGTGATTTAATATTTATTTTACTTTCATTCCATCCATTAAGAAAAATGGAAACTACATTCATTCATATATACGGCTTATCATCTCTATGAACAATTTAACTCGTTTTCAATATATAACTTTTATAGATTAATATAAATACATGGATAATGAATATATATGATATTTATATCATGGTTAAAATTATAGTGTGGATTTAACCATTATAAATGTAAATGTACAAAAATTACTAAACCAAACTATACATGAAAAACAAAGCAATTATCACATTGAATAGAGATTTTAAAAAAGAGCTATTAATAAATGGGTCACAAAATACTATAAGTAAATAATATATGGTATGATACATATTAATATATTTATGTAATATATTTATAATAAAAATAGGTTTATTATATAGAAGGATTTGAAACATAGAATGAAATTCAAAGTCGAGGTAAGGGTTTATCATTTAACTTTTTCTTCTGTGAGACATACACAATATTCAACACTTATTCCTTTATGTGGTTTATATACTAAACCTTTTGATATTTTATATCATGAATATATTATAATTAATTTTATTTAAAGTTTCATTTTATGTTATTTATTTAATGGGGATTATGATTCAAAAGTTACTAAAATATTAAGGGTTTATTTCACAATCTCGTCATTATTTCTTATTATTTTTATCTAAGTCTCCCTTAGGAGAATTATTTTTTATTTATATCATAAAACCAATATATTTCCTTATTATTTGTTTATTTATTAACTTTTAAATTAATATTACCATTTTCCACTCTTTGATACTTCAAATTATTGATAAAATGTTATGAAGAAAATCCAACTTTATTTATCTCTTCAGTAGAAAGTACTTTTTAATCAAAATCTATGTTTTCAAAAAATGTTTTCAATTTTTTTAAAATTATAAAAATGATTTATTAAATTTGTTTTTACACATGATTTAATTTTTTACAAATTTTTTTAAAGGAATCTTCATGTAATTTTCCAAACATTGCTCATTTGGATTTTACCCAAAATGTAGAAGGAATATTTGTTTTAATGCGTACAATATGAATGGAATATGACACTG
Source organism: Viscum album (assembly GCA_963277665.1). Taxonomy (NCBI): domain Eukaryota; kingdom Viridiplantae; phylum Streptophyta; class Magnoliopsida; order Santalales; family Viscaceae; genus Viscum; species Viscum album. The sequence continues at coordinate 2,067,479,474 of OY728131.1, forward strand.
TCATGACCACTAAATGTTTTAAATACCAATTTATAAGTTTCAAAGGTCATTTTCAAATAAAATTATTTTCAAAATAGTTTGTTCACTTTTTGTTTTAAAAGTTTATTTTCAAAGTGCAAAGCTTATTTTACTTAAGAATTTTTTAAAGTATATTTCTATGGTATTTCAATTCATCAATGAAATAAACACTTTATTTTACATATGATACATTGGGGATATATTGTATTGGTGCCATAATTATTATTTATTTGGATTTTTTATAATTATTTTGATAGGTATTTTCTATTTTGATACCAATCACCACACTAATTTGAATAGTTTATGATTATTTTAATGATTGGGGTAATTAATAACATTTCATATGTTATTTTTTCAAAACAAATGTCTATATTGATTATATTTAACCTATTTAACATGATTAATATGTTGTACATATTAAGATATCGGTGGGTCCTGGAATTAAATATCCCCTTGATGCGTCGGTAGCCTAATGAGACAAATCAGTTGGCCAAATTAGATTGGTTTTTACCCACAAATTTGAATTATCTTGTGAAATGTCCTGAAAGTATGTTTCAAATGTCTGTCATTTTTAATTCCCTTATTATGTGATCAGTTATTTATTACCATGTTATTATTTTATTAGTTATAATATACATTTATATGTTTCACTGTAACACATTGAGATTTTAGAAAAAAACTATGTTCGATAGCATATTCAATAAGCGACACCGATATTAAATGGCACACGATACATATAACCATTATAACCAAGATGTTAAATTGGATGATATGAATAGTATTAAATAATTTATGAACTATATATATATTTATAAAATATTTTTTCTTCTAATTAATTCAAATATTATTTATTCATTTGTTCATATGAAACAATGAACTTAATAAAAAACTGCAAGACTTTAATAAAATTAAATTATTAAAGATAGTTGTTATAGACGTTAAACAAGCAAGAAAAGATAGTTGTAACTAAATTTTAAATTAACAAATTTTAATACATTTATTATTTATATTATACCAAATTAAGATCAATTTTTTATTTATTATATCAATATTATCTTAATATGAATTACAATTTTTAATGGAACTAATTAATAGTTGAATAGTAGAAATGCCAATTTTCAAAAAAAAACTATCACTTTTACAATAAAATAATGTCTTAAATTCATAAGAAACCATTTTTTATAAAAAAATATATTTAATAAGTAACATAAAAATTTTAAAAATAGTATTTAAAATTTATAAAACACAAGTTTAACATTTTTTAAACTCAAGTAATATTTCACACTAAAAATTGTTCTAATGCGCTTATATTAAAAATTAGAATTTATCAATCCTAGAAGTTAAATATAAAAAACTATATTTAATATTCGAGTTCAAAAATTAAATATTAGATAAAATGTTCAATTAAATAGTTAGGTCTAAAGATAAAAATTGTAATATTAAAGTAAGTTACCATGATAATGGGGAAACAACTTTCTTAAATGATTTTTTTATTAATATTGTGTAATTTTTATCTTATAAATTAAATTGATCTAATTTAAATGATGAAAAAATATGATGTTTAAACCAATATATAATTCAACTAAAACTCATTCATTTGGTAATCAATAATAAAAAATACTATTTACACATAATGGTTAAAAATCATTTTTTCTACAAAAAAAGTTTTTTGATATATTATATATTTTAATTTGAAGTTTATTTATTTATATATAAATTGAATTAGAAATATGGAGGATAAATTTAGTTTCCAAACCAAAATACTTGGTAATATTAGTTACCTTATATTTTTTAAATAAAATTTAAATTACCTCGTTAAAAATTAGTTAACAAGGAAAAAATAAAAATGTTAAAATGTAAACATCTATAAAAACATATAAAAAACATTTAAAAAATGTTTCGAATGCCATGATAGAGGATTTATCAATGAAATACCACCTCAAACTACATTATTAAAAAAATTATTCATTGAACAAGGAATAGTGTAATAATATCCAAAATGTGTAAAGGGTATTCTAAAAAAGATCCCTTTTCTTCACATATAAATGGGGATCACTTTCTCCCCTCCAGGGTTACACTACCCAATCGATTCCCAATTAAACCTCCTAAAAATACAAATCTCATAGAATTAATTTATTCACCAACAAGACCATTCTATTTATAATTTATCTTAAGACTTTTTAAACAAGATAACTAAGAGAATAACAACTCTCCAATAAAATTAAGCTCATGTAGAAAATAAATCTGTAACAAGTTAAGTCTTTTATCTAAAGATTTCTTACATTGAGACACATTTAATTTTTTTCACCTAATTTATTTTAAAAGTTTTTAATCATAAAAATAAGAAAAATAGTATCATAGATTATCATTATTCTTAGTATTTGAACATTAACTTCATGAAATATCTTTTTGAAGGGTTTTTATTAGAATGTTTATTAATCTGTAAGAGCATATATCTCAATCAACCTTAATTGAGACATGCTTTGATATTATAAACCAATATAATTTAGTATGGTGTAACTACCACCCCTTGAATTAAAATATCATAAATTATTATTGAAATTGTGATCTTTATTTCTAATTTTTATCTCCCTTACTATAGGATATGATTGATGTGTTCCCTAAAATATAAGGGTCTTTTATAGCTCAATCAATTTTATTGAGTTATAATGTATCTCCCTGAGTTTAATATTTCATTTAATTTGGTATACCATATTTATGTCATGGGATAATAAATTTTGATCCAAATATTTATTATTTATTAATTCCATTCCTTCTTGAATTTCAACTACGTTAAGAATAATTCACATCCTCTTAAACTACACTTTCCCACCTTTCCATAATTTCTATTTCCACCAATGTTATAATTTTTAATTGGAATGGTATATATAGTTTATCTATTGTGACATTCAAAATTCCAGTATTTTATTTTCAAAAAGGAGTTTCATAATCCCTTTTTTAATGTGTGATTTAAACAAAACTATATAAAAATGGGTTTCCTTCCATGATTTTTTGTTGGATATTCCAAATAACCAAGAGATTATGAATTCTTTTTATTTTTATCCCTTATAAAAAATATTATTCACATGAACATATTTTATTTTTTTAATACCTTTATCTTATATATATAACCAGTTAAATATCTCTTTCATTCCTAAGGGTATACATGTGCATAGTTCGATTTGAAATTCCCACTTTTATGTAATCCCAATTTAAGGAATCATTCCTATTTCTTGTCTTATGTAAAACATAAACTCGATAAAATGTTGTTAAACCATAAACAGTTACTTAAAAACTCATTATTTTTTATAAACCCCTCTTGGTTCAATTATGTTTTATGAAAAACAATATTTTTTTCATTCTTTAAAAATATTATTTAGTTATTTCATAATCTTTTCACCCAAGTGGTTCATTTTTATTCTTTCTTCTCCAGATATTTCTAAGGAATTTTTTACCAAAGAAGTTTATATTCATGAACTATTTATCTTTTTCAATTATGAAATTTTAAATGATATAATTCATTCTAATCTTGAGAATACTCATGATTTGTCATTTTATTATTCCGTTATTCATAATTATGAAATCAACTACCTTCTCTTGGGTTGACAAGGATTATGATTTACGTATGGTTTCTATTATACTTATTACACACTTATGTATGATTTTAATTATGTGATTGGTGGGAATGAAATTATATATCACTATAATGTATTGGATAATGTTTCTATATCATGATATGCTATGATGGTGATTGGGTGGTTAGCCTAAGAACACTATGTTATATAATGGGTGGGACCAGAATTATATTTCCATGCAATGCATTGTGTAAAGATTTATATCTCTTGAGATGTTATGTAAGGTATTATAGAGCGATCTTATTACACACTGATTATTTTTACATTATTTTTATGGGAATGGGTAGAGAACCCAATCCACCGTGATAACTTTTACACTTTATAATGATTGTATTGGGAGAGACTCTTAACTTGTGTTTATTATGTCATGTCTTATGTTTTTTCCACATATTGTATGATTCCATTATCTTATGATATCATTTACTTATGACATTCTTCTAGGATTATGATAATTATCTTTATGATATTATTATATGAATCTTGATCCTTATGTTATACTTCACTTTTTTTGGTTCCCTAATTAGGATTTCTAGTTCTCCCTATTCTTTATGTATTTTCCCTAGGGTATCTTATAAAATTTTATAAGATCTATGGGAGTTAATATCCCTTTATTTTATTTTAAATAAAGATGTTATTTTTACATTAATGATGATATATTTACATATTTAATCATCCAAAGACGCTATACCTCTAGAACCATGGAATGTATTATTAGGAAGCTATGTTATAATTAATGAATTTAAGGGTAATTATTGATCGGGTCACTATAGTTGGTATCAAAGAAATTTCTATATATTTTTAGATATTAAGATAAGATAACAATAGTGAAACCCCTATGGAGAAGTCTAAGGGATAATTCTAATTATAGGATAACATCTTGGAATATTGATAAAGTATATAGTATGTGGTTTTCATAGAAATTACATCCATATTTGGAAACTTTCAAGTAGATTTGGTTGTAATAAGGATTCACCGAGGGGAAATCACTATCAAAAGGGTTGTTTGTGTAAGGTATTGACATTAAACAATCTTTAAAATTAATCCTTATAAAATAAATCACTTCCTCGAATAAGGAGGATCCTTTCAGGTTAATAATTTTATAAAATTATTTCATAACTCAAAAATATTAAACTCTTAAAATACATGTTGAATATTTCTTCTTAGTATACACTTTTCCCAAAATACAAAACCTTTAAAAAAGACATGTTTAATTTTCTTGAAAAATTTTGCGATTTTCGACATGACTTATTCATTATTATTACTCATACATAAAACCTCTGAAAAACATTAAAAAACAAGTTATGATTATAAAAATATTAGTAAGGACATAAGAAGAATAAAAATAACCCATTATTAAATTCTAAAACCATGAGATCATAAATGAAATCTTTCTTTTAACATAATAAGGTTTGAGCTGAAAACAATCACGTACTAACACATGAAATCAGCTTTACTACCTAAATATTTTCATACGACACTTTATAAAAAATAGATAGAGAATTAATAATCATGAGGGATTATTAGAAAAGAAGGGAACCCATGGAAATAAATTATTAAAAAAATACCTTTTTACCCTAAAAGATCATAAATTTCCTTTATAGAAATATGTAATATGCTTACCTTTTAATATCATATTATTTCCCGGAAAAACATTAGTAAGAATATGAATATTATATAGGTTTATTTGGAAATAATATTTATAAAACCCATATAATAACACTTATAATTAGAGTAACCATACAGTCAACATCAAAATTAATTATCTAGAGAACATAATATTTTCCCAATGCATTAAAGAACTATACCAGGATCACATAATCGTAAACAATGTATGAGGACCATAAAATATATAAAATAAATAATGTCTTTAATTTCAATAATCAAACTCAAAAAAGTAAACTTTTAAACCCATAATTAAAACATTTTCAAGTATTGAAATATCTATTTCATTTAAAACCCAATTTTCAAAAATATAATTTCTAGAAAAAAGTGGAAGATGTTTTATATTTGAAATAAAAAATAGAACATTATAAAGGAATCCAATCATAAAATAATGGGTAGGAAGTGGGAAAATCTATTAACAGTATATACATTAAAATAAGATATTTATTTTATGTTTTTTTAAAATGCTCCATATAAAATAATAAAATAATATTCCTTTTGAAAACCATTGAAATACATTCAAAATTGACCTAAAATTTCATTTATTATTCATTTATGTTTATATAAATACATATTCATGTTTTCTTTAAGAATATGGGAATGTGAGAGAAATATTTCGAAAATAAATTTTGAAAATATTTTAAACATGATTTTTAATGTAAAGTGTCTCTTACCTTGAGTGTGACACATTAGATAAATTTTTTATATTGTTAAATAATAATTTTTTATAAATTATTTAATTTCTTAAGAAAATTTGTAGCAACCCGACCCTAGAATCCTGGAGCTAATGTCTACTATAAATTAAATTGCCCTGATTATTTGGAATCAAGAACTAAAGGACTGAGGAATTTATTAGTATTTGTAAAGCATATAAATACATGAGTATTTTATTACAAAAGTATACACTAATTACAGTATAATTTTTTTATTCTCTTTATCCTCTCTAGGTTAAAAACATTATTCCAACTAATTTATCCTTGAAGAGATAGCTTATTACACTTCCTGGATTCACAGGGAGAAGTAACCATATAAGGGTGACCTCAAATTCTTAGTAATGTTAAGTAAAGGATAGAGGAAGCAATAATGAATCAATTAGGATAATTTAATATATCAAGGTAAATAATTGAACACACATTACATGTAATCAATGAACTGAAATGATAAATAATATTTCAAGATAATAAATGAAAAAAATATGCCATTTAAATAACTAGATAATAAAATGTAAATATGGAATGGTGAGAAAGTGAGAAACATTCCATTAATATATTAACTTAAAATGAAATACATGTTTAGATATATGGATTCAAAATATCATAGGAAATAATAAATGAGCTTAAATTAGGGAAATGATTAAATATTGAACATAATGTCTCAGGCATAAGAATACTTATACCGTCAAGACATTTCACAGGATAGATTAAATTAAGGGTGGAAACACAATCAATTTTCACAACTAATTTCTCTAATGAGAACATGTCGATGTATCCATGTGATATATAATGTCCATGCCCCAACCTCATTGCTAGTCCAAAGCATTCCTCATATTGAATAATAAAAATAAATCATATTCCTTATCAAAAAACTATATTGAATAAGAAAGAATTATTTATCAATAATTCCCCAATTAATAAAATAATTATCTAAGTAAACACCATATGTAAAACTGTTTACGATTTAGTCAATAGTAATATCAATAAAATTATATAGATAATTAAGGGAAATTCAACGATAATTGATCATATGAAATTGAATATTGTAAGAGGACTAAACAAGGATGTCAAGGAAGTGAATATAAATAATTTTCTTTTCCAAAAAAATCAAATACCATCTTGAGAAAGGATATGGATGGTATCAATACAAAATGTCTAAAGTGGAGTAAAAAATGAGGTTTTTTTTCATCAATGAAATAAACTAAAAAATTATAAAAAATTCTTGAAAAAAATATCATTTTATTTGAAAATCCTTTTGAGAAATATTTTTCATTGAAAATTCATATTAAAAACATTTTCTATAAAAAAATTTAAATTTAAAAATTTAGCTTTAAAAAATGATAGAGGATAAATCCATACATGTCTTATGTGGTTAAAAATAAACATTCCTTTTAGAAGGTAAAAAGGGATATAAAAATACAATGTTATGAATGTTATAAGAAGATTACTTTGAAAAAATTCATAAAAAGGTTGTGAAAAAATATTTAAACATTATTTTTTAATGTTTAAAAAAAAATTGAAATAATTTTTAGAATACATGTTTTTTAAAAGAAAATTGATTCTATGAAAAATTAGTAAATGAATTCGGATTTCCATAAAACATTTTATAAAACATATGAGTAAAAAAGTGAGAAAAAATGGTAATAATTATTGATAAATTTCCTGAATAACCATATAATATTAAAATGAAAGGTTTTATTAAACAATTATCCAATAATTTCCTTGAATGGAAATTCAAGTACAAACAATCCCGAATAAAATGATATTGTAAAATAAACCATTAAAAATGATATAACGTCGAAGTTAAAATCAATAATTGAGTAGATTATGTGTATTAACTGTAAATCTACATAAGGTAATTGGAAATACAAAAATAAAAAAAATTATTATACACAAAAACTTATAATATTAATGAATATGAGGAAGTAATATAACATAATGATAAGAAATTGAGTTATGCATTTCTGTTTCACTTGGTAACTTTTAAATAAAATCCCCTTAAAATAAATAATTCAAGTTGAAACTTAAAATACCATGAGGATGGAATTTTTTGTGATATTAAATGTCAAAATGGTTAGTATATACAACATATAAAATAAATTAGGTGTACAAAAAATAAGTTTTTCTCATGGAAAAAAATGAGACAATAATCTCTTACCTTGTGTTTCCTTTTTGGTAGACATCCATTAAAATTATGTATAAAATTTTAAACATGTTACTATGTTATTAAAAAATCATATTAAAAATTAATATATAATATATGATCCTCTTATATTATATTATTACACATTTGTTAATAACCATTCCTTATTTTAACTATTTCAGGTGTTAATTGCCTTATTTGTATAGTTTTCTTTAACTTGTTAGTTGTTGTTATTATTGAATTTATCATTGTTTAATCATATAAAAAATTTAAACCATAATTTTAATATTATATATATCCCTAATTATTTATAATTTTTGGAGATAAGAAATTAAATGCACCATTCATGGAGAGGGTAGTCAGTATGTACACATGAATGCTACCTTCATTTAATTGTAGTATTTTAAAAGAATGAAAATTAAATGATATATATACACATATATATTATAATACCATTACCATATTTATTTAATATATTTCATTTATTTTAATTAAAATCATCCTTAATATGTTCCATGTATAGTGTGAAGGAATCACATCGCTCTAAGGGGGCAGTAAGTCCAAACTTCCTCAAACGATGTTATCGTATTACCGCAAAATGGACAGTATTAAAGGTATGCATTATGAAATTATTAAATAAATTTAAATAAATAAATAAATATCATATAATATATATATATATATTGTTTCCATCATAATTTCCACCACGAAAGATGGTAATAGGAAAAATAAACAATCATCGTTTTGTGAGGCGGTAGTTCATCGTACATGTAAACAATGTGTTTTTTACTCATTATATGGAAGTATGTGATAGTATAGATCAAAAAATTAATTTAACATCATAAAATTATATTTAGGATACTTGTGTCATTATATAATCATTATTTAAAAATATTTTCTGATGGAGTAGTAAATGAAAGAAAATAGATCATTGCAAAACATTACCTTAAAAATCGCATAACTCCTTTTGGATTATACCAAAGGGATTCATTGGAAGTATTTATGACCAAATGGAGGATTAAATTTCTAGGGTATGGATTTTGGGAATCTATTTCGGCTGATCTTGGCCGAACCTAAGTGGTTTGAGAGGTATGAAGAATAAGGAGAAGTGGTGGCCTTGTATAGTAGAGGAGTGGCACTATTGTAATATTTTGAAAAATGAATTCCTACCACGTTTTTCATGATGAAAGTGGATCTAATAATGGTCCCATTTTGATATAGGAGAGTATAGGTTATAAATATGTCCATAAAATAGCTCATGTACAAGTTTATAGTTCGTTATGGGCCTTAATGTTCATGTTTAGTCCATTATTAATCTTAACTTAACCTTACTCAATGTAATTAATTTTATTCAATTTCACTAATATTTATAGTAAAAAATAAATTTTGTATTATTTGAAATTAGAAATTATTATTATTTGAAATTTTTAATCAATTATTCCAAATTCTAATCATATAATCCGCATTAATTTATTTAAATTTAATACTCCAAGCAGGACGACAATGCGGGGTTTTAAAGTAAGAATGTCTGAAAGTTCATTACGTTTTTATAATCAATTTCAAAGTGAATTTAATTAAAATGAAATAAATTGAATTAATTGATAAAAATATGATCTAATTTAACTTTAAAAGCAGTTAAATGTATAACTTATCCTTATAAATAAATTTAATTAAAAAGAAGTTTTGAACTAAAATTCAGTATTGTTTATTATTCCTCAAAAAAGATATATTTCAATAAAATGTAAAAAATTTACCCTAAACAAATTTTTATGTTTATATTTCAATCATGAAGTTTTTTTGTTGACATATTAAATCAATTAATCTGTTAAAATACAGATTTAAAATGGGTTTACCATTATATGGTGGAAAAATCCCCTTTATAAAAATATAGGTTTTTATGTGTGAAATTAGGCGAGTTCTTATCTTTTGAATGTCAAACCTAATTGATGAATATCCAAAATACTTTATTGAATAGATAACATATATATTTAATTAAAATAATACAGTTATTATATGTAATTATGTTTATTAAGGAAAAACTCATTTGAAAGCAAAAAAATAATAATATTTCTTTTTTATATCTAATTGGTTCTTATTTTTCATTTCTCATTAATTGGTAACCAATTAATTAATTTTATATTTATAAAAAAGCAAAATTTTTATAATTTAGTTAATACTATTTATAACCACTAACATAATGCCTAGGTTATATAAAATTATATTACAAAATTATTTTAATATTTTTTTGTTATTTGTTGAAACTCGGTCTTGCTTGTAATGAAAGCTATAAAGGAAGATATATCTTACTTGTAATAAAAGATAACTTAGTGTTGTGTGAATTAAAAGATATATAATATATTATATTTATTTAATATTTTAATGTATCAGGTTAATATATTCTTTTTTACACTGGGTGTTACGTGTCATAAACACTATTGAATAAAAAGTTGTACATTAGAATTTTGGGGTGTTATGTTCTCCACACATTTATTAAATTGCATCCTAAAAATTTAAAGTTGATCTTGGAAACAAATTGTTTAATTTTGAAATCCAACATTATGAGAAGGGTTACTATAAATTTCTCTATAAAAGAGATAATGATAAGTACAAAGGTCACATGTACTACCATGTAACTTGGTCTTTAAGTAGGAGAACATTAGTGGTAAGTAAAAATACATACGTGGAGGGAAATAATAAATACTTATAAGGGTGAATGATCTCATTAATAACAAAAAGTTAATTATAAATGGAAAATTACGGCCCTCAAATCCATAAATATTTTATTATTTAAGAGACCAGAGGTTCAACAGAAATTAATGTATTAAAACAATATTTTATTTCAAAGTCATTTTCTTAGTGTTGGGTAATTATTTTACTGACTAAGAATATAATAAGATTTATCTACATGATATGTTTTAATATCATATGAAAAATTACACCTTTTGGTTGTGCATCGATCAATTCATCCAAAAATTAATTTTGATGCCTGGAGCACTAAAATGTGTTTATAAAGGATCTTAAGGCCCATAAAAGAGTAAAAAGTCTACCTATTTATCTTTAAATATTATCTGAAACCAAAAATGGAAAATCTATTAATCTATAATACTTAAAAGTGATATTACAAGTTCATCATTATCATTTATTTGTCAAATTTTTTAACTAAAAAAATAAAAAATTAACCTGGACACTATGTAGGTTAGTGGTCAACATGAAACCCTTATTGTCCATCACTCATGGGTACAAGAAATGCATCCTTTCCAGATTTGATTGGTTGTCATCAGGATTATAGATTTTCATTTTTTAAAACCATATTAATATAATTTACAAAATAAATATGATTGAAATCATTGAAATTTAATCATTTAATATACTCTTAACTATGGTTTTAAATACATTCTCAATACGTAACTATTTTATCAATTTTCTTCCACAAAGGCCCTTCCGTGGTCTAGAGTTTATCCATAATATCATTTTTAGAAATATTAAATTGCGACACATCATTTTCAAAAACAAAACAAATTATGTTTAACCTAGGATATTAATTTTAAATATCTATTCAAGTCCTTCATAATGGTTTGCAAAGAGAATGTGAATTATCCTAAGAATATTCCTGAGATTGTTAATCCAAGTGTGTTGTAAAGACCATTGTCATGTACTTGGTTTCCCTTATTCATGATTGGAACACTTTGTTGTAGTTATTACTCATATTTACATCTATGGAAAAACCATGTCCACATGTAATATCTAGATAGAGATTTATTTCTTGGAAGACTCACATAATCTCTACCTTAACAAAATTTTAGGATTTTATTCTATACCTATCCTAAAATTCTACATTATGGTTAGGTTCTCTAACCTATGTTTTCCAAAATCTATTTCTCGTGGTTTCTACTAATCTTTCTCTGATACCAAATCTAGCGACCCATCTCGAGAATCCCGGATCCAGTGTCTACTATAAATTCCATTGGCATGATTACAAGGAATCAAGAACTGAAGTACCATAGAGTTTAGTAGTCTTGGTAAACTAGATATATACACGAGTCTTTTACTACAAAATAATACACTAATTACAACATAAATATTTATTCTCCTTTTCCTTTCTAGGTTAAATACTTTATTCCATATATCGTATCATTTCAAAGCATTCTTAGTACACTTCTGGGATTCCCGTGGAGAGGAAACAAAATAATAGTGAGCTCAAATTCTCCTTATGGTTACGTAAATTATAGAGAAAGAAATAATGAATCAATGAGAATAAATAAATTTTGAAAGGTAAATAAATAAACATGATTTCCATGTAACAAATTAACCAAAATGATAAATAATAAGTCAAGATAATAAATGAAAACACATGGCATTCAAATAACTTGATTGGGTAACATAAATAAGAAAATTTGAGAAACTGAAACACATGCCATTAATAAATAAACTACGAATGAAATGCATCCATAAAAATGTTGATATAAAATCTCAGGGATAATAATAATTGAGTCTAAATGAGTAAAATTCTTAATTATTAGACATCATGTCTCAGGCATATGAAAACCTATATCGTCAAGGCCTTTCACAAGATGGATTAAATTAATGGTATAAACCCAATCAATTTGCGAAAGTTATTTGTATCATTAGAACCTGTCGATGCATTGAGGTGATATATAAATTCTGAGCCCAACCCATCATTTTCATCCCAAAGAGTTCCTTATATTGAATTACCAAATTAAATAATATGCCTTATCAAATAACTATATTGAATGAGAAAAAAATATTTATCAATAATTCCACTATTAATCAAATAAATATCAAAGATAACACCATAAGTAAAATAGTACAAAGTTTATGCAACATTAATATCTATGATAGATGATATGGATAATTAGAGGAAATTAAATGCTCAATTATCATATGAAATTGAATATTTCAAGGTGAATAACAAGGAATTAAATGAAATGAATATAAATGTTTTAATTATCCAAATCAATTAAAAACAAACTGGAGAAAGTATATGTATGTTTTCAATAAAATATTTTCAAATTTTAGTAAAAATTGATTGTTGTTGTCATTAATGAAATAAAATAATCACTTAAAAATTTTATTGTGGAAAATATCCCTTGATTTGAAAAACCATTTGGAAATATTTTTCTTTTAAAATCCATTAAAAAAATTATTTAAATATAAACCTTTTAAAATTTAAAAGGAAGATTCAATGAAATGACAACTGATAAGTCTATACATGTAATATGAGGTAAAAAGAAACATTTCTTTTGTAAGATAAAAAGTGTTTGAAAAATGCCTTGTTCTGAAAGAGACAAGAATATTCCTTTGAAAAATTTTATAAATAAAAAAGAGGTAAAATATTCTTTAAAATAGTTTTTAATGGTAAAAATAATTTTTTGAAAACCCTTTTAGAAGACATTATTTTTACAATAAAATTGGTTATCCGGCTAAATAGAGAAAGGAAGTTGAGTTTTCATAAAACAATTTCAAAATCATATGAGTAAAAAAGAGGGGAAAATAGTAATTATACTTGATAAAAATCATTAATAACTAGAGTATATTAATATTAAAGGTTTTATTGAAAAAATATCAATAATTTCATCATATGGAAATTCAATTACAAACAATCTCAAATAAAATTAGATTCTGAAATAAAAACTTGAAAATGATATAACGTTGAAGAGAGAATCAATCATTGAGTAGGTTATGTGTGTCAAATATAAATCTATAAAAGGGAATTTTAAATACAAAAATATATAGTAAAAATTTATTACATACATAATCTATGAATATTAATGACAATTAGGAAGTAATATACATCAATGAAAAGAAATTTAGTTCTGCAATTCTATTCCACTTGGTAACTTTTAACTCAAACCAACTTAAAATAAATAATTCAATTTAAAACTAAAAATACCATGAAGATATATTTTTTAATGATATTAAAAGTCAAAATGGGTAATATATGTACCATATAAAATAAATTTGGTGTATAAAAATTAAGTATGCCTGATGGAATGAAAATGAGACATGAATCCCTTACCTTGTGTTTTATTTCAGGTAGACATCCTTTAAAATACTATATAATAGTTTAAATCATGTTAATAACTTATTAAATAACCATATTAATAATTATAATATCATATATGATCCAATAATAATATCTTATTACCTGTTGGTTAATAAACATTCATTATTTTAACTATTTCTAGTGTTAATTTCCTAGTTTGTCGAGTATGTTTTAACTCATTATTTGTTATTCTTGTTAAATATATCATGGATTAATTATATAAAAAATTTAAACAATTATTTTAATATCATATATATATTTTATATATTTATCTATAATAATCTATAATGTTTGTAAATAATAAAGGAAATGAACTGTTCATAGAGATGGTAGTCTGCACGTACGCATGAACGTTACCTTCATTTCATTATCATATTTTGAAATAATGAAAAATAAATGATATATATATACATTTATATTATAATTCTAGTACCATATTTATGTAATATATTTATTATTTTAATTAAAATTATTCATAATATGTTCCATGTATAGTGTGAGTGAATCACATCGATTTGTGGGTGTAGTAGTCCACACTTTCTCAAATGATGTTATCGTAATAATGTAAAATGGAAAGTATTATAGTTATGTTTTATAAAAGTATTATATAAGTATAAATACATAAAAAATACCATATATATCATATATAAACATATTTTACATCATAATGGCTACCATTATTGGTGGTAAAAGGAAAACTGAACAATCATCATTTCGTAAAGCGGTAGTCTGTCGTGCACAAAAACAATATGTTTGTTACCAATTAAATGGAAGTGTTTCTTAGTGTAGTTATAGACCTCAATATAATAGAAATATATTATATTTAGGATATTTGTTTCATCATATAATTATTATTTAAAAATAATTGAGGGTTGGTGGAGTAAACGAAAAAAAGAGATCGTTGGAAAATGTTACCTTAAAAATTGGGTAACTCGTTTTGGTTTATACTAAAGGGATTCCTTGGAAGGATTTTTACCCAAATGGAGGATTGAAGGTATAGTTTATGGATGTTTGGAAGATATTTTGGGATAATTTGGTCGCACCTAAGTTATTTTAGATATGTGATTAATGAAAACAAGTGGTGGCCTTTTATAGTGGAGGAGGAGTGGCACTCTTGTAATATTTTGACAATAGAATTTCTACCACATTTATCATATTGAAAGTGGATCCAATATTGGTTAATTTTATATAAAAGGGTGTATCGGGTATAAAAATTTCCATAATATAGCTCTTAGAAAAATGTATAGGTCGTTTTGGGCCTTAAGGTTAAGTTATGTCCCTTATTAACCTTAATTTATCCTTAATCTCTGTAATTAATTTTAATCACCATCATTAATATTCTTGGTCAGAAACAAAGTTGGAATTATTATAAATTATAAATTATTATGATTCCAAATATTGAATTAATTTTTTCAAATTCTAATCATATTAGTGGAGGAAGTATATTTAAATTTAATCCTGGAGGCAAGACAACAATGTGGGTTTTTAAACTAAAAAGGTACGAAAGTTCGCTACATCTTTATAATCAATTTCAAAGTGAAATTGATTCCAATGAAATAAATTGTATTAATTGATAAAAATATGTTATAATTAAACTTTAAAAACAATTAAAAATATAATTTATCTTTATAAATAAATTATTTGAAGAAATCATTTTTGAACTATAATTCAGTATTTTTAACTCTTCATTAAAAAAGATATGTTTTCCAAAAATATAAAAAATTAATGATAATATAGTTTTTATGTTTAGATTTAAAATATTAATTTAATTTTAAAATATTAAATCAACTATATTGTTAAAATTAAAATTTAAAATTGGTTCTCCATTAAAATCCGTTAAAAGTTTCTGAATAAAAATATAGGTTTTTATGTGTGAAATTGGGTTTTTTCCTATCTTATTCCTTTCAAAAAAAATGGATGAATATAAAAAATATTTTATTGAATATATAATATATATATTTAATTAAAATAATAAATTAATTTTAATTAATTTTGTTTATTAATAAAAAAATCCTTTATAAGAATTAAAATAATTATATTTCTTTTTTATATCCATTTTTTCATATTTTGGTTTCACGTTAATTTTTAACCAGTAAATTAATTTTATATTTATATATATCATAAATTTTCATAATTTAGTTAAAAAAATTCACAAATACTAACATAATAGGTAGGTTATGTCATATTATATTAAATAATAATATTTTAATAATACATTGTTATTTGGTGAAACTTGGTCTTTTGTGTAACACAAGCTATCGAGGAACGACACTCTTTCATGTAACACAATATAACTTAGTTTTGTGTGAATTACAAGATATGAAACATATTATATAAAATTATAATGTATCAGGTTAATATATTACTTTTTTACATATGGTGTTGCGTGTCATAAACACTAATTAATAAAAAGTTGTAATTTTGAATTTTGGTATTGTACAACCATTCTAAATGTTATTATTCATTTTATATTATTTTTTATCATGTTATATTCAATTAATTACCCATTTTAGTTCATGTCATATGTCTTGAGGATATTCGGCACACATGTCGAGAATTACATCAGTAGGTTGGCTATGATCAATGAGTTCATTGATTCTATAATCTCTAGAATAAAAATCATGAAGTAATTATCATTTTTATACATCAATTATTTTTTTTAAAACCAAACATGAACGATGGGTATGAAAAATAAACTATTTTATAATCATGGAAATGGAAGGTCATACCTATGTGTGAGTAACATTTCCAATTTTCAATGATCAAGATGGAAGGAATAAAATTATTATTTTATATTTTAATAATGATAATTATATCATAAATAACCTATTATTTTTCTAAATGTACTTATAAATATAATCAATGTGGTCTAGTGATGAAGAAAGAGTCACATTATTATGTGGAGGTGGTAGTCGACAGGTATGCATGAACGATGTTATCATTTATCAATGAATGGAGAGATAATAAAATATATGGCATATTAATTTTACATCATGATAATTATGTTATTAATATTCTATATATAAATTAAATAAAAAATTTTAACTAGCTGTGAGGTTTGGGGATGGAAGATAAATTACATCAGTTCATGAGGCGGTTGACTATCGTACACATGAACGATAGTTTTGTTTCACATTTGATGGAAGAAGAGATGGATATAGGGTATGAAATTATCATAACAAAATATTATTTTATATAAGATACTATTTTTATTATTTCTGAATGTTTGAATAATATTTTAAGGATTTAGAATAATAAATAATATTGAAACGCTTGATTAAGAACTATACCTCTTATTTGAGAAACCTCCATTGTTATACACCTAAAGCCCTCTAAGATTGGTATTATGCCCAAAATAAGGCCTATATAATGTTTTTATGGATTTTAGAAAGGTTTTTAGGACATTATTTTCTAAAAAAATGAATCATGAAGTGTGTAGGGAAAAGGATAGTAGGAACTCTTTTATAAAGTGGGGAGGGGAAATCTTGGAATTTTATAAAATATTAAATTAATATAAATTAATTTTCTGGTTAAAATCAATAAAATTTTACATAATTATAATATAATAGTACTATGTTTATAAGTAATATCATCATATAAATGTTATAAAATTTTTTATTATGTTTTAATAATTAGCTTTATTTTTAACCTCTCATTAACCCTTTTGACGATTACCTTAATAACATTTTTTTACTATTTAAGGCTCATAATAGTCACTATAAAAAGAAAATTGTCCCATTTATAGACAATGTTATATATTTTAAACCATATAAAAATATATTGGATGAATAAAATATAGTAATTAAGGTTAAATAATTCAATAAAATATTATTTTTTATAAAATATCATTTATGCCATTTTTGGAAATACATAAAATATTATAATATAATATGGGTATTACTCGTGTAAAATGGTTCAAAAATGATATGTATTATAATATAAGGACGATTTTAAAGTAATATAATCATCCAACCAAAATTTTATTGGTTTTGGATATCATGTTTAACCTTATCATTTTGGTTAAACCTTTGGTTAACCAATTTAATCCTTAACAACAATAATGACTTTTTCAATATTAAATGTTTATAATTTTTCATAAATGGTGAAAAGTATCCATTAAATGGACATGTGATTTCATTTAAACCATTTATAATCATAATTATCCTCTTTCTAAATTTTTATGGATTAAATAACATAATAAAATATTATTTTATAGAAAATTTTAATAATTTCATTTTAAGAACTATTCAAATAGTTTAAATTTAAAAATAAAATAAAATAAATGGATTAGATTATAATCAATTAAAACAAACCAAATAATTTATACTAAAATATAATATTCTTATAATAGACTAATTAATTCAAATTATATTACTTTGAATGTTTTTAGAATCATTTAATTTATTTTTCTATTAATTAAATAAATGTTGTGTCCACATTGGGCATGAATTTAAGGTTATTAATTTGTCATTATAAAGTAGAAATAAAATAACATGATAAAAAATAATGTATATTTCAAATAACCATTTATAACCTAACATAATATTTTCTATCTCAATTACAAATTAATATACGTATTTAAAGTAAGAAGGTGACATTTTTTACTTTATCTTTTAATTACAAATTAAAAAGGTCAAAATAAATGAAATATGGCACTAAGTTGCCACATTTTCAAAACATGGATGGATATGTCTTAGATACTATCATAAAATAGGATAAAGTAAAGTTTTTTGTTCATTTTCTAGTCATTATTATATTATTTCTAACCAAGATTACCAAATTTACCCTTACCGTGGTGATAGTTATTTACTATGTTTATTATTCAGAATGAAAAAAAAATCAATATGGAAATGTGTAACAATATTTGACTTACTGATTCAAAATTTTTAATCCATATTTCATGATTCAATTAATATATTTTGTAGAAATTAATTTTTGATTAAAATGTAAAACACAACGAAAAACAATATTCAGAAAAAATGACTTCTTAAGTATACAAATGTCTATACCAAATCAAACCATGAAATTGATTAAAATGATCTAAATTGGATTATTAATAATATAACATTACTATTTTTTAAAAAAACATTTTCAAAAAATGGAAGTTTCTAAATTCTTGAAACAAAAATATGGTTTCCAGTAACTATAAGTCTTTTTCACTATTCACTGCAAAATCAATATTTTCAGATAAATCTCACAATTTCACTATAATATACTAATTATATGATTAAATAAAAAATTATTTCCTTTTATGAAATACAATTTCTAAAATTTCTAGAAATAAATTATAATATTCTCTAACAAAATTCAATAAAAATATTTTTCAAAAAATTACATTTTTGAAGAATAAAATACATTACTGAGAATTGAGTGCTTATTTACCAAGAATTAATTAAAATTTTTTATTTATTAGTACCTTTATATATTTTTTGTAATGAGGTTAATATTAATCATTCCCTCTAATTCAATAGTTTTTATATAAATCCATATTTAAATAATAATATTTCATAGTTCATTTTAGCTCAGTGTTGTGAATATTGTATATTATAGAACATAGTCATTCTTTTAAAATATCAGGTTATTAGATTATACCCCCTAATAAATTGAATTGTTACAATTTTAACTTTATCTTGATATTCAATGGTTTTAAATTTTAAATTACATTTTTTGAAATCCCACATCATAGAAAGGGATAATAAAATTTCTTCTTGAAAAGTGGGAAAGTGAAATACATAGTTCATCTGGAATAATACATACTAGGATTCAAAATAGTATAAAATTAGTAGGAATTGAAAATATAGAAATTTAATTAAATCATATTGTCCAAATAATTATGGATAATGATAGAGATCATTGATCATAAGAATGTGAATGATCATGTGAAAGTTAATGACCACTAAAACATAATCCGATTAACTGTGAAAGAAACCATTGATTCATAAAAAATAAAGGTAAAGAATTATTTTTCATGGTCCATTTCCTAGATTTTTGGAATTCGTTTACCATATATACTAAGAACATAATGAAATATAATTTCTTGAAAATTATAATTTCATTATTTAACTATTTTACACCACAATATCATATATTTTTCCAAATAATGATGAATAAAGATGAATTTTTCATGCCTGATACAATAAAATCAACTTCTATCTAATCACATAATTCAAAAAAATAATAGAAATCTATTTCTCTATACTTTAGACATTAACCAAAAGAAAAATGATTATCACAATGTAAGATAATTCCCAAAATAAATAAACCTTCATGTAATGAAATAATACATTAATCTCTAAAATTCAACAGTAATACCTATAGTTAAAACTAAATCATTTTATAAATAACTATCCTTAAAATTCTTTTAAATATTCCAAACTAGTATTGAAACCCAAATATTATCATTATATGATCATTTATTATTCCAAAATAAATTTAAAATCTATTTCCCAATAGCATCAAACACTCATAAATTGTTATACCAGAAATTTATATGACATAGTTTTATAATCTCCAAGACATGATAATTATATCCATAAATAACATGAACCAAGATAAAGCCACATTGAAATCATATATTCTTCCAAAATATGATTCAACCTTGATACCTAAAATAAAATCCTATAATATTTTGGTTAACTTAATCATTTAATATTCCCCAAATTAAAATAATATTATTAAACAATAAAATTAATCACTTAAACTCCAATTCAGTTTTCATTCCCATTATTATCTATAAAAAAAATATGTTCCCAGATTGTAATATCCCATAATTACATCCCAATCATTCAAGCAATTTTTTCCATCTCACTACTTAATAATTACTTCCTATAATAATAATTCTGAATTATTTCATCATATTTCTCAATATCAAAACCTAATTCAAAATATAGACTACACCTTATTTATGTCCTTCATAGTTTCCTTATGTTTATATTAATGGAATTAGATATTTATAAACATTTATTTATATGGAATTTCTTAATCTCTTTCAAAATATTTCTCTCTAGGACATTGATTTCCACAATTCCCATACTCCCTACATTTAAATAATTAAATTAATAGATTGGGGAAAATATTATTCCCCCTCATGGTGTTAAATTAATTCTTACTTTTTTTCTTGGTAGATTGTTGATTTATTACCTCCTTGACTAGATACAAAAAATATTCCCTTTATTTTAATACATCTCTCTACATTATTCTACCCAAATTATTGACACTTATGACATTGAATATTTTTACCATCACGATCTCTATAACATGAAGTTACATGGAACTTAATTTATCTCTCATTTGATGTTTTTGGAAACTCACCTAGGTTTAGGTTATTAGTCATAATTCGTGGTTTCTTGTCAAGAATAACCACAAGAGTTTTCACTACATTTCCCATTCCATTCAGTTTCTTATTCCAACAACCAACATACTTTTCATCATGTAATGTATGATTTTTGTTCTTACTGGTTCCATCAATTTACTAATAGAAGGAAAAGTTAGTGTGATTATATCAATAAAATAATAATAACCCCTCTTATTAGGAGGAAGGAAACTAAGATATTTTTAACCAGGTCATCCTTTATAAATCACTTTATATTTATCCAAAATAACAATAATTTTATCTAATATACTAACATATATGGTAAAATAGAAATTTTAATTTAAACTAAAATAAATTTATAACCTCTAAGGTTATCTAAACCGGTTATCTAATACCGACTATAAGGTCCCAACCTTAAAGAATCTGTGAATTGAATCATTTCAAAAGAATTCCCTTCCTTTCATTTAATAGATTTATTAAGGTTTAGAGTTTTAGAAAATTATATCATAATGGTTAAATAAAATACATATAAAATGCATGTTTGGAACATCCTATTAGTATCTATTTTAACCACAATACACAACTTATAAAAAGAAACATGTTTTTTTCATGAAAATTCATTAAAATTTTCAACTTGAATTTTTATTTGTTCCAAATCATCCTTAAAACATATTATTTTTTAAAAAAATTGGTGATGAGTGTGAAAATATCATTAAGGGGCATAAAAGGAAGTAGGAAACTCGTTATTCCATTTTAAACAATAGGATCATAAAAGAGAGTTTTCTTTTAACATATAAAACATTAAGCTCGTGATAATCATTTACTCACTCATGAAATATTCTTTACTAAAAAATAATTTTCATAATAAACTTTATAAGAAAAAATAAAGTTAAAATCAAAATAATGAGGTTTTATTAGAAAACATGAGAACCCAAAAAAACATTTTCTTAAAATATTCATTTTTACCCTAAAAGAGCACAAGCTTCGTTTAAAACAAAACATCATTAGCTTACCTTCTGAAATCAAACTCTTTCCATGAAAAATAATTAGAAATAAAATGAAATTCATATTGGTTACTTCATAAATAATCTTCCTAGAACCCTTACAAGAATACCTACAAGAACCCTTACAAGATCCCTTACAGCTGGAATAACCATACGACCGACTTCCAAAATAATTCTTCGAATAACATAATCATAAACTAATGCATTAGAGAGATATATTAATATCTCATAATAATAATAAACATTCAAGTACCATAACATGTATAAAATACATAAAATAATTCATTTTCATCAAAAAATCATAGAGTATCCTTTTACACCCAAAAGCAAAACATTTTCGGATATTGATATATCCCTTTCCTTTAAAACCCAATTTTCAAAACTAAAATCTACAGAAAAAGGGAATTAGGGTTCTTATTTGAAGAAAACATGGAATCCTACAATGGAATCCCAACATCAAATTACTATTATGGTGGTGGGAAAACCATTGATTTTTTAATCGTTAAAATAGAGCATTCAATTTTTTTTGAAAACATTCTGTATAAAATACTCACAAGTATTCATTTTGAAAACCTTTGAAAGATAGTATAAATTGACATAAAATTCAATTTATAATCCACATATTGATATATAAATACATATAAAATGTATTTTTAATAATATGGACATTTGGGAAAAATATTTGTAAAATAAATCTTAGAAATATTTTTAACATGTTTTTTTGAAGTAAAGTGTCCCTTACATTAAGTATAAATCATAAAATATGTTCTTTATATTCGTATATTCTAAACTTATGGAACCTTTTTACTTAATTAAAAAAATTTATCATGTTTATTGCTCATTTTATTCTATTTATTAACAAGTTAAATTCAATTACACGCTTTTCTAAGTTTTTGTCAGATGTAAGAACCTGGTTCTTCTTTGAGATACAAATCCTTATATTTCTATTAATTCTCAGTTTGAATGTTTAAATATGGACACATGTGAATGAATGTTGATGCAATATAGGTTTTTTGGGTGTTAGGGGACGGTTTAGAGCCCAAAACCAATATTTTAGGAAAAAATGCATGGCGCATGGTTAATAAAAAGCATGCAGGGCAGTCTCCACAGTTTGATAAACCACGTGAGGCATGGGCATAGAGCAGAATGAGGCTGTATGGTTAGATCCAACCATGAATGATGAGGTGCATGATCATGAAGCCAAGTATTTAATTTCTATAGTTGAGAACCACATGGTTTGTTCAAGGATAGTCAAACCATGTGGGTAAACCATGTGTTATGCCCCTTCCAAAAGTTACCCAGCATGATTTTCACACCATTTGAAAAATCATGAATATAAACCATGAGAACCATTAATTTTTCAAAATTTATAAATTTTTAATTAAATAAAAAATCAATTTATATACCTAAGTTGGATTTTGTATCCCTCAATGAAAAAGGGAAACATTTGGGAATCTCTCCTCCTTGGTTATTCTTAGATTTGAGGTACCATATCCATATAAACTTTAATTCAATCATGGATCATCTTGTTGGATCCATAATAGTGAAACCTCAATTTCTTTTTAGTCATTATATATAATTATAGATATCTATTGTAATATTTTGTTGCAATCCAGTTTTCCCTAATATTAGATTCTTTGTTCGTTCTTCAAATTTCTCCCGATCTAAGCTGAATTAGGAGCTGATAATAGATGAGCTATCAACCACAATCCTAAGGTTTGGGGTATCTTTACTTTTACATAAAGTCAATTAATTTATATATTTCATTATGCCACATACCCAATCTATGGGAATCACCTTAAATTAAATTGAATTCTTGTGTTGTTTCACATGGCATAGATAGTTAAAGAAATTATTATTGATTGCATAAATGTTTAGAACCAAGAATAAAGCACCCTTTTTGGTGTGTTGACTCTATAAATGGACCACCATGGGTGGTTTAGCCAGGGATGCCTATGATATGTTCCTTTTACCCCTTTTTATGGGATGTCACTTGTGAATTGATGTGTAAATAAAATTGATGAATTGATTTATCGATTGAATTGTAAATAAAATGGATTAAAGGTAAGGATGGATGACATGACCCATGGCTCATGTTATACCATAGATTTAATGAGCCTGAATTGAATTATTAATGTGTTTTTCCCATGTGAGTTAAATGAATCCTATTCAATGTATTGGTTTTTTAGATTAATTTGTCTTTATAATGTTTTTACCAAATGAGATATATATGGACAATGATATTAAATAGATCTTTTAACCTTGATAATATTTTTATAACATTTTTACCATGTGAGTAATTAAAATTTCATTCCCTATAAGGTTGTATAATTCATGAGTCCCCTTTTTTAGGTGAGATTTATATATGATTTTCAGGGTGTTGACCTTGACGAAGTTAATTAAAATTGATTTAGTAATATTGATATAGTTAAATTATTTTTATCTTGGGGTGATACATGTATTCACATTAGAATGCCATGGATATACACTTTTATCTATTGAAACTTATTCCATGGGTGATACATGGATTCATATTATATTTCCTTTAAGGTACTCAATTAGGTTGAACCTTGATTATTCTTGAGTGATAATCAGACTCCCTTGAGGACTTCTATGGATGGACTCTATGGTTTGACTTATATGCTGAGTGATACATGAATTCATATGAGAATTTCATGGGAATAATCAAATAGAATTTGATATTTTATTGCATGGGTGATACTCAGTCTTTCTTAGTGGGCCACTGAGGATAGAATCCATTGGCCGATATGTTATACCACACCTAGAGTGATACTTGGGTACCAGAGAGGTTCACCTTGGACTGGATCATATGGTGTTGGTTGATATTATAACTGGAGAAATACATGAATTAGAACATAGGAATTTCAAGGATTATATTAGGTTCTACATTGAATTAATAATGAGATTATACATGTGACATGTATGCCAAGTCAAAGTGCATGTTTTGGATTTGGTCTAGAGTTATACATGTATGGAATGCCTACTTAGGCATCCATTGGTTATGTTATCATGGAGGAATCTAGGCTTTGTGAAATGTCTTGAGACTTATAATTAAATGGAACTGAACAGTTAAATGATCATATTATAGCTCACAAAATCTTGACTATTAAATTAGAGATCTGTCTGCTAAATGAAATTGATTAATTATAATAGAGTTGAATGAGAACTGGGGATTAAGGAGTGTTTAATTTTGACTATTTCTTTTCATTATTGTAACATATTCATACACACTATTATATTTATTCACTGACTTATTAGTACCTGACTTTGTGTAATTCCCCAACCCCAGTTACCTAGAGTCAGTGCATTATTACATAACATTGGCATGATCACAAGAAAGATCAAATCACAAAAGACCGATTGGTTTAGTAGCCTTGGAAACACTAGATATATTCAGAAGTCTTACATTACATAAAAAAGTGAAAAAATACTACAACAACATATTGTCTCCAAATTCCACACTCATATCCCCACATAATATCACTACAGGTCATTCATAATTTACTTCTTCACTTCCTGGGAAAAATAAAACATAGAAAAGGGGTGAGCTCAAATGCCCAGTAAGGATAACAATATAGCGGAAACTTTCATAAATAAGAATAAACATTTAAGGAAATGTATAAACAAAACAAAAGCCTTCTAAACTTGAACTTCAACATAGTATAGCAAAATTAAAATGAAATAATGTCATTTACTTATTCACATGGATATTCTACTAATCGAATAATCACATGCAATATCAATAACCACTTTCATAATGATGGAATGCATAATACCAGACTATCATAACCACATAGCAAAGGCCTCGTGCCAAGACTAGAAATAAGATTTTGCCAAGGCCTTGTGCCAAGACACTAGTTTGTCTCATGAGACCTACTGATGCATCGAGGAGCTATAGCGGGCTCCACCCGTCACATATTAAGTCCAATGCATTCCCATATGAAAAGGTTTAAACATAACATAAACATTCGTATTAAAACTAGCATACGAAATGTCGATACTTTCACCATAAAATATGAATGGTATAAAAATAGCATATCCATAGTCAAACATATCACAAAACCTTCAATACAATATAGAAGTTTTGTATCATAATAAATCAACTTCAAATAAGCGTAAAATCCATCAAAGGATGTTGACATAGATGAAATCAAAACTCTTTTAAGAGAAATATCTCTTTCTATTTTGAAATCATTTAAGAGTCATATATTTATAAAATAAAACATTTTCTTTGAAAATATTCTTATAAGATTTTAAGGGAAGCTTCGACGATTTTATAACGGCAGAAAATAACCACACCCGCCGTATAAGTTAAAAAAACATTCTTACCTTAATTCTGTCGAAAAGGTTAAAAAAACACCTTGTTTGGAAAACAACGGAAATATTCCTTTATAAAACTCTTATAAAAAGTCAAAAAAGGGTATAAATGACTTTAACCCATATTCTATTAAATATTAAAAATGTTTTGAAATACATTTTTTAGAAACATGGATGGGGATGATAAAGGGATCCCAGTAGATTATTACGTATAAACAACCTCGGATAATGAAGATATTGTGAAATAACCCTTACCTTGTACTTTTCCTTGGTTGGGGTAGGTTAACCTCCTCTATAATAGTGAAATAATTGTTATTAAATTATACAAGAATCATATACATTCATATGATATCATATATGATCTTTTAACATTGATTTGTTAATAATATCTTAGTATTATCGTTGTTTCGGGTGTTAACTTACTCGCTTTATTTTATATGTTTTGTTACGTAAGCCATGTTTGTAATGGATATGTTGTATCTTAATCATATCCATAATGATATCAAGTCCTTAGATACTATTATTAATCATCAAATGAGAATTATACTTGAATGGATATGATGGAGAATGAATCTCATCGCGTTCGTTTAGACGGTAGTCCGTATGTACGCACGAGCGACAATATCATTCTTTTGATATTAAAATAATATATAATTGGATGGTATATAATATATACAGAATAATTATCTTGTTAAACTTATTATTTACATGAATTACACATCATTATTATACCCATCAAAATAATAATTTATTGAATATCAATCACACCACGACGTGGAGACGGTAAGCCGTACGTACGCACGTATGGTGACATGTTATTAAAAGGATGGATAGAATACTGAATATGGTTTTACCATATTTATAATAACATCACAATATATATATGATACTGGAGTTATTATTTTATAATGGTAACAACAAAGGAAGAAGAAGTGGAAGAATAAAGGAACTTGAAAAAGGGTGGTGAAATCATTCCCTCTTCTTCGGGTTCTTCCTTTTGATTTGATCAAAACGGCTCCTTATGTTGGATTTCTGATCAAACTAAGGCCTATAGATTGTAGTGAGGGAAGTTGGGAGAGTATTTGGGTAGAGTTTGGCCGATCCAAAAGGCTTTGAAGGTGTGAATAAATGAGAAGGAGGAGTGCCCTTTTATAAGAGGGGTGAGGGGCACCTTTGGAAAAGCTAGAAATATTAATTTTTAATAAATTCATATTCGGTTTATAATGGCTCCAAAGTTGATTATTTAAATTTTAAGGTTGGGATTGTTCTAAAACCATTCAACCAATAGAATTTAGACAGGTTTGGGTTACTATATTATCCTTATCCTTAAGTATTAACTCTTATTTAATTAGTTTGACATTTACCATGTCACTTTGTATTTTTGTATTATATAGTTAATAAAGTTACTATATACATCCAAGAGACCCTAAAGTGCTACATTAATGATAAAACTATCATTATATAAGTCTATTGTCCGAACCTTATATTTTTAACAATTTAATATCAATTAATAATATAATATTTGTTTTAAAAACTCTTTTATGTCAATTTTGACACTATTCAATAGATTATTTTTTTGAAACTCATAACAGAATTATTATTTCGAAAAAAGTCACTTAAATTAATAATAATATGTCACATTATCCTAGAAAATTATTGTAATTCATTAAAAGTCTCAAATTATATTTATTTGGGTATTTATAATATCAATTATTTTAATTTTTCACTATTATGGTAATTATTGAATCATCATTGTGTCATAAATAAATTAAATTATTTAATGTCTAAAAATTATAAATAAAATCTCATTATGTAGGAAATCTTTTTATATTTCTAATGAATATTTATAGTCGAAAATCCAACATATATAACCCTATGTAAAAAGTGTTTTTCTAAAGTATATATGCTTATGTGATTTTTGTACTTATTTTAACTTAATTAAAATAAAGTGTCCCTATCACCTACAAGTGGCTCTATGGGGTCCCAAAATAGACCCAAATATTCCTATGGTCGAACATGTATCAACTAATAAGGTTAGGACACGTTTTAGGGTAATTTTGTATTATTATTATATTATTTTTTAACCCTTATTTACCGGATTTACCCTTAACCATGGTAAATAAAATATTTACCGTAGTAATTATTCAAAATGTCTAAATATAAAAGTTACCCATTTACACAATATGAAAATCCTTATTCGAAATATGGACTACATTTTTCCAAATTCAAAACACAAAAGTGGCAGAAATTAATTTAAAATTAATTCTCGTTGTTAAAACAAAAAGCATGTGTTTAAGAGATAATAACAATCAAAAGATTGACACTTGTTTATGTCTCGTTTAATTGTAAAATTATGTACAATGACAAATATTATATTAAATGGTAAAAATATATTCTAAATATAATTTAAAACCACTCAAATTCATAATTTATCAACATAAACTATTTCGATTAGAAAAGTTGTTTTTTATTAAAATTTAGTAATTTTCGCTATTCATCAAAATATAAGTGTTATCCGAAAAGTTCCAAAATTTCACCCTAGGCTAAATTCAATATTCCGAATCCAAAAATGAAGTCCATTTTGAAATATAAAATATATATAATTTCAAAAAGTAGGTATTACTATTCATAACGGCTAGTTTGATTGGTTGTGGTGTGTGTTAGAACTCGAAGTTGCGTGCAACACACGCTAGCATACCGTGGAAGCTTGGGATGTTTCATTTTAAATTTTTGATGTCCCCATTTAGTCAAAAAGTTTAAAATATTGTATTTAAAAAGGGTTCACTATTAAAATTTGGTAAAAGTGCAATACTAAAAATGAATTTGTTCTTACATTATGTCTAAGAAACTCATAATATGAATTCTAAAATTATAAGGATTATATAAAGATTAAAATTTAGTTAATACTATTCATAACCCCTTTTGAAAGGCTTGTTTGGTAAGTCATGGTACGCTTGAACTCGGTGTTGCGTGTAGTGCATGTTATTGAATTATTTTGAATAAATAACACACTATGAAATCAAGGGGTGTTACATTCTCCCCTCCTTCAAAAAATTGTGTCCTCGCAATTTGAAATTGTTCTTCAAAAATAAAAGGTTGAAAATAGAAAATATATTTGTGGGAAAACCCACATCGGAAATTGGGTTACTAAAATTTAGTCTTAATATATGGAAAAGAGAAATGAAAGGGTCACCACCAAATTATGATCTCGATTAAGAGAACATTGGTGGAAATTATATACATATAATTTGAGGAAAAATGTAAATATTTATAGGTAGTGATTGAGGTCATCAATCAAAAACAAGTGTAAAATTTAGGGCCTTAAATTCATCAATCTATGATGATTTAAAATACCATCGGTTCAGAAAAACATATGGTATTATGATTACACATTTTTGGTTTTAGGATTCCTTAAATAAAGTATAAGAATTAATTTATTCATAGAATAAGAGAAGAAGAAAAATATATTCTTGACAAGTAGAGTTCCATCCTTTAACTAATTTCTTCCACAAACTCATCTTTCACTATAAAAGATAATAGAACATAAAAAATCCTATTTATCCTATTCTTATAGGGATAAAAAAAGAATTTATAATTCATCTACCCAATCTTTTAAAAAAACTACATTATTTAATCCCGGACATCACTTGGGTCAGTGGTAGGTGATACACCCTTGTCGCCCTTCTGTTGTGGGTTCAAGTCTCGCGGCCTTGCCGGACGCGACAGGTTACCGCCCGACCTCTGGGTTGTCCTTTTATGGCAATCCAAAATAATCCAAACTAGAACAATCCAAAATACTTCAGTCCAAAATTTATAAGGAAGGTAGAGACAATGAAGATCCTTTTTTTCGCGTAATAACATGTGAACACCTTCATAATGTCTTCTTTCAAAACACTGCAACATATTGAATTACCATAATACATTATTGATTACATTCATGATCCCTTATTCCTTCAAGAATAATAGATATACCCATTCAATCCAAAAATGTTTTAAACCCCAAAAATGATGGAATATACAAATCATTAATCAGTTTCAATGTAGTCAAGAATCTCCAATATAATTTATCCAAAACAATAATGTATTATTCTAAAATCACTACCTCGGTATCAGAACCATATTAGGGTTTATCTTTCTCTTAACCATATATTTTCCAAAAATTTAACCTGCTATTGAGTCACTTTTCTTTGTTCCACACAATCTCAAGTCCATAATGAAATAGTACAGCAGTACAATCCTTATATACACCATAATTATTATAACAAGTACATTTTTGATACAACAATCAAATGACATAATCAACATAAGAACTCTAATCATTCCTCTTCATCTGTGGTAGTATCATAACTTGATTATTATCTAATAACATCATTTGCGACATAGTCTGATGACTGAGACATATGTTTGCGTAGTGTCCAAACTCCTTGAAAATGAAGCATTGTACATTTGAAACCAGTTTCTTACCCTTGCAGTCACGTACTATGTTCCCTTTCCCTCCACCCATATAACAAACTCCCATTCCTTTCAGGCAAGTTCCAGGGTGTTTCTTTCCACAGTTATCACATATGGGAAAATTCTTCTTTTCCCTCTTCCCTTTATCCATCTTTATCTCTTCTATCCTTTTCTTTTCTTACTTCCCTTCAAAGCCATAGGACTCAGTAAACACTTTACTTATCTTATCAACACATGATATTATTTCTTCATATGATGATAATACATGCGAGACTATTTCTCTTATAAATTCTGGCATAAGACCATGAAATATGTGATCCTTCTTTCTCTTTGTATCATGTGCATTGCGGGAGTTCTCATTCCTTCTACTGGGCGCCATTTCTAAACAATGGCATACACTAGATTAGTTTATGAATAACAATACCTAATCCCAAACTTGTAAAACACATAACATAAATTAAATAGTTTATGGATATAATCCATAATCATAAAAATGTCTCCTTTGAAGAAGTATATACTCATAAACCCTTCATAATAGTTTGTAAAGAAAATGAGAATTATCCTAAGCAAATCCCCCGGGAGTGTCGTAACCAAGAGTGCAGCAAGGCCCGTTGTTGTGCACCAGTTCCTGTTCGAGTCTAGCTCAAAGCGGTGTTTTTGGGTTTTACCCCTAGGTACATCTGTGCCAGAGCCGCCTCTACCTGCTCGTATCCAGACAGGAATGTATTGCTCGGAAAACTCACAAAATCTCTACAATACCAAAATTCTAGGAAGTTATTCTATACTAATCCTCAAATTCCATCTTAAATCTATGTGCTCTAATCAGAGTTTATCTAAATCTAGCTTCCAAGGTTTGTACTAAACTTCCTCTGATACCAACTATAACACCCTGACCCCAGTTACCTAGAGTCGGCGCATTATTACATAACATTGACATGATCATAATAAAGATCAAATCTTGAAAGACTGATTGGTTTAGTAGCCTTAGAAACACTAGATATATTCATAAGGCTTACATTACATCATAAAGTGAAAAACTACTACAAAAATATATTGTCTCCATATTTCACACTCATATCCCCACATAATATCCTTGCAGGTCAATCATAATTTACTTCTTCACTTCCTGGGAAAAATAAAACATAGAAAAGGGGTGAGCTCAAATGCCCAGTAAGGATAACAATATAGCGGAAACATTCATAAATAAGAATAAACATTTAAGGCAATGTATAACTAAAACAAAAGTCTTCTAAACTTTAACTTCAACATAGTATGGAAAAAGTAAAATGAAATAATGTCATTTACTTATTCACATGGATATTCTACTAATCGAATAATCACATGCAATATCAATAACCACTTTCATAATGATAGAATGCATAATGCCAGACTATCATAACCACATAGCCAAGGCCTCATGCCAAGACTAGAAATAAGATATTGCCAAGGCCTTGTGCCAAGACACTAGTTTGTCTCATGAGACCTACTGATGCATCTAGGAGCTATAGCGGGCTCCACCCGTCACATATTAAGTCCAATGCATTTCCATATGAAAAGGTTTAAACATAACATAAACATTCGTATTAAAACTAGCATACGAAATGTCAACACTTTCAACATAAACTATGAATGATATAAAAATAGCACATCCATATTCAAACATATCACAAAACCATCAATACAATATAGAAGTTTTGTATCATAATAAATCAACTTCAAATAAGCGTAAAATCCATCAAAGGATGTTGACATAGATGAAATTAAAACTCTTTTTAGAGAAATATATCTTTCTATTTTGAAATCATTTAAGAGTCATATATTTAAAAAATAAAACATTTTCTTCGAAAATATTCTTATAAGCTTGTAAGGGAAGATTCGACGATTTTATAATGGTGGAAAATAACCGCACCCGCCGTATAAGTTAAAAAAACATTCTTACCTTAATTCTGTCGAAAAGGTTAAAAAAACACCTTGTTTGGAAAACAACGGAAAGATTCCTTTATAAAACTCTTATAAAAAGTCAAAAAAGGGTATAAATGACTTTAACCCATTTCTTATTAAATAGTAAAAATGTTTTGAAATACATTTTTAAGAAAGATGGATGTGGATGATAAAGAGATCCCAGTAGATTATTACGTATAAACAACCTCGGATAATGAAGAGATTGTGAAATAACCCTTACCTTGTACTTTTCCCTGGTTGGGGTAGGTTAACCTCATGTATAATAGTGAAATAATTGTTATTAAATTATACAAGAATCATATACATTCATATGATATCATATATTATCTTTTAATTTATATTTGTTAATAATATTTTAGTATTA
The DNA here is from genome assembly GCA_963277665.1 of Viscum album. Classification (NCBI taxonomy): domain Eukaryota; kingdom Viridiplantae; phylum Streptophyta; class Magnoliopsida; order Santalales; family Viscaceae; genus Viscum; species Viscum album. The sequence goes on from OY728131.1 coordinate 2,067,513,141, forward strand.
TCGTTGTTTCGGGTGTTAACTTACTCGTTTTCTTTTATATGTTTTGTTACGTAAGCCATGTTTGTAATGGATAGGTTGTATCTTAATCATATCCAGAATGATATCAAGTCCTTAGATTGTAACGACCCAAAGTATTCCAATAGAAAATTCCCTTCTTATATCTATGTCATAAAAACACAAAATAATGAACTACTAAGTGATAAGTGACCTTTAAACATAATTTTGTCACCCCTATGTTTGGAATTTTAAAAATCCGACATACACGGTTGTGCTCAAGATATTTTTTGGTGTCTAATGAAACAAAAATAATTTTTCGTGAATAGTAACCTACCCTTATGAATAGTAACCTACACTTATGAATAGTAATATGACCCTTATGAATAGTAAATAAGAGTAACATTACCTATGAATAATAAAATAAAATTTAGACATCATAGAAAGTGATAATTTGACCTTAGTAAACGTTTTTGGTATTTTATAAGTTATAAATAAATAATTATAATTAATTAATTAATTTAAAAGAATATTTATTCCCCTGTAATGTATTCATAAAGTATTGAATCAATGTCTAATAGTTTTTAGATAATTTTATAAGACCCTACGTAATTTTTGAAAGAACTATAAAATCAGTTTTATTCTTAAAAACTGTTTTTTTAAGTAAATTATGATTTTATCTAAATATTAAATTAATAATATTTAGAAAATTGTTTTTGAAAAATGGACTTCATTTTTGGATTCTACACATCGAAAAATGTTTGGGGTAAATTTTTGGGATTTTTCTGAGAAACTTGAATTTTTGATGAATAGTGGAATCCGATAATTCACAATAAATGCTAATTAATGTATTAATTAAATCACCGATGATGTTCTGATGATGTAAGCCCACTTGTTTCGGCATTACATTATAAAATTACTATTATTGGTCATCCAAGACTCCTTATTCCTTGTCTTTGGTGAAATTAATAAACTAATCAATATTATATTAAGGAAACCCCTCTCCCCTCCACTATAAAAGCCACCCTTCACTCCCTCTTTTCCTCACACCTCTCAAGCTCCAAGACTTCTCTAAACTCTACCCAAACACCTTCCATAGCTCATCCCCCACGTCCAAAATCTGCTGGTCTCATCAAAAGACCAAGCCTAGCTTCCTTAAAGAGGATCTCAAGAGAAGGATTCTAAAGGTAATTTCTCTCTTTTCTCCTTTAATTTCCTTTCAAGTTCAAGTTCCTTTCTTGATCTCTCCCTACCTATATTCATCCAAATTGTTCTGTAAATCCAGTATTATATATATACTGTAATATTATGATTCTAATGTTATATTATATCACCCCACACCCTTTCCCTCTTCCTTTTATTTTATTAAAGAGAACATTGTTCAGGTGGTGATAATTTATCACCTTCAAAAACGACATGCTCTCTTCTTCCATTTCTACCTTCAAATCTGGTCATGAAACCATTTTTATGGTTGAAACATAATATTTTATATGTATTATGTTCTATTTTATGTTCTGTAAATAACCTATGGACTTATTACTAAGTTAAATGTTAAAACAAGATCGTTGTGATCCAAAACCCCCCCAAATTAACCCAAATAACCATCATTAAATTTTTATCTAATGATTCGTCCACTTGGGTCTAATATAATTCACTTTAAAATTATTAAAGCTACTGTAATATCATTAATAACATGTATTATCAGTTCAGGATGTTTACCCATGATCTACCCAAACATCAATTTAAGAATACAAGTGGACCGTTCAAGAAAACCATAAAAACAAACATCCCCGAACAATGTTCTTAAACTCTATAAGTCATCCAAAGGAACATAATATGAAATAATGAAACCATAATGAACCCTATTAATGTATAAAAGGTTCTGGAATTTCTAATTAATGAATATAATGTCATTATACAGGACATTAAAGAGAAGGAGGCATTCGAGTACAAGGTAAGGGGAAATCTCGAACCCAATTTTCTTCCTTCGGGTTCTCCCTCTTTCACTCCATTTTTGATATGGTTACTCCTCAAAGATCATTTTTTCATCATTTCCTTTACTATTCTGGGATATACATGTTTTTCACTGGTTCTTATGTCCATCAAAATGTTTTCCATAAGAACTCTTCTTTCAAGATCTCACCTTTTACCTCTCATTCATGGTTGATGGTTCTTATATCAAGTATGTTGTTCCCTCTTTCTTTTGAAAACCCAAAGCTTATGAATGTGTTATTATGAGATGAAACCCATTCCTTTCCATGGGTTATTTATGTACATGTTTGATATGTGTTCTATGTGGCAATCATGATAATGATAATTTTATGATGTGACGTGTGTGCCTGGAATTATATAGCGCAATATGAATGTTTAAATGTGACGGGTGCCCCCGGAATTATATAGCTCTCCAATGCATTGGGTAAAATGATGAATCTCATGAGTAAATGTGAAATTATGTGTTAACATGATGCTAGATTTGTTCACAAGTTTTTTGTGGTAGCTAACCACTAAGACATGATGTTTCATTTTAATGCATTGCCACATTTCAAGTCTTTTACTTAAGCTCCTCTCATGATCATGATCTTTTGCCTATGTTATGATTATGCTCACCCCATGATGTATTATTCTTATCTATCCTCTTACTGGGCTTTTAGCTCACCCCTTTTGATGTATATCCTCAGGTGGCTATATGCACTAAGGAGAGGACAAGTGCCACTAAGAAGCTAGTGAAGAAGAAGTTAAATAAATGTTTATGCTTGATGTTGTATTTGTTATGTATTGTCCTAGTTTTCCCAAGACACTAAACCTCTGGATCCTCCATGTGTAATACTATTATGTTGTTTATATTTGAAATTATGTAATAGTAAAGTAAGAAAAGGTCGGGTCGCTATAGTTGGTATCAAAGGAAAGGTTTAGTTAATTTGGGAATTAGGATTAGTGAACCCTAAAGAAAACCTCTAGCATGAGACTAAGTACAAATATGCACACATGGATATTTACCTAGGGATCCCATATGTTATGTTTTTGGTATAATTTTTTAAATGAATAAGTTATTCATGACTTGTTTACTTATGTTTTGTTCTAACCTTTTCTATCTTAGAAAATGGTGGGAACGAGGAGAAATCAGGCCAATAACTCTTGCGAAGGCCAATGCAACGATTTCCCAAACGACATCCCCAATGATTTTGGAGGTGGAGTTCAAAACTTCATGGCGATGCTTACCCAATTATCTCAGGTTATGAATAATAACCATAACAATGGGGAACGTCCTCCTTCACCAAAGAGGGATAAACTAGCTATCGAATGTTTTATGCGGCAACGACCACCGATGTTTTGTGGATCTTCCGATCCACTAGTTGCAAAACAGTGGGTCAACTCCATGGAGAAGATCTTTTCTGTTCTTCACTGTTCCGAGACGGAGAAGGTGACTCTAGCTGTTTATTGTCTAGATGTAGAATCTGATCAATGGTGGGCTTTGATTAAGAACACCAAGCCAAGGGATGAAATTGAAGAGATGGAATGGGAAGACTTTAAGATAATGTTTCTTAATAAGTACTTCCCACGAACTCTTCACACGAAGATGGAGAGAGAATTCATAGAGCTCAAGAAAAAAGAAGGATAATCTGTCACAACCTATGAAGCAAATTTCACAAGGCTCGCAAGGTATTCTTCGGGTTTTGTTATCAACAATGATAGTAAAATTGATAGATTCTTTAGTGGATTAAAACCACATCTTCGAAAGTATCTTTCAATTTGAGACTTTGGGAGTTATGAAGAAGTTGTTCGGTGAGCTCTCAAAGTGGAGATGGAGTTTGGAGAATGGTCCCATGGATATGGTGATAAGAAAAGAAAGATTGAGTTTCAAGATGGTGGATCTAGTGATAAAGATGGGAAGAAAACACAACGAACCACATGCCAAAAATGTGGGAAGTTGCACCATGGGAACTACCTCAAAGGTACAGTGAAATGCATTAAGTGTGGGAAGGAAGGATACCAAGCTCACGAGTGTTGAAAAGACATGAAAAGGAAGGATAATGTAGCCGATGAATGGAGAGAACCACTCGTGGTTCAATGCTACAACTGTAGGGAGCTAGGGAACTATTCAAACCAGTGCACTAAACCTTGAGCTCTCGAGGGTAATCAGTGCCAACAACCACCAAAGCCAAAGGAACAAGGGAAGGCTTATGCCATCACTACTGTAGAGGTGGAACATGATAATGAAGTCATACAAGGTATGCTGTCTATTCACTCAAAAATGGAAAAAGTCTTATTTGATTCTGGTTCTACGCATGCCTTTATATCTTGCAAGTTTGCTATAACTATAGAATCGAAGCCCCAAAACCTTGAAGTAGAGATATCTGTAAAAACACCAAGTTGTTTAATCATTGCAACCCAAGTGTTTGACTCTTCTCCTGTTGATGTATGTAGGAAGCTTCTTCTGGAAAATCTCATAATACTTCCCTAGGTGGAATTCGACGCTATAATGGGAATGGACTGGCTCTCATTATATAGGGCACATATCAACTGTTGGGAAAAGGAAATATATTTTCATATTCCGAACCATCCCATGCTCCTCTACAAATGCAAGGAAGATCATGAATATCCTTTGAAAAATCCTTCAATGGTGTGGGTGATGATTCCCTATGAAGAAGCATACCTCGCCCAAATGGTTGAGTCGAAGGAAAGTGCCAACCTTGAGGAAATTCCCATCTTAATGGAATACAACGATGTATTTCCCGAAGAGTTACTCAGAATTCCCCCGGATCGTGAGGTAGAGTTATCAATTGAACTCATACCCGGAGCTACTCATATCTCGAAGTGCCCCTATAGGATGGCTCCTATCGAACTTGAGGAGTTAAAGAACCAGCTGTAAGAGCATCTAGACAAAGGGTTCATACGCCCTAGTGCATCACCTTGGGGTGCGCCAGTGCTCTTTGTGAAGAAGAAGGATGGAACTATGCAGCTATGTAACGATTATCAGGAACTCAACAAGATCACCATAAAGAAAAAGTATCCTCTCCCAAGGATTGATGACTTGTTCGACTAGTTAAGAAGAGCTCAATACTTCTCAAAGGTGGATCTCCATTCTGGATATCATTAAGTAAAGGTGAAGAAGGAAGATATTCAAAAGACTGCCTTCCGTACAAGGTATGGGCACTATGAGTTTTTGGTAATGTCCTTCGGACTTACTAATGCCCCTGCAATCTTCATGGATTTGATGAATAGAGTCTTTAGATATTACCTCGACAAATTTTTGGTAGTTTTTATCGATTATATTCTCATCTACTCCAAGATCAAGGAGGAACATGAAGAACATCTAAGACTTGTGTTGGCGACATTGAGAAAGGAGAAGTTGTATGCCAAGTTCAGAAAGTGTGACTTTTGGATGAATCAAGTAACATTCTTGGGACATGTGATCACAAGAGAGGGAATTCTTGTGGACCCTTCAAAGACAAAGGTGATTGAAGAATGGACCAGGCCCTCTAGTGTCACAGAAATCCGTAGTGTTCGTGGATTAGCTGGGTACTATCGACGTTTTGTGAGAAACTTCTCACGATTGTCAAGCCCACTAACTAAGTTAACAAGGAAAGGGGTAAAGTATGTATGGACAGAATAATGTGAGGGAAGCTTCAAAGAGCTAAAGAGAAGGTTGATCACTGCACCTGTACTCAAACTATAGAAAAGTAGAGAAAGTTATGTGATATACAGCGATGATTCAAAAAAAGGCTTGGGTTGTGTACTCATGAAAAATGATAATGTGATAGCCTACGCCTCACGATAGTTGAAGATCCATGAGAAGAACTACCTGACACATGATCTAGAGCTGGAAGACGTGATTTTTGCCTTGAAAATCTGGCGGCACTACCTTTATGGAGAAAAGTGTGACATATACACCGACCATAAGAGCCTAAAGTATATATTCACACAAAAGGAGCTCAACATGCGTCAAAGGAGATGGTTAGAGCTAATCAAGGATTACGATTTCTCTATTCACTATCATCCAGGGAAGGAGAACAAGGTAGCTGATGCTCTAAGCAGGAAAGAACCTGCTACTCTATCCATGTTGAGGATTAAGAAAGACCCTATCTTCTTGGATATGAAAAGGATGGATTTGGGAATCGTAAGGGAAGGGGATACATCCTACCTTGCCCAAATGATTGTGCAACCATCCATCCAACAGAAGATTAAGGAATCACAAAGGGAAGATGTGGAGATAAAAAAGAGGGTGAATGTAGTAAAGGAAGGGAAGCTGCAAGAGTTCCATATCGATGATGATGGTGTGATTCGGTTTGGAACGCGGCTTTGTGTGCCTTCATCTCTCAGGATAAAGAAGGAGATATTGGATAATGCACATAGCTCAACTTTTTCTATTCATCCTGGAAGTACCAAGATGTATCGTGATCTCCGAGAACACTTCTGGTGGGATAACATAAAGACGAAGATTTTGGAATACATATCAACGTGCTTGGTATGTCAGCAAGTTAAAGCTGAGCGACAAATGTCCAAAGGTATGATGCATATATTGCCTATACCCATGTGGAAATGGGAAAATGTTACTATGGACTTTTTCATGGGTCTCCCAAAAACGTCAAGAGGAAATAATGCGATATGGGTTGTGGTTGATCGACTCACCAAGACTACCCATTTTATCGCTATTCGGGAAGACCTCTCACTTGAATAGATTTTAAGGATATATGTGAAGTAAGTAGTGAGACTGCATGGTGTTCCACTCTCGATTGTCTCTGACCGTGATCCAAGGTTCACATCTAAATTCCGGAGGAGCCATCAACATGATTTGAGTACTGAATTAAATTTCAGCACGACCTATCACCCCCAAACTGATGGCCAGTCTGAAAGGACTATTCAGACACTTGAAGATATGCTAAGAGCCTCCTCTCTTGAATTCAAAGGTGGTTGGGATCAGCATCTCCCATTGGTTGAATTCTCATACAACAATTTCTTTCACTCGAGTATTCAGATGGATCCGTATGAATCTCTTTATGGGAAGCGATGTAGAACTCCAACCTGTTGGGATAATGTTGGAGAACGAAAGCAACTTGGTCCCGATCTTGTTCAAGAGATGACAGAGAAGGTACAAGTCATCCAGAAACACATCAAAGCTGCTCAAAGTCGGAAAAAGAGCTATGCTGACAACCGTCGAAGGGACTTGGAGTTCGACGTTGGAGATAAAGTCTTCCTTCGAATATCTCCATGGAATAGAGTCATGAGATTTGGGAAGAAAGGGAAGCTAAGCCCAAGGTACATTGGCCCCTTTGAGATCCTTGATCGTATTAGAGCTGTGGCCTATCGTCTGGCACTTCCACCGAATAAGGCTCAAGTTTATGATGTGTTTCATGTATCACTATTGAGGAAGTACATACCAGACCCCTCACATGTACTAAACTCAGAGGTGGTACAGCTGGATGATGATCTATCCTATGAGAAGTAGCTGGTAAAAATTTTGGACCGAAGTGATAAGGTTCTATGCAACAAGACAACCTGCCTTTTCAAAGTATTTTGGAGGAACCAAAAGTTTGAGGAAGCAACTTTGGAACCCGAAGAGGCAATGAAGGAGAAGTACCCTCACCTGTTTGTGTAAAGTAAAATTTCGGGGGTGAAATTTCTTAAGGGGGGAAGAATGTAACGACCCAAAGTATTCCAATAGAAAATTCCCTTCTTATATCTATGTCATAAAAACACAAAATAATGAAATACTAAGTGATAAGTGACCTTTAAACATAATTTTGTCACCCCTATGTTTGGAATTTTAAAAATCTGAGATACATGGTTGTGCTCAAGATTGTTTTTGGTGTCTAATGAAACAAAAATAATTTTTGGTGAATAGTAACATACCCTTATGAATAGTAACCTACCCTTATGAATAGTAATATGACCCTTATGAATATTAAATAAGAGTAACATTACCTATGAATAATAAATTAAATTTAGACATCATAAAAAGTGATAATTTGACCTTAGTAAACGTTTTTGGTATTTTATGAGTCATAAATAATTAATTATATTTAATTAATTAATTTAAAAGAATATTTATTCCCCTGGAATGTATTCATAATGTATTGAATCAAATTCTAACAGTTTTTAGATAATTTTATAAGACCCTACGTAATTTTTGAAAGAACTATAAAATCAGTTTTAATCTTAAAAACTGTTTTTTAAGTAAATTATGATTTTATTTAAATATTAAATTAATAATATTTATAAAATTATTTTTGAAAAATGGACTTCATCTTTGGATTCTACACATCGAAAAATGGTTGGGGTAAATTTTTGGGATTTTTCTGAGATACTTGTATTTTTGATGAATAGTGGAATCCGATAATTCACAATAAATGCTAATTAATGTATTAATTGAGTCACCGATGATGTTATTCTGATGTAAGCCCACTTGGTTAGGGATTACATTAGAAAATTACTATTATTGTTCATCCAAGACTCACTATTCCTTGTATTTTGTGAAATTAATAAACTAATCAATTTTATATTAAGGAAACCCCTCTCCCCTCCACTATAAAAGCCACCCTTCACTCCCTCTTTTCCTCACACCTCTCAAGCTCCAAGCCTTCTCTAAACTCTACCCAAACACCTTTCCTAGCTCATCCCCCACGTCCAAAAGCTTCTGGTCTCATCAAAAGACCAATCCTAGCTTCCTTAAAGAGGATCTCAAGAGAAAGATTCTAAAGGTAATTTCTCTCTCTCTTCTCCTTTAATTTCCTTTCAAGTTCAAGTTCCTTTCTTTATCTCTCCCTACCTATATTCATCCAAATTGTTCTATAAATCTAGTATTATATATATAATGTAATATTATGATTCTAATGTTATATTATATCACCCCACACCCTTTCCCTCTTCCTTTTATTTTATTAAAGAGAAGGTTGTTCATGTGGTGATAATTTATCACCTTCAAAAACGACATGCTCTCTTTTTCCATTTCTACCTTCAAATCTGGTCATGAAACCATTTTTATGGTTGAACCAGAATATTTTATATTTATTATGTTCTATTTTAATTTCTGGAAATATCCTATGGCCTTATTACTAAGTTAAATGTTAAAACAAGATCGTTGTGATCCAAAAACCGCCCAAATTAACCCAAATAACCATCATTAAATTTTTATCTAATGATTTGTCCAATTGGGTCTAATATAATTCACTATAAAATTATTAAATCTACTGTAATATCATTAATAACATGTAGTATCAGTTCTGGATGTTTACCCATGATCTACCCAAACATCAATTTAATAATACAAGTGGACCGTTCAAGAAAACCATAAAAATGTACATCCCCGAACAATGTTTTTAAACTCTATAAGTCATCCAAAGGAACATAATATGAAATAATGAAACCAGAATGAACCATATTAATGTATAAAAGGTTCTATAATTTCTAATTAATGAATATAATGTCATTATACAGGACATTAAAGAGAATGAGGCATTCGAGTACAAGGTAAGGGGAAATCTCGAACCTAATTTTCTTCCTTCGGGTTCTCCCTCTTTCACTCCATTTTTGATATGGTTACTCCTCAAAGATCATTTGTTCATCATTTACATTACTTTTATGGGATATAAATGTTTTTCACTGGTTTTTATGTCCATCAAAATGTTTTCCAAAAGAACTCTTCTTTCAAGATCTCACCTTTTACCTCTCATTCAAGGTTGATTGTTCTTATATCAAGTATGTTGTTCCCACTTTCTTTTGGGAACCCAAAGCTTATGAATGTGTTATTATGAGATGAAACCCATTCCTTTACATGGGTTATTTATGTACATGTTTGATATGTGTCCTATGTGGAAATCATGATAATGATAATGTTATGATGTGACGGGTGCGCCCGGAATTATATAGCGCAATATGAATGTTTAAATGTGACGAGTGCGCCCAGAATTATATAGCACTCCAATGCATTGGGTAAAGTTATTAATATCTTGAGTAAATGTGAAATGATGCATGAAAATGATGTTAGATTTGTTCACAAGTATGTGTGGTAGCTAACCACTAAGACATGATGTTTCATTTTTATGCATTGCCACATTTCAAGTCTTTTACTTAAGCTCCTCTCATAATCATGATCTTTTGCCTATGTTATGATTATGCTCACCCCATGATGTATTATTCTTATCTATCCTCTTACTGGGATTTTAGCTCACCCCTTTCGATGTATATCCTCAGGTGGATACATGTACTAAAGAGAGGACATGTACCACTAAGAAGCTAGTGAAGAAGAAATTAAATAAATGTTTATGCTTGATGTTGTATTTGTTATGTATTGTCCTAGTTAGCCCAAGAAACTAAACCTCTGGATCCTCCATGTGTAATAATATTATGTTGTTTATCTTTGAAATGATGTAATAGTAATGTAAGAAAAGTCCAGGTCGCTATATAGATACTATTACTAATCATCAAATGAGAATTATACTTGAATGGATACGATGGAGAATGAATCTCATCGCGTTCGTGGAGACGGTAGTCCATAAGTATGCACGAGCGACAATATCATTCTTTTGATATTAAAATAATATATAATTGGATGGTATATTATATATACAGAATCATTATCATGTTACATTTATTATTTACATGAATTACACATCATTATTATACCCATCTAAATAATAATTTATTGAATAACAATTACACCACGACGTGGAGACGGTAAACCGTACGTACGCACGTCTGGTGACATGTTATTCAAAGGATGGATAGAATACTGAATATGGTTGTACCATATTTATAATAACATCATAGTATATATATTATACTGGAGTTATTATTTTTTAATCGTAACAACAAAGGAAGAATAAGTGGAAGAAGAAAGGAACTTGAAAAATGGTGGTGAAATCATTACCTCTTCTTCGTGTTCTTCCTTTTAATTTGATCAAAAGGGCTCCTTATGTTGGCTTTCTGATAAAACTAATGCCTCTATATTGTAGTGAGGGATGTTGGGAGAGTATTTGGGCAGAGTTTGGCCGAACCAAAAGGCTTTGAAGGTGTGAAAAAATGAGAAGGAGGAGTTCCCTTTTATAAGAGGGGTGAGGGGCACCTTTGGAAAAGCTAGAAATATTAATTTATAATAAATTCATATTAGATTTCTAATGGCTCCAAAGTTTATTATTTAAATTTTAAGGTGGGGATAGGTCGAAAAACATTCAACCAATAGAATTTAGACAGGTTTGGGTCACTATATTAATCTTATCTTTAAGTATTAACTCTTAGTTAATTAGTTTGACATTTACCATGTCACTTTGTATTTTTATATTATATAGTTAATAAACTTACTATATACATCCAAGAGACCCTAAAGTGGTACATTAATGATACAACTATCATGATATAAGTCTCTTTTCTAAACCTTAGATTTTTAGAAACTTAATATCAATTAATAATATAATATTTTTTTTAAAAACTCTTTTTTTTTCAATTTTGACACTATTCAATAGTTGATTTTTTTGAAACTCATAAAAGAATTATTACTTCAAAAAAGTCAATTAAATCATTAATAATATGTCATATTATCCTATAAAATTAGTTTAATTCATTAAAAGTCTCAAATTATATTTATTTGGGTATTTATAATATCAATTATTTTAATTTTTCACTATTATGGTAATTACTGCATCATCATTGTGTCATAAATAAATTACATTATTTAATGTCTAAAAATTATAAATAAAATCTCATTATGTAGGAAATCTTTTTATATTTCTAATGAATATTTATAGTAGAAAATACAACATATATATCCCTATGTAAAAATTATTTTTCTAAAAGATATATGGTTATGTCATTTTTGTACTTATTTTAACTTAATTAAAATAAAGTGTCCCTATCACCTACAAGTGGCTCCATGGGGTCCCAAAATCGACCCAAAGATGCCTATTGTCGAACCTGTATCAACCAATAAGGTTAGAACACATTTTAGGGTAATTTAGTATTATTATAATATTATTTCTTAAACCTTATTTACCGGATTTACCCTTAACCATGGTAAATAAAATATTTACGGCAGTAATTATTCAAAATGTCTAAAAATAAAAGTTACCCATTTACACAATATGAACATCCTGATTCCAAATATGTAATCCATTTTTCCAAATTCAAAACACATAAGTGGCAGAAATTAATTTAAAATTAATTCCCGTTGTTAAAACAAAAAGAGTGTTTTTAAGAGATAATAACTATCAAAAGATTGACACTTGTTTATGTCATGTTTAATTGTAAAATTATGTACAATGACCAAAATTATATTAAATGGTAAAAATATATTGTAAATATAATTTAAAACTACTCAAATTCATAATTTATCAATATAAATTATTTCTATTAAAAAAGTTGTTTTTAATTAAAATTTAGTAATTTTCACTATTCATCAAAATATAAGTGTTATCTGAAAAGTTCCAAAATTTCACCCTAGGCTAAATTCGATATTCAGAATCCAAAAATGAAGTCCATTTTGAAATATAAACTATATATAATTTCAAAAATTAGGTATTACTATTCATAATGGCTAGTTTGATTGGTTGTGGTGTGTGTTAGAACTCGAAGTTGCGTACAACACACGCTAGCGTACCGTGGAAGCTTGGGATGTTTCATTTTAAATTTTTGATGTCCCCATTTAGTAAAAAAGTTTAAAATATTGTATTTAAAAAGGGTTCCCTATTAAAATTTGGTAAAAGTGAAATACTGAAAATGAATTTTTCTTACACTATGTCTAAGAATCTCATAATATGGATTCTAAAATTATAAGATTTATATAAAGTTTTAAATTTAGTTAATACTATTCATAAACTCTTTTGAATGGCTTTTTTGGTAAGTCATGGTGCGATTGAACTCGGTGTTGCATGTAGTGCAAGTTATTGAATTATTTTGAAGAAATAACACACTATGAAATCTTGTGGTGTTACACCTTGGTTTTCTTACTGTTGGGATTTTATCTCACACCCAATTTGGGTTGCATTTTTGGACCCAAATAGACTATATGATTGTATGTAATGGTAAGGAAAAGTTCCCTGCTATTGGTAATTGATTTGATGCTTAGGAGGAGGAGAACATGGGACAAATAATAGGATTACGATTCTATTGGAATACTTTTGGATCCTTTTTTACTCTTTTTTTATTTTACATCTAATTTTTATTCATTTATTAGTTTTTTTGTAGAAACATATGACATTTATCATCATTTTATAAGTGAGATGTCTTCTGGAATTATTTATTTATATCAGTCTTCCCTTATTACTTTTGTCATCTGAATCTATCACTTTTTCTGATAATTGTATATTTTTGATATTATGATGTGGTGCACTATCATTATGAGGGAATAACCTCCCCACTAACACAACTAGGTCCTCGCTACTAGTTTATAGCCTCTGGAGTTTGGGGAGATGCGCTTGTGGCCATGTGACCAACTAGGTCCAGGGATCCTTTTAGTGGCATCTGAGTCTGGGATGTCACAAAATGGTATCAAATAATTATTTTTTGCTTTTCATTGCTATTTGTGACAATATAATGGGGAATGAAGGAAATTGGATTTGGCAGTGAGTTTTGTCTTGGAATAACTAACTTTCATATAAGAAAAAATCCAAATTGCCTTGAATTACACAGTTGTTTTCTAGATTTTGAATATTACAGTTGATTTGATTCAATTGTTTGGTGATGTTGTTGATTATTCTTGTTATTTTTGAAAGGATTCTGGGTTATATTTAGCTGCCACCAAATGAGAAGAGGGTGTTCCATATCATGCATCAAATTAGGCATTTTCTAGAAAATCACATGCCATGAATTATGCCAGGCCATTTAGGGTGTATTAGTTATTTCATGTTGTTTTTATAGGTGCTGTGAATGATATTCTTATTGTTGTGATAGGTTTGTTGATATGTGTTATGGTATGGATTGGATGGACTCCAAGCTTTCATCCTCAAGGAGTATGGGCCCTCATGGATCGTAATTTTTGGAACCATTAGGTCATCCTTTTAAATTAAGCTATGATATAAACGTCAAATGATATTGAATTAAAATTAAAAATGAAATAAAATTCTGAATTCAAATTAAAATAAATGTGATGATGTGATTCCATGTGAAATGAATGGAAACTTGTGTCACTTATAAGAGATACTTGACCAAACCCAACATTACTTATGGGATATTGGAATTTTTTCTTACTTATACCTAATTTTTGAAATCCTAGACCTGAATCATAGAGTAGGTATAGGGGTTTGTTCTTATAGAGGATGTCTTGACATGTCCTACACTTTTGAGCTTCAAGTTATGATTTAAGATCATAAGGTATCATGAATGGTTATAATGTAAAAGATGTTATATTTTGAACTAAAAATAATTTTCTAATTTTTTAAATGCACAACTATGCCCAAGTAGGTTTGTTGGGTCATTTTCTTTATGAGTTAACCTGCTATGGGTACTTATAACTTCAATTTTTGAACAACTACTATTTGGTGGAATTTTGATGAACCCTAGATGGATTATTAGGACCCTTGTATGTCAACATACATGTTAAATAGAATTTAGTTGATAAATTTCCTTATTTATGAATGGATTTAAATATGTTCTTAATGATTATAAATGAATTTTTATAACACATTCCTATTATTCCTTAGAGTGTTAGTAAAATCAGGAACCAAGTGATCTTTTTTTGAATTGGTTCTCTAGGTTTGGATTAAATATTTTAAATGGTGAAACACTGAAAGTGAGTCAATGTGATGGCATGAAAGTGGAAATTGAAGTGGTTTCCTTCTTTTAAACCATCATGTTATGGTATTTTTACCTCTCTTTGAGATTATTTGGAATGTTATCATGATTATTTTCCATTGGCCAACTCATTTTTTGAAATGGGATGAATGATAGGCTTACGTCCTACTAAAATCTATTTGGCATGACCTGGTAACGAGGTTGATGATTTAGGCTTTCATAAGGGGCTAGCCATGGTAGGTAGCTCCCTTAGATAAAAATTCTTTAACAAATGCTCTGATTTTTTTTATTCTTGGTTTCATTCAGGTGTCGTTGTCCCTAGTAGAACTTCTAGCTATTAAATTAAACCCTTGTTCAGATGGGTGATCATTGTATGATTGACCATTGTTATAGGTACAAGAAATGATTAGTGCTTGATTTTATCAAGTTAGACATGCCAAGGGTATGGTTGGCCGCTTCGTAGGTCTCTAGACCCTATTTCTCTTCCCTTTGGTGACTCGATGGGTTTTCATCGTATTTTGTTGTCATATGAGATAATGTGCTTTTGGGACAGTTTCTGCATAATCCATATGATACTTGATTCCATAGGGTGGATATCCAATGGATAATATTCAAGATTTTCCACTTACTTCTAAACCCTCAGGGTAGTATGAGTTGATATATGCAGTACCCATTGAGTTGTTGATTAATTCAATGAACTAGTTAAATACGGTTAAGTTATTGAGCATTATGCTATTGAGTGCATTCTGGGGTCATCTCTAGAGTAGAGTGACCTTGGAGTTGAGGAAATCATGTTTGTCCCAATGCTCATGAGGAATTCCAAGAGATTTAATTATTTTTACACATTGGTAAGTTTTGTTTTGGTTTTCATGCCAACTACTTAAACATTTTTGTTTGTGATAGTTCTGACCTAGCGCACTTTTGAGAAGCTAGTCTATTTCTCTTCTTTCGATGACTAGGGAATTCATAAGTATGTTATAATCAAATAAGTTCTACAAGTTCTGTTCCCTTCCAAGTATAAGGAACATGACTAAGGATGAAAATTTGAAAATGGTCTGCCTCGTTTGAATTCCATTTAGGATTACAGGTTTATAATTGTTTCAGTGATTTCTTTGAAGAACGATATTGATATAGTTGGTTGTATATGAAAACCTTGAGAAACACCATTGGTCTCAAATGGACTTCATCTGTGAATTTGGAACAAACATGTAATTCCACGAGGGGTGAAGGCATCATGGTTTAGTTTTTGTTGGTGCGTTGTCATGTGAAGCTGAACATCCTCCAAAAGGTTTACCAGAAGTGGTTCAGTTGTTCCCCCTTTGGGATTCCACTTAGTGTACTATTTTGAAAGAGATGATCATGCCCCCAATCTTTACATCATCAAGAATCACTATAATATCATCAATATTACATCGTGATAGAGTTTGAATTTGGTTTGTCTTAAAATGACATCTTTATCACAGTAACATGTTTGATATGTGGTTGTTAAAATAGAATTGGTTAGTATAGAGTGACACCTTGGTTCCCATGTAGGAATGTCTTGGATAGACTCTTGGACATCAACCATTTTCTTATAAAGTGACTGTCAGGAAGGTGCTTCTCTAGGCTCATTTGAAAGTCTGATGTGGACTTCTTGTCTTGTAACAATAACTCACTTATAGATTTAGATTATGGACTACCTTAGGTAAGATCCTTGTACTCCAGTTTAAAAAAACTACGATTTACCCAGACTTCTAGTCAGGGTCAAATGTAATAATTAAAAGTGTAATTATTCGAGTGGGCTGGAACTTCACTACAACCATTCACATGTTGTGGAATAGTAGTTTACCTGATCAGGTGGCTGTAAGGGGCATCATCAGATGTCAGGTATGAACTTCGGTTAATATTCTCATTGTGAACATGTGGTACATTGAAACAAGGTCTTATGGTTCAGTTTTTAATACGTCGGCCACCTAAGATTGTTTTTTTAGAAGCCGGGGTGGCTTGACTTCTTTTCCTTCTAGTTCATAATTATGATTGAATGGAATCAGTTTAATGAAAATGTTTTTGGGTTTAGGTGGGGGTAGTGTAAGGGTCATCGGTGTATTTTTGGAAATCTTACGCAAATAGTTTTAGTTTAGTCGACTAGTATTTGATTGATCCTTTTTGTGAGGTCGCTGATATAACCTTGAGTATTGTCAGGCTCACTATTACTAGTAACTAGGTACAAAAATAGATGTAGTTGGTTTTGTCATTAGGTGTTCCACCTATCAATGGGTTAAGGCAGAACACTAGGGACTAGTCGGGATTTTACAATCGTTACCTACCCCTGACAGTAAATAGAGTGGTGTCACAATGTATTTCATGATAGATTTACTAAGTTCTCAATAAGGTAATGAGGTCATATTGGTTGTTTTTTACAGGCTCATTATGGCTTCACATTTCCTATCGATCAATTAAACCTTTAATGTGGATGGGATTGGAAGGTTGTATGTCCCTAAGATAATATTATTTAATGGGATACCTTATTCTATCATTTTCGATTGGGACAACCGATTTACTTCTCAATTTTGGAAAGGGTTATAGAGGGAGATGGGTATATAGGTTTTTCTGATCACAGCAAACCACCCCCATATATATGGTAATTCTGAGGGAATAATTCAGATGCTTGAGGACATGTTGTGGTCATGCGTCCAAGATTTTTGGGTATCAAGGAAGAGGCATATACCCCTGGTAGAATTCACCTACCAAAATAGATTTTTGTCTACTATTTAGATGGTTCCATATGAGGCTTTATATGGTAGGACATGTCGATCACCCTTGTGTTGGTTATAGGTAGGAGATGCATCTATACTGGGACCTTGTCTTGTATAAGAGACCATAGAGATAGTGTAGTTGATTCATAAGTGGATAGATGATACATGGTCTTGTTCAAACTCATACACTAACAATTATAGATATTTTCTAGAGTTAGAGCTAGGGTATCCAATTTTCATACATGTCACAATGAGGTTGGGGCATAAGAGGATCAGGAGACATGGTAAGCTTTCACCAAGATACATCACGTCGTTCAAGATTCTGGATAGAGTCGGGCTGATAGCCTATCAGTTATAGTTACCTCAAAAGAACCAAGCCATTCATGACATTATCCATATTTCTTAGCTTCAAAATTATTATTCAGACCTTTCATTTTGCTATCAGTTTGAGGAGGTTGAGTTATAGGTAGATGATTCCTTTGAGGAGCATCTTATATGTATTTTGGATTGTAGAATGAAGGTTCTCTATGGTAGGTCCATTCCTTTTATATAGGTGTAATGGAAGCATGACTGAGTGTAGGACAAGACCTAGGTGCATGCGGCTAATATAGAATCATAGTGGCCAGAGTTTTTCTCATATCATGCTTCACTACCCTTGGAAAGGCAATTAGGGGATGAATTGCTTTAAGGGGGAATGTTTGTAAGAACCCAATTCGTCATTGAGTTTAGAATCCTTATATTTTCATCAATTCATAGGTTAAATGTTAAAATATAGACTAATATGAATGACTGTTGAGGTAATAGTGATTTTGAGGGAGTTTGGGGCTGGATCGAAACCTGAAACCATGATTTTTTGAAGGCAAATGTCTGACACACAGTTAGTAAAAACAATGTAATGCTCGGGAAGATAACAGAATGTAGTTGCATGGCTAGACCAAACCTTGTAATATGGTTTACATGGATATGTAGATAGGTCTGTAATTTTGATTTTGTAGAATCTCACGATTTTCACAAAGTTAGTAAAAACCATGTGGGTAAACCATGTGCAATTTCACTTTTTAGAGTTACTAATGCCCAGTTTGTGCATAGTTTTAAAAACCATATACATAAACCATGTGACCCCTTAATTTCTGGAAAATTATTAATTATTAATTAAATTAAAAATAAATTAATAAACCTGAGTTGTGATTCTTCTCCAACATAGTAATAGAAACATGTGGGAAGCCATCCTCCTTTGATATTCTTAGTTTTGAGGTACCCTATCTGTCTGAAATCCAATTAAAGTGTGGTTCATCTCATTGGATCAGTAATCATATGACCATGATTCTATTTTATCCATTCTCCATTATTTTTTATATCGGTTAATCTATATAGGTGAAATCTAGTCTTCCCTAATATTTTTTTCTTCATATGTTCTTCATATTTCTCTCAATTTAAGCAGAATAAGGAGTTAATGCTTGATGAGCTATCGACCAAGGAACAAAGGTAGGTGGTATCATGCCTTTCACTTAAAGTCGAGGTGTTTATATATGTCATTGTGTCATGCATCCAATTTTTGGGTGTTTCCTTAAATGAAATTGAACACTTCTGTTGTCTCATATGGATTAGATAGTTAAAGAGGACATTATTGTATGCATAAAGGATGAGAACCATGAATAAACCACCACTTTGGGTTTATTGAATCTATAAATAGATCAACATCAGTTCTTTATCCTTGGGTGCTTATGAGGTGTTCCTTTTACCCCTTGTTATGGGATTTCACTTGTGAAGTGATGTGTATAACAAATAGATGAATTTATATATGGTTTGAATTGTAAATGAAATTGATTAAAGGTAAGAGATAGATGAATTGACCCTTGGCCCTTATTTTTACATTGCTTTAATGAGTTTGAATTTCAATATTAGAGTGTTTTCCCATGTGAGTTAAATAATTCTGATGCCATGTATTGGTTGTTTTAGATTAATTTATCTTTATAATGTTTTTCCCATGTGATATATATAGATACTATGTTATGAAATAACCCTTTTAATCATGAGAAGCTTGTTATAATGTTTTTCCCTATTGAGTAATTTAAAGGCCAAGCCCTATAAGGTTGGAAGAAGCACGAGTCACCTTTTTGAGGTGAGATATATATATATATATATATATATATATATGATGTTCATGGTGTTGAACTGGATAATGTTAATTGAAATTGATTGAGTGATATTGATATGGTTAAATTCTTATTAGCTAGGGGTGATACATGGATTGAAATTTGAATTCTACAAATGGAATATTTTGGAAATTAATGCTTATGCCTTGGGTGAAGCATGGATTCACATTTGAATGCCATGGATGTACTCAATTTTCTTGAACCTTGATTATGATTGAGTGATAATTGGACTCCCTAGTAGAATAATGAGGAAAAACTCTAAGGTTTTATTTATATGCCATATGATACATGGATTCATATGATAATTCCAAAAATAGAATGAAAGGTAATTAGATCTATTATTCCATGGGTGATACTCTATCTCTCTTAGTGGACCACAAAGGATGGACTCGATTGGAAAGGTTGTTATGCCACATGTAGATAAATAATTGGATTCCTAAGAGGTTCACCTTGGTTGGGCTTACATAGTGTCGGTTGATATTATACATAGAGTAATAATTGAATTAGAACTTAGGAATGTCAAGTTTAGGATCAAGTTATTAATTGAATTAAGAATAAAATGACTCATGTGAAGCATCTTCAAAGGAAAACCATAATCATTGATTCATTATTGAATTGTACCTATATGGATGGAATTCTTAGACATCATTTGGTTATGTTATCACAGGGGACTCTCCGCTTTAAGACAATTCTTGAGACATATAATTAAATGGTATGAAACAATTAAATGATCAAGTTATAGCTCACATAGGTTTGACTATAAAATTTATAGATCTGTGTATTAAATGAAATTGATTAATTTAATTAGAATTCAATGAGAACCAAGACATAAGGAGTGATTACTTTTGAGTAATTCGTTTTTTATTGTTATATCTTCCTAGAAACTATTTTATATATTCATTGACTAATTAGAACCCAACCTTGGGTGATATCATACTGGGATTTTATCTCACACCCTATTTGGGTCAAATTTTTGGACCCAAACAGACTATATGATTGCAAGAAATCACCCCTAATATATGTACTTTATTTTCTACTTAGGAGTAGGAGATCATGGGACCAAGCTGAGGCTTGCGATGCTACTGGTATACTTTTGGCTCCATTTTGTACTTTTATTGTTTATATTATACATATACCTTGTATTCCTATTTCATCAATTTTTTAGAACATATTCCATTTATCCTCATTTTATATATGAAATGTATTCTGGAATTTTAATTTATATCAGTTTTCCACTGTTACATTTTACATCTGATTTTATTACTACTTCCTCTACTTGAATGTATTTGATATTTAAATGTTCTATAATTGGGTGATGATGGAATAGTCTCTCTATAGAAACACCTAGTCTATCACTACTAGTTTTAAGAATATGGATTTTGGGGAGATGTGCTTGGGTACATGTGGCCAACTGGAATCAGGGAATCTTTCAGTGGCATCGATGTCTTGGATGTTACATCAGATGTTCTGATGATATTCATATCATTGATACAAAATGAATTCGGTAGGTTGATTGTGGCCAATGATATCATTATTACATAATAAATAGAATAATAATCTTAAAATAATTATATTTTAGACATAAATCATACTTTTAAATCCAATAGTGAATGATGATTATAAAAATGAACTATGTTTCAATCATGGATACGGTTGGCCATACATACAGATGAGTAACGTTTTTATTTTTCCACAATAACGATGTAAATAAGGTAGGTATTATTTTATATTTATATGATTATAATTATGTCAAAAATACTATATTATTTCATTAAATATATTTGTATATATATATCATTCATGATATATAGTGATGAAAAAAATCGCATCGCTTTGTGGAGGTGGTAGTCCACCATTACGCACAAACGACTTTGTCATTTTTCCGTTAATGAAAGGGTGTGAAATTAGATGATATATTAATTTAAAAAATGATAAATATGTCCTTAATATGATATATGTACATTTAATCCGTCATTATAACTATACATGAGAGGTGTTTATGGAAAACAATTACATCGGTTCATGAGGTGGTAGTTCACCGTACACACGAACAACGATTTCGTTTCCCATTTTATGGAAGAGGATATGGATATATGGTATGTAATTAACTTAAAAATGATAATTATATCAAATATAATTGTGTTATAATTTCATTATGGATTAATAATATTTTAAGGGGTTATAATAAGAAATATAATGAAATTTTTTGATTGAGAACTATACCTCTTCTTCAAACAAGCTCATTTTTATTACAACTAAATCCCTCTAAGATTGGTATTATTACTAATATAAGTGTAAGACCCCAAGCATCCACATTATTCTTCTCTTTGAATAATACAGTAGCGTGTGTTGTACGCAACTTCGAGCTCTAACACACACCACAACCAATCAAACTAGCCGTTATGAATAGTAATACCAAATTTTTGAAATTTTATAAATTTTATCTTTCAAAATGAACATCATTTTTGGATTCAGAATATCAAAACTTTCTTAGGGTGATTTTTTGGTATTTTTCTGAAAACATTCAATTTCTGATGAATAGTGAAAAAATAGTGAGTTATAGTTTAGAAATGAATTTTAATTTAAATAATTATTTATATTATTTAAATTTACTTAAGGAAAAAATATATACATAATACCTATATAATTTCAATGTAATTAATTAGAGTTAGTTTAGAATAATTTTAGATATATAAAAAATTTATTGAACTTTTCACCGTCTTTTACCCACCTCCTAGGAGAATTTTTAAATTCACATAAAACATAATTTTACCGCTTCTATGAGTGGAATTTCGAAAATCTGAGAGACACGATTAATATCAAGTAGTAAAATGTGGTTCACTAAGGTAAAAATAATTTTTGGTGAATAGTAATTTTTTTTACTTTTATTTACCAAGGTTAAAAGTAAATAGGGTAATTAAGGGTAAAAATGATATTAATATTTCCCTAACACATGTCCTAATTCTATTGGACAAGTGTATCTTGACCAAAAACAAAATTAGGAATAACATATTATCATTTAGGTCCACTTGAATTAGATTAGGACATTTATTATAATTTAATTCAAATAAGATTTAAAAGAGTTAAAATCGAACTTTAATAACTAAAACATTTTTAATATAGGGTTATACATAAGATAAATTAGATTATAATTATTTATTAGAAATATAAAAATATTTCCTACATAATGGAAAATTATTTATAATTTTTAGACATTAAATAATTTAATTTATTTATGACACAATGGTGATGCAGTAATTACCTAATTAATGAAATATTAAAATAATTGATATTATAAATATCAAAATAAATGTAATTTGAGACTTTAAATTAATTCCAATAATTTTATAGGTTAATATGACATATTATTATTGGTTATATAAATTATTTTTGATGTAATAATGCTGTTATTAAATTATCAAAAACACAATAGTCAATAGTGTCAAAATTGACATAAAAGAGTTTTTAAAACAAATATTATATTATTAATTGATATTCTATTCCTAAAAATCTACAGTTAGGCTAGAGAACTCATATAATTATAGGTGTATCATTAATGGATCACTTGGGGGTTCTCTTGGAGGTATATATTATTTTTATTAACTATATAATATAAAAATACAAAGACACATGGTAAATGTCAAACTATTTAACTAAGAGTAAAATAAAAACTATAAAGCTAATAAAGTGACCCAAACCTATCTAAAACCTATTGGATGAGAGTTTTACGACCTATACCCACCGTAAAATTTAAATAATACACTTTGGAGCCATTAAAAACCGAATATTAATTTATTATAAAATAATATTTCTATCTTTTCTTAAGGTGCCCCTCACCCCTCTTATAAAAGGGAACTTCCCCTTCCATCTAATTCATACCGTCAAAGCCTTTTGGCTCGGCCAAACCCTGCCCAAATATTCTCTAAGATTCCCTCACTTCAACCTTGATGTCTTAGTTTGATCATAAATCCAACCTAAGGAGCCCTTTTGATCAAATCAAAAGGAAGAACCCGAAGAAGAGGTTATGTTTTCACCACCCTCTTTCAAGTTCCTTTCTTATTCAACTTCTTATTTCTTTGTTATTTCCATTCTAAAATAATAAATCCAATATCTTTTATATACTATGATGTTATTATAAATATGGTACAACCATATTCAGTATTCTATCCATCCTTTGAATGACATGTCACCAGATGTGCGTACGTACGGCCTACCGTCTCCACATCGTGGTGTAATTGTTATTCAATACATTATTATTAGGATGGGTATAATAATGATGTGTAATTCATGTAAATAATAAATATAACATGATAATGATTCTTTATATATGATATACCATCCAATTATATATTATTTCAATATCAAAAGAATGATATTGTCGCTTGTGTGTACGTACGGATTACCGTCTCCACGAACGCGATGAATTTCATTCCCCATCGTATCCATTCAAGACTAAATTTCATTTGATGATTAAAAATAATTTTTAGAGACATGATATCATTCTGTATATGAATAATATACATCCCATCCATAACAAATATGGCTCTAATAACAAAGAATATAAAAGAAAATGAAACTGTTAACCCTCAAAACAATGATAATACTAAGATATTATTAACAAATCTATGTTAAAAGATCATATATGATATCATATTAATGTATATGATTTTTGTATTAATTAATAAAAATTATTTCAATATTAAACATTAGGTTAACCTACCCTCAACCATTGAAAATTATAAGGTAAGGGTTTATTTAAAAATCTCTTCATTATCCAAGGTTGTTTAGACGTAAATATCTACTGGGACCTCTTTATCATCCACATCCATGTTTCTTAAAAATGTATTTAAAATCATTCTTACTATTTAATAAAATATGGAATAATGTCATTTATACCATTGTTTACTTTTTATAATATGTTTATAAATGAATCTTTCCGTCGCTTTCCAAGCAAGGTCCTTTTTAACCATTTCGACAAAATTAAGGTAAGAATGTTTTTTTAAATTATACGGCGGGTGCGGCTATTTTCCTCCGTTATAAAATCGTCAAAGCATCCTTTACAAGATTATATGAATATTTTCAAAGTAAATGTTTTATTTTATAATTATGTTACTTTTAAATGATTTCAAAAAAAGAGATAATTCTCTCAAATAGTTTTCATTTCATCAATGTCAACATCCTTTGATGGATTTTAAGATTATTTGACGTTGATTTATTATGATACAAAACATTCATATTGTATTGTAGGTTTTGTGATATGTTTGACTGTGGATGTGTTATTTTTATACCATTCATGGTTTATTGAGAAAGTATTGACATTTCTTATGCTAGTTTTAATACGAATGGTTATGTTATGTTTAAACCTGTTCATATGAGGAATGGATTGGACTTAATAAGTGACGGGTGAAGCCCGCTATAGCTCCTTGATGCATCGGTAGGTCTCATGAGACAAACTAGTGTCTTGGCACAAGTCGTTGAAAAAAAATCCTATTTGTAGTCTTGGAACAAGGCCTTGACTATGCGGTTATGATAGTCTGGCATTATGCATTCTATCATTATAAAAGTGGTTATTGATATTTCATGTGATTATTCGACTAGTAGAATATCGATGTGAATATGTAAATGGAATTATTTCATTTTATATTTTCCATATTATGATGAAGTTCAAGTTTAAAAAGGCTTTTGTTTTAGTTATACATTGCCTTAAATGTTTATTCTTATTTATGAAAGTTTCTTCTATATTGTTATCCTTATTGAGCATCTGATCTCACCCCTTTAAATGTTATATTTTTTCCAGGATGTGAAGAAGTATTTTATGAATGACCTGCAGGCATAGTATGAGGGGATATGAAGACAAGATGTTGTTGTAATTTTTTTACATTATGATGTAATGTAAGACTTATTAATATATCTAGTGTTTCCAAGGCTACTAAACTAATCGGTCTTTCGGGACTTGATCTTTTGTGATCACGCCAATGTTATGTAATAAGGCACCGACTCTGGGTAACTGGGGTCGGGGCATTACAATAAGAACTATAATATTTTTGGGGGTTTTAGAAATGGATTTGGGTAGGTGTTTTATGATCTAAATGGATCTTAATGTGTGTAGATAATAAGGAAGTAGGCACCCTTTAATAATGAGGGGAGGGAGATTTTTTGAATTTCATATAGTATTAAATTAATATAAATTAATTTTTGTGGTAAAATGGATCCAAATTAGTATAATTTTATTATTATTTGAGTATAAAACTAAATAATATCATAAAATTAATTTTGTAAAATTTTTGGTGCTTTTTTCAGCCTTATATATTTCTTTTACCTATCTGTTAACCCGTTTGATGATTACCTCGATAATAAAGATTTTTTTACTCTTTATGGGTCAAGAATGATACCATAAATGACAAATTGGACTATAAAGAGATCATGGATGATATTTAAAAATATATAAAAATCACTTGAATGAAGAATTTATTTTTGGGTTTATTAAATAATTTAATAAATTATGGTTTATTATAAAATATCATTTATGTGAATTTTAAAAATAAATGAAATATTATAATATAATATATGTCTAGATCCTTTAAAATTGCTCTAAAATGACATTGATTTGAAGATATGGAATTTATAGTTTTAATATAATCATCAAATATAATTTTTAAATGTTTTTATATCCTTTTAAACCTTATATTTTTTATTAACTGCATGGTTAACCAATATTTCCCTTAACTGCGATACTGAAATTTTCAATATTAAACTATTATAATTTTATTTATAAGTGAAAATTGTATTATAAATGGCCAAGAGTTAAAGTTTTTAACCATTTTAAATCCAAATTTTTTTCTTTCTAGATTTTTATATTTTTTAAATTTATATTCTAAAATATCATTTAACCTAAAAAACTATTTATGTCATTTTTAGAACTATTCACGTGATTTGACATTGAAAAAAAAATAACAGAAATGAAATAATAATATAATCCAATAAAACCCAAATAAGTTATTTTAATCGATAAAATTCTTGGAGAAATATAAATCATTCTAATTACACTACTTTTAGTATTTGAAAAATTATTTAATTTATTTTTATATTTATTAGATAAAAGATGTGTTTGTGTTGTGCAAGAATTTAATGTAATTAATTAATCACTAAAAATTAGAAAAAAAATACCATGACATAAAAATAATTTATACTTCAAATAACCATTTATAATCCAAAATAATATTTTTTATCCATATCACAAAATATTATAGAATTTAAAAGTAAAAAAGTTACATTTTTTACTTCCACTTTTACTTAAATATATAAAAATACAAATCAAAGAAATATGGTACCAAGTTGAAATATTTTTTAAAATTAGTCAGGAATAGTCAAAATACACTCATATAATAGTAGAAAGACATGTTTTAGGGTCATTTTTGTGCCCTTATCATATTATTTTTAACCTTAATTACCCAATTTCGCCTTATTGTGGTGACAATTATTTACTATGGTTACAATTCTTCCTAACCAAAACTAAAATGGATATATTCACTGAATTTGGTCCTAATTAATCAAAATATTAAATCCATTTTTTAATATTAAATTTCTATAATTGGTATAAGTTAATTTAAATTAAAAAATAAAATTTAATGAAAAATATTTTTTCAGATAAAATCATTTTTATGTATAAAAATGTTTTACACCAAATTCAACAACCAAATTGATTAAAATGAATTTAATTATATTATTGATAATATAATAGATTTTAGAATACTCTTAAATAATTTTAAAACAAAATTAAATGTTATAAATTCTTAAAACGAAAATAAGGTTTTCAATAAAAAAACATATTTTTCACTATTCACTAAAAATTCAATATTTACATAAAAATCAAAAAAATTCCCCCAAAGATAATTATTATATTATTAATTTAAAAATAATATACTTTTAAAAATAAATTTTATAGATTTTATAGAAAATAATTATAATATTCTCCCACAAAAATCAATAAAATCATTTTTAGATATTTTTTTAAGAATAAAATTACTTTACTAAAAATTAATTTCTTTTTTTCATAAAATTAATCAATAAATATGTATTTATTAGGGCCTTTATATATATATATATATATTTATGTTTGTCTTATTCATACTTTTCAATTCAAGTGTTAGGTTATAACTGCCACATTTTAGTAATAATGTTTTAAGGTTCATTTAATCTCAGTATTGGATATCATGTATGTTATAAAACATATTATTTCTTTTATAATAGTTTAATATTACAAGTTTATAATGGACTCGATCTTCAATCTAAAACACGATGAGTGGGCCTATGGCTGCCCATGCTGCTAGAAACTCTCAGGGGATATACATTGTTTGATCATATGCTCTTTATGAACTATTATGAAGGATTGATTCCTAGGTAATTTTAATGGGAATTGGTTAATAAATATGATAGAAATAAACTAAAAGTAAACAAGGATGAATCAAAAAATATATAGGTTTAACCAAGAATTATTTTAGTTGATCTAATAATTATATTTTTTAAACAAAGAATGATATAAGTTGAACAAAGAGTGAGATAACATGTACTAAAAGAATTATATGCTAACATATTGGTATTATAAAGTGAGAAATCTTAAGGATAAATTTTACTTTGCTAATATGGGATAATTATGACAGATCCCAGACATTCTTGATGTATTTTTCAATTTAATTTTGTGTTTGAGTATCCTTATTTTGGAAAAAGAAATATTTTTCAAGTTTATGACAAGTCTTATGGGTGTTTCAGGGGGTTAAGACCTGAAATAAGGGGGGAATGGCCATCTAGTGCATGTTGCATAGTTGGAGCAAAATTATTAGTAACCATGCACCCAAACCATGCATGTATGTAGGAGGGTGTATGGTTTGAAAAAAAGTGCAATGGGGAAGGAAACATTTTGTGGGATTGGACAGAACAATTCATCATAGTTTAAGCATAGTTTTCAAACAGTGCGTGATCCCTAGGTAATCATGCGTCCTAACCCCTCTTGGAAAAAGGTTAGTGCATAGTGGATACACAGTCTGTCCAACCGTGCATTTAAACCATGTACCTTTTTTAAAGTGATAATTTACCAATTTTCCCTCTTGGAATCTAAATGTTCTATCTCATTATCTCCCTCATTTCTTCCTCCTAAAGATATAGTGAGGAACAAAAACACCCCAAGCTCCCCAAGGATTAACCTCCTTTGATTCTAGTCTGTTTGGAGCACTATTGGTTGTAAATTGAACCTCTGGGTGAGTCTAACACTCCTCTTACTTCTCTTTTTCGGATTAGGGCTTGTGTAGTTTCTCATCTTCTTCTAAATCTATAAAAATAATTTTTTTTTTCTCTAGAGGATCTTAGGTTGAGGTTTCAAAGGGTGTTCAAATATAATTCCAAGGCCAAGGTTAAGGGAGTGTTAATCTTCCAAATCAAGTTAGTTTTTCTATAGGTTATATTCCATAGTATTTTTAGTTATTTAAGTCTGTGTGGTTGTGATTTGGTGTGGTTTTATTGGCCACTTGTTTTTCCTTGGTAAAAATTATAAATTAAATGGGTAAGTGTTTAATTAAACTCCTCATGATCCTAGTAGGGTTCATTGAGTTTGATTCTTCCAGGTTAAGAGATACCTAGGGGTATTCTACTTCTTGAACATGGAAATAGGTAGGTTAGGTTTAGAATAAAATTATTATGACATATAGATCCCATAGAAATTGTGATGATAACTTATCTTGGGTAGGATATGAAACTCATGGTAGTTTTTTCTAGTTTTTTTGCATGAGATAATGGGTTGGTTGGAATATTGTGAAAGGGTTAAATAAATTTATTTAAATGTGTTAAATGTCTTAAGTGTGGTAATGGAAATAAGTAAATGAGTTCATCCATGTAAACGACAATATATAAATGGGTTAAGGAATGAAGATTATTACTCTATTGATCGAACTATGAATTTTGAATGTTATGTGTATTTTCTAATTTTGGTTTATTAAATTGGTTTGTGTGATGAATTATTAATGAAGACTGTGAACATGGATTGGTGGTCTATGGGGTATTGACATGGGGTTCTATACCCATGGTCCAGAATGGACCGAGGCTCTAAATCCCATTCTTAAAATGCACTAATTATGGAATCTAACTGAGGCTCTATTCCCCTAATGGTTCCATCGGATGAAACTACCTGGACTGAGGCTCCAAGTAAGTGTGATGTGATTGTATGTGAAATGTTTCCTCTAGTGAAATAGGGAATTTAACGCATCCCCTTATTCAAGGTGGTTGACCATCATAGGAAGTTGTGTGATAAATGAATTTCCTAACCCATGGATTAAATGATGAAAATGATTTAAGTAAACCTTGTTAACTAATTCTACCTTGTTTATCTTTTTTTTTATCGTCTTACTCTTTTTACACATGTATACTCTATCTATTTAGATTGGATATTTTGCAGATATCATTGGTGTTTTCCTACTAAGTTGTACTCACACCCTTCTTAGGCCCCCATTGGGTACCCAATTAGACTTCCTGGTTTCATGTCAAGATAAGGGAAAGGGCCCTTTGCTAGAGGGTTGACTTTGTGAATTGGATTTCCATGGATGAGGGAACAAAACATAGTATTGGGACCTGTTATTTTGATTCTTTATCTTGTATTAATTCTTTTAGGTTTTCCATATACTTGGAACTTTATGAAATGACATATCATATTTATTATTTGGTTGGGGGATTTTACCCAATTTTGGGGAATGTTTGGTGATACATGTTTATCGTTTATAGGTTATTTTGAATTGTTTATTACATCATTATTTACTATTTATCTATTGTTTATTACTCTGATAATGAGGCTGTAGTCTCCCTATATGATCTATTTTACCCTCACCTCATGAAAATAGCCTTACTCATATGGAGAGGCACGTTGGGGTCAAGTGGAAACCAAATTCGGGGCACTGGTTTAGTGGTTTTTGGGTTGGGGGAATTAAAAAGTGGTATTAGAGTGGTTATTTTCTATGGTCATACTATCTGAGAATTTTAGATTGGATATTAGGATGGGCCAGGTCTTAGAAATGGGCTCATTATTAGGAATAGCTAACCCATGTATGGGAGAAATCCCAAGTGCCCATGGTGTAGTTATTGTTCTTGATGTTTGTTGCTGCCATTGAATGATATTTCACTATTGGTTGATGCAATTAGTTTGTGATGAGACTATTTTATGATATTTTTCTCACAAGAAAAATGGTATAAGGATGGAATTCATGCATCATTTTAGGAACCTAGGGATATAGATGGAATGCATTATGTTTGGCACACATGGGGAGGGTGTGTGGGACATCAAGGATAAAATGAAATTTAATTTCTTTTATAAAAATGAAAGAATTTTTTTCAAATAAAGATGATGAAAATGGTTAAATAGATAGAATATGAATGATTGTTTAAAGAATACTTCTTAATGAAAAGTAATAACTG
This sequence comes from Viscum album, assembly GCA_963277665.1. Classification (NCBI taxonomy): domain Eukaryota; kingdom Viridiplantae; phylum Streptophyta; class Magnoliopsida; order Santalales; family Viscaceae; genus Viscum; species Viscum album. The sequence goes on from OY728131.1 coordinate 2,067,544,201, forward strand.
ATTTAAATATTCAGTGTTAATAAGTTATAAAGATGACATGGTTTCTAAAAGAGAACGATTTTTATTGTAAAAGTGAGAATGACTCAAAAGAATGTTTTATAAAAAATATTATGGTTGATTGAGTTGTTTCCCCCATATTGACCATAAACATCGGTGGGGAAGGACATGGGTGGAAAAGGATGTTTGTAGATAGCCATTGGGATTGTGTATGGAAAATGGGTTTTTTATGGCTAGTGGAGAAACATATCAAGTGCAAACTGTGGATATTTTGTGTTATGTGCTTTAAGATGTGTGTTTGGAATTATAGGGAGATTCCACCAATAAGAGGATGTCACTTAGAAAGCTCCACCAGAAGTGATTAAAGAAAAATCAGTGGTCTAGTGTAGCATGGGATCGAAGAATTTCAGTGATAACTTCACCCATTTTATGAAAATGATGGAATAAGACCCAGGCCGGGTTGTGTGGAGTATGTTTGAGATGACTAGGGAGTTTCGGCTACAAAACCATTCGAATTTTACTATATAGGGTGGATATAAAGTATTTTAGTTATAGATAGAGTCCATCCAAATTATTCTTGATCACTTAGAGACTACTCTAGGGAAGAGAATCAAGTGGACAACTTTTCTGTTGTGAGTCATTGCAAATAACAAGTTGGATAACTTGGTTCAGACTGAATAGGCATAGGAAATGTTGTGGAAGGGTTTCCAAACTAATTTTTCAGAACATTTATATCAAGAGACCTTGATGTAGTGGATGTTTTTAGAGTTTATGAGCTTGACTCAGTGGACTATGATAGTGATAGATTATGATTTCATCCTCATTGACCTGAAATTATTTATCCCAATGTTGGAAGGGGATGAGGAAGCTATGGAAAGACACTTACTGGGTGGACATAGATTTGATATTAGATCCTAAGTGGATATCATCTGATTAAAGAGGATTATTGAAGTGATGGATCAAGACCTTATTGTAGAAGGGAATCTCAAGGAGACTTCAGGTGGTAACACGTGGTTCTAGTTGGGAAGTCCGGTGGTGTGGCTTCCGATGGAAGGAATCACCACTTTGAGAGTTTCTACTAGGGTGGTGGTGTACAGAGTTTTTCGAAAATAGAACCATCCTCTCAAGGTAGTGATTGAGGTTTCTTCAATCAATTTAGTAGGTCGGGAAACATATGGGTTTATTTTTTTACCACCAGTTTATTTCCGAGCATGTAGAATGTTGGGGAATGTGAAGTGGTTCTATAGGAACCCTCAACAATTGGGTGATAATGGAGGACCAAGTATAGTAAAGAGTGTAGGAATGGGATTGGTTACCCGATCTCAGGTAGGAAGTTGGAGCTCTATAGGCCACACTGGTTAGGGTTGTAGATGTGGTGCTCCTGAAAAAGGTAAATCTTATGAGTAGGGTAGTGCCGAACTAAGAGTCCTGGTCAGAGCTCAAGGAAGAGGGGAAGGTCAGCTTCATGCAGTTTAGCTGACACCTGGAGGTTTCGAATCTATTATATCAATAGTTGATGTAAGATTATTGTATATTCCATTCTTTCTAGTGATTTATTTGATATAGGTGCCTCACATTATTTTATATCTTCCAATTTTATGGGTGTTTTGGTCCTAGTGGTGGAACGTATATGTGACGTTATGTCTATTGATACATTGTTCGTTGTATAAGAGAAATATATCTAGAAATTTAAGGGGTGTTCCCTTGAGATTAGTGGGTATCATTTACTTTTGGACTTGTTTATAATCAAGATGTCGAGTTTTGATCTGATTTTGGTCATGGATTTACTGGTGGTGTACTAGGCCCATATTTACTATTACTTCCATAGGGTAACGTTTACATCCCTGAAGGGTAGTGTATATGTTCACCATGGGGGATGGGATATTTGACAAGGTTATGTAGGTATAGTATTCCAGTAGTTGGTTAAAATCGTAGCCCAAGTGGATTTTGTTATTCATGATGATGGTAGAGTAGATAAGCATGTCTTTATACCTATGGTGGATTAGTTTTAGGATGTGTTTCAAGATGAATTCTTAGGTCTTCCGCATGGGAGGGATATTTAGTTTATGATAGAGTTTCTACCAAGAGCAGAACTAGTTTATATTCTTCCATATAGAATGAAACCAGCAAAACTATAGGAACATGAAACTCAATAAGAGGAACTATAGAATAAAGGGGTTTATTCACCTGATTACATCTCCTTGGGGATCTATAGTGTTGTTCTTCAAGAAGGCTAATGGATCCTTATGGTTTTGTGTCGATTATTGGAAGTTTAATCTTGTGAAAGTTAAGAAGAGATACCCTCTTCTTCAAATAGAATATCTTTTCCACCGGATGAGGGGAGTTTATCTATTCTCTAAGACTTATTTGAGATCAGGGTATTACCAGCAGTGGGTGATACCTTCTGATATATCAGGGACTACCTTCAGGAGAAGGTACAGTTTGTATGAGTTTGTGGTGATGTAGTTTTCTTGACCACTATTCTGAAAATGTTTATGGCCCGAATGAACCAAATATTTAACCAGTACTTGGATCAGTTATAGTGGTCTTTTTATGGGACATCTTGGTGTACTCTATTAAACATGAGGATCATTCCAAACATCTTTATATCATTATGAGTACACTAATATAGCATAGTAAATACAAAAATACATCCATGTTTCATTTTTGGATTGACAAGGTACATTAATTAGGTCACATCATCTGTGAGAAATGTGTTTTAGGGGACCTATAGAATGTATCAACGATTTTTTATTGGTAACAACCTAAGAATGTCTTCGATATACAAATATTTATTGGTTTAATAGTCTACTACCAAAGTATTATCAAGGATTTATCCCATTTTCCTACACCACTCTCTCGATTGACCAAGAAAGGGATAAAGTTTGAATGGATTGAAGCAACTGATAATTCTTTTTAGGAGTAAAAGAAGCAGCTAACAACTGCACTAATTTTGATCCTACCTAATCTGGGTAAGGGGTATACCAAGTTTGGTAATATGTCTTGTGTTGGGATAGGGGAGGTGTTGATACATGATGAATGGGTTGTGGTGTATGGATCTCAGTATTTGGGGTCTCATGATAAAAATTACACTGTGCGTGATCTTTAATTAGCCTTAGTGGTTTATGACATAATGTTTTTGTAGAATTACTAAATTGGAGAGAGATTTGTTGTGTATACAAATCATAAGATCCTCAAGTACATCTTTTCTTATCATGATTTGAATATTAAGAAATAAATATTGGTTGAGTATATGTTGGCCATTAATTTTGAATTACCATACACATTGAGAAAGGGAAATAGTGTTGTAAATGATTTGAGTTAAAAGGCTCAAAATTTGGTTGTTCAAGAATCTAGTTCTAAGTGGAGGATAATGGATTTGGTTGCTGAGATGCATCTAAAGGTGTCAGATGAGAAAGGGAAGATGACCCTTTCATCCATGGTAGTTGATTACATGCTTCAGATCTAGATCAAGGAGAGGTGGTATGAGGATCTAGATTCTATGGCTTTAATGGAATGTCTTCAATGTTGGGATACACCTTCTGGTTGGACTGTTGATGATGATGAGATCATTTATGTTTGTATTCTTGTTGTCGTGACTACATTTAGGTAAGATAAATTAATGTGTGAGTTTCATTCTTAACAGTGGGTGGTACATCCAAGATTGACCGAAATGTATAATGATATTTTTAGATAGTATTGGTGTCCATGGATGAACGGTGAAGTTCTAAGTTTTGTGGCCTGATGTAACACCTACTAATAGGTGAAGGTCGGCAATCTACGATCGACTATCTTTTTATAGACATTTCCCATTCCGGAATGGAAATGGGATGATGTGATGATAGATTTTGTGGTGGGTATTTCAAAGATACCTCATAAGAATGATGCAATCTGGGTGGTTGTGGATTGGTTGACCAAGGTAGAACATTTCTTGTGGATTCTAGAAACTTTCATTGTTGATCTATTTGGAGAATTTTATGTTGAGAGATCATATGGTTTCATAGGGTTCCATGAACTATCATTTTATACTGTGATCTATTTTTTAATTCTCTCTTCTGGAAAGAAATTACATAATTTTCATGGTACCTAGGTGTTTTTGAGTATAGATTTCCATCCATGGATGGAAAAGTATTTATAGTATATATTCAGGTTTGAAAGGACATGTTGAGGGATTGGGTCCTTGATTTTGGTGGATTGTGGGAGAACCACTTGAAAAATATTGAGTTATCCTATAATAACAATTATGAGGAAATGATTCATATAGAACTATATGAGGTTCTCTATGGTAGACCGTGTAGATCACTATTTTTTTGGATGGAGGTTGCAATGTCTGAATTGTTGAGACCAGGTCTCATGCAGGAGACATTAGAGACAGTTCAGTTGATTTGTAAATGAATGGATATGGCCTGGAATAGGGAGAAATTATATGTGGATCGGAATTCTATACATCTTGAATTTCCGGTGGGTGATCATGTATTTCATTAAGTGTCACTGAGGTTGGTTCATTGTCAAGTTCAGAAGTAGGTAAAGTTGGAACCTAGGTATGTGGGCCGTTTGAGAGAGTGGAGAGGATTGGACCAGGGGTGTTTTCATTGGCTCTTCCACATCAGAATAGTGGTTTGCATAATTTTTTTCATGAATCACATCTTTAATAGTATTACCCAGATCCAACTCATGTGATTTATGTTGATGATGTTGAGTTTGAGGTAGATGCATCCTTCCAGGATCATCCAATCCATATTTTAAATCACATTAAGAAAGAATTTTGGGGAACGATTGTGCCTTTGGTTCATGTTTTATGGTGGCATGATATTGTTCAGGAATAAACTTTGGATAGGGAGACAGATATGTGGGATCAGTGGCCCAATCTCTTTTCTTTGGAAGTTCAGTGATTCTTGGAATTATTTCTCAAGGAAAAGCTATTATAAGGTTGAGAGGTTATAATATCATAGATTTTCTTGAGGTACATTCTTGTTTACATTTTGGATTAAGTATACTTATTTTGGTTAAAGAAATGATTTTTTAGTGTATAAGGAGTCTCAGGGGTATTCCGGGCGTTCAGGACATGAAAGAAAGGTAAAAATGGCCATCCAATTAATGTTGCATTATTGGCACATGGTTGTTAGGAAATATGCACCCAAACTTTGCATGCCTAAAGGAGGGGTGCATGATTCGAACAAACCATGAAAGGTGGAATGAGAAATCATATATGTAGGGACAAATCTATTTAGTATGGGCTGATCATGGTTTGCCAAATTTTTTGGATACCCAAGTAACAATCCAACTTTTCGCCCTCTTGGATAGAGGGTGGAACATAGTTTGTGAATGGTCACACCAACCATGCAGGTAAACCATGTTCCCTTTTTAAAGTGGTAATTTTCCACATTTACTTATCAAACCTTAAATGTTCTAACTGGGTATTTCCATCATTTCTTTCTGCAACATCCCTAGTGATGAACCAAAACACCCCATTCTTCCCATGAATCAATCTCTTTCATTTATAGGCCTTTTAGAGAACTTTTGGTTGTGAATTGAAGCTCGATGTGATTCTAACACTCTTATTCTATCTCTTTTTCAGATTAGGACATGTGTAGTTGCTAATATTATTTTAAATCACTAAAACACTCTTTTTCCAATGGATCATAGGTTGGGGATTTGAAGGGTGTTCAAAACCATGTCATTGTCCAAGGATAATAGAGTGTTCATCTTCAAAATTGAGGTAGGTGTTCTACATGTTATATCCCAATGTCTTGTTGGTATTCAAGTGTGAGTGGTTGTGTTTGGGTGTGGTTGTGTTTCCCACTTGGTTGTCCTTGGTAGAAATGACCAATTTAATGGGTAAAATGTTTAATTAAACCCCTCTTGATACCCATGGGATGTGTTGAGGTTTATTTCATTGGGTTAAAAAATACCCAAGGGGTGTACTACTTCCTGAACATCAAAATTGGAACGTTAAATATAGAATTAAATTATTATGGCATATATCCCATAATAAATTCATCGACATGTTATCTTGGGTATGAAATGAAATTCATGGTAGTTGCATCTAGTTGTTGGCATGATATAAGGGGTTGTTTGGAATATTGTCAAAGGGTTGAATGAATTAATGTGAATGTTTTAAATGACTTATGTGTGGTAATGGAAATAATTAAATGAGGTAAGTCATGTAAATGAGAATGTATAAATTGGTTAAGGCATAAAGATGATTACCATATTGATCAAATTATAAATTTTTAATATTATGTGTATTGTTTAATTTTTGTTTATTAAAATGGTTTATGTGATAAGTGGTTAATAAATCATGTGCACATGTCATGGTGTTCGGTGGGGTATTTACTTTAGGTTCTATGACCATGATTCTGGTTGAACTGAGACTCTAAACCCCACCCCTAGAATGTATGGTTTAGAGAGTTTAACATAGTCTTTATGCCCCCAATGGTTGTATTGGATGAAACTATATAGATTGGGGATCCAAGGTTAGTGTGATGTGATTGGGTGTAAAATGTTTCCCCTTGGGAGATAGGGAATTTGACTCATCCCTTTATGCATAGTGGTTGAATAAAATAGGTCGTTATGTGATAAATTAATTTCCTAACCCATGGATTAAATGATTTAAATGATTTAAGTTAACATTATTAAATAATGGTACCTGATTTATCTTGTTTTTATCTTGTTAATCTTTCAAAACTTGATGAAACTATCTTTTTAGATTGGATAGTTTGTAGACATCATTGGTGGTGACCTACTGAGTTGTACTCACAACCCGATTTGGCCTCCATTAGGTGCTCAAGTTGATGTCTTGTTTACAAGTAAGGATAAGGGAAAGGCCTCAATTCTAGAGGGTTGACCTGGGCATGGGATTTTCATGGATTAGGGAAACAAAATTGGTATTGGAACCATTTATTGGGATTATATATCTTCTCTTAATTATTTTTGGTTTTCCAAACACTTGGAACTATATGAAATGACAAATAAAATTTATATTTTTCTTGTGGGTTTGTGCAATGTTTTGGGAAGTGTTTGGTAATGCATTTTTATCATTTATTGGTAATTATTATTATTTATTACTTCCTTATTTAATCAATTTATTAAAGGAATCATGTTATCATGAGAGTTCTATGATGAACTCATAAGGGACACTGTGAGCTAGGGTTTTCCCTTGTCACCACCTCCTTCCTCGTCTGGGTTGGAGTGATTCCCTCCATGTGCTCGGTGAGATCGTGATGGAAGATATTCTGTTACAGTGGATTCAGTGACTTCATGGACTCGGTTTTCTTTACTATTTACACTATGGTTGTCCTCTCCTCCCCCAAATCCTTCTTTGTTGGATATGGTTTCTCATTATGGTGTGGTTCTGGTCCATGATTGAGATCCAGTTTCAGCGGCATTAGAGTTTCCACCTAGTCCCTAGTGTGTGCATTGGGTGGTTTTCTAGGGTCTCTGTGAGTGACTTGGATAGTGGAGATGAGATCTGGTTTGCAGTGGGTCTACCCCTCGTCATGTAGGTGATGTTTTTTTTATTTATTTTTTTGAAATCATTTTTTGTTTCGTATGTATTTATTTTTGATTTGTTGATTTTGTGCATCATTGTTGGGATTCAAATTTGTACTTCTATTTATTTATTTTTTTAACCTTTTATACTAGTTGGGTGACCAGTTATTTGGCATCTTCCAATTTGTGAAAGAAGATCAGCTCTGAAGCAAGTTCTCGTAGAGGCAGAAGAAGAAATGGTGAAGTATAAGAAGATCATTATCATAGAGTATGGACTGTGTTGTTCTAATCTATAGGTTGAAGATGATTCTCAAGTAGAGTTGGTTGACATGGTTTTTGGTTCTATGATGTGCATTACTCATGGGAATATATTTCATTGATGTGTTTTCTGATATTGGACGGAAGGGAGGACAACATTGGTTTTTTGGATTGATTTTGCGAATTTGTTTTGTTGCGGTTTTTTATTTCTTCATTTTGAATGTTGTTCACCTGCAACCTGCTATTCATTGTCCTAGATTCCATATTATCTTATGATATTTCTCCAGATGATGTAGAGATGCAAGTTTTCATTATAATTACATGATTTGGTTTTGGAGGTTTGAGAGTGTATGGTCTTGGAGATCGGTACCATGCCATCTTTGTACAAGATTGCTTGTCATGCAGCATTGGAATGGTGGAAATTGAACCAAATGTTTTTATGCTATGGATGGGCCATTATTTGTTGTCTGATATGGTCTTTTGGATTTTGGACCATTAGGGAAAGGTTTTTTGTTTTTTCATTGAAGTCATGTTTCTTGGTTTCTCACTTTTTCCATAAAATTATTTCTTTAATAAAAAAATTAATTTTTAATCAGTCCTTACCTCCTTATTTCAAATTTATATATTTGAGATTACTCTAATAATGAAGGTATAATATCCCCACATTTTCTATTTGGCCCTTACCACTAGTATGAAGTCTCTATCATATGGGGAGGTGTGTGTGAGGTCATGTGGAGACCTAAATCGGGGCAGCAGTTTAGTGGCCTTCAGGTTGGGGATGTTATAACATATCTTATGATGAAAAATTTTCACCACTCATGTTAAAAAGTTTTGGTTTTTAGTAATGGATGGAACCATACAGAACTGATTTAATAGTAAGTGTGACATATAATTTAGTGATTATCTGAGGAATCAACCTTTTGATGTGGGAGTTGGACTGAGAAATTTGGTGATTATACCGAACCAACTATTATGAAATATGATTAACCATGTGAGCATTATTGAAATCCTAAACCCACCGAAGAAGATAAGGATGGAGTCTCTTGGGAACTCAAGTGATAAAGATGATGATTTAAGGAATATCAAACATCATATATATCAATAATGTGGGAAGAAGGACTTAAGGAATTTTATCAAGGGGACATGAAGATTATTTACTTGTGGTAAAGGAGGGAATTGAGAAACATGTTGTCGAGGGAAAAAAGAAACAATAAAGGAAGGAAATGTTCTTCCTAATGATCCATTAATGATTCAATCTTTTATATGTAATGAGTTTGGGTACTACGCAACCCAATACACCAATCCAATGGTTAAAGCGGAAAACTGAAACCAACCACCTCCTAGATCATGGGAACAAGGAAAACCCTATAAAATGAATGTTATTGAGGTAGACAGTCATTTTTCTCTCTACTTATATCGATGTATTATATCATGTAATATTTAACCATTCATGTATTGAGCTAAAAATAAAAAACCTTTGGTGGTATAATTATTATATCTATGGTATATAAAACTTCTTCAAGGTGTGATGAAAGTTACACCTTATAAATTTAACTCTTCTTCATTTATTATGATTCTATTAGGAATGTAATATAAATTTTTTTTACAAAATATAGGGAAATCTAACTTCTTATCTTATATCAATCCATGATCAACTTCCATTGTATGGTTAATAAAAATTTCCTAATGGAAATTACTTGCAATATATGGGTTCTAAAAATATGAGGAATAAATTTATTTAGAGGATGGAGGAATGAAATGGCTTAGGATTTTTATATATTTTTTCCTATAATTAAGTAAAATATATTCCATATATTTCTCCATACATAACAATTAAATAAATAAATAAAACCACTAAACTTTTTAAAAACTAAATTATTAAATATGATCATTATAGCTATTAAACTATAGAGAATAAATAGTATTAACTACTTTTTAAATTCCTTTATTTACAATATATTTATAATTTTAATTTGATAAAAATAAATTACTTTTTGGATTTATTATATAAATATTATATTAAGATGAATTATCATGATTTTCCCAAAAAATTAATTTTTAGGTGAATATTAAAAACACTAATTTTGTTAAAAACTGTCACTTGTATAATACAAGGATGAATTAAAAGTTTATTAAACCATTTTTATAAATAAATATATTTAATAAGTAATATACAAAATTTAAAAATACTATTTTTATTTTATAAAACATATGTTTAACATTTTTGAAACTCAAGTAATATTTCACACAAAAAACTGTTCTTATGCACTTATATAAAAAATAGAATTTATCACTATTAGATATGACATATATAAAAAATTATTTCATATTTTAGTTTAAAATTTAAATGTTATTTAACAAGTTCATTTTAATTTTAAGGAATTGGGATAATATAATTGTGTTTAGAGATAATTATCGTGATAATAGTGAAGTAATTTTTTAAAATGAATTGTTTTTTTAATATTATGTATTTTTTATCTATTAAATTTAATTTATATAATTTAAATATTAAATTTGATATTATGTTTAAACATATTTATAATTATATTAACACTAATTCAGTTGGTAATCCATTCTAAATAAGATTAATAACACTTAATGGTTAAAATTCATTTTTATGAAAAAAATGTTCATTACATATTATATATTTTAATTTAAAATATGAATTTATTATATTTAGAAATTTAATTACAATAAATGGAGATTAAAATTATATTGAAAAAAATTAAATTGGGTTTACCTTATATTTTTTAAATAAATTTTAATTTACTTAGCTAAAAACTAGTTACAAAGGTAAAAATAAAAATGTTAAAATATAAAGATCAATGGAAAAAAGACATGAAACAGGGTTAAAACATGTGTAATAAGTATCTTTTGAGGGTTTCTCAATTAAATTCAATCCCAAAATCCATTATTATGAAATTTTTGATTCATTGACTGAGGAATAGTATAATGAAATCATGGAAGTGTAAACATATTTCCCAAATTTTCCTTTTCATTAATTATTAAAGTGGATCACTTCCTCTCATCCATTGTTACACTTATCTTTAAATTTCCCCTTGAACCTCTTCCAAATTTTCCACTACTATAATTCATTTATTCATCCATAATCCATAGTCTCTATAGGTTTTGTTAAGGACTTTTTTTCCTATAAGAACTCTAAGAGAAGATCAAGTGTCTAACGAAGTTAGTCCCATACACAAAACAAAACATTAAAAATATAAAAGTTCATAAAAAATGATTTCTTTAAGAAAAATTTTCTTTTTCTTCAAAAATTTTTTTAAATAATTTTTAAACTTCAATTGAATATATTATGTCATTCATTATCTTTATTAATGGTATTTGAACTTCAAATTCAAGGTTTCTCTATTTCATGGTGTTTTTATAAGAAAGTTTCCTAAGTCGTAATGGTTTCCATATAAATCACCCTCCATTGAGTAATTTTAAAACCCTATGATTTTGAAAGAACACTATTTTTAATAGTGTATACTACACGCAACACTTAGTTTTTAATAACCATGATAAACTATTACAATATTATTATTTAAACATGACCATTATAACCTAGCCATTAAAATTGGAAATATGAATATGAATTTTTTTTAAAAATATGTATTAATGATAAATAAAATATATTTATAAAAAAATAAATAATTATTGGTCAACTCATTATAATATTTGAAAGAAATTTTTCTCAAAAAAATTATTTTAACTGCATTTAGTGAAAAAATAATAAAATTAAAATTTTACACTTTTGTAAAATGTATCTGGAAAAATGAAAATAATTTTTTGTAATAAACATGTCAAAATTATATTAGGATTAACTTTCAAGTTTTTTGTAAGAAAATTAAATTTTTAATGAATATTGAAAAATATTTTTTTGTTTGAAAGGTGTCTTTTCATTTAAATCATTTACAAAGTCATATTTTGTTTTAAAATAGTTTAAAATACGAATTAGTTCAATTATATTTCTATTATTCCAATTTAGTTCTTTATAATCAATTTCATGTTTAATTTTGATATAAAAACTTCGCATACTTAAGAAAACACTTTCTTTAAAAATCATTATTTCATCTCGTTTATGGGTTTAATTTCAAATTAAATTCTTCTAATTTTGTAAATTCAGTTTTTAATAATTTATTAAATGTTAGTAATAAAAATTATTAATAGTATATAATAAGTTTACCTTAATTTTTTATCATAATTAATAGTAAAAAATTGAAAAAATTAATTATCACATTTAATGTTAAAATAGGTCTACATTTGGTGAAACTAAAAGGATACGGGTTAAAGTAACCTAAAAATTTGTCCAAATACTTTTTTATATCCATATTTAGAAACTTTATCATTTTATGTTTAATAATTATCCATTTTATAGCCTCTTGGTTTGTGTAAAATGTGGGTTAATATTTTTATTCCAAAAATTCCAAGTGTGCCGTGTTCCCCATATAAAAAAGGTCACCACTATACTCTCTTATTTACACATAAAATACATTTTGGATCATCCAATACCTTCCCAAATACCTTTCTAAATTCCATACACAAATCTTAGTGTCCTGTTTCTTATCAAAAAACTATCTATGGAGGCATTTGGTGTAACACCCCAAAATTATAATGTAAGAACATTATATCTAGTTACGTGTATGAAACGAAACACCACATGCCTAAGGGAATGTAATATCATGAGATCTAACAATATATTTAATATTTTAATTAAATTTAATCAATGTTATATCTTTCAATGCATGTGATTCTGATTTATTTTATATCGCACGCAACATCGAGTTTTGTCATTGGCTTACGTTACACTCAAGACTATGTTTTACCAAACAACAACGTATTATTAAAATATTATTATTTAATATAATAATACTTTACCAAGATATAAAATTATTCATTATTAATATTATTAACTAAATTATAAAAATATATTGTTTATAACAATATACAATGAATTCAAAAGTTACCAATTAATTAGAAGTTAATATAAAAACCAATTCAATATAAAGAAAATGTTTTTATGCACACAAAGGGGTTTTATCATAATGAATTAATTAATTAATATTTGTGAATGAAATGAATGATGTATTTATATATATATTATAAATTCATTCAAATATTTTTTACATTTATCTAATAGATTTGATAGGCATTAAATAAGAACAAACCCAACATTAAACATAAAAGCTGTGTTTTTATAAAGGCACTTTTACCACCTTTTAATGGAAGACCAATTTTAAATCTATTTTTTATCATTTATACATTTTATATGTTAAAATAATATTTTTTTAAATTTAAACATAAAAATTATGTTTGGTGAATTTTTAATAATTTTCTTGTGAAGTATCATTTTTAGATGAATATTTGAAAATACTGAATTTTAATTCGAACCTTCTTTTTCATATAATTTATTTATAAGGTTAGATTATATTTTTAATTTGTTTTAATTTTTTAAAAAAAAATTTACATAAATTAATCCAATTTAGGTCATTCTAATTAACTTAACTTTGAAATTTGATATAATAACATAGCAAACCTTTGAACATTTTTTCTTTAAGACCCACATTGTTGTCCCATCAACAGGATTAACATGAAATTAATTTCTTCCACTAATATGATTTGAATTTGGAAAAATTGATTAAATATTTTTAATCAACATAATTTATAATTTATATAAATTTAATCTTAATTTTTGACCAAAAATATTAGTGAATGTGATTAAATTTAATAACAACAATTAAGAGAACATGAGCTTAACAAGGGACTAAACCTTAATATTAAGTGACAAAATGACCTAAAAACTTGTCCAAAATCCATTGGATGTTCATATTTCGACCCTATAACTGAATTTATCTAATGTTTACCACTATTTAACCCACTTTTAATAGGAAAAACGTGGTTGGAATTCTCACCAAAGAAAAATTAGCCTATACTAACAGTTTGGAACCATTGGAATTGGCTATACCAATGGTTCTAGAAGACATTGGATGATTTGGAGTAGGAATAATTAAATCTAAAATAAAATTTATAGGGGAGGTTTGAACACCCGACCTCCACATTATATATCAAAGACATTACCACTGTCCTACAATTGTCTTTGTGAGTATATTTGAATATAAATATAAATATAATTTATAAATTGATTTATTTGAAGATTTTAAACAACTAAATCATACAAATACGTTTACCTATCCCAATGGTTCTCAAAACCATTGGCATAGGTCCCCATGTAAAAATGGTATATCCCAACGGTTTTGACGAACTGTTGGGATAACCTTACCCTTTCCCAACATTTCTCAAAGAACATTGGGATATGTGCTGTAAATGTGGTCTATCCCAATGATTTTCCAAAACTATTGGAATAGATTATTGTAAAAGTGTTCTATCACAATGTTTTTTTTGAATCCCATTAGGATAGCCTTACCCTATCTCAACGGTTTTCCAAAACTGTTAGGATAGTTGTTGTCAAAGTGGTATACCCCAATGGTTTTGCAAAACCTTTAGGATATACTTACCCTATCCTAAGGATTTTCCAAAACCAATGGGATGGGGGACCTATACCAATGGTTTTTAAAAATAATTAGTATAGGGGTATTTTTATAGATAGGATTTCCAATAGTGTCCCATTTCAAAAATTTACAAGAGTGTCACTCCTCCTCTACTATAAAATGGCACCCCCACTGACTTCCTCACACCTATCAAGAAAATTTCCATAGAAAAATATATACCCAAATATATTATTCACATCCCTCCCTTAAACCTAGAATCCCCACCTTTAGAAAAAATATATCCAATGAAGCGCTTTGGTGAAAACCAAAAGGAGTTACCCGCATAAGAGGTAACATCCTTCTTTAAACTGTTTTGTTTTATTTTCATTCTCTTGTACCTAAAATATTATTAGTAAGTTATTATATAATAACCATAGTATCATAAATATACTGATATTTTTTATCCTATGTTCTCTACCAACACCTACACACACTTCCATTTAATCGGTAACAAACATACCATTCATGTACGGTGAACTACCGCCTTGGGAAACAATGATTGTTCGTTTTTCCTTCACCACCTCTCATGGTTTGAAATTATGATGAAAACTATATTTATATATGATATATATAATATTTATAATGTATTTATTCATTTTAAATTCTTATATAACACATAAATGTATTCTTTCTAATTTTTGGGAATATGATAACATCATTTTTGGATGTGTCCACTACCGCCTCCTCAAAACGATGTGATTCATTCGCAATATACATGGAACATATAAAAGATGGTTTTGATAAACCTATGTACCATTTATTATATATATATGATACTTTAATTATAATATTGATATAAATATATATTATTTACTTTTCATTCTTTTAAAATATGACAAGGAAATGAAAGTAGCGTTCATGCGTACGTACGACCCACCATCTCCATAAACGATGCATTTCATTTCTATCTCCAGAATTTATAGATTATTATGAATATATATATATATATATACTGGATATATATGATAATTAAATCTTATTTTAAATTCTTTATATTATAAAATCAGGATCGATTTAAGAATAACAACATGTAACAAGTCGAAACATACTCAAACAGTTGGACAGTTAACACCCAAAATAGTGAAAAAAATGAGTAATTATTAAAAAACATGTAATAAAATATTATAAGAAGAAAATATATGAATATTATACATATTATTATTGTTTTTTATATGTTATTTACATGTTTAAAACCATTATACATGAGGTTAAATGATTTTCACCCAAAAGTAAATGTAATTAATGGGATTTCCATCTCACTTTTTTACATCTATGAGATAAATTGTAATGCCCCGACTCCAGTTACCGAGACTTGGTGTATTATTACATAACATTGGAATGATCATAAAACATCAAGTCTCGAAAGAACGATTAGTTTAGTGGTCTTGGAAACACTACATATATTCATAAGTATTACATTACTTTATAAAGTAAAAAAAACTACAACATATTATCTTCATATCCCCTCATACTATCACTGCAGGTCATTCATAAATTACTTCTTCACATCCTGGGAAAAATAAAAAATTAAAAGTGGTGAGCTTAGATGCTTAGTAAGGATAGCAATATAGCATAAACTTTCATAAATAAGCATAAACATTTAAGGAAATGTATAACTAAAACAAAATCCTTTTAAACTTGAACTTCAACATAATATGGAAAAGTTAAAATGAAATAATGCCATTTACTTATTTAGATGGATATTATACTAGTCGAATAACCACATGAAATATAAATAACCACTTTCATAATGATGGAATTCATAATTCCAGACAATCATAACCACATAGTCAAGGACTCATGCCAAGACTACAAATAAGATTTTTTTAAGGCCATGTGCCAAGACACTAGTTTGTCTCATGATACCTACCGATGCATCGAGGAGCTACAGCGGGCTCCACCTGTCACTTACTAAGTTTCATGAATTCCTCATATGAAAATATTGAAACATAACATAAACATTCACATTAAAACTAGCATACGAAATGTCAATACTTTAACCACAAACCATGAATGGTATAAAAATAGCACATCCAAAGTCAAACATAACTCATTCGATACAATATAGAAGATTGTATTATATCAGATTAACCTCAATCGAGAATAATGAAGGATATTGACATAAATTAAAATAACCATCAAACTATTGAGAGAAATATCCCCCTTTTCATGAAAACATTTAAATGTCACACTATTTGTCAAAAAGCCATTTAAAATAGATTTTTGAATCAAATTGTCCCATACCACATTGAAACATTTAAAAGGAATTTTAATTTTAAAACATTAATGTCCATATAAATAAATCCTTAACACCATTTTTAAAACATAGATATTAATGACTAAGATTTAGAAATAAACCTTTAAAACATTTAAAATGATATTTTAGTTAGAGTTCCTAACCAAAAGAGAGACACTTGACTAAAAATTATTGAGGTAATAAAAACTTTGTAATATCATGAGAATAAATGGATTTATGATATACTATTTCAATTTACATTATATACGACTTATAAAAGTGATTTGGTGTTTTACAACAAATGAGTCTCAATGGAATTTAAATTGAGAAGAAATATCTCATAAATTTTATATCCTTAGGTTAAGGATAAATCAATTACATAATAATGTGTGACAAATATAAATACACTCAATATGATTAGAGATTCAGTGTAAAAAAATCAAAGTACATTCAAACAGATTCTTGTAAAAACAACACCAATGAATTGTATGTTTAACTCAACCAATCGAGATTGAGTAAAATTACTCTTATCAAGTTTATACCGATGACTTGAGAATCTATCAATAGAGTGATTATGTGTATCAAATGTATATCCACAGAAAGGGGAGTGGAAATTATGACATATGCAAAAGAATAGTGATTCCACACATAATCTTGAGGTAAAATAATCAATGAAGTATGCGTAAATCCAAATGAGTGGAAATTTAAATTTCAAATACCCTTATTGATTAGGTAACTTACAAAACATACACCCTTGAAAGAAGGATCATACAATGATGATGTAAATACAAATTAATTAAAGTATATTACACAATGAATATAAACATGGGAAGTACAAAAACCACATGCAATAAATAAGTGGTGAACAATGGAAATCTCACAGAATTAAAAGTGAGATAGAAACCCCTTACTTTGTACTTTTCCCTTGGCCAAGGGTAGGTTATCCTCCTGTATGATGGTGAAATAAATGTTATTGAATTATAAAATAACCATATACATTAATATGATATCATATATAATCTTTTAACATTACTTTATTAATAATATCTTAGTGTTATCCTCATTTCAGGTGATAACTTACTCATTTTCTTTTATATGTTTTGTTACATAAGTCTCAAATTACATTTATTTTGGTATTTATAATATCAATTATTTTAATATGTCATTAATTAGGTAATTACTACATCACCATTGTGTCATAAATAAATTAAATTATTTAATGTCTAAAAATTATAAATAAAATACTATTATGTAGTAAATCTTATTTATCTTTCTAATGAATATTAATAATCGAATTTATCTTATGTATAACCATATATTAAAAATGTTTTAGTTATGAAACTTTGATTTGATCTCTTTTAAATATTCATTGAATTAAATAATAATAAATGTCCCAATCTAATCCAAGTGGACCTAAATGATAATATTTTATTCATAAGGTTGTTTTTGGTCGAGATACACTTGTCCAATAGAATTAGGATATGTGTTTGGGTAATATTAATATCATTTTTACCCTTAACTAACCTATTTACTTTTAATCGTGGTAAATAAAAGTAAAAGGTTACTATTCACCAAAAATTATTTTCATCTCATTGAACCACATTTTACTCCTTGATATTAACAGTGTCTCTCGGATTTTTGAAATTCCACTCACAGAAGTGGTAAAATTAAGTTTTATGTGAATTTCCAAATTCTCCTAGGAGGTGGGTAAAAGACGGTGAAAAGTTAAAAAAAATTATATATCTAAAATTATTCTAAACTAACTCCAATGAATTACATTGAACTTTTATAGGTATTATGAATATATATTGACCTTAATTAAATTTGAATAAAATAAATAATTATTTAAATAAAAATTCGGTTTTAAACTATAACTTAGTGTTTTTTCACTATTCATCAACAATTGAATGTTTTCCGAAAAATACAAAAAATTCACAGTAAGCAAATTTCGATATTCTGAATCCAAAAATGAAGTCAATTTTGAAAGATAATATTTATAAAATTTTAAAAAGTGCATGTTACTATTCATAACGGCTAGTTTGATTTGTTGTAGTGTGTGTTAAAACTCGATGTTGTGTACAACACATGCTACTATATTATTCAAAGAGAAGTGTACCGTTGAAGCTTGGGGTGTTACATTTTCCCCTCCTTTATATAATTTCATCCTCGAAATTTTAAAAATTGGGCTTGGGAATACAATGGAAAGTCCCGCATCAGAAAAAGAGTCAATAAAACAATCACCTTAAAAGAAAGAAAGAGAAGTACAATGGTCACCCAAGATAACTCATAATAGGATTCCATGTAGGAAAACAGGGATATGGAAGATAAACTTAGTTTTTAGTTCTGATGGAGAGGGATAGAAAACATGGTCAGAAGAAAGTTAACAACAAGAAATCCACAAACATGTGATGGGACAAATCGTCATTAGTTTTCCAGTAGGAAAAGAATAAGGAACACATTTATTTAAGTTACTTTACATAAATATGAGGAATTTATTTATGATATTGACTAATAAAATAAAGAGATATACTTACTTTTTAAGTAGAGTTTCATTCTTTAATAAATTTTCACCACTAACTCATTTTTTAAATGATGAGTATTCAAGAAGACTTGGTCACATTGAAAGAGCTAGAATAAACTTCTATTGAATAACATGATCCACGAAGGATAAACTATATATTTACCTTGTCTTTAGAGATTAATCAAAACAAAAATAGTTAGTACAAGATCTGATAATCCCCCCATAAGATATTCCATTAGATAAGGAAACACTAATCTTAATTTCTAAAATTAAACCAACAATACCCCAAAGTGAAATAAATATCATTCAATAAACAATTGTCATTAAAATCGTTCAATATAATCCAAACTAATATTGAAAACCAAAACATTGAAGAAGATGTTTATGTAGTCTTCCATGTTAAGTTGTATCTTCAAATGATATCAACTACTCTTCAAGTCACATAATTAAAAGTAATTAACCTAATCACATAATCTCTATTATAGGTTAATCATTTCCATAAATAGCCCAAATCACTATAAATCCACAATAAAAACATAGATAAAAAACCACCATTAGTCTTCAAATTAAATCCCATAGTATTCTAGTTTTTTTGTGCATATAGTGTTCCCAACAAAGCAAACATCTTCCAAAATAACATTTATCACATAACCACAAAATAATTTTCTTATACTAAGGGTATTCGTTTGATAAGAAATAAGAACCCAAATCAACTTATTATTGATCCATAAAATCATTTGACTAAAAATAATTAGTCACACTAACCAGGGACATCACGTAGTCCAGTGGTAGGAGATAAATCCCAATTGCACTTTGGTTGTGGGTTCGATTCCCACAGCTTTGTCCAACGCAATAGGTTGTCGCACATTCTACGTGTTTTCCTTTATCAAATACTATATTTTATAACATTACCAAAATGAGATAAATTCCTCAAAATAACCATAACATAATTTTAACTAAAAATGTTATCTCATACCTTCCATTTTCATCCCAAAATATAATAACTTGTAATTACCTCAAACCCAATGATAATATAAAACCAAATGGTTATTTATATCTATATCCACAAGGGAAAAGATATGTCTTCTTCAAATATCATTCCTAAATAGAAAACTGTGGGGTTACAAATACAAGAGAAAATTATTCCAAAGTAATCCCGTCAACAAGAAGCACTAATACTTGTAAACATTTCTCCAACCATTTATTTCCACATAGCTTCTTATTTGACCAAGAATATATCCTATAGAATAGGGAATTCACTCGGCTAATAGCCAGGTGCCCTACATTTATGTCAAATGACTGTAAATGTATTTTTGGGACCATTTTTATTTTATTCCATAGCACTCTTCATTTTTCCTTGGTAATTCATCACTTTATATCCTTGTTTCCTGCAAGTAAAGCATTTTATTGTTTCATTGAGACACTTTCCTGGGTGTCTTCTTCAACATTTCCTGCATGATAGAAATTTGTGATTCTTTTCTCCATGGTCTCCACTGTTGGAGCTCTTATCATTCATCACCTTTCTCTCCTTTTTTGAGTCTGGGAGTTGGTTAATATATATTTTGTTGATCATATTTTTGGAAAACTGATTTGGCATGAACATGATATATTTTATTCCTATCAACATTACATTTTGTTGTTGATTTCCACCACCGTTCTCACCTTGTACATCATTCTCAATGTTACTATGACTTCCATGGACTCCAGCCATTGACTAAAACAAGAAAGGCTTAGCTGAGTAATAGTAGTCATAAAATCATTTAGAGAATATCCTGAAACCATATTTTCAATTTTATACACCTGAAAATTAACCAAGGCCATTTATTATCATATTATATTAAAATACTTTAAATTGGGTTGTAAGGAAAATTTAAATTATCCTAATCATATCCCCTGGGAGTGTCGTAACCAAGAGTGCAGCAAGGCCCGTTGTCGTGCACCAGTTCCCATTCGAGCCTATCCCAAAGCGGTGTTTTCGTGTTTTACCCCTATGTACATCTGTTCCAGAGCCACCTATACTTTCTCGTATCCAGAATGGTATTTATTTCTTGTAAAACTCACAAAATCTATAGAATACCAAAATTCTAGGAATTTCTTCTATACTAATACTCAAAGTCGATCTTATGGCTATGTGCTCTAATCCGATTTAATCTAAATCTAGTTTCCAAGGTTTTTACTAAACTTCCTAGGATACAAACTATAATGCCGCAACCCCAGTTACCACAAGTTGGTGCATTATTATACAATATTGACATGATCACAAAAGATCATGTCTCGAAAGACCAATTAGTTTAGTAGTCTTGGAAACACTAGATATATTCATAAGTCTTACATTACATCATAAAGTGAAAAACTACAACAACATATTTTCTTCATATCCCCTCATACTATCCCTACATGTCATTTATAAATTACTTCTTCACATCATGGGAAAAGTAAAACATTAAAAGGGGTGAGCTCAGAAACTCAGTAAGGATAACCATATAGCAGAAACTTTAATAAATAAGAATAATTTTAGGTAATGTATAACTAAAACAAAAGCCTTTTAAACTTGAAAATCAGCATAATATGGCAAAGATAAAATGAAATAATTCTATTTACTTATTCGGATTGATATTCTACTAGTCGAATAATCACATTCAATATCAATAACCACTTTCATAATGATGGAATGCATAATTCTAGACTATCATAACCACATAGTCAAGGACTCGTTCCAAGACTACAAATAAGATTTGGTCAAGGCCTTGTTCCAAGACACTAGTTTGTCTCATGAGACCTATCGATGCATCGAGGAGCTATATCGAGCTCCACCCGTCACTTACTAAGTCCAATGCATTCCTCATATGAAAAGTTTGAAACATTACGTAAACATTCATATTAAAACTAGCATATGAAATGTAAATGCTTTAACCACAAATCATGAATGGTATAAAAATAGCACATCCACAGTCATTCATACTCATTCAATACAATATATAAGATTTTATTATATCCGATTAACCTCAATCGAGAATAATTAAGAATATTGACATAGATTAAAATAATCATCAAACTATTGAGAGAAATATCCCCCTTTTTCTTGAAAACATTTAAAAGTCACACTATTTGTCAAGAACCCATTTAAAATATATTTTTGAATAAAAGTGTCCCATACCACATTGAAACTTTTAAAATGAATTTTGATTTGAAAACATTAATGTCCATATAATTAAATCCTTAAAACCATTTTTAAAACATGGATATTAATGAGAAAGATTTAGAATAATAAATATTTAAAACATTTTAAAATGATATTTTAGTTAGAGTTCCTAACCAAAAGAGAGACACTTGAATACAAATAATTGAGATAATTTTTTTTAATATCATGAGAATAAAGGGGTTCATGATATACTATGTCAAATTACATTATATACACCATATAAAAGTGATTTGGTGTATAACAATAAAGGAGTTTCAATGGAATGTAAATTGAGATGAAATCTCTCATAAATGCCGTATCCTTAGGTTAAGGATAAATCAACGACATAATTATGTGTGAAAAATATAAATACACTCAATATTATTGTATATTAAGTGTAAAACAATCAAAGTACATTCACACATATTCTTGTAAAAACAACATTAATGAATTGGATGTTTAACTCAACAAATCGAGATTGAGTAAAAATTACTCTTTTCAAGTTCATAACGATGACTTAAGAATTTATAAAAGGAGTGATTATGTGTATCAAATGTATATCCATAGAAAGGGGAGTGGAAATTATGACATAATCAAATGAATAGTAATTCCACACATAATTTGGGAGTAAAATAATCAATGAAGTATCCATAAAGCTGAATGAGTGGAAATTGAAATTTCAAATTCCCTTTATTGATTTGGTAACTTACGAAACATTCACCAATGAATGAAGGATCATAAAATGATGATTTAAATATAAATTAATTAAATTATATTACACAATGAATACAAACATGGGCAGTACACACACCACATGCAATAAATTAGTGGTGAACAACGGAAATCTCATGGAATTAAAAGTGAGATAAGAAACCCCTTACTTTATATTTTTTCTTTGGTCGAGGGTAGGTTAGCCTCCTGTATAATGGTTAAATAATTTTTATTGAATTATACAAGAGTCATATACATTAATATGATATCATATATGATCTTTTAACATTTCTTTGTTAATATTATCATAGTATTATCGTTGTTTCAGGTGTTAACTTACACATTTTCTTTTATATGTTTTGTTACATAAATCGTCTTTGTTATAGATAGGTTGTCTCTTATTCATATACAGAATGATATCAAGTACTTAATAATTTTTTTAATCATAAAATTAGAATTAGACTTGTATGGATACGATGGGGAATGAATCTCATCGCGTTCATGGAGACGATAGTCCGTACGTACGCACGAGCGATAATATCATTCTTTTTGAATTAAAATAATATATAATTGGATGCTATATCAAATATACAGAATCATTATCATGTTATACGTATTATTTAGAAGAATTACACATCATTATTATACCCATAAAAATAATAATGTATTGAATAACAATTACACCATGACGTGGAGACGGTATGCCATACGTACGCACGTATGGTGACATGTCTTTCAAAGGATATATAGAATACTGAATATGGTTGTACCATATTTATAATAACATCACAGTATATAAAATATATTGGATTTATTATTTTAGAATGGAAATAACAAAGAAAGAATACGTTTAAGAATAAAGGAACTTGAAAGAGGGTGGTGAAAACATTACCTCTTCTTCAGGTTCATTCTTTATATTTGATCAAAAGGGCTTCTTAGGTTGACTTTCTGATCAAAATAAGGCCTCTAGGTTTAAGTGAGGGAAGTTTAGATAATATTTGGGCAGGGTTTGGCTGAGTCAAAAGGCTTTGAAGGTGTAAATTAGAGGGAAGGGTGAGTACCATTTTATAAGAGGGGTGAGGGGCACCTTTGGAAAAGCTAGAAATATTATTTTATAATAAATTCATATTAGGTTTTTAATGACTCCAAAGTGGATTATTTAAAGGTTAAGGTGGGGATGGGTATAAATAATTTCAACAAATATATTTTAGATAGGTTTGGGTCACTATATTACCCTTATCATTTATATTTTACTCTTAGTTAAATAGTTTTACATTTACCATGTCTCTTTGTATTTTAAATTATATAGTTAATGAACTTACTATATACCACCAAGTGACCCCAAGTGGTCCATTAATGATACACATATCATTATATAAGTCTTTTTGCCATCCCTTAGATTTTTAGGAATAGAATATCAATTAATAATATAATATTTGTTTTAAAAAATCTTTTATATCAATTTTGACACTATTGGGTATTTTGTTTTTGATAATTTCATTAGAGCATTATTACTTCAAAAACAATTTATATAACCATTCCTAATATGTCATATTAACCAAGAACATTAGTGGAATTCTTAAAAAGTCTAAACTTTCATTTATTTTTATATTTATAATATCAATTATTTTAATATTTTATTAGTTAGGTAATTACTGCATCATCATTGTGTCATAAATAAATTAAATTATTTAATGTCTAAAAATTATAAATAAAATACCATTATGTAGGAAATCGTTTTAGATTTCTAATTAATATTTAAAATCAAATTTATCTTATGTATAACCTTATATTAATAATGTTTTAGTTATTAAACTTTGATTTTATCTCTTTTAACTCTTCTTTGAATTAAATACTAATAAATGCTCTAATCTTATCCAAATGGACCTAAATGATAATATGATATCCATAAGGTTGTTTTTGGTCTAGATACACATGTCCAATAGAATTAGGACATGTTTTAGGGTAATATTAATATCATTTTTAACCTTAATTACCCAATTTACTTTTAACTGTGATAAATAAAAGTAAAAAGTTACTATTCACAGAAAATTATTTTCATCTCATTGAACCACATTTTACACCTTGATATTAACCATGTCTCTCGGATTTTTGAAATTCCACTCACATAAGCAGTAAAATTAAGTTTTATGTGAATTTCCAAATTATTCTAGGTGGTGGTTAAAAGACGGTGAAAAGTTTAATAAAATTTTTATATATCTAAAATTATTCTAAACTAACTCCAATGAATTACATTGAACTTATATAGGTATTATGTATCTATTTTGACCTTAATTAAATTTAAATAAAATATATAATTTTTTAAATAGAAATTATGTTTTAAACTATAACTCAGTGTTTTTTCACTATTCATAAAAAATTGAATATTTTCATAAAAATGACAAAAAATCACCCTAAGCTAAATTCGATATTCCAAATCCAAAAATGAAGTCCATTTTGAATGATAAAATTTATAAAATTTCAAAAAGTGGGTATTACTATTCATAACAGCTAGTTTGATTGGTTGTGGTGTGTGTTAGAACTCGAAGTTGCGTGCAACACACACTATTGTATTATTCAAAGAGAAGCGTACCGTGGAAGCTTACGGTGTTACATAAATGTCATATTCACCACTTACATATTTGGTGTGGTGTATCTAATGCCCATTTTGTGTATATTATATCAAGGAATATTTTATCTTCATGGAATTTTGAGTTTTAGTTTGAATTTTTTTTCTATGGGGACTTGAGTTAAAAGTTACCAAGTGGTAAATAATTTCATAACACTATTAATTTTCAATGGGTTATATTACTTATTCACTATCATTAATATTATAAGATTATGTTTTTGATAAAATTTTACAATATATTTTTTTAATTACAATTGTTTTATGTGTATTTACATTTAACACACAAAATATATCTACTAATTTATTTTCACATCAACGTTATGGTATTTTCATAGGATTACTTGACAATCACATTTTTTAAGGATTTTTTACACTAAACTTTTCACTAGAGAAAAATATTGGATAATTGTTTCAAAAAAATCATTTTGTTATCCTATGGTGATTAATTAACTTTATAAATTAATATTACGATTTTTCTATTCTATAGTACTCAAAAGTTATTAGAAATTTTTTTTAAGAAAACATGACTCAATTTATCTCTTTATCCAGAGAAACTGTTTAGAATTGAAAACCCAATTTTCTAAAAAGAATTTAAAAAATGTTTTAACCTTTCAAAAATTATTTACTAAAGAAAATTTTACCCTTTTTTCAAATGTGTTAAATAAATCTTATTTTCACTTTCTGATTAAGTTATTTGTCTATCCTATTCACCATGCGAAAGGAGTGTTGTTTTTACCTTGTAAGACATGTATGAAATTACCTTTCCTAATTTATTTAAATCTTCCACTAAATGATTAAAAGGTTAATTTTTAAATAAAATATTTTTATAAGTAATCTTCAAAGAGAATGATTTAAAAAATCAAAATAAAAAGTATATTTTCCTCACTAATGTTTTCAAAAGATATTTTTCTAGTATTTATATTATTCTATTGCAAAAACAGTTTATTTTAACTCTACATGGGTTATGTTGAATTTATACCATCTTTATTCTTTATCTAGATGGTTTATGATTGATTTAGCTATGGATAGTATTGAAATTCATTTCCTTAACTTCATTATTAGTCCCCTTGAAATATTAAATTTCTTATAATCATTTAATATTGAATTTTTTATGATTATCCATATCATTTATCATGAATATTTTCATTACATAACCATATAACTTTTTATATGCTGGTAAATTTGATAGTTATTTTTTTACTTAGGGAGATATTGAAAATTTGGTATCATTTATTCAATAAGGATATTTGATGAGCCACATTGTTTATGAATTAAATTGATTATTCAATGGTTAAAGAATCTTTGGGGTATGTATAACATGGGTGGGGCCTAGTTATAGATAGCCCCTCGATGCATCGATAGTCTCATGGGACTAAATCTGTTGGATAAAAACCCTTTGATTTTTTTCCAAATCAGATTAGTTTTAAAACATCTTATGAAAGGTCTTGATGGTAATGGTTCCATGTACGTAGGAAACACGACATCCAATAATAAATAATTTCCTTAATTTAGATTCAGTTATTATTATCCATGATGTTTTTTTTAATATTATCTATGGATATATTAAATTCCCAGCTCATTGATTAAATGGAATGTGTTTTCTGTTATTTACCTTGTAATATTACTTACTCACTTAATTCTCAGTTATTGACTACACGACATCTGTTATAAATTATTTACTTTTTAATATTGTTTATTCTCATTGATTCATTATTTTATCCATTTTACATTACTCTAATCGATCATTTGAGATCCACCTTATCTTTTTTCCTTTACCCAAGATTCTTATAAGGGTAATAAGAAATATATTCCTTGATATGATAGATGAAATTACTTTATTATCCTCAAAGGAAAAAATATTTCTTAATTAGTGAATTCGTTTATAAAACAAGAATCATGTAGTTATATATTTTACCAAGACTACTAATTTTTTTGGTTCTTTGGGATTTGATTTACTAGTATCTTATTCCAATGTAATGGTAGTAGGCGTCAAATATGAGCTTTCTAGAGTCTAGATTCTATAATTAGTATCAGATCTATTTTAGTGAAAACTTTAGGAACTATATTTAAGAACATATATATTAGATAACATAACCCTAAGATAGACATTGAGGCTAATTATAGAATAATATACTAGAATTTTGGAAAGGTAGAGATTGTGTGGGTATTCTTATAAATACATCCCTCTCTGGATACTACAATTGGATGTGGTTCTGGAAGATAAGTTTCTAGGGGTCACAACTCTGAAAAGTTGAGTTAAGCAATGAACTGAGCATAACCTGGTACATGAAAATTGGCCTTACTTCGCACCTGATTTGACACTCTTGAGGGATATTTTTATGATAATTCACATTTTATTTTCAAAACATTATAAATAATTTGAATTTATAAAGAAAATGAATGTCCTTGGTTAAAACTAATTTGTTTTATATTGAAGATAATGTTTCATGATTTAGATATCTTATAAATGGTCATACGCTTTTCCCACTATGACTAATGTTTCTAAAACTATTATTTTTTGTATTGGTTAATGTTTGGAACCTGAAAGAGTCAAGTTAATATTGAGAATAATGGAAAAGGTGGTGATAATGAGCAACCAAATAATGTGTTGATCAGAGTGAAATATATTGTGGTTATGCCTAATAATTTTTTCTGGAAATGTGATTAACAACATATACCTTAACCAACACCTAAACTCACCAAAGAAGAGAAGGATTGAGGTTTCTAATAGCTTGATTGGTGGAGACCATAGATAAAATAAGGATAAATTTTCATCATGCAAGATAGGTGGAAAGAGACACCCCGGAAAATGTATCAATGAAACTAGAAAATGATTTATGAGTAGAAAATAAAGGAATATAGAAAATAATTGTCTATGAAAAATGAAGAGTAAGATGGAAGGAAATAAATATCATCCTAAGGTTCCCCTAATAGTTTTTTCCTTCAATGTGGGGAGCGTGGAAATTACCCAACTTAATTCCCTCTTCTAAACGATAAACTCTAGGCTAAGGAGGTTCTTATGTGGAATAAATGGATGATGTATTTATGTATTGATTTTTTATTGAAAACATTAGTTAAACGTCTATTTAATGACAAAATCTCAAGGGTATCCATCATATATATTTTAGAAATATTATTATTATAGTTTAGGGAAATGATAACATGTATTCTGGATGACAATATATTAAATCAAAAAAGTTGGTGGGTCTTGAACCAATGACTGGAGGATGATAGGATTTTTTAAACAACCACTACCCTACACGATGTCCTGATTAATGTGTAATTATTTTTAGTTTAAAAATTTGATTAATAAATATTAATGATGATCCAATGGTGATACTTTTATTGGTTATAGATTAATGTATTAACCATATTGACGTTTTGGAATAGTTAGATATGAATAGTTAGACTTGTCACTCTTTTATAGGCCTTAATATCCATTAAAAGTATATTTTAGTGCTTCAGGAATCAAAGTTAATTTTTAGATATCTATTTCTTGAAGTAATGGATGAATTTGAAATTGATTGAATCACAAGTAAAGGATAAAATTGTGTCTACAAAAATATATCAATTAATCATACTTCCTTATTTACATAGGAAGTAAACGAGTTACTTAACATTAGGAAAATTGATCAATTTTTTTGTTTTAATACCCTAATTTTTGTTCAACTGATCGTATATAAAATGATCATAAATTTATGGTGTTGAGGCCCTAAAATATACATTGATCAATCAATTTTTTGTGATTGATGACATCAATCACTAGCTAAAAATATTTATCCTTTCCCTTCATATACGTATATCCACTTTCCAGTAATGTTCTCTAATATAGAAACCAAGTTATATGTTATTATATGCGACCATTGCACTTCCAATTCTCTCTTAAAAAGAGAATATTTTAATAAATAATCTCTTGATGTGGGATATCAATAAATTAATTTTCAAATATCAGACCCTAGATTACCAATATTGAGTTTAAATTACTAGAACAATATTTATTTAAGGCGGGGAGAATGCAATTTCTCAAAATTCTCAATTAAGAACATTATATATGATATCATGCAAGACACACAACACCAAGAATGTAAGAGAATGTAATATCACAAAACATTACAATATATTTACCATTTTAAATAAATTAAATCTATGATATATCTTTCAATGAACGTGATACTTAGTTAGCGTACATCGCATGCAACAACAATTTTCATCAATAACTTGCATTTTATTCAAGGCCAATTTTTACCAGACAATAATATATTGTTAAAATATTATTATTTAATATAATAAGACATAACCTAGTTTTTAAATTATATGTTATGAATATCATTAACTAACTTATAAATATATATGGTTTTGAACCATATAAATTTAATTTATCGGTTAACAATTAATTATAAATGAATATAAAAACTAATTGAATATAAATGAAATATTTTTATGCTCACAAAGGTGTTTTATTATAATAAATTAAATTAATTACTATTATTGGATGATATTAATTAAAATTATATATTATATATTCCATCAAATATTTTTCTCATTCATACAATAAATTTGAAAAGAATAAAATAAAAATAAACCCAGTATTAAACATAATCATCAATATTTTTATAAAGGAACTTTTATAACCATTTAATGGTGAACATATTTTAAATATAATTTTTTTTGAATTTTTATATATTATATAGGTAAAAAATAAATTTATTTTGTAAATATAGATATAAAAATTATTTTTTGTTAAATTTTTTGTATTTTTTCTATCAAGTTTAATTTTTTATTAATAATGAAAATACTTAATTTTAATTCAAAACTACATTTTCATATAATTTATTTATAAGTTTAAAATAGATTTTTAATTGGTTCTAATGTTTAATTTGATTATTCTAAATTAATTAATCCAATTTAGGTCATTGGAATCAATTTCACTTTATAATTTTATATTAAAATATGGAAAACTTTCTAACATTTTTACTTTATAAACACAATTGTCGTCCCATACATAAGATTAATTTTAAATTAATTTCTTCCTCTTATATTATTGTAATTTGGAAAATGGATTAAATATTTGGAATCATAATAATATAAAATTTCTAATAAGTAAACTTTTTTTGAGAAAAAATATTATTGAATGTGATTAAAATTAATTACAATGATTACGAGAAAATTTAGTTTAAAAAGGGACTAAACCATAAACTTTAGAGACAAAATGTCTTATAAAATTTTAAAAAATATGTTGGATGTTCATATTTCTAACCCACAATCACTTTGATCTAATTTTTTCCTTTATTTTCATAACTTTTCAATGGAAACAATGTGGGTGTAATTGCATTTTAAAAATTTTACAAGAAAGTCACTCCTCCTCCACTATAAAAATGCAATAACTCCTCCCACTTCCTTAATCCTCTAAAACCAATTTGGATCAAAAAATACCTACAAAAATATCATCAAAAAAATCCCTACCCTCAACCTAAAATCCACACATTAGGAAGAAATTCTTCCAAGGAAGACCTTTGGTGAAAACTAAAAGAAGATACCTGAATAAGGGGAAACATCTTTCCTCAAGCTCTTTTTTTTATTTTCATTCTCCCCCTCCAAAAATATTCATATTACATGATTAAATATTAAACATAGTATCCTAAATATACTAAGAATTTTTTATTTTAATTTTTTTACCTACATTTAAAGGCACTTCCATCTAATGGGTAATGGACTTATCGTTCATGTATGATGAACTACCGCCTCGTGAAACGATGATTTTTAGTTTTTCCTTTACCACCTATCATGGTTGGGAATTATGATGGAAACTATTTATATATGATATATATAATTTTTATAATTTTTTATTCTTATTTAATTCTTATATAACACATACCGTTATGCTTTCAATTTTGTGGGAATACAGTAACATTGTTTGTGGAAGTGTGGACTACTACCTCCCCAATGCGATGTGATTCATTCATAATATACATGGAATGTATAAAAGACGGTTTTAATAAAACCATGTAAAATATATGACATATATATTATAATATAATTATAATATAAATATACATATATATCATTTACTTTTCATTATTTTAAAATATGATAAGGAAATAAAAGCAACATTCATGCAAACGTACGAGCTACCATCTCCATAAATGATGCATTTCATTTCCTATCTCCAAACATTATAGATTATTATAAATATATATATATATATATATATACTAGATATATAGGATAATTAAATCATATTTTACATTATATAGCTGATTAAATCATGATCTATATAAGAATTACAATAAGTAACAAGTCAAAACATACATAAAAAATTAAACAATTAACACCCAAAATAGTAAAAATAATGAAGAATTATTAACCAACGGGTTGAAATATATTATAAAAAGATAATATATGATATTATAAATATAATTATTATTATGTAATAAGTTATTTACATGTCAAAATCCATTATAAATGAGTTCAAATGACTTTCACTAAAATGGAAATGCATGTTAATGTATTTTCATCATACTTTTTAAATCTATGATATAAATGACACATTCACCACTTACTTATTCTGTGTGGTGTATATACTACCCATTTGGGTATATTATATCATGAAATATTTTATCTTTATGGCACTTTGAT
Source organism: Viscum album (assembly GCA_963277665.1). Classification (NCBI taxonomy): domain Eukaryota; kingdom Viridiplantae; phylum Streptophyta; class Magnoliopsida; order Santalales; family Viscaceae; genus Viscum; species Viscum album. The sequence goes on from OY728131.1 coordinate 2,067,576,409, forward strand.
TTTCAATTTTAATTATTTGTTCTAAGGGGACTTGAGTTAAAAGGTACCAAGTGGTAAAGAATTTCATAACCATGTTCCTTTTCATTAGTTTATATTACTTCCTCATTGTCATTCATATTCTAAGATTATATGTGTAATCATTTTTTACTATATATTTATGTATTTAAAATCTTCTTTGTGGATCTATATTTGACACACATAATATATTTATTGATCTATTCTCACATCAATTTAATTATATTTTCAAGGGTTTACTCTAAAATCTCATTTTGTTTGGGATTGTTTACACATGAATTTACACTAGAGGAAATTAGTAGATCATTATTTAATAAACACTTTAATTTTATTATCCTCGGGTTATTAATGAAATTTTTTAATTAATCATACCATTTTCTACTCTTTGGTAATCAAAATCATTAAGAATTACTTTTAATAAAACCCAAATTCATTTTTCTCTTTAGTCAAAGAACTTGTTTTCTTCTAAAATCCCTATTTTATAAAAATATTTTCAAAAATGTTTTGAATGTTCCAAAATTTTTTATTAAATAAAGTTTTACACTTTTTTCAAAGTAATCTTCTTGTCACTTTCTGAACAAGGAATTTTTCTAACCTCTTTACCATGCAAACGAAATGTTCCTTCTTACCTTGTATGGTATGGATGAATTTAACTATCATAATTTATTTGAAGCTAACATTGCATGTTTAAAAGATTAATTTTTAAAGAAAACTTTATCAAAATTTATTTTCAATGAAAATTATTTAAAAAAAAAATCAAAATAAAAAGTATATTTTTCTCAAGAAGGTTTTTAAAAGATCTATTTATAGTATTTCATTTCAGTAATGACAAAAACCCTTTATTTTTTCTCCACTTGGGATTTTTCGTATTGATACAATCCTTATTATTAAACTATATTGTTTATGATTTATTTTTAAAAGGATATTTTTTAAATTCATTTCCTTTATTTCTTTATTATTCACCTTGAAATATTAACTTTCCTATGATCATTGAACCTTGAATTTTCCCTCATTATCCATATCATTTATCATGGATATATGCATTTCCTAAACTATATTCCATTTTTCATATGATGTTAACTTTGATATTTATTTTTTTATTTGAGGAAGTATTGATAAATATGTATCCTTTATTCAATATGGATATTTTTTAAGGAACGTTATTTATGAATAAAATTGATTATTTTATACTTGAGGAATGCTTTGGACTGTTACAACATGGGTGGGGCCCAGTTATAGATGGCCCCTAGATGCATATATAGTATCATGGGACAAAATTAGTTGGTGAAAACCCATTTGAGTTAATTTTTGAATTAGAGTAGTCTTGAACAACATTGTTAAAGGTCTTGAGGTTAATGGTTCCATATACCTAAGAAACATGTTTTCTAATAATTAATCATTTCCATAATTTAGATTTAGTTATTATTATACATGATATTTTTTCATAGGCATTATCTATGGATGAATTTAATTCAATGTTAATTGATTAAATGGTATTTCTTTTAAGTTATTTACCATTTCATATTATCTACCCACTTACTTCTTAGTTATTAACTACATATCATGTATTCTCATTTATTTACCTTTCCATATTGATTATTCTCATTGAATAATTATTTCTTCCATTATACATTAACCATACTAATAATTTTATCTCACCCTTATTTTTTTCCATTCACTAGTATTACCTTAAGTGTATGAAGAAAGATATGAAACGATAAAATATATGAAATAAAGTTATTATCCTCAAGGAATATAATTATGATATAATTAGTGTCTTAATTTTTTAAAAACAAAACTCATGTATGTATCTAGTTTACCAAGAGTAATAAATTATTCAATATTTTGGGATGTTCTTTACATTTATATTATTCTAATTTAATGTTATTAGGCATCAGATCTAGGATTTCAGGGATCAGGTTGCTACATTAATTATAATCCTGAAAAGGATATCTGAAAAATTATTGTTCTTAACTGGTCATATTTTATACATTACTTCCTCCACCTAATTAAAATATTACTCAATAATTATAATACAATAAAATAATTATATCCCATATATTAGGATGTAATTATGTTAATTTAATAACATAAATCCATTTCATCATCCATTAAATGGGAAATGAAATCATCATTCGTGTGTGTGGTGAACTACCGCCTTGCGAACTGATGTAATTTATTTTCCATCATCACCTCTAATGGATATTTATGATTATGGATTTAATATTTTTATATGATATTAATGGATTATTATAAATTCATGAAAATTAATATATAATATACATTCTTACCTTACCAACCATGTAAAAATGGTAATGTCATTCGTGTGTATAACGGACTACCACATCGTGAAGCGATGTGATTGTGTTTTTAATACTGAATCACATTGATGGTATATTTAAATGTAATTTATGAAATAATATGATATTTATGATATTATAATAATTATATAAATATAAAATTACACTTACCTTTTTTCCATCATTATCTTTGAAAAATGGAAACGTTACACAAGCATACATACGACCTACCACATCCATGATTGTGTCGTAGTTCATTTTTCATAACCATAATTCATAGTTATTTTTAAGAGTATAATTTTTTATAAAAATTACAATTATATAATAATAATTTTTATATATATGGTGTAATAATTTACCATTTCACCATGTTGAACATACCATTATTATTTAGTAATTATGAATTAATTGTCCTCGAAACACTTGTTGTGAACATAATTGATAAAGTAATTAAAAGAATCATTAAAATTAATAAATTAAATTTTTTAAGTGTAATGGAGAAACATGGTAAAGATCTTTTAAGAAACAAATAATTTATATACAATTATTATATAGGAGATAAAATACATATTGGACAAATTTTGGACTCGAGGTAAGAGTTTCATCTCAAGAATTCCTTCTTTTAGACACTTGTTAATTTATGCACCTAATTTATTTTAAAAGTGTATATATTCCCCCTTTACATATTATATAATTAATACATAATAATTAATGAAATTTTATGTTACATATCATTTACATCATTCATGAGAGTTATGTTTCAAATGTTACCAAAGTAGTAAGGGTTTATGTTTCAATATCATTTTGTAGGGAATATTTAATATTAAATTAACATTGAATGAAATTATTTGATCATTATATAATAAAACCAATTAATTTTATTATAATATTGTTATTCATAGATTTTCATGTAATATTACCACTTTACTCTCTTTGATATATAAAATTATTGAGAAAATATTTTTAAGAAAAGATGACTTTAATTCTCTCCTTAGCCGAAAATACATTTTCTTCCATATCCATGTTTTCTAAAAATGTTTTCAAGAATATATTTAATGTTATAGTAATGATTTATTAAGAAAAATTAAAATTTTATTTATTTTTTAAAAAAATGGAATGAAAGGAATCTTATACTTGTTTTCTAAATGAGAGACTTTTTGACCTATTTACAACAGTGTGAAAGGATTTTTTTTAACTTCCATGAAATGTATAAAATTACCCTCTATCATGACCATTCAATTATTTGAATATTCCTTTATATGTTTTCAAGGTTATTTTTAATTAATTTTTTTAAATAATATTTTTTAAATTTTCTTATTTTGAATAATTGATTTCAAAGTGAAAATGGTATTTTTCCCTTGAAATATTCCATTTATTCTTTGAAAGACGTTTCTATCCACCACATCAACCATTAATGTTAATGATTTATTAAAAAATATGTATATATATATATCCCATATATTCCTACATTATTCACCATTATATTTAATGGGTCATACATGGGTTTTATTCATCTCTCAAATTCTTTCATTATGAAATTTACATTGATCATGATATGTGGAAAAATTATGTAACCCATTTTCTTTAAAAGGGCAATTACTATGTTTATTCCTTGTGATTTATTCCCTTTATTAATTACACTTTTTCGTGAACTTCTTATGATGTTTGAATAAATATAGCACTCCAACGATTGGGTAAAGCTTTAGTCTCATGAGGTATCATATAGGGTGTTGGGGAATAAACCTAATCCATTATGGATGTTTTTATACCATGTTTTATTGTCTATGTAGTTGAAATTGACTTTGGTTTATGTCATTGTATATATATTTTTTTCATTTTATATGATTCCATGATCTTTTGATAATATTTTATTTATGTTATAATCTCATATGATTACTCTTGAGCCTTCTCTTTTATGATATCATGTTATTTATTTAACTCCTAAGTTATACTTCCTTATCATTTTTATTCCCTTAACAAGATTTTTAGCTCACCCATTTATTTTATATATTTTCCCAGGTTATCCTATATAGTTTTAGTAGCTCAATTGGATTTAGTATCTCCATATGAAAAAAATAAAAAAGCTAGTTTTAGTTTACATTGATGTTTTTGTACCTATTATTCAAAAGACATTGGGTCTCATGATAATTGGGTTGTAATTATTGTATATTTATGTTTAGAAATCATGTAATAATATGGGAAAAATTATTTTCTCACTATAATTGGAATTAGAGTAATGTTTTAGTTAAACTATAGATAATATGATAAGATATATTTTGTGATAGCCCTAGGGATAAGTATGAGTACAAGTCTAATTATATGAAAATATCCTAGAATTTTGGTGAAGGATAGAGATATTGATTTAAAAGTAATTATATCTTTTTCAAAATTCTATAATCATATGTGTCTCTAGCATAGTTGTACCTTCGGTTAATAAAACTGAAAACAGCGCATTGAGCTACACTCGATAATCATCTAGTGCACAATAATATGCCTTGTTAGACACCTAGTTTTACACACCTACGGGTTATATTTTTAAAATTAAAATACTCTTTATGAACCATTAAAAAAGAATTTATCAAATTTTCAATTTATAAATCCTAAGAGGAACCATTTATAACCTAGATTCAAACCTAGAGACTCAAATGTCAAGATATACTTATCATTTATAAGTTATTACTTCTAGTTTTATAAGTATCCCTGTAATCAGGTTAATTCATTATCATATATTTTTCATTTATTATTTTTATTTAAAGATAACAAATTTGATGAATCACACCAAAAAATAATGAGATGGGGAAAGTGATGATTTCCTTAACGAGATACCAACATAATAAGAATGGTAATTAGAAAATTTATTATCATTCCTAATGGTATATAACTAATTATGATTAACAAATGGTATATAGATTAATTTTCAAACACATGAAATAAGAGAAGTATGGAATCTCATGGAATTTCGAGTGTAAAAAATGAGAAGGAAAATAATATTCAATTTCTTATATGTCAAAAATGTTAGAAGAGTCACCTTGAACATTTCTTTAAAGGAACTGGTAGATGCTTCATGAGTTGGAAAAGAGGGTATAATGTAGAAAATTACTATAGAAAAATAAATATTCTAGTTAAAATACATGGGTAAAAACTATTTAAATCATGAAACACTAACATTTCAATCTCATAGATGTGGGGGAAAATTTGTTATTATTTGAGTCAATGACCTAATCCAAGGATTAATTCTTAAGGACCTATGTTATGAAAATTATTTAAGTTTAATGATTTAAATTTTTATGTGTTCGAACTCATGAATTATGTTTTTGAGGTGTTTTTATAAATGGTATTCTAGTTATAAGAATCATTAAACTAATAAGAATTATTCTACAAGAGTTTTTCTTTGGGGATTTTCAAGAATATATTGAATGGTACTAATGACTTAGGATGTTTATTTAATGGTAAGGTGATATTTTATAGAAATAAATTATTAAGGATAATATAATATTTAAGATGTTATTGATCTTAAGGTAATAATATTTATTATAAATTATTTTATTTTGTGGAAAAGGATGAGTTGAAATGAATACCCTAGAGGTTAAAAAGTGATTTGATGAATAATTTTATTTTGAATATGTTTATCATATTCTTGAGAATTTTATAGGGTGAAGTGGAATTATGAATATGATTATCATATTTTTTCATAGAATTATAAAAAGGAAACCCCACAAGTTGGGTGACAACCCGTCACATCTAGAAAGGCCACAGGGCTTGAACCCACAACCGAAGGGTGATAATGGTGAATTGTTTTCCACTGTACTATGTGATGTAATAGATAGTATGATATTGTTTTTATATGCATTATTTAGTAGATAATTATTAATTTTATGCATGAAAAAATATTGGATCTATTTTATTTGATTTTTAGGCTTTTGACGTGATTAATGATATTTTGGGAAACATTTTTTATGTTGAGATATATGTAAACTTCATGTTTAACGTAATGGATTATTTTTAAAGAATGTTATTATGTTTATAGAGATTTAACATTATGGGTATGAGATAAAATTTGAGTTTAAAACCGTCTTTCATGTTGAGATAATTAAAGTTATTTGGGATATATGGTTATTTATTTACGGTACTATCTATGTTAAACCATTGGTTTAATTGTTGAATTTTAAATATTTACATATTCATATTCATTTTCGATATTATATTAATTTTTTATAATTATTTCGGTATTAATAAATATATGAGGAATGCATTTTTACTCTTTTATGTAACTTATGAAATATTAAATGTTAATTTTAGTTCATCTAGCGTAAAAAATCATATTGGATATTTATTTCATAGAGTAAGAGATGAAGTGGAAAGTTATTAAAGCACAATTGAATGATTAAATTATGTTTATAAAAAAAATATATCAAGTAAGTATATTTTTTTGTGTTATATTTATTAATAGTAAAATAATCCCTCTACTCTATAAAAAAGATCTTGAAATAAAAATGTTATATTATTACCTTCATACCCAATGAATTAATTTTCTTTTAAATCAATACAGAATAATTTTTTTTTGGTCATCAATTTTTACTTGATCCTTTAATTTACTATGTTCAATGACCTCTAAAACTCCCCATAATTATTTATTATTTTATTCCAAATTCATTTTTTTAATTCCCACTAATGTTCTCTTATTTTAAAAACTATTTATTTTATAACCATCATATTTCCTTCTCAATATTTTTAAGTGGAATTTTTATTAACCCTTTGTACAATGTGGGTTTTCTAAAAAGTAATTTTCAAATTTAAAACCCTTTATTACTAAGAACAAGTTAAAATTGTGAGGGTTCAATTTATTTAAGTGTGGTAGAATTTAACACCCTTATAGTTTAGTATAATTATATGCTCGATAACTTATACAATACAAAACACTTAGTTTAAACGAACCATGATTAACTATTAAAATATTATTCTTTAAACATGATTGTTATAACCTAGCTGTTAAAATTGGAAATATGAGTAGTAATAAGCACATTTTGACAATTAATTATGAAGAATAAAGAAATTATATTTATATATAAGTACTTTATTTTTTTAAAAGTGTTTATAGGCATTGAAAATACTTTTTCTAAAAAAACCTTTATTGTTTTCTTGAAATAACAAAATTAATTTTATCAAATTTTAGAAAATTTATTTGATATAATTAACTTCATTTTTAGAATCAATATATCAAAAAAATTTGAGAATGAATTTTTTTTATTTTTCTAAAAAGTTTTATTTTTTAATTAATGGATTAAAATACTAGATTTTATTGAAAACTACCTTTACATTTAAATCATTTAAAAAACATACATTACTTTAAAATGGTTTAAAAATTAAATTAATTAAATTAAGTTATTATTAATCCAATTTAGGTTATTTTAATCAATATTATGTTGAATTTTGATATCATAACTTGTTATTCTTATGATAAATATTTATTTTGAAAATCATTTCTTCACTACGTTATCAGGTTTAATTTTAAATTAAATTCATCCAATTATATGAATTAAATTAAGAAAAATAGATTCCATATTTTTAATAATAATAATTAATATTATATAATTAGTTCAACTTAATTTTTTATCAAAATTAATATTAAAAAAAAGTAAAAACTAATTATTATGGTTAAGGTTAAAATGAGTTTACCTGGGCATTAAACATAAATTATATGGGTTAAAATGGTCTAAAAACTTTTCCAAATACTATTTAATATATATATTTATTCCATATATCATATGAATATCTATAACGATTAATTTTTTAGCCTAATTTCTATATAAAATTTTGGTATAATGCTTTATTTTAAAACATTTCAATTGTGTCCTCTCCCCGACTTATAAACAAGAACCCCATTTCCTCTCCTCTCTAAAATAAAAATGCCTTGTGGTTAGAGAAATACATAAATAAATAATTTCATTAATTTACTCCACAAATCCTATAGTCATTTTTTGGATTAAAAAGCCAATATATAGTAGATTTTGGTATAATCCTAAAGAGTTGGTCGGAAGAAGAGTTATCATTCATAAACATGCATCTTTGCTTAATTTATACTTCCACATCCTTAAAATATTATTCAATCATGATGATATAAAAAAATTACTATATTCAATATAATTATATGTTTTCATTTTAATTAAATTAATTAAATCCATCTCCTCTTACATAAAATTTGAAACAAAACCATTATTTGTGTGTAAGGCAGGCTATCGTCTGACGAAACAGATGTAATTTATTTTCCATCATCACCTATAATGGATATTTATGATGATGGATTTAGTATTTATATATTATATTAATTAAATATTAATAATTATGTTAAATTAAAATATCATATACTTTATTACTTTACCATCCATGGAGACATTATAATGTCATTCATGTGTGTGGAGGGCTACCATCTCGTGAATCTATGTGATTTGTTTGTTTATTAATGAATCTCATGGATAGAATATGTAAGTATATTTAATGAAATAATATTAAATTTATGATATTATTATCATTATATAAATATTATACAACTTATACCCTCTTTTCGTCATCATTGTTGAAAAATGGAAACATTACACATGCATACGTATGGCTCGTCATCCCCGTGATTGTGACATAGTTCATTTTTTCATAATAATAATTCATAGTTTTTTTAAATTATAATTTATGTATAAAAAATATAATTATAATATGATTATTATTTTTGAGGTGATATAAAAATGACCCCCTTGACCATGGTCATCAATTTGATGTCGTTTTGATATTATGAACTGAGCGTCCTCAAAAGAACCAACATAGACACAACCAATTAAGTAATTAAATACATTATTAAAATTAATAAAGTAAATAATATAAGTATAAGGTCTTAATCCTATAATAGGTTCTTAATAACAAAATTGTTTATATAATCTTATTATATCAGAGATAAAATACATGCCTGGAAAAGTCTAAACTCGAGGTAAGGGGTTCATCTCAAAACAGCCCTCTTTGAAAAACATGTTCTTTTATCCTTATAATTTATTTTAACAGTATATATAATGCACCTATACATGTTATATCATTAATAATTCATAATCATTGATATTATAAGTTAAAATTCATTTACTTCATTCATGTGAGTTATGTTTCAATATTTTCCAAATTTGTAAGGGTTTGTGTTTCAATATCATTTTAGTCAAGATTATTTATGCTTGAATTTACAATGTAAAAAATTAATTGATAATTTTATAATAAAAAAATTAAGTTTATTCTCCTCTAGTTATTAAAAAAATTCACAATTAATAGTACCATTTTACATTCATTGTTACTTAAAATTAATGTGAAAATGTTTTTAAGAAATTATGACTTTATTTATATCTTTAGTAGAAAATATTTTTTCTCTTATATCTATTTTTTCTAAAAATATTTTCAAAAATATTTCAAAAAGTATCCAATTTATTTATTAAATATTTTTTTAACGATTTTTACTTTTTACAAAAAAAATTAATATATTTTTTTCCATTTTTCAAATGACGGACTTTTAAGCCTTTTTACAACAGTGTAAAAGAAATGTTTTTTAACTTATAAGTCATTTATAGAATTAACCATTATCATGGCCACTCAATTAAATGAATATTTATTTATAAGTTTCCATAGTTATTTTTAAAGAGTTATTTTTTAATACTTTTAAAATTTTATATTCTAAATAAGTGATTTCAAAGTGAAATGGTTATTTTTCTCAAGAAATATTCCATTTAATCTTCTAAAAGAATTTTCTTCAGTGATGACAACCTTTAATGTTATATATTTATTCTCAATTATGTATATATGTATCTCACATATATACCTATATTATTATCCCTAACCTTTATGGGGTAATACATGCCTTATGTTCATCTATCATATTCCTTCCTTATGAAATTTCATTTGATTGTGATATGAGACAAGATTATAAAAATCACTTTACATTCACGGGTAATTATTATTTTATGACTTTTGATTGATTTTATTTATAAATAACACATAATCATGAACATATTATGATGGTTTAACCTTGGTATCAATGCAATTAGTTTTTTAAAGATTTAGTATAATGAGGCATCATGTATGGGATTAAGGAGTAATCCTAATCCATTGTGGGATTTTTTACTCCATGTGTTATTATCTAGGAAGTTTTCCTTGACTCATGTTTTTGTCATATTATATTTTTTTACCACATTTCCTAGGATTTCATGATCTTATGATACCATTTTCTTTATGTGTTGACACCATGTGATTACTCTTGATCCTTTAATTTTATGATATCATGTTATGTCATTTACTAAAAAGTTATGCTTCCATATCATGTTTATTCCCATTCTGATATTTTTAGCTCACCCCTTTATTCTATGTATCTTTCAATATTTTCAAATTTATTTTCAGGAGATCAATTGGATTTAAGTGCTCACTAAGGAGAAAAAATTATGTTTTAGTTTTTTTATGTTTTATTTACCTAGTATTCAAAATACATTATGCCTCATAGTAATTGTGTTTTAATTGTTTTATATTCTTGTTTAAAAATAATGTAATAATATGTGTAAAGTGCTTTGGTCACTATTATCATGCTTTGATATTAGGAACCAATATTAATTTTTGTGGTGTAACTACTTCCCCCTTCACTTATAATATAATAAATTATTATTGAACATTTCAACTTCAATTCCATTCACATTCTTCCATGGTATAGAATAAGATTAATGTCTTCCGTAAAATATAAGGGTCTTTCATAACTCTATATGGACTCTTGAGTAAAAATGTTTCCCAATGAGTTTTTTTCATTTATTTCATATTTTATACCCTTTTTCTTTCTTTGAAGAATAAATTTTAATCTAAATATTATTTATATTTTTATTTCTATTCTTTAGATAATATGAAACTATGGTAAGTATAATTCTCATCCTATTAAATAATGGTTTCCCCTCCTTACCCATAATTTCCATTTCTACCAATGTTCACATATTTAATTGGAAACATAATTATGGGTTATCTAATGTGATCGTCAAGATTCTATTATTATCTTTTAAAAATGTTGTTTAATCATACCATTTTAAAAGTGGGATCTCAACAAAAGTGTTTAAAAATGGTTCTCCTTACATGATCATTTGTTGGAACTTATAAACAACCCTCATATTACTATTCTTTATTTTTCTCCTTTTTCATAATATTATTCACTTGAATGTTTTTTTATATTTATCACCCTTATGTATATAATTATTTAAATATCTATATCATTGCTGGGGTTATACATGTTCATAGTTCCCTTCAAAATTTCCACTTTTATGTAAACCTAATTTAAGAGAACTTTCTTATTTATCATCTCAGGTCAAGAATCAACTCCAATTTCTTTAAAAATGAATTTATTCTAAAAACCATAATATTTTAAGAACATCATCTTGGTTTAATTATAATATTATTGAAAAAATATTTTCTTTCCTTCTTTAAAAAAAATCTATTAGTTACTTTATAAAGCATCATCCACGTGATACATTTTTATTCATTCTTCTAAATATCTTTATCCTAAATTTTATACCATAGAACTCCATGTTTATGACCTATTTCCCATTTTCTATTATGAAATTTGAAAAATATTTAATTCCTTTTTCTCTTGATAATCCTTATGATTTACCCTTTAGTTATGTTGGAAATTATAATTTTGAACCCCACTTTATTATTATAAGTTTAATTATTATTAGGATTTATATATCGTTTATTTTAATCATGTGCACCACATATATCTTATTTTCATTATGTTAAGGGAGGGATTGGGATTATACATTCCTTTAATTTATTGTTTGATGTTTCCATCTCATGAGATACTATGTATGGTGAACATGTTATTTTCTTAAGAACACTATGTTATATGATAGATGATCCTAGAATTATATATCCCTCCAATAAATTGGGTAATGTTTCATATCTCATGAGATGGTATGTAATGGATTAGGTAGTGAACCTAATCCACCATGAGAATTTTCACACAATGTTTATGGGAAGTGAAATCAATCCACCATGGGTAATTTTCCACATTATAATGATGATACTGGGATTGAACCTTGAATTATGTTTGTAATTTCATGTTGTAATTTTTTTTAATATTCTATAATTTCATGATCTTATGATTTCATTTCCTTGTTCCATGATTTCATTATTATGATCATTTTATTTATGATATTATTTTATGCCTCTTTACTCTCATGTTATGCTTTATTTCCTTGTTTATTTCAATACTATACTTTTTATATCACCCTTTTACTTATTTATTTTTCCTAGGGTATCCTATAAGTTTTAGAATATCTATGGGAGTTATGGGAACTTTGTGAAATTTTAAATAAATATGTTGTGTTTTTATAAATGATTTCGTTATGTGTATAATCATCCAATGAATATAGACACATATATCCTTCGATTATATTGTCGGTAAAGTATGTTATGAATCATGAATTTAAGTGGGTTTAAAAATTGGGTCTCTATAGTTTAGGATCAGATAGTTTATCCAAAATTGTAATGGTGAAAAAATTGTATTGTTTATAAATTCACTCTAAATGGGTCGTTTGAAAGTAAATATCATTTTGTTATGTGTTGAGGTTTAATTTTTGTACTATAGGACATATATTAGGTGGCCTTTCATTAATTTCATTTTTTACCATTATTTATATATTAAGGGTTTAAATATATGTATCATGCTTTGAGATAACATTTTTGGTGAATGATTATGAAGATAAATGTGGAAAATTTTATGATACATTTACCTACCTATCAATGGGTAAAAGTTTAAGGATAGGTTCTAATGACTAGAGTTATATTTATTGAGTGTACCTAAATAGAATTGGAGTGGTATATCTATATATATATTTTAATAATATTGTCTCATGCACCATAATGTTTTGATTATATCTAGGTGGTGGGTAGATTTTATTCGAATCCTCAATGGTGTTACATGTATCATAAATAAGATAGTTTCATAGATTTTTTAGATCAATTATTTCTGGTCAGGAAACGTAGTTCATATCAAGGGCGTGAAGAGGATTGCAAAGTGATTTTTGTTATCATGTGTACCTAAATATTTATTTCTATCCAAGGAAAGATGTCCATCCTGATAGTATTGTTAAATCATATGGATATACATTGTTTTTATATTCTAGATTTATGGGGCTATTGGATTGATCATATGTTAATGGTTGATTTTTCTTATAAAACATCTATAATTAATCTACTATAATATCATATCACAAGGAATTATATTGTTAAATTTTCCATTCTATATTATACTAGATGAATTCTAGTGAGATAAAAATTATAGAACATAACTTTGTGAAAAGTATAATAGAGTTATTATAGTAGATCAATGGGAACATGATGATGAATCAATGTTATAAGAATTAATATATTGGTTATAGGAATAGAACACTGTATTTTATGGTTGATGATCATGATTTTGTGTGAGTTTTTTCATGTTTTGGATAAAATAACACTAATTGATGCAACTTTCTATCATTGAGATTCATCTCTTGAGTTACATATTTGTATTGGTAATTACAACAACAAAAATTCCCTATTTTTACAAACCTATTTTCATGATTTATTAAAACTATTTAAATATGTCATCTTTTAGAATTATTCATTTAAAATAGTGGAAATACATAACAATTTTATCCCCTCCTGATTGATCCCTCCACCCTATCACCTTTTGATTGATCTCTCCTCTATAGATGATCCTTCCCAGCACATCCCTTCTTTACAATTGATGCCCATCCTCCATAGATATTATCCTAAAGATCCTCCTCCTTCAACATGGATCTGACATAGTCAATCCACCCGCCCCTCATTTTTCTCCAACATAGCCTCTCTACCTCCCTACTAACATGAATCTGACATGGCCACCACTTCTACTAATGATATTTCTCATATAACATGGATCTAACATAGCCACACCACCTTCCTCAAACCTCTAACTCCCCTCAAAAATGATATTTATCTCCCTATTTAACAAGGGTATTGTGTACCTCATATCTGCACTGTCTCACTCTAAATTTTTGACCAAAGCACCTTAGCATCCCAATAAGTTATTGCACAACCTTCTCACAACATATAAAGTTATATATTAAATTGAATTCATGTTATGTTCTGTATCACAGGCTTATTACTTCCATTTTTTATTAGTATGTTTTATTATTCTTTTATTAGAACTATCCATTGAGAAAAACCTCATTCTTCTTAATACCTTCATCTCATCGAAGACCAAATTCCAAAATCAAGGCATGAATTATCCCTCTTAATTCTAGTTCTTCCTAACCGTAATAGTTTAAATTATATAATTTTTATTTTATTGAAATACCAATTATCCATAACCATTACAGTTCTTTATCATTCCAAATGGTGACTACTTTATGTTTCCACTTCAATATAAGATATATCCACATTTCCAAAACTCTAGGTTTTTTTCTGGAATTACCCAATATTTTGTTTCCACTATAATATAAGGAATATATCTATTTTAAGTGACTATATAAAATATTTATCCTAATTATGATATTCAATTCATTAAACTATGGAAAATATTTTTTTGCCTTAATATCTCTCTCACTTCATATTCTTTTTATAGAATTTATTTCATTATTCACTGTTTAATATAAATTTACAATACAGTTACCCTATCAAATAATATTTCATAAATTGATTACTTTGGACCCTTTATCAATATAATAAAAATATGTGATATATACATTTCCGGTCACAATAAACTTCAAAATAAGTAAGGTATCATAGAATATTATTAAGTATTCAAAAGAAAAATAATTTTCTCTCTAAAAAATAATCACCAAACTTGGTTTAAATTATTTTTTTCTATTGTGAGTGAAATAAAAGTAATATAAATTTCATAATTTACAGTATAATTTCTTTATTTTTTGTTTTATGTTCGATATTTGGATAGTGAAAATATTATTTTAAATTGATTGGAAAGCTCTGTGATCACACTGATGAAATAAAACTTCATCAAAATGTGAAGATCAAATTTTGTTTGATCCCTTATTACACAACAACAACTACTTTTTTAGAGAAATTATCTTTCATGTTGGATTTTTTACTCATTTTTTCCTCAAAATTTGATTTGTGTACTTGATCATTGATATATTTAGAAATACATGAGCTTGTATGAGATATTTTCCTACTAATTATTTCACTTTTTGGAAATACATAAGGGAGAACATTTTTTGTTTTTCATTCATACGCAAGAAGGGAGACCATTTTTTCCATGTATATATGGTGTATTATCAGTTTAATGAACTTCCATTTCAAAAATGTAAAATGAATATTTATTCCAATTGTAAAGAACCCACCTGGGTTGCCCTAAAACCCAATGCCTGACCGGGTCTGTCACATACTTGAAGGGCATTTCTAATCCCCGTGGGCTAGCGAGAAGCACTGAGGCATCAAATGAAATAATCAAGGGAAATATTTTTTCCAACATAATAAACCACATGGAATACATATATATAATAAGAAATCAATAGTGTAATAATAAAAAATATATATTCCATAACTGTAATAAAAAAAACTGAAACAGTACAATTATAATATTAGAAAAACTCCAAAAGATAAGTTCAAATACAAAGGACTATAACCAACAACTACACTAAGTGATGGCATTGACAGACCCCCACCATCTCACCATCAACTACCCATTCTAGCTAAAACAAACCTCACCACATCACTACAATGCCTTTCCTTTTACTACACTGGTAGGTAGAAAAAGTCTATACTCTACTGAAGAGGTGCGTATGGTGTGAGCTAACAGGATCAGTATGATTCCCCCTAGGTGCCCCATAGTATGTTTTTATATAACAAATCCTATATGATCATTTTAAAATAAAACATGGCATGATAATTAGTAAATAAATTTTATAGAAAAATGGAAAACACTTACCTTTTTCACAGTTCTAAATGAAATCAGGTATATCAATTTCAAAGCATGTTTTCTAAAACATTATCCATAATCACAAACATGCATATCAAGGATAACTCAGAAAGGAAAGAAGAACAAAATAAAATCATAGTTATCACAACACCAAGGAATACTATAAGACTTGACCCTAGACTACTTGTACCACAATAATCAAGTGAGAAAAACTGGTCCTATAAAAAATCTTAGGAAGAAGAGGAATAACCCATGAGTAACCCCCCCCCCCTAATATCAATATCAGTCCCCTAGAATAATGGAACTAAGAAATGAAGGAAATAACCATGAAAAACCTCCTTAATAATCACAAAATAATGGATAATGAACTCAAGATAAAACTTCCAACTAAAAACACAAGGGAACCCACATGATCAATTTTACAATTCATTTCAATAATTTGATAATCATTCAAAACTAATTCACAATCTATTTTAACAACAAGGGAAAACCATTTTTCATTGAAAACTATTTTCAACACACCCAAAAAAATCATTCCATCTTTAATTATAAATTAGTTTGTAAAGTAAAACAAGAAGTTTCATTATCATAGGCTAATGACAGAACCAATTACCTCAAAGCTCATGTTGCACATTCCCCCAACTGAGCCCAAAACTAATGAAATCAAAAAAATTCAATAAAGGCCCTAGAATAAAATCCCCATATCTTAGGATTGATCCAAATATAAACATAAGAGTCAAAATAAGAGAGGAAACCCACATACCTCGAGTATGAACACCCAACGCACCCCGATTGACAAAGGAAAAGGTCTCGAGAATGATACCTCACAAAGGATCTAGAAGAAACCAAGAAGAAACATCTAACATAGATCAATGGATCCAGTACCAAAAATCTAGGGAGCTATTGAGATCAACCATAGTGATGAACTGGAAATAAAACCTATATAGATAGATGTACTATAGAGGCAACGAAGATCCAAAGATGATTGGATCGAAATAGAAGGAAGGGAACCTCTAAAAATCACATAGGAAGAGTTCTATTTTGAGATCAAAGAGGTATAGGAGGAAAGGACCGAACCAAAATAGTCGATCGTGTGTTTTAAAATTGGGCATGGGATGGGTCAGGACATGTATCCCCTAGTCACGTCGTGTTGGCCACAATGGAGAAGTACACTAAAAAAAATATCACCTCATATTTAAAATATGATATTTAAACCATACATGATGTGTATTCACTATTCACGATGTGTACCGGTTCACAGTATGAACTCCTATTGCACAAAATTCATCTAGCTACTGGTACATGGAAAGTGCCAAAGGTACACGACATGTACCTACTTTACAACCTGCAAAAAAATATAGAAAACCACCTCTATGGGATTTTAACCAAAAGGGAACAATGAAAAAGGGAAACAATTATCCGATCAAGGTGACTAGATGTTACAAAGACTCCGCTATAAAGACTTTCTATCCCCAAGAAGTCATGTGGAATATGTAACTCTTAGAAAAAGATGACGACATTGCTCCCGCTTTAATGGATCACATCCCCATATTTTATGTAAACCAGATCCTTTTTTCCATAGAACTCTAACCAATGAAATCGATATCCGAAGAGATATTTTCATCTGAGAGTCAACAATCTCAACTATTTTCTCTAAAACAAAATCTTCTAGTTCTATATCAATTTATTCCCAACTCAGAATGTGAGCAGGATCAGGGTGATACTTCCTAAGCTAAGATTGGAGGAAAAAATCATGGATGCCTATCAACTGAACCAGCAATTCTAACTAATAAGCAAACTATCTCAGCCATTCAATGACTCAAATGGTTCAACATATCTCAAAGTCAACATCCCCTTTTTTCCAAGTCGATGGTGACCCAAATTAAGAGAAACATTCAAGAAAACCTAGTCACCTATAGAAAAATCGAAGCGATTATGTTGTTGATCTGCATACAATTTCTGTTGACTCTGGGCTGTAACAATAAGTCATCACACATCCTAAATATTTATTGATGTCTCCTGAAACAAACATGATCCATCCAAATCTACTTATCCCAAATCTACCCAAAAAATAGGTGATCTTCATGGGAGACAATAAAACACCTCGAAATGAGCCATTCTTATTGACGACTAACAACTTTTGTTATAAAAAAATTGAACTAGTCCCATATTATTATCCCATGATCCTATGAAATCTAAGACATAAGTCCAAATCATATCCTTCAAGATCTGAATTACACACTCCATCTGATCATCTGTTTGTGGATGGTAAGTTGGGATCAACTTGATCTGAGTTCCTATTTTTTCTTGAATATTTTTCCAGAACCATGAGGTAAACCTGGGATCCATGTTTGGAATAATGGTAGAAGGGCTCCCATGTAACATAACAATATCTTAAATGTATATTTACATAGATTTTTTTCTTTAGTGGTATCTTTGATTAGAATTAAATGATAAGACTTCGTCAACCGATCAACAACCAACTAGATAAATTGTTTCCCTCGGGGTGTCTATGGAAACCCAACAAAAAAATCCATGGATACCTCTTCCCATTTCCAAACTATCACTAGAAATGTTCTCCCCACTAAAAAGGATTTCCCAAGTGTTCCCAAACTCACCATTCTGTGGATGACTTTGAAAAATAGACTCCATGGGAGATGATGATAAATGTTCACTAGTCAGCAAAATACCTAAAACATAATCCTAATCTTCCAAGTGAAACTGATTGAGAATCCCAAGAAGATTCCACGCCTCTTTTGATTCCAAAATTGCATGTGACAGTACCTTCCTGCTAAGAGCATCTGCAAAAACATTCCCTTTACCCAGGGTATTGGTGACGTTGAAATTAGACATATAAATGTATTTTATCCATCATCTCTATCTTATATTTAAGTATATTAGAGATAAGATAATGATCACACTCTTATTATCAGATAAGACCGTGAACCATTCCCCAAAAATATAGGGCCTCCAGCACTTTAGTGCATGCATAAATTCTAGAAGCTCTAAATCATGAGTGGTGTAGTTCTTCACATGTGGTCAAAGCTAAACAGAGTTGTAAGCTACCACATGGTAATATTGTATAATCACACATACCAAACTGGCACTAGATTCATCACAAATCACAATGTAAGCCTTACTGGGCTCAGGTAAGATCAGAATAGGAGCTATTTCAGAAGTCGTTTCAGCTCATTGAAAGAAAACTAACACTTCACAGCCCATGTGAATTTAATTGTTTTCATAGTATGATCTATATAAGGTGATGAAGGTGTAGATAAATACTTAATTAATCATCGGTAATACCTAGCAAGACCATGGAAGCTTCAAATTTCAAAGGCATTTTGTAGTTCCATCAAAGACATAATAGCCTTTACCTTCACTATATCAATTGATAAGCCATTCCTATAAATAATATGCCCCAAAAAAATTTCTTCTTGAATATAGAAACAAAATTTCAAAATCTTTCCATACATATGGTGATTGCTCAAAATTTCTGAAACCACACTCAGATGGTGCTCATGCTCATGCACATATTTTGAATAAAACAGAATATCATCCACAGATACTACTATAAAACTATTAAGATATTGGTGAAATATCTAATTCATCATGTCCATAAAAAATTTATTAGTGTTAGTTATACCAATATGCATCCCAAGATATTCATAATGATCAAACCTTCTCCTAGAGGCCATATTCAGTATATTAGATTCTTGAACTCAGAGATGATTATGACCCGATCTAAGATTAATCATCAAGAATGACTTTTCCCCCTTCAACTATTCAAACAAATCATCCACATGAGGAAAATGATACTATTCTTAACCATTATTTGGTTCAACTTCTGATGGTGCACACTTAACAAAGTGAACCATCTGCTTTCTTGGAAAAGAGCACAGGGGACACCCATGGAGAAACACTAGGGAGAATGAAACCTTTCTCTAATAGGTCATAAAAATAAATCTTGAGTTCTTTCAGCTTCATGAGTTATATGTGATAAGAAGGAATCTATATCAGTTTCATACCTGACACCGGGTCAATCATAAACTCTTCCTCTCCCTCTGGAGGAAGACTAGAGAAATCATTAATGAATAAGAATGAAACTGAAACCCCTTCTCTTTTTAATTGCCAAGAGGTTTCTCTAACTATAGTGTAAAGGGATTAAGTTCCATTGGAAGTTTAAGCACATCAACAAAGCATTAAGATATAAAAAAGGGGAGGAACTAGTATCAAATAAAGCACTGAATATGAAATAACAATCATACCTATCACTATTGTCAAAACTGAATCAACTTTTATTGTAAATTCATCTATTGCAAATAAATGATTCACTCTTGAGGCCTGTATATGTATCTCTATATTCTTTAACGCTTCTGACTGCGCCGCAGTAGCCTTTGGAGCTAACGAAACCTGACCACAACAAGGACTATTCATAGCATGACAATAACAATATAGATGACCAACATATCCCCATCTATTGCATGTATTCATGGGAATAAGAAAAAAATGAATGTTGTTCCATCCATTGCTAAACTGATATCAAGTAAGAGGCACACTACTAGCTTCAACAGATAGTAGATAAGAGGCTCTCTAGTGAGACCCACCCCCACCACTTTTACGATGGCCTTTCCACTTCCACTTCTTCCCATAAACGCCATTGAGGTTGTCACTGGATGGAATAGAAGAGGTGGTAACACTGACCTTTCCTACTATATTCATATCTACAATCATTTATTTATATAAAATATCAACATAGGTAGAAATATTCAATAAGAACACCTGTGATCTGATATCCGGTCAAAACCCTATATGTATTTCTGCACCTTTAGCTGATCAATATTTACCACGTCTAGAGAAAAACATACAAGCTCAACAAACTGTTTGGTGTATGTCGACACTGAAATATCTCCCGACTACAATGATTGGAACTCCAGAGAATTTTCCAACATCAAAGAAACTGGTAAAAACTTTATAAAGAACATGGTTTCAAACCCTGCCAATCCAAGCTCATGTGTTAGACTGCCTTGACCACAGAATCCCACCAATGCTTTCCTGAACCCTCAAGCCTGAACACTGCTTATTTCATCCCAATATTCTCATGTGTCTTTATGAATTCTAAGATTTAATCTATCTTTTCCATCCAATCCTCCGCCTCTTGAGGTAGTGTAATTCTTTATATGGATGGAAGCTTCTCGCGTAAGAACTCTCATTATCTCTCTCTCTCTCCTCCCACTCCTGGTTATACCTCAACAATAGCATTCTGAACTCTTTATAAATCCTGATCAATGGAACTGACTTCCTACAAAATAGTATCGATGATATTTTTATCCATTGGTGGATTCACTTAAGGAGTATCAATTGAACCTCCCTGAGAAACTTGTGTATGACTTCTCAGAAGCATACTACTGCACACCAAAACATAAGAATGATCAAACACAGAACAAATATCAGTCCAAACTAGAAAAAAAATAATCAAAAACTAAGACTTAAAAAACACTAGGAACACATATCCCGAATCCACAAGGAAACATGATTCTCCCTATGATAAGAGTTAGTGAGGCACTCATCACATCATACCTCTCAAGTCTTGACAATAATGTATCCAATCTAACTGACGTCCCAAGAAAATGATTCTTGAGGAAAGAGCTGCTCTAATACAGAAATATAATGAATAGACTCAGGTTTCCCTCAAACCTAGCACTTGACCTGGTTCATCACATACCTGAACAGAATTCCTGGTCCCCACAGTTTGGTGATAAGCACTCGATCATCCATCAAAAAAATGAGGGAAATAATTTTTTTGACCTGAAACCCTCATGGTATACATATATAAATCCAGAAATAAATATTGGAAGACTAACAAATATATATTCCATAATTGTAAGAAAATAAAAGGAAACAAAACAAATTTAACTGTAGAAAAAACACTAAAAGACTAGTCCAATTGCAAAAGAATACAACCAATGGATACTCCAAGTGATGGAATAGAAAAACCCTCACCATCTCACCACTATATACCCATCCAAATGGACATGAACCTCACCACCTCACTGCGAAACCTTGCCTTTCCCTGCACTAGAAGAAAAACAAAGTTTCATGCAACACTGAATAAGGGTGTAGGGTGTGAGATAACAGGCACAATACAATCCCACCCAGGTGTTTCATAACAATTCTCTGTATAAAAAATAATGTATGATCATTATAAAAAAAATAGAGAATGATAAGCAATAAATAATTTTTATAGAAAACATGATAAAATGTAGGTTTTTCATAGTTTTAACATAAAGTAGGTATATCAATTTCAAAAAATATTTTCGATAACATTTTCCGCAAGCACAAACATGCATATCAAGTCCAACTCAAAAATCGAAGCAGTACAAAATAGAAGCACATGTATCACAACAACAAAGAATACTACAAGACTAGTTTGTAGACTACTCATACTATAATAATCAAGTGCACAAAATAGATCTGAGAATATAGTCCAAGGAAGCAGAGGAATATCCCATGTGTAAACCCATAAAATATTCAAAATCAGTCCCCTAGAACCATGAGGAAATAAAATAAATTTCCAATAAAAAAACACCTTGATAATCACAAAACAATGGATGATGGCCTCAAGAAAAACCTTCCACCTAAGTACCCAAGGTAACACAAATTATCAATTTCACAATTAATTTCAATGATTTAATAATCATTCAAAACTATTTCACAATCTATTTCAATAACCAAGGGAACCCATTTTTCATTGAAAATTATTTTCAACACACCCAAAACAATCATGACAATATTTCATTATAAATAATTTTGTAATGAAAAATAAGATGGTTCATTATTATAAGCTAGAGATGGAACCACATACCTCAAAGATCGAGCTTCACATTCCCACAACAGAATCCAAATCCAATGAAACCCAAAAATACCATTGAAGGCCCTAAAATCAAATACATGCATCATAGGATTGATCCAAATCAAAAAAAATAAGTCGGTGGAAGACCAGAAACCCAAATTCCTCGAGGATGAACACCCGTTGAACCATGAACAATGAAGGGAAAGGACTTAATAATTAAATCTCACAATGGATATAGAATAAACCAATATGAAAAATCAAACTTAGATCAACAGATCTAATAACGCAATGCGAGGGTGCTATCATAATGAACCAAAATAAATAATTTCAAAGAACACTTACCCATAGAGATTCATTTCAAACACAATGAAGATAAAAATACAATAAAATCTAATTTAAAGGAAGGGAACATATAGAAATCACATAGTAAGGGTTCTATTTTGGGAGCTAAGATGTCTGGGAAGAATGGACCGAACCAAAAAAGCTGATCATGTGTTTTAAAAAGAGACATAGGTCGGGTCACGACGTGTATCCCCTGGTCATGTCGTAAAATCCATGCAGGATAATTATGCCAAAAAACATGTTGCCTTTGATTAAAAAAACAACATTTAAACCATACATGACGTGTACTCACCATTCCCAACAAGTACCATTTCACATTGTGATCTCCCCTTTCACGACATGTATCCAACAAAAAGTACACATCACATACCATAGGTACACAACGTATACCTTCTATACAGCCTATAAAAAATCCAGAAAACCACCTCTAAGGGATTTAAACCATAAGTGAAATTAGAAATAAGGAAAAACTTAACCGATCAAGGTAACATGATGTTACATTAATGAACTTTGAATTATTAAACACCAGCAATGGACTTTAAATTTATACACGTATAATGAAATTTCAATTTAATGGACTTTTAATTCTATACATGTGTAAGGAACTATTAATTTACTATAAGTTTAGTTTAATTCACAATAATTTTAGTGAAAAATTTAATGTTCCTTTAATATTTTTCTATCTTCATTACTATATTTTATTTATTTATTCACTATAATATGTTACAATACATGTATAATTAAATTTAAGATTAATGATTTTTTACATTCATATATTAATTTATCTTCATTTATATCTTACTTGACGTATTGTATCTGCATATTTCTTATTGCATATCATGCCTTTCTCATAATATACTAATTTTCTATAAATATACAATGAACTTTCAATTAAATTCACTTTATTTTCAATACATATATAATGCAATTTTATTTTAATGCACTTTGAGATTCTATACATGTAATATCAAATGGTCACATCCATGGTTTGTAAGGCTGAAAAGGTACACCATCTTTCAATTACCTAACCTGGTCAATTTTTTATGAGACAATCATTTATGATGTTTAATCTATTACATCTATGTACATTGTTATTTTATTATTGTTATATTTTCAATATTTCTATTATTATGTGAAACAATTAATCCTAAAAAATGTCACTATAAAACTTATTCCAAGTTTCTTCTTCCAATGATATTGAATGACCTAAAAATTTCAATAATGAATATATTTCATGTATTTTAAATAATTAATATCATTCATGCATTAACATGTGATCTTATAATCAATATTATTATAGTAATATAATGAATAAAAAAAAATTTTCTAAATGTAATATACATAATTTTAACAATCACAATTGATTATGAATAAAGTTTTGAATGCTTTGAACATGAATTTAAAAATTCTAGGAATATTATTCAATTAATGGACTAAATATTCTTTCAACATGAAACATTCCATCTTGTGACATTTTATTTTGGTTTGTGTGCTAAAATTGAATTTCCTTTTCAATATGAATCTAATTTCATTTCCTAAATATATATGAAGTTTATCCAAATTTATTCAACCTCATTTACTAGATATTATTTTTGTTTCTTCTTGAAACAATTTCATTACCTTATCTACAAAAGATATTATTTTGGTATGTAGTATCATGAACTAAAATTAAATTTTATATTTAATATGATTGTAGTTTCTTTTATTTAATATACAAGGAGTCTCATTTTTTACATATACATGCAATTTATATATGACTTTTTAGTTTATAATCATTATGCATGAAATTTCGATAACATAACTGTAACGCCCCGACCCTAGTTACCCAGAGTTGGTGCATTATTACATAACATTGGAATGATAAAAAAAGATCATGTCTCGAAAGGCCAATTAGTTTAGTAGCCTTATAATCACTCGATACATTTATAAAGTTTACATTACATCATAATGTGAAAAACTACAACAACATCTTGTCTCGATAGGCCACTGTAACACCCCAAGATTTCATAGTGTGTTATTTCTTTAAAATAATACAATAACTTCCACTACACGCAACACCGAGTTCAAGCACACCATGACTTACCAAACAAGCCGTTCAAAAGAGGTTATGAATAGTATTAACTAAATTATAAACTTTATATATTCCTTATAATTTTAGAATCCATATTATGAGTTTCTTAGACATAATGTAAGAACAAATTCATTTTCAGTATTGCACTTTTACCAAATTTTAATAGTGAACCCATTTTAAATACAATATTTTAAACTTTTTGAGTAAAGGGGGACATCAAAAAAATTTAAAATGAAACATCCCAAGCTTCCACGGTACGCTTTCCTTTGAATAATACAGTAGTGTGTGTTGTACGCAACTTCGAGTTCTAACACACACCATAACCAATCAAACTAGTCGTTATGAATAGTGATACCCACTTTTTGAAATTATATATATTTTATATTTCGAAATGGACTTCATTTTTGGATTCGGAATATCGAATTTATCCTAAGGTGAAATTTTGGTACATTTCGGATAACTTTCATATTTTGATGAATAGTGAAAATTACTAAATTTTAATTAAAAACAACTTTTTTAATCAAAATAATTAATAGTGATAAATTATGAATTTCAGTGGTTTTAAAGTATATTTAGAATATATTTTTACCATTTAATATAATTTTGGTCATTGGACATAATTTCACAATTAAACCGAACATAAACAAGTGTCAATCTTTTGATAGTTATTATCTCTTAAAAACACGCTTTTTGTTTTGACAGCGGGAATTAATTTTAAATTAATTTCTGCCACTTATGTGTTTTGAATTTAGAAAAATGGATTCCATATTTTTAATCAGGATGTTCAAATTGTGTAAATAGGTAACTTTTATTTTTAGACATTTTGAATAATTATTGCGGTAAATATTTTATTTACCATGGTTAAGGGTAAATCCGGTAAATAAGGGTTAAAAATAATATTATAATAATACTAAATTACCCTAAAACGTGTCCTAGCCTTATTGGTTGATACATGTTCGACCATAGGCATCTTTGGGTCGATTTTGGGACCCCATGGTGCCACTTGTAGGTGATAAGGACACTTTATTTTAATTATGTTAAAATGAATACAAAAATGACACAAGCATATATCTTTTAGCAAAACAATTTTTACATAGGGTTATATATGTTGGCTTTTAGATTATAAATATTCATTAGAAAGATAAAAAGATTTCCTACATAGTGATAGTTCATTTATAATTTTTAGACATTAAATAATTTAATTTATTTATGACACAGTGATGATGAATTAATTACTATAAAAGTGAAAAATTAAAATAATTGATATTATAAATACCCAAATAAATATAATATGAAACTTTTAATGAATTAAACTTATTTTCTAGGATAATATGATATATTAGTATTGATTTAATTGATTTTTCTCAAAGTAATCAATCTGTTATGAGTTTCACAAAAATCAACTATTGAATAGTGTCAAAATTGACATAAAAGAGTTCTTAAAAAAACTATTATATTATTAATTGATATTAAATTCCTAAAAATCTAAGGTTCGGCCAAGAGACTTATATCATGATAGGTTCATCATTAATGGACCACTTGGGGGTCTCTTGGATGTATATAGTAAGTTTATTAACCATATTATATAAAAATACAAAGAGACATTGTAAAAGTGAAACTAATTAACTTAGAGTTAATACTTAAAGATAAGGTTAATATAAGTACCAAAACCTGTCTAAATTCTATTGGTTGAGTGGTTTTAGACCTATCCCCACCTTATACTTTGAATAATCAACTTTGGAGCCATTAGAAACCGAATATGAAATTTATTATAAATTAATATTTCTAGCTTTTCCAAAGGTGCCCCTCACCCCTCTTATAAAAGGGCACTCCTCCTTCTCATTTCGTCACACCTTCAAAGCCTTTTGGTTCGGCCAAACTCTGCCCAAATACTCTCCCAACATCCCTCACTACAACCTAGAGGCATTAGTTTTATCAGAAATCCAACCTAAGGAGCCCTTTTGATCAAATCAAAAGGAAGAACCCGAAGAAGAGGTAATGTTTTCACCACCCCTTTTCAAGTTCCTTTCTTCTTCCACTTCTTCTTTCTTTGTTCTTACCATTCTAAAATAATAACTCCAGTATCTCACATATACTGTGATGTTATTATAAATATGGTACAACCATATTCAGTATTCTATCCACCCTTTGAATAACATGTCACCATACGTGCGTACGTACGGCTTACCATCTCCACGTCGTTGTGTAATTGTTATTCAATATATTATTATTTGGATGGGTATAATAATGATGTGTAACTCATGTAAATAATAAATATAACATGTTAATGATTCTTTATATATGATATACCATCCATTTATATATTATTTTAATATCAAAAGAATGATATTGTCGCTCGTGCGTACGTACGGACTACCGTCTCCACGAACGCGATGAGATTCATTCTCCATCGTATCCATTCAAGTATAATTATCATTTGATAATTTAAAAATGCTGTTTAAGGACTTGATATCATTCTGGATATGAATAATATACAACCTATCCATTACAAACATGTCTTACGTAACAAAACATATAAAAGAAAACAAGTATGTTAACACCCGAAACAACGATAATAATAAGATATTATTACCAAATCAATATTAAAAGATCATATATGATATCATATTAATATATATGATTCTTGTATAATTTAATAAAAATTATTTCACCATTATACAGGAGGTTAACCTACCCCAACCAAGGAAAAGTACAAGTTAAGGGTTATTTCACAATCTCTTCATTATCCGAGGTTGTTTATACGTAATAATCTACTGGGATTTCTTTATCATTCACATCCATGTTTCTTCGAAATGTATTTCAAAACATATTTATTATTTACAAGAATATGGGTTAAAGTCATTTATACCCTTGTTTGAATTTTTATAAGAGGTTTATAAAGGAATCTTTCCGTCGTTTTCAAAACAAGGTCCTTTTTAACCTTTTCGACAGAATTAAGGTAAGAATGTTTTTTAACTTATACGGCGGGTGCGGCTATTTTCCACCGTTATAAAATCTTCAAAGATTCCCTTACAAGCTTATAAGAACATTTTCAGCGAAAATGTTTTATTTTATATGGATCTTAAATGATTTCAGAATAAAAGAATATATTTCTTTAAAAAGAATTTTGATTTCATCTATGTCAACATCCTTTGATGGATTTTAAGATTATTTGAAGTTGATTTATTATGATACAAAACTTCTATATTGTATTGAAGGTTTTGTGATATGTTTGACTGTGGATGTGCTATTTTTATACCATTCATAGTTTATAGTGAAATTATTGACATTTCGTATGCTAGTTTTAATACGAATGTTTATGTTATGTTTAAACCTTTTCATATGGGAATGCATTGGACTTAATATGTGACGGGTGGAGCCCGCTATAGCTCCTCGATGCATCGGTAGGTCTCATGAGACAAACTAGTGTCTTGGCATAAGGCCTTGACAAAATTTTATTTGTAGTCTTGGCACGAGGCCTTGGCTATGTGGTTATGATAGTCTGGCATTATGCATTCCATCATTATGAAAGTGGTTATTGATTTTGCATGTGATTATTCGATTAGTAGAATATCCATGTGAATAAGTAAATGGCATTATTTCATTTTATTTATTCCATACTATGTTAAAAGTTCAAGATTGAAAGGCTTTTGTTTCAGTAATGCATTGCCTTAAATGTTTATGCTTATTATGAAAGTTTCCGCTATATTGTTATCCTTACTGGGCATTTGAGCTCACCCCTTTTCTATGTTTTATTTTTCCCAGGAAGTGAAGAAGTAAATTATGAATGACCTGCAGGGATATTATGTGGGGATATGAGTGTGGATTATGAAGACAATATGTTGTTGTTGTAGTTTTTCATTTTATGATGTAATGTAAGACTTATGAATATATCTAGTGTTTCCAAGGCTACTAAACCAATCAGTCTTTCGAGATTTGATCTTTCTTGTGATCATGACAATGTTATGTAATAATGCACCGACTCTGGGTAACTAGGGTTGGGGCGTTACAGTTGGTATCAGAGGAAGTTTAGTACAAACCTTGGATGCAAGATTTAGATAAACTCTGATTAGAGCATATAGACCTAAGATGAACTTTGAGGATTAGTATAGAAGAACTTCCTAGAATTTTGGTATTGTAGAGATTTTTTGAGTTTTCCAAGCAATACATCCCTGTCTGGATACGAGCAGGTAGAGGCGGCTCTGGCACAGATGTACCTAGGGGTAAAACCCGAAAACACCGCTTTGAGCTAGACTCGAACGGGAACTGGTGCACGACAACGGGCCTTGCTGCACTCTTGGTTACGACACTCCCGGGGGATATGCTTAGGATAATTCTCATTTTCTTTACAAACCATTATGAAGGGTTTATGTGGATTTACTTCCTCAAAGGAGAAATTTATATGATTATGGATTATATCCATAAACTATTTAATTTATGTTATGTGTCTTACAAGTTTGGGATTAGGTATTGTTATTCATAAACTAATCTAGTGTATGCCATTGTTTAGAAATGGCGCCCAGTAGAAGGAATGAGAACTCCAGCAATGCACATGATCCAAAGAGAAAGAAGGATCATATCTTTCATGGCCTTAAGCCAGAATTTATAAGAGAAATAGTCTCCCATTTATTATCATCATACGAAGAAATAATATCATGTGTTGATAAGATAAGTAAATATTTTACTGAGTCATATGGCTTTGAAGGGAAGCAAGAGAAGAAAAGGATGGAAGAGAGAAAGATGGGTAAAGGGAAGAGGGAAAAGAAGAATTTTCCCATATGTGATAACTATGGGAAGATACACCCTGGAACTTGTCTGAAAGGAATGGGAGTTTGTTATAAGTGTGGTGGAAAAGGGCACAAAGTACATGACTGCAAGGGTAAGAAAATTGTTTCAAATGTACAATGCTTCATTTGCAAGGAGTTTGGACACTATGCGAACCTATGTCCCAGTCATCATAATATGCCACAAATGATGTTATTGGATAATAATCAAGTTATGATACTACCACAGATGAAGAGGAATGATTAGAGTTCTTATGTTGATTATGTCAATTGAGTGTTGTATCAACAGTGTACTTGTTATAATAATTATGGAGTATATAAGGATTGTACTGCAGTACTATTTCATTAAGGACTTTAGATTGTGTGGAACAATGAAAAGTGACTCAATAGCAGGTTAAATTTTTGGAAAATATATGTTTGAGAGAATGATAAACCATAATATGGTTCTGATACCGAGGTAGTGATTTTAGAATAATACATGATTGATTTGGATAAATTATATTGGATATTCTTGACTACCTTGAAACTAATTAATGATTTGTATATTCCATCATTGTTGGGGTTTAAAACATTTTTGCATTGATGAAGTATATCCAGCATTCTATATGGAATAAGGGAGCATGAATGTAATCAATATAGATTATGGTAATTCAGGATGTTTCAGTGTTTTAAAAGAATAAATGATGAAGGTATTCATATGCTATTACGTGGTAAAAAGGATCTACATTATGTTTAACTTCCTTATAAATGTTGGAATGTGAGTTTGGTCAGAAGTATTTTGGATAAATTCTAGTTTGAGATTAATTTTGGATTTCCATAAAAGGACAACCCGGAGGTCGGGCGGCAACCCGTCGCGTCCGGCATGGCCGCGAGATTTGAACCCGGAACCGAAGGGCGACAAGGGTGTATCACCTACCACTGGCCCAAGAGATGTCCTGGATTAAATAATGTAGTTTTTTTTAAAAGATCTGGTAGATGAATTATAAATTCGTTTATTTTGGAACCCTGTACCAATAGTATAAATAGAATTTTTTTACGAGTGAAAGATGAGTTTGTGGTAGAAATTTATTAATGGACAAAACTCTAATTATAAAGTAAGTATATCTCCTTATGATCTTAGCCAATCTCATAAATAAATTCCTCAACATTAAGAAAAGGAACTTAGAACAAAAATGTTGTCCTAGATGGTACCTTAAATCATCACTAATTTATGGCTTTGGGATTGTTGGCCTTTTCATAGTCATGTTCTCTACCACTCTCCATCAGATAATTGATGGTTAGATTTCTCTTCCATATCCATATTTTCCTACATGGAACCCTAGTATGTGTTATTTTCGGTAATATTCATACTTTCCACTCTTTATTTTAAATAGAGGCCTCATTAATTCATTTTTCGATGTGGGATTTCAACTAAGATATTTTGAAACGTCAAAAATGTGTTATCCTAATACCCTATGTTTTGTTGAACCGATGGTATTTCAAATCATCATAGATTGATGAGTTTAAGGACCTCAATTTTATACTTGTTTGTGATTGATGACCTCAATCACTACCTATAAATATTTACGTTTTTCCTCCAATTATATGTCTCTAATTGCCACCAATGTTCTCCTAATCGAGATCATAATTTGGTGGTGACCCTTTTATTTCTCTTTTCCTCATATTAAGACTAAATTTTAGTAACCCAATTTCCGATGTGGGTTTTCCCACAAAGATATTTTTTATTTTCAACCTTTTATTTTCGAAGAACAATTTCAAATTGCGAGGACGCAATTTATTGAAGGAGGGGAGAATGTAACACCCCAAGATTTCATAGTGTGTTATTTCTTTAAAATAATACAATAACTTCCACTACACGCAACACCGAGTTCAAGCACACCATGACTTACCAAACAAGACGTTCAAAAGAGGTTATGAATAGTATTAACTAAATTTTAAACTTTATATAATCCTTATAATTTTAGAATCCATATTATGAGTTTCTTTGACATAATGTAAGAACAAATTCATTTTCAGTATTGCACTTTTACCAACTTTTAATAGTGATCCCATTTTAAATACAATATTTTAAACTTTTTGAGTAAAGGGGGACATCAAAAAAATTTAAAATGAAACATCCCAAGCTTCCACGGTACGCTTTCCTTTGAATAATACAGTAGTGTGTGTTGTACGCAACTTCGAGTTCTAACACACACCACAACCAATCAAACTAGCTGTTATGAATAGTGATACCTACTTTTTGAAATTATATATATTTTATATTTCAAAATGGACTTCATTTTTTGATTCGGAATATCGAATTTAGCCTAAGGTGAAATTTTGGTACATTTCAGATAACTTTCATATTTTGATGAATAGTGAAAATTACTAAATTTTAATTAAAAACAACTTTTTTAATCAAAATAATTAATAGTGATAAATTACGAATTTGAGTGGTTTTAAAGTATATTTAGAATATATTTTTACCATTTAATATAATTTTGGTCATTGAACATAATTTTACAATTAAACCGAACATAAACAAGTGTCAATCTTTTGATAGTTATTATCTCTTAAAAACACATTTTTTGTTTTGACAGCAGGAATTAATTTTAAATTAATTTCTGCCACTTTTGTGTTTTGAATTTAGAAAAATGGATTCCATATTTTGAATCAGGATGTTCAAATTGTGTAAATAGGTAACTTTTATTTTTAGATATTTTGAATAATTACTGCGGTAAATATTTTATTTACCATGGTTAAGGGTAAATCCGGTAAATAAGGGTTAAAAAATAATTTTATAATAATACTAAATTACCCTAAAACATGTCCTAGCCTTATTGGTTGATACATGTTCGACCATAGTCATCTTTGGGTCGATTTGGGGACCCCATGGTGCCACTTTTAGGTGATAAGGACACTTTATTTTAATTATGTTAAAATGAATACAAAAATGACACAAGGATATATCTTTTAGAAAAACAATTTTTACATAGGGTTATATATGTTGGATTTTAGATTATAAAAATTCATTAGAAAGATAAAACGATTTCCTACATAGTGATAGTTCATTTATAATTTTTAGACATTAAATAATTTAATTTATTTATGACACAGTGATGATGAATTAATTACTATAATAGTGAAAAATTAAAATAATTGATATTATAAATACCCAAATAAATATAATATGAAACTTTTAATTAATTAAACTAATTTTATAGGATAATATGATATATTAGTATTGATTTAATTGACTTTGTTCGAAGTAATCAATCTGTTATGAGTTTCACAAAAATCAACTATTGAATAGTGTCAAAATTGACATAAAAGAG
Organism: Viscum album; assembly: GCA_963277665.1. NCBI lineage: Eukaryota > Viridiplantae > Streptophyta > Magnoliopsida > Santalales > Viscaceae > Viscum > Viscum album. The sequence goes on from OY728131.1 coordinate 2,067,610,036, forward strand.
TTCTTAAAAAAATATTATATTATTAATTGATATTAAATTCTTAAAAATCTAAGGTTCGGCCAAAAGACTTATATCATGATAGTTTCATCATTAATGGACCACTTGGGGGTCTCTTGGATGTATATAGTAAGTTTATTAACCATATTATATAAAAATACAAAGAGACATTGTAAAAGTGAAACTAATTAACTTAGAGTTAATACTTAAAGATAAGGTTAATATAAGTACCCAAACCTGTCTAAATTATATTGGTTGAGTGTTTTTCGACCTATACCCACCTTAACCTTTGAATAATCAACTTTGGATCCATTAGAAACCGAATATGAAATTTATTATAAATTAATATTTCTAGCTTTTCCAAAGGTGCCCCTCACCCCTCTTATAAAAGGGCACTCCTCCTTCTCATTTCTTCACACCTTCAATGCCTTCTGTTTCGGCCAAACTCTGCCCAAATACTCTCCCAACATCCCTCACTACAACCTAGAGGCCTTATTATGATCAGAAAGCTAACCTAAGGAGCCCTTTTGATCAAATCAAAAGGAAGAACCCGAAGAAGAGGTAATGTTTTCACCACCCCTTTTCAAGTTCCTTTCTTCTTCCACTTCTTCTTTCTTTGTTCTTACCATTCTAAAATAATAACTCCAGTATCTCACATATACTGTGATGTTATAATAAATATGGTACAACCATATTCAGTATTCTATCCACCCTTTGAATAACATGTCACCATACGTGCGTACGTACGGCTTACCGTCTCCACGTCGTGGTGTAATTGTTATTCAATATATTATTATTTGGATGGGTATAATAATGATGTGTAAATCATGTAAATAATAAATATAACATGTTAATGATTCTGTATATATGATATACCATCCATTTATATATTATTTTAATGTCAAAAGAATGATATTGTCGCTCGTGCGTACGTACGGACTACCGTCTCCACGAACGCGATGAGATTCATTATCCATCGTATCCATTCAAGTATAGTTATCATTTGATGATTTAAAAATGATTTTTAAGGACTTGATATCATTATGGATATGAATAATATACAACCTATCCATTACAAACATGTCTTACGTAACAAAACATATAAAAGAAAACAAGTAAGTTAACACCCGAAACAACGATAATACTAAGATATTATTACCAAATCAATATTAAAAGATCATATATGATATCATATTAATATATATGATTGTTGTATAATTTAATAAAAATTATTTCACCATTATACAGGAGGTTAACCTACCCCAACCAAGGAAAATTACAAGGTAAGGGTTATTTCACAATCTCTTCATTATCCGAGGTTGTTTATACGTAATAATCTACTGGGATTTCTTTATCATCCACATCCATGTTTCTTCGAAATGTATTTCAAAACATATTTATTATTTACAAGAATATGGGTTAAAGTCATTTATACCCTTGTTTGACTTTTTATAAGAGGTTTATAAAGGAATCTTTCTGTCGTTTTCAAAACAATGTCCTTTTTAACCTTTTCGACAGAATTAAGGTAAGAATGTTTTTTAACTTATACGGCGGGTGAGGCTATTTTCCGCCGTTATAAAATCTTCAAATCTTCCCTTCCAAGCTTATAAGAATATTTTCAAAGAAAATGTTTTATTTTATATGGATCTTAAATGATTTCAGAATAAAAGGAGATATTTCTTTAAAAAGAATTTTGATTTCATCTATGTCAACATCCTTTGATGGATTTTAAGATTATTTGAAGTTGATTTATTATGATACAAAACTTCTATATTCTATTGAAGGTTTTGTGATATGTTTGACTGTGGATGTGCTATTTTTATACCATTCATAGTTTATGGTGAAAGTATTGACATTTCGTATGCTAGTTTTAATACGAATGTTTATGTTATGTTTAAACCTTTTCATATGGGAATGCATTGGACTTAATATGTGACGGGTGGAGCCTGCTATAGCTCCTCGATGCATCGGTAGGTCTCATGAGACAAACTAGTGTCTTGGCACAAGGCCTTGACAAAATCTTATTTGTAGTCTTGGCACAAGGCCTTGGCTATGTGGTTATGATAGTCTGGCATTATGCATTCTATCATTATGAAAGTGGTTATTGATTTTGCATGTGATTATTCGATTAGTAGAATATCCATGTGAATAAGTAAATGGCATTATTTCATTTTATTTATGCCATACTATGTTAAAAGTTCAATATTGAAAGGCTTTTGTTTCAGTAATGCATTGCCTTAAATGTTTATGCTTATTATGAAAGTTTCCGCTATATTGTTATCCTTACTGGGCATTTGAGCTCACCCCTTTTCTATGTTTTATTTTTCCCAGGAAGTGAAGAAGTAAATTATGAATGACCTGCAGGGATATTATGTGGGGATATGAGTGTGGATTATGAAGAAAATATGTTGTTGTAGTAGTTTTTTATTTTATGATGTAATGTAAGACTTATGAATATATCTAGTGTTTCCAAGGCTACTAAACCAATCGGTCTTTCGAGATTTGATCTTTCTTGTGATCATGCCAATGTTATGTAATAATGCACCGACTCTGGGTAACTAGGGTTGGGGCGTTACATCCACACTCATATCCACTCATACTATCCCTACAGGTCATTCATAAAATACTTCCTCACATATTGGGAAAAATAAAACATAGAAAGGGGTGAGCTCAGATGCCCAGTAAGTATAACAATATAGAGAAAAATTTCATAAATAAGCATAAACATTTAAGGAAATGTATAACTAAAACAAAAGCCTTTTAAACTTGATCATCGACTTAATATGGAAAAAATAAAATGAAATAATTCCATTCACTTATTCACATGTATATTCCACTAGTCGAATTAATGACATGCAATATCAATAACCGCTTTCATAATGATGGAATGCATAATGCCAGACTATCATACCACATAGTCAAGGCCTTGTGTCAAGAATATAAATAAGACTTTTTCAAGGCCTTTTTCCAAGACACTAGCTTGTCTCATGAGACCTACCGATGCATCAAGGATCTATAGCAGGCTCCACCCGTCACTTATTAAGTCCAATGCATTCATCATATGAACAGGTTTAAACATAACATAAACATTTGAATTAAAAATAGCATATGAAATGCCAATACTTTCTCCATAAAACATGAATGGTATAAAAATAACACATCCACAGTAAAAAAATATCACAAAACCTTCAATACTGTATGAATGTTTTGTATCATAATAAATCAACTTCCAATAAGCTTTAAATCCATCTAAGGATGTTGAAATAGATGAAATCAAAACTATTTGAGAGAAATATCTTTTTTTTAAATCATTTAAAATCCAAATATTTATAAAATAAAACAATTACTTTTAAAATATTCTTATAACATTTTAAGGGAATATTCGAGGATTTTATAATAGCGGAAAATAGCCGCACCCGCTGTATAAGTTAAAAAAAATACATTCTTATCTTAATTTTTTCGAAAAGGTTAAGAAGGACCTTGTTTGGAAAATGACGGAAATAATCTTTTATAAACTTCTTATAAAAATTCAAAAAAGGGTATAAATTACTATAACCCATAGTCTGTAAAATTGTAAGAATTATTTGAAATACATTTTTATGAAACATGGATGTGGATGATAAAGAGGTCCCGGTAGATAATTATGTATAAACAACCTCAGATAATGAAGAGATTGTGAGATAAACCCTTAACTTGTACTTTTCCTTGGTGGAGGGTATGTTAATCTCCTGCATAATGGTGCAATAATTGTTATTAAATTATACAATAATCATATACATTGATATGATATCATATATATGATCTTTTAACATTGTTGTGTTAATAATATCTTAGTATTATCGTTGTTTTGGGTGTTAACTAACTTGTTTCCTTTAATATGCTTTGTTACATAATCCATGTTTTTTATGGATAGGTTGTATCTTATTAATATACATAATGATATCAATTCCTTAAATATTATTTTTAAACATCAAATGAAAATTATTCTTGAATGGATATGATGGGGAATGAATCTCAATGCATTTGTGGAGACGGTAGTCCGTAGGTACCCACGAGCGACAATATCATTCTTTTGATATTAAAATATTATATAAATGGATGTTATATCATTTATAAATAATAATTATAATTTTATATTTATTATTTACTTAAATTACATATCATTATCATACCCATCCAAATAATAATTTTTTGAATAACAATTACACCACGACGTGGAGACGGTAAGCCGTACATACGTATGTATGGTGACATTTCATTCAAAGAATGGATAGAATACTGAATATGGCTGTAACATATTTATAATAACAGAAAAATATATATAAGATATTAGAGTTATTATTTTAGACTATAAATAACCAAGAATGAAGAATTTGAAGAAGAAAGGAACTTGAAAGAGGGTGGTGAAAACATTACCTCTTCTTCGGGTTCTTCCATTTGATTTGATCAAAAAGGCTCCTTAGGGTGGCTATATGATCAAAATAAGACCTCTAGGTTAAAGGGAGGGAAGTTGAGAGAATATTTGGGTAGGGTTTGGCCGAGTAAAAAGGCTTTGAATGTATGAATTTGAGAGAAGGGGGAGTGCCCTTTTATAAGAGGGGTGAGGGGCACCTTAGGAAAACATAAAATATTATTTTATAATAAATTCATATTCAGTTTATAATGGATCAAAAGTGAATTATTTCGAGGATAATGTGGGGATGGGTCAAAATAATTTCAACCAATATATTTTATACAGGTTTGGGTCACTATATTAACCATATCATTTTTATTTAACTCTGAGTTATATAGTTTGAAATTTACCATTTCTCTTTTTATTTTTATATTATATGTTTAATAAACTTACTATAACAAGCCAAGCGAACCCAAAGTGGTTAATTATTAATATATATAACTTTATATAAGTCATTTGGCCAAACCTTATATTTTAAGAAATATAATATCAATTAATAATATAATTTTTGTTTTAAATAATCCTTTATGTCAATTTTGACACTATTTAATAATTGATTTTTGATAATGTCCTAAAAACATTATAAATTCAAAATAAATTCATTTAATCAATACTAACAAGTAATATTAACCTATAAAATTAATTTATGGCATCAAAAATCTCATATTATAAATATTTTAACATTTATAATACCATTTATTTGATTATTTCATTAATAAGGAAAATACGGCATCATCATTTTATCATAAATAAATTTAATTGTTCAATGTATAAAAATTATAAATAAAATATCATTCTGTAGGAAATAATTTTATATTTATAATTAATATTTATAATTGAATTTATCTGAGGTATAACCCTATGTTAAAAATGTTTTAGTTATTTAACTTTTATGCTATCTCTTTTTACTCTACTTTGAACTAAATAATAATAAATGTCCTAATCTAATCCCTGTAGACCAAAGAGGTTCATATTTTATTCCTAAGGTTTTTTTGGGTCTAATTATACTTAGACAGTAGAATTAGGACATGTGTTAAGGTAATAATAATATCATTTTTACCCTTAATTACAGTATTTACTTTTAACCATGGAAAATAAACGTAAAAAGTTATTATTCACCAAAAATTATTTTTATCTTATTGAACAAAATTTTACACCTTAATATTAACCTTTCCTCTAATATTTTCGAAATTACACTCATAGAAGAGGTAAAATTATGTTTTATGTGAATTTTCAAATTCTCCTAGGAGATGGGTAAAAGACGGTGAAAAGTTCAATAAAATTTTTATATATCTAAAATTATTATAACCGGAATTCAATAAATTAAATTGAACTTATATAGGTATTATGTATATATTTTTAAGTAAAATAAATTTAAATAAATTAAATAATTATTTAAATATAAATTCGGTTTTAAACAATAACTCAGTGTTTTTCACTATTCATAAAAAATTGAAAGTTTTCAGAAAAATACCAAAAAATCACCCTAAGCTAATTTCAATATTTTGAATCCAAAAATGAATTCCAATTTGAATGATAAAATTTATAAAATTCAAAAAGTGGTTATTACTATTCTTAATGGCTAGTTTGATTTGTTGGGGTGTGTGTTAGAACTCGAAGATGCGTACAACACATGCTACTGTATTATTCAAAGAGAAACATACTTTGGAAGTTAGGGGTGTTACATTAACATACATGATATTTCAGAATTATAATTAACTACATCATGTACATATGATTTATATTTTATTTTATATTAATATAAATTTCATTTCGTGGTGAAAAACAGAATTTCCTTTTTCATGATTTATCATGATTTGAAACTACTATTTATATTGACATTTATATCATAGTTTATATTTCAATTTATATTAAATTTTATATTGTGTTGAATCTACAATTTTCATTCTATTTTATATCATCATCTAAATAAATTTTTTTACCATATTTTATATAGATGTTTAAATTTCATTATCAAATAATTAAATCTCACTTACCTTGTTGTTTACATAGTTATATATATTACATTTTATATTATTATACCTATGGATTTATTATTTGAAGTCAATTTCCTTCTTTATGCATTATCATATACCGAAATTATAGTTTATTTTCAATATGAAAAAAATTTTATTTACTTAATATACATAGTTTTTTTCAGATACATTTCTTCTCCTTTACTAAATATGCAAGCAATATCATCAAATACACACAATATGAAAGTATTTTGAGTTTTTTTAATCACATACAAGTCTTGAAGGAATGCTCTTGGATATTCTATTTCTGATCGGTGTAATAGTCCCTCTGATTATTTTATTTTTCAATATTAGTCAAGGTATCAAATTAATAATCACTACAATATTTTAATTTTTTTCTTTTTTAAATAATTTTATAAAACCTAAGAAAAATGTTAAAGAGGAAAAAAGGTATTTATTTTAATGGGGAAATAATGTCCAATATATGTTAAACCAGAATTTGTGATGTCTTTTTACCATATCTGTTAAGGTGTGAGTTACATGATGAATTTATATGTAATGAATATAGAAATGAATCCTGAAATTGTTACATGGGAACAATAATTGGTTAATTAACCTTAACATGAAATATGGGATATTGAGACCTTGGTTTACCAATGTATAAGATTGATATGATTTAAATGGTTTTATGAATGCTAAGAAAAATGTTTGAGAGTAATATGGTATTTTTTTTAAAGGGAATTCATTTCCAATGTATGTTAAACTAAAATCTTTGATGATTTATATTAACCGAGTTTGTTAAATACATAGTATGTTGACTTTAGAATTGACAGTATTTATTAAAAATACATTTCAATTTTTTTATTTTATAATATGATATATATATTCACATTTATGAATATCATAATTTTGTTTTACTCCTTATGAAATCATTATAAATATTTCAAACACAAAATTCAATTTCCAAGACACTTCTCTGGATGATATATTTCATTGATGATTAATAATTTTGTATAAGAATAATACTTCTCATATAAAATTTTGACAAAAGATTAATATTACACTTTAAATATATGTAAAATTCAAGATATAATGACTACCATCATAATTATTTTTAGTATACCTTTTGCTTGAAATTATATTAGGTTCATTACACAGTATTTCATTCTCCTAGCCTTATATATTTCAGATTGTTAACTTCTTAAGGTCTTTATCTTTATTTATGTTTACTATTTTTTGGATTTTAATTTTCCAATGCCTAATTAACTAATTATTTCTAACCTCTTATGTTACAATTACCTGTACTATTTCTAACAAATGTTTATTTCCCTACTATTCTTCTCTTCATAAATATCATTGACATATACAATTCATTAACTAATTTAGTTAAATGTGTACTCTCTATTATAAAACTCTAATTATACTTTTCTTTATTTGTTTTAAATCCATATTTTATGACTATATTTCATTAGATATATATAAAATTTAAATAAATCTCAGTGATGATCCAAAAAATCAATCATTACACTATAATGTCAAAATACCGCTATAGAATAAAATATATGTTATATAAATGTCTTCACATGTGTTCCTTTCATCTGAAGATAGTTTTTACACTTCCAACCAATACCTTCACAATCTCTATGTGAGCTCGTAAACTTTTTCCATCAAATATAGTGCTTGTTTAATCATATTCAATTCAAAATGGGAAACTATTTTTTGAAAGAATGTGTTTTACTCTATTTATTGCACAAGTGGAGTTTGGATATGAAAATAAAGATGTCTTTAAGAGAACACCATAAGTGGTCAAGCATTCTAAATGTATATCACATGTGTGTCTTACTAATGATACATGTACATGAAACCATATTTCATATAAATCAAAAATAAATGTGATGTAATGATGCTAAAATGATGTTTAATGACTTGGTACATATTAACACACTTTTTCAATCATATAGGACATGTAGGAAATTCTCAAAGTGATATTCTCAACACCACATCACCAAATAGGGTGATTTTTCTTATAAATATCTATTCCTTGATGTGTGAGAAATATTATGCCACATGGAAACACTTTATTCTTCTTCTCATTAAGTTGGATACACCATTCCTTTATTCTTTATTCAAGAAAACCTTGTGGAAATCATTACATGGCCATATTATTCTCATGGAATGTGGTGAAATTACATTAATTTTTCTCATTCACATCTTTAATCATGAATTCATGCAAACTTATTCAAGCATATATTTTTTAAATCAATACCCAACAAAATTACCAATTAATATAATATATGTCAAATAAAATTATTAATATTTAGCATGGTTGATTACCTATTAAAATATTCACACAATGATGTTTTTTGAAATATTATATGTTAATACGGTTTTAATTCCTCTTGGATTTATGTTGGAGAAAACACAACCTAGATACATCATAATCAGATATTGCTATTATTTGTAAAAATATAGATGTTTCAAAATCATGCCCAAGATAAAGGTGAGCTCATAAACTCTAGGGATCTTTCTTATAGGGATAAAATTGATTCTTCAAACTCTGATTATTCTTTGGTTGTTCATCATTATTAGAATCATTTTAACATTCTCAACGGTGATAATGACGTGACAGTTACTTAATCTATAGTTTGCTGGAAAGGGTACAATGATTTATTCACACTAAAAAAATTTAAATGTTACATATTCCTCCTAACCTCTAGGTAACAAAACTAATATTTATTTTTTTGTTAAAATAATAATCAATTAAATAAGTTTATCTGAGACTAAGATTATAAACTTGTCATAGTGAATTGATGTTCTTAAAAATGTTCAATTTACCCCTTTGATAAATAGTACTAAAATAAAACATAGTGGACACAATGTATTTTTTACAATTTCATCTCCAAATTTATAAGGAAAAATAATTATTTTTCATTGAAGCTACATATAAAATTTTAACCACTTATTTTGTATATAAAATTATAAATGGTTGGATTTGATCCTAATACCCATAGAATAATAATGAAATCCTACAAGTTTATTGAATAACCTTGTTATGATTAAATAATCCCTCCAATTTTCTTCAAGATGTGGTATACCATAGGTTACTGAGGAATCTATTCATGAATATATTTTAGATATTCACCCACCAACATATGGTGTTCCCCCTATAAAAACAAATTTTTAATTATTTCATTAATTTGTAATCATCAACCCCTTTCATGGAATCCATAGATAAATTTACAAACAAAATAACAACATCTTGAAATGAATATAATTTAAGATTTTAACTATCTTTATACTCAATTAATCTCTAATTATCCTTTGGTGACATTTAGTTGATCAGGATATCATTATATCACTTATACTATTTTTCTATATTGAAAAAATTCTTATTCTTTCTCTTCAATTTTATGTTCATGAATCATCATGTACAATACATCTTAGATATCTTATTTTTTTGAATTATATATCAGACCATAAATATTTTAATGTTATTTACTTTTATATCTCAAAATTTTATTTGATGCTCCTAGTCAAATAGTGATCCATTGAATAATATATTCCTTTATTCTCCATGAACATTATTATCTAAATTTTTTTTGATTTTATATAATAATTAAATCCCATGTTTCAAAAAAATTTCACCCATACATAGAATTTAATATTATGAATTAACTATTATGTTTCAGTAGATAAACAATCATATGAGTTCTAAATAAATCATCTATTTCTTACACACCTTTTGAATTAAAGTTAATCAAATTGAATAATTATCATTTAAATATTTTCAAAATGTATTCACCCCAAACCTAGTGAGAGTAAATTCTTGTTCACTATTATAAAGATTTTTAAAAACTATTATACAAAATTATTAAATTGCAATATATGCAGTTCAATATCCACTTATCTATTATGAATGGTTCAAAAAACTCATCTCACTACTATAAAACATTGTAAAATTATATTCTACCATCACTAATAGTTTAGAAACTTCATCTTAACATCACTCAATTTTTTGAGAACATTATTCTCCATAGTAAACATTTGGAATCACCAACATCATTCAGTTATAATATATTTAGACTAATTTATTGGTAACTCAATAATCTTTTAAGAATCACTATATAAAATTTGTATGTTTTAATTAATTAAATGTTTTATCATTTATATGAATTTGGTTTCTAAGTATTCTTCACTCCTTCCACCGATTTAGGTACATATTCCAATGAAGATATTGATTCACATTATGATAATTATTTTGGTAGTGTGATATTATTTGATAATGATGTTGGTGTTTTTTTGAAGATTATGAGGTTTGTGATGGTTTTGGTGATATAGATATTGAGGTAAATTTCTAATGTAAATTTTATTCTTGGTTTATAAATTTATTTTTATCATTTTTTCTATTATGAAGATATTGATATTGAAATTTTGTATTTTTTATCATGAAGATAGTTTAAATTATTGTGATATATATTTTATTTTGTTTGAGTTATATTTTGAGTTTCAAGGGAGGTGTTTTTTTGGTATATGAAGGATATGATTGCTTATATAAGCTACAAAAGTTGTGGAAGCTGGTTGGGTTTAAGTGCAATTGGGTAGAAAATATTTATGGTATTTAGAAGATAAATTCATGATTTAATATGTGACTGTAGCTTCAAATTTCCATAGTTTAACTAGGGATATATCTAAAAATATTCAAGTATAAAATTGTACCATAAGATTTCAATTTACATGGTTATTAATCAGTGTTATAGGGTCCAATTTCAATGGTTTTAACTATAGTATTAGGGACCAATATCCACAGTTTAACCGTGGTTTTATGTATAAAATTTACACAGTTAAAATGAGGGTTATAGCCACCAATTGCCATAGTTTTTATAATAAACCACGATAAACATACATGGATATTAAACCATTTTAGATGAATATTTAGTACATTACAAAAATAAATGCTAGAGGACTGTAAAAGTTTAGTGTCTTTGGAAACACGAAACAAAATATTTTATCCCAGTGAAAGGTCATCAACATCTTATATAAATATCCCAACCTTTATTACATCTACATAAAACCTTTCTTCATAACCCGGGGAAGAAAATTTAAGAAGGAGGGAGCTCAAATGCTCTGTAAGGGTAAATAAGGGATATATGTAAACATAACTGTGAACATAAAGGTATGAGAATGTAATCGTGAAAATATAAGATCATACCCTAAATTTAAAAGATCATATACATTAATCATGTCATAAAGAATAGTAGTTCATACGACATGAATCATAAGGAAATAAATAACATAATCCATTAAAGCATAACATAGTAATAAAACATATAATTATGGAAGACACATAAATATATAATATTGTGAACATGTATATGTAGAAATAGGATTAATCATTAGGTTAAGGAGATGAGATCAGGCCCTCACATAAACATATAGACATGAAACCAGGTTCATGCATAACATTGTGAACATGTAATCAGGTTAACACATAGTAGTCATGGCATTGCTGCCAAGGAAATCGGGGAATTATGGGTTCACTCCTCAAACCATCTTGGTAGTCATGGTTCACTCCAATGGTAATATTAGTAGCATGAGTTCACTCATACCATCTTCATAGTAATGGTTCATTCCCATGGCCATATTAGTGTCATGAACACCCTCCTCATCTCATCTTGGTAGTCATGGTTCACTCCCATGGCCATCTTAGTAGCATGAGTCCACTCATCATACCATCTTGATAGTCAAGGTTCACTCCCATGGCCGTATTAGTTGCAAGATTTTACTACACATAGTAACTTGGTAATCATGATTCACTCCCATGTCCATCTCAGTATCATGAGTTAACTCTTCACACCATCTTCGTAGTCATGTTTTACTCCCATGGGTATCATAGAAGTCAAGTTTTACTCTGAAGACCATATTAGTCTATATCATGCTATATAAATCATTTCCCAATGTATTGGAGGTATATATAGGTCTCAACTGTCTCATAATGAAATTATACATATATGTTCGACAAGATCCAAAATAATCATATCAAAACCCATGAAATAAATTGGGTATTATAAACATGTAATCATATAATAACTTATGTAAAAATACAGGTTTCATAATCATTTCATTAAACACATAACCCATGAAAATAAGAATATTTCAAAAGCATATAACCAGTGATAGGGAAATAGTTTTTATAAAGACCATGACATTAAGCATAACCCAATCATAGAAATAATATAAACAGAACATTTAGATCAATTCCTAAAAGGTAATGAGTAACATAAATTAATTTCGTATTATATGGAAAGTAATTTTGAAATATCCTTTAAAAAAATTTCTCGAGGAAAATATCTTTTCTTCTTTCCAAAATGATTTTTAATACATAAAATAATTTGAAATTAATTTTCTTAGAAAAAAACTTGAAAATTTATAAAGAAGAATTGATGTCATTTTGAAAACATTTAAAATATTCTTCAAAACATTTTAAAATCCTTTTTCTTAGAAAAAACTTTGAAAACTTGTTAATAATTATTGATAATGTTTACAAAACCATTTCATTGAAAATAATTTTAATGCATATAAATAAGGATTGAAAACATTTTGGAAACTTCTTTCCTTTAAAACATGTAAAATAATATTGAAATCATTTTGAAACCCATTTTCCTTGAAAACTTATAAAATAATATTTAAAAAAATTTGAAACCCATTTTCTTTGATAACGTATAAAGAAAACATGAAATCATTAAAAATAATTTTTAAAACATAAATCATTTTTGAAATCATTTTTCATTGAAAACAATTTAAAAAAATTATTGAATATCTAGAATATTATTTGAATATTTTCTTTTAAAAATAATAACATTATCATCTTGTATACGAATATTCAAGGGAATGATGATGGGTAAATCCATACATGCTATATGAGGTGAAAATAATATTCCATTTTATATGTTAAAATAGTTAGAAATATCCCTCATTCAGAAATAGACAAGAATATTCTTTTTTAAACATTGTTAAAAGAAAAAAGGGTAAAAATTTCTTTTAATGATCATAGGATATTAGTATAATATTATTCGAAACCCTTTTTAGAAAACATGGTTTTAATAGAATAAGGATTTACGACATAAGAGTGAAATGATGTTACTAATACATGAATATACCATTAAATAAAAAAGGATATGTAAAATCATGATCATTCTTGGGATATGGATCATAATATTTCATCAAAGGAAGCATAAACATAAACAATCTAGAAAAGTGATGAGATTGTCTCAATAAGCTCTTATAACTTGGTAACGTAGGATCATACTCTACATGTAGGAAATAGAAATTTAATTAAGAGTTATATAAAATGAAAATAATAAGATTCATGATATATAATTTAAAATGTAATTATATATACCTTGAAAAAAATATTTAGGTTCATAACAAAACATGATTCTCAAAGAAGGTTAATTGAGACAAAACTATTTTACCGATTTGGTATATTTTTAAACATAAACCCCATTAAATAAATTTCATAGAATTTATATATATTAAATAAAAATATATTAAATTATAATAAACATTAAACACATCCATGTCCAATATACACATCATACAAAAGGAGTGGGTGGTGAATAAAGTATGTATCTCAAGGAAATAAAAAGTGACATGAAATCCCCTTAACATGTGTCTTGACTCTCACCATGCTCATTAAAAGTACCTTTATAATAAATATAAATTTATTATAAAGATTTTAAATAATTATACTCTTATATCTAATACCATATATTGTTTTATTGTGGCCTTATATTTCCCACTTGTTAACCATCCTATGTTAAGGTTTCACTTCGGGTAATATTCGCTTGGTCTATCGTAAGTTTCTTAATTTATTATATTGTTGGTCATTATAATTATATCATGATTCCAGAATGTAAATAATGATATAAATATCATTCATATATATTATATTTTTGTTATAACAATTTATAGAATATATAAGTACAAAACAGAATACATTGTTCATGGAGAAGGTAGGTCATACGTATGGATGAACACTATTTTGGTTTAATTCCCATGTTGAGTGAAAGTAAGTAATATATATATTTCATTATTATAGTATATTTATGGTATCATATATATCATATATATTCACTAAAACCATCCTTAATACAATCCATGTATTGTATGAATGAATCATATCGCTTTGAGGGGGTGGTAGTCCACTCTTCCCAAAAAGTAATTATCGTATTTACATAAAATGTAAAGCATACAGGTGTGTTCTAAATAAAATTTACATAAGAATAAATAAATTATAAATATAATATATATAATATATAAATATAATTTCATCATAATTTCCACCATGATAGGTGGTAATTGAAGAATTAACAATCCTCATTTTTTGAGGTAGTAATTCACCGTACATAGAAACAATATGTTTTTTACCCATTAGATGGAGGTTTGTGTAAGTTTAATTAGAACATTTAGCATAAAATTATCATATTATACAGATTATAATGGGTTTTTATACAATAATTGAAAAAATAAAGTGTAGTTGTGGAGAATGAAATTAAAAGAATGAAGCTTGAGAGAACGTGTTGCCTCTTAATCGGGAAAATCCTTTTGGTTTATCCCAAAAGGCTAACATGGATTTACATTTTTTTAAATGGGGTTTCATTGAAGAATATAGGTATGTTGGGAATTTTATTGTGTATGACTTTCCTAGATATATGTTTTTTGAGAGTTGTTGGGAAGTGGTGGTGGTGGTGGCCCTTTATTGGAAAGGAAAAGGACTCACATGGAATTTTTAGAAGCAATTTAGGTATACACATGTTATTAACTAAATAAAGTCTTAATAGAACAAAAAAACTCAATAATGGATGGTTTATATCCTAAATATGGACATATAATGGGTTTAGGACAAGTGTATAGGTCATTTGGCCCCATAAATGTATGGTTTAGTCCCTAATTATGCTTACTTTGGCCTTAATTGATGTGATTAATTTTAATAACTTTTACTAATCATTTAGGGAAAATATTAACTTGGAATTATTAGACTCTACATGTAATACAAAATAAAATTGTTTATAGAGGATTTCTTAAATTCAATTTGTAGAAGCGGAAAAATTATGATTAATGATAATCTCGCAGACAGAACGAAATTACAGGTTTTTAAAGTAGAAAGAAGTTCAAAAGTTTATTAAGTTTTAATATTCAATTTTAAAGTGAAATTTATTCTAATGACCTAAATTTTATTAATATATTTAATATTGATCTAATTTTACCTTAGAAAAATTTTATAAAATAATTTAACATTAATAATTAATTAAACAAATATGCAGTTTTTAACTAAAAAGAAACATTTTTCACGGTTCATCAAAAATTGATGTTTCTAAGAAAAATTACAAAAACATAACCCTTGGGTAATTTATAAATTGGGAATTCAAAAATGATTTCTAAATTATCAAGTTAAATTTCTAAATGTGTTTAAAATTAATTTTATTATTTTTCACAGAACATTAAAAGCTATTCATTTGAGAAAATAGTATTTTAAGACATATAACGACATTACCAAAAATTATATCTTTCAATTGAGATATGTTTTATTTCTATAAAAAAATTATCAAAATAATTTGAAAGTAATTATCACTATTCATTTTACTATGTTTAACATCTAGTTTATAATTGTCTAGATTAAATAATTATATCATTAAAATGATGTTTCCTATAAACATTAGTGTTTCATGTAAAGTATTCCAAGTCGATGTTGCATGTAACGTACATGGATTCAGTGTTACATGTGATGTACACCAAGTGAGTGTTACAAGTATCACAAGCCAATTCAGTATTGTGTGAATAGAATGTTTGAATTAGTGTTTTAATATATATATATATATAACGAACTATTTTTAGTGTCACATGAAATGAAAAATATCAAAAATATAAATTAATTTGAAAAATAATAATTCACAAAATATCATGGTGTTACAGTTTTAACCATGGTATAGACAATAATTTCTATAGTAAAACTTTTTTGATACATAGCCTACTGCTGGAGTTCCAATTGTGGTTATACATGGCCAACTACTATAGTTTAAACCGTGGAAGCTGAAAACCCATACTAAAATGAATTTATCATCCATAGTTTGGGAAACCATGGCTAAAACCTATTTCTACGGTTTTTAGCCTACCAACACTATTCCAAACCATGGTTGTAAGAAATGTTTCTAGTTGTGAATGTACCTTATTTGTCGATGCATTATTAATATATATATTGAGTACATATTAACTTCTATGTGTTAGAGTTTTCTATATATGACTATGATAAATATCAAATTATTGGATAAGAAAATATAGATCTAATAGAGGATATGAATTGTTTATCAATTGTATTGAGTGTGGTGAAAAAAAATCTGGTTCAATATAGACATATTATTCAACCTGTTCAGATATGATGGTGACACTATGGTATAAAGAAGAGAACCTATGAATGAGTTTCCAATAGAAGAGTGTAATAAGAAATTATTATTTTAGTTTCATTTACTTTCATAATTTTAATGTCAAATTGTATCTATGATTTTCTTTTTGGGGTTCTAAATGAGGTGGAGGCATCTATTTCATATTTTTTTCATTTGTTTTTTTATTCTTATCCTGTAACTATAGTTGATATATTTTGTAGATAGAATTTTATGAAGGTGGTTCTATTTTGGGGAATCATGTATTGTAAGAGAGTGTGAATTCTCACTTGTTTAAATTTTGGTATTTTGTGATTGAAGTTTAAGATTTTTTTATGATGTCATTCTTTAGGTGGAAAGATTATAGTGACTCTAAAATTCTATTTTGGGTTCTTATGACGTTTTAGAGGTGTGTTTTGGTTATTTTTTAAATGAGTGGTGATATTTTCATTCTCAAATTATATATGATTATATAATTGTATAGGGTTCCATTGATATCATTATAGGGTTTTTACCTAGGGTTTTATTTTGGTGTCAATTAGAGATGAATGTTTTTTTGAATAAAATTGGGGTTATCTTTATTTATTTAAATATTTATTCATTTAAACAATTTTTCAAGATTAATAATTATTATATTATTTTAATTTTGTGGTCGAAAATGGAATTAGTTGAAGTAGAATAATCCTATTATCAAATGCATTTGGTGTTATCTAGTAAGAGTGGGCTGTGATTAGTCATAAAAATTAAGGGTTTTAATAAGGGAAAACTATGAGGGGAATTCATGATTGATGTGAATGTAGAAAAAGCATCTGGTGGGTGAATAACCATTAAGGTATTTTTTGGATTCAATGTATCATTATACAATTGTGATATATGTAAACATCATGACCGATGAAATATTTCCATAAAATATTGAAATAGATGGCCCAAAACCTAGAGAGTAATTCTACATGTAAATTTTATAATTAATTTAATCAGACCTAAAGAAAGATTACCTTGTCCTTGGTTCTTTATTTTATGAATATTTTTATCATCCAAACACCTTTTTGGATTATCGTCATTGGGTTGGGATCACCCAAAGTAGAGCCTCACTAGTGGTGATACACACATGGTCCTTTGATCTCAAAAAAACACTAATGGAATGTCAGGTGTAAATGCCATGGATTAATTGTCTTGTGTTATTAATCTTCATTAATTCATGTTATTTATGGCTTCAAGGATTATCTATTGTTATTCTCATTCTTTAGAGTATGAGATAATGAGGAATATTGAGAGAAAAATCATTTTGGAGAATGATTCAAAAATCTTGATTAAAACTAAATAATAGAAATAGAAATCTATTTATAAAGTTATGGTTTCAGTTAAAATAGTAATTAATTGCACAATGAACCTTTAATAATATAATAAACCTTATTTGACAACATTCCATATAATAAAAATTATATTATTATTATTATTTTATGGTGTGTGTTATATGGGTCAATGATAAATATTATTTTACCAACAAGAAAATTAATATTTATCACTAGATGCGATCTTACCCCGCTCATCTTTCTCAGCATTTATTGATACCCAAATAAATATTTGTTCATAAATAAATATTTTATTCATAACCTGGTTATTAAATATTTATTAAATATTCTATAAATAAAATAAATATTCATTTCACAATTTGGTGAATAAATATTTATTAATTATTTACATAATTAAATAAATTATTTTTTAATGAATAAATAATCATTTATTACCTTATGAATATCTATGATCAATAAATATGGAATAAATTATTCATATTTCATGATAATAATGTTTATTCTAATAAAGAAATTCAAATTTAATTTAATTAAGATCAACAAAAACTCTTAATGTGTGACCCTCTAGGTTTTATTCTTGTTGGTATTAGGCGGGCTTTCTTAATGTTTATTATTACAGTCAAGAAAAGAGTAAATAAAACTTTGATAAAGAAGTTTATCTCACAATGATTTCAACTTCACATGAATTCTTACTATGTAATATAATCAGTTTTACTAGTATCATGTCAAGACGGTTTCACACTCATGTCACCAACCTATGCTCAGGATACGTGTTTCATTGGCTATATAATATAAACTCAGCAATACACATTGAGCATAGAATTTATTGCGACAGTTCCATTTCAATCAAAGGTTCGAGAAAATAACTTACATTAATATAGAAGTGATAAATCTTTTCTTGACTGATTAATTAATTAAATTTCATTTAGGACACACCCAACATACCCTACTTCCCACAAATATATGGAGACACATTTTTGACCAATACATCAAATTATGAGATTAATGAAAAGCATTAATAATAATCCTAAATTCTAAGTACCATTATAGATGTTTGTATATTGTAATATCTAATGAAACATAAATATATGAAATTTATATAGGGGTTTTATTTTCATAATATCTTGTCTTGAATATTTCTAACTACAGACTTCATGAGAAGAAGTCTCATCTTCTTAAGATCAGTCACACCTAACTGTATGCATTATTAATGTCCCATAATTGTATTTTATCTAATTGTAAAACTATATTTAAGAATATCATCATGGAAATTTAAGGACCTCATCATAGTGGGGAACAATTATGACCTTATCAATGTGAAATATTCTCTAGGGAATTATTACATTAAATTCATACAGAGCAATGAAAAATATGTAATAAGATGTTTTATTAATAATAAATATTAGAATATACAGGTAATATAATGTATAAAATGTTTTTTCTAGAACACCAAATCCAACAGACTCCTAATTGGACTAGAGAAATCTTTTTATGAATTTGAGTATACATGAACTCACATGAGGATCATGTTTCTATTGAGTTAAGGATTTAGTCAAGGGATCCTCCATGTTGCCTTCCATGGATATTCTTCTTATTGAAACTTCACCTCTTTGAGAAAAATACCTCAAGAGATTATACATCTAAAATAAGTTATTCAATCACTTATGTGACCTCAAATCCCTTATAATGTCCACTACTATAGTATTATCACAACAGAGTGTGATAATATCTTTATTTATAGCTACCACATCAAAATATTGGATGACGTTTTTATCGAAACTACATTTTAACTTCCTTAGAAACCAGTATTTACATAAACTCAGCTATATAATCTATCACAATGTCTTTATTTAATCTCTTCTAGATCACAACACCTCCACTAAGAGTGAATATGTATCCCTTAAATGATTTCATATCACCTTGATTTTGTTGTAAACTAGCTTCTATATATCCTTTGATAACTAATCCTCATATACTTCATAAACCAAGAACATATCCTCAGTACAACATAGATAATTAAGGATGTTCTTGAATTCCAATGGTGTCACATGGTCCATCTTGATATATTCATTATATACATAATGTGTATGTGATATATATCATAGTACATATCATAACATACATGACTTGACCTATTGCTGACACATATCGAATCCTTTCCATCCCTTTTCTTTTCTCATGTGTCTGAGGAAATATTTTCTTGGTAAGATGAATACTATGTGACATTGGTAATAATCCCCTCTCGAATTATTCCATAATAAATATCTTCATTAACTTTTCAAAATATATACCTTGAATTAGATCAAGCAACCTCTTGGATCAATCATAATGGATCTTGATCCTAACAATATATATTGTTTCTCTTAATTCCTTTATAGAGAATCAATTATTTAACCAAGATTTAACAGACTATAAGACTGATTTCAAATTTCCAATAAGTGTTATGTCATAAAATATAAAATATTAATAAAATGAATGCACTCCCACGCAATCATTTATAGACACATGGATCCCATTCATTATTTATGAAACCAAATTCTAGTATGGATTCATCAAATCAAATGTTCCAGGACTTGGATTCTTTGTTTAATATATAAATGGATCTTTACAATTTTTGTACCGTGTTGGAATTATTTGGAGTTGCAAACTCTTCAGGTTGTGTCATATAGACATCCTCCTAAAATATCACATTAATGAAAGTTGTTTTTACATCTAGTTTCCAAATCTCATAGTCATGGTAAACTATAATGGAAAGTATAATTTTAATGGATTTTATCATAGAAACCCGTGAAAAGGATTCATTGTAGATTGTGTATTGATGTTGTTGGAACTTGTTTGAAACCTTTTATGACTTATGAGTATTAAATTGTCTATCTATGTCCAATTTTAACTTGAATAACCATTTACAAAAAATGGGATCTACATCCATTCGAGGATCTACCAAAATACAAAATTGGTTTTGGTATATAGAATCCATTTCAAAATTCATACATTCTTACCACTTGGAAACATTTATGATGCTTACTTCTTACTTGAAGGTTACAGGATCACTATTATCAACTAATAATGATTTCCCATCCATGATGACTAGGAAACTTTATCTTCCACGTTATCTAACCTCTTTTATACTCACACGTAGTATTGCATCCCTGTAACTTATTTTTTCTAGGTACTTTGTGGAGTTTTTTCCTATTCCAACTCTAGTGTACGTTGAACCTCGATTTCATAAAATTATTTCTCATTTCACTATATCTTTTATAGATGTTTTCCATATCATGAAATATGAATATATTTCCTCAATTACCTTTTTCTAAAAGGACTTATAGGTAATATCTAATTATTTCTATGGGGTATCTTATAAATATACACTTTATTCCTTGGTTAATGTTTTGTTTTCTAAATAGGCCTTAAAAATTTATTCACATCCACACACATGTAAGTATGAAAATATGAGTTTCTTTCCACTCAAAAAATTCTATGTAGTACAATATTCAACTTACCTTATCACTTAGTTTTTTATTTGTGTTGTTGTTTATGATGTGTATTGGAAAAATGATAATGGAGGACTTGTATTACTCATCATTGGTCTCACCATGTCTAATAATTCATGGTTCTTCTTTTCGATCACATCATTCCACTGAGGTGTATACGGAGAAGTGATTTGGGAAATAATCCAAAACTCTTATAAGTGATTAATGAAGTAATAGTCAAGATATTCCCCACCACAATCTGAGAATTATTTATTAATATTATTACCTAACTAGTTTCCAAATTCATTCTAGAATTCTTTTAATTTATAAAAATAATAAAAATTATACCTCATCAAGTAGAAATATTCATATTTACATAAATAATCAGTAAAATTCATGAAATTTGAGTACCCACCACTTTCTTAAATTGGAAATGGTATACACACATTGATATAAATTAATTCACGAAGTTTCATAGAAATTTCATATTTTACACTAAATCAAAATTTATTTATTTTTCCTTATAAACTCCAGTTACATGCACCAAGAATTTTTAGTTTTAAGGAATCTAAATATCCATCTTGAAGTAATTTTGTTAAAATGATTTTTTGTTTAATTACATACCTAATTATTCTATAGTTAGGAGTGGTATGATTCATATGAAGTAGTTTCCTTATCAATTACCATTATTTGTTTTGGGTAATCCAATACATAAACAACATTTTTAAATATACCTTACTATAAAAAGAGTTATCTTTATTAAAGAAGCATAATTTTTTATGAACTTCAAAATAAATCCATCTGTATCAAGTACAGATAAAAAAATAACATTTTTGGTAATAGATGAGACATAATAAAAATATTTTAAAATCAAGATCATTTTCGTTGTACATTTAAGATGATTTTCCCCAATAGCCACAGTAGTAAGTCTAGATCTATTGGATATTCATAAAACTAACTCCCCTAATTCAATATCCTAGAATATAATTGGTCCATATGTTTGAATACATATGTTACCAGCACATAATATATCTAATTCCTAATTTTTAGAAACATTTAGATTCCACTTGATTAAAAAAGTACATGATGTTAGTTGTTTTTTCGTTAACTAGAGCATTTTTTCTTCTAGACGACCTTCTTCAAAACATGGGATATAGATAACATCATATTTTATTTTTCTATTGATCATTCCTCTTATAAGGGCATTACTAAGAATCTTTAGATTTATAGATCTTTTTTTGGTCTTTTATTATGTTCACCAAAAGGATATAATTGTTTTTTCTCTTCATCTCTTTATCAACATGGTGAAGAAATGTGAGAAGATATAAAAGAGAATTATGTATTTTTTCATATTATTATATACAATAAAACTACATAATATATAATTAATTGATTCAATAATTATATTGGTGCTCATTTATTTAGGAAATATAAATCCTAAAACCTATTCACACTAAATTTAGCCAATGCGTTTCACTATGTGAATCCTAGCAAACACACCTTCTCCAAGATTACTTAGAATGAGTTCCATGGATATATCAAACTATTCCAATATATATCTCTACTAATGTAGATCACAATGATCTGGGATCATTCTATAAGAATCCACAACCTCATGTGACTTCATGACTTCATTAGACATAGATTGAAGCATTGAAACTAAATTTTTACCACATCACTGAAGTGTTTATTAGAAACATCATACTCTATATAACTCATATCCTTTTTAGGAGAATCAGGTAGTGTTGATTCTATCATATAAGATTTCCATTCAAGGAGAAACATAACACATAGGCTTCTAAACCATTCAAGGAAGTTACTACCAGTAAAGATATCATTTTTATCTAAGATTGATCATAAGTATAGTGTGGATAAAAACATAACATTTTTCTACAATTTTATAAGATCATAATATTATTATTTGAATTGATTAAAATATATATGATAAATAGTGAACTTAATTTTATTAAGTATCCAACTATTTTATCATGTTCCAATAGACCTCACCATTAGACTCAGAATTTCTTGTTTCATTGGATATTTTAGAGTAAAAGATCCATATTTCCCTTAAAATCACCCAAGTGAGGTCTCAGATAATTAATCAAATGTATTTATATAGTTAGGTCTATACAAACGTTGAGATTATAGCTTCTTGATCCATTGACTAGACTCCCAAATCTAGATACCCTTACATGTATTTCCTCAGCTCTTGCCTCTAAGTTATATAAAGTCAAGCGAGGTATAATTATCATGATATAAATTAGTTAATTCAACATAAAACATTATTTCAAACTTTGTGAAAAAAGTATGTGTCCCAATTTGGTTTGGTCTAACACTTAGTTCCATGGTTTTCATTATAAATAAAGTAATGGAAGGCTATGTCTGACCTAAAATTATGTTGAGGTATTTCATTTATTTTTTGTAAAATTTTATTATTTTATCATTTATATGTATAGTTGATATTAAGAGAATTTTACTTATGTGATTATCCATGTTTTAATAAAAAATTATACATAATCCATTTATATAAATTTTGTCTTCTCATATAAGTCTATTTATTTATATGATCATATTCTTACATCAATAAAATTAATAATTTATACGATAGATATAAATAAATATATGACCTGATCATGAGATTACCTAATAATTGATTTATTGAGTTGATAATAAATTAACATATGAACCTAGGGGAGAAATACTTATATTGGTATTGTAATGAGTTGTATCATTCCACATGTCCACCTATGTATCACTTGAGTTAGTTTCGTCTTAGTTCCATATTAAAACGACTCCATCCACCTTTGGATATTCCTTTTATTACATATGATTATAATGAACAAGCAAGTGAGGGGAACTAAAATATTGGTTAAGGGTAATTACATAAACAACCTTGGACACATAGTCACTGTATAATAATAGAGGGAGGGGTGACTTGTGGGGTTTCAAGCATAATTTAATAATCAATAATTGAAAAACAAATAAATTAAATTAAATTAAATTAAATTAACATATACATTGGTCTGGTCAAAGCTTATGAATAGTAACACACACGCAATGAATAAAAAAAGGTACATTGGCTAACATTCACTTCAGTTAGTTATATATTATTAAGATAAACATGAATGTATTAAATAATTAATTAATTATTTTTATCCTAATGACCATAAAAAGTCTCTAGGATATACCAATTATTAATTAATTAATCATAAATAAAATGGTGTGTCCAATAATAACATATAACAATAGTAAATTAGTTCACTAGTTTTTAATTATTCAAAACCATTATTACATAGTCAAATAGTTCTAATGTGAATAGTGTAATTTGGTTTTAATACTACAATTAATTATTTTAATGTAATTTAATTCTTTAATTTATCTGGATACTACATAGTGTATTCTTATGATCCGCAGATCATGTTCCTAGATTTCGGTGTATTTAGGCTAAACACCTGGGTATTCAATGTGTATCTTGGCCAGATATATGACATGTACCAACCAGCTACACATCATTTATTTAATTTTTTCATCTTTCTATATAACTCACTGATTGACTCAACATCTTCTTCAAATATGGAACCATATGATGTTTAATTTTTCTACACACCATGTTTTCTGCTAACCATGTATTTTTTCAACACACAGAATGAATCGATGTGTTCTTATTATAGAGAAATTAATGAGTGACATGTCCTGTACATTGGAGAAACACCATGTGTTTAATTAATTTTAAAGGTTGTCAATATCACATGATTATGAAAATTTTATTTTACCACCTGGTTAGCATGAATTTCTCCACTAAACCATATAGACAACATGAAATTTCTGCAAGCTACATGTCATGTGTTTCTTTGGCGATGTCTACATATGGTGTGTAACTAATACACCACATACAATAACTAATTGGAATGTCATGTATCTCATAAAACATCTAGGTGATGTGAACTTGGGTATACAACATTTACTTTGGTGACATGATGTGTAAAACAATCTACCTATCAAAAATATTGGGGACCAACTGATTGCATATTTGACTATCCTTTATTTATTCATAGTCTTTAATAAATTTTGAATATTTATCAAAGAAATTTAAAATTAAAAAATAGTTAATTAAACTTTGAATTAAATAAAAATTAATCTGGAAATGAATGATCTAACCACTATTTCATAGAATAGATCAACAAAAAAATATATAATTATAAATTTAAACGTGAACTCTCTAATACAACTTGAATGATCTAAATGTAGTTGAAACATCATGAGGGTGAATAACCATTAAGGTTTTTTGAAGATTTAATATATTATCCACTAATTTTTTAAGATGTAAATATCATGACTAATGAAATTTTTCCATTGAATATTTATAATCTAGAACCCATAGAGTATTATAGGCATGTTAAATTGGTAATTAATTTAATGTGATCTTAAGAAATATTACCCCATATTAGGATATTTCTTTTATGGAATAATAGATCATCTAAAACCCTTTTTATATTTATATCATTGCATAGAGAGGAACCATTGTAGGGGCCCTATAGCAGTGATCCACAAGTGTTCCTTGATCTCCAAACAATACCAATGGAATATAGAGTGCTTGTGTGGATGATCTACAAAGACACCAACCCTAGTAACCCAAATTTAGGGGTTAATTATTTACATTGAAACTAGATATAATCAATCTTACCCCAAAAGACCGAATAGTTTAGTAGTCTTGGGAAATAAGACACAGACTTGAATCTCACATAAATTTGAAAAAATAAAAACAATAAAGTATTTTCTTTTATAACATCATTATTCTCTCTAGATTATCATTGGATATTAATCATATTACAATTCATAATATCAAGGTGAATGCAAGAAAAATAAAGGGTGATCTTATATGCATAGTAAATGATGTGTATAGTGGAATCTATCTTGAATAAATAATCTATAATATATATGAAATTGTAAAAGAATGGAGAAATTTTCCATTTAATTAATAACATGATCACTAAAAAAATTAAAGGAATAAATTATGATCAAATGATTCCATATAAATAATCACATGAGCATGAAAATGATCCATGAATATATTTTAAAATAATAACATAGACATAAATAAATGATTTCATAATGATGGAATACATAATTTTGAACATATGAAAATTATCATTGAGTCCTTCTATTAAGACAATTTAAAATATGAGTAGTTATACACCAAAAACTAATTTAATAGGTTAACCAATGGGGTTGTCTCATGAGACCGACTGATGCATCAAGGGTCTATGTGTCACGAACTAGCGTGGGTACCCTAATAACTAGACACCCGAACTGACACTGTCATACTCCAAGGGAATTACAGATCCCTATGGGTTGGTGACTAGCACCTAAAATCATGAAAAATGAGAATGGGAAATATTTTTCCACAAAAATTTTGGATGTAAAAGAATCAAGTTAGTATGCAAAAAAACAAGAGGCTCCACTAGGAGTAGTGTCCTATAAATCAAACATGAATAACAACCCAAGGTACTAAACTAAGGTATCATAAAATAGAATGAAAAAATATCCAAGTCCTAATGGAAATAACTCTCCACGTCCACATATCAACATCTAAAACCACCTCTAATTGGGGCTTTACCCCTGCTTGAACTTGGAAGAAGATAATCTACAAACACTTGAATGTGTGAGTAAAGTGTGAGCTAAAACTCCCAATGGGATCTAACCAAGGATTCCATAATATATCCCAATATTAAATTAACCTTAAAGATATTTCAATGTAAAATAAATAGGTTTGATGGTTCAAAATAATAATTAAAACAATTCATGTTTACAATACAAATGATATAGGCACTCTTAAACAAAATCTTTATATTTCAATTGATGGAATATTTATAAAGCAATAGGTCCTTTCACAAATGGATAAAATAAAACTTTTTAACGAAATGGTTTATATAAATCATAAGGCATGTAAAATTGTTTACGATAATGGAATATATTTATTTTAAATAAAAAAATTGGGTAACATGGTTATATTCCTAAGAAGGATCAATAGTTCTAGGATATAGGGGCTCCAAAATCATAAATAAAAGAAATTGTGTACATGTTCCCCTTTGAACTTGGGCCAAATAGGACTCCTCACCATCACCAAAGGGATGTGATGTGATGCATTTATCTTTCAGAATTTTGTAAATCATAAAGTTTCATCCAAATAATTCATTAACTACCAAAGTATTTCATGTGATCTAGTAAAAACGTTGATGGGTAATTTATTTCAAGAATTCATAAAATAAACTTCATCAAATTATCCATTTAAAATATTCCAATTTTCCATTTAAAATCCCATAATGGGTTTTTAATCAAAAACATGTCTTCTAACAATGAAAAAAACTCTATGGTTTCTATAAAAACCAATTTAATCCATCTTCATAAATAGGGATTTGAACCCAGTTCATAATCTAATTTTAAAATTTAATCCAATGATTTAATTTTCCAAGATTTCTATCAATTTCACAATAACACCCAATTAAATGGAATTGGGGTTTTTCACAATTTTCTATAAAATACATTTTTACAATTAAATTCAATAATTTAATTGTAAAAAAATTAACAATTTAAATTAAACAATTTAAATTTCACCAATTAATATAAACACAATGCAATTCAATAAAATTTTGAGTTTTCTAATTTCATGCCAAAAACCCACTTTTAAAACCCCAATTCAATGTAATTGGGAATTTCCAAAAACCCAATTGAAAGTAATTTATGAAAAAAGTAGACACAAATCACACAACTTACCCACTAAAAATTAGGGTTAACAAAGCAGTATGGGGTTAATAAAAATTAGGCATAATGACAAAACCACCTACCTTTTCCACAGAAACAAAAATCCAACAATGTACCCAAAAACAAGAATGAAGGTGTACAAGATCTAGGAACTCAACCTAGATATCAGATTTTACAAAACATAATTTAGATCCATCACTCCAAATATGATCTAACAAACTCCAAATAAGAAAAGTGAAAGAGACAAAGAGATATGGATAACAATTACCTTGTGAGTTGCACTACAACAATAAAAATGATCAATTGATGATCAAAATGACCCAGGAGGCTTTGATGGGTCCAAAATCACCTAGGAATAGCTCTTGAGTCGAGAGTAATGAGAACTAGAGTGGGTGAAAAGAGAAAATATTTGGGCTTCCACTTTGAAAACAACCAAAGGAATTTTACATGATGTATTTCCCAATTACACACCATGTAATTGACAATCCCCATAATCACTTAAAAACCCATATCCTATTGATAAAATCAGATTTAATTTAATTTTATAAGTTTCAGGTCACGTATCCATATTACACAGCGTGTAAATTCTCATAAGACTATAGAACTAGATGATTTTTTGCTGGGAACCCAACAAATCTCTGACTTCACTGTCATAGGTATCCTCCCAATACCTTATCAACGCTACCTAGACAATGAAAAATGAAAATTCAAATAAGGCTAAAAACATACTTGATAGAAAGGTAAGAGGATGTTACAACCTCCCCACCATAGAAAATTTTTATCTCTGAAAAGAATACTCATAGGCTTCTCTACCCCAAAGATGAGGTCACTACTCTTTCATCAATGCCTCACACTCCCATGTCTCATGAAAATATCAATTGAGATTCCATAGAACTCAAACCAAATGTGTCACCTTCCCATGATGTACCTTGGTTTTATAATAAACTATATTTACTGGTCATTCAGTCATGGATAAATCAGGTTTAATCTCAAGATCACTACATCGTAAAATGTGAGATGTATTAGAATGATACTTTTGTAGTTGAGATACATGTAACACATTATGTATCAACATAAGCTATTGTGGAAGTTCTAAATGGTAATAAACATTACACACCTTATCAAAAACGTCAAAATGTCCCACAAAACAAGGAGAAGTTTCCCTTGACTTTTAATCCATTGATGACCCAACAGTGGTGAAACATTCAAGAATGCCTATTCAGCAACTAAAAATTCCAATGTTCTATGATAAAAACTAGAAAAATATTTATATCATCTCTGTATTTTCAAAATTCTCTGGGAAATAAACTATATCTTTTTTTGTATCCCCTACACCAAGATTTGTCTAACCAGGAAACTTTTACCAACCTCCAACCAACATCGTATAGATCTGCAGGGCTGACCATAAAAGGCCTAAAAAAGAACCATTCTGATCACAGAACAGTAATTGTTGTTATAAAAAAATTCAACCAGTCCCAAGTGATTATCCAAATCCCTACCAAATTCAAGAACACAAGTGATAAGAATATCCTCCAAAATCTGTATAACTCTTTATATCGGGCTATATAACTGCGGATGGTATGTTACACTCAAACAAACGTGATATCATAGTGCCACCTAAAGGAATTTCCAAAAGTGAGAGGAGAATCAAGTATCTCTATCAAAGACTATTGTATAAGGAACTCCATGAAAATGAAAAATATCTCTCACATAGAGATTTTTTAACACCTCAAATTTGGTTGTATCTCAAATGGGTATAAAGTGTGCTGACTTAGTTAGCATATCAATCAAAACCAATATCACATTATTATTTCTATGGGTACATGGAATCCTAACCAAAAAATTCCATTGATATCTCATCCCACATTCAAGTAGGCACTATAAGTGTCTGAAGAAAACTTGTAGGTTTCTAGTGCTTATCCTTCACCTATTCGAATATATAGAAATGAGAGACAAACTCGGAAATTACCCATCTTATACTTGGCCACCAAATTTTCCATCACATATCATATAATGTATTAGTGGTTTCTGGATTCATAGACCATGGGAGTTATGTAAATCCACCATCATATCATTCTTTACTAATGAAGAAATAACAAAGTGATTCTGATAGCATTGAATTCACTCTTTTTAGAACGAACACTCAGCAACGGTCTCCCCACCATAAATAGAGTCTCAATTTTTAGGTAACTCGTCATCAAGATGTTATCCTAGAAATATTATCTTGAGAAGAGTGGATTTAAACTAAGAAATATCCAAATAAACCCTAGTCTCTAATTTCTAGACTCTAATATGAAATTGTACAAAGAGAGCCATCATGTTCCACTCTTATGAAGATTCTTTCACAATATGGGTTCGAAGTTTCTTCCTCAAATACTCTACAAAAACATTGTCTTTCCTATCGTATAGTTGATTTCAAAGTCAATATATTGTTGTTAATACACCCAATTACTCTAGAAAACATTCAAATATTTTTGAGACGAGATATAACTCAATCTCTTATTGTATAAATACATGGAAACCATTTCTCCAAAAAGGTGGTGTCACCAACTATTAAGAGCATGCATCACTACTTCATGTTCAAGGTCAGGGGTTGGATAACTCTTCTCATGTGGTCTAATCTGACGAGATCCATAGGAAACTACATGATCACCTTATATAAGAATGAAGGCCAATCTTGAACTCGATACATCACAAAAGACCACATAGTCATACCCAACCTCTAGAAGTGTCAACACTAGCACAATTGCCAAAATATATTTCATCTCAACATAATAATTCTGAAATTTGTCATTCCATGCAAACATTACCCCCTTCTAAGATAGAGATATCATTGAAAATACAACTTTGAGAAGTCCTAGAAAAACTAGAGATAATACCCATCCAAACCCAAGAATATTTGAATCTAGAAAACATTTTGTGGTTATTCCCATGTCATAAAATCCATCACCTTATCATGATTAAATAATATCCCATGTTTTGACACCACATATCCCCCGAATTTAAATTCATAGTTCCATAAATCACATTTGGATCACTTGGAATGAAGTTGGTGATTTCTTAGAAAACTCATAACTACTCTAAGATGATGCACACTATCCTCCTCGAACATAGAGTAAATGAGGACGTCATCTATAACGACTACCATAAAGGTATCCAGATGCTCATGGAAAATTCTATTCATTAAATCTATGAAAACTATAGGATAATTGGTTTGACCAAAGGTTATAACAAGGTAATCATAATAATTGTACCTTCTCCAAAAGACATTTTTTTAAATGTAAAATTCTTTTATAATTAATTGATGGTAACCAGAGTGAATATCAATATTCAATAACCACCTAAACCCATTTGACTGATCAAGTAGATCTTCAATCCATAAAAATTGATACTAGTTCTTTATTGTCACTCGATTGAGATTTCGTAATCAACACTAAAGAAAATAGTACCATCAACTTTCTTATAAAAGGGAAATGGTGTTTCCCAAGGTGACACACTCAGGTGTATAAATCCCTTATCTGAAAGACCATCTAATTAAATATTCAACTCTCTTAGTTCAACAATTTCTATGCTATAAGAGGGAATATAAGCTAGTTGAGTACTGGGAACTAAGTCAATAGAAAACTCTACCTCCGTTACTAGCGACAAAACAGATAATTCATAAAGAAACATACTGAGTAACATGACCAAAACTGGAGGGATATCACCCCTCAAATATTACTACTCCAGATCAGAAGCAAACTTTGATATTAATTTCTCAAACTATAGATAAAAGGCCCATATTTTTTCTACCTTAGGTCATATTCTCATTAAAAGACACAACACACACCACATGGGGTAGTAAAATAAACCCATCGAAGATAACAATCAATATGAGCTTTATTGGCAATGAGCCAATACATCTTGAATATGATATCAAGTGGTTTCATGTTGAGAACTAGAAAAAACTAGGTAATATAGACATCTAATAGAGACAAAACACAATTGGTACTATGGAGAACCTGCTCTCTTTTTGTACCAAGGGGTGGAGTAATATCCATAACATAAGATAAAATCTCTATAGGAATATTTTGAAGATTAAAAATACAGGTTGAAAAAAATGAATGAGATTCCAATATCAAATAGAGTAGTCACTAATTTTAAAGATATAGAAATGGCACCTCTCACAGTCACTCAACCCGTATTCACTTCCTCTAGAGTCTATTCCACTATGTATACTAGCTTCGATTCAGATCCCTATGGATAGAACCATTTAAGACATGAAACATCTGATTACCCCAAAGTTTTAGTAGGAGATGATGATCTCGTTCCACTACGAGGAGTGGAATAAACAAGGTATAATTTTGGTATGTTCCATGAATGTCCACAAGGATCACATACATTCGGTGGATCTGTTGAAAGCCTCTTTGAATGTCCTAGATTTTCACACTGGTAGAAAATCAATGTACCTATTTTAGGCATTATAGGAGGTCTAGAATAACCCTTATATCAAGAAATTACATGAGATTCCTCAAGATTTAACTTTACTTTGAAGGAATTTACACTAGCACTGGGAATTAAAGAGACTATAGATAACCCTAACTTTCTATCCAGGTCCATTTCAATCATCAACTCTATATAAAAAATCAGCATAAGAAAAATGATTTATAGAGAAAACCTAAGAAAAAAATATCCATATGAAGTACCATCTCAAAAAATTTGAGCCTTCATCTTCTCATTTGATACAATCTATGGTGAAAAGTGAATGATGATATCAAAATGGTTTTCATACTCTGTCACTATCATGTTATCCTACTCATGTTTGAAAAACATAGTGGCATTAGAATACAACATTGACTCTAGATAGAATTGTTCGGTGAAAATAACTTTGAAGTCATTACACTATAATCCTTCATTATTATTTTCCATCACCATAGAGTCCCACTATCTCTTGCTTGGTCCATCCAGCAAGAAGGTGGCACACATCACCTTGATTTCATTGGGCATGTCAATGAACCCAAACAAATGATTTACTCTCCTAAACCACTCCTCAACCTCTTAAGGATCATTTGAGACTTTGAATAGTGTTGTATTCTAGTGAATAAACTCTTGAAAACATTCTTATAGAACATCCTTTTAGGGTTCCATATTTGGAGCCTAAGTGGGAGTTGTTAGTAGTGCCAATCCTAGAGCTTGGATAATATGTAGTATCACTTCAACCATATCTAGGTCCACAATAGGATTTTCTTACTGAGGGTCAGTAGCTACTTCCTCATGGATATGATTCACATGTCTTCTTAGAGGCATGATTCTATACAACATAATAAGAAACAATGGAATAGATTTTATGCATATTAAAACAGAACAGCAAGCTAATATTAAACATTAAAAATAGATAGGAATATTTTTATTTCAATCTACCAAAATAAAAAAAAGGAAACGACGAAAACTAATCCTAAAATCATCTTTCCTAGATAACCATTAGAGGCTTAAGGTTAGTTAGAGTGAGATCCATCAAGAAACTCAATTTTTACTACATCTTATGTCCCAAAATATTACACAATTAATACTCATTCCAAGATAAGAAGCTCTACCTAGACCTCTGATACGACTTTCTCATGTACAATCTCGGGTAACCAGGTAACCCAACACCCGTACCAGCACTGAAAAATCCTTATGGGAATTCAAGATCCCTGTGCGATGGATAATAGCACCTAGAATCATGAAAAATGATAGTGGGGATGATATTTTTCACAAACCTTGTTGAAGAAAAAGAAACAAGATAGTATGCATACAAGAGGCTCCCTTTAGAGTAGTGTACCATAAGTCAAATAGAAATAACATCCCAAAGTACAATATAAGAGTACCCAAAATTAAAAATACAAACATTCCAGGTTCGAATGGATGCAACTCTCTAAGTCCACAGATCGAAAACTAAAACCACCTTTAATTGGTGCTTTACCGATGCTCAAACCTGGATAAAGATAATCTAAAAACACCCAAAGGAATAGGTAGGGTGTGAGCTAAAAATCCTAGTAGGGTCTCACCATGTATTCCATAATATATTCCAATATTAAATTAACCATTAACAGAGTAAATATAAAATAATCAGGTTTGTCCATTCAAAAGCATAATTAAAAAACTTCATGCATTAAAATTTAAATGATGGAAGTACTATTAAACAAAAGCTTCATATTACAATTGATAGAACATTTCTAAAGTAATAGTTCTTTTCAAAAATTTATTAAATAAGTTTTTTGATATAAAATAATTTATATAAATCATAAGTCATGTATAAAAGTTTACAAGAATATTCATTTGAAATACAAACAATAAAGAACCATGGTCATTCACTTAAGCCAGTATTATAGTTCTAGGCTATAGGGACTCCACACTCAAGGTGACATGGTAATATGTACATATGTCCCTCTGTACTCAAGCCAATGAGGACTCGTCACCATCTTCTAAGGTGTTGATGTGCTATATTTATGTTTTGGAACATTGTAAATCCTGAAGTGTCGTAAAATAACTCACTAACTTCCTATGTCTTACATGTGTTGTAGTACAAAACAATTATGGGAAATTTATTTGAATAATTCTTAAAATAAAATTCATTCCATTCTCCATTTAAATTTTTCATTTTTATATTTAAAAACATAATGAGTTTTTAATGGAAAATATTCCTTTTCACAAAGATAAAACCCTAAGGTTTCTATAAAAACTAATTTAATACATTTTAACAGATATGTACTTGAAACCAATTCAAAATTAAATTTCAAAATCCACTTTTAAAATTTAATCCAGTGATTTAATTTTTACAATATTCTAACAATTTCATAATAACCACTAATTCAATGGAATTAGTGTTTTTTTCATAATTTTTCATCAAATCTATTTCCATAATTAAATTAAATAATTTAATTGAAACAACATTACAATTTAAATTTTTAAATTTTAATATCACCAATTTATTTAAAAACACCACAATTTAATGGAATTGGGGGTTTTCTAATTTCATGTCAAAACCACACTTTTAAAACCCCAATTCAATGGAATTGGGGTTTTCCAACAAGCTGATTGAAATCCATTTAATACAAATTAATAAATTTCATTTATTTCAAATAATTAAAATTAAACAAATTTGTATAGGGTTAATAAAAAATTGGGCATCATAACTGAAGAACCATCCTTTATCATGGAAACACAAAGCCCAAAATTTACCCACCAACAACAACAATGGCATAGAAGATCTAGGTACTCAACCTAGATTCTAGGTTTGACAACACTGAGTTTATATCCATCACTCCAAAGACGATCTACCAAACTCCAAATAAGAAAATAAAAATAGATAGAGAGATAGAGATAATGATTACACAGTGAGTCACACTACAACCACAAAAACGACCAATCGCTGATCAAAATGACTCAGAAGGCTTTGAGGGATCCAAAATTTCCTAAGAATGGATCTTGGATTGAGTGAAATGAAAAATTCTTGTGGTGAAAAAAAAAAGTCGTGATTCCTATTAAAACGAATAGGGACATTACATGATGTGTAACCCAATTAAATGTCATGTAATTTAAAATCTTCATAGTCATCGAAAAATCCATCGCATTTTGATAAAATTGGATTTAATTTTTTATAACATACACATCAAGTAGAAATACTAAATTGTTTGTAAATACCTTAAAAATGTAGAACTATCAAGGTTTTTTCTAAGATTCCAACAAATCTCTTACTTCACCATCACATGTATCCTCATAATAACTTCTCGACCCTACCTATACAACCAAAAATGAAAACAAAAAAAGGCTCAAAACGTGCCTAAAAATAGGTAACAGGATGTTAAAATATTTAATTGCAGTCCACACCTATCACTTAATATTTATCATGCATTAATCATATTAATAAACAATACAAATTAATCAATATGCCTTAAAATCAATAATTTTTCACATTTGAAGAACTAGAATACGAAATACCAATACTATCCCTAGAAAAAAATAAACATAAACCATAGAAAGAAAATATGGTGGATGGTTTTTTTAGATTATATCCTCATAAAATCATAATATTCAACAAAATATGTTTATATAAATGATAGTTATTTTAAAAAATCATTGGAAATTTTCTTTAGAAAAGTATGCCTTTTCACTTTGGAACCACTTATTTAAACTAAAAAATTTCCCAAATATTAATGAAAATTTTCTATTTAAAAATAACCATTTAAAAATTTAAAGGAATTTTTAAAACATTTTTTGTCTATTCTGTTTAGAAATTTTATTCATCTAGTATATGTTAAAAATACATTCCTTTTACACTTTTGTAAGAAAAGTAAAAAATTGCCTCATTCATAAAAAACATGAATATTGTTTTAAAACATTTTATAAAAGTAAAAAATGGGTAAAACATCTTTAATTTATGATTATATAATAGTAAAAATATTCATTTAAACATTATAATGAAAATATGGATATGGAAGAAAAAGAATATTGACTACGTAGAAAAACAAAGGTATTTGTTCATAAAATATGATTTATATATATTGAGTACTTAAAGTGTTAAAAATGAAATAAAACATGAAAATGATATAAATAAATATATGATAAGAAAATAGAGATTTTTTATGAAATAAATATAAAATAATTCTCCATGTATAGTCTTTAACATAAGCAATCTTGGATGTTATTGGGATTGTAAGATAAACCCTTACCGCTTGGGTAACTTTTGAATCTTAATGACCAAAAAAGAAATAAATTCAAATTAATATTTAGATAACATGAATATAATTTTAATAATTATATATCATATCAAATGGGTACTATATACACCACCTGAAAGAAGCAATTGGTTAATATGACATAGGTCTCACAGAAACTAAAATGAGACGAGAAGCCCTTAACTTAGGCATGAATTCCATTATATGTGTTAAAAAATCAGATATAATAAATATATGTTTATTATAAATCTATTATATAACTATAATATTATATAAAATTAAAAATATGATGTACTTATAACCTTTTATAACCCTTTCATTAACAATTCAATATTTAAATCACTATTTTGGATGATAACTAATTTATCTTTAATGTATGTTTCAATTCAGTAGTTTTGGTCATTTTACATTGATCATGGTTCCATAATATCCATAATATTATTCATGATATAAATATCATATATATCCAAACTATATATTTAGAGTCATCTACAAAATATAGACATAGAAAAGTGAATTATAGTGTTTATAGAGACAGTGGGCCATATGTATGCTTGAATACTATTTTCACTTTTCGACAGATGGAATGAAATAAAGGTAAATAATAATTAACCTTTAAATAATCATTTTTAAATAATATATATCATATATTTTTATTAAATATATTCTTATTACAATCTATCAAAATAGTAAACAAAAACGGATCACATCACTTTGTGGAGGTGATAGTCCACACGTACGCGCAAGCGACATTATTGGTTTTTAATAGGGTTGATGGAAATAAGATAGATGTGATATTATAATTTTATAAGAATAATTATGACATAAATATCATAAATATTAATTATTTACATATTTATAACAATCCAAGTAAAATGGTAATTAAAAAAATTAATTACATCGATGTGTGGAGATGGTAAGCCGTATGTAAGCACACACGATGTTTTTTTATTTTAATAGGATGGAAAAGATATGGAATTATGTTTTTAAATATTAATAATAAAGTCTCAGTATATTTATTATAAAATAGTTACTATTTTATAATAGGTATAATATATTTAGAGGAAGTTGAGGAGGAAATAAATTTGAAAGAGTCTGAAAAGACGACTTCCTCTTCTTTGGTAGACTTCCTTTAGATATACTCTTAAGGGACCAAGGTTTAGTTTTTTTAGGAACAAAATACCCTAAATAATATGTATAATAATGTTTATAAGATAATTTTTTACAGTTTTTTTGATATATAACGGTCAGTGTGGTGTAAAGAAGATAACAGAAGGGTGCCCTTTTTTAAGTTGGGGGGAGGGGGCTCTTGGAATTTCTTAAGAGATTTAAATGTGAAAAGGTTATTATATATAAAAATGAATCAAAATTGATATTTATTGGAAGATAAGTTAGTATTTTGTTTAAATACAACCATCCATGAAAATATGGATAGTTTTATGTGATGTTTTAAACCTTAACTTTTGGTTTAACCCCTAGTTAGCCTATTTTAACATTAACTGTGGTAACATTATTTTCACTCTTAAAGGGTTATAAATTTTAATATATGGTAAAAATTATCTCATAAATAGAAAAATGATGACATTTTATACCATATATTTTCCACCTTTTCCTCTTTCAATATTTTTATGTTTTCTAAAAAAATTAATAAATATTTATTTTCATAAAATATCCTTAACGTATTTTTTGACACAATTTAACTATTTTAACACTAAAGACACCAAGACAGAGATGGAATTTGAATATAATACTTTAACATTATAATAATATTATATATTTATCTATAAAATTAATCTAACCTAGTAACTCACTCAAATTATATTACTTTTAATATTTTTAAAATCATTTATTTTATTTTTCTACTAATTAAAGAAATATTGTGTCAGTGTTGCGTAAGAATTTAAGATCATAATATAATAAATAAAAATCATAAATAAATTATCATAATGAAAATAATTTCATTTTCCCAAATAAAAAAATTAAAATTATTCCACTAATTTATTTATTCCATATGTTAACACATAATAGACATTTAAATCTAAGAGAGAGACATCTTGTAATTTTATTTTCTTCAAAAATTATATAGGTCATTTTCATAAACTAGTGTCCCTTAAAAGCATATATTTTTGGAATAATGTGATAAGGGTATAATTACATTCATAAAATATAAATTAAGATGAAAAAAATGATATAAAAACTTTTTTTAAACTATAATATCCCGATTTGCCATTTATAGATGTCATAAATTTTTTCCAAGGTTACTATTCATAATGACAAAATTTTAAAGTGACATACTTACCAAATTTGTACGTCATGATTCCAATTATAGAATATATATTTTGGAATTCATTTTCTAGAAGTGGAACAAATTAATTTTAATATAATTATGTAAAATTCAATGAATAACAGTTTTTTTTTTAAAATGCATTTTAAGCATAAAAATTAACTTATATCAAAATCATGAAATTTGATTATTCAAATTATATTATTATAAATATAATGGATTATATTTAAAATTGATACTAAATAAAAAATATAATGGGTATTTTAAATTATATTATTTATTGAAAATAAATTATTATAATTGAAAAATAGGTATTCTTCACTATTTACTAAAAAAATGAAATGGGTTGTTTCATAAAAACCCCAATTTTTACACTAAATTAGTTTTTATATGCTGATTTAAAAAAATTATTTCCATTTTATAAAATACAATATCTAAAATTGGATAAAATTAATAATAATTTCAACAGACAAAATTCAATAAAAACTGTTTTTAAAGAAAATGTATTTTTAAAATATAAAATGATATTACAAAAAAATGCATACATATTTATTATTAATAAACAAGTTACATGAAACCTTTATACATATCTTTAATGATTTGGACAATCCAAATCATTCCCACCAATCCAATGGCTAGTTGATAAATGTTACGTTAAATAATAGTATTTTAATATTATAACATATTTCACTTAAGATATGGTGTTGTGTGTTGCATAACATATAAAACCTAATGTTCTTTTAAAATATTGGGGTTTCATATTACCCCCACCATAAATAAAATTTTCCCTCATAGTTTTAACTTTTTCACAGTAATCAAGGGTTTACCTTTTGAAAATTTTTTTATTGAAAACCCACATTATAAAAATGGTAAGTAAAACATTCTCTTCAAAAGAAGGAAACTGAAATATGAAGGTTATCTGAAATGGAAAAAAATTGAGTTTAAAAATGGGAAAATTAGTGGGGAATAAAATATGTACATAGAGGAGAAAATTAATTCCCAAAGACAAATATAGGGTAACAAATAACGTGGTCAGTAACAACCACAAAACCATAAATACCATAGATTCCTCAGAAATAAAAGTAAAAGAAATACATTTATATTACAAGACCCTTTTCCTAAATTTGATTTATTATTTTACTATCATGATATAGAACACAAAAAATTTTTACTTACTTGATATATCTCTATTTAATAAGAACAATTTCATCCTTTGGTTATGCTTCGATCGATTTCCACTTCATCTCTTACTATAAGAAATGAATATTCATGATGAATTTTTTTATGCCTAAAGCACAAAAAATAACTTCTAATGGATCATAATATACATAAAATAATTAAATTTCTTTCTTTCAACCTATAAATATTTACCAAAACTAAAATAGTTAGCATAATATTTCCAACATAAAACATTAATCATTAAAACCTTAAAAATAACACCTGAAGTTCAACTTAAACCATTCAATAGGTATTTATCCTCAAAATACTTACAAAATATATTAGACCAAATTCAAAATACAAAAAATTAGAAATAAGGGAATTGAATTTCTAAAATAAACTTAACATTAGTTCCCCAAAAAAATATTGTGTCTCTTAATGTCACAGGAAAAATATGTGAATACCTTGAACATATATTCTCCTAAAACATTGTAATAACCTGAATCATTATAAAACCTTAATCAAAATATGAACAATTCCAATAAATTACTCTCTCCTTATTCTTTAAATAAAATCTCATATTATTTAATATATTCTATAAATACAAAAAATACAGTAAACTTCATATAAGATACCATAAAACTACTAATTAGTTCTTAGGTCACTAATATTATACCATTTAAGTTATCAATATTAATCATCATCTTTATCTAAAATAAAAATTATTATCTCAACATAGATCATATATTAAGGGTTATATTTCCAACAATCATGCATTTATTCAAAGAATATCAATATACCATTAAATTACCTACATATTTCATCAATACAATTAAACATATGCTTTCAAATACTTATAAAAAACTACTTTGTAACAACCCTTATATGTTTCATGATTCTTATAACTAAAAAACCATAAATATAACACTTTTACAACATACTTATAAAATCCCAATACATAAACTCTTGTATCCTTCCACTTAAACGATTTAAATAACATAGGTACTTCCTTGGTTTATGATTTAACCCCTTGATTATGGAATCAACTTAGATAATGACCATGTTCCCCATACATAAGACATTGAACTCCTTGTAAATTTATTACTCTATGGACTTTATTTTCACACACAAAAAACATATTACCCTTCATTTATTACATTTAATGGGGTTTCTATTTCCACATATTTTCTATGAATAAAATTGAGTCTTCTTTCCTCCATGGTTTCCACTACCTGATCGCTTAGAATACTCTATCATTATATTATTTTGTGAGTCTAAGAGTTAGTTAAGGTGAAACTTTTTAATAATACATTGTGACAACTAATTATAAATAATCACAATATCTTTCACTCTATTCATAAAACCATTTCTATTGTCATAATCACAATATTTCCCAAAAAAATCATCATCAACATGGTTTTTTATGTTTCCAACCATAGACTGAAACCAAAAATCCTTATATGAGATACAATAATCATAGTGGGAAACCACATAATCATGAAAATCATTTATAGGATGTCTAAATCATGACACCTTATTTTCAATAAAATACACCTTACGTTTAACCTAGGACATTCATGGTCATAATCTATTTAAAACATCGATAATGGTTCATAAAGGAAATATAAATTAACCTAAGCATATCCCCCAAGAGTATCAAAACAGGTTCAGAGTAATAGACCAATCACCATGTAGTAAAATTATGGTTGAGATATACTTGACTGACTCTTTTCAAGGTTATTACCCCTTGATACATATATTCCAAAACCACTTCAACTTCTGGTATCTAGAAAGGGATGAATTGATAGGAAAACCCCATATTCTCAACCATACTAAAAATTTTGGGAGTTATCATATACATAGGATTATCCTAAAAGTTAGTCATAGGGTTAACTTCCCTAATATATTTTTTCTTAAATTTAGTCCCCAAGGATTTTACAAAACCTCCTTTGATATCAACTATAAATATCCCAACCCTAGTAGCCCAGATTTGGTGCTTAATTTATTGCATTGTCAATAGATATAATGAATCTCACCCTGGAGGACTGAATTATTGAGTATTCTTGGAAAAATAGACACATACATGATTCTCATATACATTTAATATAGTATTTATTTTATAATATCATTATTATCTCTATAATATCAATTTAAATAAATTATAGTATAATTCTTGATATCTTAGAAAAAGGAAAAAAAGACTATTCTCAAATACTCAGTAAGCATTGCATACAATAGAAGATATCTAGAATAAATAAGACATTATCAATATGTATTGGTAAAAAATTGAAAACAGTTGACATTTATTTAATAACTTGAGAACAAAGAATAATATGGTAGGAATAAATTATGATCAAATGGCTCAATAGAAATAATAACCACATCTTGAAACTTAACGATGTATATTATTCAAAATAATTTCATGTAT
This sequence comes from Viscum album, assembly GCA_963277665.1. Classification (NCBI taxonomy): domain Eukaryota; kingdom Viridiplantae; phylum Streptophyta; class Magnoliopsida; order Santalales; family Viscaceae; genus Viscum; species Viscum album. The sequence goes on from OY728131.1 coordinate 2,067,653,009, forward strand.
TTTAATAACTGATTTCATAATTATGGAATGAATAATGTTGATCATCTAAAACTTACAATCATTTCCGGGTGCCAATATAGTTTAAAATATGGGTAGGTATACACCAAAAATAAATTTAATAAGGCTATCCAACTGTTTTGACTCATGAGAACTTCTGGTTCATCAAGAGGATGTATAATTTCAGGTCCCTCCCATCACTTAAAAATTCCAATGCATTCATCATATGAATAAACAATAAAAATTAATCAATATGCCTTTAAAATAAATAACTATTCAAAATACAAAAACTAGCATATGAAATGTCAATACTTTCTTATGTAAAACTATAGTGACCCCAACCCCTATAACTTGGAGCCAAAGTCTACACTATTATGTTAGAATATGATACAGGTAATCTCATCCAGAATGACTAAATGGTTTATTAGTATTGGAAAACATGATACATATATGAGTATTATATTTCATTTGAATATAAAATTTGAAACACATTTTTTTATAGTAACATTGTTCCATATAGAATATCCCTGAATATCAAATATAATACACATAAAAGATTCCTGATAATGGAAACAAAATAAGTATGAGATCAAATATTCATTAAGGGTTATGTAAATTTAATGCGAACAAGAATAAATGAATCATAATAAATAAGGAATGAAAAGTATGGAGAGGAAGATATATTAACAGAGATGTCGTTTAAATAATTTACTAGTATAATCAATGGAAAGGTAAATAAATGAAACACATTTAATTTAATAAATAAACTGACTATCATAACTAGTTTAAGTAATAATCTATATGGAAATTAAAGTAATTGAAAAAAAATCCATTTAATTAATAAACTGAGAATGTAGTGCATCTAGAGATAATATCATTATTAAAATCTCATGGATAAAAATAAATGAATTCTGTACAAAGGAAATGATTAACTATTGGACATCATGTTTCCTAGGAACAAGATACATTTACCATCAAAATAAATTCTCAAGAAATTTTAAAACATCCTGGGTAAAAACCAATATGGTTTGGCCAATTATACCTCTATTATCAATATCTATCCTCAAGACAGTTTAAAACTATTAGTTATAAATTCATAGGGTTTAGTCAAATGATTTTATCTTATGATGCCTATCAATGCTTCAAGGGGATATCTATCATGGTCCCCACCCATATCTTCATTTCCAAATAATTTCATATATATTTAATAATTTATTTAATTCATTAATAATGTTTTATATAATTAAATATCCATATTGGGTAAAGAATATAGATTTATCAATATTTCCCCAGATAAAAATATGACATTCAATATAAAAACAGTAAAATAAAATGGTATACAGTTTAAGAAATAATAATATCCATGATTAATAATATAGATATTTATGGGAAATTTTATTTATAATTATCACAGGAAAGTGAATATTTAAAGGGGAAGCTAATGACTACAAAATGAATCAATGAAGTGAATTTTAATATTATCCTTGGTGAAAATAATAATAAACCACCCATCGGAATAATAATTATGGTATAAAAAATACTCATTTGGGTAATAAAAAAAATTATCATTGACTAATTTAAATACCTTAAAAATATCATTAAAACATTCTTGTGGAAAATATTATTTTCTTTTTTAAAAATATTTTGGAAATATTTTTTTTGAAAATCACTTTTAAAAAAATTAAAAAAGATCTTAATTAACAAGAAAAGGAAGATTCAATGAAATGATGGTCATGATGGAGGGTAATTCCGTACATGTAGTAAAAGATAAAAAATAATAATCCCTTTTCACTATAAAAATTTTAGGAAAATTACTTGTTTGAAAAATGACTAGAAGATTACTTTTACATTTTCAGTAAAATCCAAACGTGCATAGTTTTGAAAATGACATAGAGATTCAATTGAAATAATTTATTAAAATGTCAAAAATCAATAAAAATATCTTTAATAAATTATTTTTAAATGGTTACAAATAATTCTAAAAGCATTTTTACAAAACATTATTTTGGATGAAAACATATTTCTGACCAAAGAGAGGAATGAATTAGGATTTTATTAAAAGAAATTCAATCATTTTCAGTACCAAAGAGTGGTAAAATAGTACAATTCTTTGAAAAAGAACATGAATAACCAAAATTTATAATAAAAATAATGGGTTTATTTATCAATTATCAAATAATTTACTTCAATTGAAATTCAAGAAAAAACAATCTCGATTAAAATGATATTGTAAATTAAACCCTTGAAAAGATCATAAAGTTGAAGTGAGAATCAACAAATGAATAGATTATGTGTATAAAATATAAATCCACATAAAACAATTTTAAATAAAATATAAGATAATAAGAAGTCAATATATTCATAATCTTATAATATTAACGATAACTAGGAAGAAATATTACCCTATGAAAAGAAATTTAGTTATGAAATTCTTCACCACTTGGTAAATCTCATTTAAAATCCCCTTAGATGTAATAATTAAAATTGAAACTCAATATACCATGAATTACTGATTAATAATTATATAACATTTCAAATAGTTCATATATACACCATATAAAATAAATTATTTGTATAACATTACAATACGGCTCATAGAATTGAAACTGAGACAAAATCCCTTACGTCACTCTTCCTATAGATTGAATGTCATTTATCCTCCTATATAGTGGTTATAAAAATTTATTAATTTATAATAGAAACATATTAATTTTTATAATATCAAATTTTAACCGTTTATAAAATATTATTAACCGTTCATTAAAACTCTTTCATTATTTTCATTTTTTTGTGGTAATTTCATTCCAGGTTTCATCCAGAAAGATAGGGATATTGTGCATATTATATTGTTATATAAAAAATAAATTAATAATAATGACATAATCATCATATTTATACATAATATTTACTTTTAAAACCATTCATGGAATATGGTTTTCAGAAATTAAGTACGGTATGGACATGGAGACGGTTGGTTGTATGTACGCATGAGTAATGTTTCCATTTTTCAACGATCATTATCAAAAGGAGGTAGGAAATATTTTAACATTAAAAATGATAATAATGTAATTAATATAATATTATATAATTATATATAATACATGTGATTTTTTGATGTAAAGAGAGTCACATTTCTCCATGAAGGTTATAGTGCACACATACATAAACGATGTTATCATCATTATGTGAGTGGAATAGAAAGAAATAAAATGATATATATAATATTTATAGATTGATAAATATGTCACTAATATCATAATTATTTCATTTATATCACATTTAATCAATAACTTTATCTTTATCACATTTCATGTGAAGCATTGGTGAAATACAAATCACATCACTTCGCGAGGAAGTAGTTTGCCGTACACATGTGAGATGTTATCATATTTACTAAAAAATTGAAGGTATATATATATATTATATATTGAATCCATAATTATAAATATGTTATAAATATCAGGTATATACATTAAATCCATCATCAGACCTTGTCTTGAGAGGTGTAAATGGAAAAATGAATGACATCAGTTCGTGTGGCGGTACTCCACAATACACATGAATGATGATTTCATAATACATTTCATGGAAGTGGATATGGTTATAGATAATGACCTCATTATAAAAAAACATAGTATATGTAAGTTAATGTGGTTATTAAATCATAATGGTTTAATTAAAATAGAATTAGGTGGATAATGAAGTAAAATAAAGATTATCATTGAATAACATTACCTTTTCTTTGGGTATCCTCTTTAGGTTTGAACTAAAGCCTTCAAAAGGTTGGATTTATTCCAAAAATAAGGATTCTATTATGATATGATTTAAATTTTTAAGTTATTTTATCTATTATTTTCTGATCCTAATAGGTTTTATGGTGTGAAAAATAGCAGAGAGGGGTGGCGTTTTATAAGTACGGGAGAGGACACGCTTGGTATTTTTGGAAAGAATTGAGTGGTCTCATGTTTTTTATTTTTCACAAGGGTCCAAAGTGGACCATTGTTTAACCTTAGAGGTTTAAAGGTATAAATATGGCCATAGAATAGTTTTTATACATGTTTATATGTCATATTTACTCTTATCATTTTATTTTAACCCCTAGGTAAACCAATTTTTACCATAACCATGATAATTAATTTTTACTCCATTCACTATTCATTTTGGTAAAAAATTAAGTTAGTCTTACAAGAAATTATAAATTATTCTAATTAAATATATTTATTCTATATTTCGAGCTTCAATTCGCATAATTTAAAATTTTTAATTTAAAATTAATCCCATAAATGCAATGAGAAAGCGGTTCTATAAAGAGAAAATATCTAAAAGTTTGGAAACTTATTATATACAAATTCCATATGAAAATTATTAAAGAGACCTAAATTATATCAATTTATATAAAATTTGACTAATTTTTCTTAGAAAAAAATTCAAAATAAAATCTTATATGATAAATAACTAAATAATAAATTCAGTTTTCAATTAAAATTCAGTATTTTTCACTATTCATCAAAAAATGAAACTTTTCCAAAAAATACCAATAAATCACACTAAGATAATTTTGGTAGTATTATTTAAAAAATTATTTTTATTTATTCATATAAATTTTCTAAAATTTTAAAAAAAATTAATTTTAAATTATTTGTGCAAAGCATGACTAAACCGCCTTTTAGAAAAAAAATAATGTTTCCGGAAAACATTTCCGTTTAGTTTAAATGTTTTTTATTTTATTTATAAAAATTTAATATCTAATAAATGCGTGTAAATTACAAATTATCATATTTTATTTAATCCTCTTCATAATCTATAATTTAATGGCAAAGTTATAACTATTATATTAAAAAGTAATATTTTAATTATATATTGTGGTTCGGTAAAACCCAATCTTGCATATAAAATAGGTTGCCAAAGAAAATCATTATTACATGTAATGAAAAATAAAACCATTATAATGTGTAATTCAAGTTATTGTGGGGATAATTTTTTTAAAAAATAAATATTTAATAAGTTCTCAGGGTGTTATATTCCCTTTTATTCATAGTGTTGCGTGTCATACACACTATCAAATATAGCATCCATATTTTAGAATTTCAGGGTGTTATATTATCTCCACCTTAAATAAATTAGGTCCTCATAGTATAAACTTAATCTTTGTAATCCCAGGTTTGATATTTGAATATTCTTTTGTTGAAAAATCACATCATAAAAGGGTTTAAAAAATCCTCTTAATAAAAAAGAAATAGAAGTACCAAGGTCATATATATTAACACATAATTAGGTTTCTATGTATGAGAACATTGGTGTAATGTAAAGATATGGACAAAGAAGAAAAGAAAAAATATTTATATAGAGTGATAGTGTTCATTGATCACAAGAAGGTGAATGATCAATGGAATGTTAAGGTCCTCAAAGCCATAAATCTATGATGATTTAAAAGGTAATCTAGTTTATTGAATATGAATATAATGGGATTACATTTTTATTTAAAGATCTTTTACCTAAAGTTGGGAAATTATTTTATTATCTAAGAATATAAGAAGATTTTGTAATGACTTGTATTTTAATCTTATTTATTTTAATAAATTAATTGGAAAAATATTGAGACCGCACGCTGATATGGAACATGATTCAGAGGCCCGATGTGCCCAAAATAAATTTTCGAATGAAGTTCAGATTTTAATTAAAAACACTCAACCACTAACGTTGAAATTTCAAAAATTATATGCATGTACCTGAATAAAAAATATAAGGGAATAATTATATTCAGAACGGTGAATTTACCTTAAGCAGGGCCTAACATCACCAGGTATGGACCGGGTGAAAAAGATAGATATTGGTCATAACCATCAATAAATATTTTAAAAAATATATTTGAATGAAACAAAATATTTTTTCCCTTTTTATTAAACCTAAAGGTAGGGGTACAAGGATAGAATTCACAACCCTATAAATTCATGAAGAAATCTTGAGAGAATAAACCTTGAAAGAAGGCATTGGCGAACAATGACAGATCAACGCCATCTAGAATCAAAGATTGAGGATCGAGAGCATTTTTCAATATATAATATATGATAAATAATTCTCCATCCATCAATGAATGACCCAATTCCAGGTAGGAGTTGTTTTTCTTTGTTATTTTCCTTCCACATTCATTGGTTTCCATGATGAATGTGGATTGTCCAAACAAAATCTAATCTACAAATTGATCATATACGGGTTGGGTTTTCTTTTCCCGAATGTTTATTGGGATTATTCATGTTAATAATTTCTAATTGTTTCCCCATTGTCAAATTATAACATGGAAAGATAAAGGACGACATGAATAAGTACAAGATCCTTCCATATTGGGTGTTCTTGATGCTTCTTATTTCCCTATTCTTCACGTGTTATCGGTAAACCCCTGTGGTCATAGTTCGATGATTTTCCAGTGGTTCCGTACATGATCAAACCCTCTGGATCAATGATTTTTTGAGCATAGAGAATAGATTCGTGTAGATCGAGACCCAAAAATCCCAAATCTACATCCGGATGAATTTTTTAACCAACGACGAAGGAATGTGAGCCCATGGAAGTGGCAGCATTATAGGGTGGCAGTGGCGTGCAGCAGCATGGACACCTGGCGGTAGAAAGCCACTGGATTGATGGTCGACGGCAGAGGAGAACGCAGTAACATGGTCACGGGTAGTGGAGGCATGCTACAGTAAGAGGACACGGTTTTTTAAGGATGTGTCTTTGACAATCTAAGTCGGATGGGAGACCAGTGGCTCATTCGAGGGTGTGTGTTGGTCCGCGATCACGCGGACTGTGTGCAGAATAATCGGTCAGCCAGTTGTCAGCCGTGTTGACCGAGAGAAGATATGGTGGCCACCACATTTGGACGAGACAAACCAGCCATCTTTAGAGTGATCATATGGGAAAAGGGGACCTGCCACCCAGCGGGCTGGGCCTTTGAGTCGGGTTGGGCCTAGCGGGTCGGTTCAGCTTTGTTCGACGGACCTCGGGTCAGGTCAGGTTGATCCAACCAACCCCTTTTTAAAAATACCCTATAACATTCAAACTGTAAGTCATTTTTATGAGTCATGTGTGGTGTTTTTCCCTTTGAGATGAGGTGATCCTTTTGAAATGGCTTTGCGAGACCATAGTGAGGGCCATTGTAAGAGAGGAGCTTTTCCCATATATCCTTTCCAGAAGGGTTCGGTACGGGATTTGATAATAATCCTCTTGAGAGACAGAGTCCTAGATAGAGTTATGAAATCCTCCTTGGGACTGGAGTAATACTCTATCACAAATGATGGAGTTTTTTTGGGTATTAACACGACCTTTGATCAAAGGGCGTTAATCCCCCATCTAGTGGGTCGTATCAGAAGGGTTCACGGCATTCTTCAGAATAACCTAGGTTATGAGACACACTATTAATGTTCTTTGTATTATCAAAGAATCCCCTACATTTCATGGTAATACATATTGGGGTGACAACATTTTTTGAGAGAATCCCCTCTTTTTATAAGATAATCTTGACCTGTGATGACATCAAGGTTCGAGGTGTGAGTCCTCCTGGAATAAGCAATCCTAGAGCAGAATATTGAGGCATAATTTTGGTTGTAACTTATCCTTTCTAATGTGTGGATGTTATTTCAGTATATCTATATATCATTGGTATATTTATGGGTGTATATAGGTGTATAGATGATTGTGCATTGTTTTTGTGTGTTTTCCTTTGTTGTTTCAAGGTGTCATACTAAGTACTGTTTTAGTCACCCTTGCATGGGATTTCCCTGTATGTGTTGTATCTTGTGTAGACGAACAAATTTTTGATGTAGTCCTAGGCGAAGTAGGAATAATACTAGGACCGGATAGTTCCATGTGATATCAGACATATTGAGGTGTTTTGGATATCTTTCTACTACAGCTTACGTTCCCTTGTTTATAGGTCAGAACATTATAGTTGTCTTTCTTTTTGGTGTGATTATATTCTTGCCTATTTGTACTTTACTGCTTTATTTTTTTAATTCTATGTTTTTGGGTTGTAGTGGTATGCATTATTTTTCATTACTGAGTCTTTTTACTTTCCAGTATCTTTATCTTGGAGTTGTGTTCATGTGTACAAGTTCGTAGGCAAATGCCTCCCATTTGTTTGGGATATGACTACTCGACGCTAGTCACCATCCCTTGGCCTATAGAAGGCATGGATGGGGTAGTCATATCATGGGCCTTGGGGGAAAAGTAATGAATGAGTGGAATCAAAGGGTTCAATTCCACATTTGGATTAGAAGTCAATGATATTGGTTTTGGGAACAATTTTAAGTGTTTTGAGTTCGGCTTTCAGGACACGGAATCCATTATTGGTGCGGCGGCTAAAGTATTCATACACCAGGACAAAAGGTACCTACTTTCTAACTTGGTATATGAAAAAAAATGGTTATAGGGAAATGAATGACGCATTCATCATATAAGAATGTGTTGATTTTTCTATTCCTTCTTGAGTCATCTCTCTAGAAATAATCAAGTGATTGCGGTTCATCTCAATCTGTTTCAGGATGAATCTATATAGATTTCCATCCAAGATCAAGATGTGTGGTCATGAGGATGATCTTCTTAGTGATGAGGAATCAGTACAGAGGCTTATTCTAGACATGGCATCCCAATGTGGTTTTCCTACATTATTTCCACCTGTTGATCAATATTTTTTACCAGTGCTACCGGTCGGGGGTAAATGCAAGCTCAGTGCATTGCATGAGTTTCAGAGGTAGAGACCTCCCAGGTTCAGGGGTGAGACTGCCCCCCCAAGTAGATATGGATTGACTGGATGTGGTTACTCATTTCTTCTGTCTAATGAGGACACCGATCAATCATATTACAGTCTTAGCCTTGAGGCTTTTCTAGGGCTCAGTAGGATGGTGGAGGAGCTTAGTGTTCCAAATTCGTGAGGAGGCGACACTATCCTAGAGAGACTTCAAGCACCTCATCATGTAGGAGTTATTTCTAGATATGTTATGCTCTATGCTTATATAGGAGCTATTTCACTTGCATTAGGGAATCCATTAAGTAGCAGAGTAATTGGCAAGATTCACAGATCCTTATCACTACTCCACCAGCATGGTGTGGGACCCATTATTCAGGGCACGTACCTTTGATCAGGGACTACACCAGGAGAATAGGAAATCCATGGTGTCTCTTTGCATCCTTAATCATGTTGGGGTTCCAGAGAGAGATCTACTTTTGGAGATCTTCTTTGAGGAATAAGCGGCGACAATTGGTGCTACCAGTGGACATCAGGTGGCAGAGTCCTCAATAGTGGGCAGCATGCATTAGACTAAGGGGACTGTAAAGACCCTTAAAATTCAAGGGAATTTTTTTTTTCTAAATTTTCTTTCGGGTTTTAAAAGAACGCAGTTTCTTGACGGCACTTGATTTCGAGGCCCGGTGTGCCCAGAATATTTTTCCGAAGTTTGGCATGGGTACGTTCAGTGAACGAATGAGTGGGGTTTTCTAACTTTTAAATCGGTGCTCATAATCAAATTCCGAGGGCACTGATGGAACCGTAGCACCGGTAATTGCTTAGAAACACTTTTTCCGGAGTTTCATTTGCTCGGGTGTGGTTTTTAATTTGTGGGGTTAAGTTAAGAAATAAAATAAAAGTGGTGTGACACTTTATTTTATTTCACATAAAGCCACTTAAGCTAAGTTAAGCGGATAGGGTGGAACCCAAAATATCCTACCCACTTGGTAGGATATTTGTGAGGTAGGGCCCGAACGAGCCCACCATTTCTTCCCTCCTAAGTAACGCACCCTCAAACCCCCTCTTTACTGAAATTCAACCGTGCGTTTTTCTGGTTAAGAAATACCCCATTAAATTGGGCAGTTAAATTGTTACAATTAATTCTTCGAATTAATTTTTCGTTTCTTATCTTTTGTTTTTCAAATTCTTAAGTTGATAATAAAATAAGAAGAGGACTTATTTTATTATTGTTGGGGGTTTGTGTTGTGTGAAACCTTTGGGAGAACAAAGAGAGGATTCTTCGTTCTTTAAAGAAGAACGCAAAGAACGCACCACCGCTGACGAAGAACGCCAATCTCCGCCGGCGGACGACAGTGAGTGACGCCTTCTTCAGAGAACACATAACGCCAATGACGATTCTCTTCTTCCGCGATGATCTTCTTCTTCTACGACGATCCTCTTCTTCCGCGACGGTTAATTCCGCGACGAACGCTCGTTCGACGGCAGCGTTGAGGTAGGGTTTTATTTTATTTGTTAGTTCCTGAAATCATCTGTCGCTTTCTCCTTTTATTGAACCACCTGTTATCGTGATAACGGGAGGAGGTCGGACCGCACGAACACGGTCGACACTCCTCCCCTTTTTGGTTGTTGGTTTTGTTGCGGAAATCAAGGCAACGTGGTGCCGAAGCACCGCGTGGAATTTTGATAAGGAAAGGGGGAGAAGCACGGTGCCGTCGCGCCGCGCCATTGAAGACGGACCAAGACGCGGTGACGTCGCTCCGTGCCGTTGAAAACGAACCAAAGATGCGGCGCCGTGGCGCCGCACCAGAGAACCACTAAAGCACCGCGGCTGAAGTAGGGCCACGGCAGAGGGGAGCGGCGCCATCGCACCGCGCCGAACGAACCAAGGTTGCGGCCGGTTCCAGGCCGTGGCGGAGCAGCAGAGCCGGGGGCCGGTACCGGACCGCCGGCGTCGGAGCGAGGGGACCGGCCCCTGCCGGTCCCATGATCGCGGTAGCCGGCCGGCCAGCCAGGCCGGACGGTTCGAGGAGAGCGCCGGGGGTCGTAACCCCCGGCCGGCCAGCAGAGCGGCCCCATTAAAGGGGTCGTGGTTTACTACACGCGGGGGCAGCGCCCCCGCCCCGAAACGGTTCCGTCGTTCAACCGAACACATGGCGGTGCGCCAGCGCGCCGTGCGCCGGGTGGCTGCCCTTGCTGGTCCGTCGAACCGGACCTTCGGTCCACGCCCAAGCGGGCTAGACCCGATCCCGGTTCGGCCCAACCCTGGGGGTATCGGGCCGGGTTGAACCGGGCCCGAAGCCCCTATTACCAAAGCATTTTCGGTCTGTCGCCCATAACTTGAGCTACGGGCCTCCGATCGACACAGCGTCAATTGCGATGCGATCCTTGGATCGAGACGGTCGTTTTGGTATATCGCACTCAAGGTTTCGGAATACTTTGGGTTCGGATGGGTTGGTTCGCACACGAAACCAACCGGGCCCTCTGTGCGGAAATACTTATATCATGAGCTTCGGACGTCTGATTGACGTGCCGTCGACTTGGTTGGATTCCTCTTGAGGAGACAGAACTTTTTCCATACTTCTCCCATGGTTTGGATGTAGATGGAGTTTGGCCGAGTTGGATTGTACCTGAAATCCAACCGGGCCCCTAGAACGGAAAAGCTGATATCGTTCAGACCGGACATCCGTTTGACGAACCGTCAGCGGCGTTGGGGATCACGTTGATAAACGACCCCTATGATTATACCCTATGTGAGTTCGGGATACAGTTGAGATAAAGCCGGGTTGGTTCGCACACGAAACCAACCGGGCCCCTGGAACGAAAAAGCTAGTAACTCACAGACCGAGCGTCCGATTGACGCGCCGTCTGTTGCGTTGAGACCCCTATGATGAGGTGGACCTTTGAGTTACTTATTCATGGGATATTGTGATTATTGGAGTATCGACCTGTAGCTCATTGAGCAGACCCTCCCGGAGACATGCATACATAGTATGGAGACCGTGTAGCTGGCTGTGACCGATGACTACTTGTCTGATTCGATTCGGAGTGACTAGCATAGCCTAGTGGGGAGAATTACTCTTTGAGGTGGAAAACCCATGGCCGAGGAGAACTAATGTGTGAGGTGGAAGACCCACGGTACTCTACAGGAGGAGTACCTCTGTAGGCTATGAGGGGGAGGACTACTGTTTGAGGTGGCAGACCCATGGCGGAGGAGCACTACTGTGTGAGGTGGAAGACCCGCGGTACTCGACAAGAGGAGTACCTCGGAAGTCTTAGGTTAGTGAGCAGAACCTTGGAGTCATGACAGGTTCATTATACAGTCCAGAGACGGGTCTCTTCAGCAGTTACGGTTTCGATAATGAAAATCCTGCTTTAAGCGGAGTCTTTAATCTTTGTGTATACCTCATATTTGAGATGGGTTACTTGATAACATAGGTATATATATGAGAACATACCTAAGTAGAGGTTATCTATTGAGATCTTCTTTGTGGTTATCCATGTTGGTTTTAGTGAGACCTTGAGGGTCTCGGGGTCCCTACTGAGTATCATTATACTCACCCCTGCACGGGCTATGCCCGCACCTCATTGTGTTCGTTGCAGATGACGGGCAGTGCTGACGGAGGCCGAGTGTTCGATGACGAGTCAGTACCTGGAGGTGGACCACACGACGAGTCAGTATCCGGAGGTGTACTTCACGACGAGACGACACACAGAAGAGGTTGACAGGCGAGAGCGTTATGGAGGCTATCTGTACCTACCCTTCAGGTAGGATCTGAGGAGGACAACCCAGGAGCTGTTTCCTTCCTTCCAGTTGTTAGTATTTTTCTGTTGTACTTTCGTTCAGTTGTAGCTATACTATTAGTTGGGTTTGTATTCTGGCCCATTTACTTTTTATCACTTTCTTTTGTACTTAGTTTTTTACTTCCGCTTGTTCTTTGCGGTGTATTCTTTACTTTTATAAAGGCAATACCTTCCCAGTTATCGGGATTTACGCCTTTGGCGCTAGTCGCCAACCCCTGGCCTATGGAAGGCGGGCTTGGGGTAGTCATGACATGGGCCCCGAGGACGGGTCATGAAAAATTGGTATCAAAGGAGTCGGTTCTATCGCAGAACTAATAACTCTAATATTTTCTTTCTGTGAAGCTACAATGTTAAGAGTACTGAGTGTGGTTTTTAGTTCAGGGAGTCCAGTGTTGGTGCGGGCGGCCAACGTATCCATACACCAGGACCCTGACAACTGATTTCCGACTTTGTGCACAGAAACACTGATTGCATGTGTGTTTCCAGAAGTTTTTATAAGTTATCTCAAACCAGGTCATCTCACCAGGTATAAATCGTTTGACCGTGTCATGTTTGTTTCTTTCAGGATGCCTCCCTGCAGACGACCTGCTAGTGCCCCGAGAGTTGTTCGTACTGATAGCCCGTCGAGCGACGTGGCCTCAGTATAGGGCCCTATCCTAGTTGAGGCACCAGCGGAGGCACCAGTGGTACTACTACCCGTTGGGCCACCGATGCCACCAGCCCCAGCAGTAGAGGTTGCACGTCGCTTGAGTGCGCTGCACGAGTTCCAGCGCCACAGGCCACCCAGGTTCTGGGGAGAGACGGACCCGCAGGCGGCTGAGGATTGGATGGAGGCTGTAGTGAGAGTCTTCAGGCTAGTGGGGACGCCAGCAGACTTCATGGTGATCCTTGCTGCCAGCCTTCTTCAGGCAGTAGTAGGCAGATGGTGGGCCTGCTGCTCCAGATGCATGACGAGGTGAGACTTCTATGGGTAGACTTCGAGAGCCTGTTCTGGGCAGAGCTTGTACCATCCACCCTTCGAACGGTGTGTATACAGGAGATACTTTAGCTGCGGTAGGGCAGCATGACAGTGGAATAGTATTCAGCGAGGTTCACAGTCCTCTCAGCTACTCCACAGATATGGTACGAGACCCATTCTTCAGGGCCTGAACCTTCGAGCAGGGGCTCAGGCGAGAGATTAGAGCTTCTGTTGTTCCTCTCAGCATCCCGACGTAGACATGGGTGTTGGAGCGAGCCCTCTTAGTGGAGAGTTTCCTTGCTGAGCAGTCTCCAGCAGCAGGACCCACCACTAGCCGGTATGCATCAGAGTCTTCTTCAGCAGGTAGTAGACAGATGACGTAGAGGTCCAAGAGAACCAGACCTACAGGTGGTCGACCACATGACTCAGGGTCGGTAGTGCGAGGCACCAAGGGAAGTGACAGAGCCAGACCTTCCATGTAGTGTTACTCCTGTGGCGGGGTTGGTCACATGGCACGTGACTATTAGACCCGCGATGCAGATGACCAGCTGATAAATGAAGAACCTCCCAAGCGGAGGCAGGGGTTCGATCAAGATGGACCGCAAGGAGCAGAAGGTCGAGGGAGAGGAGTTGGCCGTGCAGCTGGAGGTGGACGACGCTTTGAGGTGTTGCCACCACCACCACCAAGAGGTCCACCCCGACCACAGGGGACTGGTGGACATGGGCGAGCTCAGCATCAAGCAGTTGAGATCTTTGATCATGGAGCTTCAGAAGCAGGTGGACAAGAGAGGAACTAGTGGATACGTCTCTTGTACTTCTAGTTCCATGTTGCTGTTGTATTTGTGTCTTTGTACTATGAGCTGCATTAATAAAAAGACACATATCTTTGTGATGTTTTCTTTCCTGTCCTTTTGTTTGGTTGATACTGAGTGGTCCCGATTAAGGCTGTTGACTTGACCCTCACTTTCGAGATTTCTAATGGAGGAGACCCAGTGACCTCACACTAATGCCGACAGTGTGACTCGAACCTTGGAGGTGAGAGTGACAGTTGGATCTCTTGGTAGTAACGTCGAGGCCTTACGACGTCATCCATGGAATGAATACATCATTCATGACAGGATTGGCTGTATTAAGAAATGGATGTGGTTCATCTAGGGGATGAGACCGAGATTCTCTCGTTTCGGCAAAGGAGAAATTTTAGCAGCTCTTTCAAAGCGTTGGCAAAGAAGGTGCAGACCATCCAGGAGCGGATGAAGACTGCACAGTGTAGTAAGAAGCGGGAAACCGGCGCCAGTCATAGAGACTCGGGCGTGTCAAATGTTTCCATAAGAGGAATCTTAAAGGATAGATGAGTCTACGAAGCAGCAGACATAGAGGCAGATCTAGGAAAGCAGCATGTGGTGGTGTACGTTTTAACATACTACACCCACCCGCCTTAGTTGTCCCCGCCAGGCTCAGGGAGCTGGAGGGCAGGGGAAGAGAGTAGCTGCTTGCGGTCAGGGAGAGTGACCCAATGGATCTAAGAATGATTCAAGGGATAGTCTGTGTCCACTACTAGTTGTCGTAGTAACATATGTTGACATGAATCATTCCTTCCTTCCACGAATCTTGTCCCAGACCTAGAGTTTCCAGTAAGCTGTGGACTTGACCCTCACGTCTGGAGATACCTTGGGTGGAGACTCGATAATCACACTTACGCCGACGGTGCGATCAGACCCTCGAGGCAAGAGTTTCAGTTGGAATCTCTTGGTGGTAGCGTCGAGGCCTTATGACGTTGGTTTGAGTATGGACTGGGCAATCACAGTTCATACACAAATTGATGGTATTAGGCAATAAGGTTGTGATTTAACTATGACGTCGGGATGGGTTCTCCTTGGTTGGCAGAAAGGAAACCTCAGGCAGCACAGGATAAACTCATGCACAGAAGGGTGCGATCGATCACTCTTGAGTTGGTCAACCTTACCCTCTTGGCAGCAGTCGTTTTGAGTTTAAGTTCTAACAAGAATTGGAGACCTCTATAGTTTTAGGATAATGATCACGTCTTTTTACAGGTCTCACCTCGATGAGGTTTACGGAGATGTGGCCAAGGCGGCAAGTTATCTCCGAGGTTAAGCAGACCCTCTTAGGTCCTTAGCTAGGTAGGAATGGTGGTTTACCGCTTGACCCATCCACCTCAATTGCACTACGTGCACGACGACTTCCACGTATCTCAACTGAGGAGATATGTGCTCGACCCTTCGCATATCAGCAACCTCAGTGAGTTGGACATCGATGACAGGACGACTTACGCAGAGATTCCAATGGGGATCGAGGATCGACAGGGGAGGTCCTATGAGGATGGTCAATTCTTCTTGTGCACCTTTTCTTTGGCAGCACAGGAACCTCTAGGTAAGCACATGGGAGTGGAAGGCTCAGATGCGTGCTATGTACCGCTTTTGTGACCCCAGTTTGTGTTAAATATTTACAAGGACGTAAATCCCTTAGGTGGGAGTAATGTAAAGACCCGTAAAATTCAAGGGAAATTTTCTTCTAAATTTTCTTTGGGATTTTACAAGAACACAGTTTCTGCCGACACCTGATTCTGAGGCACGGTGTGCCCGGAATCTTTTTCCGAAGTTTGGCTCGGGTACGTTCAGTGAACCAACGAGCAGGTTTTTCTAACTTTTGAACCGGTTCTCGGAATCGAATTCCGAGGTCACCGATGGAACCGCAGCACCGGTAATTGCTTAGAAACACTTTTTCTAGAGTTGTGTTTGCTCTGGTGTGGTTTTTAATTTTTGGGGTTAAGTTAATAAAATAAAATAAAAGTGGTGCGACACTTTATTTTATTTCACTTAAAGCCACTTAAGCTAAGTTAAACGGATAGGGTGGAACCCAAAATATCCTACCCACTTGGTAGGATATTTGTGAGGTGGGGCCCGCATGAGGCCACTATTTCTTCCCTCCTAAGTAACTCACCCGCAAACCCCCTCTTTAATGAAAGTCAACCGTGCATTTTTATGGTTAAGAAATGCCCCATTAAAATGGGCAGTTAAATTGTTACAATTAATTTTTCGAATTAATTGTTCGTTTCTTGTCTTTTGTTTTTCAAATTCTTAAGTTGATAATAAAATAATAATAGGACTTATTTTATTATTCTTGGCGATTTGTGTTGTGTGAAACCTTTGTGAGAACAAAGAGAGGATTCTTCGTTCTTCGACGAAGAACGCAAAGAACAAACCACCGCCAACAAATAACGCCAATCTCAGATGGCGGACGACGGTGAGTGGTGACTTCCTCGGAGATCACCTAACGCCAACAGTGATTCTCTTCTTCCGCGGCGATCTTCTTCTTCCGCAATGATCCTCTTCTTCCGCGATGGTTAATTCCACGACGAACGCTCGTTCGACGGCGTCGTTGAGGTAGGGTTTTATTTTATTTGTTAGTTCGTGAAATCTTTCGTCGCTTTATCCTTTTCTTGAACTGCTTGTTATCATGATAACGGTAGGAGGTCGGATCGCATGAACATGGCCGACACTCCTCCCCTTTTTGGTTGTTGGTTTTGTTGCGGCGATCAAGGCAACGCGGTACCGAAGCACTACGTGGAATTTTTATAAGGAAAGGGGTAGAAGCGCGGCGCCGTCGCACTGCGCCATTGAAGACGGACCAAGACGCGGCGCTGTCGTGCCACACTGTTGAAAATGAACCAAAGATGTGGCGCCGCCATGCCGCACTCGAGAACCACTAAAGCACTGCGGCCGGAGCAGGGCCGCGGCGGAGGGGCGTGGCGCCGCCGCGCCGTGCCGGACGAACCAAGGCCGCGGCTGGTTCTGGGCCACAACGGAGTAGCGGAAATGGCGGCCGGTACTGGGCCGCCGGAGTCAGAGCGAGGGGACCGGCCCCTGCCGGTCCCGTGATGGCGGTAGCCGGCCGGCCAGCCGGGCCGTCCGGTTCGAGGAGAGCGCCGGGGTCGTAACCCCCAGCCGGCCAGAAGTGCGGACCCATTAAAGGGGCTGCGGTTTACTTCACGTGGGGGCAGCGCCCCCGCCCCAAAACGGTTCGCCCGTTCGGCCGAACCCCTGGTGGCGCGCCGGTGCGCCATGCGTCGGGCGGATACACTGGCCAGTCCGCCGAACCGGACCACCAGGCTAGGCCGCGCCGGGCCGCGCCCAAGCGGGCCGGACCTGGACCCGGTTCGGGTCGACCCGGTTCGGGCCAACCCTGGGGGTATCGGGCTGGGTCAGACCGGGCCCGAACCCCCTATTACCGAACCATTTTCGGTCTGTCACCCATAACATGAGCTACGGGCCTCCGATCGACGCACCGTCATTTGTGATGCGATCCTTGGATCGAGACGGTCGTTTTAGTATATCGCACTCAAGGTTTAGGAATACTTTGGGTTCAGCTGGGTTGGTTCGCACATGAAACCAACCGGGCCCTCAGAGCGGAAACACTTATATCTTGAGCTCCATATGTCCGATTGACGTGTCGTTGACTTGGTTGGATTCCTCTTGAGGAGACGGAACTTTTGGCATACTTCGCTCAAGGTTTGGATGCAGATGGAGTTTGCCCGAGTAAGATTGTACCTGAAATCCAACCGGGCCCCTGGAACAGAAAAGCTGATATCTTTCAGACCGGACGTCCGTTTGACGAACCGTCAGTGGCGTTGGTGATCACGTTAAGAAACGGCCCCTATGAGTATACCCTATGTGAGTTCGGGATATAGTTGAGATATATCTGGGTTGGTTCTCACACGAAACCAACCAGGCCCCTGGAAAGAAAAATCTAGTAACTCATAGACCGGGCGTCTAATTGACGCGTCGTTTGTTGCATTGAGACCCCTATGACGAGGCAGTCCTTTGAGTTACTTCTTCATGGGATATTGTGATACCTGGATTATCTACCTGTAGCTCGTGGAGCGGACCCTCCCAAAGACGAGCATACAGAGTACGGAGACCATGTAGCTGGCTGTGACCGATGACTGCTTGTCTGATTCGATTCAGAGTGACTAGCATAGCCCAGTGGGGAGAACTAATCTGTGCGGTGGCAGACCCATGGAGGAGGAGCACTACTGTGTGAGGTGGTAGACCCGTGGTACTCGACAGGAGGAGTACCTCTGTAGGCTATAAGGGGGAGCACTACTGTGTGAGGTGGCAGACCCATGGCGGAGGAGCACTACTGTGTGAGGTGGCAAACCCGCGGTACTCAACAGGAGAAGTACCTCGACAGTCTTAGGGTAGTGAGCAGTACCTTGGAGTCGTGACAGGTGCACTGTACAGTCCAGAGACGGGGCTCTTCACCAGTTACAGTTTCGATAATGAAAATCCTGGTTTGAGCTGAGTCTTTGATCTTTGTGTATACCTCATATTTGAAATGGGTTACTTGATAACTTAGGTATATGTATGAGAATATACCTAAGTAGAGGTTATCTGTTGAGATCTTCTTTGTGGTTATCCATATTGGTTTTAGTGAGACCTTGAGGGTCTCAGGGTCTCTACTGAGTATCGTTATACTCACCCATGCATGGGCTATGCCCACACCTCGTTGTGTTGGTTGTAGATGACAGGCAGTGCTAACGGAGACCGAGTGTTCAACGGCGAGTCAGTACCCGGAGGTGGACCACATGACGAGTCAGTATCTGGAGGTGGACTTCACGACGAGACGACACATGGAGGAGTTCGATGGGCGAGAGCGTTATGGAGGCTATCTGTACCTACCCTTTTGGTAGGATCTGAGGAGGACGACCCAGGAGCTGCTTCCTTCCTTCCAGCTGTTAGTCTTTTTCTGTTGTAATTTCATTCAGTTGTAGCTATACTTTCAGTTTGGTTTGTATTCTGGCCCATTTACTTTTCAGAACTTTCTTTTGTACTTAGTTTTTTACTTCCTCTTGTACTCTTTGGTGTTTTCTTTACTTTTATAAAGGCAATACCTTCCCGGTTTTTGGGATTTATGTCTTGGGTGCTAGTCTCCAGCCCCTGGCCTATGGAAGGTGGGCTTGGGGTAGTCACGGAACGGGCCCCGAGGACGGGTCATGACAGGGACCAAGCTAGCCAGGTCCTTCAATAGATAGCCCCAGGATACAGGATTAGTGGTGCGAGGATCCCAGGGCAGAGCGTGATACCTGAAGGACATACTATGTTTTGTGTGTGACGGTTGGGGACACTTAGCTTGTGATTTCCCAAAACACTGTATGGATGATCAGTGGATGGTCGAGGGACTATCAAGGAAGAGGCATAGGTTCTAACAATGTCTTCCATAGAGTGGAATACATAGAATTTTAGTAGGTAGAGAATCTGGTGGTGGATGATGGTTCGTGGTTCAACAACAACCACCCACAGGCGATCTACTATGGGCTTAGGGAGATAGTGGATAGGGGAGAGACCAGTTTTAGGTGATGCAGACATACGAACTCAGACCCCCATATATGAATATAGGTAAGATATGTGTCTTATCCACCCTAGTTTTTGTACTTATAGACACATGTGTCAGTCACTCCTTCATTTTTACGGACCTTGTACAATGCTCGAACATTCCGATGGAGCCCTTGGCTTGATCTTTATGATTAGTGACTCTTACAGGAGGAGATTTGACGATCACACACTAGTAAAGGTTATGTGAGCTTACTCTTGGAGGTGAGAAATTCGATCAGGATATCTAAGTAGCAGCATCGAGGCCTTATGACACCATTTTGTGTATGGACTAGTTATCCACAGTCCATGCTCAGGTTGACTATTTTAGGCGCAGAGTGTGGTGTGTCTGCAGGGGTGGGACCAGATTATCATTTATCAATGAAAAGGAAACATATGGTGTGTATAATGGACTTTCTCAAAGGAGGGAGTATCTGATCACTCACCAGTTAGCTAGCCTCATCCTCGGTGTAGTGGAGGATATTAGTCCTGAGTTTCTTCTCGTAGTGGATGAGTATGAAGACATCTTCACTAAGCATGTTCTATGATTACCACTCATAGGGAGGTTGAATTTTATATTGATATGTACCCTAGGAAAACACCAATATCCACACCTACATATCTGATGGCTCCCGTATAGCATTGGGAGTTGAGGGTACAGTTGGGGGATTTTTAGATGAAGGGCTTTATGAGTCCCAATGTCTCTCCCTGGGTGGCCCCAGGGTTGTTTTCCAAGAAGGTGGATGGGATTTTAAGGCTATGTGTGGACATCAGGTGCCTGAATCAGGTGGCCATGAAGAAAATGTATCTGCTACCAAGAATTGACGACCTCTTACACCAGTTTATGGGATAGAGGTGGTTATTGAAGTTAGACATGTGATATGGCTATCATCAGCATCATATATAGGATGAGGATGTACCAAAGACACCCTCTAGATGTTAGTATGGAAATTACGAGTACTTTCTTATGTCTTTTAGCTTAACCAATTCTCCAGTATTGTTCATGGGACTCATGAATAGGATATTCTAGTCATACCATTACCAGTTCAGTGTGTTCTTCATTGAAGACATTTTTTCTGTAATCGTTGTATGAGGGGGAGTATGTGATACACCGGAGGATGGTCGTGGACATGCTCCGAGAGAACCATCTATATGGGAATCTCTTTAAGTGTCAGTTCTAGATTCAGGAGGTCCACTTTATAGGAAATTTCATTTCAATGGCTAGAGTTATGGTAAATCTAGTGAAGATAAAGTCAGTGCTTTCTTGGAAGCCACCTAAGAATTCTACTTAGGTGAAGATTTTTCTTGGATTGGTTGGGTACTATCAGAGGTTTGTGCCTGACCTTTATAGAGTGTTATAATCTCTGATAGACTTGAATTTAAAGGGGCGACATTTCATCTCGATAGAGTAGTTTTGGGAGATCTTTGAGTAGTTGATATAGAGTTTGACAAGTGCTCCTATCCAGATATTTCTAGAGGAGGGTTCCAAGTACGTGGTGTTCTACGACACATTAGAAACAAGAATTGGTTGTGTTCTGATGTAGGGGAAAGTTTTGATTTCCAATTATTCATGGAATTTGATACCAGATGAGAAAAACTATGCAACCCAAGACTTTGAGATGGTAGTAGAAGTCTTCACATTAAATATGTGGAGACACTACCTTATGGGTGAGTTTTTTATCATCTACTAAGTCCAAAAAAGTATTAGTTATATCTTTTCTTAGAATGATCTAAACCCAAGACAATGAAGTTGGGTAGAGTTCCTCCAGGACTATGATTTAAAAATAGTATATACTCCTGGGAAGGGGAATGTGGTGGTAGATGCTATCAGCTAGAGATAGAGTTCACAGCTACTGAAGGAGGCCTCAGAGAAGTTGGCCTCACTTCAAATATCCTTCATGGATGGAGATGGAGATCTTATCTACAATCGATGTTACTTACCCCTCCACTCTTATAGTGAGTCATGGAGGAAGATCTCAGAGATACCAGCTTCGAGAATACACGTGCTCATATGTCCATAGGGCATGGCCCCTAATGAATATTCGATATGTAGGGAGAACGTCGTTATCTCCAGAGGGTGCAAAATTTTTCTAGTAGCATTGTAGGAGGAGGTTCTGAGGGAGTTCCACACATCCCCATTGGAGGTACATCTAGGTGTGGTAAAGATGTAATAGGACCTCTGACACATGTTTTGGTGGCTATGGATGAAGAAGGAAGTGGCAGAGTTTGTTTCGTGGTTCTTCCATTTTCAGGAACTAAAGGCAGAGCAACAGGTTCCATCGAGCATGACATAGACACTCAAGGTTCTCGAGTGGAAGCGGGATGTGATATCAATGTAATTCATGATCAGTTTACCATGCATATCTAGGGTACATGACATGATATGGGTGATCATTAAAGGACTCACTAAGTCAGCCCACTTCCTACCCATTCGAGAGTATGGTTCTATAGAAATCTTGGGAAACCTCTACATTCAAGAGATAGTTTGACTTTACAGGGTGTCTTCAATGGTCATTTCAGACCATGACACTCGGTTCACTTCTCGGTTGTGGAAGGGTTTGAAGGAGGCTTGTGAGACTCTATTGTGGTTAAGAATAGATTTTATCCCCAGACGGATGGTTAGATGTAGTGGACTATAAAAGTGCTAGTGGAAATGCTTCATGCCTATATCTTAGAATTTAGTCAGAGTTGGGAGGACCACTTACCTCTATTGGATTCTGCATACACCAACATCTACCACTCCACCATCAGTATATAAATGTTTGAGGCCTTGTATGATCAACCTTGTAGATCACCGTTATACTGGACTGACCCATAAGAGTTAGCACTTGTGGGCCTAGAGTTGGTACGGGCTACCACTGAGAGGGTTCAGATTATCCAGGAGTGGATGAGGACTACACAGAACCGGTATAAGTTTTATGCTGATAGAAGTTGGAGGCCCTTGGAGTTCAAGGAGTGAGACCATGTTTTCCTTCAGGTCTCGCTTCAATGGGGTTTGTAGAGATTTGGACTGGGTGGCAAGTTGTCTTTATGGTTTATCGACACCTTTCATATTCTAAGCAGAGTTGGGGATGTGGTTCAATTCCTAGCTCTACCTCCACAGTTGCATCAGTTGCATGATGTCTTTCATGTGTCATTGAAGAGAAGGTACCTGCATGACCCATCACACATTATTGACTGGGGAAAGCTAGACATTAACGATTGGGTGATGTTTTCGGGGTTCCTATTATAGATTGATGATCAGAAGGATTATACCCTTCGTGGGAGGTCAATTTCTATAGTGTTTGTTCAGTGGAACCATGAGAACCACCATAAGATCACCTGAGAGTGAGGGGCTTAGATGTGTTCTCAACATCCTCACATTTTTGTTGAGTAGCCCTTCTTTTGGATTTTAGAGACATAAAGACCTAATGTGGGGAGAATGTAATGACTTTTATTTTCTTTTAATTTATTTTAAAATTTTAATTGGAAAAATAGTTAAACCACACGCTAAGACGGTATGAGATTCTGAGGCATGGTGTGCCAGAAATAAATTTTTGAATGAATATTGGTTTTTATTTTAAAACACTTGGTAGATATCTTTGAAATTTAATAACATATAAATGGGTACCCGAATCGAAAAATCCAAGGGTACCATTATGTATGGAATAATTACTTTACCATATGTAGGGACTAACATCATCTGACATGGGCCAGATGAAAGGTTAAATTTTGGACGTAACCGTAATTAAATATTTTAATAAAAATATTTTAATGACACAATATATTTTGTTTCATTTTTATTAACCATAGAGGTTGGGTTCTGGGGTTAGAATTCACAACCCTTGAAATTCCTTGAGAACTCTAGAGATAAGGAATGTTAGAAAGAGTCATTGGTGAACGATGACGGATGGACGCCATCTCGAATCGAGGATTGGGGATTGAGAGAATTCTTCAGCAGATCATCAAAAATGAAAAATTCTCCCTCCATCAATGAATGATCCCATTCTAGGTAGGGGTTGTTTTTTTCATGATTTTCCTTACCCATTATTTAGTTTCAAAAATGAATGTGGATTAGCCAAAGAACAAACTAATCCACAAATCAGGCATATGCAGGGTGGGTTTTCTTTTACGAGATGTTTATTGGGATGACTAGTGTTAATAATTTCTTTTTCCTTCCCCATTCTGAAATTCTAACATGGAGGATCGAGGTCAACATAAACAAGGCCAAAATCCATCCATATTGGGTGTTATTGATGGTTCTTCTTTATTTGTTCTTTGTGATTCTCCATTGAACCCCCGTGGTCATGGATTGATGATTTATGGGAGGTTCTTTATGCGATCAGACCCCTAAATCAAAGGCTTTTCGACTATAGAGACCTGATCATTGTAGATATGGACCTGAGGATCCCAAATCTATGTATGGATGAATTTTTCAATCAATGAAAAAGGAATGATAGCTTTCATAAGAAAAGGTGACATGTGGCGGTGAAGGCAGTGGCGCACAGTGGCACCGAAGGTGGTGCGGCCACCCAACAGCAGACGAGCACTGACTCAATGACCAATAACAGAGGATCCCACAGGAAAACAACTATGAGTGGTGGTAGTGTGCCATGGTAGGAGGTCGCGATAGTGGAGAGATGTAGTGGTGGAGGGATGTGGCTCTGATGAGATGCGTCAGACAAGAGACACGCAGCTCAGTCATGGGTGTGTGGGGGCAAGCAGTCCTACGAACCGCTTACAGAAGAACTGGCTGGCCAGCATCTAGACGTATTGATAGTGAGAGGACCTAGTAGCCACCGCATCTGGGTGAGATGAGTCAACCCGCTCGAGCGGACTGGGCTAGGATAATTGAATACATAGCCCAACGGGATGGTTCAACCTAAAGGGTCTTGTCAGGCCCAATAGTCGGGTCGGGTCTGATGGGTCGGGTCAGGTCGGCGGACCCTATTTCAGGTCGGTTCGAACCCTACCAACCCCTTTTTCCAAAAGTACCCCTCACTTTCAAACAATAAGTCCATTTTATGACCCTTCTATGGATTTTGGACCCTTTTGACAAGGCATTTATTTTGATATGGCTCTGTGAGACCTTAGTGAGGGTTAGTGTTGGTGCGGATATTTTCCCCTTCGCCCTTTCCTCGAGGGTTTGGTACATCATCGCATAGAAATCCCCTCAAGAGACAAAGTCCCAGATAGGGTTATGGAATTATACTTGGGAATATAGTGGTAATCTATCATCCCTGATAATGTTTTTTGGGTATTTATGTGACCTCCGAGGGAAGGGCGTTAATACTCCATTTAGTGGGCCCTATCAGTAGGGTTCACAATATTCTTCAAAATCCCCTACATTACGAGCCACATCGTTAGGTTTTGTAGTATTCTATGAGAATACCCTAATTTTAAAGGTAATATATATTGGGTTCACATTATTTTCTAAGTGAATATCATCTCTGTATAACATAATCTGGACTAGCAATGACATCGTGGCTCAAGGAGCGAGTCCTCCCAGAATGAGCATGCCTTGAGAAAACTCTTATGGTGGAAGTTTGGTTATAGCTTATCCTTTCTACCTTATGGATGGTATTTGAGTATATATAGATATCCTTGGTATATTTATGGGCGTATAGCTGCATAGAGATGACTACTCATTCTTTGTGTGTCTTTCCCTTTGTGACTTTTGGGTGTCCTACTAAGTACTGTTTTACTCATCCCTACATGGGATTTTCTTTCAGATGTCATGTATTGTGAAAACAACTAGTGTTTCAAAGTAATCCCATAAGGACCAGGACTAGGATTATACAGTGCCTTGTGACATTAGATCAACCAAGGATTTTTTTTGGAAACTTTCTACTACGCCTTCAGTAACCTTGTTTGCAGGTCAGAACTTTGTAGTTGTCTTTATTTTTTGTGGGGTTGTATTCTGGCACAGTTTTACTATACTACTTTAATTTTTTTGTAATCTATTGTTGGGTTGTAGTGTTATTCATGCTTTTTAATTACTTAGTCTTTTTTAATTTTCAGTATCTTTTCCTGGGATTTTTTTGTTTGAGTATATGTTCTTTGTCAAATGCCTCCCATTTTTTGGGATATTTCTACTTGGTGCTAGTTGCTAGCCCCTGACCTATAGGAGACGAGCTTGGGGTATTCATGGAATAAGCCTCAAAGGACATGTCCTGACAGATATACTTACTTGATATGTTTCTATTTTACAATCAAGATTTCATCCTTTGGTTGTGCTTCAATTAATTTATAATGAATATCCAATAAAAAAATTTATGCTTCAAGCACTAAAATTCTCTTTTTAAGAATCATAATATCAATTAAAGTGTGAAAATTCTATTCAACTATTTTTAAATATTTTTGAAAACTATTATGGTTTAAAAAGTTATCCAATATAATACATTAATATCTAAACCTCAAAAGATAAACCATTAATTTATCATTAATATTTATTTTTCAACTCATTTAAATAAAAAAATGAGATATTTTTTCGGACATCTTGTGGGCTCATGGTAGGTGATAAACCCTTATCATCCTTCAATTATGGGTTAATGACCTATGGCCTTGCAAGATGTGGTGAGTTTACATCTAGCATGTGTGTTTTCCTTTTTCTAAAAAAAATTAATATGATTCTTGTATCATTCCAAAAAAAAATATTCCTGACATCCTTTAAATAAAATTAATCACTTAATACGCTTTTTACTAATATTTTTAATTCAACCATTTATTAAAAAATTATTATAATCTTATTTGACTATTATTATCATGCCATTTATGATCATATTAACCCTAAAGGTTATCAATACCTTAAAACTTATTTATATAAAATGTAAAGGCATTATTTCTTAAATAATGTTTTTACTAAAACATAAACATTCCATAAACGTCTCCCAAAATATCATTAATCTTGGTAGACACTCCTCACATAAAACCCAAAATTAGGTTCTTAAGGCATTTAACTTATGATAAATATAAAAATCATTAACCCAATATGGTATACATAACTCTTAAGTTAATGAATAAATATATTATCCTGAAATTTAACAGAATCCTTAAATATTGTCATGATTCTTATACCAAAATATCATTTGTAAAAAAAATACTTCTATAATGTAATTTTGGTATCCCTATAAATATTTCAACCATTTTATTTCAACATAGGTCCTTCCTAGGTCTAGGATTTAACCTTTAAAAGAGGTAATTGACTTAGATAATGCTATGGTTCTCCAAATTTAAGATAAATAACAATAAATTGATCTCTAATATGAGATTTATTTCCTTCCATCACACTCTTTGTTTTTCCTTAGCATTTATTTTCTTTATGAACTTCTTTTCCACAAACAATGCATTTTCTCATTCTATTAAGACACTTTCCTAGGTTCCTTCTTCCTCATTTATTACATGATGGAAATAATTCCTTCTTTCCGACATGGTCTCAATCACTCGAGTTCTTGGTGAAATCTATCCTTCTATTCTTTGGTGAGTATGGGAGTTGGTTAAAATATATGTTGTTAATCATATTTTTGGAAAACTGGTTAGGCATAATCAAAATATCTTTTACATCAGTCTTCATGTCATTTGGTTTCTTATAGTCACCATATTTTCTTTCATGATAAACATTTACATGATTCATTTGGGTTCCATTAATTTAATAAAACCAAAAATAATACTGTGAGTAACAATAACTATAGTGGTAAAACCATAGAATCATTTATAGGATGTCCAAATCATGAAACATTATTTTAAATATAAACCACCTTAGGTTTAACCTAGGCCATTCATTATCACCATCTATTCAAATCCTTCATAATGGTTTATAAATAAAATGTGAATTATCTTAAGTATATCTCACAAGAGTGTCAAACTAGGTGTGCAGTGAGGCCCATTGGTGTGCACCAAGTGATGATCAGGTCACGCCCAATGTTCCCTTTTCCGAGTTATTACCCCTAGGTACATCTATGCCAAAACAATATTTAGTTTTAGTATCTAGACTTAGATGTATTTCTAGAAAAAACCACATAATATCTTACTGACCAAAAAATTAAGATGATCTTATATATTTAACCTCAAACTCTATTATTGGGTTTTGTTTAATAATCTATGATTTCCTAAATCAAGCAGGCAAGGGTTCTACTAAACTTCCTCTAATACCAAATGTAGTGACCTAAACCCCAATAACCCGAAGCTAGTGTCTAAATTATTACATTGGCATAAGATAAAGGAATAACATCCTAAATGACCAAATAATTTAGTGGTCTTGGTAAACTAGATACATACATGGGTCTTGTATTACATCTGAACATACAATTTGAACCACATTTTTCTCAAGAATAACATTATTTCTTCTATCATATCCTTTCATATCAAATATAGTACACTACATTGATTCACGAGAAAGGAAAAAAATTAAGGTTGAGATCAAATTTTTCAGTAAGTGTTAAGTACAGAGGAACCTATCAAGAATAAATGAAGCATAATCAATAAGGAGTGAATAATATAAAAAGCTAGATATCTGAATACACATTCCATTTAAATAATTGACAAGCATAATCAATAGGAAGGTAAATAACTGAAACACATTCCATTTAATAAATAAAATTTCTATCGTAAATAGATAAGGCATAATCTATATAAAAAAGTGAATAACTGAAGGATCATGTGATTTAATCAATAAACATTCAATGAAATGCATGCATAGATAATATCATTGTGAAAACCTTATGGGTGATAATAATTGATTTCTAGGTGATGGAAATAATTAATTGTTAGATTTAATGTTTCCTAGTAACATGATATCATTAACATAAAGATCTTTCTCAATATATTTTAAAAAATATTGAGCACAAACCCATCCGGTTTGGCCAACTACACCTCTACTATCAAGATCTATCCTCATACAGTTAAAAACTACTAGTTACAAAGGCATAGGGTTTGGACAACTTATTTTGTCTCATTACACCTCTCAACACATTGAGAGGCAATCTATAATGGTCAACACCCATATATTCATGTCAAAAACATTCCATATATATCAAATAATAAATTTTATTTAAGAAAAATGTTCCTTATCATAAAATATTCATATTGAGTAAAGAATAAAAATTTATCAATATTTACCCAGATAAAAAAAATAACATTCAATGTAAAACTATTATTTTTAAATGGTATAAAATTTAAGCAATAAGAATATAAATGACACATAATATTGATATTTTGGAGAAATTTAATACTTAATGATTACAGTAAAGTGAATTTTTCAAGGGGAAGTTAAAGACTACAAAATTAATCAAGGAAGTGAATGTTGATACTATCCTTGGCCAAAATAATCATAAAAAATCCAAGGAAAGAATAAGGATGGTATTAACATAAACCTGTTAGAGTAATAATGAAGTTTTGTTTTCATTGATTAATATAAATACAACAAAAATATCTTCAAAAACATTATTGAGTAAAATATCATTTTCATTTGGAAAAACATTTTGAAAATTCTTTTATTTGATAATAAATTTTAAAAACATTTTTTTAAACATAATCATTAATTTTAAAAGGAATATTCAAATAAATGATGGTTATGAAAATGATTAATTCTATAAAATACATAAAAGATGAAAAAATAATTCCTTTTTTACTATAAAAAGCTTAGGAAATTGCATTGTTTATAAAATGACGAGAAGATTCCTTTAACATTTTTTGTAAAATCCAAATGGGCGTAATTTTGAAAAAGAAAAAGAGATTCCTTTGAAGAAAACTTTAAAATGAAATAATGGGTAAAAACGTCTTTAATAAATCATTTCTAAAAGGTTAAAACATTTTTAACATGTTTTTAGAAAACAATGTTTTGGAAGAAAAAGGAATGTCAATTGAAGAGAGAAATGAAGTCAAATTTTACTAAAAACATTTTATCAATTATTTTAAAACCCAAATAGTATAAAAATGGTAATATTACTTGAAAATTTCCTGAATAACAAGTGGAAAATAAAATTAAAGGTTTTATTAAACAATGATAAAAAAATTTCCTTCAATTGAAATTCAATATTAAACAATCTTGAATAAAATGAGATTGTGAAGTAAACCATAAAAAAGATTATAATGATGAAGTCAAAATCAAAATATGAATTGATTATGTGTTTCAAAAATAAATCAAAATAAAAAAAAATTATATATAACATAATATTATCCAAATTCATTATACAAATAATCTTAGTATATTAACGACAATGAGGAAGTAATATAACCCAATGAAAAGAAATTTATTTATGAAATTCATTAGCACTTGGTATCTCTTAAGTAAAATCCACCAAGATTTAATAATTCAAAGTGAAAATTAACACAACATGAATTATAATTAATCATGATATTAAATGTTAAATGGTAATTACATTCACCATATAAAATAAATCAGGTGCCTGGCATTTCAATATGCCTCAATGAGACGAAATGTGGATGAAATCACATACCTCATGCATCATTTTCTTACAAAAATATTATAGTTGTTTTAAAAATAATATTAACTTTTAAAAAACCATATTAATATTTATAATATCATATATTATCCATTTATAACATCTTATTACCATTTCATTAATAATCATTCATTATTTTCATTGTTCCAGGTGTTAATTTCCTTGCTTGTTTCATCATGAAAGATCTGGTTCTAGAACATATTATATAGTTATATCATCTATAGAGTAATAATATGTGAATAATTATCATATCTGTTCATCAATTAAACTTTTGAAATAAATCATGAAATATGGTTTTGATAAATAAAGTACATTGAAACTATAGACACAGTAGGTTGTATATACGCATGAGTAACGTTTCCATTTTCCAATGATCATTATGGACGGGAGGTAAGTAGTATTTTACATTTAAAAATGATCATAACATAATTAATACAATATTATACACTTATATATATAACATCCATGTGGTGTGGTAGTGAAAATAGAGAAACATCACTCTGTGAAGGTGATAGTCCATGCGTATATGAACGATGTTATCATCTTTTTGTGAGTGACAAGAAAGAAATAAAATGATATATATTATCTTTAAATAATGATAAATATTTCATTAATATAATAATTATAAAATTTATATCACATATAATAATTAAATTTATATGTATCACATTCCCTGTGAAGCATTAGTGAAATATGAATCACATCGCTTCACTATGTGGTAGTCCGCTATACACACTAGCAATGTTATCGTATTTCCTAAAAAATGGAAGTTAAATATATATATATATATATGATATAGTGAATATAGAGATGTAAATATGTTATAAGTATCATATATATACTTTATATCCATCGACATACCCAAACCTGAGAGGTGGAAATGGAAAAATGAATGACATCGGTTCTCGAGGTAGTAGTTTGTTGTACACACAAACGATGATTTCATAACCAATTTCATGGAAGTGGATATGGTTATAGATCATTCCATTATTACAACAACATAAATTATATTTAATTTAATTAGGTTTTTATATAATAATGTTTTAAAAAATTGAAGGATTTTTGGAATGAATCACAATAAAGACGCTCATTAAAGAACATTGCCTCTTCTTCCAGTATCCTACATAGGTTTTCCCTAAAGCCTTCAAAGGTTGTATTTATGAAAACTCTAAGGATTATATGAAGATTTTATTGATGTTTGGATTTTATTTGGTTATGTATCCAAACCAAACATGTGTGAAGGTTTGAAGAAGAGAGGACAAGGGGTGTACTTTTATAAGTGGGGCGAGGACACACTTGGTATTCTTGAAAAGAATTAAGTGATCCCAAGTTTTTTATTTTTAAAAGGGTCCCAAAATGAACAATTATTGAACATCATAGGTTAAATGGTCAAAGTACATCCATAAAATAGTTTTTAAACAAGTTTATAGTTCATTTTTACCTTTATCATTTTAGTTTAACCCCTGGTAAAAACATTTTTACCTTAACTGTAGTAATTAATTTTTACTACATCCACTATTCATTATAGTAAAAATATATTTTTTCCTTATTATAAATTATAAATTATTATGATTCCATATATTGAATTAATTTTTCCAAATTCAATTCACAAAAATGGATAATTTAAATTTAAAAGTTATCCCACAAATGCGATGAGAAAGTGGGGTTTTAATGAAAAAATGTCCAAAAGTTTACAAAGTTTTTAAATAAAAATTCAATATTAAAATGTTTATAATTACATAAATTAGATTATCTTATATGAAATTTAATTATTGTTAAATTAAAATAAATTCAAAATATAATTTAATATTATAAATAACTCAAAAAAATTCAATTAAAATTCAGTATTTTTCAGTTTTCATCAAAAAGAGAATCAATTCATAAAAATATAAAAAATTAATCATAAGATAATTTTTGTATTAAAATTTAAAAATAAATTTTTTTTTCATATATATTTTCTAAAAGTGGTAAAAATTAATTTTCCATTATTTGTGCAATGCACGATCAAACTGTCTTAAAAAAATATTATTTTTGAAAATCATTCATTTTTATTTTAGATGATTTTTATTTTACCTATAATCAATATATAAGAAATAAAATTTTGAAAACTATATATTTTCATAATTTATTTAATAATATTCACATCATCCAATTTAATGGATAGGTTATAACTATTATATTAAATAATAATATATTATTGTTCGATAAAATTGGTCTTGTGTGTAACACAAGATATTAAAGAAAATCATTATTGTGTATAACAAAAGATAAAATTTTTGTTTCTTATAATTCAAGATATTAAATAGTTTGAATTTTTTTAAAAATAAAAATATTTTAATGCAAGCTAAAAATTTTGTTGTGTGTATTGAAAGTTAAATGTTTTTTTGTGTGTCATATATACTATAAAATACAGTGTCCTTATTTTAGAATTTAATGGTGTCATGGAAAATGGTCATAAAACAACAATAAAAATATGGTGGATTTAATATTTGGAGCATGTCCTTGGTAATGAATAAGCTTCAAAAATTGTTTTTAACATAGATAATTAATCATTAAAAAGATCACTGGGAAATTTCATGATGAAAATGCTCCATTGTAGAAAACTCAGTTTCAGGTACATGACCCTTTATTTAAGAAATTTTATCTTTAATAATGCTTGGGTTGAGTTTTAATAGGTCTTAAGGGGTTTTGACATGTTTTTGAGGCATATATGGAGGTGCCTGATTTGTACACGATTAGTAGAAACCATGCACCACCTCCTGGAAACCATGCAAGGGATGACAATGGTCACTAGGTAGATAAACGGTTCGCGCATAGTATGACCAAACCATACGAGTAACCAATATAAAATGTGAAACATAAAAAAGAGTGAAAATCTTGGTAGGTATATGGTTTGTCTAACCATGAAAGGAAACAGTGTAAGGGGTGTCCTTAAGACAGTTACACCATAGTATAGGTGCATGATTTTCCAAATGGTGTAGCCTATCCATGCAGTATATAGTTGATACCCCTAAATATTTGGATCTAATCCAAATTAAATTCCAATACCCTCTTTAATAACCTATTATCTCAATATATATAATCTATTTTTCTCCCTAGACCTGAGAGATGATTCATTTCCATCCAGAATTGATTCTTTGGTGAAAAAAAGTGCATTCGATATCCAGATTCATCAATATGAATATGTTCTTACTCTTTCTTACTAGATACAAAATTCTTCTCTTCATTGGAACCATATATCAACCACATTAGGGATGGATCTATGTTATTTGATTTCAATATTGATGATATCATGTTGGATCCAGTGAAGGAAACAAAGTTTGTGATCAGATTTATAATTTCTAAGCGTTGTTCATCATTTTTCCCAACCATTGATAGGTTGGTGGATTATATCTTATCTCCACATGAATTAGATCTTAAAATATTAGTTTTAATTAAATTTTTTTCTTATAATTTATTTACAAACCCTGTGTGATTCAGGATAGAAATCCTATTTTTGTTATTTCATTGGAAAATGGGTAAATTGTCTGATTTTGAGAAAAATATATTTGTTAATAATTTAAAAATGATTTTTTTAAAATTATGGAATTGTTTTGTTGCACACAATATGTTTGAGAAATTTTATTATAATAAGATTTAGTTTTTTATGAAATTTTTTTATGGGTTTCGACATACATGGTTGGCATGAGTGCATTCATTAACATGACCCTATGATGGTGGAATGTTCTATTGGGGAACTTTATATTGGTAACCTTATGAAGATTTGGTGGATCAATGAGATACCACTCATGGGTGTGTAACTATCACCTACACGTGAATGGGTGTGTTTGGAGATAGGTTTTTTGGTATTCAAAATAATATGAAATTCTTTTTGATATTTATAATTTAATTCCAATTTAAATTGTTGATAGTTTGATATAAAATGTTTCATATAAATTTTTCTAACTATTTCTATCCTTGTGGAGTGAGTTAATAAGTCTTTTGAGAAATCCTAGTGGGTTTTTACTCACCCCATTCTTAGTAACTTCGGCGTGTTTTCAGATTTCATCTATTGGGACTCAGATACAGGAAAGGTATCTCAGTTATTTAGCAATTCTTCTTGATTCCATGGGTGAGGTATGTAGAGTTAGATCTTGGATCTGAGTGGGATTTGGTTTATTTTTTTTATTTTGTATTTTTATCTTATGTTTACATTGTAACTCTGATATGGTTATGATTTTGGCCCTAGTTTTTTTCAAGCATCATATTAAGTGTTAGATTTTAATAGTATAAGTTTTTTGAGTATTTATATTTCAAGGGAAACCCATCCCCCTAATTTTCTTGATGGCCTTGGAATTTTTTACCAGCCTTTGGTATCTTGTGGATGTCACCTAATACCTAGTAACACCACCACCTCTTTTCAATCCAATGAGGTGGGGTACGATGTTACAAATGGTATTAGTCTTTTTGGTCGGTTTATATTTTTGGAACAAATGGTATTATCTTTGTTTGGTCCTTGAGTTTGAAATAACATCATTCTATCATTGGGTTGGTAGATGGAGATATGATTTTTGAAACCTAATATGTATAACATTAAATTATTTTTCTAATCTTTTTATGATGAACTTCAAGTTTCTAGGGGATTTTGGTATATAAGTGTTTTAAGAAACTTCTACGAAAGTTTTCATCTCATTATCATAGGTCTATCCAATAATAATTGCATTGCCTAAATAGATTATAATACTTCCAAATATGATTACACTGTTCATTCTGAGATTAATGGTTAATGAAATGGTGAAATAGTGTTATTCTTTAAAAATATTTAAAATGGTTTAATGTTGAAAATCATGGTTTTAGTACTTCCAAAAATGATTAAAATGATGAAAATTGTTGGATTTAGAAAATGTATGATTATGAAATGTGTTGAAAAGGAAAATTAGAATTGTTAAGCCTTGTGTTTCTAATGAGTGAGACTAAATGCTAGTTTGGTTTGGTAATAAAGAATGTAACTAAGTAGACATATTAGGAATAAAACAAAAGTAGATGTGGAAAATGTTGTTGCACTTGAACAAAAGGTGAATCAACTGTTGGTTCAAATCACTATCCATCATTTTCAGGCTATGGGTGGGGGTAATAGAAATGGTGATCCATAAAAAGTGCACCATTTGATTTAGTTCCTAAAGTATAACCCACCCACATTTCAGGGGGTATTCTAAGCCCGAAAAAGCATAAGTACGGTTGAATAGGATGAATCAAATATTCAATTTCCTTAGGACACCAATAGAGTTGAATATAAATTTTTAAGAGTATATACTGGAGGATATATCTCACCAATGTTGGGATTTGGTTTCCTAGGCTAAAGTTGACTAAGGCATGACATGGGAGGATTTTGAGGATTTTTTTAACAAGAAATTATATCCTCACACCATTTAGATTACTATAATAACATATTTCTTTATCCTAGAACATTACAATATCTTAGTAATACAGAATGAGGTTATGTTTATGAATTTAGTCCTCTTTGAACCAGATGTTTTTGCAAATGTGTCTTTGAAGGCAGACCATTTTTAGTCAGGGTTATGATCATATATTTTCCCAAATATTACCATTATTTATATTAAGTACTATATAGAAATGGTTAGTAAAGAGATGGTGTTAGAAATGGATATATTGGTAAATATGGTAGATGGGATCTTGTTTATTCCTAAGGGAATTGTTGGGAACTCTAAAATTATGAATCATAGAAATATGGAAAACTACTTCTAGAGTGGTAGGATATCTCATAATTAGACCACGAGATCAGTAAATATTCCCCTTCAACATAAATGTAATTTGGGATGTTTTCAATGTTGTTTTTTCAAGCACATGAAGTTAGATTGTATGACACCACCCATATAATTTTTACAATTTTAATCAAATGGGACATCTTCAGCACTATTATTGTAGTGTTCCAAGGTTAGGTGCTAGGGAACATCTAATAGTTCGCAAACATCATATGCTTTGATGGGATTAGTGTAGAGGAATAGTTATCATCATTAGAATCAAGAGATCTAAGGCAATTCTAGGAACACTATGACTCTTTAACATATGAAATATCAACTGGATAATAAAGAGAAAATGATAATGAAAAAGCAATTGCATGTAGCTGAGTAAGTGATCATGGTTGATCAATTAGTCCTTCGATGATGAGAGGTATGACTATTATTAATTATACCATTATGAAAGGTTTGTTTGATATGTTTGTATCAAACATATTTATTTTTTACCATGTTGTTGATCATATGGATCTACATGTTGAAATTATTTCTTCTATTTTGAAACTTCAAGATCCTCTTGGCCTAAGAGAGTGTTGATCCTTTATGTGTAAATCTTGTTCTATAACTATTGTTGAGTCCCAGTTC
Organism: Viscum album; assembly: GCA_963277665.1. NCBI lineage: Eukaryota > Viridiplantae > Streptophyta > Magnoliopsida > Santalales > Viscaceae > Viscum > Viscum album. The sequence goes on from OY728131.1 coordinate 2,067,689,710, forward strand.
CTTTTGGATTAATCTATTCTTGAGATGGATGCATATGACTTGATTTTGGGTATGGATTGGTTTAAAACATTCAAGGTCCACATCAACTGTTATACATGGGAGTTATTTTTCACATCTTTGGATGGAATCAAGCATATATTTAGAGGATATTTGGATTTAAAGGCAACCAGAGGAGGCATTTTTGAACATGGGGTTGGAACCATCTCTTATTAGTTGGTATATATTTACTTTTCATATATGGATGAGATTGGAAATTAGGATTTTCAAACTATTGGGGATTAATTTTATGCCATTTTTGCAAAAAATGTATCAATATTTACACCCAAAATAAAAGTATAGTTTACGATTGATCTGCCTCTTGGAATCCAATCCTATATCAATTCTTTCTTATTGGATAGAACTAAAAAAATTTAAAAATTTAAAAGTTGTATTGGAATAATTTTAATGTAAAGGGTTAATTTTATTGAGCACATCCTTATAGGGAACACCTTTTATTTTTGTGGAAATATGGATGGAACTCATAGATTTTTTGTAGATTATCATAAGCCTAACTGTGTTATGATAATGAATTGGTATCCTCTTCATATGAATGGAAACCTATTTTATTAATTGATGGGAGCCTGTTGGATCTCTAAAATTGACTTAGGTTTGTCATATCACCAACTACAAGTTTGGAAGGAATATATACTGAAGATAGCTTTCAAACAAAATATGTCCATTTAAAATATGTGGTTATTCTTTTTGGTCTTACAAATACACCATCTTTCTTTACGGAATTTATAAATCATATTTTTCAAAGGTATTTGGATTCCTTTGTGCTAGTTTTTGTTGATGATATTCTTGTGTATTGTAGGATAAAATTTTATTATGAGAAAAACTTTTCTATAGTGGTGTGTATCTTTCCAGAGAATCACATTTATGCTAACTTATAAAAGATTGATTTCTAGATACAATAAGTATATTTACTTGGCCATGTCATTTATAAAAAAGGAATTTCTATAGATTCTAAAAATATATAATTTTTTATCTATTAGAAAATAAAAAATAATGTATTTGAGATGTGTAGTTTACATAGCTTAGTAGGATACTACATATGATTTTTTCATGATTTTTTATGTTTCTCTCCATCAATGACATCATTGATGAAAAAAGGAGTTCACTTATAACGGGACAAAGAATTATAGAAATCCTTTAAAGAATATAATGCTAGACTAACATCATCACCTATCCTCATGTTTTCAATGGACATGGTTATGTAGTCTATTACGATGCATCGAGATATGGGTTGGGATGTATTTTTATGTAGGGAGATCATATTGTTGCTTATGGAACATAGAAGTTGTGTATTTAAGAGAAGAACTACCCACAACACAATTTTGAATTAGTTATTTTGTTAAATGCTTTAAAGTAATTGTTTCATTTCCTCTTTGGAGAGAAATTCATAGTGTTTATGAATCATAAGAGTTTGAAACACATATTCTCAAAAATACATTTTAATTTAAGGTAGGACAAATAGATAGAGTATTTGATAATTTTTTAATTTATCTTGATGTATATACCTGGAAAAGGGAACTCTAAAGAGTATCCATTGAGTAGGAATTCATATATTTGGTTATCTTAAGAGGCTTTGGGATAGTGGAAAGTAATTTAGTTTACAATGGATATGAATCTAGATTGCTGAGACAAAGGAAAGTAAGTTGTTTTCTTTACAGTTTTTCTAGTTCCTAATTTGGTTGAGCAGTGTAGAAAGGCTTAGACATTTGATCCTAATTGTGTTACTATATGTTTAAAACAAAACTTTGGGGATACCATTGTGGCATGGAAGCTGGATGGGAGTTCAATGTTATGGTTTATAGATCATATGGTTGTACCTATGTATTATCATGAAGAACTTATTTCATCCTAGAACCATTTAAGATTGGATTAAATCTTGGGATTCATAAAATGTTGGAAGAGTTGAAAGTACTATTTTTTCAGTTGGAACAAAAAGATATATAGTAGAGTTTTTCTTAAGATGCCTCGCATGTAATCTAGTCAAGGAATAACATCAATAACTAACTAATATGTTGTATTATTTATCGATTTTCTTGTTGAAATTGGAGTAGGTAGCCATGGATTTCTTAATAGGTCTACCAAGGATTTTTAGGAAACATGATTCCATATGGGTGATAGTCAATTGACTCAAAAATTTGGATCACTTCATCCTTATTCGTGAAACTGGTATTCTGGAAGACATGTCCAAACTCTACATTTAAGAAATTATAAATATTCCTTACATTCTAGTCTTGATTATATATAACTGAGACCCTAGTTTTATTTCTTATTTTCATAAATCCTTAATGTAATCCCTTGGATCCTAGTTGACTAAGAGCACGTCCTTTCATACTTGAATGGATGGAAAATCAAAAAGGATGATCCAAATGTTGTAGGATATGTTTAAACCAGTGTAATGGATTTTAGTGGATCATGGGATGATCATATACCTTCAATATATTTCTCATACAATAATAATTATTAATACATAATACATATGGATCATTTTAAATCATTTTATCAAAACCCTTGTTTTTCTCTACTTTGTAGGGTTCAAATAGGTGATACATCACTAATTATACCTAGTATTGTGTAAGAAAAAACTGAGAACATTTAGTTGTTCATAAAGAGGATGGATATAGCTTAGAATTTTCATAAAATTATGTGGATCATTATTAGTGATCATTTTTCATTTGAGGTGAGTGGTCATGTCTTCTTGATAATATCTTAGGGAATTTGGAATTTTCTTTTGGGTAAAAAGAAAAATTTGTCACCATGATACATAGTCCATTTTGAGATACTTAAATTCCATTAAAATTGTTGGAACATGTATCTATTTGACCTCATTACTATCCATTACATGTAAATATGATGAGGAACCCCTTTCTCTCTCATCAACCTTTTTTATGAATTCTTATGTCACGCCGTTACGCTGCCGAAATCGCACCGATTTTCTAAGCCAATGTCATTGTGTAGTGAATACCATGCCCATTTCTCCATCAAGGGTATTCACATTTATACACATTTACTTATTGATTATAAAGTTTCATGTATTAATTCCACATTCCTTTATCGTGGAATAAATGATTATGTTTTATGAATCCATGTTTTATGATCCATGTGGCACAATTATGCATGAAATGAAATGTTTAAGATGGGTGCGCCCTTATAGCGCTCCAATGCATTGGGTAAAGTATAGTATCATGATAAGTCATGTGTAATGAGTGCTGACTCATTCTAATTCAAGTGCAATGAGGGTTTACTCGTGCTTCATGTGCAATGGGGGTTTACTCATGCTCCATGTGCAATGAGCCTTGGCTCATGCTAATTCAATGTTAAGTGTTGTTACCACATTTCCATGTTATGATTATCATGCTTTATCATGCCTTTATGTTCATGTTTCTATTATTCTCTATTGACATGCCTATTGCGTAACATTTATTGTACTCTTCATGTTATTCCATGTGTACTCCCTTACGGGGCTTTATAGCTCACCCTTTTCTTATGCATGTTCTCAGGTTATCCCATGAAATGCTAAGTACGATGGAATGTAGTGTTCTTGTAAAGGAAGTTTTCAATAAAGATGTTGTATTTAATGTTTTAAGATTTTATGTAATGATCCTAATCCCCAAAGACACTAAACCTCTCGATCTTCTTTTTTGTATAAAGTGACGTTTTATGTAATAAAGCGTGTTTAAGTTGTAATAAAAAGAAGGGTTATCATATTTGGTATCAGAGGATAGGTTTAGTTATTTTTGGTATTAAGAAACCCTAGTAAAGCCTTAGATACAAGACTAAGTAAAATAAAAACATCCCCTAGTTTTGGTAAATACAAAGTAAGTGTTTTATCAAAAAAATACATCCCTGTCTGGATACGAGCAAGTAGAGGTGGCTCTGGCACGGATGTATCCTAGGGGTAAAACCCAAAAACACAAATTTGAGCTAGACTCAAATGGGAACTGGTGCACAACAACGGGCCTTGCTGCACTCTTGGTTATGACACTCCCGGGGGATATGTTCTGATAAATTCACAATCTTAGTATGAACCCTTATTAAGGGAAAATTTCCCCTAATAAAATATGTTAGAAAGTAGATCATGAAAAGCCTAGATTCAAGCCTATAGACTCATGAGTTAAGGAAATAAAAGTTTATTTTTGAGTCATCAACTTTTGTCTTTGGATTACTTTTTATGTGTTACCCCTAACTTTCCATTTATTCCAGCCAATGGCCGGTAATAGGAGGACTCGGGCTAACAACCGTTGTGAAGATCAGTGTGATGATTAATGAGATGCCCAATCCAATGGGAGAGGAAATCGCGAACTTTGTCACGCTTCTCTCTCAGCTAACTCAAGTTTTGAATAGAAACACTGGTCAAGTGGAACGTTCAACCCCCCCCCCCCCCCCTAAGAAAGAACAAGTCGCTATCGAGAGCTTCATGAGACAAAGGCCTCCTACTTTTAGTGGATCATCTGATCCCATGATCATTGAAAAATGGATCAACTCTATTGAAAAGTTATTCTCCATCCTCCAATGTTCTGAACAAGAGAAGGTTCTCCTGGAGGCTTATCGTATGGAGGGTGAAGCTGATCAATGGTGGACGTTGATCAAAAATATGAATCCTGAGGAGGAGATCGAGGCATTGGAATTGAAGAATTTCCAGAATATTTTTTTCGATAAATATTTTCCACGCACCCTCCAGCTTAAGATGGAAAGGAAATTCTTTTCCCTCAAGAAAAAAGATGAGGAATCAGTTGGACCGTACGAGGAAAAATTCACAAGGCTTGTACGATATGCTTCCGGCATTGTCGTTACCCCCAAATGCAAGGTTGACCACTTCTTTGGTGGGCTGAAGCCTAGCTTGTGGAAAGCATTAACGATCTGTGACTTCGACATCTATGAGGATATTTTCCGATGTGCCCTCAAGGTTGAAATGGAGATTGTAGAATCATAGGGGTATCATGGGCATAAGAATCATAAGGTGGACTTCAATGGTGGTGGGCCGATGGATAAATCCAACGACGCTAAGAATTTCCAGCACCCCACTTTCCAAAAGTGCAGAAAGAAGAACCCTGGAAATTGCCTTAAGGGGACGAGAAAATGCTTCAGGTGTGGAAGAGAAGGACACCTAGCTATTAACTGTCGGCAAGAAGGACTCGCAGCTACGACAGAGGAGAGGAATGCTCTGTTTGAACCTCAACACATTGTTCAATGCTAAAAATTCAAAGAACCGGGTCATTTTCCAAATCAGTGCCCTAATCCAAGGGTTATCGGAGGCAACCAACAACCTCCAAGATAGCAAGGAAGAGCTTTTGCCACCACTTCTGCCAAAGTGAACACCAACAACGAAGTGGTGACAGGTATGCTAGTTATTCATTCAAGAATAGCGAAAGTACTTTTTGATTCAGGTTCTATGCATTATTTTATATCTCGAATGTTTAGTAGAACAATCCCAGTACCACCACAAATCATGGAAGTAAAGATGTCATTGAGTACGACAAATGGAAAAATCATTGCATCCCATGAGTATAAGTCCTCCCATGTTATAATATGTGGATTGAATTTCTCGGCGAACCTCATCATACTTCCTTTGGTGGAATTTGATGCAATTCATGGGATGGATTGGATTTCTTAATATAGATCCAACGTAAATTTTTGGCAGAGGGAAATCACACTCCATATGGAGAATCGACCCCCGATTCTTTACAAGTGTCAGGAGGAAGATGAATCTCCTTTAGCTCCATCATCTCAAGCATTGATATTACGGACCTATGATTATGCGTATCTGGCTCAGATGATTGTGTCCAAAGAAGATACCATCCTTAAAGAAATGCCTATTGTGAGGGAATTGGCGGAGGTGTTTCCCAAGGAACTGCATGGTCTTCCTCTTAGAAGAGATGTTGAGTTCTCAATTGAACGTATACCTGGGGCGCTACCAATATCCAAGAATCCATATAGAATGGCTGTTATTGAGCTTGAAGAGCTTAAGAAAAAACTACAGGAGAATCTGTATAAAGGGTTTATACGCCCAAGTGCTTCACCATGGGGTGCACTAGTCCTCTTCGTCAAGAAGAAGGATGGGTCAATGCGGATCTGCATCGATTATCGTAAACATAACAAAATCATGATAAAGAACAAGTACCGTCTCCCAAGAATCGATGACTTGTTTGATCATCTTCGTGGAGAACAATACTTCTCCAAGGTGGACATGCGTTCGGGATATTATCAAGTAATGGTGAAGAAGGAAGATGTCCCCAAGACTGCTTTTCATACAAGATACGGGCACTATGAATTCATAGTAATGCCTTTAGGACTCACCAATGCTCCAGCAATATTCATGGACATTATGAATAGAGTCTTTAGATATTACCTTGACAAATTTTTGGTAGTCTTTATAGATGATATTCTAATATACTCGAAAACCAAGGAGGACCATGAGGGGAATTTAAGAACTGTACTAGAGACTTTGCGCAAGGAGAAGCTCTATGAAAAGTACAACAAGTGTGAGTTCTGGTTGAAGGAGGTCTCATTCTTGGGCCATATCATCACAATCAATGGGATATCTGTGGATCCCTCCAAAACAGATGCAATTGAGGGATGGTCGAGGCCAACATCAATAACGGATATTCGTAGCTTCTTGGTGTAGCTGGATATTATCAATGATTTGTGAGAAATTTCTCATGATTGTCCAACCCTCTTACCAAGCTAACTCGAAAGGGAGTAAAGTTTTCTTGGAGTGATGAATGAGAAGAAAGCTTCAAGGAGTTGAAAAGGAGGCTTATCACTGCGCTCGTGCTCACATTACCCATTAGTGGGGAGCTTTTTGTTGTATTCAGTGATGATTCGATGAAGGGATTAGGATGTGTGCTGATGCAGAATGATAAAGTGATATCTTATGCCTCAAGGAAGTTGAAAATCCATGAGTGAAAATATCTAAAACGTTATCTGGAGTTGGATACTGTGATCTTTTCCTTGAAAATTTGGCGTCATTATCTCTATGGAGAGAAATGTGAGATATATACTGACCACAAGAGTCTTAAATATATATTCACACAGAAAGAGCTTAATATGCGCCAGAGAAGATGGATAGAGCTCATCAGGATTATGACTGTTCAATACATTACCACCCTGGGAAAGCGAACATGGTGGAGGATGCCCTTAGTAGAAAGGATCCAACGATTTTATCAATGATGAGAATTGAGAAGGAACCAATCTTCTTAGACATGATGAAGATGGATGTGGGAATTATAAAGAAGGGAACATCATCAATCCTTTCACAAATGATTTCTCAACCATCTCTTTTGGAAAGGTTAAAGGATTCTCAAAAGGATGATGTGGGAATTCAAGAAAATGTGGAAGCTATCAAAAAGGGGAAATCCTCAGAGTTTAATGTTAATGAGGAATGAATTGTGTTGTTAGGGAAAAGACTATGTGTTCCATCATGTCCGGAGCTGAAGAAGGAACTTTTGGATGATGTACATAGTTCAAATTTCTCTATTCACCTAGGGAGCATAAAGATGTATCGACATCTCCAAGAAAACTTTTGGTGGGATAATATGAAGAAGGAGATTGCCGAAAACACATCAAAGTGCCTAGTGTGTCAGCAAGTGAAGGCAGAGAGGCAGAAGTCTAAGGGGATGATGCAACCATTGCCCATACCAGAATGGAAATGGGAGAACATCACCTTGGTATTTGTCACCAGACATCCAAGGACATCCAAAGGAAATAATGCAATCTGGGTTGTTGTGGATCATCATACAAAGACTGCACACTTCATTGCTATTCGAGAGGATTTCTCTTTGGATAAACTGGCGCGGATATATATCAGGGAAGTGGTAAGGTTGCATGGAGTACCACTATCTATTATGTCCGACCGAGATCTAAGATTCACCTCTATGTTTTGGAAGAGTCTTCAACATGCTCTGAATACTGAACTGAACTTCAGTACGGCCTATCATCCTCAAATTGATGGCCAATCCGAGCGGACTATCCAAACACTTGAGTATATGTTGAGAGTGTTCTCAATGGACTTTAAAGTAGGATGGGATCAACATCTTCCTCTGGTTGAGTTCTCTTATAATAAAAGATTCTACTCGAGCATCCAAATGGCACCATATGAAGCCTTGTATGGTAAAAGGTGCAGAACACCGACATGTTGAGATGAGGTCGGTGAACGTAAGCTGCTCAGAATAGAAATGTTTGAAGAAATGGTAGAGAAGGTGAAAACCATTCAGCAGCATATCAAGGCAACCTAGAGTCGACAGAAGAGTTATGCAGATAATCGTCGATGAGACCTTGAGTTTAAAGTTGGAGACATGGTGTTTTTACAGATATCTCTATGGAAGAAGGTCATGAGGTTTGGGAAGAAATGGAATTTAAGTCCAAGGTACATCGGCCCCATCGAGATTTTTGATCGTGTTGGGGATGTGGCCTATCGACTAGCACTTCCACCTACTATGGCCAAGTTGCATGATGTCTTTCATGTATACTTCTTAAGGAAGTACATACCGGACCCTTCACATGTACTCTCTTCCGAGGTGGTAAAATTGGAAGATGATCTTTCTTATGAGGAGCAACCAGTGATGATCTTAGATCGTAGAGAAAAAGTTCTACGAAATAAGACAATGCCCCTCGTTAAGGTGTTGTGGAGAAACCACAAGTTTGAAGAAGTGACATGGGAATTGGAGGATATGATGAAGCTGAGTTACCCACATTTGATTTAGTGTGGGAAAAGGAAAATTTTGAGGGTGAAATTTCTTAAGGGGGGGAATATTGTAACAACCCAAAGTTTCATTAATGGAAATCCCTCTTGATCTTATTAAATGAATCTTTATATAATTTTTTTTATAAAATGTCAACTTCTTTGGTTTTATGATAAGAGTTGTGTCCATTACTTTTATAGCCGTTGAACAGAGATCACATGATTAGTATAAATATAAGGCTTTAACGAACCCAATTTTTCTCAGACAAAGGAAGCGATGGCCTCATCCAGTAGAATTGTCCCATACGAAGCCCTTTTGTTGGAGCTCGGAAAAGAGGTGGCGTTTTTGGGCATCGCCCTTGACCAAGCCCAAGCTGAGCTTCATTATGTCAAGCTCTAATGTGACCATATATTGGAAAAGTGGAAGTTGACAGATATTATCACTCGAGCGATGTTATCTGAGCCACCCCAAGAGTTTGTCACCATCGCACAGCTTACCCTTAGGTCTTATGCGGCTGTTTTAAGGGGTTATGTAACAAATAAGTAGTACTATCTTCATGTACATTATTCTTTTGTATATAATAATGAATATAATTTCTAGTCATTTTTGATACATTGTAAATATTTTTTAATGTACAAATGGTGTTTTTAGTTATTATTTAATTAAGAAATATATTTTATTAAATTAACGGATTTTTGAATTAAATAATATTTTAATAAAATAATAATATTATTATTAAATTAATTTTTACTACATATAAATGATCTTATAATTTTATGAATGCAATTAAAATTTTTATTAAGGTTTGAAAGCCATTTTTTGTCAAAACCCGTGAATTTTCGATAAATGTAGGTTTTTATTTTAAAAGTGAAAATTAACATTTTTAGAATTTTTTTTAGAAAAAATAAATTTCATTTCTGGAATCGGGACGTCAAAATTATCCAACGGTGAATTTTTCATAATTTTCTGAGATAGTCAAATTTTTGGGTTAAAATTAAATACCGTTTAAATATATAATGTGTTTTATGACATCATAATGACCTAATGGTTATGTAATAAAATACCATATTCTTATGTTCTTCCAAAATATGTTTTTTCATAATGTGATTTTGGGTTTTTTTGACTTACTTTTCAAAGCATTAATGGACCCCTCAAGACATATTCAACACTTTGCCTTTTTAAATTAATTTCCATGGGAGTGTGACTCACCTCCACATAAGAAACCTTATTATTTTAAGGAGTTCGGAGTTGGGCCTTATAAAATATTGTTTTCCTCTTTTCTTTTCCAAAAACCATGATCAAAAACCATGGTTTGGTTTGTGTTTTGGATTAATTTAATGTAAGGGGACCCAAACCTAAATAATAAAAAATTCCCTCACCTTTCCTATATAAACCCACCCAATCACCCACTTCCTCCTCACTGAAATCCCTTGGAGTTCGTCCAACCTCTGCCTACTCTCTCTAGAATCCTTCCAAGGTGCCCCAATCTCCCAAGAAGCCTCTCACAAGCCTCTCTCTAGCCTTTGGAAGCACACTTCCAAGTATGGGTTTTTTCTTCCTTTCTCATTTTTGTCAATTTTCTTTAAGTTGTATTGCCCTTTTAATTTCAATTATGAATGTTGGGGTATGGTTTCTCACCTCCCCCATACTGACCTCTTGTTTTTTGAATGATGTGAGACCCCTTTCTCTCTCATTAAATGCCTCCCATGTACACCCGTTACTATGCCGAAATTCCGAAAGGAACTTCTCTCTCCTCTTTTACATTCAAGCAATACATTTGTATCATGAATCTAAATTCCATTAAATTGTTGGGAAATGTATCTATTTGACCTCCTTACTGTCCATTACATGTAAATATGATGAGGAACCCCTTTCTCTCTCATCATCCTTTTTTATGAATTCTTATGTCACGCTGTTACGCAGCCGAAATCGCACCGATTTTCTAAGCCAATGTCATTGTGTAGTGAATACCATGCTCATTTCTCCATCAAGGGTATTCACCTTTATGAACATTTATTGATTTTAAAGTTTCATGTATGAATTACACATTCCTTTATCGTGTAATAAATGATTATGTTTTATGAAGTCATGTTTTATGATCCATGTGGCACACTTATGCATGAAATGAAATGTTTAAGAAGGGTGCGCCCTTATAGCGCTCCAGTGCATTGGGTAAAGTATAGTATCACGATACGTCATGTATGACAACCCTACTTTTATTACAACTTAAACATGATTTAATACATAAAATATCACTTGATAAAACAAAGAAGATCAAGAGGTTTAGTGTCTTTGGGGCTTTGGATCATTACATAAAAACTTAAAACATGAAATACAAAATCTTTACTGAAAACATCCTTTACATGACCACTACATTCCCTCATACTTAGCATTGAATGGGATAACCTGAGGACATGCATAAGAAAAGGGTGAGCTATAAAGCCCAGTAAGGGAGTACCCATGAAATAACATGAGGAGTACAATAAATGTTAGGCAATAGGCATGTTAATAGAGCATAAGAGAAACATGACCATAAAGGCATGATAAAGAATTATAATCATAACATGGAAATGTGGCAACAACACTTAACATGGATTTAGCATGAGCCAAGGCTCATTCCACATAAAGCATGAGTAAACCCTCATTGCACATGAAGCACGATTAAACCCTCATTGCACTTGAATTAGCATGAGTCAAAACTCATTTCACTTGACGTATCATGATACTATACTTTACCCAATGCATTGGAGTGCTATAAGGGCGCACCCTTCTTAAACATTTCATTTCATGCATAAGTGTGCCACATGGATCATAAAACATGGATTCATAAAACATAATCATTTATTCCACGATAAAGGAATGTGGAATTCATACATGACACTTTACAATAAATATGTAAATGTGCATAAAAGTGAATACCCTTGATGGAGAAATGGTCATGGTATTCACTACACAAAGACATTGGCTTAGAAAATCTGTGCGATTTCGGCAGCGTAACGGCGTGACATAAGAATTCATAAAAAAGGTTGATGAGAGAGAAATGGGTTCCTCATCATATATACATGTAATGGATAGTAATTACATCATATATATACATGTCCCAACAATTGAAATGGAATTTAGATTCATGATACAAAAGTATTGCTTGAATATAAAAGAAGAGAGGGAAGTTCCTTTCGGAATTTCAGCATAGTATCGGGTGTACATGGGAGGCATTTAGTGAGAGAGAAAGGGGTATCCCATAATTCAAACAATGAGAGAGCAGTATGGGGGAGGTGAGAAACCATACCCCAACATTCATAATTGAAAATTAAAGGGAAATACAACATAAAGAAAATTGACAAAAATGAGAAAGGAAGAAAAAACCCTTACTTGGAAGTGTGCTTCCAAAGGCTAGAGAGAGGCTTTTTAGAGGCTTCTTCGGAGCTTGGGGAACCTTGGGAGGATTCTAGAGAGAGTAGGGAAGAGTTTGGACGAACTCCAATTAATTTTAGTGAGGAGGAAGTGGGAGCTTGGGTGGGTTTATATAGGAAAGGTGAGAGAATTCTTTATTATTTAGGTTTGGGACCACTTATATTAAACTAATCCAAACCACAAACCATCCATTGGTTTTTGCCAATGGTTTCTAGAAAAGGAAAGAGGAAAAAAAATTTATAAGTCCCAAGTACGAAATTATTAAAATATTAGGGTTGCTTATGTGGAGGTGAGTCACACTCCCATGAAAATTAATTTAAAAAGGCAAAGTGTTGAATATGTCTTGAGGGGTTCATTAATGCTTTGAAAAAGTAAGTCAAAAAAACCCAAAACTTCATTATTTTAATTATAAAACATATATTGTCCGAACATAAGTATTAAGGTATTTTATTACATCACCATAGGGTCATTATGATGTCTTAAAACACATTATATATTTAAATGGTATTTAATTTTTACCCAAAAATTTGACTGTCTCAGAAAATTATGAAAAATTCACCGTTGGATAATTTCGATGTCCTGATTCCAAAAATAACATTTATTTTATATAAATAATTTTCTAAAAATTTGAATTTTCACTTTTAAAATAAAAACTGATATTTATCGAAAATTCACGGGTTTTGACAGAAATGGCTTTCAAACCTTAATAAAAATTTTAATTGCATTCATAAAATTATAAGAACATTTATATTTAATAAAATTTAATTTAATAATATTATTATTATTTTATTAAAATATTATTTAATTCAAAAATCCCTTAATTTAATAAAATAGATTTCTTAATTAAATAATAACTAAAAACACCATTTGTACTTTAAAAACTATTTACAATGTATCAAAAATGACTAGAAATTATATTCATTATTATATTCAAAAAAATAATATACATGAACATAGTACTACTTATTTGTTACATAACCCCTTAAAATAGCCACATAAGACCTAAGGGTAAGGTGTGCGATGGTGACAGACTCTTGGGGTGGTTCAGATAACATCACTCGAGTGGTAATCTCTATAAACTTCCACTTTTCCTGTAGACGGTCTCGTTCGAGCTTGACATAACGAAGCTCATCATGGGCTTGGTCAAGGGAGAATCCCAAAGATGCCACCTCTTTTCCGAGCTCCGACAAATGGGCTTCGTATGGGGCAATTCTACTGGATGAGGCCATCTCTTCCTTTGTCTGAGTAAAATTGGGTTCGTTAAAGCCTTATATTAATACTAATCATGTGATCATTGTTCAATGGCTATATTAACAACGGTCACAATTCTTAACATAAAACCAAAGAATTTGACATCTTATAAAAACATTTTTCATAAATAGACATTTAATTGGATCAATAGGGATTTTCCATTAATGAAACTTTGGGTCGTTACAATATTCCCCCCTTAAGAAATTTCGCCCTCGAAATTTTCCTTTTCCCACACTAAAACAAATGTGGGTAACTCAGTTTCATCATATCCTTTGACTCCCAAGTCTCTTCTTCAAACTTGTGGTTTCTCCATAACACCTTGACCAGGGGCATTGTCTTATTTCGTAGAACTTTTTCTCTACGATCTAATATCTTCACTGGTTGCTCCTCATAAGAAAGATCATCTTCCAATTGTACCACCTCGGAAGAGAGTACATGTGAAGGGTCCGGTATGTACTTCCTTAAGAGGGATACATGAAAGACATCATGCACCTTGGCCATAGTAGGTGGAAGTGCTAGTCGATAGGCCACAGCCCCAACACGATCAAGAATCTCGACAGGGCCGATGTACCTTGGACATAACTTCACTTTCTTTCCAAACCTCATGACCTTCTTCCACGGAGATATTAGTAAAAAAACCATGTCTCCAACTTTAAACTCAAGGTCTCGTCGACAATTATCTGCATAACTCTTCTTTCGACTCTGGGATACCTTGATATGGTGCTGAATGGTTTTCACATTCTCCACCATTTCTTCGACCATTTCTGGTCTAAGCAGCTTACGTTCACTGACCTCATCCCAACATGCCGGTGTTCTACACCTTTTCCCATAAAGGGCTTCATATGGTGCCATTTGGATGCTCGAGTGGAAACTGTTATTATAAGAGAACTCAACCAGAGGAAGATGTTGATCCCATCCTCCTTTAAAGTCCATTGAGAACGCTCTCAACACATCCTCAAGTGTTTGGATAGTCCGCTCAGATTGGCCATCAGTTTGAGGTTGATAGGCCGTACTGAATTTCAGTTCAGTATTCAGATCATGTCGAAGACTCTTCCAAAACTTAGAGGTGAATCTTGGATCTTATAGCATCCCGCCTTTTTATCACATAAACTTTCATTACATTTTACAAAACCGAGGATCTTTAAGGTTTAGTGTCCTCGAAACCAGGAACTTAATACATGAAACAAAAAAACTTTATTCTTAAACACTTGAAAGGATTCTCCTTATGTTCATCCTAGGTTCATTACTTCATCTAATAACCTGGGGACATACATCAAAAGAAAGGGTGAGCAGAAGGCCCAGTAAGGGAAATAAGGGGAAACATTTAACATGTGAACTTGAGATACATCAACAATGTCATGAAAAGAACTTTAAGGCATGAGAAAGAAATCATGTGACATATCATAATAAAAATAACATTTTTCATAACTTGAAGATGTGTCTACATCATTTAACATAGAAAATCATGAACATATCACCAAGGTCCATCCCCAAAGTTTCATTTGAAAATTACCAAGGTTATTCACCAAGGTATCGTGAAAATTGTAATCTCTAGTGGTTACATCATTACCCAATGCATTGGAGCGCTATCAGGTCGCACCCTTAAATTTTCCTTTATTATCATGTGAGCCACATATATCATCATAAAATATTTCATAAATAACCCATATAGCATAAAATAAATGGGGTTCATTTCATAATCATAACGTTTTAAAAACTGCTTTAAAGACGTGATCTTTATTGTCACTTTAAAACCCACAAAAGGGGAGAGCGAGTCTCATGTATGTAAATACAAAAATTTAAAATAGAAAATTTTGATATATATGTGAATACCCCTATAGAAATAAGATATTTGAGTATTCACTTTATGGCATAAAATAATTTTGATAAAAGAGAGAGGCAATTTGAGACGAAAATTCTACAGCATAACAGCTATGTTTTTGGGTTTTAGAGAACATTGAAAAGAGAGGGGACATGGGTCAAACATTGATAAATGACCCATAAAACAGTAGAAGGACAGAATAAGAATGATATATGAACATGATATTGAAATTTGAAAATATACCATATGAAATGAAGAACATGAAAGGAAGACAAAATAAGATTTCTCTTATGAAAATTCTGCAGCCTAACGGCGTCACATAAACTTCAACCAAAAATGAATTGGCAAGATCAAATAGGGTATCCCATCATATGAAAATAAGTGTACAGTATAATAAATATAGAGATCATACCACAACATAATAAAAAGTAACTTGAAAGACTTGAGTTGAAATTAGATCTCTGAAAAAGAGAAGGGTGAAAGAATCCCTTAAAAATCTAGCAGCCTAACAGTGTCACTTAAACTTCAACAAAAAATGAATTGACAAGATCAAATAGGGTCTCTCATAATATGAACATAAGAGTCCAGTATGATAGATATAAATATCATACCCCAACATAATAAAAATGAACTTGAAAGACTTGACTTGAAAGTAGATCTTTGAAAAGGAGAAGGGTGAAAGAATCCCTAAAAAATTCGGCAGCCTAACGGCGTCACATAAACATCAACAAAAATGAACTGATGAGATGAAATAGGGTCTCTCATCATAATAAAATAAAAGTTCTATATGATAGATATAGATATCATACCCCAACATAATGAAAAGTAACATTCAAGACTTGACATGGAATTAGAACTTTGAAAAATGAGAAGGGTGAAAGAACCACTTAAAAATTCGGCAGCCTAACGGCGCCACTTAAAACATCAAATTACTGAATTGAAGAGATCAAATGGGGTCTCTCATCATATGATCATAAAATATCATTATGATAAATATAGAGATCATACCCCAACAAAATAAAAAGAAACTTGAAATACTTGACATGAAAGTAGAACTTTGAAAAATGAGAAAGGTGAACGAATCCCTTAAAACTTCGGCAGCCTAACAGCGCCACTTAAACATTCTTAAAACGAAATGATGAGAGTAATAGGGGGTCTATCATCATATGAACATAAAAAGGACAGTATAATGAATATAAAAGAACCTCCATCAACATAAGAACATGGGGCATAAAAGAATGACATAAAAGAGATCACTTGAAAAGAAAGAGAGGGGTTGGATCCCTTACCTTAAAACGTAACTCTTAAAACTCAAAGGTTGGGACATTGAGGGCTTCTGGGCACCTTGGGAGGAATCCTTGGGAGGTAAGGAGACCAGAACTTCGTTGAGGATGGTTTTGGAGTCGAAAAGATGAGAGGAGGGCTTGGTATTTATAGGGAAAGTGAGGGGACAAGGCATTAATGGCCAAGGGACACCTCAAAAGTGGTTTTCTCAAAAGCATGGGCCCTCCCATGGTACTTCCCATAGAGTTAGGCCACATGGGGACCCCCACACAATAATTCATCATCTTTAGTCGAACATCCTTTAAAATATCTCATGACATCATCATGACACAGTTATGATGTCATTAAACATACCGAAACCCTAAAACTGTACTTTTACTATTCACTGAAAATTCAACTTTCCCAGAAAAATCCCAAAATTTCACCTTAACCAAATATCAATGCTCTGATTTCAAAAATGGACTCTATTTTATAAAAATAATTTTTTAAATATTTTTAATTTATTTTTTAAATAAATATACTATTCACCGAAAAATCATTTTTTTAGAAAAATCCCTAAAAATTACCTTAACATAATATCGATGCTCTGAGTTCAAAAATGAAATCCATTTTATAAAAATAATTTTCTAAATATTTTTAATTTAATTTTTAATTAAAAAACACTATTCACCTAAAAAAACTAATACTTGAATAATAACTTATGAAACTGTTTTTTAACCATTTTATTGAATCACATTACTTAATCAAGGTGCCTAGATTATATTAATACTTTCTATAAGTGTGATTACTAATCCATTTGGTCACATTACTAATCCTAAGCATAATATCACTATTCATAATTTACTATTCATCAAAAATTAAGTTGATCTTATTAGACTCTAAATTTCGTACTGAACATATTTGTAGAAGACCATTTTTTGAAAATCATTACACATTTTTATTTATTTAAGGTTTACATAAACATTTTTAAAATATCATTTCTCTAAAATTCATCAAAAATATGCATACTATATTTATCCAGACATTTGAAAATTCATAAACATCATTATAAGAAGAAATCCCAATTTTTTTTTTAAACAAAGGATTACACAAGGCAGTTACGGTCTCCTTACATAGCCCCTTATCAAACCAGCATAGGACCTAAGTGTAAGGTGTGCTAAGGTGAGAGAATCCGAGGGAGGCTCGGCCAACATCACACGAGTAGTAATTTCTATCAATTTGAACTTCTCATGAAGGCGATCCCGTTCTATCTTCACACGATGAAGTTCATCTTGGGTTTGGTCCAGAGCAAAGCCCAGTGGTGCTACCTCCTTCCCAAGTTTTGTTAGGTGGGCTTCGATCGAATCAAGACTACTGGGTGAGGCCATCGATTCTTATTTCTATATTAATTAACCAAGATTTCTTGTATTTAGAGACAATAGTCAAAACGTTTAGTTTCCAGTGGTCATATTGACCAATGGTCAAATAACAGTCAAAACCCAACAGTCTCATTTTAATTATACTCATGTTATCAAATGAAACATTTTTGTTGAGTATAGAAATAAAATAAAATAACACATAAAATTAGGAAACAAGATTTATTTTAAATTTCGGGTCGTTACAGTTCTCAGTCAGACACAATAGATAGTGGTACTCCATGAAGCCTTACCACCTCCCTAATATATATCTATGCCAGTTGATCCAATGAGAAATCCTCTCGAATATCAATGATGTGTGATGTCTTTGTAAGATGATCCACAACAACCCAGATTGCATTGTTGCCTTTGGATGTCCTCGGAAGTCCGGTGACAAAGTCCATGGTGATGTTCTCCCATTTCCATTCTGGTATGGGCAATGGTTGCATCATCCCTTTAGACTTCTGCCTCTCTGCCTTCACTTGCTGACACACCAGGAAATTTGATGTATATTCAGCGATCTCCTTCTTCATATTATCCCACCAAAAGTTTTCTCAGAGATCTCGATACATCTTTGTGCTCCTTGGGTGAATAGAGAAATTTGAACTATGTGCATCATCCAAAAGTTCCTTCTTCAGCTCCGGGCTTGATGGAACACATAGTCTTTTCCCAAACCGCACAATTCCTTCTTCATTAACATTAAAATCCGAGGATTTCCCCTTTTTGATAGCTTCCACTTTTTCTTGAATTCCCACATCATCCTTTTGAGAATCCTTTAACCTTTCCAAAAGAGATGGTTGAGAAATCATTTGTAAAAGGATTGATGATGTTCCCTTCTTTATGATTCCCACGTCCGTCTTCATCAAGTCTAAGAAGATTGGATCCTTCTCAATTCTCATCATTGATATAATCGCTGGATCATTTCTACATAGGGCATCCGCCACCTTTTTCACTTTCCCAGGGTGGTAATGTATTGAACAGTCATAATCCTTGATGAGCTCTATCCATATTCTCTAACGCATATTAAGATCTTTCTGTGTGAATATATATTTAAGACTCTTGTGGTCAGTATATATCTCACATTTCTCTCCATAGAGATAATGCCGCCAGATTTTCAAGGCAAAGATCGCCGCCGCCAACTCCAGATCATGTGTTGGATAGTTTCTATCATGTATTTTCAACTTCCTTGAGGCATAGGATATCACTTTATCATTCTGCATCAGCAGATAGCCTAATCCCTTCTTTGAGGCATCACTGAATACCACAAAGAGTTACCCACTTGTGGGTAAAGTGAGCACGAGTGCAGTATTAAGCCTCCTTTTCAACTCCTTGAAGATTTATTCTCATTTATCACTCCAATCAAACTTTACTCCATTTCGAGTTAGCTTGGTAAGAGGGTTGGACAATCGTGAGAAATTTCTCACAAATCGTCGATAATATCCAGCTATCCCCAAGAAGCTATGGATATCCATTACTGATGTTGGCCTTGGACATCCCTCAATTGCATCTGTTTTGGGGGGATCCACAGATATCCCATTGCTTGTGATGATATGGCCCATGAATGAGACTTCCTTCAATCAGAACCCACACTTGCTATACTTTTCATGGTTCTTCTCCTTGCGCAAAGTCTCTAGTACAGTTCTTAAATGCTCCTCATGGTCCTCCTTTGTTTTGGAGTATATTAGAATATCATCTATAAAGACTACCACAAATTTGTCAATTTGACCTCTAAAGACTCTATTCATCAAGTCCATGAATATTTCTAGAGCATTGGTGAGTCCGAAAGGCATTACTATAAATTCATAGGGCCCATATCTTGTATGAAAAGCAGTCTTGGGGATATCTTCCTTCTTCACCCTTACTTGATAATATCCTGACCGTAAGTCCACCTTGGAGAAGTATTGTGCTCCATGCAACTGATCGAACAAGTCATCAATTCGTGGGAGTGGATACTTGTTCTTTATCGTGATTTTGTTAAGTTCACGATAATCGATGCAAAGCCACATTGACCCATCCTTCTTCTTGACGAAGAGGACTGGTGCACCCCATGGTGAAGCACTTGGGCGTATAAACCCTTTATCCGGATTCTCCTGTAGTTGTTTTACATCTCTTCAAGATAAACAACAACCATTCTATATGGAGTCTTGGATATTGGTAGCGCCCCAAGTATAAGTTCAATTGATAACTCATCATCTCTTCTTGGAGGAAGACCAGGCAGTTCCTTAGGAAACACTTCCGCGAATTCCCTCACAATAGGCATTTCTTCAAGGATGGTTTCTTCTTTGGACTCAATAATCTGATCCAGATACGTTTTCTTATAGGGCAGTAATATCCATACTTGAGATGATGGAGCTAAAGGAGATTCATCTTCCTCTTGACACTTGTAAAGAATCGGGGGTCGATTCTCCATATGGAGTGTGATTTCCCTCTCCCGACAATTTATGTTGGATCTATATAAGGAAAGCCAATCCATTCCAAGAATTGCATCAAATTCCACCAACGGGAGTATGATGAGGTTCACCGGGAAATTAAATCCACAGATTATAAGAGGGGAGGACTTATATTCATGGGATGCAATGATTGCCCCATTTTCCATACTCACCGACATCTTTACTTCCATGATTTGTGGTGGTTCTGGGATTTTTCTACTAAACTTTCGAGATATAAAAGAATGCGTAGAACCTGAATCAAAAAGTACATTCGCTATTCTTGAATGAATAACTAGCATACCTGTCACCACTTCTTTGTCGGGGTTCACTTCGGCAGAAGTGATGGAAAAAGCTCTTCCTCACTATCTTGGAGGTTATTGGATTCCTTTGAAAACCCTTGGATTAGGGCACTGATTTGCAGAATGACCCGATTCATTGCATTTGTAGCATTGAACAATGCATTGAGGTTCGAACGGAGCATTCCTCTCCTCTGTCGCATCTGCGGTTCCTTCTTGCTGACAGTTAATAGCCAGGTTCCCTTCTCTTCCACACCTGAAGCATTTTCTCGTCCCCTTAAGGCAATTTCCAAGGTGCTTCATTCCGCACTTTTGGCAAGTGGGGTGATGGAACTTCTTAGCGCCATTGGATTTATCCATCGGACCACCAGCATTGAAGTCCACCTTACGTTTATTTTCCCCATGATACCCCTCTGATTCTCCGATCTCCATTTCGACCTTGAGGGCACATCGGAAAATTTCATCATAGTTGTCGAAGTCACGGATCGCTAATGCTTTCCGCAAGCTAGGCTTCATCCCACCAAATAAGCGGTCAACCTTTCATTTTGGGGTAACGATGAAGCTAGAAGTGTATCGTTCAAGCCTTGTGAAGTTTCCCTCGTACGCTCCCAAAGATTCTTCATCATTTTTCTTGAGGGAAAGTAAGTCCCTTTCAATCTTAAGACGGAGGGTGCACGGAAAATATTTACCGAAAAACATCTTTCAAAATTCCTTCTATTCTAAAGACTCAATATCCTCCTCCGGCATCGTATTTTTGATCAATTTCCACCATTGATCAGCTTCACCCTCCATACGATAAGCCGCCAGGAGAAACTTCTCTTGTTCAGAACATTGGAGGATGGAGAATATCTTTTCTATGGAGTTGATCCATTGTTCAGCGATCGTGGGATCGGATGATCCACCAAAAGTAGGAGGCCTTTGTCTCATGAAGCTCTTGCTAGAGACTTGTTCATTATTAGGGGGGGTTGAACGTTCCTCTTGACCCTTTTTTCTATTCAAAACTTGAGTTAGATGATAGAGAAGCGTGATAAAGTTCGCGATTCCTGCTCCCATTGGACTGGGCATCTCATTAGTACAATCGTCACACTGATATTCACAACGGTTGTTAGCCAGAGTCCTCCTATTACCGGCCATTGGATGGAATAAAAGGAAAGTTATGGGTAACACATAAAGGGTAATCTAAAGACAAAAGTTGATGACTTATAAATAATTTTTAATCTCTTTAACTCGTGAGTCTGTAGGATTCAATCTAGGATTTTCATGATCTAATTTCTAACATATATTCTTAGAGGCATTTTTCCCTTAAGAAGGGTTCATACCACGATTGTGAATTTATCAAAACATATCCCCCGAGAGTGTCGTAACCAAGAGTGAAGCAAGGCCCATTGTTGTGCACCAGTTCCCGTTCGAGTCTAGCTCAAAGCGGTGTTTTTGGGTTTTACCCCTAGGATACATCTGTGCCAGAGCCGCCTCTACCTGCTCGTATCCAGAAAGTGATGTATTTTTTTTGATAAACCACTTACTTAGTATTTACTAAAACTTAGGGATGTTTTTATTATAGTTAGTATTGTATCTAAGGCTTTACTAGGGTTTCCTAATCCCAAAAATAACTAAACCTATCCTCTGATACCAACTATGACAACCCTGCTTTTATTACAACTAAAACATGATTTAATACATAAAACTTCACTTGATACAATAAAGAAGATAGAGAGGTTTAGTGTATTTGGGGCTCAGGATCATTACATAAAAACTTAAAACATTAAATACAACATCTTTATTGAAAAATTCCTTTACATGACCACTAGATTCCCTCGTACTTAGCATTGCATGGGATAACCTGAGTACATGAATAAGAAAAGGGCGAGCTATAAAGCCCAGTAAGGGAGTACACATGAAATAACATGAGGAGTACAATAAATGTTAGTCAATTGGCATGTCAATAGAGCATAAGAGAAACATGAACATAAAGGCATGATAAAGCATGATAATCATAACATGGAAATGTGGCAACAACACTTAACATGGATTTAGCATGAGCCAAGGCTCATTGCACATAAAGCATGAGTAAACCCTCATTGCACATGAAGCACGAGTAAACCCTCGTTGAACCTGAATTAGCATGATTCAACACTCATTGAACTTTATGTATCATGATACTATACTTTACCCAACGCATTGGAGCACTATAAGGGCGTACCCTTCTTAAACATTTCATTTCATGCATAAGTGTGCCACATGGATCATAAAACATGGATTCATAAAAAATAATCATTTCTTCCACGATAAAGGAATTTGGAATTCATACATGAAACTTTACAATAAATATGTAAATCTGCATAAAGGTGAATACCCTTGATGGAGAAATGGGCATGGTATTCACTATACAAAGACATTGGCTTAGAAAATCGGTGCGATTTCGACAGCGTAACGGCGTGACATAAGAATTCATAAACAAGGTTGATGAGAGATAAATGGGTTCCTCATCATATTTACATGTAATGGATAGTAAGGAGGTCATATATATACATGTCCCAACAATTGAAATGGAATTTAGATTCATGATACAAAAGTATTTCTTGAATATAAAAGAAGAGAGGGAAGTTCCTTTCGAAATTTCGGCATAGTAACAGGTGTACATGGGAGGCATTTAATGAGAGAGAAAGGGGTATCCCATAATTAAAACAATGAGATAGAAGTATGGGGGAGGTGAGAAACCATACCCCAACATTCATAATTGAAAATAAAAGGGTAATACAACATCAAGAAAATTGACAAAAATGAGAAAGGAAGAAAAAACCCTTACTTGGAAGTGCGCTTCCAAAGGCTAGAGAGAGGCTTGTGAGAGGCTTCTTCGAAGCTTGGGGAACCTTGGGAGGATTCTAGAGAGTGTAGGTCAGAGTTTGGACGAACTCAAATGAATTTTAGTGAGGAGGAAGTGGGAGATTGGGTGGGTTTATATATGAAAGATGAGAGAATTCTTTATTATTTAGGTTTGGGACCCCTTATATTAAACTAATCCAAACCACAAACCATCCCATGGTTTTTGCCCATGGTTTTTTAGAAAATGAAATAGGAAAACAATATTCTATAAGGCCCAAGTCCGAACTTATTAAAATATTAGGGTTTCTTATGTGGAGGTTAGTCGCACTCCCATGGAAATTAATTTAAAAAGGCAAAGTGTTGAATATGTCTTGAGGGGTTCATTAATACTTTGAAAAGTAAGTCAAACAAACCCAAAAACTCATTATTTTAATGATAAAACATATATTGGCCGAACATAAGGATTATGGTATTTTATTACATCACCATTGGGTCATTATGATGTCATAAAACACATTATAAATTTAAATGGTATTTAATTTTTACCCAAAAATTTGACTGTCTCAGAAAATTATGAAAAATTCACCGTTGGATAATTTCGATGTCCTAATT
Source organism: Viscum album (assembly GCA_963277665.1). Taxonomy (NCBI): domain Eukaryota; kingdom Viridiplantae; phylum Streptophyta; class Magnoliopsida; order Santalales; family Viscaceae; genus Viscum; species Viscum album. The sequence goes on from OY728131.1 coordinate 2,067,713,767, forward strand.
ACAAAAATAGCATTTATTTTATCTAAATAATTTTCTAAAAATTTGAATTTTCACTTTTAAAATAAAAACCGATATTTATCGAAAACTCACGGGTTTTGACAGAAATGGCTTTCAAACCTTAATAATAATTTTAATTGCATTCATAAAATTATAAGATCATTTATATTTAATAAAAACTAATTTAATAATATTATTATTATTTTATTAAAATATTATTTAATTCAAAAATAACTTAATTTAATAAAATAGATTTCTTAATTAAATAATAACTAAAAACACCATTTGTACTTTAAAAACTATTTACAATGTATCAAAAATGACTAGAAATTATATTCATTATTATATAAAAAAAATAATGTACATGAACATAATACTACTTATTTGTTACATAACTCCATAAAATAGCCTCATAAGACCTAAGGGTATGGTGGGCGATGGTGACAGACTCTTGGGGTGGCTCAGATAACATCGCTCGAGTGGTAATCTCTATCAACATCCACTTTTACCGTAGATGGTCTCGTTCGACCTTGACATAATAAAGCTCATCTTGGGCTTGGTCAATGTCAAAGGCCAAAGACGCCACAACTTTTCCGAGCTTCGACAAATGGGCTTCGTATGGGGAAATTCTACAGGATGAGGCCATCGCTTCCTTTGTCTGAGTAAAATTGGGTTCATTAAAGCCTTATATTTATACTAATCATGTGATCACTGTTCAACGGCTATATTAACAATGGTCACAATTCATAACATAAAACCAAAGAATTTGACATCTTATAAAAACATTTTTCATAAAGAGACATTTAACTGGATCAAGAGGGACTTTCTATTAATGAAACTTTGGGTCGTTACATCATGTGTAATGAGTGTTGACTCATGCTAATTCAAGTGCAATGAGGGTTTACTCGTGCTTCATGTGCAATGAGGGCTTACTCATGCTCCATGTGCAATGAGACTTGGCTCATGCTAATTCAATGTTAAGTGTTGTTTCCACATTTCCATATTATGATTATCATGTTTTATAATGCCTTTATGTTCATTTTTCTCTTATGCTATATTGACATGCCTATTGCGTAACATGTATTGTACTCTCATGTTATTCCATGTGTACTCCCTTACTGTTCTTTATAGATCGCCCTTTTCTTATGCATGTCCTCAGGTTATCCCATGCAATGCTAAGTACGAGGGAATGTAGTGGTCATGTAAAGGAATTTTTCAGTAAAGATGCTGTATTTCATGTTTTAAGTTTTTATGTAATGATCCTAAGCCCCAAAGACACTAAACCTCTCGATATTCTTTGTTGTATCAAGTGATGTTTTATGTAATAAACATGTTTATGTTGTAATAAAAAGCAGGGTTGTCATACATATCTGAGTTGAATAATTACCAATATAGTTTTAACCATGTGATTAAATTAGATCATGACCTAGAGGCAGATGATGCATTGATTTAAATGTTGGTATATAGGTAAGATAGATATTTTATGGTAAAATCATTGGTTTAGTGCAATTTTTTTGGAAACATGGTCAGATTTAGGAAGAAACCTAGTACCCTAAAAAAGAAATGTAGGAGTATTGGTTTGAACTCCTTCAAGATAGCACCACTTTTCTACATTCCAAGGAAGTAAAGAATAGTTGTGGAGAAAATATAGCACACCCAATTTAAAGTACATGAAATTTATTACTTTTATCTTGTATAATGATTTGGTTTAGTTTGGGGAGGTCACTTGGGGTTTTTGGAATATTTTGAGGCACTTCAAGAGGTTTAAATTATGTTCACAGTTAGTGGAAACTATGCACCACCTATAGGAAACTATGAAAGGGATGACAGTGTTCACAGGAAAGATGCTTGATTTTTACTTGGTTTATCCAAACCGTGTGAGTGCCTAGGGAAATCATGAAACTAAAAATAAAGGTGAAATAATTGTTAGACCATGGTTTTTATAACTATGTGATATAACCATGTGAATAGTGGCCTTAAGATAGTAACACCGTTTGGTTGGCACAAGGATTTCCAAACCAGGTGGCATAACCATTTGGTGTACAATTAACACCCCAAATTTTTTTAATCTAATCCAAATTACGTCCCAATACCCCATTTAATCACATATACTCTCAATATCTAGAATTATTTTTCTACATAGTCCTAATAGATAAGTCTTTTCAATTTAGAAGGGATTCTTTGGTGAATCAAAGTGCGTTAGAGATCAGGATTCTTCTACGAGTACCCACTCATACATTTTCTTTCTAGATCCATTATTATTCTCTATCTTGAAACCATTTATCTATTTCATTAGTGATAGATCTATATTCTGTGATGTCAATATTGATGAGGTCATGTTGAATCTAGTGGAGGGAATGCGGTTTGTGATTATATCCATAAGTTTTAATCATTTTCTTCATTTTTTTCAATTGTTGGGTGGTAAGTGGATTCTATTCCATCTACCCTGAGCTTAGAACATGAATAAATAATTTTGATTAAATGTTTTTCTTATAATTTTTTTAAAAAACCTTGTGTGACTATTTATTAAAATCCTATTTTGTTTATGTATTTGTATATTTTGGAAATTTTATTGATTTTGAGAGAAACCTATTTGTTAATAATTTTGAAATATTAGGTTTAAAATTTTAAGTGTTTTATTGCTCAAAATATGTTTGAGAAAATGATTTAAAATAAGTTTTGGTTTTATGTGAAATGGTTTTTGACATGGTTTTCTGCATATATGGTTGGTTTGAGTGCATTCATTGATGTTTCCATGTGGAAGGGGTGTGTGTAATTATGGAACCTATTATTGTTCACCTTTTGATGAAAGGGTGGATCAATGAAAGACTACTCATGAGTATAGAACACTCACGTAACCATGAAAGGGTTTGTGTAGAGACATGGTTATGGGTATAAAATTTAATAATAAATGGTTTTGGAAGTTGATATTTTTTCTCTTTGGAAATTGTTGATGTTTTTATATAAACTGTTTAAAATTATGTTAAACAGTTTAATATAAATTTTTCTAACATGTTTTTTCCTAGTGGCATGAGTTTGTATGTCTTTGGAGAAATCCTATCGTGTTTATAATCACCCCTTCCGTGGGAACTTTAGTGCCTTTTCAGATGTCATATATCAAGACATAGGTAAATGAAATGTATCTCAGTTCATTAGTAATTCTTATTGACATTGTGGGAGAGGCATGTAGAGTTAGAGCTTGTAGATTTTTGAGAGTTGGTTTTCATATTATCTTGGAATTTTTATCTTTTGTATTTTTATCTTCCATTTATATTATAACTATGATATGGTTATTTATTTTTCAGTATTCATTTGGTTGTAGTTTTGTTTATGAATCATATAAATTATAGGATGTTTATTATTTATGTTGTTTGAGTGTTTTAGATTTCAAGGGAAAATTATCCCATATATTGTCATAAAACACTTTGCAATTATTTTTAGCCTTTCGTGTCTTCAAGATGCCACTTAAGGCATTGTAGCACCACCACTTATTCTCAATCCAATTATGAGCAGTGGGATGTTATGCCTTTTCACGTTTAAATCACTTAAAATAAAAAAACCCAAATATTACAGAACATATTTTATTTGAAATGAAACTTATAAATTTTTAAAGTATTCTTCAAAAAATTTAGTGTTCATAGTGTTTGTAAATTCTATCCTTGTCTTATAAGTAAAAAAATATTCCTTTGACACTTTTGTAAGGAAATTCAAAAAGAACCTCATTCGAAAAATGATAGGGAGATTCATTTTAAGAAAATATAATCTAATACATGGGTAAAAATTTATTTAATAAATTGTTTTATAATATTAAAAATATTCATTAAATAATTTAAAAAAAATATGGATATGAAAGTAAAATATTCTAAACCAAGAAAAAAAATTATTTCGGGTTTCCTTAAAAACATGTTTTCAGTATATTGAGTTCATAAAGAGTGTAAAATGAAAATAAAACGTTTAATTTCCCTAAATAAACATATAATAATAATATATATTTATTTTATGAAAGAAATATATAATAATTCCCCCAGTAGAGACTTTAATGTAAACAACTCTGAATAACAATGAGATTGTGAAATAAACACTTACTACTTTAGTAAATTTTGAATCATAATACCCATGATAGAAATAAAATAAAATAAATCGGTATGTACCATTAATGTAAATGGATTCAATATATATCATATCAACATGGAATTATATACACCACATTAAATAACAATGGTGTGAATACGATATATGTCTCACATAAAAAAAATGAAATGAGAAACCATTACCTCATGTATAACTTCCTTCATATGTGTTTGATCCTCCTATATATTAAATATATATAAAATATACATATACTCCAAAACCATAATAATATATATCATAACATATATGATTTACTTATATTCTTTTATCACCTGTTTATTATCAATTCTTTATTAAAATCATTGTTTTGGGTGACAATTGCTTCATCTTTCATGTATGTCTCAGTTTGGTAGTTTTGGTCCTTCTATATATATCATGATTCTATTATACAAATAATTTTATTCATGATAAATATAATATATATATAAAATATATATATTTATTTATAGTTATTTATAAAATATATAGATTGAAATATGAATTACATTGTTCATAAATATGGTAGGTCATAATAATGCATAAACACTATTTTCACAAATAAAAATATAGAAAAAATAAATTTAAATAAAAATTAACCTTTTTATAATCATTTTAATATCATATATATCATATATTTTCATTAAATTTATTCTTATTACAATCCTTGAAAATTGTAAATGAAGAACAGCTCACATCAATTTGTTGATTCGGTAGTCCACATATATGCACAAGAGACGATATCGTCTTTCAACATATTGGAATCTATGAAGGTAGATATGATGTTATAATTTTAAAAAAATAATTATGTCATATATATCATATATATTCATGTAAAATGATAATGAAAAATAAATTACACCACTACGTGGAGACGGTAAGTTGTATATATGCATGGGTTGATGTTTTTGCATTTATTAGAAAAGAAAAGTGATAGAATTTGGTTGTACCATAGTCATAATAAAATATAAATATATTTATCATACCTGGGTTATTATCTTATTATGGTTATAATATATTTATAGGAATTATAAGAACAAATTTTTTGAACGATTCAGTAAAGGTGATCACATCTTCTTCAATATACTTCCTTTAGATCTCCTCCTAAGGAACATTGGGTTAGACTTTTTGTAAGACAAAACCCCTATAATTTTTATAATTATATTGAGAAGATATGTTTATAGGTTTTGGTTGAAATAAATGGCTCAAAGTGTGGTAAAGTAGAGAAAAGATGGGTACCCTTTTATATGTGAGGGAGTTCACACATGGAACTTCTAGAATAATTAATATTTGAAAAATATTTTATCTTTTCAAAAGCATCCGAATGTAAATATATTAGAATATGAGGTTTTATGTTCTTGAAATTTTATAACCCAAGAGAATTTGGATATGTTTAAGTGTTGTATTAGACCTTATCTTTTGGTTTAACCTCTTAGTTGACCTATTTTAACCTTAACTGTGGTGACATCTTTTTCACTCTTAAAAGATTATAATTTTACTTATAAGGTGAAAATTAACTCATAAATGGACAAGGGATGGAATTTTATACCATATCTTATCCAAATTTTCCTATTTAAATATATTTATAATTTTAAATAATTTATTAAATTTTAATTTTCATAAAATATCATTAATAACATTTTTAACACTATTTATCTAATTTTTCTCTAAAGACACCAAGAATAAAATAAAATTAAAATATAATCCTTTATCATGACACTAATATGCTATATTTTTTTATATAACTTGTGTAATAGTATGTTCAATGACCCAAACTTTTATCAAAGGAATTTTTTCCCTTCTTATAATTATGTAATAAAGAATAAAACACATACATAGCATATAAATCCCAATAAAACACCATTCTCATAAATGAATAATGAAATGGGTGATATTACTAGAAATTAAGAAACCTATAGAAATTAAGGAACCTATACCAATGGAATAGTAACATTACCCATAGAATAGTAACATGTCTTTTAGGAATAGTAATCCAGACAATAGAATAGTAAACTCACTTATGAAAGTACAAATAAAATTTAGGCATCTTATAAATGAAAAAAATGATATAATTATATCATATTAGAAGTTAATAAATATTTTAAAATTAATAAATTAAGTGTTTATATTTTTATAAAACATGAATATTTATATAAAATTTTATAATTAATATAATAATTTAAAATAAAATTTATTCTTATAAAATGTGTTCATAAATTAATTTTTTTTTTGTATTTTTTTATAATATATTTTTATGAGACCTTAATAAATTTATCAGAGTGTTGTTAAATAGATTATAATTTTAAAATTGGTATTTTTCGAATAAATGATGATTTTAATAAAAAATTAAATTTCTCATGTTTATAAAATTATTTTCAAAAATTGATTTTATTTTATAATAATACATTTTAAAAAATAGTTAGGGTGATTTTTTTTGTATTTTTCTAAAATAGTTGAATTTTTGTGAATAGTGAAATACGATAATTTACGGTATTTATTAAATACATGAATTATTGAGTCATAGATGATCTATGGATGATGTAAGACCACAATATCAAACTATAAATCATTATATAATATATTTAGTGATATTTTTAAAACTATTTATATTCTTCGGCCAAAATAATAAAATATTAATTATTATAAACAAAAATACCTCTCTCCTCCCCTATAAATACCACCCCTCCCCACTTATTCTCCCCACACCTTCCAAGATTCAAAGCATGCCTATATTCCACCCAATAATATTCCCAAGACACTTCCCCACATCCAAGATCTTTTATTCTCAACAAAATACCGAATCCAATTTTTTGAAGGAGGTTCTCAAGGAGAAGAATTGAAGTGGTAAAATCCTCTTTCATTTTCTTTTAATTTCTTTTCAATTTCATTTATTTTTTTATTGTATCCTCATATCCCATTATACAAGTGTAATGATAACTCTCGTATATTATATATAATTTTATTTTATTATTCTAATGTAATAATCCATCATCAAACCACTTCTCCTCTCTCTTTTAATCTAGATAATGGAAATATCATCTGTGGGGTGTTGATTTATCACCGTTGAGGACAAAAAATATTCATTTTCCTTTATCGCATTCTAGGCTTCTCATAAAACCATTATAATGGTTGAAACATACTATAAAATTTATTTTATAAACTTTTTAATTTTTTGGAACTAAAATATATATATAATACTAAATAATAAAACAAAACCAGTTCATGGTTATCGAAAAACCACCAAAATAATCTAAATAATTGTCATTAATGTTTAATGTAATGAATCATCATTGTATATTGAATATATATATATATATAACCTATTAAAAGAATTTAATTTCATTAATATCATATAATTTTAATTCTTGATAATTATTCTTCTCTTATATGTACTTTTATACTTGTGTACAAGCAAACTGATCATGAAAACCAAGAAACTAACACACTAAAACGATGAAATTGAACAATATAACTCATTAATATGGCCACAAATAAACATAATAAAACTATATTGATAAAATAAATTTAAAAAAGGTTTTATATTTAGAAATTAATATAATTTTATAGTCTAATAAATTAAAGTGAAGAATGCATTAGGACATAAGGAAAAGGGATTCTTGCACCTAATTTTCTTTCTTTGGTTTATTCCTATTTTAGGCCGAATTTTAGTGTAAATGTTATTTTAATGTCCCTAAAATATAGTCTCATTATTCCTACCTTTTCTATTCTAGGATATATATGTTTCAAATCATGTTTTATAAAAAATACAATGATTTTCCAAAAGAACTCTTCTTTTCCAGACACATTTTGATTCTTCTTGAGTTGTTTCTTATTCGCTTAAGAATGATAAATCTTATGAAAAATATGTTTTTAAATATCTCATTTGGGATCCAGAAAGTTTATTAAAGAATGTTTGATGTATTAAATTATACCCATTCCTTTCTATGTGTTATTTATGCCCAAGATTTGTATACATTCTAAGTGGCATGCATGATTATGTAAATGTTATGATGTGACGAGTGCGCTTGAAATTATAAAACACTCTGATTCATTGGTTAATGTGATTTATATCATGGTATAATGTGAAATATCTATGAACATGATGCTATCTTTTTTCACAATGATGATTTTGTGATTGTTCACATATGTTATGCGTGGACATGATGATAGATTTGTTCACAACTTTGTGTGGTATTTGACCATGAAGACATGATGTTTCATTTTTGTGTATTGAAACATTATGTTAATTTATCCAATGATTACAATAATGATTATGATGATGATTCTATTATTATTTTATGATTATTATATTTATTCTCAATTATATTATACAGATTCATTTCCTTATTTTTCCTCTTACTGGGATTTTATCTCACCCCTTTCTTTGATGTAAATACTCGAGTAACTATGTGTACTAATGAAAACTTGATCATTAAAAGATTAAAGAAGAATTTTATTTTTAATAAATGTTTATGTTTTATTTTTTTTCAAGTTAGGTATGTTCTTAATACTTTCCAAGACACTAAACCTTCAGATCCTGGTTATGTAACATTTTTATGTTTTTAATCTCTAAAATTTTGTAATAGTCATTTAAGAAAATTAGGGTAATTGTAGTTGGTATTAGAGCACAATTTAGATAATTTGGGAATTATGATTAGAGAACAATAGTGAAAACCCAAAGTATGAGACTATGCATATGTAAGCACCTAAGAAACTTTGTTTTAGAAAAATGAAAATAATAGGGATCCCATAAGATATTCTTTTATAGTTAATTTCAGGAAGGAATAAATTATTTATTCATGAATTGTTGACTTATGTTTTTTTTCAAACCTTTTATATTATGTTAAATGTTGGAAACCAAGAGAAATGAGGCCAAAATATTTGTGAGGGACAATACAGTGAATACCTGAATGAAATCCACAATGTCTTGGGAGGTGGAGTTCAGAATTTGTTGGCATTTATTACTCATCTCTCTTTAGATATGAACAAAAACATGAATAATGTGGAACTTCCTCCTTCACCAAAGATAGAGAAACTGGCTATCGATTGTTTTATATAGTAATAACCAGCAAATTTTAGTGGATATTCTGATTCACTAGTCACAGAATTGTGGGTCAACTCAATTGAAAAGATCTCTTTTGTGCTTCATTATTCTAAGATGGACAAGGTGAATACAGACATTTATCATTTAGATAGAGAGGTCGGCCAATAGTGGGCTTTGATTAAGGACACGAAGATGGAGGATAAAATTTAAGAGATAAATTAGGAAGACTTTAAGAAAATATTTCTTAATAAGTATTTCCCTCTAACTCCTTTAACAAATATGGAGAGAGAATTCATATAGTAAAATCAAAATAGAAGTTGAATCTTTTACGGATTATAATGAAAATTTTAAAACTATTTCAAGCTATGCAATGGTTTTTGTTATCAATAATGATAGAAAATAGATAGATTCTTTATTGGTTTAAAAAGACACCTTCAAAAGTATCTATCAATTTTATACATTGGTAGTAAAAAAGAAGTTGTTTAATGTGATCTCAAATGGAGGGGGGGTTTGGAGAGTGATATAATGGATATAGTGATAAGAAACAAAATATATAATTTCAAGATGGTGGATTTAATGAAAAGGTTGAAAGAAAACTCAATCACTCTGATGTCAAAAATGTGGGAAGAAGCAGCATGGGAATTGCCTCAAAGAAATAGAGAAATGATTCATATGTGGGAGAGAAGGCCTCCAATCTCAAGAATGTCAGAGAGATGTAAAGAATATTACCAATATAATGGGGGAAAGGAGATCACCTCCCATGGTTCACTGCTTCAACTATAGGAAACAAGGGAACTGTGAAATCTAGTGCACTAAACATAGACTCTTTCAGGGTAATCAACAATGACATACACCAAAGCCAAAAGAATAAGGTAAAGCTTATTCCATCACTACAGTTGAAGTGTTCCCCAACAATGATGTGGTGATAAGTACACTAGTTATTCAATCAAGAATATTGAACATACTATTTGATTATAGTTCTACACATTATTTTATATCTTGCATGATTAGTATAACTATTCAAACACCACCTAGAAATATAGAGGTTGATATATCTGTGAGAACTGAAAATAGAGAAATTATTGCATCCAAAGAATATAACTTTTACCTTGTTAATGTTTATAGAATGAACCTCCCATAAAATATTGTATTACTTCCTTTTGTGGAATTTGATGTTATATTGGGAATGAATTGAATATCCTTATAAAAATCCAACATCAACTGTCGAGAAAGGGAGATCAGTCTTCATGTCCCAAGGCATCCTCAAATTCTATACAAGTGTAAGGAGGAGGATGAATGTCCTTTAGATTTATTATCTCCATTATGGATATTATTTTTTTTATAATAAATCATATATAGATCAAATGATTGACACAAAGGAGATAATCTTGCTCGAAGACATGACCATTGTGAGGGACTACACTGATATGTTCCCTAAATAATCATATAATCTTCCTCTTGACTAATATTTTTATATCATTATTGAACATATTCTTGGATATCCTATGATATTAAATACTCTTTACAAAATATCCAACATTGAGTTTGAAGAACTAAAGAAGATGTTGTAAAAGAATCTATACAAGGGTTTTATACGCTATAGTGCTTCACTAGTGGGTGTTCTAATACTCTTATTGAGGAAGAAGGATGAATCAATGTGCCTATGGATTTGTTACTAGGAGCTCAAAAAAATTGTGATAAAGAATAAGTATCCTTTTCCATGGTTAGATTAATTTTTCTATCAACTATGTGGTTCCAAGTATTTCTTTAAGGTGATCCTTTTGTTGATATATCACCAATTAATGGTGAAAAAGAATATTTTCCCAATACTATCTTTCAAACTCGGTATAGACACTAGAAGATCAAAGTGATTCCGTATGAAGTTACTAATTCTCTATAAATATTCACGGACGTAATTAATAGAGTCTTTATAGATTACCTAAAAAACATTTCAGTAGTCTTTATAGATGATATTCTAATATACTCCAAATGAAAGGGGGAATATGAAAATCATTTGAATACTGTGCTAAAGACGTTGTGAAAGGGGAAAACATATGAAAATTATATTAAATATGATTTCTGGATTGATAAATTATCATTCTTAGGGAATGTAATCTCTAGAAAAGAAATATTTATACACCCTTCTAAGACAAAAGAATTTAAAGAGTGGCCAAAGTCAACATCTTTAATAGAGATCCATAGTTTCCTTGGTCTATATGGTTATTACTAGAAATTTGTGAAGAACATATCACAGTTTTCAAACCCACTAAACAAGCTAACTCATGAGGGTTGAAAATTTTTCTAGACTAGTGAATGTGAATACGACTTCAAGGAGTTAAAAATAGGTTTACTACCGCACTAGTACTCACACTTTCATCAATTGGTGAACTCCTTGTGGTATACAATGATGATTAAAATAATGTATTTCTCTGTGTGATGAAACAAAATTATAAAGTGATATCCTACACCTCAAGGTACTTGAAAATTCATGAGAAAAAATATCCTATGCATGATCTGGAGTTGTTAGTTGTGATCTTCTCAATGAAAATCTGGCAGTATTATCTATATTGGGAGAATTTTGAAATATATACCCATCATAAGAGACTCAAAAATATATTAAAATAGAAGAATATTAATATATTCTAGTAAAGTTTTTTATAGTGCATTAATGATTATTATTTCTCAATCCACTACTATCCATAAAAAGAGAATAAAGTGGTGGATGCTCTAAGTATAAAGGATCCAACAACATTATCAATGATGAGGATTGAGAAGGATCCAATCATCATAGATTTTAAAAGGATGGAAATGGGGATCATTAATGAAGAAACATCATCAATCATTTATCAAATGATTTCCCAACCATACCTCATGGATAAAATAAAGGATACTTAAAGAAATTATGTGATCATTCAAAAGAAGGAAGAATCTATTAGAAAATAGAAATTCTCAGAGTTCAAAATTGATGAGGAAGGATTCATAATATTTGGGTCATGGCTATGTATACCATCCAATTGAGAGATAAAGAAATAACTTCTAAGTGATGCACATATATAAACCTTCTTTATTCACCCAGGGATAAAAAGATATATTGAGATCTCTACAAAAACTATTGTTTTGATGATATGAATAAGGATATCACTAGATATACATCAAAGTACCTGGTATGTTTTCATGTGAAGGGTATGAGGAATAATTATAAGGGGATGATGCAACCACTATCCATATCGATATAGAAATGGGAAAAATCACCATGTACATTGTCATTGGACTTATAAAATCATCTAGAGGAAACAATACTATATGGGTTATTGTGGAACATCATAAAAAGATAGATCAATTTATCACAATTTTAGAGGACTTATAACTAGATAAACTTTCATAGATATACATTAGAGTATTGGTAAGGCGGTATAGAGTACCACTTTCAATTTTATCTGATTGAGATCTAAAATTGACCTACATGTTCTAGAAAATTCTCCAACATACTGTAAACATTGAGCCAAATTTCAGTATGTCTTAACATCCTCAAACTGATGGCCAATCAAAGAAGACTATTCTGACACTAGAAGACATGTTGAGAGAATGTTCAATGGAATTCAAAGGATGATGGGACTAATATATGTATCTTTTCAAATTCTCTTCCAACAATAGTTACCCCTCAATCATCCAAATTAAACTATAAGAATCCCTTTATTAGAAAAGATATAGAGAACTGGCATGCTAGGATAAATTCAGTGAATGTAAGACGTTAGGACCTGAAATGATTTAAAAAATGGTGGAAAAGGTGGAATCCATTCATTAGCACATCAAGGCATCCCAAAGTTGAAAAAAGAGCAATTCAAACAATCATCTATGATACCTAGAGTTTGCGGTTAGATACATGGTATTCCTCCACATATCTCTATGGAAGAAGATCATGATATTTTTAAATAAAGGAAATTTGAGTCCCACGTACATCGGCCCCTTCGATATTCTTCATCGTGTCTGAGTTGTGGACTACTGACTAGAACTTCCATGAACCTTGTACCAATTATATGATGTATTCCATGTATCTCTATTGAAGAAGAACATACTATATCCCTCACATTTACTGAATCTAGAGTTGGTACAGTTAGAAAATGATATCTCTTACGAAAGGCTAGTGAATATCTTGGACTGTAGAGATAAATTTTTACACAACTAGACTACTCACCTTGTTATGGTACTGTGGTGGAACCATAATTACAGAGAGGAAAAATGGGAACCAAATGATGTAATTAAGGTTAAATACCCTCACCTTTTTATGTAAAATGAAATTTCAATGGAAATTTTTTGAAAGGGCAGAAGAATGTAATGACCAAAACTTTTATCAATAGAATTGTTTCATTTCTTATAATTATGTATTATAGAATAAAACACATAAATAGTATAGAGATCCCAATAAAAATAGTATTCTCCAAAATGAAAAATGTAATACATTATATTCATAGAAATTTAGCAACCTATAATAAATTAAGTGTTGGAATTTTTATAAAACATAAATATTTATTTACAATTTTATAATTAATATAATGATTTAAAAAAATTATTTTCATAAATTTTTTTTATAAATTAATATTTTTTGTCTTATTTTTACAAGATAATTTTATAAGACCTTAATTAATTTTTCAGAGTGTTATAAAATTTATTATAATTTTAAAATCGGTATTTTTTAATAAATGATGATTTTAGTTGAAAATTAAATTTATAATATTTATAAAATTATTTTTCATATAATTTAGTTAAAATTTTAATTATTCATGTTGAAAAATGGTTAGGGTTAAATTTTAGGATTTTTTTTAAAATAGTTCATGTTTTTGTGAATATTGCAATACGGTAATTTATGACATTTAACTAATACATGATTTTTTGATTCATAAATGATGTATTGCTAATTTAAGACCATAATCTCCAAATATCCTTCATTATTTAATATTTTTAGTTATAAGTCTAAAACTATTGATATTCTTGAGCCAAAATAATAAAAAAAATGATTATAATAATCAAAAATACCCATCTCCTCCCCCTATAAAAACCACCCCTCACCACCTCTTCTCCTTACACCTTTTAGGATTTGAAGATTGTACAAATTATACCCAATACTATTTCCAAGAATATTCCCCAGGTATAGGAGCTTTTTTTCTAAAAAAACCAAATCCAATCTCCATAATGAGGTTCTCAAGGAGAATAATTCAAGAGGTAAAATCCTCTTTCATTTTCTTTTAATTTTATTTCAATTTTTTAATTTTTTTTAATTTTCTCTTAAAATCCATTTATTCAAGTGGCATGTTAAATCCATTATATTATATATAATTTAATTTAATAATTATAATGTAATAATAAACCATCGACCCTCTTCTCTTCTCCATTTTATTCTAAAAAATTGAAACATCATCCGTGACGTGTTGATTTATCGCCTTCGAGGATGATAAGCTTTCATTTTCCTTTACCTCCTTCAAGGATACTCATAAAACCATTGTAATGGTTCAAAAATATTGTGAAAATTCTTTATAACCTCTTTTTATATTCTGTAACTAACATATATTTATATAATACTAAATAATAAAACAAAATCAGTTACTGCATTTCGAAAAACTGCCAAATTAATCAAAATAATTCTCATTAACATTTGGTCTAATGAATCATCCTAATATATGGAAAATAAAATAATATATAATACTAATTAAACTTCTTTAAGTTCATTAATAACATGTATTTTCGATTTTGTAGAATTATTCCCCCCTTACATGAACTTCTATACTTGTATACAAGTGAACCGATCATGAAAACCAAGAAACAAACACACCCGAACGGTGAAATTAAATACTATAACTAATTAAAATGGACCTAAATGAACTTAATACAATTATAATTAATAAAATAAATGTAAAATATGATATATATTTAGTAATTAATGAATCTAATATTATTATTCAATCTATTAATGTGAAAAAATCATTCATATATAAGGTAAGGGGATTCTCGAACCCAATTTTATTTCTTTGGGTTATTCCTCTTTTTTGCCAAATTTCAATGTGTATATTCTTTTAATATTCCTATTATATAGCTTAATTGTTAAAAACATTTCTATTTTGGGATATACATGTTTCAAATATGGTTTTATGACAAATAAAATAATTTTCCAAAAGAACTATTCTTTCTAAGACACATTTCAACTCCCCTTGGGTTATTTCTTCTTCTCTCAACAATGATGAATATTATGAAAAATATGTGTTTACTTTTCTCATTTAGGAACCCCAAAGTTTATTCATGGATGTATTCTGAATGAAATGAAACCCATTTATTTCATTGGGTTATTTTATATCTATGATTGATATATGTTCTAAGTGTCATGCATGATTATGTAAATGTTATGATGTGATGGGTGCACCCAGAATTATATAGCACTCCAATGCATTATGTAATGTGATGTATCTTAGGGGATAACGTACAATATGTGTGAAAATGATTATATATTTTATCATAATGATGATGTTATTATTATTCACATATGTTATTCATGAACATGATGCTTGATTTGTTCACAACTTTGTGTGGTACCTGACCATGAGACATGATGTTTCATTTTTATACATTTCTACATTCCATGCCTTTATCTAATTATTTATCTCATGATTATAATGATAATCTAATTTTTATGACATAATCATTAGGATTATTATCACCCATGTTAATTCATGTCCTTATTTATCCTCTTACTTAGATTTTATCTCATCCCTTTCTTTGATCTATATTATCAGGTGACTACATATACAAATGAGAACATGAGATTTAAAAGAGGAAATAAGAAGTTTCTTTTTAATAAATGTTTGTGTTTTATTTTTGTGCAAGTTTTGTATATTCATAATTTTTTAAAAGACACGAAACATTTTGATCGTGGTTATGTAATGATTTTAAGTTGTTTATCTCAAAAATGATGTAATATTCATGTAATAAAATTAGGGTTTTTATAGTATGAATCACTCATATTATATTTATTTTAATATTCTTAAAATCATTTAGTTTGTTTTTTTAATAATTAAATAATTATTATGTTGGCGATGAGTAGAAATTTGTAAAATTATTTAAATAATAAAATTTAGAAATAAATAAAAATTCAGATGTAATTTCGATTTTTTCAATAAATTTATTAAAATTAATTCAAGAATTTCTTTTTCCCAAATGTGACAACAAAAAACATTTTTAAAACTAAGAGAGTGAAATATTTTTTTCTTTTAATATTATAAATTTAATTTCCATGGAAAAGTGTCCCTTAAAATTTTAAATTTACCGAATGAGGTGATGGGGGTAAAATTAAATTCCTCCAATAAAAATAAAGCTAAAAAAATTCCCCTAACATTTATTTTTAACAAAGTATTACCTAATTTACTCTTTACCGAGGTGATAATTTTTTTTCTCATTTTACTATTCATAATGAAAAAAAATAAAAGAGACCTGTTTAAAAAAATTGGATGTCATGATTCCAAATATATAATCTATATTTCAAGATGAAATTTATAGTAGTTTCATAAAATAATTTTAATATAAATACAAAAAACGTAATGAAAAATAGTTTTCTAGAAATAAATCTATTTTTAAGCATAAAAATTAACTTATATAAAAATCATAAAAATTGATGATTAAAATTAGATTATTATAATTAAAATGGATCATATGTGACAGTAATACCAAATATAAAATTTAATGTTACTTTTAAACTAATTTATTCAATGAAAATAAATGAAAGTATTTGAAATTAATTACTTTTCACTATTCACTAAAAAATCAATCATTTCAATAAAATCCCAAATTTCACCCTATGTTAATTTTGATACGATGATTTCAAATATGTTAATAATTTTATAAAAAAAATTTATAAAATTTTCAAAAATTATTTATAATTTCTGTGCACAAAACAAAATAATTTATATTTTTGAAGAAAATATATTTTTGAAATATAAAATTATTTTACTAAAAAATAGGAACTTATTTATTTTTAGTTGATGAATTAAATAAAAAACTATATATATTTATCATAATTTGGTTAATCCTATTCATTCCTACCAATTCAATGGCTATAAGATATTTGATACATTAAATAATAATATTTTAATATTATATCATGGTTCACTTAATTCTTGATGTTTTATATTGTAAATACTATCAAACATAGTGTTCATTTAAAATATCAGGGTGACAGAAGATATATTGTCTTATACTTTTCATTTATAGTAAATCAATTTCATTCAGGCTTGAAAGATTCTCTCTTATTCTTCTCATTCTTGTGAGGATGAGAGAAGGAGGAATCTTGAGAGAAAATCCATTAAGCATAATGATTCTCCATTCTCGATTAACCCTACACAATACACATATCAGTCTATTTGTAGAGTTTTTATTTATGTTAAGATATTATTTTATTTTAAAATATCCCTTAAATCATATAATTGACCTTATCAAACTAGATACCAAATAATAATTATATTATTTTTTGGCGTTCACTACCTAACAAAACAATAAATATGATTTTTCAAACTTGAAAATTAATATTTGTCACTAGAAACAATCTTGATCCATTCATCCTACTTGACATTTATCAAATTCCAAAATAAATATTTATTAAATGATTATTTATAAATAAATATTCTTTTAACAATTTGACGAATAAATATTTATTGAACATTTATTAAATAAAATAATTATTCTATTCAAAATCTAGAGAATAAATATTTATTATTTATTTACATAATTAAATAAATTATTTATTAATGAATAATTAATTATTTATTATGTTTTGAATATTTTCCATCAGTAAATCTGAAATAATTTTATTTCTTGATCTTGATATTAATATTTATTCCAATAATTACATTCAAATAGAATTTAATTGAGAGGAATGTTAATATATAGTGTGTGACCCTTTTGGCTTCTTTCATGTTGGAATTAGATGGGCTTTCATAATGTCTGAGATCACAATCTAGAAATGGTTTAAGGCACCCACAAGAAAGAAGTTAATTTCATAGCTTCAAAAACCACACATGAACACATACTGTGTAATATAATCTCTTAATCATAATATCTCATTAATAATGTTTCACACTCATGTAACTAACCTATGTGCTTGATACGCCTTCTTTGAATATATGAAATAAACTTATTGTTACACCATGACCATGGAATTCAACATGATATTGCAATTTCAATAAAAGGATTGAGACATCAACTTCCTTTAATATAAAAGGATTAAATCCATTATTAACTTATTAATTAATTACAATTCATTCATGACGAACCTAATGTATCCATCTTCCCGTGAACATATGGACTCATAGTTTTTTCCTGTATATCAATGTACACAAGTCATGAAAATAGTTAATAATACTAATAAATTCTAAGGAACCTTACACATGATCATATATTGGAATATTTAAGGACACGTAAATATGTGGAATTCCTATATGTGGTTTTTTTATTAAAATCACACATTTAGAGATTACTAAGTGTGAAATTCATGATAAGAAGTCTTATTTGATTAAAAGTAATCACACCCAATAGTATAAATTATATGTATCTCATAATATTGTGTTTTTAGACAATAAAACTATATTTTAGAATATCAACTTGTAATTTTGTATATTTTCATCATAACTAGGAACTTCTATAGCCTTATTAATGCAACAGATAATCTTAGACATTATTAAATAAAATTCATGTAGAAAAATAAACAATATATAAAAATTATATTTTAATAATATTGAAATCAATGAATATATATGTAATACAAAGTAAAAACTATTGGTTCTGGAAACCCAACTCCAAAAATTCATTTTATGAAGGGTTGATTATATTGGGGTAATTTATGAAGGCGGTAGGTTTTTTATCTAATAAAATGAGTGTGATGATTCCATGGTTTATCATAGAACATATATTTTTCTCTCTTTTTCCAATTGATGAATTCCGCTGATATCTTTATGGTGAAGTGATTAAAGGGAAGTGATTGTAAAATGGTGAGTAAAGAAAGAGGAAGAATGAAAATAGTCTCATAATTAATCTTAAGATGTAAGTGGAATTTATCCCTTATTTAATTTATATTTAAGTCATACATTTTTCATTTTTGGGTATTTTTAAAACATGGTAGTTGGAAATAAAATAATTTTTTGTAGGACTTATCTTGAGATGTTCTTCATGTTTTTAATCTTGGATTTCATAATGATTTATATGATTAAAAAAATAAATTTTATCATATAAAGAGTAATTTTATTACATTAGAGGTGTGGAAGTAATCTATTAATGAAATTATAATAATTATATATTGGTTTACTGGTAGAATTATGATATTATTTTTTAGGTGACTTTTATTCTTCATTGATATAAATTGATTTATTGGATAATTTTGAAATATGTTGAGAAAAGTAATCAATTTTATCATGTTGAATGGTGATAGATTATTTTTTATTTGAGAATATGATAATGGATTTATAAATGATATAAGGATGATATGTATACCTTGTGAGTATATTATTGATATGAATTAATGATTATGGTAATTATGAATGATGGAAGTTGAATTTGGAAGTTAAATGATTTGAATAGTGTGTTTTTGAATTATATACAACATTGTTCCAAGTATTTAATTAAATATTTAAATAAATACCGATTATGAGGTGATGATACTTTTTTATAATTGATTTAATGGGGCCGTGAAAAATCTACAGGTGTATCTTACCTCTCTCTCATGGTGGTGAATTTTCATCCTGAGACTCAGTGGTTGTGACGAAGTAGTATGGGCACATGCATAATATGCATGTGTTTGATGACACCCATTATTTACTTAATCTCATCACCATTCTTTAACAATAGGAAATCCTTCAAATTTTAGGGACTATGTCACTTTTATTTCTGGTTAATAACACTCTATTACAATAGAACACTTTTAATATTGGGTACATGGTTTCTAGGATTGACTGATGAGTACTCATAGGCCTATTTGGATTGAAGAGATTCATTGAAGAATTTTTGATGATGATTATGATGGGTTTTCAGGATATTAATATACATTTAATATTAACTATTGTGGGATCCTTGATTATGATGTTTATTAAATTGATATATTGAACCTATGCAATGTCGAAAAGCAAGATATGGGTAAAATATAAATTGTTTCTCCCATGGGCCTCTTTCAGTTAAGTCTATGTGGATAATGATGTGTTTTAATTATAATTTGGTCTAAAGATTCAAAATGATTCATTGACATAGTAAAAACAAAGACTCTATATAACACATATACTATGTTTAACTTTTGCTGACTAAGATCCAAGATTAGAGGGTGTTTACTATGAGAGTATCACACACTTATGTTTTTTATAGGAGTACCAAAAACATATTGTGGGAATACCAATGTCTTACTATGGATACTAATTATGTATGGTTAATCTACTTTAGGGGATTTTTGAGTTGTCCTTAATTTTACATTATATTATTTCAAAGCAATGGGGGTATAATTTTCTATGAAAATGAAACTTGAGAGATATTTTCTCCAGCATGACCCAACATCTACACAGTAGGGAGACTATCGAATAACAAAAAAGTTAGACCATTCCCCACAAAACTTTCATATATGGATATAAATTATTTATGAATATAGTTATTATGTGCATATAATTATGCTATCAAAGTATGTGGATGAAAAGACATGATATATTGAGTATTATGGTGACTATGTTAATAAGAGTTTATTTGTGGGGGAAATTATTATTATTTTGGTATGGTTTATGAAACACACTCACAAATACACACTAATTGTTTTCTGTAAGTTTGATTAAGGTGGGTATTTGGTAGTTCTAGTGATCAGGAAATACCCTGGATTAGGCTGATTATTCATGTTTTGGTCTATATATACAAATTTATTGGTATAATCTATTAAAATAAGAATAATTGGGATTTTTTTAATGAGGAATATACTGATTATATATATATTAACACACATACTCACCTTTAATTATTATATTATTTTTATAAACATTTAAGATCTTTTGGGTAGAGATGTTTGAAAATGATAGCATAGGTGAATAGGGTTTCCATTAGGGGTTTGAGTTGGTATATATTTCTATATACCACAATGGTATACTATGGGTTTATTACCATTTAGTATTTTTATTTTCAATTATTTTTTACTAATGTTTATTTATTTATATTGTTGTATGAAATATATATTGATTATGATCTTTATTGGACAAGGATATTAATTTTTTTATTTTTTCATTCTCATTGTTCATTATTACAGTACATATGGAGTAATTCCTTCTATTTTTTAGTGTTGTACTCATTTTTCTAGACTTCAACATTTTTTCAATTGAAGAATGTTTTGGGATGAAACTCTCATTCTTATTATTTATCTAAGTATTGTTCACAACGAGGCCTGGTTATGTTAATACAATAGTTGGTGTAATACTATTACGTGAGGTCCCTTTTTTCTAAAATTCATAGTTATTATCCAAGAAATGATAAATTAATTCAATATCCTATGAAATTATTTAATTTAACCCTAAGTATATGTAATGAGGAGGTCCCAAGTGAAATTCCAATACATTAGGGGGGGGTGAATCATTATTTTTGTTTTCATTATCTCATTTTTTATAAATATGATTAAATCAAAATTTACTTATTGATTGTAAATAGTTGACCTATCCTATTTTTGTGTTAATTTTAATTAGTGAATAATAAAAACAAAAAATGAGAACCTAAAAATTTATAAAGTTATCAGTTAAATAAGAGTAAAAATGACATAACCTGACCCACTAGGTCCTTTCTCTAGGTGAAAGTAAGATAAGTATGCCACCCCAAGACAACCTCCATTCAGGTACATGATGGTGACTAGCATCGAGTATAAATATCACACATATGAGAGTAATTGTACTATATCAACTGAAAAACAAACATCTTCAATATATAGGTTATCTGGAAACACAAGCAAGATGTATATAGAAAAGTAATCTACTGAATTTTATACAATTCATGCATTTGGAATAATGTATAGATACAACTCTACATTGGGAAATGCCATGGGAAACATACATCTGATAAGTCTATTTATTAGGTAAACAAGATAACATAGAAATATCTGTCTTGCTGCATGAGTACCTAGATCAATCACAAATTTCAATGGTGAACACCATTATCAGAAAAACCTCCATTATCTACCATACATTTCTAAGAATCATCAGGTGAACACTAAAAACAAGAAACACTAGCTCCATGACCACCAAGTCCAAATCCAACCCATGTGTTAACTACACAAAATAAAACAAGTATGGGTATAAAGACAGTACTAGAGTGACTACAAACATACTTAATAGGACGCTCCAAAACCCCAAAGGAGAGATACTCAATCAATCTAACCTAATTCTCACAGTGTGATAGAATGTAATTAGGGATAACAAATTTGGATCCATATATGCTCTATAATCAAGAAGTCATATGAATACATAAATTCTCAACCATCTCTACTTCATCACACACAATTCTCAGCAAAAAAAAATTAGAGGTGCTCGGTTTACTGAAGAGTGAAAAAATATTTGGGTCTATCACCAAGATAGATGTTACATCTCAATGGAGTCTCATAGGGTGCCTGATAATTCACAAGTCACAAAAGAATATTACATATCTCAACCTTTCCGACAACCATGTCATTGATGGGCATAGATATAATGAAGTTACTCATCGCTATGACATACCTTCCTATCAAGGTAGCATGTTTTATTCAGTATATCAATAGTGCAACACTACTTAAGTAACCAAGATACCAATTTCACACAACCCTATGTAAGCTAATAAAATATATATTGGGGGTCTGCATATCATTAAAGGATACCTCAATAGAAGGAGTATTGACCCTAGTAGAGGACCCACAACTCACCAAATCTCTAAGATGAGAGAGTACCGAAATAGAAAATAGTGGACCCATGCCTCATATTAGCATGTGGGTGTATAAAAACAACTTTTAAATGGATGTGGGGGACCATCATCCTGATAAAAACATTCCATTAGGGGATTATCAACCCTAATAACACTCTGAAGATCACACTTGAACCTATTCATCAAACCAATAGTGGAAAATTAGAAATCTTCCAATCTAGTCATTAAAAAGGCCTAGGGTGGACAAAAGGTTCACACTGGTGTGATTTACATAGATAAATATGTACTTAAGCCTATTTTCCTGTCTAAAATAGACACTTAATGAAAAATACTTATTTCATCATATGAAAAATGAAATTCTCAATGTTTTAGGGCCCAGGGCCTGTATCAGGAATCAGAATTAGGTATCTCATATTGGTCTTGAAACATGCGTATCAAAATATAGGTCTCAATTCTATAGATGGATCTTTAATCTAATGTATTAGTAAAAATTTTCAACTAAACAATAAAAAATAATGGTATTTATATTATCAATATCATTACTATTATAAAAATATACATACATGCATGAATATCCAACTCCACTCACTCTCTCATGTTTGATGGGGGGTTCCACGTGAACCTTCATCATTCCACCATTATAATTTGGCCAAACCTGTCCCTATTTTTATTATATATTTTTTAATATTACAATGTTATAGTTATATTAATAGATAATATCCATATATTTATATCTATAGTGCTCTATGCATGAATAAACACTCTCTAATCAAGGTACCTCCATAATTTTTGTTCATTTACTTTCACTATAATTATTATTTATTTTTTATTAATATCTTATTTGAATTTTATTAAATTGGGAGTGTATCACGCCTCAACCTCACCCGAAAACGACCGCTTTGTCCTTAGACACCACCCCTTATGTTCACATGCCACCGCCTCACATCAATCTGGGTCACCTCACACTACATCATGTTGGAATGAATTTCTCAATACTATACCACTCATTATGGACACTACCTATGATCTATGACCTCCTCAATGCCATAATGCAACTTATAAATTGTCTTACTCGATCAAACTGTCAATAATAGCCTTCCACACCACTACCTCGCCAGCTCAATCTAAAGGATGAGGTAATGGTAATGATCCACACTCTATCATCCAACCATAATGGGATTAGAATGAAAAATAAATGAATAAATTTGTAGAAGGATGGTGGATGGCGGTAAACATGAACACCTAAAAAAATATCATTTCATCATATATAATAAAAATTTAGAACATGGATTGATGATATGTTTGAAAAAAAAGGGAAAATTATAAATATAATAATTCCGTAAACCATTGATGATGATGATCATCCCAAAAACTATCATAAAAAATGAAACATTTTTTTATGATATATCATAATGTATTTCTCAATCATTCCAATAAAATATTTTTAATTATTTTACGTGAACCCTTTATAAAAATATAATTATTTATTTTAATTTTATTCATTCAAATATTTGTTTTAACCAACAAATCATCATCATTAATTAAACATTATAAAATAACTATGAATAATATAAGAAGATAGAAATTATATAGATATATTGAATGGAAAGTTCCATGGATGGATCCCAAGAAATCCTAAATACATTCCTCATTAAGGATTATTTCATTTGTGAAAAACATGTTCATCCCAATATCATAAGATATACCCATAAAAATTATTCACTGATCCCTCGAATCATCTATGATATCCCATAGAGATATATCTCATGATGGGTCCTCTAAATTCATAAGGTTGTGAAACTAACCCTAGATATCTTTTAAGAGGGATATAAATTGACGTGTTTCTAGGTTAAGTTAATAAATTATTTAAATCAATTACTTAATTTATTCAACATATTCCACAAAAAATTGAAAACTATCATAAGACTCCAATAGAATGAAACTTATACAATTCCTACTATTAATCCCACAATCTAGACTCAACAAAAACATCAATTTTTCCATTAGAGACCCCTTTGAGTAGATATAAACATTTCATTGGAAATATAATTGAGTATACTAAAAATAATATAATATTTTTATTATATCATCATCAAGCATCTGAAGTGACCATATTTCCTTTCTGAACTATCCTTTTATCGAGAAATGGAACTTAAAAATATTACAAATAATTAAACACTAAAAACAAGATCATCGAATCACTATCAACCTCAAGCCATAATTTTTTATTTTATAAATAAATATAAAATATCCCTTAAAAACACATTATGCTCATAAATTAACCAAATATTCACTTGGGAAAAAATAATACAACCCAAAATCAATAGAACCATCAAATAAGTATTATGATATCACTTACTAGGGTAAATTTACTATTTTACCCCTGAGGATGTTAAAGGACTCCGAAAATTAAAAATTCAAGTGAGTCTCAGTCAATTTTTTTTAGATCAATGCATCCTTCCCACCTTAAATTTTTTCATCCTTTAAAATGAAAAAAACATGACCTACCAAAAAGGAAGCTCACAAAACAATATTGTATGAAAAGAAACCCCCACTACACATACTTCTGTCTCCTTCGATGGTATTAACTCTAAGAGAAATCGGTACATAGACAAATAGGAAGGAAACATCATCTTTTATTCATAAATATAATGACATCAACCCATATTGAAGCAAGAACTAAGTAGGAACATGCATCCACCCAAGGTGAGTATTTCCCGGACTCTAGACACAAAATCCATCTTTATTTGAGAGTAATCCCACTACATGGCATGAGATAAAACCCACAAACATCTAACCTTAATTTGAGAATAGTTAGTCATAATGGTCAACTCTGGTGAGATCAATTTTCTCCCCACCTCTAAATAGTGATCCAAATTATTGTAATAAAATAGAATACCCACTATGTCATCCATAATAATTATTTCATACTAGATTCAACATTTATTCCAAAAAAATATATAAGGTTGCATTCTCTTCAGAATCCATGTTATCCTCTCTTTTATCTCCTATCAACAAGGCATAAACATTGTTGTATCTTATTCATGGAATTAGGGAAACATGATAATTCTTACTAAACCTTTACACAACATCCATGTTAATTTTCTATTCACCTCAAAAGTCCAACATATTCTCACCCACTATCAAAGATAAACTGGTTTTGTAGTTGTCGTAATCTCACGAAATCTACTGATGAGAAAATAATTCATTGCACTAGCCTCAATGAAATACTCAAAATCAAACTAGTGTGCACTAAATGGTTCAATATACCACAATATAATGTGTAAGACCCTTACTATTAAAAATACATGCTCTATAAGCTCTATAAACCAAGAAATAACTTGATAGAGTGACCAGAATCCTCAAAATCCCATGAAAACTACCTCATCCATTGCATAACAAGAGATTTCATGAGAGGTTCACACCCTCATAGATCCATCAAGGATTCCATACCAAGGAACATTCCTTGATTGATTAGTATCCACTAAAAATTCCGATCATGATATCCATTATGATCATTTGTGTATAAACACTATCCACCATATCCTTAACATAATGTCCCCCAATAATAAGCACCAACCACCATGGCACTACTGCACCACTCTGATATCTTTAGTCTTCATTTAATCAGTTTCATGAAGTCCAATTCCACTCCATATATATATCTCTCACACTATGAGAGTTCCCTAAATCTGTCATGGTAAAACTAAATTAATCTCTAAATTTCTAATAGAATCCACAATGAATCATCTCAAGAAGAGATTTATCCATTTACTTTGGAACTCTATAAGGCTCTCATCATCCCACTCTGTTGTTCTTAGATATCATCCCAAGAAATTTTGCTGATGCACACACCATTCTCCCATAAAGGTTTAACTATGGGTCACCATATGGAAGCATCCACACATTACTCAGCGTTCTTGTAAAGATAATATATTCTTCAGGCCTTAAAATGATGTAATTCATACCATCCATTGGAAAACAATAGCATCCAAAGGGTCAACTATAATTATCACACCCGAAGGGATCTTATTCACTATTTTTGATAAATTTATCAATAAAAAATCTAATACATTATGATACATATATAGGCTAACTAATTCATACTAAAGAAGGTGTAACATCCCAGACTCGGATGCCACTCAATAGTGCCCCGAGCTTGGTTGGCCACATGGCCTCAAGCAGATCTCCCTAAATGTCGAAGGCTTCTGACTTACAGCAAGGTCCTTGGTGTGTCAGTGGGGAGACTATACCCTCACGACTAGAGTGTATCATATAGAAATAAAAATAATAGATAAGATATCATAAATAGCAATAACAACCAGAAAATAGAATAACTACGAGAATAGATAAAAAAACATATTATAATCTCATATATAGTGATGATGATACATGCCATGTGACTCTAATAAAGAATACAAAACATATATCCATAGAAGGTGTAAATTTCATGGAACAAAATACAAAAGGTATAAATAGTATCCATCTAGATTCATGAGCCTCAGCTTGGTCCCAGGCTTCACTACTCCTATGCATCAATCAAGAACCTATAGTAGAGTGATTTCCGTTATCAACACCTATAATCATGTAGTATGTTTGGGTACACAAAGGTGGCCCAAATAGGGTGTGAGATATAATCCCCGTAGTCAACCACCCAATGTTAGGTTCCAATAAGCCTGTGAATATATATAACATAGTGTGTAGAAAAATATAGATAATACTGAAAGGATTTATTTAGAAGTAAACATCCTATACGTCTAGGTTCTCATTTATAATCAATTCATTTAAGGAAATTTATTTAAAAGTTAAGTATTTGAATTAAAAGTCTATCATATATAATTTAATAAAGTTCATTCTATTTTTCATTCAAATATAAATAATAAGTCTCAAGACCCGGTATGTAGTCCGACACTCTCTATATAATCATTATCACAACATAAGCCTAAGAAAGCCATAAAAAGATATATATTAAACACTGAATCCAAGATTCTATTTTGGATTGGCATATACATCATATATAATTCATTTCATTCATTAATAAATTTTTAACCTGAGTCCCTCCATGGAATTCCTATGTTGTAGTCATATTATCACTCTAGATGTAATATTAACCAACACCCTACAAGCCTATCAAAGTTGATCCTCAAGTACCCAAGTATCGCTCTAGGTGTGGTATAAAGTCACATCCACTCAATTATGTCCTTGTAAGTACACTAAGAGATCCCAAGTATCACCCATGACATATATGATCAAATTACCCTGATTCCATCCATGGAAATCCATAATGAATCTAAGTGTCACTCAGTTTATAATTTTCAAATAGCCTATGAGTCTATACATAGAAAAATATCACTTGAGCATTAAATTTTAGTATCCAAATGAGTATTTCCATGTAATTCTCATATAAATACATGTGTCACCCATTTTAACTTATTTAAACTAATTGATAAATTCTATTTAATAATATCATTTAACATGTCATGGTTAAACCAAGAACTTTTCAATTCAAACCTCACCCCAAGGGTGGATAAATGTACAAGACAAGCTTGTAAGGTTTACCTCTATAATATTCACAAGATAAAATTAATTATAAATAAAATATCAATCTTAAAAAGATATCACATGTCATATAATTCACTTAACTCACATTGTTATATCAATAAAATGAGTAATTAATTCTTACTCATGCTTTTACATTATAGGGTCCAAGTTTCATGGTCATCCATCCCTTTCCGTTGATCAATTCAATATAAAATTTACATTTAATATTGAAATTTAGTTTATAATTCAATTCATAAATAAATTCATCAATTAGATTTACAATTCCAGTTAAAAATCACATCTAGGAAAGGGATTTACGATAACACCCAAAGTTGTTCATTTCTAAGAGTAGCCACAATGATTTAGTTCAATTAATCAATAAACCTAGATGGGTGGTTCTGTTTCAAGGTATTAATCCTATAAACAACAATTAATAAGTCTCTTTAATCACACAGGCCTTGTCTAGAAATTAAAGTGTTTAGTTTCATTTATGGAAATGCCTAGAAATTGGGTGTGTGGCACAACATCATGTATAAACAACTCCAATTTTAGAGAAAGGCAAGAGACCACCTATGTAACGACCCAATGTTTTTCAATGGAAATTCCCTTCTTATATTTCTATCATAAAATAACATGAAAACAAAACATAATGAACTACTAAGTTATAAGTGACCTTTAAACATAAGTTGGTAACTTTTTTGTTTGTAATTTTAAAAATCCGACATACACGGTTATGCTCAAGATGATTTTTGGAGTCTAATGAAACAAAAATAATTTTCGGTGAATAGTAACGTACCCTTAGAAATAGTAACATACCCTTATAAATAGTAATTTGACCCTTATGAATAGTACATCATCCAACCTAAGAGTATCCTTACCCATTAATAATTAAATAATATTTATACTTCTTAGAAAGTGACAATTTGACCTCAGTAAACGTTTTGGAATTTTGTAAGTCATAAATAATTAATTATAACTAATTAATTAATTTAAAGGCAAATTTATTTTTTAAAATTTATTCATTATTTATCAAATCATTGTCTTATAGTTTTTAGATAACTTTATAAGACCATACGTAATTTTTTAAAGCACTATAAAATCAGTTATAATCTTAAAAACATGTTTTTTAAGTAAATTATGATTTTAATTAAATATTAAATTTATAATATTTAGAAAATTATTTTTCAAAAATTGACTTAATTTTTGGATTCTACTCATAAAAAAATTTTGGGAAATGTTTTTGGGTTTTTTCTGAGATACTTGAATTTTTTATAAATAGTAGAATCCGATAATTCACAATAAATGAAAAATAATGGATTATTTGAGTCATCAATGATGATCTATTGATGTAAGCCCACTTGGTTCTGGATAAAATGATAAAATTACTATTATTGGTAATGTAATACTCAATATTTGATGTCTTAGGGGAAATTAATAAACTAATGAATTTTATATTAAGGAACCCCCTCTCCCCTCCACTGTAAAATCCACCCTTCACATCCTTATTTCCTGACACCTCTCAAGCTCCAAGACTTCTCTAAACTCTACCCAAACACCATCCCTTTCCCCTCCCCCACGTCCAAGAGCTTCTGGTCTCTTAAAAATACCAATCATAGTCTCTTAAGGAGGTTCTCAAGAGAAGGATTCAAGAGGTAATGTCTCTCCCTCTTCTCCCTTAATTTCTTTTCATGTTCAAGTTCATTTCTTGATCTCTCCCCACCTATCTTCATCAAAATGATATTTTAACTCTATTTTTATACATATACTGTAATTTTATGACTATAATGGGATATTATATCATCGAACCCCCTTTCCCTCTTCCTTTTATTTTATTAAAGAGAGCATTGTTCGTGAGGTGTAAATTTATCACCTTGCAGAACGACATGCTTTCTTCTTCCATTTCAACCTTCAGATCTGGTCATGAATCCATTGTTATGGTTGAACCAGAATATGTTATATGTATTATATCCTATTTAAGGTTCTATAACTGAATTATGAACATATTACCAAGTGATAAATAAAAACAACTTCATTGTAATTGAAAAACTTCCCAAATTAACCCAAACAATCTTCATTTAATTCATATCCAATGATTGATCAAAAATGATCTAATTTGATTCTTATAAGATCATTATAACTCATGTAATATCATTAATAACATGTAATATCAGTTCTTTATTTTTACCCATGTTCTACAGAAACATCAATTTAAGAAATTAAGTGATGAATCTCATGAGTGAATGTGAAATGATGTGTGAACAAGATGCTAGCTTGGTTCACAAGTATGTTTGGTAGTTAGCCACTAAGACATGATGTATCATTTTTATGCATTTAAAAATTTCAAGTCTTTTATTTATGCTCCTCTCATGTTCATGATATTCTGCCTATGTTATGATTATGCTCACCCCATGCTATAATTTTCTTATCTATCCACTTACTGGGATTTTAACACCCTGATATTTTATGAGAAGTATATATTTTTTATCTTATGGTATACACAACATAATTTTACCGATTCTGTGAGTGTAATTTCAAAAATCCTAGAGACATGGTTAATATCAAGGAGTAAAATGTGGTTCAATAAGATAAAAATAATTTTTGGTGAATATTAACTTTTTTACTTTTATTTACTACGGTTAAAAGTAAATAGGGTAATTCAAGGTTAAAAAATATTATAATAGTTAAAAATTACCTTAACACTTGTTCTAACCTTATTGGATGAATAGTTTCCTACCATGAGAATCCTTGGGTCGATTTTCAGACACCATTGAGCCACTTGGTAGTGATAATGACAATTTGGATTAATTACTTTAATATAAATACAAAATTGAAATTAACAAAAATCTTTTAGTACTTAATTTTTATAATGGGTTATATAAGTTATCATTTCGACTATAAATATTAATTGGAAATATAAAAATATTTCCTACATGGTGGTATTTTTTTATAATTTTTAGACATCAAATAAATTAAATTAGTTATGACACAATAATGATGCAGTATTTACCTCATTAATAAATGATTTAAATAAATAAGATTATAATGATTAAAATATTATACAAAACATGTCCAATTATGATTGGATGATTTTATTTCGACCATGAGTCATCTTATATTCATCTTTAATTATTTTGGGACTTTTTGAAATAGATGATAAGTTTAAAATGAAATAATATTTTCACACTTTCCAAAAGAGCCCCTCCTCCCCCTTATAAAAAAAGACCACTTCTATCCAATTCCTCACACCTCTCAAGCCATTTGGATCACCCAACCTCTGCCCAATTAAGCTCCCTAAATCCTTCTCCTCCCCCTAGAATCCTTACCTTAGGCAGAAGGCACTCCAAGAAGTCCTTTTGGTTCAAACCAAAGGAAGTTACCCAAATTAAAGGTAACGGTTTCTCTTAAATGGTTTTATTTTATTCTTCTTCTCCAAACCCTAAACTCCTTTTAATCCTTTCTTTTGTAACAAAATCAGTATCCTCAATATACTATTATGTCTTTATGAAAAGTATTCGAACTACACTTACTCACACCTACATATAATGGATGAAGAACATAATGTTTCTGTGGATGGAAAACTAACACCTCACGAAATAATGATTGTTTGATTTTCTCCCACCGCCTCTCATGGTGGAAATTATGATGGAAATATATTTATATATGATATATATTATGTTTAAAATTTTCTTATGCTTCTTTAATTCCCAATAATATCTATACTTTATGGTTTCCATAGTGGGTAAATATGATAATCTCATTTGAGGAAGTACGGACTACCGCCCCCTCAAAGTTATGTGATTCACTAATGCCTTATGTGGGATGTATAAAGGATAGAGTTGATGATATTATATATGATATTGTACTGGAATTATAATATACCTATGTATCATTATGTTTTACTTCCATTAAAATAAGAAATATAAATGAAAGTAGCGTTCATGTGTACGTACGACTTACCGTCTCCATGAACGGTGCATTTCATTTCTTACCTCCATAGGTTTTGTACTATTATAAATACATGTATATGCTGGATATATATGATGTATATGATGTATAAATCATGAATATAATTCTGGATATAATGAACCTTTGACCACATGAACAACATGTAATTATAAGATGTCCATTTTTGACTCAAGTACCAAATATCAACAAAACAAACGTTATTAACTTAAATGGTATCATAATGGTAATAAGTGATATAAAAGGAATAATAAACGTGAAAAAGTTTATTAATCAAGTAAAAATTAACATTTGTTTATTATTCAAGAGATTAAAGAATGATCGAGTCAAGTCGGACACGAGGTAAGGGAACTTCTTAACCCAATTTCTGTTCTTTGGGTTGATCTTCTCTTTATGTTTATGTCATTCTTCGATTATGTGAGAAATGAATTTTTATATTATATCATGTATTTATGCTTTATTTATATGACCTTATAGTGAATACACATAAGTGATCTATTTTATTTACAAAAAGATCTTTATAAGGGTTTATATTACAATCTCCTCATTATCTGAGGTTGTTTATACGTAATTATCTACTGGGACCTCTTTATCATCTACATCCATGTTTCTGAAAAATGTATTCAAAACAGTATTACTATTTTACAGAATATGGGTTAAAGTCATTTATACCCTTTTTTGACTTTTAATAAGAAGTTTATAAAGGAATCCTTACGTCATTTTCCAAACAAGGATCTGTTTAACCTTTTCGACAAATTAAGGTAAGAATGTATTTTTTTAACTTATGAATGGATTTTTATGATTTCATAGAACACTATTTCCATGAAGATTCCTTTACATGTTTTCCAGTTATTTTTAATCAACTTTTTTTAGCTTAAAATTGTATAACATGATAAGAAAGACAAAATGTTTTTGAACTATAAAGGATATTTTCCTCAATAATGGAGTTCAAGTGTTTTATCAAAATTATTTTCCATCTATGATAATATAGGGTTCTATTTCTATCCATATTGTTATATTTATTTGATTATGTTGTGATGGAATTATTTTTATGAATTCCCTTATCTTATATGAATTGTTTTATGATGTCATGATGTTTAAGAATCCCATTTTTATTACATGGGTTATGAAATGATGTAAGATTTATGATTTTGTGGCACACATAAGAATGGTTTCATAATGAGATGGGTGGGACCTATATCTCCCACCAATACATTGGGTAAATATTTATATCTCATGAGATAGACATGGATGGAACGACAGGTTAATCCAGTTCAGTCATAGAGGACTAAAACGAGGAGTGAACTCGGTTTAGAAATGGACTTTTTCTACTAGGATAGTCTAGGCAATGAGTCTCGACTACTAAGAAATGATTCTCTATAATTAGGTGTGTATGCCATAAAGTTTCATGTTATGATTATTGGGATTTACATTGCACTACCATGACATATCCCATGTTATGATATTATGATCTCTTTTGAAGGTTAATATTTTTAAAATGTTATGTTTTTATGAATATGATATGATTGATATATCTTTTGTTTATCCTTACTGATCATTTGAGCTCACCATTTTGTATGTTTTTTTCCCAGGTCAGGAGGAAGGGTATTTAGTAGGATATGCCAAAAAGAGACTCTAGATATGATGAAATAAATGGGAGACAATGTAGATGCTTTATGATCCAGTTTTTTATGTTTCCCATTTTCTAAAGACACTCTACTTATATGGTCCTACCAAGGTTTTTTTATATGTTGTAATAAGTATGCTTCAATTCTGAAGTAATAACATTGTATGTAAATTACAGGTCGTTATAGTTGGTATCAAAGAAAGGGTATAGTCAATCATTGGAAACTAGGATGTGAAATCGTTAGTAAGAACCCTAAGGATATGTCTAAGCATAGAAAATAATATTAGTGTTTTATAAATGGCCATGAGTCACCTATGATAAAACCTAAAGAGTGAAATTTCATTCTTGATTATGTGGTTTTACTATTATGATTAGTGTTTCTCAAACTATGCTTCTTGGTTTTAGTCAATGGCTGGAACCCGAAGGAACCGTGTTAATGATGAATGTGGCGGGCAATGCAATGATTGTCCCCATGAGAAACCAAACGTTATGGGAGCTAGAATGCAAAATCTTATAGCCATGGTCACACAACTTTCTCAAACTACGAATCATGGAGGACTTCCAAACGAGGAAAGGAAGGAGTAACATTTTGTTGAATCCTTCATGAGGCAGCGCCCACCCTCATTCAGCATGTCTACTGATCCATTAGTAGCTAAACAATGGATCAATACCACAGAAAAGATATTTTTAGTTCTTCAATATTCTGAACATGATAAATTCATCTTAGCGGTATATCATTTGGAAGGTGAAGCTGATCAATGGGGGAATATTATCAGGAATACGAGGCCAAAAGATGAAATTAAGTCCAAGGAATAGGTAGAGGTCAAGAACTTATTTTTTAATAAGTACTTCCCATGTATTCTTCGAACAAATATGGAGAAGGAGTTTCTTGAACTAAAGCAAAAGGATGATGAATCTGTTGGTACCTACGAAGAAGATTTTACAAGACTTTCAAGGTATGCTTCTGGGATTATTATCCAACCCGAGAGTAAGATTGATTGATTCTTTAGTGGTTTAAAACCAAGTCTTAGAAGGTCATTAACCATAAGGGACTTCAATAGCTATAAGGAAATCATTCGATGTGCTCTCAAGGATGATCTGGATATTGGAGTAACCCTTTAGTCATGTGCGTTTTATAATAAAAGGAAAATGGAATTCAAAGGGAAATCTAAAGACCAAACTGAAAAGAATATGAGTTTTACATTATGCTTAATGTGTGGAAGGAAACATGGAGGGAATTTTCTAAAAGGGACAAGTAAATGTTTCAAATGATGAAAAGAAGGCCATCGGGCATTTGAATGCCGCAGTGATGGGAAAAATATGTCTAGTGATGCGAACAAAGAAAAGGATACACAGAATGCACATCCTACACTTCAATGTTACAAGTGCAAGGAGATGGGGAATTATTCCAATCAATGCCCTAATCCAAGGGTTTTTTATGATGATTGACGTCAACAAACTCTTAAGGCCAAAGGCAAAGGAATGTCACATGAAATTTCTATCGGCGATGTGGAGTACGATAACGAAGTGGTGAAAGGTACACTTACCATCCACTCTAAAGTAAAAAATGTTATATTTGATTCTGGATCCACCGACTCTTTTATTTCTAAATAATTTTCTAAGGGTATCGCAGTATTACCTCAACAGTTATATGTTGATTTAGCTGTGACAACTCCTAATGGCACAATGGTCACATCAAAAGTTTACAATTCTTCTCCGATTGAAGTTTGCGGGAAAGTGCTTCCTACAAATCTTGTGATCCTTCCTATAGTGGAATTTGATTTGATTCATGTCATGGATTAGATTTGTATATACAGAGCTCATATCAATTTCCAAATAAGGAAAATCACATTTAATATTCCCGATCAATCAACTATCATCTATCGATGCAAGGATGAACATAACCTTCCGGTGGAAATTTCATCCATCCTATGGGTCATGATTCCACTAAATGAAGGTTATTTATCTCAAATGGTTGGAGAGACACTCATGATTAAGAATAAACCCTTTGTACGAGAGTTTGATGATGTCCTTCCATAGGAATTTCCAGGTCTTCCACCAAATCGGGAAGTTGAGTTTTCAATACAACTCATACCAGGTTCTATGACCATTTCAAAGACACCTTATAGAATGGACCCAATTGAGTTGCAGGAATTGAAGAAGCAACTCCAAGAGAATCTTGATAAAGTATTCATACACCCTAGTGTGTCACCTTGGGGAGCACCTATTCTGTTTGTTTAGAAGAAATATGGATCAATAAGACTCTGCATTGATTATTATATACTTAAACAGATCACTATCAAGAACAAATATCCTCTCCCATGCATTGATGACTTATTTGACCAACTATGTGTCGCTCAATACTTTTCCAAGATTGATCTTCGTTTAGGGTATCATCAATTAAGGATCAAAAGGTAGGATATACCAAACACGGTATTCTGTACAAGGTATGGACACTATGAATTTATAGTGATGCCATTTGGTCTTACTATTGCCCCTGCTATCTTTATGGATCTAATGAATAGAGTCTTTAGAGACTATCTTGATCAGTTTGTGGTAGTCTTTATAGACGATATTCTTATCTATTCAAAGAGAAAGTAAGAACATGAAGATCACTTGAGAATTGTATTGAAGACCCTGAGAAAGGAGAAGCATTATGCCAAAATTACCAAGTGTGAATTTTGGCTTCAAAAAGTCTCATTTTTGGGTCACAAAATCTCATAAGAGGGGATATTTGTGGATCCAGCAAAAATAGAGGTTATCGAAAGATGGTCGGGACCAACAACAGTAATTGAGATCTGAAGTTTTCTTGGTCTGGATGGATATTATCGACGTTTTTTGAATTATTTTTCACGATTATCAAATCCACTCACCAGGCTGACTCGAAAAGGAGTTAATTTCGTGTGGATGGAGGAGTGTGAAGAGAATTTCAAGGAGTTGAAAAGAATGTTATCCAGCGCACCTGTTCTCACACTCCCTTGTAGTGACGAAAGGTTTGTAATCTATAGTGATGCATCCAAGAAGGGATTGGGGTGTGTTCTCATGCAAAATGATATGGTGATAGCTTATGCCTCGTGACAGTTGAAAATCCATGAGCAAAATTACCCAACTCCTGATTTGGAGTTAGCTGCGGTAATCATTGCATTAAAGATTTGGAGGCACTATCATTATGGTGAAAGGTGTGATATTTATACTGATAATAAAAGTTTGAAGTATATTTTCACACAAAAGGAGCTGAATATGCGCCAAAGAAGATGGTTGGAGCTGATTAACGATTACGACTGCTCAATTCATTACCACCCTGAGAAAGAGAACAAGGTGTAAGATGAATTAATTCGAAAAGACCATTCTAACTTATCCATGATGAGGATCTCAAAAGATAAAATATTTATGGATTTACAAATGATGGATCTTAGAATTATAATGGAAGGGAAAAATATTATCTTTTTCAAATGATTGTTCAACCATCTATGTATGTGAAGATTAAAGAGGCATAGAAAGAAGATGTAGAGTTACAAAATAAGGTGGCAAATGTTCCTGAATTCAACCTTGACTGTGATGGGATGATAAGGTTCAGGAATAGGGTTTGTGTTCCTCCCATCACAAAATTAAAGAATTAGTTGCTGGATGAAGCTCATAGTTCTTTATTCTCTATTCATCCAGGAAGTATGAAGATGTATATGGACTTGAAAGAGTAATTCTGGTGGGATGGAATGAAAAGGGATGTTGCTAAATATGTCTCTTGATGCTTGGTTTTTCAGCAAGTTAAAGCTGAGAGACAAAAGTCTAAGGGGACGTTACAACCATTACCCATACCTGAATGGAAATGGGAAAACATCACAATGGACTTTTTCACTGGACATCCTAAAACATCCAAAGGAAATAATTCTCTCTGGTTCATAGTTGATCGTCTTAAGAAGTCGGCACACTTCACTGCTATTAGAGAATATTTCTTTGTGGAACAGCTTGCTAGGATATATGTGAAAGAAGTGGTAGGATTGCATGGAGTACCACGTTCCATTATATCTGATCGGGATCTGATGTTTACCTCAATGTTATGGCAAAGTCTTCAACATACTCTGGATACAGAGTATAGTTTCAGCACTGCTTATCATCCTCAGACAGACGGTCAGTCTGAGAGGAAAATTCCAACTCTAGAGGATATGTTAAGAGCTTGATCTCTGGATTTCAAAGGTGGTTGGGATCAACACCTGCCTTTGGTGGAATTTTCTTATAATAATAGCTTTCACTCCAGTATTCATGTGGCTAATTATGAAGCTCTCTATAGAAATAAATGCAGGACTCCAACTTGTTGGGATGAAGTTGGTGAAAGAAAGCTATTAGGACCTGATCTTGTCGATGAGATGGCAGAAAAGGTCAGATCTATTCAACAACACATAAGAGCAGCTCAGAGTCGACAAAAAAGCTATGCCGACAACCGAAGAAAATACCTAGAGTTTGAAGTGGGTGATAAAGTGTTCTTATGAATATCTTCTTGGAAAGGAGTAATGAGATTTGGAAAGAAGGGCAAGTTGAGCCCTAGGTATATCAGTCCTTTTGAAATACTGTATCGTGTTGGGAAGGTAGCTTATCGATTGGCACTTCCACTGAATCTCTCTCAAGTTCACGATGTGTTACATGTATATCTCCTGAGAAAGTACATACCTGATCCTCCACATGTACTCAGCTCAGAATTTGTACCGTCGGAACAAGATCTTTCTTATGAAGAATAGCCGATAGAGATTCTGGATCATAGCGAAAATGTTTTACGGAACGAGACCACTCTCTTGGTGAATGGTTTATGGAGGAACCAACAATTAGAAGAAGTTACATGGGAGCTTGAGGATATGATGAGAGAGAGGTATAATCATCTGTTTGTTACGAAGTGACGAATTTTGAGGGCGAAATTCATTTTAAGGGGGGTAGAATGTAACACCATGATATTTTATGAGAAGTATATTTTTTTTGTCTTATTTTATACGCAACATCAAAATAATCATTCACTACACACAACACTAGCTTGTATTGCTTTACAGGCAATCTCTACCTTCCACGATAGCGTGTGTTGTACGCAATACCGAGTTTCACTAAACAACGATATGCTATTAAAATATTATATAAACTAGCCGTTATGAATTGTAATACCCACTTTTTGAAATTTTATAAAATTTCCCCTTCAAAATGGACTTCATTTTTCGATTCGGAATATCGAAATTATCCTAGGGTGAAATTTTGGTATTTTTCTGAAAACTTTCTATTTTTGATGAATAGTGAAAACACTATGCTACTATTTAAAAACGGACTTTTTATTTAAATAAATACATATTTTATTTAAATTTATT
The DNA here is from genome assembly GCA_963277665.1 of Viscum album. Taxonomy (NCBI): domain Eukaryota; kingdom Viridiplantae; phylum Streptophyta; class Magnoliopsida; order Santalales; family Viscaceae; genus Viscum; species Viscum album. The sequence goes on from OY728131.1 coordinate 2,067,753,320, forward strand.
TGAGGTCAAAATTGATATGTAATACCTATATAAGTTCAATGTAATTCATTGGAGTCATTTTATAATAATTTTAGATATATAAAAATTTATTGACCTTTTCACCGTCTTTTACCTACTTCCTATGAGAGTTTGTAAATTTACATAAAAATTAATTTTACCACTTCTGGGAGTGGAATTTCGAAAGTCCGAGAGACATGGTTAATATAAAAGAGTAAAATGTGGTTCAATAAGATAAAAATAATTTTTTTTGAAAAGTAAGTTTTTACTTTTATTTACTACGATTAAAAGTAAATAGGGTAATTTAAGGTTAAAGTAATATTATAATAGTTAGAAATTACCTTAACACTTGTCCTAACCTTATTGAAAGTATATTGGCCAACCATGGGAATCCTAAGTCGATTTTGGGACCCCATTGAGCCACTTGGTAGTGATAATGACAATTTGGATTAATTAATTTAATGTAAAGACAAAATTGACATTAACAAAAAAATTAGTAATTAATTTTTATAAGGGGTAATATAGATTATCTTTTTGACTATAAATATTCATTGGAAATCTAAAAATATTTCCTACATGAGGATATTTTTTATAATTTTTAGACATCAACTTAATTAAATTCGTTATGACAGAATAATGATGCAGTATTTACCTCATTAATAAATGATTTAAAAAATAAGATTATAATGATTAAAATATTATCCAAAACATGTACAATTCTGATTGGATGATTTTATTTCGACCATGATCCATCTTATATTCATCTTTAATGATTTTTGGACCTTTTGAATCGGAAGATAAGTTTATAATAAAATAATATTTTCACACTTTCCAAAAGAGCCCCTCCACCCCCTTATAAAAGGAGACCACTTCTATCCAATTCATCACTCCTCTAAAGACACTTGGCTCATCCAACCTCTTCCCAATTAAGATCCCTACATCCCTCTCTTCCTTCTCGAATCCTTACCTTAGGCAGAAGGCACTCCAAGAAGTCCTTTTGGTTCAAACCAAAGGAAGTTGCCCAAATTAAAGGTAATAGTTTCTCTTAAATTGATTTCATTTAATCTACTTCTCCAACCCCGAAACTATTTTTATTCCTTTATTTTGTAACAAAACCAGTATACTAAATATACTAGTATGTCTTTATGAAAATTATTCGAACTACACTTACACAAACCTCCATCTAATGGGTGAAGAACATAATGTTTCTGTGGATCAAAAACTAACGCCTCACGAAACGATGATTGTTTGATTTTCTCCCACCACCTCTAATGGTGGCCATTATGATGGAAATGTATTTAAATGTGATATATATTATTTTTATGATTTCATTATGCTTCTTTAATTCCCAATTATATCAATCCTTTATGGTTTCCATAGTGGGTAAATAGGATAATCTCATTTGAGGAAGTACGGACTATCGCCCCCCCAAAGTGATGTGATTCTCTAATGACTTATATGGGATGTATAAAAGAAATATTTAATGATATTATATATGATATTATAATGTAATTATAATATAACTATGTATCATTATGTTTTACTTTCATTAAAATAAGAAATATAAATGAAATTAGCGTTCATACGTACGTACGACTTACCGTCTCCATGAATGGTGCATTTCATTTCTTACCTCCATATGTTATATACTATTATAAATACATTTATATGCTGGATATAAATTATATATATGATTCATAAATCATGAATATCACTCTTGATATAATGAACCTTTGACCACATGAACAACATGTAATTATAAGATGTCCATTTTTGACTCAAGTACCAAATATCAACAAACCAAACGTTATTAACTTAAATGGTCTCATAATGGTAATAAGTGATATAAAAGGAATAATAAAATTGAAAAAGGTTTTTAAGAAATTATAAATTAACATTGGTTTATTATTTAGGAGATTAAATAATGATCGAGTCAAGTCGGGCACGAGGTAAGGGAACTTCTTAACCCAATTTCCGTTCTTTGGGTTGATCTTCACTTTCTGTTTATGTCGTTATTTGATTAAGTGAGAAATGAATTTTTATATTATATCATGAATTTATTATTTCTTTATGTGACCTTATAGATAATACACATATGTGATATATTTTATTTACAAAAAGATCTTTGTAAGTGTTTATATCACAATCTCCTCATTATTCGAGGTTGTTTATACATAATTATATACTGGGACCTCTTTATCATCCACATCCATGTTTTGTAAAAATGTATTTCAAAACATTCTTAATATTTTATAGAATATGGGTTAAAGTCATTTATACCCTTGTTTTACTTTTTATAAGAAGTTTATAAAGGAATCTTTACGTCATTTTCAAAACAAGGACCTTTTTAACCTTTTCGACAAATTAAGGTAAGAATGTATTTTTATTAACTTATACGGCATGAATGGATTTTTAAGATTTCATAGAACATTATTTCCATGAAGCATTCTTTACAAGTTTTCAAGTTTATTTTTAATCAACTTTTTTTAGTTTAAAATTGTATGACATGATAAGAAAGAAAAAATGTTTTTGAAGTAGAGAGGATATTTTCCTCAAGAATGGAGTTCAATTGTTTTATCAAAATTATTTTCCATCTAAGATTATATAGGGTTATGTTTCTATCCCTATTATTACATTGATTTGATTGTGTTGTGATGGAATAATTTTTATGAATTCCATTATCTTATAAGAATTGTTTTATGATGTCACGATGATTAAGAATCCCATTTTTATTACATGGGTTAGGAAATGATGTATGATTTATGATTTTGTTGCACACATAAGAATGGTTTCATTATGAGATGGGTGGGACCTATATCTCCCACCAATTCATTGGGTAAAGATATATATCTCATGAGATAGACATGGCTGGAACAGAAGGTTAATATGGTTATGTGATACAGGACAGAAACGAGGAGTGAACTCGGTTCAGAAATGGACTTTGTCCCCTAGGATAGCCTAGGAATTGAGTCTTGACTACTAAGAAATGATTCTCTATAATTATGTGTGTATCCCACAAAGTTTCATGTTATGATTATTGGGATTTACATTTCACTACCATGACATATACCATGTTATGATATTATGATCCTTTTTGAAGGTTAATATTTTTAAAATGTTATGTTCTTATGAATATGATATGATTAATATTTATTTTGTTTACCCTTACTGATCATTTTAGATCACCCTTTTGTATGTTCCTTCCCTAGGTCATGAAAAAGGGTATTAAGTAGGATATGCCAAAAAGGGACTCTAGATATGATGAAATAAATGGAATAAAGTGTAGATGCTTTATGAACCAGTTGTTTATGTTTCCCAGTTTATAAAGACACTATACCTATATGTTCCTACCATGGTTTTGTTATATGTTGTAATAAGTATGCTTCAATTCTGAAGTAATAACATTGTATGTAAAGTACGGGTCGTTATAGTTGGTATCAAAAGAAGGGTATAGTCAACCTTTGGAAACATGGATGTGAAAGCCTTAGAAAGAACCCTAAGGATATGTCTAATCATAGAACACAATATTAGTGTTTTATAAATGGCCATGAATCACCTATGATAAAACCTAAAGTGCGAAATTTTTTCTTGATTATGTGTTTTTACTATTATGATTAGTGTTTCTCACACTATGCTTATTGGTTTTAGTCAATGGATGGAACCCGAAGGAACCGTGTTAATGCTGAATGTGACGGGAAATGAAATGATTTCCCCCCCTAAGAAATCAAACGTTATGGGAGCTGGATTGCGAAATCTTGTAGCCATGATCACACAACTTTCTCAAGATATGAATCATACAGGACTTCCAAACGAGCAAAGGAAAGAGAAAAATTCTGTTTAATCCTTCATGAGTCAGCGTACACCCTCATTCAGTGGGTCTACTGATCCATTAGTAGCAAATAATGGATCAGTACCACTAAAAAGATATTTCCAGTTCTTCAATGTTTTGAACATGATAAAGTCATCTTAGCAGTATATCGTTTGGAAGGTGAAGCTGATCAATGGTGGAATCTTATCAAGAATACAATGCCAAGAGATGAAATTGATTCCAGGGAATGGGACGAGTTCAAGAACTTATTTTTTAATAAGTACTTCCTTTATATTATTCGAACAATGATGGAGAAGGGGTTTCTTGAACTAAAGAAAAAGGATGATGAATCTGTTGGTACCTACGAAGCAAATTTCACAAGACTTTCGAGGTACGCTTCTGGGATTATTATCCAACCTGAGAGTAATATTGATTGATTCTTTAGTGGCTTAAAACCAAGTCTTCTAATGCCGTTATCCATAAGGGACTTCAATAGCTATGAGGAAATCATTCGATGTGCTCTAAAGGATGAGATAGAATTAGAATAACCAATCAGTCATATGCGTTTCATAAGAATAGGAAAATGGAATTCAAAGGGAAATATAAAGACCACACTGAAAAGAAGATGATTTTTCCATTATGCTCAATGTGTGGACAAAAACATGGAGGGAATTGTCTAAAAGGGACAAGTAAATGTTTCAAATGTGGAAAAGAGGGTCATCGGGCATTTGAATGTTGCAGTGATGGGAAAAAGATGTCTAGTGATGTGAACAAAGAAATGGCTACACAGAATGCACCTCCTACTCTACAATGTTACAAGTGCAAGTATATGGGTCATTATGCCAATTAATTCCCTAATCCAAGAGTTGTTGATGATGATTGATGTCAACAAACTCTTAAGGCCAAAGACAAATGAAAGTCACATGCAATTACTATCAGTTATGTGGAGTACGATCATGAAGTGCTGAAAGGTACACTTACCATCCACTCTAAAGTAGAAAATGTTTTATTTGATTCTGGATCCACCCACTCTTTTATTTTTTTATTAATTTTCTAAGGTTATCTCTATATTACCTCAACAATTACATGTTGAGTGAGCTGTGACAACTCCTAATGGAACAACGGTCCCATAAAAAGTTTACAATTCTTCTCTGATTGAAGTTTGTGTGGAAAGTGCTTCCTGCAAATATTGTGATCCTTCCTATAGTGGAATTTGATGTGATTCATGGCATGGATTTGCATTCTTTATACGGAGCTCATATCAATTTCCAAAGAATGGAAATCACATTTAATATTCTTGATCAATCAACTATCATCTATCGATGCAAGGATGAACATAACCTCCTGGTGGAAATTTCATCCATCATATGGGTCTTGATTCTACTAAATGAAGGTTATTTATCTCAAATGGTTGGAGAGAAACTCACGATTAAGAATACACCCATTGTATGGGAGTTTGATGATGTCTTTCCAGAGGAATTTCTAGGTCTTCCACCAAATCATGAAGTTGAGTTTTCAATAGAACTCATACTGGGATCTATTCCCATTTCAAAGAAACCTTATAGAATGTACCCAATTGAGTTGCAGGAATTGAAGAAGCAACTCCAAGAGAATCTTGATAAAGGATTCATAAGCCCCAGTGCGTCACCTTGGGGAGCACCTATTCTGTTTGTCAAAAAGAAAGATGGATCAATGAGACTCTGCATTGATTATCAAGAACATAACAAGATCACTATCAAAAACAAATATCATATCCCATGCATTGATGAATTATTTGACCAACTATGTGGAGCTCAATACTTTTCCAAGATTGATCTTCATTCAGGGTATCATCAATTAAGGGTCAAAAGGTAGGATATACCAAAGACGACATTCTGTACAAGGTATGGACACTATGAATTTATAGTGATGCCATTTGGTCTTACTAATTCCCCTGCTATCTTCATGGATCTAATGAATAGAGTCTTTAGAGACTATCTTGATCAGTTTGTGGTAGTCTTTATAGACGATATTCTTGTCTATTCAAAGAGAAAGTAAGAACATGAAGATCACTTGAGAATTGTATTGAATACCCTGAGTAAGGAGAAGATTTATGCCTAATATACCAATTGTGAATTTTGGCTTCAAAAAGTATTATTTTTGGGTCACATAATCTCAAAAGAGGGGATATCTGTGGATCCAGCAATAATAGAGGTTATCGAAAGATGGTCGAGACCAACAACAGTAACTGAGATCTGAATTTTTCTTGGTCTGGCTGGATATTATTGATGTTTTGTGAATGATTTTTCATGATTATCTAATCCACTCACTAGGTTGACTCAAAAATATGTTATGTTCATGTGGATGGAGGAGTGTGAAGATAATTTCAAGGATTTGAAAAGAAGGTTATCCAGTGCACCTGTGCTCACACTGCCTTGTAGTGGATAAAGGTTTGTAATCTACATTGATGCATCCAAGAAGTGATTGGGGTGTGTTCTCGTGCAAAATGATATGGTGATAGATTATTCCTCACGAAAGTTGAAAATCCATGAGAAAAATTAACCAAATCATGATTTGGAGTTAGCAGCGGTAATCTTTGCATTAAAGATTTGGAGGCACTATCTTTATGGTGAAAGGTGTGATATTTATTTTGATCATAAAAGTTTGAAGTATATTTTCACATAGAAGGAGCTAAATATGCGCCAAAGAAGATGGTTGGAGCTGATTAAGGATTATGAATGCTTAATTCATTACCACCCTGGGAAAGAGAACAAGGTGGTAGATGCATTAAGCCGAAAAGACTATGCTATCTTATCCATGATGAGGATATCAAAAGATCCGATATTTATGGATTTACAAAGGAGGGATCTTGGAATTATAATGGAAGGGGAAAATCTTATCTTTTTCAAATGAATGTTCAACCATCTATGCATGTGAATTTTAAAGGGGCGTTGTAATACGATATAGAGTTACAAAAGAAGGTGAGAAATGTTCCTTAATTCAACCTTGATTGTGATGGGATGATAAGGTTCATGAATCGGGTTTGTGTTCCTCCCATCCCAGAATTAAAGAAGGAGTTGCTGGATGAAGCTCATAGTTCATCATTCTCTATTCATCCGGGAAGCACGAAGATATATAAGGACTTGAAAGAGTACTTCAGGTGGGATGGCATGAAAAGAGATGTTGCTGAATATGTCTCTCGATGCTTGGTTTGTCTGCAAGTTAAATCTCAGAGACAGAAGTCTAAGGGGATGTTACAACACTTACCCACACCTAAATGGAAATGGGAAAACATCACTATAGACTTTGTCAGTGGACTTCCTAAAACATCCAAAGGCAATAATGCTCTCTGGGTCATAGTTGATCATCTTACGAAGTTGGCACACTTCATTACTATTAGAGAAGATTTCTCTGTGGAACATCTTGCAAGGATATATGTGAAGGAAGTGGTAAGATTGCATGGAGTACCACTTTCCATTATATCTGATCGGGATCTGAGGTTTATCTCAATGTTTTGGCGAAGTCGTCAGCATACTCTGGATACAGTGTTGAGTTTCAACACTGCTTATCATCCTCAGATAGACGGTCAGTCTGAGGGGACAATTCAAACTCTAGAAGACATGTTGAGAGCTTGCTCTATGGATTTCAAAGGTGGTTGGGATCAACACCTACCTTTGGTGGAATTTTCTTATAATAATAGCTTTCACTCCAGTATTCAGATGGCTCTTTATGAAGCTCTCTATGGAAATAAATGAAGGACTCTATCTTTCTAGGATGAAGTAGGTGAAAGAAAGCTATTAGGACCTGATCTTGTCGATGAGATGGCAGAAAAGGTTAGATCTATTCAACAACACATAAGAGAAACTCAGAGTCGACAAAAAACCTATGCTAACAATTGAAAAAAAGGCCTAGAGTTTGAAGTGGGTAATAAAGTGTTCTTACGAATATCTCCTTGGAAGAGAGTAATGAGATTTGGAAAGAAGGGAAAGTTGAGCCCTAGGTATATCGGTCCTTTGGAAATACTAGATCGTGTTGGGAAGGTTGCTTACCGATTGGTGCTTCCAAAGAATCTCTCTGAAGTTCACTATGTGTTAGATCTATCTATCCTGAGAAAGTATATACCCGATCCTTCACATGTACTCAGCTTAGAAGTTGTACCGCTAGAACAAGATCTTTCTTATGAAGAACAGCCGGTAGAGATTCTGGATCGTAGAAAAAATGTTCTATAGAACAAGACCACTCACTTGGTGAATGTTTTATGGAGGAACCACCAATTAGAAGAAGCTACATGGGAGCTTGAGGATATGATGAGAGAGAGGTACCATCATCTTTTTGTTACGAAGTGACGAATTTCGAGGGAGAAATCCATTTTAAGGGAGGTAGAATGTAACACCCTGATATTTTATGAGAAGTATAATTTTTTATGTCTTATGTTTTACGCAACATCAATGTAATCATTCTCTATACACAACACTATCTTGACTTGCTTTACACGCAATCGCAACCTTCCACGATAGCGTGTGTGGTATGCAATACCGAGTTTCACTAAACAACGATATGCTAATAAAATATTATATAAACAAGCCTTTATGAATAGTAATACCCACTTGTTGAAATTTTATAAATTTTATCTTTCAAAATGGACTTCATTTTTGGATTCAGAATATCAAAATTAGCCTAGGGTAAATTTTTTGTATTTTTCTGAAAACTTTCTATTTTTGATGAATAGTGAAAACACTAGGTTACTATTTAAAATCCGTCTTTTTATTTAAACAATTATTTTTTTATTTAAATTTATTTTTGGTAAAAATTGATACATAATACTTATATAAGTTCAATGTAATTCATTGGAGTCATTTTATAATGATTTTAGATATATAAAAAATTTATTGAACTTTTCACCGTCTTTTACCCACTTCCTAGGAGAATTTGAAAATTTACATAAAACATAATTTTACCGCTTCTGTGAGTGGAATTACGAAAATCTGGGAGACATGGTTAATATCAAGGAGTAAAATTTGGTTCAATAAGATAAAAATAATTTTTGGTGAATAGTAACTTTTTACTTTTATTTAATAAGGTTAAAAGTAAATAGGGTAATTCAAGGTTAAAATAATATTATAATAGTTAAAAATTACCTTAACACTTGTCCTTACCGTATTGAATGTATAGTGACCAACCATGGGCATCCTTGGGTCGATTTTGGGACCCCATGAAGCCACTTGGTAGTGATAATGACAATTTGGATTTATTAGTTTAATGTAAAGACAAAATTGACATTAACACAAATCTTTTAGTAATTCATTTTTATAAGAGGTTATATAAATTATCATTTCGACTATAAATATTCATTAGAAAGAAAAAAATATTTCCTACATGATGGTATTTTTTTAAATTTTTATACATCAAATAAATTAAATTAGTTATGACACAATAATGATGCAGTACTTAGCTCATTAATGAATGATTTAAATAAATAAGATTATAATGATTAAAATATTATCCAAAACATGTCCAATTCTGATTGGATGATTTTATTTCGACCATGAGCCATATTATCTTCATCTTTAATGATTTTTTTACCATTTGAAACCGAAGATAGGTTTATAATAAAATAATATTTTCTCATTTTCCAAAAGAGCCCCTCCTCCCCCATATAAAAGGAGACCACTTCTATCCAATTCATCACACCTCTCAAACCATTTTGATCACCAAAACTCTACCCAATTAAGCTCCATACATCCCTCTCCTCCCCATAGAAGCCTTAACTTAGGCATAAGGCACTCCAAGAAGTCCTTTTGGTTTAAATCAAAAGAAGTTACCCAAATTAAAGGTAACAGTTTATCTTAAATTGTTTTCTTTTATTCTACTTCTCCATCCCCTAAACTCTTTTTAATCATATAATTTGTAACAACACAGGTTTCCTAAAATTACTAGTATGTTTTTATGAAAAGGAACTTAACTACACTTACGCACACCTCCATCTTATGGATGAAGAACATAATGTTTCTGTGGATGGCAAACTAACGCCTCACGAAATGATGATTGTTCAATTTTCTCCTACCACCTCTAATGGTGGCCATTATGATGGCACTGTATTTATATATGATATATATTATGTTTATGATTTCTTTATTCTTCTTTACATCCCAATTATATCAATCCTTTATGGTTTCCATAGTGGGTAAATACGATAATCTCATTTTTGGAAGTGCAGACTACCACCCCCTCAAAGTGATGTGATTGATAATGCCTTATGTGGGAAGTATAAAGGATGGAGTTAAGGATATTATATATGATATTATACTAGAATTATAATATACCTGTTTATCATTATGTTTTACTTCCATTAAAATAAGAAATAGAAATCAAAGTAGTGTTCATGCATATGTACGGCTTACCGTCTCCATGAACGGTGCATTTCATTTCTTACCTCCATATGTTATGTACTATTATAAATACATGTATATTCTGGCTATATATGATATATATGATGTATAAATCATGAATATCATTTTGGATACAATGAACCTTTGACCACATGAACAACATGTAATTATAAGATGTCCATTTTTGACTCAAGTACCAAATATCAACAAAACGAACGTTATTAATTTAAATGGTGTCATAATGGTAATAAGTGATATAAAAGGAATAATAAACTTGAAAAAGGTTATTAATAAAGTAGAAATTAACATTGGTTTATTATTCAAGGGATTAAAGAACGATCGAGTCAAGTCGAACACGAGGTAAGGGAACTTCATAACCCAATTTTAGTTCTTTGGGTTGATCTTCTCTTTCGGTTTATGTCGTTCTTTGATTATGTGAGAAATGAATTTTTATATAATATCATGTATTTATTCTTTCTTTATGAGACCTTATTGTGAATACACTTAAGTGATCTATTTTATTTACAAAAAAAACTTTGTAAGGTTTTATATCACAATCTCCTCATTATCCGAGGTTGATTATACATAATTATCTACTGGGACCTCTTTATCATCCACATCCATGTTTCTTAAAAATGTATTTCAAAACATTCTTACTATTTTAAAGAATATGGGTTAAAGTCATTTATACCCTTTTTTGACTTTTTATAATAATTTTATAAAGGAATCTTTACGTCATTTTCCAAACAAGGACCTTTTTAACCTTTTCGACAAATTAAGGTAAGAATGTATTTTTTTAACTTATACAGCATGAATAGATTTTTATGATTTCATTGAACATTATTTCCATGAAGCATAGTTTATAGGTTTTCAAGTTTATTTTTAATCAAATTATATTAGTTTAAAATTGTATGACATGTTAGGAAAGATAAAATGTTTTTGAAGTAGAAAGGATATTTTCCTCAAGAATGGAGTTCAAGTGTTTTATCAAAATTATTTTCCATATAAGATATTATAGGGATCTATTTATATCCCTATTATTACATTTATTTGACTATGTTGATGATGGAATTATTTTTATGAATTCTTTTATCTTATATGAATTGTTTTATGATGTCACGATGTTTAAGAATCCCATTATTATTTCATGGGTTATGAAATGATGTATGATTTATGATTTTGGGGAACACATAAGAATTGTTTCATTATTAGATGGGTGGGACCTATATCTCCTTCCAATTCATTGGGTAAAGATTTATATCTCATTAGATAGACATGGCTGGAATGGCAGGTTAATCCGGTTCAGTGATACAGGACTGAAAAGAGGATCGACCTCGGTTCAGAAATGGACTTTGTCCGCTAGGATAGTCTAGGAAATGAGTCTTGACTACTAAGAAATGATTATCTATAATATTGTGTGTATGCCACAAAGTTTCATCTTATGATTATTTGGATTTACATTGCACTACCATGACTTATTCCATGTTATGATATTATGATCTCTTTTGCAGGTTAAGATTTTCAAAGTGTTATGTTCTTATGAATATGATATGATTGATATTTCTTTTGTTTACCCTTACTGAGAATTTGAGCTCACCCTTTAGTATGTTTTTTCCCCAGGTCAGGAAGAAGGTTATTAAGTAGGATATGCCAAAAAGGGACTCTATATATGATGAAATAAATGAGATACAATGTAGATGCTTTATGAACCCGTTGTTTATGTTTCCCAGTTTCTAAAGACACTATACCTATATGGTCCTACCATGGTTCTGTTATATGTTGTAATAAGTCTACTTCAATTCTGAAGTAATAACAATGTATGTAATGTACGGGACATTATAGGGATTCTAACTCACCCATTTTGATGTATATTCTCATGTGGATACATTTACTAAGGAGAGGAAAAGTGCCAATAAAAAGCTAGAGAAGAAGGAATTAAATAAATGGTTATGCTTGATGTTGTATTTGTTATGTATGGTCCTAGTTATTCAAAGACACTAAACCTTTGGATCCTCTTTGGGTAATATTATTATGTTGTTTTTATTTAAAATGATGTAATAGTAATGTAAGAAAAAGGCTAGGGTCTCTAAAACCTACATAGGTATTTGGTTTATAGCTCATCCTGTATCAGCTTCTGATTTGACTCATATCATGATAAAAATGAATATTGGAAAAAGAAAATAATAATATGGAAAATCATATTTCACATAAATAGAACAACTAATATTCAGAAGAATAGACAATGGCTAATATGGAATCAATATATTACCATTACAGATCGAAATAGACAAATAGCCTTTGATTTGGAGATTAGATAGAGAAGATAGCTCAAATCCTAACTTTGACACCAAGGAGAGCTTTAAATTTTTTTTGTTTCTATGTGAGAGAGAGAGTGAAAATTAGAATAGGTTTTACTAATTATTTATGGGAAAATAGCATTTTTTTCAAAAATATCTATGTTTCCCAATTTAGGTGCATGCTTTGAAAAAATGTGTGCCAACTGTGCATGGGTATATGTAGGAAGGGTTATAGAGCATGGTTTACCCTCAAAATTTGACTAACTGTGAATAAAGCATGAAATTCCCCACTATCATAATTTTAGACCTTGATTCATGGTCATGTTCCCCATATCACATATTTTTTTCTAACTGTGTGGCCTAATTCTTCTCTCTTCCCATGCCTCGCATGGTTTTTCAAACCGTGAAGCCTACCCTATAGGATTTGAACTAACCATGCGCCAGGAATTTACTTTCCCAAAAGCTAGGTTCTGTGCTCTGAACCAGCCCTGGACACCCTCGATACGTCCATAAAATCAACATTAATTCTTAGTATTCCATAGTTATTCATTTATACTGACAATTGACATAATTAAAAAGGATATGTAACTTAAAAAACCAAATTTATACAAATTTTTACCCTAATTAAATTCATCCCTAAATTACCCTTCCAAGGGTGGTGAAGCAGAATCTGATAATAACTATGGCCATTATGATCATACATTGGCCTCTTGTTCCCAGGTCTCATCCGACACTCGGTCGTGCTTCCATAGAACCCATACTAAGGGAACATATTGGCCTAGAAGAACCTTTTTGCTACAACCTGCAATACGTATATGATGATCTTCAATGGATGCATCTACCTATAACTCAACCTCATCAGGGTGAAAGGTATGAGACTGTTCTGAATAGTATCACCATTGTTGAGAAACATAGAATACATCATGCATATCTAGGTATCTTTAAGGTAACTACAACCAAATTAGATACTGGCCCGAATCTCTCTTAAATCTCGAATGGACCAATATACTATGGTGAAATCTTACTATATTATTTAATTCTCATGTTTCCCTACCTTGATGAAACATGTAAGAAAATGTGATCCTCACCCTCGAACTCTAGAGGTAATCTTTGGCAATTAGCATATGAATTCTAATGAGATTGCACAGTATCCATCAACTTCTGAATCTACTACACCTAATCTATGGCCTTTTGAACAAGACAAGGTCCAAAAATAGCATCCATTCCTACCAATAACCAATATAGGGGTGATCAGCATGGCCTACTATACAAACCCTTATATAGAAAAAATTGTATAGTATCCTGAGAGTAATTTTTGTACATGAATTCAATCAGGGGTTTATTCCTCTCCTAAGAGCCCCCAAAATCCAAGATGCATGCTTGTAGCATGTCCACAATAACCTAAATCATGAGATTTGATTTTTCCATCTATCTTAGGGTGGTATGTCATGCTCAGAATCACCTATATACCCAACTCTCTATGTATCCCTTTCCAAAACCATGAAATAAACCAGGTTTCCCTATCTGAAATGATAGTATGTGGTACTCCATGAATTCATACTATCTTGTGGTTATAAAACCTGCCAAGATCATTCACACTAAATGTTTCCATGATCTGAATGAAATTTGAAACCTTCATGATCCTTTCAACAACAAACCACATAGAATAATTACCTCGAGGTGACCTTGGTAAACCCATCATGATATCCATCATGAAATGATTTCATTTCGACTCAAAAATAAGCAATTGCTGTAAAAGTATATCGGGTCACTTGTGTTTTGCAATCACCCATTGATAGGTGGAATGTATCATGTCAATAGTAGCTAATTGTTTTTTCATTCCCATCCACTAGTACAAGCAATGTAAATCTTGATATATTTTGGTGACAACCGAGTGCACTTCTTACACTGAAGCATGGAAATATCGCATCAACTCCTCTTGCTTGTTTTCTGAAACCTATATGTGACCATTTACTCACACGATCTCATCCTCACCTATAGTCAAACTTGGAGGAGGGTCCACACCTTCCACACTCTCCTATAGGATTAGGCCTTTTGAGTCTGATACCTATCTCATCCTCACTCTATACAGAAGTGTAGAGGTAAAATATAAAGATTAAAGATAAGTCTTTCCCTAAATATCATGAACCTCCATGTTAATCACAAATAACAAATCTATAATATTCCACTCGCTACTAGCCTACCAAACTTCCTGTATATGAGTCAATATGCTCATTGCCTTAGCCACTACATTGCCTTTACTAGGTGTGTAGTTCATCTCAAAGTCAAATGACAAAAGGTATTCAACCCACCTTCATTGTATTTGGTTCATATCATGTTGTGTGAATATATACTTGAGGCTATTGTGGGTTTTTTACACAATAAAATTCTGTTCACATATGTAATCTATCCCATAATGAAATGCATGAACAACTGCTACTTACTTGAGATCATGAATCGACTAATTCATCTCATGTGTCCTTAACTACCGAGACCTGTTTTCCATAACTCTATCCCCCTAGATAATAACTGATCATTGACCAATACCTGATTCATCATAGTATATAATGTAACACCTTCTTGGCTCTGCAAAAATAAGTATTGGCATTGAAGTTAATCTCCCTTTCAGCTCTTGAAAGTCTGTCTTGTAGAAATTTGTCCATACATACTTAACACCCTTCTTATTCAAGCCTATCATTAGTGATGCTAAGAATGATAAGACCTATATGAAATTCTATTAGTAACCAACTAGCGCTAAGAAAATTCATACCACAAGGACGTTCTTGGGTTTCTCCCAAGAAACTACACCTCTCACCTTCTTTGGGTCTACTAATACTTCTATCTCTAAGATAATATGACCCAAGAAGGGAATTTGATCCATCTAGAAGTGTCACCTTTTGATATTAGAATATAATTGATGCTCTTATAGTGTATTCAATAAAATATTAATATGTTTGGAATGGTCATGTAGACTGTGAGAATACACCAAGATATCATCCACAAAAACTACTACAAATGAATAAAGATATTAATGGAATACTTAGTTCATCAGTGCCATGAAAACCAATGGAGCATTGTGAGGCTGAACAGAATATAAAATTACTCATATAGGCCATACATACTATGAAAAGTTTGAAAAGGTATGTATGATTGTTTAACATGCACCTTGTGATAACTGAAACTCAAATCAATATTTGAGAAAAATCAATCTTCTCAGATATGGTCGAAGATATCATCTATCCACGGAATAGGATACCGGTTCTTACCCGATATCTGGTTCAATTTTTGAAAATCTACACATATCCTAAGGGTTATATCTGACTTTTTCACAAAAAGGACCAGAAAACCCCATAGAGAGGTATTACGTTAACTGAAACCATTTTCCTCTAAATCCTTTATCTGCCTCTTGAGCTCCTGCAACTCTATCGTCTCCATCCTATAGGAAGTATCATATACTTGTGAAGTTCCTAGAACTATATCGACAAAGAACTATACCTCTATCACTAGAAGAAATCCTAAAAATTCATTTATAAAGACATCCATGAAATGATCAACCACTGGAGGGAAATCAATCTGACTTGTTCCCTAATCATCTAGATATAAACTCACAATCTGGGTTGTCATCCCACTGGAACCATAATGCTTGGTTCTATCTCAACTCACCTAGACATCCCATTCACTTTTGTGAATAAACTGTCCCACCTTTGGTGATGTTAAGAACACCCTGTGGTGATAGAAATCAATGAAATCATGAAATGGATCGATCTTTCAATCCTAATAATAATATCAAATCCTTTCATCTCAAGAAAAAAAGAGGACCCATAAGAATTGACGCCCACCAATATTAAGGTGGGCACCCCATGAACTGATGTACATCCTATGTTCTAATCCATAATGAAGTTTCTAGCATCATAACACCAGCATAAGTATAAAACAGAGCCAAAGGCTCTCTCTAATGGGAAACACCTATATCAAAAAGTGTAGAAGAAAAATTGAAGGCCAGTAGAATAGTACTTATAATAGTATAAGGTCCATGATCTGGCTCCTAAATGGTTTGTTACACTACATATGTCTGGCTTGTATCATGGCCCTATGACATTGTCTAGTAACCCTAGGCTGATCCACCCTTCAGTCTTTATAAAACTAGTGTATCACTACCACGGCCATGACCACCCCTTGCCTTGATCATCCAATTGGTGGAAAAGTTCTAAAGAAGCACTATAGATGGCCCATCTTACCATAATATTGGCACTCAACTGGGTCCCTTATACATAGTGGAATCATATTTCATAGACTAGAGCACTAGTATCACCTCACATTAATGCCTGAAGATGTGTTATGATAGCGAATATCACTATGTGGATGCTCCATTTGATTCTTCCAACTACAAGTCGATGTAGTACTAGATCAAGATGTTGAACTGCCCTAGTTTGCACCTACAGTATCTCTCATTTTATGCTATATGATTAGAACCTAATTCACTATTCTATAAATGTTAGTCAGTAAAAATACATTCACCTATGATCTAATTTTATACTTGATACCATCCTCGAATCTACTAGCTTTAGATATCTCATCACCTATCAGAATAAGTTTGAAGTCCTAAATCTCTGTAAAATAGGTAGAGTAATCCATAATCAATAAAAGCCCTACTCTAGTTGTAAGAACTCGTGTGATCTATTAAACCTCAGTATCTTGGGATAGAAATTATTGTACAATCCATATAAAAATTTTCCATATCTCGATGATGATATGTATGAGTAATAACATCACACTATCTCTTGGAGAAATCACAGAACATATACATAGTGATATTTACCCTCCTTTAAGGACATGTCTCTAGATGATATACGATATATATATTGTCCTCTATCCATTACTCTACAACATGTGGTCTTCCATCCCAAAAAAAATGTGGGTATTTTCTGCTACTGGAACTCATGAATCAACTCTCCCATATTCAGAAAAGGTCACAATACTCTATGAATGATCTACATGAATTTTAATAATACATCAGGGAATTGTGCCTCAACACCTATGTCTGGTACTACTACTGGTGTTGAAATCGGCATGACAGGAGGATCCACTAGTATCCCATGGCCTATGACCTCTTGAGTATGATCATCACCACCCTCATGGTGTATGAATGGAGGTCGTTGTGGTGTCATGCCTCTAAAAATCCAATCACATACCTTAGTTTAAGATCATTATCAAGGTTCACAGCTCAAAAGCATAGATATTTGAGTAGGATAGGTAAAAATTCTTCTTTCTATAAGAACACACATTTCTGCCTTATCTATGATTCGGGTCTGGGTGATGTACAGATTAGGTATAAGAAATATTCATTAATAGTATCCTACAACTAAGATTATGTCTGGTCATGTTCTCTACCATAAACAACTCAAGTTTCAATTTCAATTTCATTTTCAGTCATATTCATTTCTAATTTATATCTCAATTAAATTAAAAAATTAGAACCAATAGATCACCAAATTATGATCCATGAGGGATCATACTTTTTAGGGACTAAAGCTTGGTGTCCATCTAATCCATACCATAACACATCCCAATATACCTATCACAACGATAGGCATATCTATCATGGTACCTATCACAATAGCATGAAATAAGTAATGAATCCTAAATGGAATGGAATAAATTAATGGCATGTGATCACTAGAAAGTGCCTAATATGATTGATGATATGGAATACCCTTATCTCACTAGGTTTTAATAGAAATATAGCCCCCAATCGTATCAATGATAATGAAATAATTTATGTGTATCACCCAATGGTGGAATAAAATCAATGGTAATAGTAAAAATCTAGAAAATAGTAATTTTATTTGAGGCTATTTAGATTTTTGTGTACATGGGTTAATTATTCCTGGGCATAGCTAATTACCAAATCCCTGTTTATTTTTATCCCTTTCTATTATCGCTAAATATTAAATTAAAGCAGAAATGAATCCTCTTATTCCACTTTGTAATGTCCTAGACCTAGATGCCACTCAATAGTGCTCCAGTCTTGGTTTCCCACATAGCCTCATGTGCATCTCCCCAAACACCAAAGGCCTCCGACTAGCAGCGAGGGCCAAGGTGTGTAAATGGGGAGACTATTCTCTCATCACCAAAGTGTAGAAAAATGGAAGTACCATAACATATGAGATAGAAAATGTATTAATAACAATCAAACAATAGAATAACTATAGGAATGGATAATAATACCATAATGGAATCTCATATATAGTGATGATGATACATACCACATTTATCTAATAAATCATCCAAAACATGTATCTATAGTAGTTGTACAATACGTGGAACAAAATAAAAATTGGCCAAAAAAGTATCTATCGAGCATCGTGATCCTCATCTCAGTCCCATGCTTCCCTACTCCTAAGCGGTAATCAAGAACCTATAGTATATCACTTTTCCTTATTAGCATCTTCAATCGTATAGTATGTTTAGGTACCCAAAGGTGTCTTTAACAGATTGTGAGATATAATCCCAATAGAAAACCACCCATTGTTTGGATACAAATAGTTTGTGAATATATATATAACATTGCGTGTAGGAAAATATAGTTGAAAATGTAAAGAAGTACTCAGAATTAAACATCCTATATATCTAGGTACCCATTTATAATCAATTCATTTAATCAAATTCATTTAAAAGGTAATTCTATGATTTAATAGTTAGGAATATATCATTTAATCAAGTTCATTAAACCTTTAGTTCTCATTTAAATAATGATTCTGGAGACCGAACACTTAGATCGATGTCCCCCATATAATATTTAGCACAACAAATGCCAAAGAAGGCCATCAAAAAGCTTTAAGTCAAAGACAGAATCCAAGCTTGTTCTTTGACTTGTAAGACACATCGTATATAATTCATTTCAGTCATTAATAAATTTAGAACCTGATTCCACCCCAATTATTCTAAATTTGTAATCCAAGTCTCACTCCTAGTGTAATATGAACCAACACCCTATAATCCCATCCATGGTGATCCTCAAGAACCCAATAATCGATTTAGTTGTGGTATAAAGTCTCATTCACTTGATTTCTCCCTTATCAGTTCACTGAGGGGTCCCAAGATCACTCATGGAATATAAGATCAAATTCCCGTAACTATATCCTTGGAAATTCATAATAAATCTAAGTGTCACTCGACATATAATAGTCAAATACCCTATTCGTCTGTACTTAGAAAACCAAGTATCCCTCATGTATAAAGGTCAATATCCAGATGAGTCTGTCCATGGAAATGTGATATAAATCTATGTGTCACCCATGGATAATAAGAATTTAACCAATTTCATCCAATTGATCAATTCCATTTAACAAGTCAAGGTCAAACCAAGTACATTGCAATTTAAAACTCACTCCAAGGGTGTCTAAAGGCATAGAACAAGCTTGTAAGGCTTACCTCTCAAATAATAACATAGTAAAATTCATTATAACTGAAATATAATGATAAATAAGATATTAAATGGAATATACTTCATTTAACTCACATGGTAATATCTATATAAATAGATATTCATGCTTACTCAAGCATTAACATAGCAGGGGCCAAGGTCCATGGTCATATATCCCTTCCATTTAATAAATTAAATATGAAATTCATATTTCAGATTGAAATTCAATTTTCAATTCGATTCATAAACTAATTCATCAATTAGATTTTCAATTCCATTTAAAAATCACATCCCAATGTAAGGGGAAAGGGGGGACACCCAAAGGTGTCTATTTCCAAGAGAAACCATGGTGGTTCATTTCAGTTAATCAACACACCCTAATGGGTGGTTTAGTTTCAAGTTATTAAACCTATAAAAAACCACTGACAAGTCTCTTGAATCGCATAGGCCATTTCTATAAATTAAAGGGTTTGGTCTCAATTAATATGATTCCTAGAAATTGGGTGTGTGACATAACAGTATATATAAACAACTAAACTTTTAGAGAAAGGCATGAGACCACCTTATGTTGGTCCAGGGTTGATATATCATCCAGTATTAGCTCCTGATTCAAATTATATAGGGAGAAAACTGATGAATGGTTAAAGAACCTAATAATAGGGAAAAACATCTAGCACCTAAATAGCACAAATAATATCCAAAAAATAGAGAATGACTAAAAAGGAATGCATATGATAATATTATGGATCCAAAGATATAAAAGGCCTTTGATTTTGAGATCTAGTAGAGAAGTTAGCATAATTACAAGCAAAGACACTAAGGATGGCTTCAAAAATTTGAGGTAGTTGTATAGGACGGCGATTGAAAAATAGAATAGGTATTAAGAATTATTTAAGGGCAAATGGTATTTTTTCAAAATATCTATGAGTCATTATTTAGGCACATAGTTTGACAAATCATGCACCAACTGTGCATGGGTATTTGTAGAATGGGGCATAATGCATGGTTTACCCACACAATTGGGAAAACCATGTGAAAACAGTGATATTATCCACTATTAAAATTTCGGACATGGCTGCATGAACGTGCACCCCATCTCCCATGGTTTGGTCTAACTATGCAGCCTCATTCTTTTCTATGCCCATTCCTCACATGGTTTTTCATACCATGTATCTTTCCTTGTACAGTTTTAACTAATGATGTGCCTAGAATTTTCCTTCCCAAAATTTGTGCTCTGAGCTCCAAACCAGCCTTGTTCACCCCCAATACCTTCATAACCTCAATATGAATTCTTATTATGCCATAATTAATCATTTAAACTCAGAATTAATGGAAATAATAAGGATTTATACCTCAAATAAGAAAAAATATCTTATATAAGGTAACATTACAATTACTCCCTTCCACTACGGAGTCTCAGAGAAACCTATATTTATATCAAGTATGAACTCAATTCCCCTGAACGGGTGAGTTAAAGAGATTCACTATAAGAAAAAGTTATTTAGTGGGCCAAATCTTGGAATGAGGTTCCACCAAAATATCCAACTCCCAAAAATAATAAATTAAGAGAAATTATCATTGTTTCATCTACTATTATGAGAGTTTATAAGAAACAAACATGGTTCATACACTAATTTACACTGGTTTTCATCCAATAATAGGTTTCACTGGTGTATGTCATCCTATGACTCATACATATCATCCCACCATACTGATAAATAATTGTACATTGATGGTGTTTGTGGGATAGTATTGATAAATCATCCATCATAATTTTCTCTTGTACCACTTAGTCATTTATTATGAACTCCTCTTTAACTAACAAGTCCCTCATCATAAATCCACCTAAACCCATTGAAAAAGAAAAGAATCATCATCCCCCAAAATACCCCATAGTTTCATACATGGAGATCAAAGAAAGAATTAGCATTTGGTTAGTATATGCCTAAACCAAAAGGAAATCGCAAGTCCCACACTCCAATAGATACCCCATTATTCAAGGATTAGACTCACATTGATCATCAGAGTGAACTTTCCATATCTAACCATTAGAAACTACCATCTACTTCATAATAATCCTACAT
The DNA here is from genome assembly GCA_963277665.1 of Viscum album. Classification (NCBI taxonomy): domain Eukaryota; kingdom Viridiplantae; phylum Streptophyta; class Magnoliopsida; order Santalales; family Viscaceae; genus Viscum; species Viscum album. The sequence continues at coordinate 2,067,775,300 of OY728131.1, forward strand.
TATATATGTATGTGAGATAAGTTTACTCAAATCATAGGAAAAAGATATATCTCAACTGAATCTTAGAAAAAATCAATCATTGCTCATAAACTCACAATAGAATAACCCACCTTTAGGTATGTGATTCTCACAACCCTACCTCATCACAAATGATAACTGTTTACAGAAAACACTCTTATTTTATAAAATAAACACCAAATTATTAAAAAAATATGTGAATGATATGACATAAGGACACACAGAATATAATTGAATGGTTTATGATGTATGTACCAATATTAGATTTACCCTGAAATTGATGCCTTAGAGATTTGGATTGACTATCAGGTTTTTAGAGTCCTGAAGAAAGGATGTGTCATTTGTGACACTTACACTGGTATCCATTTTCTGATAATCAAACTGAAAACCCTTAGACATTATATCCCAGAATAATAAATCTAATCCTCACATAAATAATAACTCCAAACACCATGTAAAGGATAAACCAATTTTGACACCATTCTGACATGAATCGACCCAAAGAAGCCATGCACATGCCAACGGTATGTTGAGTTTTCCACCCCAAGCTCACCTCCAATATGATAGGGGATGGTGTGTTGTATGAGTACACACATCACATAAATGGGAGTCCTTATCCTATATCAACCTATAACAACCACATCTTCAATTCATAAGATAACGAAAAAATAAGTAGGATATATATAAAAATGTAATCAATTTAATTGTATTCAATGAACTCTTGATAAAACAAGCACATATACAACTCCACATAGGGAAATACAATAGGAAACATATATCTGAATAGTCTTCATTTCAGGTCAGCAAAACACACTAGAAATATAAACAGCACTGTATGAGATCCCAGGTTAATAAATTTTTGAAACGTCCAATACCATTGTCTGTGAATACACAATTCTCTTCTACACACTTCAAAAAATCATTAGGAGCTATCTGCAAACAAGAGACACCAACTCTATGACCACCATGTACATCTACAACCAATTAATTGACTATGAATACACAACATATGTGGGAGAAATTATAACATCCCTAGATTTTAATAAATATCTTATTTAAAATTAATTAAAATTCTTTGATAACTTGAGTAACATGCAATGCACAGTTTAGCTAAATAATAATATACTATTAATATTATTATTTAATATGGTAGTTATCGCCTAGATATTATAATGGAGGGTAGAAATAAGACTAAATATATTATGTTTACAAGAATTTATAAAAAACTTTACATTCAACCAAAATATTTTATTGGCTTAAGATAACAATTAATCCAATTTTAAGCATAAAAAGCTATATTTTTCTAAAAGGTAGTTTTTCCTCCTTTTAATGGTGTTGTAGTTTTGAAACTATATTAACTTCTTTAATTTTTATTTGAAAAAATAAACTTCATATTTGAAATTTATATTTCATAATTTACATTCTATTAATTTTTGTACTTTTTCTGAGAAGTTCCATGTATTGATGAATAGTAAACAATATCAGGTTTTAATTGAAAACTGCTTTTTCATCTAATTTATTTATATAGATAAATTATATTTTGGATTTTTTAAGGTAAAATTATATCAATTTAAATATAATTTAATTTAATTTAGGTTATTTTACTCAATTTTACATTTAAATTGGATTAAAAAACAATTCATGCTTTTGAAATTTTTTACTTTAAAAATTTGTTGTTTCATCGCATCTATTGGATTACTTTTAAATAAAATTCTGCCACTTTTTTATTATAATTTAAAAGAATAGATTCCATTTTTATAATAATAACAATTTATAATTAAGATTAATTTGAACATTGTTTTTGACCAATAATATTAGTGAAATAAATTAAATTTAATTACAGCAATTGAGGTAAAAATGAGTTTACTTAGTGGATAAAATTCAATCATAAAGAGAAAATGACCTATAAACTTGTCTAACACACCCTTATAGAAATATATAGACCCATATTACCTTGTACTAGATTTATATGAGTTATTTGGAATACGATTCAATGAAAGTGACCCATATAATAAGTTAAGAAACAAAAAAGGAAAAAATGTACATTTCTTTCATAAATTTTCTATAAAGCTTTAGGGGTAGAGAACAACAATATAGATAGGGTTATAAAAATTTATTTAAAATATAATTGATTTTTTTATCATGATAATTTATATTTAATTTTTATATGTGATATACCTATATTAAATTTTTAAGAAATGTTAATTCATGGATTATTTAGTTAACAATAAAATAAAATAAATGATACTAATAATATTAAAAGTATGGTAAATAGAATGAATTTTTGTGTTCATTTATTTTTTAATATAAATATATCATGATAAATAGCTGTGAAATTAATATATTCTAATTCCATTATTGTCTTTTTATTTTTAAAATATATTTACTTATATAATGTCAAAATCGACATTAATGTTATTATATAATAAATTATATTTTATTAAATAATTAAAAATTAATAGAAAACCAATCTTCTGAAAAGTTATTTTTAAATATTAATAAATATAAATTATGGTCCACTAATGGGCCAATTTATATTTTTTAATTAACACATTGACCCCTAAATAAGAAAAGCTTTGTTGGCACGATTAGGGTTAAAGAAGTATTTTTTTGCGTTATATGTGCTTCTATAAAATTTAATTTCCAAAAAACATGTTTTTTATCATTTTTTTTCATATTTAAAATCAGTGGGAATATATTTTATAACAATTATCACCTTAATTTATTCTTAAAGTATGAATTAAATATGTTATAAAACTGTTTACCTTAATGAAAAATCAAAATGAAAAAATGAGAAACTTAGGAGTTAAAGAATAAAATATTTACAAAATCATTTGTTTTATGTGGTTTGAGTTTTTCTAGACTATAATTCCCAAAAAAATCCATTCTTTATCATTTTATAAGAGTGTTAGTTAAGGGATACCTCCAAATAGTTTTTTCCATTTTGAATTTATAAGAATGCCACTCCTCCTCCACTATAAAATAGAATTCACTCTTCCCCATTATTTACTCCTATAAATCATTTTGGATCATATTAAATATACCCAAATTAATTCCAAAAATTCATACCCTCATCCTATAATCTTAACTATTCGAATAAATAAAACCAAGGAATTCCATTCGTTAAATCCAAAAGGAGTTACCCAGAGAAGAGGTGACATTTTTCAATTATCACTATTGATTTATTTATTTCTATAACCATTTAATTATTCTAATTAAATGATTATATAATTAACTAACTATGCTTCAAATAATTATATTTTTTTATTTTAGGGTTTTTACATACATATTCACACACTTCCATTAAATGGGATATGAAATCATCGTTCGTGTGTGTGGTAGACTACCACCTCACAAACCGATGTAATTCATTCTTCCATAACAACATATCAAGGTTGTGAATAAGGATGGAATATCTATTTTTATGTCATATATATGATATTTATTATTTATTTATGCTTCAGGAATTATTATATAAAACTTACCTTCATTCTTTTCATTTTTGGGGAGTACAATAACATCATTTGTGGACGTGTGGACTACCACCACCTCAAAGCGATGTGATTCATTCACTCTTTAAATGGAATGTATTAAGCATGGTTTTAATAATAATATTTGATATAAATAAAATTTATATGATATTCATGATATAATTATATTTCTTAAAATATAATATATCACGTTCTTTCCAAACTTTTCACACACTGAAAAGTGATAACGTCGTTGTGGACGTGTGGACTATCACCTCCTCAAAGTGATGTGATTCTTATTTTTTGATCACCACATAAAAATAATGATATATATAGGTATTTATAATTAAATAAAATGGTATTTATGATATAATTTTAATTCTATAAAGATAAATTTTACTTACATTTTTTCCATAATGATCATTGAAAAATGGGAACAAAAACTCATGTGTACATAAAACCTATAGTCTCCATGATCATAATATTGGTTCATTTTTCATAAAAAAAATTTCATGATTGATTTTAAATAATAATTTAAGCATATATATTATAATTATTTCATTATTATTGTTCCTGATATGTATAAATAATGACCTCATTGACCTTATTCGACCTTTCAAAGTCAGTTTTGACACTAAAGATGAATATGATCAAAACATCCAACTTCAACAATATTGATTAAGTGATTTTATATAAATTGTTTATAAGTAAAATAAAAGTAATAATAAACTTTTAAAATTTTATGAATAAATTAAATAATTAACATAATTTTATTATTCAAGAAATATAGATGACAAGAATGACAAATCAGACTCAAGTGAGGGATTTTCATCTCAATTTTTATATCAATGATATTAATGTCATATTCACCACTTACTTAATTGGTGTGGTGTATATAATGACTCTTTTGATAGATTATATAATGAATTATTTTATCTTTCTAGTATTTAAAATTTTAAATTGAGGATTATTACTTTTTCATTTTTTGATTCAGATGTTACCACAGTTGTAGTAGGATTTCTAGTCTCACTTTTATTTCTATGAGACTTATTCCATATTCACCAATTATTTTTTTATAGTGTATATAATGCCCATGAATGTATTTTATAATTATTAAACATGAATTTATGAGGTTTTAAATAACCATTTCATGATATCTTCTTCATGGGGTTTAGGGTTTCAAAGTTACCAAACCAGTAACAGATTTTTGATGCAATTTTCATTATTTGAAATGTTTGTTATGTTATACAATTGTCTTTAGTTATGAGGTGTATATTCAAATCCTTTGACATGTTATATCATTAATCTCCTTTTATTTATGGTATTATAAGTTTCATTTAATGTTATTTTTTCATGGGTCTTATGATTCCAATGTTTCAAAGTGGTATGGGATGCTTTGGAATATTTAAATATAATTTTCCTCATAAATGTTTTCAAATACCTTTTATTGGTATTTCCATTCATCAACAAAAATAAACATTTTTTTAATTATACTACACTAGGTATATTCTATATTGATACTATACCCATTCTTTTCTAGATTAATTAATATTGTTTCAAAGATATTTCTATAGAACCCATTTCATTTACATGGGTTAATCATGTTTCAAAGAGATTTTTATAGAACCCCTTTTTATGGGTTACTCGTGTTTGAAATAGAATTCTATGAGAACCATTTATTTTCCACTGGTTAATCATGTTTGAAATAGATTATTATGGAACACATTTATTTTCTATGGTTTAATTGTGATTTAAATATATTTTCATGGAACCCATTTCTTTTCCATGTGTTAGTCATGTTTCAAAGAGATTGAAAAAGAACCCATTTATTTTCCATCGGATGAAAAAAATTATGAAACTTTTATTCATTATTCCAAGGATTTTATGGTGAAATTAAATATTTTATGAATTTTGGTTTTGTAATGGTACTTGGGTATTTTATAGTTGATTACATTATAAACCAATGGAGGGTAGTTTTTTGATAAACCAATGACAGGTGGTTCTGTGATAAACCAATGATGAGTGGTTTTATAAAAAACTAACGATGGTTGGGTCTATGATATCCATCAAATGAATTGGGTTTGTAAGTCTGCCTTATGGTTATTAAATTTGTAGGAGTGAATGTGAGAGTGAATTTAATATTATTTCCCAAGTACATACATTTTTTATTTATGATTTATATGTGTTCATAATGTTCTAATGATCAAGATTGATTTCACAAGGCTCTTGACGATTTATTCCAATGACTCTTTTATTTTCCATGTTTTCATTTTTGATGATCCACATATTGAAGGGTATGATTTATTTTATGATTCCATCATGAACATTGATTATTTCATCATACCCTTAGGCTCTATTATGCTCATTGATTAAATTCATTTGTTAATGATTATGTTTACCCTTATTGAACATCTGAGATCACCCTTATTATGTTTCATTTATCCTAAGTTATAAAGAATTATGTTGAAATATTTGTGTCTATAAATGATTTAAAAAGGATGATGTTGATGAAATATTTTTAAATAAACAAATATGGTTTAAATAGGATAAATTTTTATTTGATGACTTGTGAATTGTTTATATAAGAGATTATCCTAATTTTATAAAATTCTAAACCTAAACGATCATCTAGAATGTGAAGTTTTTATTTTGATTTTATAATGTTTAGATGAAATATTTGGGTCAAAATCATCAACATCATACAAGGGAATGTAATATTTTGGATTTTGGAATATGCACTGGGAGTGTGAGTTTTGGGTTTTTATAGTTGGTAGAAAAGATATTTTAGAAAACTTTGAAGGTTATGATGTTTTCATATAAATTTATCTTAAGACTTATGAATACCATTATAGTACTATAAGCATAATTTTGAACATAATTTGAATGCCTTATATACCCTATTTTATGTTTTTAGGTAGTAAAAAATTTTGAGGTTATCAATGACATTTTAAGATACATTTTATTGCCTTGAATTATATATAAAACTTCCATTTAATGTGAAGTATTCCTTTATTTTTTGTGGAAATAAGTTTTAAGGTATTTTTAACCATTAGGTTTTAAATTATCTCATATATTGAGGTAATTATGGGAACACATGTCTCATCATATAGATAACCACATGAATGAAAAGTGATTTAGTGATTAACTGAATAATGTTACTTCAAAAGAAGATCTCATCTTTTGGTCTTGAAATATGGAAGGTATGAGATAAACCTTGTCGTTAAAACACTCTTTATTTTTTAATTTATTAATTTTATTTGGGATATAGTGTTATGGAATGATTTAGATTCATATTTTCATATTACTATTGAATTTGGAAGATTATTTTATCAAATGAAGGTTTATTCATTTGGGGAATTATCTTATCTTGTGTAATCCATTTTGGTAATGGTTAATATCTAAAGATAGGTGGAATATATTAACTTTCCCTTTTATTGTTATGAAGTCTTTAAAATTTTACATTAGTGCATCGGAAATTAAAAATTCATCTTGAATACTCATCATTTAGAGGAAAAGATAGTATTGTGGTATAAATTGGTTAAAGGATGAAATCCAATTGTTAATTAAGTATATTTATTTATGTTTTTTGTGTATATGGTGGAATAAATAATTCAAATTTAGGAAAAGGATATTACATAAAATGATATCCTATTATCATCTTTCCTAACGATATCAATGAACTTTTCCACACCTATTTGCTTTATGGGTTTGTTATCATTAACTTCTTGTTGACCATATTCCCTATCACCCTATATTAGTCAATGGGGATTAGTTTTCCCTTCCAAATAAATATTTTAATTTCCCACAAATATTCTCCCTAAGTGGAATAATAGTTATTTGTATCTTCAAACGCCCTTTATTTTTTCCCACTTTCCATTTATTATGGGGTGTTTTCTTTATTTCATTTTTCTGATGTGGTTTTCAAAAATAGAAATTTAAAAATATTAATCCTTTGATAACCAAGTTTAATTTCAAGTGTTAAATTAATTTTAATTGGGATAGGATGTAGCATCTAATGATTTTAGGAAATATCTTCTTTAAAATGAATTTAAATTAAATGATAACTTGTGCTACATGTAATGAATAGTTTAGCCAAACAATAATATACTATTAATATTATTATTTAAAATGATAGTTATCGCCTATCCATTGTATTTGTGGGTATTAATAGGACTAACTATATTATGTTTACACACATTTATAATTTTTTTCTTACATTTATCTAATAGATTTTATAGGCTTAAGGTAAGAATCAATCTAATTTTTAGCATAAAAACTATATTTTTATAAAAGGTAGTTTTGTCTCCATTTAATTGTGTAGTTAGTTTAATGCTATATTTGGAAACTTATATAATTTTTATTTGAAAAAAAAACTTCATTTATTAAATTTTAATATCAAAATATACATTGGGTTATTTTTTGGTATTTTTCTGGAATGTTTCATGTTTTGATGAAAAATGAAAAATACTCGATTTTAATTGAAAACTATTTTTTTGTATAATTTATTTACATAGTTAAATTATATTCTGATATGTTGTTAAGGGAAAAGAAAATAAATTTTACATAATTAAATCCAGTTTATGTCATTTCAATCAATTTCACATTGAAATGGGATATAAAAACATTTCAATATTCTGAAATTGTTTTTTTAAAACATATTGTTTTATCCCGCCTATTGGATTAATTTTAAATTTAATTCTGACACTTTTATAAAGGAATTTTAAAAAATGGATTCCGTATTTTTAATAAGTATAATATATAATTTTTATTAACTTCAAAATAGTTTTTGACCAAAAATTTTAAGGAAATAAATTAAATTTAATTACAATGATTATGGTAAAATTAAGATTACTTAATAGGAAAACATTAATCATAAGGGGAAAATGACCCATAAACTTGTCTAAAACACCTTGTGTAGAAAAATTTCAACCCGTGTAAACTTATTCTCAATTTATATGAGTTATTGTGAATATTATTAAATGATAGTGACCCATATAATAAGTTGTTAAAATAAAAGACAGAAAATTTACCTTTCTTCCTTTTAATTTCTATCATGTTTTGAGGGTAGAGAAGAACTATATAGGTAAGGTTGTAAATAATATTTGTAAAGATAAATGATTTTTATTTTATAATAATTTATATTTAATTTTTAGATATGATATAACAATGTTAAATTTTTAAGAAACGCCAATGCAAGGATTATTTAGTTAACAATAAAATAAAATAAATGATACTGAAAATATTAAAAGTAAGGAAAATATAATAATTATTGTGTTAATTTATTTTTTAAGATGAATATATCATTATACACATCTTTTAAATTAATATATTTTATTTACATTATTATCTTGATATTTTTTAATTTTAATTAAATATATAATTTCAAAATTGACGTTAATGTTGTTCTATAATAAATGATATTTTATGAAATGATTAAAAATTACTAAAAATACACTATTTTTTAAAGTTATTTTTAAATGATAATAAATATAAAATATGATGCATTAATGGAAAATTTATATTTTTTAATGAACATATTGACCCCTAAATAATAAAAACACTATCGGCATGATTAGGGTTAAAGAATTATTTTTACATTTTACATGTGCTTCTATTAAATTTAATTTCCAACACACAAGTGATTATTATTTTTAAAATTTTGTTTTAATATTTAAAATCATTGGGTATAAATTTTATAATAATTCCCACATAAATTTATTCTTAATGTATGAATTAAATAGGTTAGAAAACTAGTTACTTTAATTAAAAACCAAAATAAAAAAAATGGAATCTTATGAGTTAAGGAATAATATGTATAAAAAATAATACATTTTGTGTATTGTGAGTTTTTATCTAGACTAATTACCATAAAATCCATCATTTTTTATCTTTTAATCACATGATGTTAGGGAGACCTCCCAATTGTGTTTACCTTTGTCTATGTATAAAAATTCCACTCCTCCTTCACTACAAAAGGGGATTTACTCTCCCTCATTATTCACACATCTAAAGACATTTGGATTTTAAAAACTCTTCCAAAATGTCTTCCCAAAATCCCTCATCTCATCCTATAATCCTAAATTTGGAGATAAATTAATCCAGGGATGTATTTTGGTGGAAACCAATAGAAGATTCTCAAAGAAGAGGTAACGTTCTTCAATGAGAACTTTTATTTTATTACTTTATCCACTCATTAAATTCCCTTATTTCATGAATATTTAAAAACATAAGTATCCTAATGATATGTTTTTATGTAAATTTTTTAAGATAAAAATTCACACAATTCCATCAAATGGGATATGCAATCATTGTTTGTGTGTATGACGGACTATTGTCTCACGAACCGTTGTTGTTGTTCTTCCATTAACACCTCCCAATGATGGAAATAAGGATGGTATTAATATTTTCATATGAAATATATTAATTTTATTATTTATTTATTCATATCTTATTAATACATGACACATAACTTCATGTTTTCAACATTTCTAGAATACGATAACATCATTTGTCGATGTGTGGACTACCGCCTACTCAAAGCAATGTCATTCGTTCACTCTTAACGTCGAATGTATTAAGGATGGGTTTAATAAAAATATATGATATAAATAAAATATATATGATATTAATAATTTAATTATATTTATTAATATGTAATCTATATTTTTATTCTTGGTCTTTTCATGTACTAAAAAAGAGATAATGTTGTTGTGGACATGTGGACTACCGCTTCCTCAAAGAAATGTGATTCCCTTTTGTCATCCCTACATCAAAATAATAATATATATAAGTACAGTATAATATTATGGTATTTATGATATAATTTTAATTATAGAAAGATAAATTGTACTTAACTTATTTCCATAATGGTTTTTGAGAAATGGGAACGTTACATATGTGTGTGTACGACCTACCGTCTCCATGATCGTAATGTTGGTTCATTTTTCATAACCATGTTTCATGATTAGTTTTAAAATAATAATTTATGTATTAATATTATTATTTAATTATTATTATTTTTATATATATTTCTAAATAATTACCTCATTTCCCTTAGTTGACCTTTCAATGTTGGTTTTGGCACATAAGACGAATATGGTCAAATCATCCGATTTAAACATTATCGATTAAGTAATAGTATTTAACTTTTTTATAAGTGAAATAAAATTAATAATAAACATTTAAATGGTTATTAATCAACTAAAGAATTAATATATGTTCATTATTCAGTAATATATAGTAAAATCATGAAAAATTGGAGTCATGGTAAGTGATTTTCATCTCAATTTTTACATTTATGAGATAAATGTCATATTCACCACATACATTTTATATGTGGTGTATCTACTTTTGATTTTGATATATTATATATTGAATAATTTTATATTTATTTTAATTTATTTTTTAATTTGATTATTATTACTTTTGGGGTTTCTGATTTAGATGTTACCAGAGTTATAATGGGATTTCTAGTCTCACTTTTATTTCAATGACATGTAGTTCATATTCACCAATTTTTTCTATTGTGTGGTGTATATACATACCAAGAATATATTTTATGATTATTATACTTTAATTTATAATATATTACATATTCATTTAAGGATATCTATTTTATGGGGGTTTTGGGTTCAATGTTACCAAAGGGGTATTGGATTTTTTTCACAATTTTCCTTCTTTGAGACGTTTGTTATGTTATACTCATATCTTCAGTTATGAGGTGTATTTTTTATACTTTTTCATGTTATATAACGAATATAATTATACTCATGATATTAATAGTTTTATTTAATGTTATTCACTCATGGGTATTATGATTAAAATGTTTCAAAGGGGAATGGGACACTTCAGAATGTCTAAATATTATTTTCCTCATGAATGATTTTAATGATATTTTAATGGGATTTTCATTCATCAGTGTCAACAAACCATGTAGATAATTATCTTCCACTAGGGAATTTTTTTATTTATTCCATCCTCATTATTTTCTAGATAGATTAATATTTTTTAAAGAGACTGTTATATAACCCTATCACACCCCGACCCGATGCTTTATTTTATTTTAATTATTTTGGGTCTTGTTTTGGATATTTAGTTTGAATCAGATTTAATTTTAAAAAAATGCGATTTTATACAGGTGCATGACCATGCATGGTGTCCGAACTTAATAATAGAATGTTTTATTCATAATAATAATAACAACAAATAATGTTATTATTATTGCGGTTGGTTTTATTATTTTGGTTTTATTATTAGTTTTAAATTGGTTATCATTTATTTAGTTTTTCTATTATTCTTTTATTTTTATTTGTTATTTTTTTATTTTTCTTTTTTTATTTCTTTTCACTATTTTTTCATTCCTTATTTTTTTCCTTTCTCTCATTTCTTCTTCCCCCTGGTCACACGAGCCCTCATGATCCTTGCATCGTGCCACCCCATGCAATGCCTATTGGCTGAGGGACTTCGGCACCTCCACCTCCTCCATCTCTAGTGTGAGACTCTCCTCCGAATAGATCCTCATCATGTCGCCTCTCCTCCCCACACCACACAACCCTTGTGTATCCCCTTCCTTGTGAAAACTTCCAGTTCGCGACCCCCCTCCACCAGTGGGCCATCCTCTTCATTGGTACTCCCACTAGCGATAGCACCTTCCTCCAATGAGTACCCCATTATTGTAATTTAACTTGATTATTTTGGTTATGTATGGTTTTTTCAAACCCTAGGGTTTTAGGTAAACCAATTTTTGACTTCTCCTTTGTTATAGGGTGTGTGATTGGTCTTGCATGCTAGTTTTGATCATGTCTTGACATTCGTTGTTTAAGTTGCAACGTTTTCGTTTTTCATGGTCCATCTTCCACTATTTTGAGGAAGGTTATTCTATGTTATTTTATTATTGTATTAATCCATTTCTTCTTTGTCTTCCCTAATGTGATCTTTAAGTTTTATGTGCAATTTGAAGTTCAATTTGATGTGGATTTGATGTGAGTTTGTGGTTTTGAGATTTGTTTCACAAAGAAAAGTAATTTTTTTTCAATTAATATTAATTATTTTAAATGAAAGAGAATTTATTGGGATTTATGTTTAAAGTGAAAATTTTTTGTTTGAAAATGTTTTTGGATTTCAAAAGAGTTTTCAATGGGAATGTAAATCTGTTTTGGGTGAGTGAATTGGCTTTGTGGAATGTTTTCCATGAAAGGTGTATTTTTCATGTGTTTCACTTAATTTTTATTATTTTATGGGAAGCGAAATTGTATTGGTTTATTAAATTATGAAATGGATGCATATTTGTTTTTGGTATGGTGTTGGTGTGCGTTTAATTCAATAAGGGGATGTTAAGTGGGTGTTTGTGTGTAAAACCATGTGATACTCCTTGGAATTGTTTTATAAAAATTTATAAATGTTTTATTAAATCATATAAAGGGTGTGACACATGTTTTGGGTGAGGTTTCTCTTTGTTCTCTGTTAAATTTAGTTGTTTTTTGGAGCCCCATGTAATTTTTAGACTCATTTTTTCTGTTGTAGCATGTTTTGGTCATCATAGTGTGGGTTCAATCTATCTGCAGAAAAGACCTATATGTATATATATTGGTAAGCATGTATAGATATATCCTCCTTAAAAATATTCCCTCATAATGTGGGGAATATGTACATGGGTCAAATATAATAATATATATATATATATATGAAAATGTATATGTATATGTGTGTAGGTGAAGCGGTCTTGGGATACCATTATCAAAATCCATGTTTCCTAAGGTAAGTCCCATATTACTATACCATTAATTTGAATCCCATGTTTTCTTTCTTTTTTTAAAACATATTTTATATTTATGCAGTATACACGTGCTATGAAATCTGGTTGCGGTTGCTATAAATGATTATGCCTTTATTAAGTAAAATGAAGACTATTTCTCACGTTCATTTGGTCTTATGTGGCTTTTCTTGAAAATTGATTTCCTAAATGGATTTTTATTTGTAATGAATTTTTTATAAGAGTTTTCCCTTCAACCACTTTACTTATAAAAATTTATTGACATGTTTAGTTTTCCAAAAAAACCACCAATGTGATTTCCAAAAATGGGTTTTGGTGTAAATTCGAGATTAAATGGTGTTTTGACTTTCTTGAAAGAATTATATTATTTTAAGTATGGTTTTAATCTTGTTTTTAGACATATGGTACCTTGCTTGTTTATCTGAACATTCAAATGGTTTGGGAAACCAAAATCATTGGGTGAATATGTGTTATAAAATGAAAAGTTTCTCTTGCAAGTAATTAAGCATGTTTGGACCATAAGAATGATTTGTGAAAATGGAAAACCCATATTGAGGGAAGACCCCTTATTTTAGAAAAAATAATGTGTATGTTGAATGTGTGAATTGTGATATGTACCTAGTAGAGAGTCTTGTGCATTTTTTGTGAAGGAAAATGGGGGGATGTGATCAAGGAGGTAGATCAGTGATGAGAGGGTGAATGTGTTTCTGAATGAATAAAATGATATTTTCTTGTTTTTTAATTTAATGAAAACTCACCACCACATGAATTAGAGTACATGTGAAACCCAAGGTATCTAGGTGGGAGGACTAGGACTAGTATTCTAGATTATTCAGAATTGGTTCATCCCAGTTTCGCCTATTATGATTGACACTACAATACTAATTAAATGATTATGGATGATGAAGGAAGACCACTAGGGTTATGGGGGTGTCCCTTACTAGTGACTTGTGGAAAATAATACTCAGAATCATGGTTTCTATACCACATTTCAATGAGGTATGTGGTTCTTAGGGTCCCATTTGTGCTAGATAACCACCGTGTTTGACCATGGTGCTCATTTATGACATGATGTGTGTTAAATTATTTACATTTTAGTTGCTTCAAGTATGTTTCCTTTGTAAAATCCATGTTTTTAATTTAAACTTTTGGCCTTTAATTTTGGAATGTTGATGAATACTTGGAAATATTTTAAAAATATATTGGAATAGAAACTCTTTCCATAAAAATGTAAACATATTAATTGATTTTGAACAGAATGAAATGTTTTTTTAATATGTCTTATTTTCAAACTAGTATGATTGAGTTTCTTTTTAAAGGAAAGGTCATAGGGAATCATTGCAATTTTACATTAATACTAAGAATCTCTATACCCACGCCTACTCTATTTATCAGTTTTGGGTTCCTCTAGTTTTGATTTCTCTTATAGCAAGTGTGGTTTTTGTTCCGTAGTGACCCACGTGTTCACTTGATGTATGTTTAACTACATAGGTTATTTTTATTTCCCCCACAAGTTTTATCAGTTTATTTTCTTTTTTTATCTATCTTTTCTAGTCTAAATCATTTTCAACTTCTTTATTTTGATTCCCAACACTAGTTTCCACCCCATGGAGATCGGGAATGCCCTTCGGGCCTTGTCATGGATCGACCTGAGTGACCGGTTCAGGGTCAAATCAGACTGGTTTGTGACAAACCCATTTATATTCCATGGGTTAATAAAGTGTCTAATATATTGATATTGAACCCATTTCTTCTCCATGGTTTATTCATGTTTCGAAGAGATTGTTATGGAAACCATTTCTTTACCATGGATTCATAATATTTCAAAGATATTGTTATCGAACCCATTTCTTTTTCATGGGTTAATCATGTTCTAAAGAGACCATTATGAAACTCATTTCTTTTACATAGGTTAATCATGTCTCAAATATATTGTTATAGAACCCATTTATTTTCATTGGGTTAATCATGTTTTAAATAGATTGTTATGGAACACATTTATTTTCTCTGGGTTAGTCATGTTTCGAAGATATTTTTGTATAACCCATATCTTTTCCTTGGGTTAATTTAGTTATGAAAGGGTTATTGAATGTTTCAATGAGTTTATGGTGAAATGTATGATTTTATACATTTTGATTTCAAAATGGCACTTTTACATTTGATGGGTGGTTACATTATAAAAAGTTAAGCATTGTTCTAACATAAACCAACAGTGGTTGGTTTTGTAATAAAACAATGACGAGTGGTAACATGGTAAGCCAATTATGTGTGGGTCTATGATATCCCTCTAATACATTGGGTATGTAAGTCGGTCGTATGGTTATTCCTTTTATAATAGTTAATACAAGAGTGAATTTAAAATGATGTCCCAAGTATGTATGTGTTTTCTTTATGCTTTATATGGGTTTAATATGTTCTAATAATCAATATTTATATCCCAAGGCTCTTGATTATTGATTATGATGACTCTTTCTTTTTCCATATTTTCATTTTTAATGATTCAGGTAATGATTTGTATGAGTTTTTATGTTTCGATCAGGAACTGTTATTATATCATCATACCCTTATGAGGTCTTACTCTCATTGATGACATTCAATTGTTAATTCTTACATTTACCTTCACTAAGAATTGAGCTCAACTATTTAATGTCTCTTATTCCCTAGATTATAAATAATTATATTGAACTATTTATGTCATTAAAGGATTTCATAAGGATAGTGTTAATGACCTATTGTGAAATAAGAAAACCAATGTTAAATAGTAGAAAAATTCGTTTGATGACATGTGAATTTTTTATGTAGGATTTTGTCTTAATAATCTAAAACTCTAAACCTAAAAGGTCCTATATAATGTAAGTGATCCATGTTTTACTTTTTAAGATAAATGTTTTAGATGAAAAATTTGGGTCACAATTATTATCATCATGGCTTGGAAAGTAAAGTTATAGATTTCAGCATAGAATATGGGAGTGTGGGTTCTAAGTAATTATAGTTGGTATCAAATATTGGTTTAGATAAATTTGGTAATTATGACAATTTTATATGAGATTATCTTAATTTTTATGGATATAGTCATAGTAATATAAGTTTAAGGTGGATCTCAAGTTCAAAGTCTTAGACACCCCATTTTAGGTTTTTATGTAGTAAAAAATTTTGAGGTGAACAATAACATTTTAAGAGACATTTTATTGGGTTCAAGTATATGTAAAACATCAGTTTAATGTGTTGTATTCATTTAATTTTTTTAAAATAAGTTTTAATGTACTGATAAAAATTAGGCTTCAATGATATTGAATATTGAGGTAATTATAAGAATACAACTTTTATCGTATAGATAACAACATGATTAAAAAGTGATTAGATGACTAAGTAACTAATATTACTCCAAAAGAAAATCGCATATTTTAGTCTTGAAATATGAAAGGTATGAGATAAAACTTGTGTTTAAAAAATTATTAAAATTTTATTTTATTGATGTTATTTGGGATAGAGGGTTGTGTAATGATTTAGATTTAGATTTGGGTATTACTAATTAATTTTAAAGATTATTTTATCATATAAAGTTATATTCATTTGCAGAATTATCTTATGATGTGCTAACCATTTTTAATTTGGTTAATGTTTAAAGACAAGTGTAATAGCTTGAATATACCTTTAATGGTTATGTAGTCTTTAAAAGTTAATTTTACTGCTTCAGGAATTAAAAATTGTTTTTGAATACTCATATTCTAGAGGAAAAATGATATTGTGGTGGAAATTATTTAAAGAATGAAATCCACTTTTCAAGTAAGTTAATTTTATATGTGTTCAGTCTATATGGTGAAATAAATCCTTCATCATTATGAAAAGGATGTTGAAATACAATTTTATCACATTACCATCTTTTTGGATGATATCAATGATCTTTTCCAAACCTATTTGTTTTGTGGTTTTGTTGCCATTGAATTCTTATTAACCACATTCTCTATCACTCTCTACTAGTCAATGGGAATTACTTTTCCTTTAGGAATACATCTTTTTATTTCCCTGAAATGTTATCCCTATTTTCAATCCTTTTTATGCATATATTCATGTGACCTTTATTTTTTCCAAATTTCCCTTTTTATGGGATGTTTTCCTAATTTAATTTCTCTGATGTGGGTTTCAATAATAGAATTAGAAAAGTGCTAATACATTGATAAACAAGATGGATATAGAGGGATAAATTAATTTTAATGGGGTTGGTATGTGACATAACAATATTTTAAGAAATATATTATTTAAAATTAATTTAATTTCTTTAATAGCTGGAGTTATATAAAATGCAATGTTTATCCAAACAATAATATACTATTATTATTATTATTTAATATGCTAGTTATCACATAGTCGTTATATTGGAAGGTATAAATAGGAATAAATATATTATGTTTACACATGTTTATAAAATTTAATGACATTCATCTAATATATTTTATAGAATTAAGATAATAATTAATCCAATTGTAAACATAAAAAGCTATATTTTTCGAATAAGTAGTTTTGTAACCTTTTAATGACGTAGTTGTTTTAAAACTAAATTGTGATACTATTAAACTTTATTTTTGGCCAAATAAAATTCATTTTTGAAATATTAATGTAAATATTTACTCTGGGTTAAAATTTAGTATTTTTCTGAAAAGCATCATGTTTTGATGAATAATGAAAAATACTGGATTTTAATTGTAAACTATTTTCTCATCGAATTTATTTATATTGATAAATTATATTCTTACATGGTTTTAAGGTCACATTAGATAAATTTTATATCATTAAATCAAATTTAGTTCATTTAAATTAATTTCACATTGAAATTAAATATAAAAACATTTCAAACATTTGACTTTTTTACTTTAAAAACTTGTTGTTTCATCTTTTCTACGAGATTTATTTTAAATTAAATTCTATTAATTTTGTGATTAGGATTTGTAAAAATGGTTTCAATATTTATAATTATAGTAATTTATAATATATATTATGTTCATCTTAGTTTCAGACCAAAACTATTAGTGAATGAAATTAAATTTATTTACAATGATTAAGGTAAAAATGAGTTTAGATAGTTGTTAAACATTAATCATAAGGGGAAAATGACCTAAAAACATGCATAAAACCACTTGTATGGAAATATGTCTAACATTACTGCCTTTTAATTTATTTATATGAGTTATTAGGAATATTATTCAATGAAAGTGACCCATATAATAAGTTAAGGAATGAAAACAACATGAAATATACCTTGCTTCCATTTATTTCCTATAATGCTTTGGGGATATAGAAAAACTATATAGGTTGGGTTATAAATATTATTTTGAAATATAAATAATTTTTTTATCATAATAATTTATATCTAATTTTTATAAATGATATAACTACATTACATGTTTAAGAAATGGCAACAAATGGATTATTTAGTTAATAAGAAAATAAAATAAATTATACTAAAAATATTAAAAGTAAGATAAATATAATTAATTTTTGTGTTCCATTATTTTTTAAGAATAATATACCGTAATAAAAATATTTGAAATTAATATATTTTAATTATATTATTGTATATATATTTTTAAAATTTAATTAAATATATAATTTCAAAATTAACATTAATATTGTTTTATAATAAATGATATTTTATAGAATGATTAAAAATTACTAAAAAACAATATTCTATAAATTGATTTTTAAATGTTAATAAATATCAAATATTTTTCATTAAAATACCTAGTTATCTTTTTTAATGAACATATTGACCCCTAAATAATGAAAACATTTTCAGCATGATTAGGGTTAAAGAAATAATTTTATGCGTTACATGTGATTCATTTTTATTTAATTTCCAACACATATGTGATTTTTATTTTATAAGTTGGTTTTAATATTTAAAATAACTGGTTCTAAATTTTACTATATTACTCACTTTAATTTACTATTAATGTAAGAACTAAATAGGTTAGAAAACTAGTTACTTTAATGAAAACCCAAAATGAAAAAAGGGATACATAGTATTTAAGGAACAAAATGCTTAAAAATAAATTTATTTTGTGTGGTGTGAGTGTGACTTGACCATAGTTACCCTACACTACATTTTCTTTAATTTTATAAGCACTTGAGGTAAGGTAAACCTCCCAATAATGTTTACCTTTTTATATTTATAATAATTACACTCCTCTATTATAAATGGTAATTGACTCTCCCATATTCTTGACACCTATAAAGAATTTTGGATCATCCAAACTCTACCCAAATTACTTTCCAAAATCTGTAACTTAATCCTAAAATCCAAACCTTTAGAAGAAATCAAACCAAGAAATTCATTTGGTTCAAACCAAAAGGAGTTTCTCAAAGGAGAGGTGACATTCTTTAACGAGAACTTTGGTTTTATTTCATTTTCCACCCATTAAATTTTTCGTATTCCTAGTTTATATAAAAACCTCAGTATCCTAAATATACATACAAGTTTTTATGTTAATTTTTAAACCTAAAACTTCACACACATCCATAAAATTCGATACACAATCATTTTTCATGAGTATGGAAAACTATTTCCTCACAAACAGATGTCATTCATATTTTCATTACAATCTATAAATGTAAGCATAAAAAATGGAATAACTATTTTTATATGATATATAATATTTTTATGATGTATTTATGCTTTCTTAATTATTATATATCACATACCTTCATGCTTTCCATTTTGGTAATATGGTAACATCATTTGTATATGTGTGGACTACCACTTCCTCAAAACGAGGTGATTCATTCAATCATTACATGGAATGTATTAAAGATGGGTTTAATAACAATATGTGATATAAATAACATCTATAGGATATTAATTACATATTTAAATTTTTATAATATATCATAACTCTTTTTTTCTTACCTTTTTAGTCACTGAAAAAGTGTTAATGTCATTGTGGATGTGTAGACTACCTCCACCTCAATGCAATGTGATTCTTAATTTTTCATCACCACATAAAAATAATGATTTATATAAGTATATATAATTATATAAAATTTTATTTATGATATAATGTTCATTCTTTAAAGATAAATTTTACCTACCTTCTTTTCATATTGATCATTGAAAAATTGGAACGTTACTTAAGCATACATACAACAAACTATCTCCATATTCATAATGTTGGTTCATTTTGCATAACCACAATTAATCATTTGATTTAAAATAATTATTGATTTATAAATATAATTATTATTTCTTGATTATTATTCTGGATATTTCTAAATAATGACCCCATTGACTTTATTCAACCAATCAAAGTCAGTTTTCACACATAAGCCAAATATGGTCAAATCATCCAACTTAAACACTATTGATTAAGTAATTGTATATAACTTGTTTATAAGTAAATATAAAGTAATAATAAATTTATAAAAGATAATTAAGAAATTAAATAATTAATATAATTTTAATATTCATGAAGATATAGGAAATGTATGACAAATCGGACTCAAGGTAAGGGATTTTCATCTCATTTTTTATATTTGTGAGATAAATGTCATTTTAAAAACTCAATTATTTTGAGTGAAATATATAATTACCATTTTGATATATTATATAATTAATTAATTTATATTAATTTTTTAAATGTATCATTTTATGATTATTACTTTTTGGGTTTCCAATTTAGATGTTACCGTAGTTGTAATGGGATTTCTAATCTAACTTTTACTTCGATGAGACTTATTCCTTATTAACCACTTATTTTTGTTTTATGGTGTATATAATTTACATGAATGGAATTTATTATTATTATAATTTAATTTTTGAGTTTTTACATATCCATTTTATGATCTATCTTTCATGGGGTTTACTTTTTCAAAGTTACCAAAGCGGTAATGGAATTTTGTCACAATTTGCCTTATTTGAGACGTTTGTAATATTATACACCCATATTAAGTTATGAAGAGTATATAATGATACTTTGACATGTTATACCATTAATATAATTATCCTTATGATTTAATATGTTTCATTTAATTTTATTCCTTCATGGGTCTTATGATTCAAATGTTTCAAAGTGGTATGGGACACATTGAAATTTCTAAAGATTATTTTCCTCATAAATTTTTTTAATGGTCACTTAATGTTATTTACATTAATCAACATATAAAAAATTGATTTTAATTATCCATTATTGGGGAAATTTTATATTGATAACATCCTAATTCATTTATTGATGGATAAATATTGTTTCATATAGATTTTCATAGAACCCATTTCTTTTCCATGGGTTAATCATGTGTTAAAGATATTGTTATGGAACCCATTTATTTTCCATGGGTTAATCACATCTAAAATAGAATGTTATAGAACCCATTTATTTTCCATGGTTAAATCATGTTTCAAAGATATTTTTATTGAACCCATTTCTTTTTCATGGGTTAATCATGTTTGAAAGAGACCATTACAAAACCTGTTTCTTTTCAACTAGTTAATCATGTTTCAAAGAGATTATTGTGGAACCCATTTCTATTAAATGGCTTAATATTATTTTAAATATATTTTTATGGAATCCATTTATTTTACATGGGATATCTGTGTTTCCAAGATATTATTATAAAAACTATTTCTTTTCCACGAGTTAATCATTTTATAAAAGGTTTATTGGTTGTTCTAATGAGTTTATGATAAAATTCCATATTTTATTCCTTTTGATTTTGTAATGGAACTTTAAAATTTTAGGGTTGGTTAAATTATAAACCAATGATGGGTGGTTCCATAATAAGCCATTGATAGGTGGTTACATGATAAAACAATTATTATTGGGTCTGTAATAGACCTCTAATGCATTGTGTGTGGAAGACGACCGTATGATTATTCCATTTCTTAGAGTGAATGTATGAGTGAATTGAAAATGATTTCCCAAGTATATACATGTTTTGTTTCTAGTTTCTATGGGGTTATAATTTTCTAATGATTGATATTGATATCACATAGATCTTGATTATTAATTCTGATGCATATTTCCTTTTCCATGTTTTCATTTTTGATGATCTATGTATTTATTGGTATGAGTTATTTTATGATTTGATCATATACTATGATTTATTTCAACATAATCATATGCACTATTATGCTCATTAATGAAATTTAGTTGTTAATGCTTATTTTTTCCCATACTGAGCATCTAATCTCACCCATATTGTGTGTTATTTTACCCATGTTATAAAGAATGATGTTGAACAATTTATGTCTATAAATCATTTCACAAGGATGATTTTGATGACCTAATTTGAAATAAGAAAAGTTGGGTTAAATGGGAGAAATGTTAAATTTGTGACTTGTGAATTGTTTATGTATGAGTTTATCCTAATTCTCTAAAACACTATGATAAAAGTTCCTCAATAATGTAAGTGATCAAAGTTTTCCTTTTGATGTTGGAATGTTTAGATAAAAATTGTGGGCCACAATTATTAGCTTTATATCCAAGAATGTAAAGTTATGTATTTCAACACAGGATCAGGGAGTGTGGGTTCTAGGCAATTATAGAAATCCTAAATAGAGGTGGGTATAAATATACTAAATAGGACACCCTAAAATCCCCAAGGAAAGATAATTCATCCACTCAACTCAAATATCCTGATATAATAGAAAGAAACTAAGTATAATTAAATGGGATTTATATATTCTCTTGAATCATGAAGTCAGAGGAATACAATAAATTTTAACCATCTCTTCTCAATCCGTCATAACTCCCATCACATGATAAAATAGAGGTGCTTAGTTAACATAAGAGTCTTATAAATAAAAGGTCAATAATTAATAAAGTGACCCAATATTTTTATACATGAATATTACATATTATTATATCAGTATTCAATACATAATATAATGATCCATGAAAGAATCATCTTTCTTTAGTGTCTTTGAAAACATAGATACATAAAAAACTTGTTTATAATATATCTACATCATATCTCACTAATCTCTTCTTAAATATAATCCTTATTATACATTTCATAATTAAAACCTTTCTTCATAACTTGGGAGAATGAAATATAAGAATAGGTGAACTCAGATGCTCATTTAGGGTAGAAAAGGTAGATATCAATGTTTAATTAATAATATCATGAGAATAAGTGTATGAGAACATGATATTAACATTTGAAAACAATACCCAATATATCATAGATCATAATCCTATGTCATTGAATGAATTTTGGTATTTGATAAACATGAATCATAAATAAATCAAAGAAAATGATTTATGAGAGCATAACATTGGAATACAACATAAGTTTGTGGAATATATGAAAGCATAAAAAATCATTTCCTTAGTCAAGTATCACTATTAAGAACATCAAAGTTGATTGGTTTCACTCTCTATTACATCATATTCTTAGTCATGGTTTACTCCCAAGACTATCATAGTGTAAAAAGTACTTAACTGATCTGGGTTCACTCCCAAATCATGTCATTATTATCTCATGTGATATCCATCTTTACCCAATATATTAGTGGGATATGTAATTTTGGTCACACGTTTTATATAATTATAATACATTAATATGTGTTCCATAATATCATAAAACAATTCATCATATATCATAACCCGTGGAAAAGTAATAAGTTTCATAAACATTTCCAAAATTCATCATAACATAACCCATGGGATATAAATGAGTTTAACAACATAATCATAAACCATCTACAGAAAGAGTTAGTATGGTATCCTTGTATCATATACCTATTAAAGAATAGGTTACATCAAAGTGTGTTATTATAAATGATAATGACATTTAAAATATCACATTAAATTTTTCTTGATGAGAAAACCCTTTTCATATTGAAATCACTTACTTAAAATCTATTAATTTACCCAATATTAAAGAAATTAAATTATTTTAAAAGAACCTTGTATACTTATAAATGAATATTTAAATCATTATGTTGTCATAATAGTGGGAGATTTTATTCATTCCATATATGTTAAAACCAATATTCCTTTTACATATTTGATAATGTAAAAAGTACCTTGTTTAGAAAATTATAAGAAGATTAATTTTTAAAAAAAATTAAAAAACCAATAATGAATAAAAATGGATTTAAAAAATAATAGAAGAATATAAAAAACATTCATGATAACATTTTTAAACAACATGGATATATAAGAAAAATGATAATTGGTTGAAGGGAGAAATATAGTTGGTTTTCCTTAAAAATATTCTTTAGGTATCTAGTGTTCTAAAAGATATTAAAATAAAATAAAACCATCTGATATCTAGAAAATAACTTGAGTAAAATAGTATTAATAAGATTATTGAGAGATATGTTATAAAATTTCATTATCTGAAACCTGATCATTAACAATATATTATAACATAAATACCTTTCCTACAGTTCAACAAGGTTTGAATGTTTAAAGACCATGACCTTGGTAGTCTATATTTAGTGTTTACAATATTACATTAGAACTATAAATAAATAACCACAACCAGAATGATTGAATAGTTTAGTAGTACATGAAAACTCAATATAAACAAGAATTTCACTTTACATTTAAAAAACATAAAATACTACCTTGTGTTTTCTTTGATAACACCATTATCCCATTTATAATTTCTTTTTATATCAATCATGATCCACTTACTTTCATAATAAAGAAATGAAATATAAGAAAGTGGTTAGATAGGATTCTCAATAATGGTGTGTGTACAGTGGAAGCTAATAAGGCATGAATAATATAGAAAGAATAATTGATGATAAATAACTCCATATAAATATTCAAAGAAACATGAAACTTATCTATGGATATGATAAAAAATTAAATAATCACATGTACGTCAATGAAATATTTCATAATGATTTAATTCATAATGCCAAACGTCTGAAATGTACTATTGAGGCCTCATGCCAATACATCTTATATAAATGAGTAAGGCCTCGACCAAATACTAAATTTAGTTTGTCTCGAGAGACCTACTAATTCATAGTGGTTTTATGCAATTATGTACGTCACCCATCCCTTAATATGTCTAATGCATTCATTACATGAAAAATCATTACAACTAAATCAATATGCCTTAAAATCAATAAATGTCTATATAGAAAGAACTAGAATATAGAATATCAATAATTTTCCCCATTAAAACTGATTAAAATACATCCATAGAAATAATTTGGGTATTATCATTAGATAATATATTCAGTATAATATTCAATAAATGATGTTGACATAGATGAAAATAATTTAAAAAATCACTAAAATTTTACTTCAGGAAACTACCCTTTTCACTTTGAAATAACTTATTTAAGGTTTAATATATTTCCCAAATATAAAGGAAATTATTTTATTTTAAAATAAATTTTTAAACTTATAAAATTAATCATCCTTGTAATGAGGGTTCATGATATTGTGTAATTCTGTTCATGTTAGATAAGTAAAAAAATCCATTAATATTTTTATAAAAGTTAAAAAATTACCTCATACCAAAAATGGAAAGAATATTTCTTTTAAACCATTTTTAAAAATAAAAAAATGGTTAAAAATGTATTTAATAAATAATTAAAAAATAAAAAACATATAAGGACATTTTTCCATAATAAAATTATTCTAGTATATTATATACTTAGAGAGATGAGATTGAAATTAAAACATGGAATTTATAGATATAACCAGAGTATAAGAAAATATATTGGCTTTAAAATAGAAATATAAAATAATATCACCAGTGGCGACATAAAAATAAATAATCCCGAATAATGATGTGATTATGAAATAAACCATTGCCTTCGAATAAATATATATTTATTATAAATATATTCTAGAACCATAATCATATATATTATACCATATATTATTTACTTATAATATTTTATCACCTATTTATTAACAATTCTTTGTTAAAATCACCTTTTTGGGTAATAACTTCTTCATTTTCCACGTATGTTTTGGTTTTGTAGTATTAATCCTTGTACTTTGATCAATGTTCCATCATCTATAGAATGTTAATAATGATTTAAACATAACATATATTCATTATATAAATATTTATAGTCATCCATGAAATATTCATATTGAAAAATAATTACATCATTCATTGAGACGGTAGGTCATATACAAGCATGAACGTTGTTTTTATTTTTTAACAGATGGAATGAAAGAAAGATTAATAATAATTAACCTGTAAAGAATAATTTTTATATCATATATATCATATATATTCATTAAATCTATATTTATTTCTATATATATAATAATAAAATGGAAAACATATCACATTGCTTTGTGGAGGCAGTGGTCTATATATACGCATGAGCAGAGTTATCATTTTCCAACTAATTAGAAGGTAAGAAATTATATGAGATATTATAATTAAATAATTATAATTATTTTATAAATATCATATATATATATATTAAATATATCATTATATCTATCTGTGGAAGATAGTGATGGAAAATGAATTACATCAGTTCACAAAACGATAGTCTGTCATATACACGATTGACGGTTTCATTTTACAATTGGTGGAAGAGGATATAGATATAGCTTATGATATTAACATAATTAAATATTAATATATTTAATATTTTTTTTTATTGTTTCATAATATTTTATGAATATTTTAATTATGTAGAAGAAGAAATAATTCCAGAACACTCGATTAATAACGATACATCTTCTTCAGACAACCTCTTTAGGTATTCACCAAAATACTTACTAGGAGTATTTTCAAATAAAAAAAGGAATATATTAAATTAAAAGTGTTTAACTCTCTGTGAGATGGTTATTTTAATAATCCCAAATCTTATTTGTATGTATGAAACTTTATCCTTGTGTTAAAATTGTTCTAAATGTTTTTATATTTGTTTGAATCATGTTTACACATGTTTATCTATGTTAAATTATGTATTACTGGTGACCTGGAAGTACTCTGGACTGAACAGACACTTTGTGAGAATTTTTTTTCTTGACTCACCGTTATTTATATTCGGTCACACCGATGATGAACGGTCTCACTGATGATGAACGGTCGCACTGATGATGAACGGTCACACCGATGATGAATGGTCACACCGATGATGAACGACTGCACCAATGATGAATGGTCGCACCGATGATGAACGGTCACACTAATGGTGAATCGTCGCACCGATGATGAATGATCGCACCATTGAAAATGGTCACATAGAGGGCTACTGATGATCATGAGCCACCCATACCGATTATTAACGAGCCACCGATGATGATGCTACCGAAACCGATGCAGATTCAAAATGACTCACCGATCTCAGGACTCACTGATAATCATGAAAACTGTTTGAATTTCTACAAACTCTTTTCTAGTTCCAATGGTCATATTTGATGTTTTTAATTCAATTAATGATATTTAATGTTAGTTGTTGGCATGTCAGGAGACCGTACCTCGAAACTATGAAAATGTAATCATTCCCATTGCCGGAGCTCGTGGAATAAAAGGAAGATCGGGCTGCAGTAAAAGTGTGTCCATGAAAAGGCATAGAGAGAGAATTCTTCCATGAATATACATATGAAAAGGGAGAACACATGAAAAACTTGAAGGGGGAATTTTCAAGGTCTTAAAAGAACTCTCATGCATGAAATCCAACACTACTGAAGAACACATGAAGAACACTGGAAATTAGAGAACACACTCACTTGTGAAAGATATCAAGCTGAACCACGATACTCTGTTTTCAATAGCAAAACCACAGAAGGACTCAGAAGCATCTCTGCTAAATCCATTGAGTCTAGAGCCGCACTGCCGATCACTAGAGCTTTCTAAACATTCATATACTCTCTCTAAGTGACTTATTATTTACTGTTGAGCAGTGTGTGTAATCTGTATATCTTTTACACACACACTGTCTCCTGTGCTGAACTGGAGATTACTAAATCATCATTCCAAACTCCATAAATCATATTATATCCAATTGATGATAGTGGTAGAGGTCAAGTTTGATCTGGACAGCATGTGCGCTGTTGAATTTGTTTTCTCACTAAGAACTGTGGTAGAGGTCTTAGGACCTGGATAGTATTGAACTGTTGTTAACCCCGATCAAGGGTGTGGATGAAATTTTTATATATAAATTTTAGAGGACTAAGTCTCTGCTTGAGACTGAACCTCTTGGTTATATGTGCTGTGTTTTTTTGAAAAAGTTAAAGTATACTACATGTATCTTTTATTACACTACTGTTACTTTGAAATACAAATCTATTTTTAAGTTACATTGATAGTTAAATTAGGCTGTGTTTATACTTGTTGTAAACCAGTAGGTTATCTTCAAAAGATAATTTAATCCTGTGATTAAATGGACTGAGATATAATCAATCATTAAGAATCCAATTGAACATTTACAATCTGGATAAATTCACTACAGTTTAACCTTGTTTTTAAATTGGGGGCTTTTGAGAGAAATCATTTTAACAGAAATTTTTATTGGAACTCAATTCACCCCTCTCTTGAGTATCCACTCCGACCAATATTTGGTATCAGAGGTTGTTTTTATTAATACATGTTTTCAGAACTTTCAGCTTTTCATCTGTGATTTTAGTTGCATCTTTAAAGATCTTAAATTTCTGTTAGTTCTAAATTTTATCTCTTTTATGTTATTTTCTAAACTATAGTACACTAGTTATGGATAATAGATTAGAAGGTGCTGCTACCAACATGCCACCTTTCTTAAATGGTACAAATTATGACCAGTGGAAACTGAAAATGAACATTCTTTTAGAAAGTATGAGATTTGATATTTGGACAACTATAGAAACTAAATATAAGATTCCAACAACTGTTAGAACTACTTGGGATGAATCTACTAAGATAGGTTACAATAATAATGGTAAAGCTATGAATCCTCTGTATTGTGCTTTGGGAGATGAAGAGTTTAATAGAATATCTTCTTGTAAAATTGCCTATGAAATATGGGATACTTTGAGTATTTATCATGAATGAACAACTAATGTTAAAGAAATTAGATTGAATACAAATACTATTAAATATGATAATTTTAAAATGAAGACTGATGAACATATCTATGACATGTATCTTAGGTTCAATGAGATTGTCAATACAATGATCTCTCTTGGAAGTGATGTCACTAGTAAGGAAAAAATCATGATAATATTAAGATGTCTACTAGATCGATGGAGAGGCACATCTGTCTCAATTAGAGAATCTTGTGAAATAAGAAAACTACCATCCAAGGAGTTTATTGGTAAGCTTATGATGTATAAAGAAGAACTTAATGTGAATAAGGAAGAAGATGATGAACCTAAAAGGAAGTCTGTAGCTTTTAAATATACTGCCTCAAGGAGAAAGGACAAAGACAAATTTCAAATACAAACAAAAAGTTCAACAAGTGAAGATTCAGACTCTAACAGTGATGCAGAGATGGCTCAAATAGCTAGGAGATTCAAGAAGTTCTATTGGAAGAAGAGATTCTTTAGAAAATCAAACTACAAAGGAATGTATGACAACAAGGGACATTGGAAAAAGGATTGGAAAAAACCTGACAAGAATGATGAAGGTGTCTGCTATGAATGCAAAAGGAAAGGTCACATTAAAGCAGACTGTCCAAAATTGAAATAAAAAAAGAAATATCAGTACAAGGAAAATAAGTACAAGAAATCCATGAAAGCTACGTGGAGTGCTTCAGAAGACAGCACATGTGAATATGAAGTTTCTGATTCTAAAAAGAATCATGCCAACATGTGCTTCATGACTAATACCTCTGAGGTACCTGTTTCCCCTATAATGAATGATTATTATTCTGGAAATGATTCTGAATCTAAAAACATGTCTAGCGAGGAACTATTTGAATATTGTAACATGCTAGAAGAAACCTATAATGAAGCCAAGTACAGGTACAAAGCCTTAAAAAAATATAATGCTCTCACTTCCAATGTTAAATCTTCCTTTGATATAGGAAAGGAAAAGAATGCTCAACTGATAAAGGAAAATACTGAACTGAAAATGTCTAATGACCAACATAGAAAGGACTTAGAAAAATTCACAAATGGAAAGGATACTCTAACTCAAATGTTATGAAATCATGTTTCACCAAAATATACTACTGGTTTTAGATACCAACCTGGAAAAAGACATCTTACTAAAACTAAATTTATTCCTAAGTTTGGACCAAATTCTACTAGTTCCAGTTCTGGAAATTAATATGATTCAACTAGTTATCCATATGGTTATAGAGAAAATAAAGTTTATCTTTCAAAATATTTTGATTGTGTAATTTATATGAAACCCATAAGACAAATTTGGGTACCAAAATCATTGATTTCTAACCTGTCTGGACCCATGAAAATCTGTGTACCAAAATCATTTTTCATCTAAATCTGTTTTGTAGGAAACATGTTTTAAGAGTTCTCACAAGAGGGTATGGTACATGGACAATGGATGTTCGAGACACACATCTGGAGATTATTCTTTCTTTAAAATATTAATAAATATTGATGGAGTCCATGTCACCTTTGGTGATAATTCTAATGGAAAAATCATCAGCCTAGGACAGATTGGTAACATTGATTCAGTTTTGATTTCTAAAGTTTTATTTATAGATGGACTTAAGTATAACCTATTAAGTATTTCTCAATTGTGTTATGATGGTTTTAATGTTAAATTTGAAAATGATTCCTGTGATGTTTTTAACTCTAAAAATGTTTTAGTGTTCTCTGCCTTGAGAAATAAAAATGTTTATGTTGTTGATCTGAATTCTTTAGCCAAACAAAATGTTACTTGCTTAAATGCTTATCATAAAGAGTTTTGTCTTTGGAACAGAAGATTAGGACACTGCAATATACATTCAATTAGAAAACTGACTAGGAAGAACTTGGTTAAAGACCTACCTAAACATGAATTCCAAAATGACAATGGTTGTAATCCCTGTCAAAAGGGAAAGAAACATAAAGTTTCTTTTAAATCAATGAAAGAAGTTTCAACTTCTCAACTACTCGAGTTGGTTACCATGGACTTGTTTGGACCTTCTAGAGTTTCTAGTTTAAATGGGAAGCACTATGTATATGTCCTAGTATATGCCTTTTCAATATATACTTGGGTATACTTCTTATCTCACAAAAGTGAAGCTTGATCTTACTTTATCAAATACTCCAAGTCTATAGAAAATCTTAGTGGAATTAAGATTAAAACCCTGAGAAGTGATCATGTTCGTGAGTTTAAAAATCAAGAGTTTGAATCTTATTGCTCACACAATGGATATAGTCACAAATTTTTCATTCCTAGGACACCTCAGCAGAATGGTGTAGTAGAAAGAAGGAATACAACCCTTCAAGAAATAGCAAGAACCATTCTTAATGAGTATGACCTGCCTGTTTACATTTGAACTGAAGCTGTGAATAAATCTTCTTATATTATTAATAGAGTCTTGATTAGAACTGTTCTTAAGAAGACCCCATATGAACTATGGAATAATATAAAACACAAAGTTAGTTACTTTAGAGTCTTTGGCTACAAAGTTTTTATTCTTAATACAAAGGATAATCTTGAAAAGTTTTCTTCTAAGAGTGATGAAGGAATTTTTCTTGGTTATTATTTAACTAGAAAATCCTATAGAGTCTTCAACAAAAGAGCCAAATGTGTGGAAGAATCTATTCACATCAAGTTTGATGAAACTAATCCACATGATCCTAAAACCTCTCTTGAAAATCTTGAAGAAGATTTGACTGTTCTGGACCTTAATGATAAAACTAAAGAACCTGCTATAAAAATATCCAGTTCTGGTCATATTCCAGAATCTGCTTCTGTTGAACCTGAACTTAGAGATGAACCTGAAATTTCTAGCCCTACCTTTACTAGATCAACTAGGATTCTAAAGAATCATCCTTTAGATACTGTTGTTGTTAATCTTGATAGAGTGACACAGACTAGAGCTTCTCAAAGAAACTAGGTTGAACATCAAGACTTTCTTTCATAGCTAGAGACTAAAAATGTCAATGATGTTATCAATGATGAATTTTGGGTAATGGCTATGCAAGAAGAGTTAAATCAATTTGAAAGAAACAAAGTCTGGGAATTAGTTGACAGACCCAAGGACACTTTAACAATATGCACTAAATGGGTTTTTAGAAACAAAGTTGATGAGTCTGGAAACATAGTTAGAAAAAAAGCTAGATTAGTTGCACAAGGATATATTCAAGAAGAAGTTATAGAATATAAGGAAACCTTTGCACTTGTAGCTAGATTAGAAGCTATTAGAATTCTACTTGCCTATGCTGCTCATCTGAATTTCAAGTTATATCAAATGGTTGTTAAAAGTGCTTTTCTAAATGGTTTTATTGTTGAAGATGTTTTTTTTGAACAACCACCTGGATTTACTGATCCTCATTTTCCAAATCGTTTTTATAAACTTTCTGAAGTTTTATATGGTTTAAAACAAGTTCCAAGAGCATGGTATGATGGACTTATTAATTTTCTTATTTCAAAAAGTTTTACTAAAGGGATTGTTGATCCAACTCTTTTTATTAAAATAATTTCTAAAGATGTTTTAGTAGTACAAATCTATTTTGATGATATTATTTTTGGATCCTCTAAACACTCCTTATGTACTGATTTTTCAAAGAGTATAAAAAATGAATTTGAAATGAGTTTAATGGGAGAACTCAAATATTTTCTTGGATTTCAAGTTTTCCAAAATGAAAATGGTATTATTTTGAATCTAAGTAAATATACAAAGGATCTTTTAAAACGTTTTGGTTTGGATAGTATTAAGGAATGTGATACTCCTATGAGTAAAGTCTGTAAATTGGATGTAGATGAAACTGGGAAACCAGTGGATCAAAAAAATTACAGAGGTATGATTAGAAGCTTACTTTACCTTACTTCTAGTCGACCAGATATTATGTTCAATGTGTGTATGTGTGAAAGATTCCAAGCTAATCCAAAAGAATCTCATTTAATTGCTTATAAACGAATTTTTAAGTATCATAAACACACTGTAAACTTAGGTTTGTTTTACCAAAAAGAACAATCTTTTGAGTTAATGAGTTATTTAGATGCTAACTTTACTGGTTGCAAGTTGGATAGAAAAAGAACATCTGGAACATGTCATTTATTGGGAAAATACTTTGTATCTTGGTGTAGTAAAAAAGAAAAATTCTTTAGATTTGTCTACTACTAAAGTAGAGTATATATTTTCTTGTATTTGTTGTGCACAAATTCTGTGGATGAAACACACTCTTCTGGACTATGGATATGATTTTAAGCATGTCTCAATCAACTGTGATAACACTAGTGCAATTAACATTTCAAAGAACCCTGTGTCTCACTATGGAACCAAAAACATTGATGTCAGACATCACTTTTTGAGAGATCACTGCCAAAAAGGTGATATTACTCTTAAGTTTATAGGTACTGAACATGAATTAGCTGAAATTTTCACCAAGACCTTAAATTCTGAAAGGATAGACTCGATTAAACAAGAGTTGGGCATGATAGATCTATGAAACCGATCTATCAAACTGATTTGTGAAACCGATCTGTCAAACTGATTTGTCAAACCGATCTATCAAACCGATCTATCAAACTAATCTATCAAACCAACCTGTCACATCGATCTGTCAGACCGATCTGTCAGACTGATCTGTCAGACCGATCTGTCAGACCGATCTGTCAAACTGATCCGTCACACCAATCTGTCAAACTGATCTGTGAAACCAATCTGTCAAACCGATCTGTGAAACCGATCTATGAAACCGATCTATGAAACAGATCTGTCAAACCGATCTGTGAAGCAGATCTGTCAAACTGATCTCTGAAACCAATCTGTCAAACGGATCTGTGAAACCGATCTATCAGACCGATCTGTAAAGTTGATTAGGGCTACCGTTTGGATTTTACTATTTTTTAAAAATCATTATTGTCTGTTTAAAATGACACTATTTTACTTAATAAATATTTTATTATTTTTAACCGTAAATGATAAAAATAATGACACGTGGCTATTTAATTCTCTAAAGATTGTTAACCTTCCATTTCCCACCGAACTCTCTCTTCTCTTTTTTTATAACCTGAGCCTTTTGAATATTTTCAAGCCTCTCGATTGTCTCAAACCTCAGAATGGCCAAGAAAAAGAGGCAGGGCAAGGAATTTGAAGGACCTTCACCTATCAAGCGTGTTTGAGGTGAGTCGAGCAGTACGACGCAGAGGTCTGTGAACCCAGAGCTAGAAGAATGGCATGTTCTAGTTGAAAAAGTAATATGTTTAGAATGGGTTTTATCTAGCGAGTCCATTCTTTTGAAAGTATTGGAAAGGCAAGGTTGGTAGAATTGGTTCTGCAATAATGATAGGGTCTTTTACCCAAATCTGGTGCATGAGTTCTATTTGAACCTGGATGTAGTTTTGGACAGAGTAGAGGCTGCGAGATTGTCTTCTATAGTAAAAGGG
Organism: Viscum album; assembly: GCA_963277665.1. NCBI lineage: Eukaryota > Viridiplantae > Streptophyta > Magnoliopsida > Santalales > Viscaceae > Viscum > Viscum album. The sequence goes on from OY728131.1 coordinate 2,067,809,980, forward strand.
AAAAATATTACTTTTTCATCCAAACAATGGGATGAATGTCTAAGAGTACCTCACAATCGAAGATATGAGAACTATTCTGGTAATATTCCTCCCAAAACTGATTACTTTTCTTTATGAGCTAGCCCTGGAGTTATTGACTAGAAAATCTGAATCATGAAGGATAACTGCTACTGAGTTGGATGGTGAGAATCGAATCCTGTTTAAATTTATTCAACATAAAATATTTCTTAGAAAAGGTGATTTTGCTTTAGTAAAGTATCAGGATGGATTTTGGTTATTCCTTTTGTTTAATGGTTAAAAGATCAATTTGTGTAGATATTTTACTGAGCATATTTTTGAGATGGTAAAACCTTCAAAAAAAGATGCTACTCTGTTTCATTCTAAACATATTTCTGACATGCTGAAATTTGTGGGCTGTGTGGATGATAGAGATGAGTGTATCTCATCAATTAGCTTCTGTTTCAACAAAGTTATTTTTAAGAGGATGAAAATCAATTAGAACCCGTGGAGTAAATCTTGGGTTGCTGATGAAGAAAATATATATGAGCCCTTTAATCCTACTAATCATCTAAGGAGACCAAAGGAGATAAGAGATCCATGTTTAAAACCTGGTGAGGAAATGATTTATTCAGATAAAGAAGAGGAAGAAGTAGTTCATAAAGAAACAGGTGAATCCAGTAAGAAAGGAACAGAAGAAGAAGAAGTTGATGAGAATCTGAAGGCATAAGAGGAGGCTGAATCATCTCCTTATGAGTGGAGTGATCCTGATCCTGTTAGCCCAAAGAAAAGAAGGAAGGAATTTGGTTCGGCCATCCCTCCTCTCAAATTACCAGAGATTTAACCTCTTTTAGATGATGGAGAAGAAGGTGAGAATGATGAATCAACCTCTGAGGAGTATGAATCCGCAAGTACAGATAGTTCAAGTGAGAGATTAGTTAATGATGATGATGATGATGAAGGAAATGATGGTGATGAGGGTGATGTTGATAGTGATGGTGGTAGTGGTGGCAATGATAGTGATGGTGGTGATGCTGATGATGCTGATTATCAACCTATAAAAGGTTTGAATGTTATCCAAGATGATCCTCAACCCCAACCAATTGAGAATGAAAATGTCCCTGATGCTGAGAGGATAGAATAGTTGGAGAGTGATGTGGATGGGGAAGTCCTTCCTAAAAATTCTGGACAAGCTCAGTTTGTGAAACCTATGTATCCTTTATGCAAAGCCGCATGGGAAGAACATCTATGTCTTGATGTTATGGGATTAGATTACCCAAAGGAAGAGGAAGGTGTAGAAGTGTATCTTTCATGCATAATTGATTCAGTTAAGGCTCAATTAGTTTCCATGTTTTTGCAAAGAGCAGATGTCCAACCTGATCCTTCAGTGTCTCAAACTAGACCTTATCCGACAGTTTCTAAATCAGAATTTGATAGATTTAAGGTTGAATTGATTCAAGTTGTTAGGGAGACTGTGAAAGGTGAGCTATCTCATATTCCTTCTCCTGCTCCTATGACTTTATCTAAAGATGATATGGATGATTTGGCTCAAAGATTGGTAAGCCTTATCAAACCAGACCTATGCAATTATAGTGAGTCAATTGGCCGGCACATTACCTCTATGAATCAAACACTCACGGATTTAGGCAGCAATTTAGTTTCTCTGTCAGGAGAGTTCAGAACAACCATCACTGGTATGATGGGAGTTTTAAGAAATCGAATAGAACATTTTAAGAAGGCAGATTTGAGGAAGTTGAAAGCTGAGATCACACATGTTGTTACTCAGGATAGTTCTTCAAAAGTAACCAAGATTTATGGTTCCGATCTTAATACTATAAATGATTTTGTTAGAGAAGAGCTGGCAGCTCTTAGGAAGATTTTGGATTTAGATTCTTCGAAATAGTTTAAATAGAAAAGTGATCATATTCATAAGATGGTGCAATTGTATTCAACTGATGCTACCAAGGCTAAAAAAGAGATTAAGGAGAAAGTGGATCAATATTTCTCTAAGATATACACCAAGCATGAGTTGAATCATAATTTTAAAGTATTGGATGATAATTTGAGACTCCCTCCAATGACTCAAGATTTTAAAGCTCAAGTTCAGCAGTTGAAGTATTTTACTCTTACTTTAGAAAATTTCATGCAAAATAAGGATGATTTTAAAAAGGCTATGAAGTACGGTGGAGAAGAAATTCGGGACTTCATCAATTCTATTAAACCCTGCCTTCATGTGCAAGATAAAGCCATTGTTTCTCCGAATGATGGTTCTCTGTAATCATCAGATATTTCTCCCGGTCATATGTCTGTTTCTCAAGCACTCTCCAGTATTCGACCAGTCTTTCAACAGCTTCCTTCAGAAAGACCTTCTCCGCAGCAGGTGACCTTGGAACCCACAATTCATCCAGCTCGAGTTGTCCTGCCTCCTTTCTCTATCTGTCATGTTCAACCTTCCACCCAACCACCGTCTGGACCATCTATTCCTCCAAATGCTAAAGGAAAATCTACCTTGCAACCCGAGAAATAGTTGTTTCTGTCAATTTTTGATAGGGTGTCTATTTCATATACTTTTTACTTTTGTCTATGTTGTTTATAATCATTTTAAAACCTTATTTTCCTATGGAATCTTCTTTCTTATCTTCCTTCTCTCTTCTTTTTGATAATCCCAAAGCGGGAGAAATCATGAATCTCATGCATATGAGTGGGTGAACTGAATGTGCATATGATCCCATGATAGCTTTTTACTACATGCATGCATACACAGGGGGAAAATGACTTATCCGACTTGTATTATATGGGGTGAATGACTCAGTTATATAAGCTCTGTTTGCTATTCTAACCCTGTTTTATCTTTTGGAATATATATTTTTTTATAGTGGGATCATACTGAATGACCTACTATATTCTATCTTCCCTGTGCCATTGATTTGTGATTATCAAAAAGGGGTAGATTGTTGAACTCTCTGTGATATGGTTATTTTAATAATCCCAAATCATTATTGTATGTATGACACTTTAGTCTTTTGTTCAAATTGTTCTAAATGTGTATAGATTTGTTTAAATCATGTTTACACATGATTATCTATGTTAAATTATGTATTACTGGTGACCTAGAAGTAATCTAGACTGAACAGAAACCTTGTGAGAATTTCTTGTCTTGACTCACTGTTAGTTATATTAGGTCGCACCGATGATGAACGGTCGCACCGATAATGAACAGTCGCACCGATGATGAATGATCGCACCGATGACGAAAGGTCGCACCGATGATAAACTGTCACACCGATGATGAACATTCGCACCGATGATGAATGGTCGCACCGATGGTGAACCGTCGCACCGATGATGAACGATCGCACCATTGAAAATGGTCGCACCGATGGCTACCGATGATCATGAGCCACCCATACCAATGATTAATGAGCCACTGATGCTGATGCTACTGAAACTAATGAAGATTCAAAATGACTCACCGATCTCATGACTCACCAATAGTCCTGAAAACTGTTTGAATTTCCACAAACTCTTATTGAATTACAACGGTCATATTTGATGTTTTTAATGTAATTAATGATATTTAATGTCAGTTATTTTCACGTCAGGAGACCGCACCTCATACCTATGAAAAGATAATCATTCCCATTGTTGGAGCTCATGGAATAAAAGGAAGATCGAGCTGCAATAAAAGTATGTGTGTGAAAAGGTATAGAGAGAGAATTCTTCCATGAATATACATACGAAAAGGGAGAACACACAAAAAACTTTTAGCGGGAATTTGCAAGATCTTAAAAGAATTCTCATGCATGCAATCCAGTACTACTGATGAACACACAAAGAACACTAGAAATAAAAGAACACACACACTTGTGAAGGAAATCAAGATGAACCAAGATACTCTGTTTTCAACAGCGAAACCACAGAAGGACTCAGAAGCATCTCTGCTAAATCCAACAAGTCCAGAGCTGCACTTCCAATCACTAGAGCTTTCTAAACTTTCATATACTCTCTCTAAGTGACTCATTATTTACTGTTGAATAGTGTTTGTATTCTGTATGTCTTTTACACACACATTGTCTCCTGTGCTGAACTAGAGGATACTAAATCCTCATTCCAAACTCCATACATCATACTGTATCCCACTAAGGATAGTGGTAGAGGTCAAGTGTGACCTGGATAGCCTATGCGATGTTGACTTTATTTTCCCACGAAGAATTGTGGTAGAGGTTTTAGGAGCTGGATAGTATTGAACTATTGTTAACCCCATCCAAGGTCTGGATCAAATTTTAATATATAAATTTTAGAGGACTAAGTCTCTTCTTGAGACTGAACCTCTTGGTTATATCAACTGTGTTTTTTTGTATAAGTTAAAGTATACTACATGTATCTATTATTCCACTGCTGTTACTTTGAAATACAAATCTATTTTAAAATTAATTTGATAGTTAAATTAGCAAGTGTTTATCCTAGTTGTAAACCAGTAGGTTAGCTTCAAAATCTAATTTAATCATGTGATTAAATTGAAAGAGATCTAATCAATCTTTAAGAAGCCAATTGAACATTTAGAATCTGTATAAATTCACTACAGTTTAACTTTGTTTTTAAATTGGGGGATTTTAAGAGAAATCATTTTAAAAGAAATTTTTATTTGAACTCAATTCACCCCCTCTTGATTATCCACTCCGAACAACAAAAAGTAAATTGGTTAGTTATTTTTACAAAAAAAAAAAATTAAGTGTGAATAAAATAAGATAGGAGGTTCCCTTTTATAAGTGAGAAAGAGTGACATTTTTGTTAATACCTAAAACTGTTCAATAATGGGAAGTCAATATCAAACAAAGTGCATCAAAAAATTATAAATAATGGATTGGAGGGGTAATAAGGTTGATAAAAACCTTAACCACTAAAAAAATAAACATGTTTTAAAAATATTATTCTCTCTTCCTCTATGGTTACTCATGTTTACCATTTTAGTTTTCACTACGATGACTAGTTTCTTTACCTTGGTAATTTATCATTTAATAATAAACATATAATGGGAGGTATTAGATAATTTGTACCCACTAATTCTAAATATTTAATCTAATTTATCAAATAAAAAAATTATTTGTGTGGAAAATTAATTTTATCACATGCACATGTAATGTTCAAAACCCAATTTTAACCTGAACCGTGATAATTAATTTTTATTTTCCTTTTCTATTCATTGTAACCAAAAATTAAGTTTAAATTATTAAATATTATTAATTATTATTATTATTATTATATCATTTTTTAATTCAATTCATAGAAGTGGTATAATTTAATTTAAAATTAAACTTGTAAATGTGGAGAAAAGCTGTTTACCAATGAAAACGTTTTCATAACTATAAAAGGTTTTTATATAAAAATTCAACATAAAATTGATTTCAATGAACTAAATTGAATTAATAATAATATAATTTTACTAATTTTACTTTTAAAGCAATATTAAAATTGAAGGTAATTTTGTATATTCTTTAAACAAATAGAAAATTATGAATAAAATCATTATTTCCAATATTTAATAAAAAATAATATTTTTAGAAGATTATTAAAAATTTAATATAATATAATTTTTACATGTCAATTTAAAAAATTAATTTTATTTTTTAACATAAATTTTCAAAAAAATTCAAGAAAATAATTTTCAAATAAGTTGATAAAATGCAACGAAACTGTTTTTTAGAAAATATACAAATTTTATGCCTAAATATAGATTTATTCTTCTCCTAAACCTAGAAAAAAATATTAGATGAATGATAAAAACAATTATTTACTATATAAATTTAATTAAAATAATTCACCAATATTGATTAATTGAATTTACTAAAAACACATTATGTTCATAAAAATAGTTTTCCAGAAGAAAAATTTCTTTTACGTTCAAATGATTTTTTTATTTATAATCAATTGATAACCAATGAATTTATTTTATAAATGTGTAAACCATTTAATTTTTTAAATGTTTTATTTCTATTCATTCCCACCAATTTAACGCCTATTTTATAAAATTTTACTATATTACAGTTCATTTAGACTTGGGTTGTGTGTATTACAAGCTATCAAACAGATTAAATTTATTTAAAAATAATATATCATAAAATATCAGGGTGTTATAGAAATTGATATAACCTCTTATAAAATAAATTTAAATTTATTGTAAATATATAATATAATCATGAAAATACTTCTAATATCATATATTATCCACTTATAGTATTACAATTCACATTTATTAATAATTTGTTTTTAAAATTATCATTTCTAGGTTTTAATTATTTTGTTTTTCATGAGATTTTCAGTTTGGTAGTTCTGGTACTTTAACTTTGATCTTGGTTCCATTATCTCATTAATATTAATAATTATATATAAATATTATATATTCATTATATATATATTTAGATTCATCCATAAAATGTGTATACTTAAAAATGAATTACATCATCCATGACGACTTTGGGTCATAAATTTACATAAATGTTGTTTTCACCTTTTGAAAAAAAAATGGAAAATAATAATTCACCTTTAAATAATAATTATTATACCATATATATTTATTTAATTTATCCTTTTCACCATCTATGTAAATCGGAAATCAAAAAAGAAATCACGTCGTTTAATAGAGGTGGTCGTCCACACGTGCACACGAGCGATGAAATCATTTTTCAGAAGATTAAAAAGTAAGATGTTTGATCTTATATTATAATTAAAGATGAATAATTATTTCATAAATATAATTTATAAAAATCGAACTCATAATAATATCCATCTATTTAATATTGTTATAGAAAATGAATTGTATCACTATTTAGAGGCAGTAGTCCATATATACGCATGGGCAATACTTCCACTTCCCATTTGATAGAAAAGAGGGTGAATAATGGTGGTTAAAAAATTATTTTATTAAATTTATAATACTGATGTTATTATTTTATGATTAATACCATGTATTTATAGGATGTAAAAAAAGTAATAATTTGAAAGAGGTCGGGTAGTATGATTATCTCTCTTTTAGTTGTCCTCTTTAGATCATTTCTTAAAGATCCTTGGAATTATATTTTAAGAATTAAAAACATATAATTCCAGGATAGGTAATTTCAAAATATAAATGGGTTGAATTTTTTTGACCTAGATGGCTCAAAATTTCCTTAAAGAAGAGAAAGGGGGTGTCCTTTTATAAGTGGGGGAGAGGACACACTTGGAATTTTTTAAAATATTGAAATATAATAATTCCATACTCAAGGAAAATGCTTCCAAATTTACATATATTTGAATTTATTTTATTATTTTGCAAAAATATGGCTGTATAATAGGATTTAGACAAATTTAATTGGAAAACACACCCTTATATCTCGGTTCAACTCCCTCGTAAACCCTTTTTCACCTTAAACATGGTAACAAATTTTTTCTGTTTTTACTATTCATTATGAAAAAAATGAAGTTTGACTTCTTAAAAAATATTAATTATGTTGATTAAAAATATTCAATAAATTTTATCAAATTCAATTCATATAATTGGTAGAATTTAATTTTAAATGAAACTTCTAAAACGTGAAAAAAAATAAGTTTTCTATAAAACAAATTCTATGTATAAAAGGTTTTTATACCAAATTCTAATATAAAATTAATTCAATTGGACTAAATTATACTATTAGTAATATAAATGAACTAATTTTACTTTTATAACCCTTTTAAAATAACATTTAATTTTTAAAATTCATTAAATAGAAAGACAATTTTCAATAAAAATCAGTATTTTTCATTATTCATCAAAAAATTAATCTTTTCATTAAATTCACAAAAATTAAATCTAAGATAATTATGGCATGATTATTTAAAAATTTAATTTAATTTTATAAAATAAAATTTCTAAAAGTGGCATAAATTAATTATATTATTTTATCACATAAAGCAACGAAACACACTTTTTTGGGAAATTTGTTTTTTGTAACATATAAAGACTAAAAAAATTGAGTTCTTAATTATTAATATATTTGACTTATCTAAAATATTTATATATAATTTTAAAATTTTGATCATTCTTATTAATTTTTTTAATTGAATTTCTATTTTATAATTTTATAATATATTATGGTTCATTTAGACATGGGTTTTCACCTATTACAAGTTGTCGAATAATTTTAATTTATTTGAGCTAAAAATTAATTTCAAGTGGGGTAGAATATAATACCTTGATATTTTATGATTTATTTCTCTTCATTTAGACATGGGTTTTCACCTATTGCATGTTTTCAAATAGATTAAATTTATTTGAAGAAAAATAAATCATAAAATATCAAGGTGTTATATTCTATCCCACTTGAAATTATTTTTTAGCTCAAAATTGAATAACACTAATAAAAATAAATAAATATATCATTATTTCATCACATCCTCATGTTTCCATGAATCTTCTTTGAATTTATGATTCCCCCAGATAACATTAACGAGGTGAGTAGTCCTGTTCCATATCACATTATCTCTAATATCCAAGATTACAACTATTTGTTATTCATAGTAAAGATCATGCTCTGATAATAAAACCTCTGAGATAATTATATTTGAAGTATTAAGTATATAATTTCTTAGGATAGATATATGAAACATGTGGTGAACTTAATAGAGCTTTGGTGGATGAACCAAGTGTTAAGCTACCATCCCTACTCAGTCAATAATCTCAAAGGGGTCAACATACCTAAGGCTCAATTGTCCCTTTTTTCTGAATCTCATAAAATTATTCCATATATAAATTAATTGGAATACATTCTTACTAACTTTTATTTACAAATTTCACCAATGATTTTCTACATAACTTATCTATCAAATGTGAGTTGCCTTGATGTTCTCCTGAATAGCGATGACTTTCTTAATCATTTGCTCAGCTAGATTATGTCCCAATTGCTTTATTTCTACAGTTTTATTCTAAAACATTATATTTATACAATTACTTCCATATAGTTCATCATAAGGAACCATTTAAAAGATCTATTGAAGGCTATTTTTGTAAGAAAACTCAACTAAAAATAGTTTTTAATCTCAAACACATTTGAAATCAAAAGAAAAAGACCTAATCATATCATATAGGGTTTTATTCATTCTATCTGACTGAAAAATCAATCTGAGGATGATAAATAGTAATGAAAAATAAGTCTGAATCCAAATATATTTGAATACTTTTCTAGAACATTGAGGAAATCCTTTGATCTCAATCATATAAAATAAAATGTGGTAATCCATTCAACATTACCAAATCCCTAATGTATATTATAAAAATATGATCATGATATAAATTTTATTTAATATTAATCAATTTTACTAACATTAAAAGGAGTTCTACTACAATTGAAATAGAATTATGGAATTTATATGTTTTGGGGAGTCAAATGAAAAAACCAATGGTGATATATTCCCATCAAAATTTTTTATGGGTTATGGTTGTAAAATTACATAATACTACTGTCTCTCAGCCTTAAATTGTTGACATAACATGCACTGATATGCGTAATCTTCAATATATCTCTTTATGTTATCACAAAATAAATACTCTTTCAGATCATTATACTTCTATTTACTTCCTAGATTAATAGAGAATGATGAACTATGAGCTTCATCCAATAAAGTCTTCTATAAATATAATATGGATGTAATATATATATGGTTCTTAAACATTATCATTACAACATAATTATGGTTTCACCCAGGAACATTATCACTTTATTTTTCTGCTCTATATTTTCCTTCTGCACATCTTTAATATTTACATGGATAGACGGTTGAACACTCATTTGAGAAAGATAATATTTCTCCCCTTCCTTAAATATTCCATGGTCTATATTTTGAAAATAGAAATTTTGTATCTTTTATTATCCTAATCATAAATAAGATTGTGTGATCCTTTCAACTCAGAGCATCACCCACCTTTTTTGCTTTCCAATAGTGGTAATTTATTGAATATTCATAATCTTTAATCAACTCCAACCATCTTCTCTAGATCATATTCATCTCTTTATTGGTGGATATATACTTTAATTTTTTATGATCTGTAGATATTTCACAGCTTTATTTGTAAAGATAATTCCTCCATATCTTTAATTAAAAAAACACTACAGCTAACTACAAACCATGAGTTGGGTAATTTTACTCATGGACCATCAGTTATCATGAAGAATAAGCAATATCCATATAATTTTTCATGAACATAGACTGAAAACCCTCTTTAATACATCACTATAGATCACAAAACGTTTTCCACTATAGTTTATAGTAAAAATAGGTGTGTTCACTAACACTCCCTTTAGTTCCTTGAAATTTTCCTCACATTCATCTATCCAAAAGTATTTGGATCCCTTTCAAGTTAACTAGGTGTGTGGATTAGACCTCCGTGATAATGTCTATAAAAAGAATTCATAAAATCCATACAAAATAATAAAACTATGCATTTCGGTCATAGTGGTTGTCTGACCCAGTGTTCAATAACTTTTATCATTGAAAGGACCAAAGATATACCCATGCTTGAGATTATATGACCCAAAAATGAAACTTTTTATAACCAAAATTTACAAACTGTAAATTTTTCATACAGTTTCTCCTTAAATAGGATCTATAACACAATCCTTATGTGAACTTTACACTCTTCATTACTCTTAGAATATATAATAATTTATTCTATAAAGACTACCAAAAAATTATCAAGGTAATATATAAAAACCCTATTTATTTAATCTATACATAGTGTGGGGGAATTAGTGAGGCCTAGTGGCGTCACTATAAATTCATAGTGTCTATACCTCATATGGAATGTGTTCTTGGGTATTTCATCACCTTTGGCCCTCAATTGAAAGTATCTAGATAGATGACCAATATTGAAAAAATAATGATTTGCTCATAATTGATTAAACAAATCATCTATATAGGTTAAAGGATATTAATTCTTGATTGTGATATTTTCAAGTTCTTAATAATAATAGTAGAGTCACCTTGATTCGTCTTTATTCTTAAAAAATTAATAGTTTCACTCTATAGTGACACACCTGTCCATATTAATCCATTATAAATATTCTCCAAGAGTTGATTCTTCAATTATTACAACTCAATCAGGTCTATTCTATATGGAGTCTTTGAAATAGTTGTAACACTATATATGAGTTCAATTAAAGTCTAAACATTATTATTTGGAGGAAGACTAGATAAATATTGTAGAAAAAAATAAAAAACAATTATAAAATAGGCATATATTTTATTTTTTAATTTCTTCCCAACTAAATTCGTTAAAAAAATCCTTTAAAATAGGAATCAATACCCTTATAATAGATTAAATTTCCATTGGAAGACCACATTTATCATTACACCAACAGATGGTCATAGTTTAGTTTAAAATATTAAATATGAATTCCCTTACTTAAAAATTGATGTGGGATTTAGGAAAAGAAATAACATATATTCCTGAGATAACATCAAATTCAAATAGAGTGAGAATAACTTTATTTCTAGGAAGCATATTCCCATAAAATTCAATCAAGGAATAATCATATACTTGAGACATGATCATCATACCATTAATTGTTTTTTCCATTAATTCAAAATCTAATCATTTTGGTGGTATTCCCATACCATTATAAAATTATTCAAATATAAAAGAGTTGGTAGATCTATAATGAAATAAGATATTACCAATGCTAGAGTGCATGGTCAGTAAACCTTTCACCACTTCCTTATTTTACTCCACTTCAGTAATAGTCATCTCATGATATTTCCTTGTGTCTCTAGTAGTAAGAGGTTACTAACATAGGTTATCATCTTTATACTTTGGATTTGATAAATGGTTAGCATAATTATCATACTCCTTGTATTTGAAACACTAGAGTGTGGGTGGTTCGTTTTATGGTACTTTCTCTCCATCATTAACTAATATCTTCTACCCATCCATTTGGAATTTGATGTCCTAAATACCTTCCTTTCCACACTTATAACATTTACTAGTCTCTTTAAGAGAATTTCCTCAATGTTTCCTTCCACACTTCCAACATAATGGAAGGATCAACTTCCTCTCTCTATATTTTTTATTATTATAATTTCCTTTGAATTCTATATTTATTTTTTTATCAAGAACATGATATTGATGGGTAACTCTAATATCTATTTTCACCTTGATAACACATTGAATTATTGATTCCTAGCTACTAAATTCCATAATGACTAACACCCTTCGAAGACATGGTTTTAAGTCACTAAGGAATCAATCAACCTCACTTTTAGGTTTGATGATAATACTAGAAGCATAACTTTCATGTCATGTAAAATTTTCCTCACATATACTAATGGATTCATCATCCTTTTATATTATCATAAGGAATTCCTTCCCCATTTTCAGATGAATAATATTAGTAAAGTTATTATTAAAAAAATAAGCTCCTAATCTCATCCCAATCCATAAAATCAATTTCCTCACATTACCTCATGATCTTGATAAGAGTCCACCATTAATATGATTATCCTCCCAATTGATAGACAACCGAAATAAATGATTCATGTTATGAACATCAGATAATGGATAATATATTTTCAGTGTTACTAATCCATTTCTTAGCAACTAGTGGATCAAGATGCCCAGTAAAATAGGGTGGATGTTTCCACATGAAGGATTAAACATAACGTTGTTATGTCCTTTTCTTGTTTGGAATCTCAGCCTGATACATGTGTTGAGAATATTGTGTTAGAATATTAATTTTATTTTTTATTCCATCTCCTATAAAATTTGGTTGTTCAAGAGGTTGATAACTGAATTTTCCATCACATTCAATGATAACTTGGTTCTTTTAGGTTTCATTAATTAGTTAAAACCAAAAAGCATAGTGTAAGTTGCAATAATCATAGTAAGAAAACATATAATTATGGAGACGAATTTATAGGATGTCTAAATCATGACACAATATTTTTAATATATGAAAACTTAGGTTTAACCTAGTCTATTTTTTATCACCATCTATTATAATTCTTTATAATGGTTCATAAGTAAAATGTGATTTAACCCCAAAAAAAATCCACCAGGAGTGTCATACTAGGTGGACATATTTTCAAAATAAAATTTTACACGTTTATAAATTTTATTTGATAAAATAAAAATAATTTTTGAATTCAATATATCAAAATTATCTTAGGGTGAATTTTTGGTATTTTATAAATAAGATTCATTTTTGATGAAAAGTTAAAAATACTTCATTTTAATTGAAAATGGAATTTTCATCTAAATAATTTATAATGTAAAATTATATTTTTAATTGGTTTTAAAGTATAATTAGTTTAATTTTACATCAAAAAAATCCAATTTATGTATTTTCAATCAATTTCACAATGAAATTGGATATAAAAACATTTCGTACTTTAGAACTTTTGAAATTTAATTACTTGTTTTCCCATTATGTCTACGGGATTAATTTTAAATAAAATTTTTACAATTATTTTAATTGAATTTGGTAAAATTTATTACATATTTATAATCATAAGGACTTAACTTCTTTGGTCATTTTTTTTATTCATAAAAAATTTACTGTGGTAAAAAAAAATTTATTGTGTTATAGGTAAAATAATGAACGGGTTAAATTTTAAAGGTAAAAGCTTGAAATACTTAAAAACTAAAAAATTAATGGGTTTTTGAGTTATTTTATAAACCTAATAAATTTTTAAAACATTAATTAGCATCCAATTTCTTGGAAATTAATTCCACCTCAATTTGGTTGGCTTTAATTATAAAAAATCATTATTCGATCTCTTAAAACCACCCTTCCTCAAGTATAAATACCTCCAATTTCTTCTCACAGTCATGAAACTCATAAAATATATACAAAAACATATATTAATCCTTATACCAATTCCTAATTTTTTCTATTCCCACCCAAAGACCTTTTCCATGGAGTTTAAGGGATCCTTTAAGGAGGTGATATTCAACATGTAATTTTCTTTAAGCTGATTATTTTCTTTTCTTCTACTAAATTCTCTTCAACTTCTTCATCCATTAATACATGATAGATCCAGAATAATTTACATACTAGAATATTTTGTTTATAATGTAATATATTATATCCATCCCTTTTATTACCTCCTCTTATTTAAATAAATGAAAACATTATCCAAATTATGTCGGTTAATCGCCTCTATGAATAATGACTTTGTTCATTTTTCATTACCACATTCATGGATAGTAATAATGTATTATTATGGTTAAATAACATTTTCAAAGTTATATTATAACCTATTTAATGTTCTGGAATGATAAAATAAAAATAAAAAAAATAAAAAATACTATTTTGTGATGTTTGGAAAAAATCGCCCATATAAACTAATCATTTATCATTAAATTTTTATCCAATGAATCATCCCCATACATGAAATAAAAATGACATATGGGAAAATTTATACTTATGAATGTTCATTAACACTATTTAATTCCAATTCTAGAGTTTTTATCCTTTTTTACAAGAAAATCAATAATTTTACACAAATGAACTCATTATGAAACCATGAAATAAATGCACTTTAAACAATGAAAATAATGCAATATTATTAATGAATAGGTAATAATATGTTATAAAAGTATCATATAAGGTATTATAAATATGAATATAGTTATTTGTTGAATTAATAAAATTCTCTAAACCATTATAAATGAGGTAAAACAATTTTACACTAAAGGGAAGCTTGAGGTCAGGGTTTCTTATCTCACTTTTACTTCTGTGAGATATATGCCTTATTCACCCCTAATTTATTTTGTGTGGTGTATATACTAACAATTGATATATAATATCATGAGTCTAAATATATTCATGGTATTAAATGTTTCATTTTATAATTATTACTTTTATGGGGATACGATTCAACTAATTGAAAAAGAAAGGGATTTCTTAACTCAATTTTCATTCAATAGGTTAAACTTCTTCTTCATTGATTTTTTCATGCTAATATTATGTGTGAAATGAATTTTTATTACCTTATATTTTATTTCAATTTTTATTCTATGTATTTACAATAGATAAACATAATCTATTAATTTTATCAATTCTCACTTTATTGATATGATATTTTTAAGAGACTTATGTTTAAGAAAATCATTATAATGTTTTCCTCCCCAATACCCTCCTAAATACCATTATTTATAAAGTTTTACTTAAAATTATATTTTCTCCATGTATATGTTCTCTATAATTATTTCCAATTTTTTTACTATTATAATATGGTTGTTTGAATTCTTTTTACTCAATTTAAATTTTTTTACAAAATCTTTTGAAACATATTTTTTTCATTTTCTAAACAATGTTCTTTGAGACATTTCTAACAAAAATACAGAAGGAATATTTTTTAACATATATAGAATGAGTGGGTTTTCCCACTATCATAATACCTTAATAATTTATATATTTATTTAAAATTTTACATAGTTATTTTCAAAGAAAAGGTATTATTTTATAAATTTTCAACATTTTAATCGTAAGGTATTTTCAAAGTGAAAGGGGTACCTTCCTTGAGAATTTTTCAATGACCTAATTTAAATTATTTCTATATATGTCCACATGCTTTAATGAATCTTATTTTTCATTGAGTATGATCTCTTATGACACCATATAATATATTTTCTTAAATGGTTATTGATTATTTTGACTGCGGATGTACTTTTTTTATACCATTCCCCATATTACTCTAGATGGTTTGTGATTATGTTTACTTAATCGGGAAATCTTTTTATGTTTTTCATTATTTTTTCAATACAAATATATATGTTGATTATTCTTTACTCCTTTCATATGAGGAATGTGTTGGACTTAGTAAGTAATAGGCAGGGCCCACTGTAACCCCTCAATGAATCGTGAGTCTCATGAGATAAACAATATTGGGTTTTAGCCAATAACTTACCCATTTATTAGATTCTTAGAACAAATACTTGATGTTATTAGATTCTTATAACTAAACCTTGATAGTAAGTTTTATATTTCCATAATTATTAATTCCTTGATTATGAGATGAGTTATTAATTTTCATGCGATAATTTGATTAGTAGAATATTCATGGTGAAGTTCTCTAGATCATGTTATTATTTATATAACATTATTTGATAATATTTTATTCCAACCATATTATACTCAATTTATTTATTAAATAACATGTTTCCTGTTAATTACCTTTCCATAATTTTTATTATTTAGCTTCCACTATATACATACCCTTAATTAGAATATAAGATCACCTCTTTATTATGTAATATTTTTTTCCTAGGATTCTATGAATATTATTATGATTGATATGTAGAGATAAGATAGAGGAATAATGGTGTACTCAAAGGAATTTCTATATTTTATTATATGTTTTCAAATATAATGTAATATTCAAGTGTGTATCTTGTTTTACAAAACTAAAAAACTATTTGGTACTTTGGGATGTGATCCCTTGTATCTTAAGCCAATGTAATAAAGTAAGGAACTGTGTTTGGAATACTGGAGTCTTGGCCTTTACAATTGTTATTAGAGAATGTTTTACAGAAACCTTGGGAACTACATTTTGGAAATCAGGGATTATAAAATATAACACTATGATTGAAATTATGGATAAGTCTATGTATATGATATTATTCTATAAATTTGGTAATAATAATGTATAACCTATGTTAAACCTGAGGATTCATAGATTCAGAAAGTGTGATGTTTTAGACATCCTATAATGATTCTTCATTACAATGTGATTTATCACTATGATTAGTGTTTCTCATACTGTTCTGTAAGTTTTAGTAAATGGATAGAACTAGATGAAATTAGATTAATGATTAATGTGATATAAAATGTTTTGATGAGAAAATGAGTGGGATAATGACTAGAATGAATAATATTGTGATTATGTTTAACCTGTTATAATGATATATGATTAAAAACATACACCTTAACCAATTATTAGATTCAACAAATAAGATATGGTTAATGTTTTCTGAGAGCTCGGGTGGTGGAAACCATAAAGGAAAGATGATTAAATATGATAGTAACACCAAAGTGGATGTATTAAGAGGAATTTGTAGATGTTTTTTCTGTAGAAAAGATGGATATGAAGCCAAAACAATTGAGGAAAAATGAAATGTTTTAAATAATGGGTTTCTTAAGGTATTATTGATGGTTAAATGTTTTAAATATAAGAATTATTAAGACATATTTTATAAGAAGAAAACTCATCATCAAGGTTATATAATTAATGGTTATATTGATGGTGATGATGAAGAGACTACAAATGAAAAATTAAAGGAATGAGGTATTAAGAAATAAGATGATTAAGTGTAGTTAATTATTTAATAATGAAGTAGAATGATTTTAGTTCTTATGTATTTGGATTCAAGAATTATTTTATCAATTATTCTCAATTTATAATAATCATGAGCCATATAATGATTATACTATTTTACTTATTCTTCAAGGATTTGGAAGCATTTGAGGAATAATACTAATAACCAAGAGAATTGATTCTATTGCAACTTGATCTTTTGTAAAACACATGATTGAGGGGGGATAACCATTAATATATTCTTGATGTTGATATAATAATGAAAAATATATTTTTATGGGATATTATTAGTGACTATGAAAGTGGTTAGTGATTTGGTGGCTTATGTCATCTTTAAGAGGTTACTAAAAGTTTGGATTTAATAAATATACCTAGGATTATATTATTTGAAGCATGAATGATTTCATTATGGTTTCAAGGCTATAAAGGTATTCATATATTTTTTATGTGGAAATAAGTTCTACATTATGTTTTTTGTGGAATCTAATGTTAATTTGATTTAAAAAATATAGTAACTATCCTTCTAAAGTTTTGAACATTGAATTTGGAAAGATGTATTTGGAATAATTATTAAGGTAAATAATTATGGAATGGATTAAGTTGAACATTTTATATTATTTTTTTACATTAAAGTATAATTTATCATATTTTATAACATGTGACAACCATTTTCGTTTTGAGGATGAAGGAATTAAGTGTGGAAATTATTATGTTAAAATTATTTCGGGTATGAAAAATCATCTTGGAGATCCATTTCCTAGTGTAAGGAATGAAGTGAAAATAGATCAAATCACAACCAAATGATGAAATTATTCTTATGACATGGAAATAAATCAATTATGATTATTTTCTTAATTGATTATATATATATTAAATGAATCCTCAAATTTAGAAAAATTATTTTGGAATAACAAATGTTTTCTATTTACTTTTATTACCATGAAATCAATCTTTTTTTTAACTAATCACAAGATTTACTGTTTTGTGATGGTTAACTTTACAATGATAATGTTTTATATAACTCTACATCATAAATTTTTAGTTATATTTCTCTTCAATGTATATGTTTTTTATTTTCATTAATAATTTTCTATTCAAAATCCTAGTTTTTTTGTGACCTTCGCATTTTCCTTTCCCTCTTTTTTAGAGGAAGTATTATTAACCCTATATACGATGTGGGTTTCCCATGAAGGAATTTCCAAATATCAATATTTAATTTTTAACTGAAATTTTTTATTGTGAGTGTGTAGTTTATTGTAATATGGTAAAATTTAAGACCCCAAGATTTTACAATATATCCCTTTTTAAATTTAATCACTTTGATAGCTTACTTTACATAGAACATCAATCTTAAGAAAATGATCAAATATTATTATTTAATAATGGTAATTATCACCTAGTAATTATAATGGAGGGAATGAATGCGATTAAAAAAATTATAAAAATATATTTTACACATGTTTATAAAATGAATTCATTGGTTACCAATTAATTAAAAATAAAAATAAAAATAAAAACAAATTGAACCTAAAGTATCTGTTTTGTATAAAAAACCTATTTTTATACTCACAATAGACTTTTATCATAATAAATTATATTAATCAATACTATTTAAAGATACTAATGAAATTTATATGTTATATATTCAATAAAAAAAATTAAATTCATCAAATAATTTTGATATGATTTAGTTAAGAATAAATCCAATTGTAAGAATAAAAAGCTCTATTTTTCTAAAAGGAAATTTTGTCTCCTTTTAATGGTGCACCTATTTTAAAACTAAATTTTGACACTTTTACAAATTCTATTTTAAAACATAAATATCTTTTTTTAAATTAGAATTTAAAAATTATCCTAGAGTTAATTTTTGGTATTTTTCTGATAAGTTTCATTTTTTGATGAAAAGTGAAAATGCATCATTATAAATGAAAACTGGATTTCCATATAAATAATTTATTATGTTGAATTATATTTAAATTTTTTTTAAATAATTATTATTTCAATAATATAAAAATAAATAAAATTTATTTCATTGGAATCAATTTCACATTTAAATTGGATATAAAAACATTTCAAACTTTTGAACGTTTTCACTTTAAAAACCTACATTGCCATTACCTTTACAGGGTTAATTTTAAATCTAATTTTTACAATAATGTGAATTGAATTTGGTAAAATGGATTTATTATTTGGAATCATAAGTTTCAAATTATTATTTATGGTCATTTTCATTTCTATTCATACTAAAATTTCTATGGTGAAAAAAAAAGATTTACCACAGTATAGGTGAAATAATGAAATGGGTTAAAGATAATAGGTAAAATATTAAAATACATAAAAAATAAAACATTTAATGTATTTTTGAGGTATTTATTGACCCTAAAAATCATTTAAAACATTAAATATCATCCAAATTCATGTAAATTAATGTCACCTCAGTGTGTTTGGATTTAATTATAAAATAATCATTATTTAACCACAAAAGCCAACCCTCCTCAAGAGTAAATACCACCCCTCACAACACCGTTTCGTCTAAAAACATTGAAGCTCCTAAAATCACTAAAAAACCCTCTAATACTAACTATACCCATTTCCAAGTGCTTTTGGTGCCACTAAAATACCTTTTCCAAGGTCTTTAATGGATCCTTCAAGGATGTGATATTTAAGACATAATTCTCTCAAATCACCTCTCTTATTTTCATTTCTTCTGCTACTTTCTCTTCACCTAGTTCATCCATCGGGGAATGATAACTATAGAATTATGTAAATACTAGAATTTTATGTTTCTAATGTAATATTTTATATAAATCTCTTATATTACCTCATCTTATTCAAAGAAACAAAACCATTGTCCAAATTAAGCTTGTTAATCACCTCTTTGAAAAAATGATTTTGTTCATTTTCCATTACCGCCTTCATGGATGTTAATAAAAGTATTATTATGATTAAATAACATTTTAATATTTATATTATAACCTATTTTATTTTTTTAACTAAAAAATAAACATAATATTAAATAAATCAAAACTACTTCGTGATGTTAAAAAAATATCCAAAATAAACTAAATATTTATCATTAAAATTTTAGAAAATGGATTATCCTCATATAAGAAATAAAAATGATATATGGGATTATTTATACTTATGAAATTGAATTAAAACTATTTCATTCCAATTTTTTATTTTTAATCTCATTTTTCAAGAACATCCATAATTTTACACAAATAAACCAATCATGAAACCATGAAACAAACACACCTAAAACAATGAAAAATAATGAATGGGTGATAATATGTTTTAAAAGGATAATATAAGATATTATAAATATTAATATAGTTCTATAATGAATTAATAACATTATTTAAACCATTATACAAAAGATTAGAGAATGTTACACTAAAGGGAAGCCTAAGGTAAGGGTGTCTTATCTCACATTTACTTTTGTGAGATATATTCCTTATTCACCACTTATTTATTTTGTGTGGTGTATATACCTACATTTAATATATCATATCATGAATATAAATATATTTTTGGTATTAAATGATTCATTTTATAATTATTACTTTTATGGGGATATGATTTGACTTATTACAAGTAATAAGTGATTTCTTAACTCAATTTCCATTCATTAGGTCAAACTTATACTACATTGATTTTTTCATGAAAAGATTATGTGTGAAATTAAATTTTTTAACCTTCTGTAATATTTCCACTTGATTTATTTGGATTTATAGGAGGTATACATTATATATTAATTTGATTAATGCTCACTTCAATAATATGATATTTTTAATAGACTTCCTTTAGAAAAATTGTCTTTATAATGTTTTCTTTAAAAGTAATTTCCTTCTATTTACATGTTTTATATAATTGTTTTAAAAAAAGTAATATTATTCTATGTTTGTTTAAATTTTTTTACTCATTTTTTAATGTTTTTAAAATTTTTTTTGAATTTATATTTTATATTCTCTAAATAAGGATTTTTGAGACTTTTTTGACAAAAATACAGAAGGATGATTTTTTTAACTTATATGATGTGAGTGAATTTTACTTCTATCATAAATTTAAATATTCAAATAAAAGATTACATGGTGATTTTTAAATAAATTTTTTCCTTTTATAAATGTGCATCATTTTAAAAATAAGCGATTTTCAATGTGAAAAAGTGTATTTTTCTCCTAGATTGTTAATAAACTCATTTAAAGTATTTTAATCTTGGGAACATCATTTGATTAATATTATATTTCATTGAGGTTGATATCTTAAGATATTATCTTTTATATATTATTAAATTATTATTGCTTATTTTGATTGGGGATGTACTATTTTGATATCATTCACCACAATACTCTAGATAGTTTCTAATTATTTATACTTAATGGGGAAAGATATTTCCATATTGTATGCTGGTTTAAATAAAAAATATATATTCATTATTTTTCACCTCCTTCATATGAGGAATGTATTGAACTTAGTAAGTGATTGGGTGGTCCATTATAGTCCCTCGATGCATCAGTAGGTCTCATGATACATTCTAGAATTTTTTTTGGTCAAGGCCTTACCCTTTTATTAGATTCATGGAATGAAGACTTGATGATATTAGATTCCTGGAATAAAGTATGAAGCTTATGTTTTAGATTCCCATCATTTTGAATTCCATGATTAAGAGATTAGTTATTGATTTTATATTTATAATTTGATTATTATAATAACAATGGTGATGTTTTCTATCTCTTGTGATTATTTATATGGAATAATTTTATAGTCTTTTATTGTTGACATATTATGCTCAAGTTATTTATTAAATGGAATTTTTTTCCAGTTATTTACCATTCCATAATTTTTATTACATAGATTCCAATATATAAATACCCTTATTTATCATATAAGATCACCCATTTCTTATGTTTTATTTTTCCCCAAGTTACCAAGAAACTTATTATGATTGATACTTAGGGATAAGATAGGGTAATAATGGTGTTATCAAATTAATTTCTATGTTTTATTCTACATTTTCAAATGTAATATAAGATCCAAGTATGTATTTATTTTTCTAAAACTAATTTACTGTTAAGTCCTTTGTGATATGATTCCTTGTATATTATTCTAATTTAATAAATTAAGGTATAGACTATGGGATATTAAAGTCTAGGGCTTTACACATTTCATATATAAATATTACATCTTATTATATGAATATTCAATACATAACAAAACTATTGATGCTAAAATCATATAGGTTTACTGTATTTGGAAACTTGGATACATAAAACATTTTCTCATGAGATACCTACATCATATCCCAAGAATTTATTTCTAAGTAGTGTCCTTATTAAACATATCATACTTTAAACCTTCCTTCTTATCCTAGGTAAATGAAACATAAGAAAGGGTGAGCTCAAATGCTCAGTAAGGGTAAAAAAGGGAGATTTCAATGATCACTTAAGCATATAAGGAGCCTAAGGGTATGAGAACATGATTTTAATATTTGAGAACCATAATAAACAAATTTTAGATCATAATATTGATTCATGTAATAATATATGATAGTTCATAAGAAAATAATCCTAAAATAATCAAATAACATTATCCATGAGAGCAAAACATTAGAATACTACATATGTTTTTAGCATACACATAAGAATAGTAAATAATTTACATACTAACGGGTCATTTTCAATACTATAATAGTGATCAGGATCACTCTCCATTATATCATATCCTTAGTCAAGGTTTACTCCCAATAATATCAAATTGCACATAGTCCCTTACTAAATCAAGTTCACTCCACATTTTTGTCCTTATTATCTCATAATATATCTATATTTACCCAATTCATGGAATAATATATAATTCCAATAAAATACATAATATAATCATAATACATTCATATTTATTCCATAGTATCATAAATAATAATCATATATTGTAACTTGTGAAAAATGGATGAGTTTCATAAACATTTTAACAATTCATCGCAATATAACCCATAAAAAATAAATGAGTTTCATAAACATATAATTATCATAATCATAAAAAATATAGGAAAATAATAAGTATTTTATAATTGGATCATATCCTTGTTAAATAATAAGTAACATCAAAGGATCTAATTATAAATTAAAATTCTTTTAAAAGATAACTTGGAATATTTCTTGAGGAAAACACTATTTTCAATTTGAAATCACTTATTTAAAATCTAGAAGTTTCCCAAATATTAATTAAAATATTTTATTTGAAAATAAACTTGGAAAAAGGTAAAGTATTATTTAAATCATTTAGTATTAATGATGGTGTGAAATTGTATTCATGTCTTGTATGTTAAAAAAAATATTCCTTTAACATTTTCAATAAAAATTCAAAAGTACCTTATTCAAAAAATAAAATGAATTTTTTTTAACCCATTTTGTAAAAATTAAATTGTGGGAAAAATTAATTTCAAAAATCATATAATAATTTAAACAACATTATTTAAAAAAATTATAAAACATTCATATGGAAAAAAAATAGTTTTTGACCGAAGATTGAAATAAAGACAAAATTCTTTAAAAACATTATTTCAGTCTCTTGAGTTATTAAATAGATAAAAATGAAAATAAACATTTAATATCTAGAAAAACTATCGTAGAAGAAAATTAATGGTATCCTTGATATATGGTTCATAAAGTTTTATCATTGGAAATGTAATCATAAACAGACTAGAAAAACAATGAGATTGTAACATAAATATCTTAACACAAGTTCAACATGCTTCTAAAAAAATCTAAAAATCTATATAATAAATTTAATTTATTTTGATTCTAGATTGGACTAATATTAATACTTATAATATCATATATGATCCACTTATAATTTTAAAATACTGATTTATTAATAAATCCTTATTAAAATTATAATTTTTGGTTGTTAATTGTTTCGTTTGTTCTTGCGAGTTTCAGTTCGGCAATTCTGGTCCATAACATTTGATCATGGTTCTATAATATCCAGAATTTTAATAATGATATAAATATAATATATATTAATTTTATATATATACTCATACATAAAATTTAGAGATATAAAAATGAATTACATAATTCATGGAGATGATACGTAGTACGTACGCAGGAATGTAGTTTTCACATCACTTTTTATCCTACATCTAAACCTGAAATGATAAATGAATCACATTGCTTCATGGAGGTGGTAATTCACACATTTGAACAAGCGATGTTATTTTTTTCCAATGGATTGGAAGTTAAGAAGAGAGATACGATATTATATTTGAATAACAATAATTATTTCATAAATATAATGTATAAACATTAAACCCATAATAATACCTATCCATGAAATATGGTGATGGAAAAAGATTTGTATCACTACATGGAGGTGGTTGTCTACACGTACATACGAGCAATACATTCACTTCCCATTTGATATAAAATTGGGTGAATAATGGTGGTTAAATAATCATAACAACATTTTAGTATATTTATTATACAAAATTTATTATTTTTTGATGAATACCATAAATTTAGATGATGTATAATAATAAATATTTTTAAAGAGGTTAATTATAATGATTAGCTCTCCATGAGTTGGTCTCCTTTAGATCATTTCTTAAGGATCATTAGATTAGTATTTTAAGAATAAAAGAACATATAATTTGTGTATAGAGAAGTTTGAAATATAATTTTGCAAGTTTTTTTATATGAATGGCTCGAAGTGGTGTAAATAACTGAAACGATGGGTGTCCTTTTGTAAGTGGGGGAGAAGATACACTTGAAATCTATTAAAAGATTAAAAATATAATAATGTCATATTCAATCCAAATGATTCAAAATAGATAGATATTAGAATATGTTATAGGACTAGGTTTAAATATTTCCATATAATATGATTTAGAAAATTCTAATTTGAAATATTACCCTTATCTATTGGTTTAATCTCCCCTGGTAAACTCATTTTCACCTTAACCATGGCCACAAATTATTACTGTTTTAATTGTTAATTATGATCAAAAATTAATTTAAACATATTACCATATATTAATTATTATGATTTAAAATATTTTATACATTTTATCAAATTCAATTAACATATGTTGTATAATTTAATTTATAATTAAACCCACAAAATGTGACGAAAAAAAGTTTTATAGGATAAAACGTTTCTAAGTATAAAATGTTTTAATCCCAAAATCCAATATATAATTAATTAAAATGAGATAAATTCGATTATTAGTAATATATATGAACTAGGTTTACTTTAAAAATCATTTTAAATCGACATTAATTTTTGTAAATTCTTTTAAAGGAAATATATTTCTCAATAAAAATAAATATTTTTCAATATTCATCAAAAAATCAATCTTTTCAGAAAATTATTTAAAATTAACTCTAAAATAATTTTGACCTACTGATTTTAAAAATTAACTTAATTTTATAAAATAAAGTTTCTAAAAGTTATTGAAATTAATTATATTATTTTCTCATAAGAATAAATAAAAAAAATTGAAGAAAAAAATATATTTTTAAAGCATATAAAGACTTTAATAAAAACTAAGTACTTATTTATAAATATATTTAATTTATCTAAAAACATTTTACATAATATTAAAAATGTGGCTATTCCTATTCATTTTGATAATTTAATGGATATTTTATAATATTATACTATATTATGGTTCATTTAGACTTGGGTTTTCATGTATCATAAACTTTTGAATAAATTAAATTTATTTGAAGTGAAAATAATCAAAAAATCTTGGGTTTTTAAAAACTAATCAAAAAATAATTCTTGAGGGGGAACTAATAGGTTCTTGATGATTCAAAAGTCTGGAAATAAGGTTAAATAACTCAGCATTTCCAACAACCATATCACCAATTGAATCAAAGATAAGGATCCTCACATCGTTGGTTACTCATGATAAGAGTTTTATTGGTTTCTATAGTCTTGGGTTATTTCTTGATGAGGGGTTTAAAATTTTATAAGGGTATTTACATGGTAATAATTATTTCCTCCATCCTTTGTATTTGTTTCCTTTCTTTTTCCCTCCCCTCCCTCTCTCTTTCTCTTGTCTCTTATTTTGACCTAATAAAATTGTTCTAAATTTTTGGTAAATAAAGATGAGGAACTCACTACAATAGAACCCATGATAAAAAACACAACCCATTATTAGCACTGGATAAAATCACTGATAAAGGGTTCCCTTTATTAGTGAAAAAAACAACACTGATAAAGTTGACACGTATCCGTGCTAAAAAAAGAAATAATAAAGGCACCCCTTTATTGGTGATTTTTTTATCATTGATAAAAGGGAACTTTTATCATTATTTTTTAGCACTGATGAAGGTCATCCTCTTCTAATACTAAAAATAACTAAAAAAATGTATATTTCATTAAAAAATATCATTAAAAATATATATTAATATATAAATATACTAATATTGATAAAAATATAATATTTTTTGCTAAATATGATTTATATATGACTAAATATACA
Organism: Viscum album; assembly: GCA_963277665.1. NCBI lineage: Eukaryota > Viridiplantae > Streptophyta > Magnoliopsida > Santalales > Viscaceae > Viscum > Viscum album. The sequence goes on from OY728131.1 coordinate 2,067,836,795, forward strand.
TTTACACTTGATATATAAGATGTTTAATTAAAAATGGAATATAAAAATAATTATATATCATTAAAACTATTATTTCAAATAAAATTTTTTTATATTGATATATATATATATATATATATATAATTTTCTAAAATATTATTTACATAATATTAAATATTTATTCTAAATCCTATTTATTTGTCATATATTTAGTAAAAATTGATTTACAATTTAATTAAAAATTAATATTAATAGACATTTTATAACATTTTGTTTTGTCAATTTCATTTATTTTTAATTTTAAATATATATAAGAAAATAAATAAAAGTTTATTAATTTAAAAATTTTAATAAATATGTTACACTTAATATGTAATAAAATAATTTCCCACAAGCATATATGAAATTAATTTAATTTTAGAGACAAACATACATAAATAATAAATTATTGATATTATCATTTTATATTTTTATTTATTAATATTTAATATTTAATATATTATGTTCTTAATTATGAATTATTTTTGAGAGGATGGAGAGAGGATAGAACCTATGTCTAAATTATGGTTGGAGTTGGCCTACCTTCAATCCAACTATAATGGATTCGACTTCTAGTCTTATTAGTGATAATAATCATAATTTTGGGATCCTTGAGGATCATCGTTTCTTACTAATCTCAAACTCAAATGACCCAAATCCCTTAGAGAGGATTTTGGATTATAGGTTTCAACAAAAATCTAGAAATCATGTCTTTTAAGACTAGATGGTGGTCAATCCTCTGATTCCCAAGTTGTCTATGAATAGGGTTGATCTAAACACACTTGATGTGGATTTTCCAATAGTCCTTGACCCACTACGAAAGGTTCAATCTTATTTAGAGAATCTATTATTTGAAAGGCACTATTGTGATACCAATATTTCGTTGCACAGGACCAAGGAGAAAGATGATAAAGATTTTTGTTGAGTCTAAACATGGTATCATTTTAGACAGGCTTAAAGAATATAATCATTCTCTTATTTCGTATCTCGCTTTATAAGAAAATGAGTAAAAATAGAGTCCTCTTGATATTTGAAAGTTCTTATTAGTTCTTTTGTGATTTTATAATTATTGTCTTACCACATTAGGGTGATGATATTTTCATATTGTCTTCCCCTATGTGGATATGAAATAAAAATCCTAGCGGCTTGGATTTATTAATTTGAAACTTGGATTCCTTAAAATCTAGGATTGGATATATACTGAAATAAATTAAATATAAATAACTCAGTCACACAAATATAGATATGTATAATGAATTTATTTGGTTCTTTTTCCACCTTCAAATCCAATGGGAAATTGCATCCGTGGTTGGGGTTGTAACACCCTGAAATTCTAAAGTACAATTTTGTTTTTGATAGAGTGTATGACACAAATCACCAAGCATGTAAGGTAATATAATATCTCGAGACTATACTATATATTTACAATTTTAAGTGAATTAAATAAATGATACGTCTTTTATTGCATGAAACACTGAGTTATCTTACATCGCACACAAGAGAGACATTCCTTGATAGCTTAAGTTACATGCAAGACCCAGTTTCACCAAATAACAATGTAATATTGAAATTTTATAATATAATATAATATAATATAAACTAGATGTTATATTAGTGGTTATGAATATTATTAACTAACTTATGAAAATATACAGTTTGTGTAAATATAAAATTAATTCTTTTCTTACCAATTAATGAGTAACAAAAAAATAACTAATTGGATATAAAAAAGAAATATTATTATTTTTATGCTTCTAAAGGTTTTTTTCTTAATAAACATAATTAATTACTATTAAATAATAATTTTGTTAAAATATAAATGTAATATATTCAATAAAATATTTTTTGTATTCATCCATTAGGTTTGATAGGCATTAGATATAAAGAAACTCAATTTCACACATAAAACCCTATATTTTAAAAAGGGAATATTACCACCTTTTAATGGATAACCCATTTTCAATATACATTTTGACACTTGAATTGATTTAATATGTCAAAATTAACTTCATATTTTAAATAGAAACATAAAAATTAGTTTAGTGTGAATTTTTTATATTTTTGAAAAACATGTAATTTTTAATTAGTATTTAAAAATACTGAATTTTAGTTTAAAACTGCTTTGTCATAAAATTTATTTATAATGTTAAATTATATATTTAAATGGTTTTAAAGTTTAATTATATAATTTATTATAAATTAATACAATTTATTTCATTGGAAGAAATTTCACTTTGAAATTTATGTAAAAGCTTATCAATTTTCTGATTGTTTATACTTTACAAACCCACATTGTCACCTCACCTGCTGGATGAATTTTAAATTAATTTCTCTTACTTATGTCATTAGAATTTTGAAAAATTGATTCTATATTTTTAATAATACTAATTTATAACAAATACTCTGAATAGAATTATTTTTTAACAAAAATATTATTAAATATAATTAAGATTAATGACAACAAGTAATGTTAAATTACGCTTAATAAGGGACCAGACCTTAACCTTAAGACCCAAAACAACCTATAAATTTTTCAAAGAGATATTTTCCAGAAATATATCGACCCATAATCCCTTTTATAGAAATATTACCATTATTTGATCCAATTTAAACATGAAAACATGCATGGAATTCCTTTTTCAAAATAGTACAAGAGTGTCACTCCTCCTCCACTATAAAAAGGCCTACTATTCTCCCACTTCCTCAGAAATCTCATGCCACTTTGGATTGAAAAATATCTTCCAAAATAGATCCTCAACAAACCTCACCTCATCTTAGAATCCTCCCCTTGGGAATAAATCAATCCAAGGAAGTATTTGATTCAAACCAAAAAGAGTTACATGAATAAGAGGTAACAAACTTCTTCATGGTATCTAGTTTTATTTCAATTATAAAATCCCTAAAATGTTATTATTTCATGATTATATAACAAAAAAAGTATCCTAAATCTACTAGGATGCTTTTATGATAATTTTAAACATAAAATCACACACACATCCATTTAATGGGTAACAAACATATTGTTTCTGTGTACGGAAAACTACCACCTCACAAAATGATGATTATTCATTTTTTCTTTACCAACATTCATGGTTGTCCATTATTATGGAAACTATATTTATATATGTAATATTATATCTTTACGATATCTTTACACTTTTTTAATTTTTTTATAACACATATCCTTATGGACTCCATTTTTTGGTAATACGATAACATTGTTTGAGGAAGTGTGGAATACCGACCCCTCAAAGAGAAGTGATTTGTTCACATGATACATTAAATGTATATAGAATGGTTTAAATTAAAATTATTTGACATAGAAAAAATCTATATTTTATTAAATAAATAATTATATTTCTTGAAATATAATATATATCATTTATCTTGTTACACTTTAAAATAGATAACATCGTTCGTAGATGTCTGTACTACCGCCTCCTGGACATGGTGTGATTCATTTTAAATGAAAAGAATAATATATACGTATATATGATTAAATAACCTATTTGTTAGGATATAATGACCATTATGGAGAGATATAATGCTACTTCACTTCTTTCCATAAAGATCATTGAAAAATGAGAACATTACTTATGTGTAAGTACGGCCTACTATCTCCATGATTGTAATGCTGAATCATTTTTTCATAACCATATTTAATTTTTGTATAATTTATGCATAAATATGATAATAAGGTCATGATTATTATTCTCAAGATGTTATATAATGACACATTTGACATTATTTGACCTACAAAATATGTTTTTTACACATAAATCGAATTTGGTCAAAAAAACCGATGTAAACATAATTTTTTAAGTAGTTGTATTCAAAATTGAAATAAAAGTTATTAAAAACATGAAAAATGTTCTCTAGAAAGTAGATAATTTACATAATTTTATTATAAGGTAAGTTAATGTACAGTCACCCAAAATGAAATGCAAGTTTATGGATTTTGCCTCAATTTACATTCCATTGAGACTTACTTGTTGTTATGAACCTAGTTTCATTTATAAGATGTATATACTATAATTTTATATGATATATCATGAATATAATTACTCTTATGATATTATAACTTTCATTTAATTTTATTCTTTCATGAGGCTTATGATTTAAAATTTTTCAAAGTGGTATGGGACACATTGGAATGTTTAAAGATTATTTTCATCAAGGATAATTTTACTATTCATTTCCATTTGAGGAAATTATACGACTATTGTTAAATAAACCTTTTATTTTCCTCTCCTATGGTTAATCATGACATTTTTCAAGTATTAATACCATTTTTCCTCTCTTTGGTACTCATGGTGTAACAACCCAGGTATTTATAGAATAATACTTTTTCATTTCTATTAATATTTATGAATAAGATATTATTTTTACAATAAAGTGGGTGCTTTTTCTAATAGCATACTCAACTTTCACCAATGGGTTTCTTTAAAATCTTACGTTACACAAAAATTTGATTTATACCGAAAAATAATATAATATTATTATTATTTTAAATAATAGTTAATGACTAGTTGTTGTATTGGTAGGATTAAATAGAACTAACTAAAATATGAATATACATGTTTGTTAAATTTATTTTCATTTATATGATAAATTTTAGAGGTATAAAATAAGGATGAATATGATTTTAAGCATGAAATACTCTAATATATTTAAAAGGCCATTTTACCACCTTTTTATGAAGAACCCTTTTTAAATCTAGTTTTTTCACTTTTATATATTTTATTTGATGAAATAAACTTTTATTTAGAATATGGACATCAAAATTTACTTTGGGTAAATTTTTGGTATTTTTCTGATAATGTTCATTTTTTATGTATAGTTAAAAATACTGCATTTTAAGCCAAAACTACATTTTCTTATAATTTATTTATATAGTTATATTATCCTTTTAATTGGTTTTAAAGTGTAATTGTATTATATTTTTATCATTTAATTCAATTTTGGTCATTGGAATTAATTTCACTTTGAAATTCGACATAAACACATGTCAATCTTTTGGAAGTTTTTACTTCTTAAAAACATGTTTTTTGGTTTTGACAACATGAATTAATTTTAAATTAATTTATGAAACTATAGTGTTTGTAATTTGGATAAATGGATTCCATATTTAAAATCATGAGTTCTGTGTTTTTTAAATAATTTACTTTTAATATTTAAACATTATGAATATAAATTTTAGTAATTATTTAATTTACCATGATTAAAGGGTAAATTTGGTAAATAAAGGTAAAAATAATAATATAATATTATTAAACTACCCTAAAACATGTCCAAATACTATTAGATGAGATATTTCTGACCATGGGAATCTTTGGGTATATTTTGGAACCCCGTGGAGCCACTTTGATGAGAAAATAAGATTTTATAATAATTAATTTAAAGTAAAGAAAAATATAACATACACATGTATATTATAGGAAAACATTTATTATATAGGGTTATATAAGTTATATTTTAGACTATAAATAGTAATTATAAAGATAATAAGATTTCCCACATCATTCTATTTTATTTTCAATTTTTAGAAATCATATAAATAAATTTATTTACGATACAATGATGATGTAGTGATTACCTTACTAATAAACGATTTAAATAAATGAGATTATAAATATTAAAATAAATTTATTTTGAAGAATTTTATATCATCCACTAATTTTCTGGATTATTATGACTTTTTATATTTTAATTAATGAAGTTTTTTATAAAGAATCACGTTGTTATGGATTTTTAAAAAAGTAATGATATGAATAGTATAAAAATTGACATAAATGAATTTTTAAAACAAATACTACATTATTATATGATATAAAAGTCCTAAAAATCTAAGTTTTCCCAAATGACTTATATAATGTTAAAAATTTCATTAATTAACCACTTTAGGTTATATTGGAATTTTATTGTAACTATATTAACCATATAGTATGAATATACAAGAAGAAATGGTAAGAGTCAAATTAGATAACTAAGGGTTAAATCTAGAAGATAAGGTTAAATTTGTGACCTATACATTTCTAAAATCTATTAGTTGAGTGTTTTTCACCCCAAAAACATATTATATTTGAAATAAATGACTTTTTGACCATTAGAACCGAAAAATAATTTTATAATAAAATTATATTTCAATGCCTTCTTAAAGCTCCCCTCCTTCCTCTTATAAAATGGCATTACATATACCTTTTTAATCACACCTATAAAGCCCCTTGTCTCATACAAACTATTCCCAAATAATCTCATAACATCCCTCTATTCCTCCTAGAAGCCTTACATTATATATAAGTCAATTCAAGAAATACTTTTATCTCAGTTCAAAGGGAGTTACACGTTTTAAGAGGCAACATCTTCTATAAAGTTCCTTTCCATTATTTTATTTCATCACTTCCTATTTTATTATTATTATTTGATTTCATAAAAACAACAGTATCATAAATATATTTGTATTTTCTTATGAAAATAATTATAAGTACACTTACACGCACCTCTATCTAATGGATCTGAACATACTGTTTATGTGTACGACGAACTATTGCCTCATGAAACGATGATTGTTCGATTTTTACCTACCACCTCTCATGGTGGACATTATGATCGAACTGTATTTATATATGATATATATTTTATTTATATTTTCTCTATTCTTATATATTTTTCATTTATATCAAAACATTATGGTTCCATAATCGGTAAATAGGATACTTTCATTTGAGGAAATGCAGACTACCGCCCCCTCAAAGTGATATGACTCGTTCATGCCATACATGGAACGTATAAAAGATGTAATTAGTGAAATTATGTAATGAATATAAAATATGATATTATACATGAATTATAATATACCTATGTATCATTTAGTTTTCATTCCCTTAAATATGAAGAAGAAATAAAAGTATCATTCATACGTACGTATGGCTTACCGTATCCATGAATGGTGTATTTCATTTCTTATCTCAAAATGTTATTTACTATTATAAATAAATATATATACTTGATATATATGATATATATGATATCTAAATCATGAATATAATTCTATAGATAATGTATTTTTGACCACATAGACAATTTGTAATAATAACAGGTTCATTTTTTACTCAAGTACCGAATATCGACGAAACAACCAATATTAACTTAAATGGTTATATAATGTTTATAACATGATAATAAGTGATATAAAAGTAATAATAAACATTAAAAGGGATCTTAAAAAGTATAAATTAACTTATGTTTATTATTCATGAAGAACAAGGAACATACGTGATGAGTCGGATTCAAGTTAAGGGACTTCATCTCAATATCCTTTCATTGAGGAATATTCTGGTTTATACACGACTTTATTTTATACGGTGTGTAATTATACCCTTTTCTTTAAATTTAATTCAATTGTTTTCAAAAGGAATATTTTTATATGAATCATTTTACTAAATGACAAAGGGAATCTTTCTTTTTAACACACGTGATGACAATGACCTTTCCACCGCCGCGAGCATTATTTGATATTTGGATTCCTTAACAATCCGTAATGTTTTTTAAAGGAAAATAAATACTGTTGAGCCCTCTGGAAGATTGTTGATTTCATGTCTATGATTGATGTTTTAATAATCACAAATCATCACATACCATTAATGCTTAATCTGGTTTGATTTCTCAAAACTTAATTACAATCTGTTAATGAATCTGTTATCATGTTTTTGTCTATGCTTATTGACTTACAAAGTATTTTGGAAGTCTTCTGGATTCAACAGATATCAGAAGCACCGATCCAATATCAACAGACATCGGAAGCACCGATCAAATATCAACAGACATCGGAAGCACCAATCCAATATCAACAGACATCGGAATCACCGATCCAATATCAAAGGACAACAGTCGCACCGATCCGATATCAGGATGCAACTGACTCACCGATCAGATGACAGACCGATGCAGATCAGTCTGACTCACCGATGCTGATCAAAACGAGCCACCAATCAAATGACTCATGGATGCAAAATGACTCACCGATGAAAATGACTCACCGATTCTGATCAATATGAGTCACCGATCAAATGACTCACCGATGCTGATCAAAATGAGTCACCGATCAGATGACAGACTGATACTGATCAAACTGACTCACCGATCAGATGACAGACCGATGCAGATCAGTCTGACTCACCGATGCTGATCAAAATGAGCCACCAATCAAATGACTCACTGATGCTGATCAAACTGACTCACCGATCAGATGACAGACCGATGCTGATCAGTCTGATTCACCGATGCTGATCTATCTGAGCCACCGATCATTACCCACCAATGCTGATGACCTACCGATCACTTGAACTAATCAATAGTCATAAACAACTGTTTGAATTTCTTTATCTTTATCTTTATTTAATCTAACCAACGGTCATATTAGGTATATTTTAATGCTCTGTCAATTAATTAATAAAGGTTGTCAGATGTCAGGAAACTGTACCTCGTACCTGCGTAAAGGAAACTTTTTCTGTCTTCCGGAGCACGTGATATAAAGATTAGAAGACTCTGCTGCAAATAAGAGAACGAAGGATATTTTACAGAGAATATACGAGGAATACAAGAAGCAAGTTGAGCAGAACTAAGTAGGAGAGAAGACACATATCAAGAGATTACACAGAATCTCATATACAATCAAGCCTACTCAAAGGGAGTTCTGTGCATACAAAAGAACGACTGAAGAACTTCATCGACTACATCTCACTGCCTATGAACAAGAAGCATACGACACTCTTCTTCTCAAACAAAAACGAGAAGAGGACTCAGAATAAATTCTGACCAAATACAAAAGAGTCCAGAGCTACACTGAAATCACCAGAGCCATTTCTAAACTCTACATCTCTGCTCTGTGATATATTTGTTTTACATTTTGAGCAGTGTGTGTTATCTGCTGTATTAAACACACACACTGACTAGTGTACTTTCATTGGAGGATCTGTAAATCCTCAGCAAATCTTTTTACACTTCATTTCCCACTGTGGATAGTGGTAGAGGTTGTGTGAGACCTGGACAGCTCTAAGATGTTGTTTGTTTTCCCACGCAGAACTGTGGTAGAGGTCTTTTGACCTGGACAGTGTGTTCACTGTTGTTAACCCCGATCCAGGGTGTGGATCATTTTTATATAAACTTTTGAGAGGACTAAGTCTCGGATTGAGACTGAACCTCTTGGTTAATTCTCTGTGTTTGTAGCTACATACTATATCCATACTATACATATTTATTTCATATTCCGCTGCTATTACTTTGAAATATAATTTATTTTCAAAGCTACTTTGATAGTTAAACTCACAAGTGTTTATATTTATTATAAACCAGTAAGTTAGTTTCAAAAGTTAATTTAATCATAAGATTAAGTTAACTGAGAACTAATCAATCTTTGAGAAACTAATTGAACCTTTATAATCTGTATAAATTCACTACAGTTTAATCTGTTTTTGAAATAGGGGGATTTTAATAAACTTTGTTTTTAACAGAAAATTTTAATTGGAACTCAATTCACCCCCCTCTTGAGTATCCACTCCGACCAACAAATACCATATTCCTTTTTTACATATTTTGATGTTTAAAATAGTTTTGATAATGCATTTATTATTTCAATATCTTAAAATTATATATTCTTATTCCAATCTAGAAATGTTATATTTCATTTATGCTTATTTTATGTTTTATGAATATGTTATTTTTTTGGTAATTAATTACATATACAGGTGGTTCCATGATAAACCTAGGGTGGGTGGGCCTGAGATAGCTCTCCAATGCATTGGTTAACATAACAGAGGTAAACTTTAATGTTTCTCCTAATATTTTTAGGGAATATACTATGATGGGTATTACAAACGTAACTCCCTATATAGCTGTGAAAGCTAAAATGTATGTATGTTATGGATTCCACATGTTTTCTTTATGATTTATGATTTCTATGTGTTGTTTATAAATCTTATTATTTCATGAGGTATGTTAAAAAGCTTAGGTTTTATGAGTAAAAAGTATGATTCCATTGATTTTTATGTATTGGTGGACTAATATTTTATTTCCTTATTTTATAACCCTTACTAAGATTTTTATGCTCATGCCATGTTTTTGAAATGTTTTTCATATGGTATAAGGAAGGCTAAATGAAAGGAAGAATTCAAGAAGATTTTAATCAGAAAATAATTGTTGTTTTATTTAATGTTTTTATTATTGTGAAAAAAATTGTTAGAGTATAAGTGTCTACTTTGTAATATTGGAGATGTAATGTAATAGTTATGGCCTAATTATCTAAAATGCTAAAACTGAAAAGACCTTCAATGTGAATTCTTGACTTAACTCAATATTATGTCATGTTTAAGGTTGGGGCCTTATATAAGGTGTTTTAAAAAATGTTTTTAAGAAATCCCTAATTTATTTCCCTATTAAGTCGGAGAACCTTACTTCTTCTAAAACCCATTTTTTATTAAAAAGTATTTAAAATTGTATTTAAAATGATTTTTTAAAGACATTTTTACCCTTTTTTCCTTTACCAATGTCTTCAAGGGAAACTTCTTTTCATATTCTGAATAATGAATTCTTTAAACCTTTTACCGTGAAAAAAGAATGTTTCTTTACTTCATACGGATTATAAAGATTTACCCATCATCATTTAGTTGAAGCTTCCCCTTCATGTTTAAAAGGTTAATTTTTATAGAAATTTTTTTCAAAATTAATTTTCAATGAAAAGGTTTCTCACAAGGTTTTCTAAAAAAGATATTTTTCTCAAGAAAGTTTTTTTAAAAGATATTTTTATATTATTTCTATTCATCAATAATAAAAACCATTTATTTTACATTACTTGGGATATTTTGTATTAAAACCATCTTATTTCCTCCACAAGATGGTTTATGATTGATTTGGCCAACTATAGTATTCACATTCACTTCATTGATTTATTTTAATCCCCTTGAAATATTCAATTTCTTATGATCATTTGAGATTGAATTTTTCCTAAATAACTATATCATTTTTCAGGGATATGATTATTTCCTAAACCATATTGCATCTTATATATGGTGTTTACGTTGAAATTTATTTGATTATTTGGTAAAATATTTATAAACCCCTATCCTTTATACAATGAGGATATTTTATAAGACAATTTTTTTATTTAAATTCTTTGGACATTAAATATATTTTTTGGGGACCAATTAATACAATACCTATAGGTTAAATAATGGTTAATGTAAGCTCTATGAGTTGGGGACCAGTTAATGAAATCCCCTTTATGCATCATTAGTCTTGCGATATGAAATTAGTTGGAAAAAAACCCTTAGAGTTTGTTTCCAAGCAGTATAGACTAGTTTCTACCCACAGTTTAAATCGTCTTGTGAAGGGTCTTGATGGTATAGGTTTTCATGTCTCATAGACATGACATATTTTAAGAAAGAATTTCCCTCATTTAGTTTCAGTTATTATTAATCCATGATATTTTGTGTTGATATATCTATAGATACATTTTGTTTTCATTTCATTGATTAAAATGTATTTTTTTCAGTTTCTAAGCTTGCCATACTTATTTTTCTTTATCTAGATATTTTAATGGCATGGATTTCCATTTATTACCTTTCCATAGTGTTTATTCACTTTCTTCTCAGTTTTTTATTTATATGGTGTGTATGTTTTTTTTTACCATGCCATAGTTATTATTAACATTGTTACTTCTGTTATATCTTTCTCTTACAAAGTATTTGAGATCACCATAATATGTTTCTTTTCCCAGGAATCCAAGAAGCATACTATGAAATATATGAAGGGATACCCCAAACAAATTAGAGTTATCCTAGAATTTTTTTTATAAAAATAAGAAAAAAAATTATGTTGTAATTAGTGTATTCATTTATAATACAAGACTCATTTATGTATCTGGTTTACCAAGACTAATAAACTCCCAGTCATTTGGTATTTTATTCCTGGTAATCTTGCTAATATATTAGATATCAGAAACTATCTTTGGGATATATGGGGTTGTGTAACTATAGTAATCATCAAAGGGAGTTTTAGTAGAAACCTTGGGAAATAGATTTAAGAAAACATAGATCAGATAACATAACCCTAAGGTAGAATTTGAATATCTGTATAAAATAAAAACTAGAATTTTGTTGAGGTAGAGATTTTTTGGGTATTAATATAAATACATCCATGTATAGATACTAACTCGGGGTAACCTAGTAAATGATAATGTGCCTCACTATGCACCTGATTTGACACTCCTAGAAGATATTCTTATCTAAATTTACATTTTCCTTACTAACAATTATGAAGGATTTTGACAATGAATGACTTATGTTATTCTAAATGTGTTTCTTATTAAATATAAGGTGTCATGATTTAGAAATCATACAATTCATATTATGGATAAACCCTAGGCCAAGGAAGGACGTATGAGGAAATAAATGGATGAAGTATTTATGTATTCGGGATTTATTGAAAAACATTGTTAACGGGATATTTAGTGATTAAAATTATTTCATGAATTCCCATCATATTTATTTTTAGAAATTATATTAATATAGATTTAGAAAATAACAACATTTATGCAAGGTGATAGCCAATCATGTCTGGAAAGGTCGTGGTACTTGAACCAATGATCGAATGATGATAAGGGTTTCATGCCAAACACTGACCAAGGCATTTTCCTAGTTAATTTTCCACTATTTTTAGTTAAAATTTTTTATGAATAAATGTTAATGATGAACCAGTAGTATCACTTTTGAGGATTAGAGAATAATTCGTTTACCATATTAGTTTTGTAAAATATTCATAGAAAGATAGTCAGACGTGTCACTCTTTTATAGGCATTTCTATCCTTTAAAATTTTATTTTAGTGCTTTGGGCATAAAAAATTAGTTATTTCTAATTAATTTATGGGAGTAAAGGGATGAATTATAATTTAATGGAAGCATAACCAAGAGTCAAGATTGTTCATATGAAATTAAAACCTATAAAGTACTAATATTTTCTTATATTCTTGGTCAATAAAATAATTACCCAGTATTAGGAAAATGATTACGAAATGAAATATTATTCTAATACCTTAATTTCTATTAAATATATGAACTTTTAAAACATCAAATATTTATGTCTTTATGGCCCTCAAATTTATATCTGTCATTAAATATTTTTTGATTTATGACCTCATTAACTCCCTATAAATATTTATGTTTTCCCTCTAAGTAGGTATTTTCACTTAGATACTTAGTTACATGGTAGTCCTTGTGACCTTTGTACATCTCATTCTCTCTTTTCTAGAGGATGTTTTACAAAATCTTCTCATGATGTGGGATTTCAATGTTGTAAATATCAAAATATCTATTACCATGTATGAGTTTAAATTGTGAGGATGAAATTTAATTAATGTGGGGAGAATGTAACACCCCAAAATTCTAAAGTACAACTTTGTATTCAGTAGAGTTTATAACACACATCACCAAGCATTCAAGGGAATATAATATACTAAAACTCTAATATATATTTACTATTTTAAATGAATTCAATACATTATATCGATTTTAATGCATGAAACACAGTGTTATCTTACATCTCACACAAGAGTAACCTTCCTTGATGGCTTTCATTACACATAAGACCTAGTTTCACCAAATAACAATATATTATTAAAATATTAATATTTAATATAATATAATATAACCTAGATGTTATTTTAGTGGTTATGAATATTATTAAATTACTCACTAAAATTTATGTTTTATATAAATATAAAATGAATACATTGGTTACTAGTTAATGAGAAACGTAAATATGAACTAATTGAATATAAAAAATAAATATTATTATTTTTATGATTTTAAAGTATTTTTGTCGTAATAAACATAATTAATTAAAATTAGTTAATTATTTTATTGAAATAAATTTTTTATATATTAAATAAAATATTTTTGATATTCATCCATAAGTTCTGATAGGCATCAGATAAGAACAAGCCCAATTTCACACATAAAAACCTATATTTTTATAAAGGCAATTTTGCCGCCTTTTAATGGAAAACCCATTTTAAATATTAATTTCAACATTATAATTAATTTGATATGTCAAAATAAAATTTCTCTTTTAAATTGAAACATAAAAAATTGGTTTGGGTGAATTTTTTATATTTTTTAAAAACATATCATTTTTAATGAATAGTTAAAAATACTGAATTTTAGTTCAAAACTATTTTTTCATATAATTTATTTATAAGTTTAAATTATAAATTTAATTGGTTTTAATGTTTAATTAAGTCATATTTTTATCAATTTATATAATTTATGTCCTTGTAATCAATTTCACTTTGAAATTAAATGTACTTATAAATCTTTTTGTTGTTTTTACTTAAAAAACTCGCATTATCATCCCACCAATGGGAATAATTTTAAATTAATTTCTACCACTTCTGTTATTATAATTTGAAAAAATGTATTCTATATTATGAATCTATATAATTTATAATGTCTAATAATAACAACATATCTTCTTACCAAACATATTAGTGAATGTAATTAAAATTAATTACAGTGACTAAGGTTAAATTAAGCTTAATAAGGGACTAAACCTTAACCTTAAGATGAAAAATGACTTACAAAATTTTCTAAGATAAATTTTATGGAAATATATCACCCCTATACTCTATTTTATATATATTATTCCATTATTGGATCCAACCACAACATAAAAAACATGCATGTAATTCCTTTTTCAAAATATTACAAGAGTGTCACTCCTCCTCCACTATAAAAGGCCTCCTCTCCTTCCACGTCCTCACACCTATCAAGCCACTTTTTATAAAAAATGATATCTTCTAGAATAAATTCTAAAAATACCTCCCCTCATCCTATAATTCTCCCATTTGGAATAAATATATCCAAGGAATCCTTTGGTTTAAACTAATAGTAATTACCCGAATAAGAGGTAACAATCTTCCTCAAGCTTTTTAGTTTTATTTCAATTCTCCAATCCCTCAAATATTATTATTTAATGATTATATAAAAACAAAAGTATAATAAATTTAATAGTTTATTATTATTCTAATTTTCTAACCCACACTCGCACACACATCCATCTAATGTGTAATGAAGACATTGTTTCTCTGTATAGTGAACTACCACCTCCTGAAATGATGATTGTTCATTTTTCCTTTACCAACTTTAATCATTGGAAATTATGATGGAAAATATGTTTATATATGTAATATATGAAATTTTTAGTTTATTTATACTTATTTATTCTTTTATAACACCTATCATTGTGCACTCCAGTTTTTGGGAATACGATAAGATTTTTTGAGGAAGTGTGGACTACCACCCCCTCAAAGTGATGTGATTCATTCACATGATACATGGAATGTATAAAGAATGGTTTTAATTAAAAATATTTTATATAGAAGATATATATATGATATTCATGATATAACTACCTTTCCAGAAAAATACTATTAATCATTTTCCTTATTACACTTTCGCACACTTTAAAAGAGATGACGGTATTCGTGTACGTGTGGACTACAACCTACTCAACACGATGTGATTTCTTTTACATCACAATAATTATATATATATATAAGTATATATGATTAAATAATATGGTGTTTATGATATAATGATCATTATTTATATATATAATTCTACCTAACTTCTTTACATAATGATCATTGAAAAATGTGAACGTTACACAAGCATACGTATAGCCTACCATCACCATGATTGCAACGTTGATTCATTTTTCATAACCATATTTAATTATTTTATAATTTATGTATAAATATTATAATTATTTCATGATTATTATTTTTTAGATGTTATATAATGAACTATTCGACCTTAGTTGACCTACCAAAGTTGTTTTTAGCACCTAAATTGACTTTTTTCAAAATAACCGACGTAAACATAATTATTTAAGTAGTTGTATAAAAAAAGTGTAATAACAATTATGATTAATATGAAATAATTTATCAATAATATATATAATTAACATAAGTTTATTAGAAACAAAGTTAAAGTATGTTCACCTGAAAGGAAATTCAAGGTAAGTGATTTCGTCTCAATTTACATTCCATTGAGACTTATTAGTTTTTACGCAACTAGTTTCTTTTATATGGTGTATATAATTACCTTTTACATGATATATTTTGAATATCATTAATATTTTTATATTATAATTTTCATTTAATTTTATTCCTTCATGAATTTTATGATTTAAAATGTTTCAAATTGGTATGGGACACTTTGTAATGTTTAAAGATTATTTTCCTTGACGATAATTTTACTATTTATTTCCATTTGAAGAAATTATATAAACTCTGTTCAATAACCCTTTAATTTTTCTATACAGTGGTTAATCAGGACCTTTTTCAAGTATTAGTACCACTTTTACAATCTTTGGTACTCAAGGTGCTTTAGAAAATGTTTTTAAAAAAACAAGTCTACATTTCTCTCTTTAGTTAAAGAACCAATTTTCTTCTAAAACCCATGTTTTATTAAAAAAAATTAAAAAATATTTTTAAAATGATTTGGTAAATACATTTTTACCCTTTTTTCCATTACAAATTTTTTCCAAGTAATATTCTTTTCAATTTCCAAATAAGGCATTTTTCTAACCTTTTATCATGCAAAAGGAATGTTCCTTTACCTCATACAACTTGTGAAAATTTACCTGTTATGGGTTCCTTGAAGCTTCCATTGCATGTTTAAAATGTTACCTTTTAAAGAAAATGTTTTCAAAATATATTTTCAATTTAAAAGGTTATTCAAAAAAATATTTCATAACAAAAGGATATTTTCCTCAAGAATGTTTTTTTGATCTTTTTATAGTATTATTTTTCATCAAAAATAGCAACCCTTTATTTTAAATTACTTGGGATATGTTATATTGATGCCATCCTCTTTCCACCTAGAGATGGTTTATGATTTATTTGGTCAATTATAGTATTCAAATTGACTTCCTTGATTAATTTTAGTACCCTTGAAATACTCAATTTCCTATGATTATTTGATGTTGAATATTCCCAAAATATCCATATCATTTTTCATGGATAGACCGAATGGCCTGAAGACCTTATTTTTTATTTTTATTATGGATAATCCCCCTTTCAAGGGTTTAAGGGGAACCCATACATGACCCGTAGGCCCAAGTCACAAGGCCCGACAAACCCACAATACATGACCCGAAGTCCCAGAGGCTTACCATACCCAATACATGACTCATAGGCCCAGCCCACTTGAACTTCCCCTCCCTAACTATCTGCATCATTGATCACCTAGCTTCTCACCTTACATTGTTGATTGGGTAGCATTTCCCCGTACAAAGCTGTACGGTGCCTGGTCCCGATGGTGGCCGTCATACCCTCTCATTCTTCCAATCCGGTTAGCTCTACATCTGGTGGTTGCTACTCATGTTGCTCTGATCCTCTTCTAGGGACTAGACTATGTAAACTGGGCTACTCCATGGTCTACGTGACACGAAGGCCCTATGGTTCAAAAACCTTTGATGACCTGAAGACCCTGGAGACCCATAGGCCCAAACCAGTGGCCCGAAGGCCCAAATGAGGTGAATAGTTACGGCTGCTACAGTACCGAGCAGTAACTACTATAGTACCGAACAGTGGATGCTACAGTACTGCTATAGTACCCCAGAAATTCGTCTCCACCCGGTTTTGAACCCGGGTCTCTTGGATGCCAAGCAGGAGCCCTTACCACTTAGGCACGGGCTCGTTGGCTTCATGGATATGATTATTACAAGAACCATATAGCATTTTTTATATAGTATTTAATTTAAAAGTTATTTTATTATTTGAGGAAATATTTATCAAACCATATCCTTTATAAAATATAGATATTTTATAAGGCACTTTGTTTATTTAAATGTTATTGACGTCCACTATATGGGTAGGGGATTGGATAATGAAAAACCTACCGGTTAGAGACCAGTTATGAATGATTTTTAGGTTGGGGATAGGTTAATAAAATCCCCACGATGTATCTATTGTCTTATGAGATGAAATTAGTTGAAAAAACCCTTCGATTTTGTTTCCAAGTAGTATAGATAGGTTTATACACAAAGTTTAAACCATCTTGCGAAATGTCTTGATGGTGTAGGTTATCATGTTCCCCAGACATGAAGTCCATTGAGAAATCATTTAACTTATTTAGTTTCATTTATTATTCGTCCATTAAATTTTTTTCAACATATATATGGATTCATTTCATTTTTAGTTCATTGATTAAAAGGAATGTGTTTCAGTTTCTTACTTTTCCATATTTATTTTCCCTTATCTAGTTATTTTAATGGAATGTGTTTCCATTTATTACCTTTCTATATTTTTTCTGAAGTTCCGTATCAGTTTTTCATTACATGGTATGTTTGTTCAGTTATTTACCATGTCATAGTTATTATTCACATTATTACTTCCATTATATCTTGTCCTTACTGATCATTTGATCTCACCCTTATTATGTTTCTTCCCCCAAAAATCTAAGAAGCATACTATAAAATATATTCATGGATATACTAGATGGATTGAAGTTATCTTTGAGTGTTTTTATTTAGAAATAAGAAAAAAAATATTGTAATTAGTGTCTTCATTTATAATCCAAGACACATTTACATATCTATTTAACCAAGACTATTAAACTCTTGGTCCTTCATTATTTTATTCCATATAATCATGTCAATGTAATTAATAGTTGACACTGACTCTGGGCTGTCTGGGGTTTGGTCTCTATAGGGGTCCCAGTCAAGATGGACAAGGAGATGAAAAGGTCTAGCATTGGGAACTTTTCAAGGATTCTTATTGAGTTGATCATAAATCCCATTTAATTAGAACAATAGTATTATAAACTACATATTTCTAGCTTAATCTCATTGTAAACTATGCTAATGCTCCGAATTATTACAAGGGTTTTAATAAAAAAGGACATTCATTTGAGTTTTTCTATAGGATACAATTTTTCTCTTCCGTTAGGATGAAAGGGGATGATGCAAAATCTTGCAGGAAAAGGTAGGTCCCTAAAATAGTGGATGTGGAAGTGGATAGTTTGAATGACACTTAGGGTAGGTGGGTTGTTGGGTATTTTGATTTATAGGCTAAATAAAAACATGGAAGGTAATATCGAGGAGATATGGATATGTTGGTGCATTATCAGTAAGGAGATGATCTGATGGATCACATCTCAAGAAATGTGAACATGGTTAAAACCAAAAGGATGCCTCAAGATAGGCTTTCCCCATATATTTAAAAGAAGACTGTGGAATTCTCTCACCATCCAATATATTTAACCAAGGTATATAATAATATTGGTTTAGTTAATGATGAATGTTCTTTGTAGAAATGGTGGTCCTCAGAGGATTTGGACTCTGTTGAAATACTAGAAGATGTGTATTTTAATTCTAGTGACAATAAGGTGTAAATGTGTGTTTTAAGGGTGAAACCTCCTCTCAAGATCAAATGGTCTAAAAAGGGAAGTGGGACAAACCTTTCCAATCATAATAAGGTTTTTTAAGACCCTCTCTTATAACTATGAGCATAGAAACTGGTGAAAATAAAGGGTTTCATTTATGTGAAGCGGAATCTACTTATACCGTGGATTCTTCATACCCCCCAAAAATATGCATACTCATCTAGTAGATTGTATTTTATTAAGAAAAAATCCCCTAATGATAAGTAATTGGAATCCATTAAGGTGGTGAAAGAGATACCTACCATTTCCCCCCACATATGTGGAGAAGGTCACAATGGCAAGGCCACCTTATCCTTCTAGATATTCTTGATCAAATACATCCTATTTGAATTTTTTTACTATGCTTTGATCATATTAATGTTATTTCTATCATATAATTCTACCTGCAATATGTGGAGAAATACAGGGGCTCTGTAATAATCCTCAAGTCCACACTATTTCCTCAATCACATATCGTAAACAGAAGATCAAAGGGGTGTTGGGAATCTAGTCTTATGATGAGACAATTATTGATCAAACTAAACATGGAGAGGATCAAAAAATACATGGTGCAATTGACATGAGTGAAGATAATGTTTGAGAAAGGGGTGTTGACAAAGTGGACACACTTGAATTCAATGATTTAGACACTAACTTAGAATTGCTTCTGATTGGAAGAGGGAAAGTGGATCAAAATCCATTGATTACATAAAGGTGAATTAGAAGTCAACACCCATAAGGATAGAGGGGGTGTACCAGAAGATGATCAATGTTTGTTGGGATCATCATGACTACTTTATTTTTGGATAGATTTGGGCATGATTCCCATTTAACTATCCATTCATGTACTACATGTACATTTTGTCCATTTACTTTTGTAATAAATTTCAGGATCATGGGATAAAACTCATGGTTCTCATCACTTTGTTATGTTTTCAATTATTAAATTTTATTCATTTTTTATATTTACATATAATATATACTATTTATTAATTTTTAATTAATATATATACATATATTTTAATTTATTCATATTTTTTATTATTTATTTCATTAATAAATTTTTTGATATTTTTATAATATACTCATTTTTATTTTTTATTTGATTAATATTTAAGTAATTTTATTCATTTTTTATATTTATTTATATTTATGGATTAACATTTAAATTTTTTAATACAGTTGTAATTTAAGTAATCAATATATTTATTGTTTTTATTGAAATATATTTTTATTTTTTATTTCTTAAAAATTTTAATAACTAATAAGACTAATTTATTTTTTAATATTGTTTCAATATATTAATCTTTTAATTAAATTTCAATAATTTTTAACAATCATTAATTTTTTACAAACCTTATTTTTTTCTTGTAAGACTTTGAGATATATTAAGAAATATTTTCGGAGCCAAGCATTGAGATGGCATGAGATTATGTGGCCTGGTGTGCCTAAAATTTATATTTTAAAGATATTAAATATATTAATATCACACGCATGCAGTTTTCTTGAAAAAGTGGAATAATATCCAAATAGAGTCTCAGATCATAAATATATGACCATCATTGAGTTCATAACATGGGGTTTACCCTATGTTTGACATAATCTTTGTCGGCATTGGTCATTTAGTTAAAAGTCATCGCAGGAAAAAATAATGAAATTGATTTATTTATTATGTTAATATAGTGACCTAGTCATTCCTCTATAAATATGTTGTTATAACCAATTTGTAAAGTCATCCTCATAACCATGATAATTGAAAGGAGAGTGTGGTGGAATGTTGGTGGGAATCGGGATCATGGATTGATGATCAGATTACCGTAAGAAATCCAAATGATAACACAACTTGTGGATCAAATCAATGACAATGATGTGTGATCAATTTTCATCATCAATTAATCTAAATCAAGGTTGGGAATTTTTTTGTGTTGATTTATCCTATTTTAGTTTACCCATGATGAACATGAATTAATCATCTAACTAATTAATTATTAGATCAATAGTTGAATTCATGTAATTTCTTTATATTCTTATGGTATTGGAACTGATATTGTTTTGGTTTATTTATTTTTCTTCTTCCATCACTATATGAAAATGAATCAATGGAAACATGAACATTGTCATATGTCTATTACTAACATTTTTTTGTGCATTTATCTCTCCATTTTACATGCATTCATCATTAGAATTCTCTTTTGGACTACTATTTGATGAATACCCATTGAATGATCATTGCGCATTCAGTATTTAGCATAACTTATTTGTATTGCATGTTTGTAATGGAGATGTGACATTATGGTCACAGTGTATGATGATGGAAGCAGATCCATATATGGAATGGGTGTTTTTTTATTGTTTTGGCATGCGACAGTGGATATTCATGATGGAAAGTGTATCATAAGTGGTAGAAGTGGCTAGAATCTAGTGATAAGGTTATGGTGGGACTCTACTTGACCAACTCTGAGTATGTTCGGTGTAATCAGCAACATGAGTGTCAGAATCAAAAGACATGTGAAGTATTCAGTGGGTTCTGTGAAAAAACCCAACTACACAACAAATAGTCCTCTAAAAACACACCATGTAATCCCCTCTGTGTTCTTCTAGGGTTACTATTCAATGATAAGTATCACACACCTTGTGACACATGTCTCACACCATGTCACACTTTTCCAACCAGATTAGCATGTACTAGGTGTACACACCGAGGAATCCATGTATTTCTACACGCCATGTGTGCCTAGTCACACGCCATGTATCACATAGAGGATGGATTGTTGTGTATATGGAGTACACAGCCAGGTGGAAATATTTTCCCACACCTCATGCACTTGAGAAGTACACGAGAAAAGTTGTGTACTTAAACATAACCAAGTACACAGGTATGGCCCTGTGTACATGGGAACAAGAAGATCGAATGCCACATGCCAGGTTCAAATCTATATGTTTTTTATCCTTGGGACACACCATGTATTGTGGAAAAGTTCATTCTATATGACCATGATACATGGGTAGTTATAGACTCTATGAGACACATTCTATACCCCTAGGGACACTCTTTTTACTCCTTTGAGAATAGGTTAGAGTCTTATTACTTCTCAATTCTTATTCACTGTGAGATTGTGTGAGATTCCTTGTACCAGTGTCGGTTCAGTGTGTTCCCAATTTCCATTCCTATGAGGGTTCATTGTAGCATCACATTCTAATCATAGAGTTGTGACCCCTCTATAACTTCCAAAAAAGCAGGGTAGTGTGAGAGATTTCCCTCCTTCTGGTGTGAGTTGTCTCAATCTGCTTTTATGGGGGTTAGTATAGAATATGGTCGAGAGTATTAGACTTTAGACCCATTAGTGACTTAGATCATGTATCACTCCTAGATCCCTAAAGCGATCCTCATTTAATTTTTGTTTTCCCTATATAGGGTTTGTGGAATTGAAATGACCAACACCTACATGGGAATCAATCTCTTATATAAGAGGATTTTTCCAGTCGTATGACATCCCATCTTTTTATTACATAACTTCTCATTACATTTTACAAATAGAGGATATTTAAAGTCTAGTGTCTTGGAAATCAGGAACATAAAACGTGAAAACAACATAAACAATTCCTCTAAACCACTCGTAAGGCTTCATTGTAGGTTCATCCTATGTAAAATTACTGCATCTTATATCCTAGAGACGTACATAAAAGTAAAGGGTGAGCATAAGGCCTAGTAAGGGGAAAACAACGGAATCAGATTACTTTTGATATCAATAAGAACCTGATGAAAAATATGAAGACATGAGAAATTGAAAAACAGTAAGATCATAAAAACAAAAAAATAATAATAACTTCAATATGTGGCTACAACATTTCATTTATACATTCATGAACATATCACCAAGGTTTATCCCCGAGATGCCATAAAAATTACCAAGGTTATTCACCAAGGTATCGTGAAACTTGTTATCTCTAGAGATTAATTCTTTACCCAATATATTGAATAACTATCAGGGTGTACCCTTAATATTTATTTAATTTCATGTGATCCACACATATCATAATCAAACATTTCATAAATAACCAATAAAGAATAAAAGAACTTGGTTTCATTCCATGATTGTGACGTTTTAAAAGTTCTTAAAAATAAGATCATTATGTAATTTATAAACCATAGAAAGAGAGTGAGGGTTGTATGTATGTAAATTATAGAATCAAATATATCATATTTATATATTTATGAACACCCATAGAAATGAAATAGGTCGGGGTATTCACACAAATAATACAAGAGAATTTATGGAGAGAAAGAGATAGAAATTTTGAGGCGAAATTTCTTGAGCATAACGGCTACATAAAATGGTTTTAGAAAACATTGAAAATAGAGGGGGAAAGGGTCACACACTCATAAATAATTAATAATACATTATGGGTAAATAATAAGATCATGTTATGGATATTTTTAATGACATACCAGGTGAAAAGGAAACATGAAAGAAAAGAGAAGATGTGTTTTCTTTTTCGAGAAATTCGGCAGCCTAACAGCGTCACTTAAAAATTCAGAAAACAAATTGACAAGGGAGGAAAGGGTCTCTAAACAATTAGACATGAAATGGGAAGTAATAATAATATATAATAACATACCCTCAACATAAATATATGGAAACTAGAATACACAACATAAAGGAAGTCATGGATTAAAAGAGGAGGATGAAAGATTCCCTTACCTAAAATAGTAACATCGAATGCTTAAAGTTTGAGACCTTGGGAGGCTTGGGGGAATCTTGGGAGGACTAATTGGGAGGTAAAGAGACTAGAACTTTTTTGAGGAGGATTTTTAAATGAAATTATGAGGGAATAGCTTGATATTTATTGGAGAAGTGAGGGAGCAAATCATTAATTTCCAAGGGACACCTCATCGGTGATATTGGAAAACCCATGGGCATGCTCATGGTATTCACCCATGGTATTGGCCAATTGGGAAAAGTCATAGGTTATATTACTATTCATAAGTCAACAAGAATTATTACATAATTATTGCATCCTTAATGATGACATTAAACACCCGAAACTCAAAACTGTGTTTTTTTACTGTTCACCGAAAATTCATTTGTTTCAGAAAAATCCCAAAAATTCACCTTAACCTAATATCGATGCTATGAATTCAAAAATGAACTCTATTTTATGAAAATAATTTTCTAATTATGAGATATTTAATTTTTAAGTAAAAACACTATTCACTGAAAATTCTACTGTTTCAGAAAAATCTCACAAATTCACCTTAACCAAATATCAATGCTCTGAATTCAAAAATGAACTCCATTTTATGAAAGCAATTTTATAAATATTTTTAATTTAATTTCTGAATAAAAACACTATTCACCTGAAAAAACTAATACATAACTAATAATTCCTAAAACAGTTATTTACTTATTTTATTTAATCACATTACCTAATCAAGGTGCCTAAATTATATTAACACTTTATTAAGTGAGTTTAATATTCCATTTGGTCACATTACTATTCATAAGTGCAAAATTACAATTCATAATTTACTATTCACCAAAAATTAAATTGATCTTATTAGACTCTAAATTTCTTACTAAACATCATTGTAGAATTCCATTTTTTGAAAATCATTACACATTATTAATTATTTAAGGTTTACATAAATATTTTAAAATAACCCATTTTTTTTCAAAATTCATCAATAATATACATCGTATATTTATCTGGAAATTTAAAATTCACAAACATTACCATAAGAAGAAATAACAGTTTTATTGATATCAAAATATTACACAAAGCAGCTAAGGTCTCGTTACATATCCCCTTATAATACCAGCACAGGACCTAAGTGTAAGGTGTGCTAAGGTGATAGAACCTTGGGGTGGCTCGGACAACATTGCCCGAGTGGTGATTTCTATCAACTTGAACTTGTCCCTTATGTGATTTCATTCAAGATTCATATGATAAAGTTCAGCTTGGGCTTGGTCCAGAGAAAATCCCAGTGGTGCCACCTCCTTCCCAAGTTCCGTTAGATGGGATTCAAATGGCTCGAGTCTACTCGATGAGGTCATTCAATCTTCTTTCTATATTAATTAACCAAGATAACTGTATTTATAAAAAAACAACGTTAATATTATAGTTTCCAATGTCATATTGACCAACGGTCATATAATAGTCGAAACCCAATGGTCTCATTTTAATTATACCCACTTAATTAATTAAAGGACATAGTTTTGGTGAGTATAAAATAAAATAACACAAAAATTTAGGAAACAAATATAATTAAAAAGTTTGGGTCATTACATTCTTCTCCCCTTAAGAAATTTCTTCCCTAAAATATTATCTCGTACCCTCTGATGAGAAAAGGTGTGGGTCCTTTTACCTCATATACTCCTGTGATTCCCACGTGGCTTCTTTACATTTGTGGTTCATCTACAACACCTTAACAAGGTGGGTAGTCTTGTTGTGTAGAACCTTGTCTCTACGATCCAAAATCTCCACTGGGAGATCCTCATAAGAGAGGTCATGTTCTAGTTGTACCACATATGGGTTTAGTACATGTGAAGGGTCAGGTATGTACTTCTTCAAGAGGGATATGTGGAAAACATCGTAAACTTTTTCTAGAATTGGAGGAAGTTAAAGCTGATAGGCTACTACTCCAATGCGGTCAAGGATTTCATAGGGGTCAATGTACCTAGGGCTGAGCTTCCCTTTCTTCCCAAACCTCATGACTCTCTTCCAAGGTGAAATTCAAAAAACGACCTTGTCACCAACATCAAACTTTAGGTCCCTTCGATGGTTGTTGGCATAGCTCTTTTTCTGACTATGTGCAGCCTTAATGTGTTGTTGAATGGCATGGAATTTTTCTATCATCTCTTACACATGATCAGGTCTTAGAAGCTTTCTCTCACCAGCTTCATGCCAACATGTAGGAGTTCTACATCGCTTCCTGTATAAAGCTTCGTAGGGTTCTATTTGAATGCTCGAGTGGAAGTTATTATTATAAGAGAACTCAAATAACAAGAGATGTTGATCCCATCTGCCTTTAAATTCCATTGACCATGTTCTCATCATTTCCTTGAGTGTTTGAATACTCATTTCAGATAGGCCATCAATTTGTGGGTGATAGGCCCTACTGAAATTTAGTTCAATGCTCAGATCACGTTGAATACTTCTCCAGAATTCTGATATAAACCTTGGATCATGATCAGATATGATAGAAAGTGGAACTCCATGCAACCTTACCACTCACTTTACGTAAATCCTAGAAAGTTGAACAACAAAGGAAATCTTTCCAAATGAAGATAAAATGGGTTGTATTGGTGAGACTGTCCGCAATAACCCAAACTGAATTGTTTAAATTGGAATTTATCAGGAGACCAGTGATGAATTCCAAAGTGATATTGTCCCACATCCATGCTGGTATGGGTAGTAGTTGCAGTACCCCTTTAGGAAGTTGTCTATTTTCCTTCACTTTCTAACATACTAGGAACCTTGATGTGTAGTTAGAAATATCCCTTTTCATATTATCCCACCGATAATGATCACTATGGTACCTATACATTTTTGTGCTTCCAGAATATATAGAGAAATTAGAGCTATGAGCTTCATCCATCACCTGCTTCTTTATTTCCAGAATATATGGAACACATAGTCTTGTACCAAATTTCAATACGCCTTCTTGATCAATATTGAACTCAATAAACTTCCCATCCTTCACAACCTCAAACTTCTTCTGTAAAAAAGGATCTTCTTTCTGAGCTTTCTTGATCTTCTCTTGTAATGATAGTTGAGAAATCATTTGGGTTAGGGTTGATGATTTCCCTTACTTTATAATTCCCATGTCCAAATTTACTGGGTCATTGATCAATGGATCTATTTGAATTCTCATCATGGAATGAACAACTTGGTCTTTTCTGCTTAATGAATTAGTTACTTTGTTTGCTCTTCCAGGACAATAATGGATTGAATAGTCATAGTCTTTAAAAAGCTCCAACCATCTCATTTTTCTCATGATCAATTCCTTTTTTTTAAATATACATCAAACTTTGATGGTCTGTGCATATATCTCATTTCTCCACATAAAGATAGTGCCTCCATATCTGCAGAGTAAAAATGACCACAGCCAGCTCCAGATCAGGCATAAGATATTTCTCCTCATGATTCTAAAACTATCGATATGCATAAGTAATGATATTTCATCTTGAATGAGGACGCACCCAAGCCCTTTGATAGATTCATTGCTAAAAATAATGAATCCTTCTCCACTTGAGGGCAGAGTTAACATGGGTGTAGTAACCAATCTCTTCTTCATCTCTTGGAAACTTTCCTCACACCTCTTTGTCTAGATGAACTTGACACCTTTTTTAGTTAACATGTTTAATGGATTAGAAAGTCGTGAAAAGTTTTTCAAAAACCTCCTATAATATCCTACTAATCCAAGTAAACTTCGAATCTCAGTTATTGTTTAAGGTTGAGGCCACTCCTCAACATGTTTTGTCTCTGCTGGGTCAATTATGATTCCTTCATTGGTAACAATGTGCCCCAAGAAAGCAACTTTTTGTAACTAGAATTCCCATTTTCTGAACATTCCAAAAACTCTCTTCCTCCGTAGAGATCATAAAATAACCCTTACATGATCTTCAAGCTCCTCATGACTTTTGTAATATATCATAATGTCATCAATAAAAACTACCACAAATTTATCAAGGTAGTCCTGAAGGACTCTATTCATCAGATCCATAAAAATAATAGGTTCATTAGTCCGTCTGAAGGGAATAACAACACACTCATAATGCCCATATCTTGATCAGAAGGTGGTTTTTGGAATATCTTCTTTCTTCACCCTCAATTGATGATAACCAGATCGAAGATTAAACTTAAAAAAGAATTGATCCCCATGAAGTTGGTCAAATAAGGCATCAATTTTTGGAAGACAGTATTTTTTCTTCACTTCGATCCCATTCATTTTTCTATAATCAATGTATAGCTGCATTGATACATCATTCTTCTACACAAAGAGAACTGGTGCTCCCCCAAGGAGACACACTCGATCGGATAAACCCCTTCTCCAAAAGATCTTGGATTTGTTTCTCTAATTCCTCTAGCTCTACATTTTCCATCCTATATGGGGTTTTAATATTGGATGAGATCCAGGTGAGAGTTCAATGGAGAACTATACCTCTATTCCAGGGAGAGGTCCAGGGAACTCCTCATGAAATACATCAACATATTCCTGGACGATGGGGGAACTTTCTATCTTTAAACTCTCATCTCTTTCTTCTTCTTCACCCATCAAATCCATAAATAAGGATATAGGGGGTTCTTCTAGAAAACGATCATGTTGAGATATATCTCCTTGGAAGATAATTGTAGGTTTTCCATTCAAGACTACTGATATTTCCTTGCTTTTGTATTTGATTTTAGCAGTATACTTTGATAGTCGGTCCATCCCTAGTATAACGTCGAATTCCAGCATGGGAATAACTACTAGATTTGCGATAATATTGTTCTCACCAAAGTAAATACTAGAGTTTCCAAACACTGATGATTCTTGGATAATCCCCCAAGGAGTCTTTACTGATAAATCTACTTTAATCAAATTGTGGGTTGATTCTAAATACTTTGCAAACATGGAAGAAATAAAAGAATGCATAGAACTAGAATAAAAAAAAGTACTTGATAGCTTTGATAGGATAACAAGAGTACCTAATACCACATCATTTGGAGCTTCAACTTCAGATGTCATGATTGAAAAAGTAAGATGTTGTTCCTTTGGTCGTTGCTGAGGCAAATGGTGGTTCCCCTCCATTTCCCTCAGATTTGGACAGTGATTGAAAAAGTTCCCAAGTTGTCCACACTTAAATCACTGGACATCCGGTAGGGCCTAAACCATATTCCCCTTGTTGTTTGTGTTAGTAAGTTGAGGTTTCACCCCAAAACGACAATTCCTCGCAATATGGCCATCTCTTCCACACTTGTTGAATTTCCTGCTCCTGAGCAGGCAATTCCCCAAATGCTTCTTCGCACATTTATTACATGTGGGATGTTTCACTTTATTGCCTCCTCTTCCATGATCAAAGTTACTCCCTATTCTGGGCTCCCTCGATCTCTTCTTGTCGTTAGATTTATGAGACCACTGCATCTCACCAAACTCCGGCTCGACTTTCATCTCACTCCACACGATCTCCTCATAGATATCATAGTCTCAATTGGCTAGATTCATCCGTAGATGAGGTCTCAGTCCACCGAAAAATCTATCAAACTTTCCATTTGGATCCATGAAAAAGCTAGAGGTGTAATGTGAAAGCCTTGTGAAATTCAACTTGTAGCTTCCCATAGATTCATTCTCCTTCTACTTCAGCTCGAGAAACTCTTTCTCCATTCATGTTCTCATGGAATAAGGGAAATACTTATTGAAGAAGATCACTGTGAACTCTTCTCGCTCCATAACTTTAACCTCTACTCTTTACCTCGTGTTTTTAATCAGTTTCCACAACTAATCATCTTCTTCTTCTAAGTGATAAACAGCCAGGGTGACCTTCTATTGCACTGAATATCAGGACACAAAAAATATCTTCTCAATGGAGCTGGTCCACTGCTCATCAGTCAATGGGTCAATCAATCCACTAATGTTTGGTGGTCTTTGATGCATAAAGGACTCAACAGAATGTTGTTCCCTTTGTGGTGAGATTAGTATCCCAGCATGATTCATGTTACTTCCTATAAATTGAGTTATTTGGATCATCATTTGTATGAATGTTTCCATTCCGACTTCCATCAGAGGGTCGTCAGTGCATGGTCCATTGAGATCACCATTTGCATGGTTCCTCCTATTGCCCACAATTTTTTAAAAGAATAAAACCATAGTGAGAACTTATTTCATTTACGAATATTTTAACAATAAAGGAGTTTATCTCTTAAAACTTCATGCTTAGGCAATTACAATTCTCTATAATTCCTTCATAATGATTCATAAAAAGCTTGTGATTAACTGAACATACCCCCTAGGAGGGTCGTCACCAAGAGTGCAACAATTCACATTGTCGTGTACTAGTTACCTTTCGAGTCTAGCTCAAAGCCGTGTTTTTGGGTTTTACCCCTATGTAAATCTGTGCTAGATCCACCTCTACCTACTCGTATCCATATAGGGATGTATTTTATTGATAAACCACTTACTCAATACACACCAAAATACCAGGAAGTTTTCCTATATTTAAAATTTTCTATAGGATTATTCCTAATGTTTTCATATAATAATTTCCATATATAACTAAAATATCCTTTTATACCAACTATGACATCCCGCCTTTTTATTACATAACTTTTCATTACCTTTTACAAATAGAGGATCTTTAAAGTCTAGTGTCTTGAAAATTAAGAACATAAAATGAGAAAACAACATAAAACATTTTTCCAAACCACTGGTAAGGCTTCATCGTAGGTTCATCCTATGTACAATTACTGCATCTCATATCTAGGAGACATACATCAAAGGAAAGGGTGAGATGAAGGCCCAGTAAGAGGTAAATAAGAGAATCAGTTTACTTGTGATATCAATAAGAACTGGATGAAAAATATGAAGACATGAGAAATTGAAAACGAGGAATATCATAATAATAAGAACATGACTCATAAATTTAATATGTGGCTACAACATTTCATTTAAACATTCATGAACATATCACCAAGGCTTATCCCTGGGGTTTCATAAAAATTACCAAGGTTATTCACCAAGGTATCGTGCAACTTGTCATCTCTAGAGACTAATTCTTTACCCAATGAATTAGAGCACTATCAGGTCACACCCTTAATATGTCTTTACTTTCATGTGATCCACATATATCATAATCAATCATTTCATAAATAACCCATAGAGAATAAAATAAATGGGTTTCTTTTTAAGATTATGACGTTTTGAAAGTTCATAAAAATAATATCATTATGTATTTTAAAACCCATGGAAAGGGAGTGAGGGTTATATGTATATAAATTAAAGAACAAAATATATCATATTTATATATTTATGAATGCCCATAGAAACAAAATAGGACTAGTTATTCACATAAATAAAACAAGAGAATTCCTAGAGAAAAAGAGATTGGAATTTTGAGGTGAAATTTCTGCAGCATAACGGCTATATAACATGGTTTTAGAAAAAATTGAAAAGAGAGGGGACAAGGGTATCACACTAATAAATAATTCATAATGCATTATGGGTACATAATAATATCATGGTATGGAAATTTTAATGACATGACATATTAAAATGAACCATGAAAGAAAAAAGAAGATGTGATTTCTTTTACGAGAAATTCAGCAGCCTAACAGCGTCACTTAAAAATTCAGAAAAGAAATTAACAAGAGAGGAAAGGGTCTATCAACAATTATACATGAAATGGAATGTAATGATAACATATAAGAACATACCCTAAACATAAAGATTTGGAAAATAGAATACACAACATAAAGGAAGTCATGGCTTGAAAGAGGAGGGTGAAAGATTCACTTACCTTGAAGAGTAACTTCGAATGCTTGAAGTTCGGGACATTGGGTGGCTTCAAGGCACCTTGGGAGGACTCCATGGGAGGTAAGAAGACCAGAAATGCGTTGAGGAGGATTTTGAAATGAAATGAATGATGGAATGGCTTGGTATTTATAGGAGAAGTGAGGGAGAAAATCCTTAATTTCCAAGGGACACCTCATCAATGGTATTGGAAAAACCATGGGCTTGCCTATGGTATTTTCCCATGGTATTTGCCCATAGTATTGGCCACTTGGGACACCTCAAAGAATATCTTGCTATTCATAAGTATACCAGTATGATTACGTACTTATTACATCCTTAATGATGTCATTAAACATCTGAAACTCAAAATTGTATTTCTTTTTTTACTATTCACCAAATATTCAACTGTTTAAGAAAAATCCCAAAAATTCACCTTAAACTAATATCAATGCTATGAATTCAAAAATAAACTCCATTTTATGAAAATAATTTTCTAATTATGAGATATTTAATTTTTAAGTAAAAAACTATTCACTGAAAATTCAACTGTTTCAGAAAAATACCCAAAATTCACCTTAACCTAATATCGATGCTCTGAGTTCAAAAATAAACTCCATCTTGTGAAAATAATTTTCTAAATAATTTTAATTTAATTTCTAAATAAAAAAAACTATTCACCCAAAAAAACTAATACATAAATAATAATTCCTAAAACAGTTATTTTCTTATTTTATGGAAGCTCGTTACCTAATCTAGGAACCTAAATTATTTTAACACTTTATTAAGTGAGTTGACTATTCCATTTGGTCACATTAATATTCATAAGAGAAAAATTATTATTCATAATTTACTATTCATCCAAAATTATGTTGATCTTATTAGACTCTAAATTTCTTACTGAACACAACTATAGAAGACCATTTTTTGAAAATCATTACACATTATTAACTTTTTATGGTTTACATAAATATTTTAAAATATCCATTCTTTTCCAAATTTTATCAATAATATACATCCAATATTTATCTGAACATTTTAAATTCACAAACATTACCATAAGATAAAATAACAATTTTATTTATATCAAAGGATTACCCAAGGAAGCTAAGGTCTCGTTATATATCCCTTAATAATACCAACATAGGACCTTAGTGTATGGTGTGCTAAGGTGATAGAATCTTGGGGTGGCATAGACAACATTTCCCGAGTGGTGATTTCTATCAGATTGAACTTTTCCCTTAGGTAATTCCATTCATGATTCAGATGATGAAGTTTGGCTTGGGCTTGGTCTAGAGCAAAGCCCAGTTGTGCAACCTCCTTCTCATATTTTGTTATATGGGATTCGAATGGCCCGAGTCTACTGGATGAGGCCATTCAATCTTATTTCGTTATTAATTAACCAAGATAACTTTATTTATAAAAACACAATGTTAATATTATAGTTTCCAATGGTCATATTGACCAATGGTCATATAACAGTCAAATCCCAAAGGTTTAATTTTAATTATCACCACTTCTATAATTAAAGGATATAGTTGTGTTGAGTATAAAATAAAATAACACAAGAATATAGGAAACAAATATAATTAAAAAGTTTGGGTTGTTACATGTAGGTTCTAGTGTCCCCCCAGTGCACCCTTAGCATTGACCCCCAATCTTTGTTTCTAGATCTGATTTTTATGATGGGGTATTAGTCTGCTGGAGTTTGTATCTCAGATCAACCTTCTTATTTTTCTAGGTTCTTCTTCTGTATTGAGTTGTCTTAGTTTGATTCTATGGGGATTACTGCAGTATATGGTCTCAAGCATGGAACCTTAAACCCCTTAGTAAGTTGGATCATGTATCCCACCAAGTGTCTTGGAGCGATCCTTATTTCCTTTATGTTTTCCCTAGGTAGGTTGTTTGGAATTAGTGTGACCCACACTTACATGGGTGTAAATCCCCTATCAAGGAGGATTTTTCTAGTAGGTTATGGTGTCCCCCTAGTAAGACCTGGGCACTGAATCCTAGCTAATTATTAATATATGATCTTTATGATAGGGTATTATTCTGATGGAGTGTGTATCATAGAAAAACCCTCTAAAGTTCCTATGGGGTTCTTCTTGGATAAACCTGACGAGCATTACCTATGGGATGATTTTTTTCAGTTGAAGAATAGCTCAAGGAGTCGTTCCTCCCAGATGAGCATTTACTTGAAATCTCAAGAGGGTATATTATTGGTAATGGTTTATATGATTTATAAATTAGATTATTTTATGGGTATATCTGGAATTTCATTGGTTACTATTATGTATCATATCTTCTTTGAATTAACTATGTTTGATGAACTGACTACACTTAATTCTTTATGTTTGGTGTTTTTAGGGTGTCCTGATGGGTAATGTTATACTCACACCTACATGGGATTTACCCACACATGTCATGTCTTATGCAGACGAAATACATTTTTATAGTGTCCTTGGAGGATTAATATTATGTAGATCATAGTTTAGGCTAGATGGACATAGGTGTATTCTGGTGTTTCATTGACA
This sequence comes from Viscum album, assembly GCA_963277665.1. NCBI lineage: Eukaryota > Viridiplantae > Streptophyta > Magnoliopsida > Santalales > Viscaceae > Viscum > Viscum album. The sequence goes on from OY728131.1 coordinate 2,067,871,318, forward strand.
TCATTCCCCTCCTTCTAAGAAGGTTGGACTTTATTTTCAAATTTTTGGTGGGATAGTATTTCACCCTTTTTTATGATTTCCAATACTTTATGTCATACTCTAATTTTTTTATTATAGACGTATGCATGAATTTTTATTATTTGGTTTACATTTCATCATTGTATGTTCTTGGAGATGTGTGTGTGCATACAAGTACATTATGCAAAGTCCTCCCATTTTAGATATGCATTCTCGGTGCTTGTCCCTATTCCTTGACCTATTGAGGTGGGAATGGGGGAGTTTCAGATTAGACTTCTTCTATAAATGTGGGACCTAATGGTTCAGGTCAAGAAATTGTGGAAACATAGCTAATCTCTATCCTAGTATCGAAGTTTGAATTTTTTTCTAGATGTGAGGTTTTTTTAGGCACTAGTTAAATAGTTTTAAAATTCTTCGAGTTCAAATTTCAAGCCAAGGACTACAATATTGGTGTGGTGGATAATGTATCCATTCATTGGGACTCTAATAACCTTATTTTGTTAAATAGTACATGTAGGAACTAGTTGCAGGTAATAAATTGGTATATGCATCATATATAAATGGGTTGTGGTTTCCAAGTCCTTCTTGAGTAAGCTCGCTAGATATACTCATTGACGATGGTATGTCATGTATCTTATAGGATATTTCTAGGAAGAAATCCTATTAGGTTTCCATAGTAAATTAAAGAGTACAACCTAATGAGTGATGAGGCCTCCCTGGAAGGGATGAGTAATGAGGTGATCTTTCTACAGGATGGTCAGTGTGTGGTTATTTCTCTTATTGATCAGTTTGTAGAACCACATCTAGTGGTTTAGGTGGATGAAACTTGTCATACTAAGTTTTGTATCGATCATTTTGTGTTGGATAATTATTTAAAGGGTTAAAGTATGTTTCCTGATCTTTGGATTTTGGGATCATCTGAGATAAAGGGTAAGTATGACCCTCTAACATGAGGAATGCAACGCATGTCTCATCATAAGAGGCACCATCATTCGCGGAGACCTCAGGGACAGATCATCCTACTAAGGCATGATCATTTCTATTATTTTGATTAGTATGGACATTTCATATTGTATTTTACTACCCATCATTATATAGTCAAAGAGGTTTTTGACAAACCCCCTAGTTAGAGGCAACAATGGGAGCAAGGAGGTCCGTAGGAAGACAAATGTGATGGAGGAGCTGGGAAAGTAGTATGAGGTGGTTAGTTATTTGGTTTAATAATACCAAAATCACCCTTATGTGGACCAATCTAGGCTTGGGAAGCTATTGGTCTAAATCTTGGAAAGCTACACGTGTTGGAGGATTTTTACCTAGAAGCTCTAAGAGTTTTTCTAGGTACGATTTATGTTCCTTCTACTTTTGTTGTAGTATTGTTAAACATGGGAACATAACAATATTTTTCATCCTTTGTTTGAGTATTTTCCCATGATATGTGGGTAATAAAAAGAGACTTATTTTGGTGATTTTTAGTTTGACTATGGATATTAAAGGAAGAGTAACAATTCCTCCACCGAGAGGTGTTATTGAGATGTGATCCAAAATCATGTGAACGAGTCATTACAGGACAAAGAGGATAGTGTCAAGGTGTGGTGGATGAATTACTTTAACTTCTGTGTTTGAGGTTCTTTTTATTTTCTATTTTTTTGGAGATATCCTTGGTTATGGTAAAAAGGAAGGAAATGGAATGTATGAGTTCCAAGTAGTTGGAGATTGAAGAGGCTTCCAATGTTGTTCGAGGTACGATGTGTGTCTTCACTACCCCAGTTGTAGTTTTCAAAAGGATTGATGAGAAACTTTTCCATAAGAACACTCAATGATAGAGAGTTATTGATACTAGTGTGTCATTTTTTCTTGACCTTTGTGTTGGAGGCTCCTACTAAGAGAACCAATGATTACGCGCTTCGACAGACAGTATAACCTAACTCTAGGTGGAGAAAGAGAGCCTCATGTGGAATTTCTTCATAGTGGCTATAAGACCCTATGATGTCTTCTTCAATTTATACCACTTTCCTACTATCCTTGTTTAGTTTTATCCAATAAGTGATTGTGGTGGTGTTTTTATCTTGTTGGTATGGAGTTTTCCTCTTTTGATAGGGAGTGATCCTAGGCAGAGAAGGATGAGCCCATGTATAGGTGGTTATGATTGAATTCTCATCAGTTATATAGTAATAACTTTATAGAATTAGATGATATAAACTTTTTTTCTTATAGTGGTGGTGTAATATGAGGATGTCCTTCTTAGGGACATACCAGGTTCATCTCCACACCAAAATTTATGATTCTGTAAGGACTATCCCCATAGATCACCCATTATTTTTTCAACAGCATATCAGATAGAACCCATTGAGCTTCGTAAGCTGAATATACAATAAAGAGTTTTTAGAGAAAGGGTTTTCATAAGACCCAGTGTTTTCAACAGGGAAAACAAGGTTTATTCTCCTGATATGTGAATTTGTTCTTGATGTTGGATGTGAATTGGTTTCACTTGACCCAAGTGATATGAGAAAGAGTATTCAATCTTGAGAATCATTGATTTCTTTGAACATTAGACTAGGGTGAAGTGGTTCTTAGAATTTGATGTTGATAAAGGTTATCACCAGCTCTAGTTTTGGAGTATGATATACAATAATTGGTTTTCCAATGCCATTGGGAACGTTTTGAGTTTGTGGTGATACCCTTCAGTGTCTTGTATGCCTTAGTAGAGTTTAAATACTTATGGACAAGATCCTTAACTCTTTATGGATCACTTCATAATAGTATTCTTCAATGAAATACATGTGTTTTTGGTGTCTATGTTTGATCATGTGTTCTACCTAAGTATGTTGTGGTTTACCTATAGTTGATAGTTTTTACCCCTCTACTTATTCAGATATCCAAGGAGATACAACTTAAAGATATTGATGTGAGATGTTGTGTGACCAAATATCCACAAGATAAGTTCCTTTTAGAGTTTAAAATAGTGAGAATATCGTTATACTTGTTTTAGGATAGATAATGACACCATTAAAAATATGGTAGGAGGTGTTGGGGGTTGTTTTTGCTTAGTAATACATCTGGTGGAGGTGAGGATGTATTGGGATATCTTAGCATCGATTGGGCATCCAAGGGAGTTGCAACAAGTTTTCGATCTAAACTATCATTTTCTCTCCTATCTAAGGGTGATCAAGAACAGATATTTGGGGAGTCTTTGGGACACTTGTGCATGTAGGAGGTAGTTTGGATTCATGGAATTTTCTTAACAATCATTACAAATTGTGATTATTACTTCACAACACGATTAGGGATTGAATGATAGTAGTATTTTTGGACTAAGTTACAGTTGATCATAGTGTCTTACCCTAGTCAGCTGGCCAAGTAAAGTGGACCATTTAGGTTTTGGTAAATATTCTTCAGGTTCACATGTTCGTTTTGGTCCCTAGTAGGGAGGGTCATCTACCATCACTGGAGTTTACATATCATAATGATTATAACTCCACAAAAAAGTAGAACCTTTTTAAGCCATTAATAATGGAGCTTGAAGGTCATTATCATACAGCTCGGAGGTAGTAGGTGATAGCTCTTGGGTCCTATATTTGGTGCTATTGATAGTTGTAAGGGTGTAGTTCATCCAATGGAAGATGAGGATTTCCCAAAAAAAATGTCAGGATTTCTTTACAGACCAATGAGTAAAGCCTATAGAGATCAATAGTTATATAGTTTTATATAGGGTGATAGGATATATCTAGGGTTCTTAGGGCCCTTCCATTTCCTATTACAATGTTGCGATTATTGATATGGTATACTACTTAATCATGTAACCATGGTAGTTTTGGTTTCTTGGTGTTCTCTAAATATCACAACTGAGGAGGTATGTGTATGAATCAGTGTAATATATCGGTATGGGTAAGTTGGGTTATGAGAGTGGTGCTTCTTATTTCAAGGATCCAATGACGTTCAGAACTAGTAGAGAAAGATGCTTCATGGGAAAGTTTTTTCCTTGGGTGTATGATTTTTGGCAGTACAAGAAACCATTGGGGAGCTCATGGGAGTGGGACACCAAGTTGAGAGCTACATATCCCAACATTTTTTTTATCTTGTGCTTTTCATGGATAAAAAGTATTGAACGGAGAATAATATTGAAATCCATTTATTTTTCATGTAATATGTTGAAATATATTGATAAATATTTTCTAATATAGGCCCTAATATGGGATGATATTCTGAGGCCTGGTAAGTTCAGAATTGATATTTTAATGATACTAAATATATTAATATCACATGCACACAATTTTCCTAAAAAAGTGGAATAACTCCCAATCAAAGTCCTGGATTAGAAATCAGATACCTTCATTCAGTTCATAAACGGGTTTTACCCTAGTGGTGATGTAATCTTTTATGGCATTGGGATTTTGGTTAAAATCCATCTTGGGCGAAAGTAATGAAATAAATAAATGAAATTTATTTATTTATTTCATTGACGTAGAAAACTATTTGTTCCTCTATAATACGATGTTATAACCAATTTTTAGGGTTACCTAAAAAACTACGAATTGAGAGGAGAGAGTAGAGGAACTTTTGCAGGCATTGGGATCATAGATCAATAATTGAAGTACCATAAGGAACACCAACAAAATCTCAGCTTGTGGATCTCATCAACAACAACAACCTGTGAAAATTCATCATTAGCGGTTGATATAAATCATGGTAGGTATTTTTTTTGTTTTTACCCCACCTTTATTTACCAATGATAAAAAAGAATTAATCATCTAACTAATCAGTTCTCAAATAAATTTTTTAATTTTGGTAATTGATTTATCTTCCTATGGTATAGAAATTGATATTATTTTGGTTTATTTATTTCTCTATATTATTCACTCTACTACAGTGAATCAAAACCAACTTGAGCATTGGACAAGGTTTAATACTAACATTTGGGTTTTGGGCACTATTTATCTTTATTCTACATGTATTCATCATTGGAATTATTTTTTAGCCTATGATTCAACGAATACTTAGTGAATGATTGTTGTGTATTTGGTCCTTGGCACAACAGATTGCTACCACAGGTATGAGATAGAGATCTTATGTTACTATTGTGGTGTAAGATGATGGGATTAGATCAATTAATGGATTTGGGGTTTGTGTTTACTATTTTGGTGTGTGGTAGTGGTGAGGTGTGATGACAGGTGTCTCCCGAGTAGTGGATGTGGCCATAAAACTATGAAAATGTGATGACAAAACTCAATTGAACCAAATCCTAGTTCCTTGGAAATAGTTGGTGGCGGTGGCATTAGAATTAGAAAATACATGAATTTTTCCATGGGTTCTGTTAAAAACATGACTAAAAGATGTATAGTCCCAATTGTGTGGTGCTAGAGTTTCCATGTAGAGATAAGTGTCATACATCATGTGACACTTTTTCAACCATCTCGATGTGTACAGGTTGTACACACTTAGGAATCCATGTGGTGTTACATGCAATGTGTGCCAAGTCACAAACCATGTAACACATGGAGGATGGATTGGCATATATAAGGAGTAAAATACCAGGTAAATATGTGGTTCAAGACACCTTGTACATGGGAAATTCATGGGAAGGTTGAAGTACATGAGTAGAGTTGTGTACTCAAACAAGTCCAAGTACACGAGCACGACCCAGTGTACATGGGCAAAGTAAGATGACATGATAAGTGTCAGGGTGATATCTACATGTAGTTTATCCTTGGGACACATCATGTATTGTGGAAAAGTTCATTTCATGTGAGCACAAGACATGTCCAGTTCCAGGCTCTGTGAGAAATTGTGTGTGCCACTAGGGACATGCCATGAACTCCTTTGAGGAAAAGTTGGGGACTTCTTTCTTCTCAGTTTAGCTTCATTATGAGCTAGTGTGAGATTCCTTGGACCATTATTGGTTATGTTTTTTCCCTTCATTCATTATTATGAGGGTTCGGTGAAGAATCATATCCTCGTCATAGGATGGTGACCAAATTATAGATTTCTGATGATCGTGGAAGTATGGGAGAGTTCCTTTATTATGGGGTGACTTTTCCTAGTCTACATCTATGGGGGTTAGTAAGTCATATATCGTTGAGTGTCATACATTATATCCATCAGTGAATTATAGCATGTATCCCTTAGAGTGGCCAAGAGTGATCCTCATTTCCTCCATTTTTACCCTAGGTGTGGTTTGTGGAATTAACATGACTAACACTTATATGCGCATCAATCCCCAATCTAGGAAGATGTTTCCAATAGGATCTGGTATCCCTTAGTGATCTAGGGGCATTGACCCAAAATCTGTGTATTGAGATCTAATCTTTCTACTGGGGTATTAGTCAAATGGAGTGTGTATCTCTGATGAACACTCTCAATTTTCTATGTGCATCTTCTAGAGTGAGTTGTCTCAGTCCATTTCTATAGGTGTTAGTACAACATATGGTCCTGAGCATCGGACCTCAGACCCCTTAGCGACTTGGATCATGTATCCCTCTGAGAGGCCTAGATCGATCTTCATTTCCTTAATGTTTTCCTTAGGTAGGGTTTATGGAATTTTCTTGACCAACACTTATACGGGCATCAATACCATATATAAGAGAATGTTTCTAGTAGGCTCTAGTGTCCCCCTAGTGATCCATGGGCATTAAACCTCTATCTGAGTATCGATATCTGATCTTTACATTGGGGTTTTAGTCTGATGGAGTGTGTATCTCAGATGAACCCTCTAAGTTTCCAATGTGATTATTCTTGGATATATTTAAAGAGCATGAAATCTAGGATGATTGTCATTAGTGTCAATATAGATTGAGAGTGGTTTCACTCGAACAAGCATTACCTTGAAACCACAAGAAGATCAATGAATGGGAGTGGTTGAGATATTTTAAGATTTGAAGTCTTTTATGAGTATATTTGGGATATCCTTGGTTGTCGTAATATCTCATATATTGTTTGACATATCTTTGTTTGATGATCTGACTACTCTTGATTCTTTATATTTGGTGTTTTTGGGTTGTCCTACTAGGTGTTGTTATACTCACCCCTAAATTGGATCTACCTACATTTATCATGTCTTATGTAGATGAAAACCTTTTTACAGAGTCTTTGGAGGACTTGGAGTAGGAGGATCTTAGTTTGGGCTAGATAGTTCGAGGTGTATACCAATATGGCATTGATAGTAGTCCCCTCTTTCCATGTAGGTCGGAATTTATTTTCTAGTTTTCAATGGGCTTATATTTATCCCATTTTATATTCTTTCAAATACTTTATGTCGTACTCTAATTTTGGGACTATAGATGTATGAATGCATTATTATTAGTTGTTTTATATTTCAGCATTTTAATGTCTTATAGATGTGTGCATGAGTACATGTACATTGGGAAAAGGCCTCCCATTTTAGATAAGTCTTCTTAGCACTTGTCGCCAACCCATGGCCTATAGAGGCAGGCTTGGGGTAGTTGGGGCTTGGCCTACCGCCAACCAGGTGGGACTCAGTGGGTCAGGTCGTGAAACATTTAATATTATTTATTCGTTAATAATGTTAATTGTTTTTTACTTTCCCTCATAATTAATTCATTTTAAATATTTATACATTTAATTTATTTTTAACTTATTCATTTTTAATTTTTTATACATAATTATTCATTAATATATATATATATATATAATTTTTAATATAGAAATATATTCATATATATATAAATTAATATATATAATATTTCCTTAAATAAGATTTATACAATAGAAAATATGTATTTATATTGAATAAGTCGTATATTTAGTGAAAAATACTTTATAATTAAAAATTGATATTAATTAAAACTAATCCCTAATTTGTACTGAGTAATGGACATTCAATAAAATATAATTTGTTTTTTTAATTTAATATATTTTAAACTTGTGTAAGATTAATTTCACACACATATATACATAATTAATGCAATTTTTATAAAAACACACACACATAATATTTATATAATTTATTAAATATTTAATATTAATTTTTGAATTTTATTTATTAACATAATATATTTAATATATATTAATTTATATTAATTTTTAATGATTAAATTTTATTCATTTTTTCTATTTTTTTCAATATATATTAATTATTGATTTTTTATATTTTTTAAAGTTTATTCGTTTTTAATATTATTTATTCATAAATAATATTAATTATTTTTTAATATTTTTTTAATTTATTCATCTTCATTTTTTATTTTTTTAATATTTTTATAATTTTATTCATTTTTAATATTTATCTATACATGTTTATTCATTAAAATTTAATGTTTTTAATATAGTTGTAATTTATATAATTAATATACATTCTTTTTCTTTTAAATATATATAAATTTTTAATTTTTTTAATAATCTATATAATTAATAACTCTTATTCTTTTTTTAATATTTTTTCAATCTATTAATTTTTTAGTTATTAAATCTCACTCTTTTTTAACATTCATTCATTAAATATTATTTATTATTATTTATTCACAAATAAGTTTAATTATTTTTTATATTTCTATATAATCTATTCATTTTAAATATTTTTTTTATTTAATATTTTTGTGATTTGTTCATTTTTAATGTTTTTTATAAATAATTATTCATTAATATATTTAATATTTAAAATATAGAAATATATTCATATATATTTATATCAGTAAATATAATATATCCTTAAATATGATTTACATAATACAAAATATGATTTATATTAAACAATTCTTAAATATTGGTGAAAATGGTTTATAATTAAAAATTATTAATAATTAAAAATATTGACTAATTGTCATCAAGCAGTGGGTGTTTAATAAAATTTCATTTTTTCAATTTAATATATATCAATCTAGTGTTACATTAATTTTACACACACTTATTGATAACTAATGAAATTTTATATAGAAACACACACACAAACATAATATTTCTATAACTTATTCAATTTTTAATATTCATTTTTGAATTTTATTTATTAACATAATATATTTAATATAAATAATGTTTTTAATTTGTAAATTTTATTCATTTTTCATATTTTATTCAATGAATAATATTGATTACTTTCAAATATTTTTTCAAATTTATACATTTTTAATATTAATTATTCATTAATAATATTAATTATTCATTAATAATATTAATTATTTTTTAATATTTTTTATATTTTATTCATTTTAAGTTTTTCTTTATTTAATATTTCTATAATTTTAACCATTTTTAATATTTATTTATAAATTTTTATTCATTAACATTTAATGTGTTTAATATGGTGGTATTTTTTATAATTAATATGTATTCATTTTAATTTTAACACATTTATTCAGTTTTTATTTTTTAATAATCTATATAATTAATAACGCTTATTCATTTTTTATTATTTTCCAATCTATTGATTTTTAAATTATTAAATTTCACCCTTTTCTAACAATCATTCATTAAATATTATTTAGTATTATTTATTCACTAATAATGTTTATTATTTTTTACTTTTCTTTTAAATTTATTCATTTTAAATATTTATTCATTTCATATTTTTAGAATCTATTCATTTTTAATGTATTTTATACATAATTATTCATTATTATATTTAATATTTTTAATATAGAAATATATTCATATATATAAAAAAATATATATATTACTTCCTTAAATGGGATTTATATAATACAAAATATGTATTGACATTAAATAAGCCATATATTTAATGGAAATGGGATATAAATTAAAAATTACTTTTAATTAAAAATATCGACTAATTAATATTGAGTAATGGACATTTAATAAAATTTCATCTAAATTGTTAATTTAACATATATAAAACATGTGTTACATTAATTTCACACTCACATATATTCAATTGATGAAATTTTATATATAAAAACACACACATATAATATTTATTTAATTTATTTAATTTTTAATATTCATTTTAGAATTTTATTTAATAATGTATTATATATTATTTTTTTAATCAGTAATTTTCATTCATTATTTATATTTTTATTCAATATATACTATTTATATATTTTTAATATTTTTGATAATTAATTCATTTTCATATTAATTATTCATTAATAATCATAATTATTTTTCAATATTCTTATGGTTTATTCATTTTTCATTTTTCATTGTTTAATAATTTTGCAATTTTATCCATTTTTAATATTTATTTATACTTGTTTATTCATTAACATTTAATGTTTTTAATATGGTTTTGTTTTATATAAATAATATGTATTCATTTTCATTTTATCATATTTTTTTATTTTTTTAATAATCCATATAATTAATAACACATATTCATTTTTTTCATATTTTTTCAATCTATTTATTTTTTTAGTTATTCAATTTTACTCTTTTTAAACATTCATTCATTTAATATTATATAGTATTATATATTCACTAATAATGTTAATTTTTATTTTCTTTTTTTATAATTTTTTCATTTTTACTATTTATTAATTTAATATTTTTTGTATTTTATTCATTTTTAATATTTATTTATACATATTTATTCAATAACATTTAATATTTTTAATATGGTTGTAATTTTAATATTTAATATGTATTCATCTTCAAATTAATATATATTCATTTTTAACTTTTTTAATAATTTATATAATTAATAAAACATATTCCTTTTTTAATATTTTTGAAGTCTATTCATTTTTAGTCATTAAATTTCACTCATTTATTACATTATTTCATTTAATAATATTTGTTTATTAATAATGTAATTATTTTTTACTTTTTTTTAATTTCTTCATTTTTAATATATATTTGTTTAATAAATTTTAATTCATTTTGTATAGTTTTTTACAGTGCTTTCCAAAAACCACTGATAAGATTGGTTTTATCGGTGCAAAAATAAAAAACACTCGTAGAACCTATCATTATCAACACTAAAAATTACTGATAAGGAAAAACTTTATGAGTGCTTTCTATTCTAGTGATGAGATGACCTATATTTATCAATGATTTTTTGAAAGTGCTGATAAAACTCTTTTGATATTTTAAATACAACTCTAACAGAGGACCCTATCACTTGCACTGTTCCAGCTCTTGTGGAATTGAACGTTTGTTGCTGGTCCCCCTTGAATTTCTCAAACAAATCAACATTTTCAAAACCCAAGGTATGTGATTCTTTCTACTGCTTTTTAGTCGGTCATGTATTGTTTCTCCCTTTATAGTTATTCTTTGCATGTATGTGTACCATAGCATGCCCATTTTCCTTGACATACCACAATGGCATGTCCGTTTACCATACAACCACCATTTTCAATTTCCAAAGGGTTCGAATACTCGATTTTTGGATTTTTTTTCAAGTTTGACACTGTATCTTAAAAAAGTATTGGTATAATTTCCTATGAATGTTAATAGATACCAGTGAAAAATATTGTATGAGAGTGATAATGAAATTATGAAGTTAATTGTTTTAAAAAAAATTAACATGAAAAAATTCCCATAATAAAATCACAGATATATATATATATATATACATTTTTCTATTTTGATTTAATTTTTTGATATTATATTCATGTATACAATATATATGAGGATACACGTGCACAAAATTATATATATATATATATAGACACATATATATATATATTGTGTATATATGGCTAGGGGTTTGGAACTGTTGTTTATTTTGGGTCTGGGAATTTTTTTTTTTCTAATTACAGGTTTATATAGAGTTCATAAGGATCGATATAGGTCAGTTTTTTTCTAATAATTAAGTGTTCATGGAAATCAATTAGTCGGCTCTCCATCTGATTTTCTCTAATATGTGTATTACACTTTCCATTAATTTTGATTTGTTAACATTGTATTTGATTTGGAAAAGACAATATTATTAACATGTTTCCTAGAGAATACTAAAACATATATCTATATAAGTATTATTAACATGTGATTTATTCACATGATTTCTTCATAATATTGATATGATTGCCAAAGGGTTTAGATACTCATATTATTTTAACCTAGGAATGAAATATAGTTTTCTTAAGTTGTCTCTCAAAGAGGTTTCTAATTGAGTTATTTTTCATATATAACATTAATTGATTTAAAATTCATATAATTGATTTTATTTAAAATATATTTATGATGTAATTCAAAATGGTGTTTATATTGTAAAAAGAGTGTAGAAAAAATGGGTTTTGAAGAATGAAAAACAAATGAAAATGGTGATAGAGGGTTAGAAAGGGAATATTATATATAATGAGGAAGGTAAGAACAGGAATTAGAGTAGTTACCTTAAACATACTCAAGATATGTAAACATTACCGAAATAGAGCATGAATACACTCAAATTCTAATACTTTATTTACATATCAATGTATATATACATTATATGAATTCCTTATGTGTATTTATTTATTTTTTGTAAAAAATAAATATTATTGAAACTTATAAGATGAATATGAATAAAAAATGGATGAATGTTTATCAGCACTTTTTGGAAATTGTTGATAAAACCCATTACGCCTTTTAAATAGAGCACTAATAGATAACCACACTTGTTTGCATCGTGTAATCTATAACGAAACTCAACCTTCTCCACTGCTCCCCCTAAATGTTTTCAGATGAATCGAATCTTTCAGAACCAATGGTATGTGATTTTTTATACTCTTTAGCTGATCTTTCATTGTTTCACCATTTTTACTTCTTCTTTGCTTGTGTATAATACGACCCCCATTTCCCTTCACCTTTCATCATGATTCAGTATGCTAAACACTAATTCCAAAATAATGTTGCTTTATATTTCTTCATTTTTTCTCTATTTTTATATATCACGTGTATTTATTTGTTAAGATATATTTGGATAGACAAATTTTTAATCACTTATTTGAATTAAAAATTAAATTATTAGTTAAGTTACTGAAGGTGAGTTTATGTAATACATATATTGCTTTTTCTTTCTGAATTTCATCTGTTTTTCTATTTATTCGGGTTCCTTCATATCACCAAATGATTTATCATTCAATTAAAATGTTCATAGAGTGTTTTCATTATATCCATTGAGGATATAATAGAAAATTTTCAAGAGAAAATGTCAAGTACTCACTCTCATTTGACCATGCCACTAAACTTTTAATTTAATTAAAGTTATACAAGTTGGTATCGATTCAAATGGGTTTGTGATTTTTTTTTATTCTTCATAAGGTGTCTAGTCCCCCCCACCCATTATATAGAGTGCACCTTTAAATAGGATGAAAATTATTTTTTAAAATTATATTGATAAATTTCATAAGAAGTGTATATGGTAATATTTTATAATTTAACTCGTTTTTTAAGAATATCCCATTCCTTAACAATATTTAGAGATCTTATTTTTGTACTAATTTTTTGAAATTTAATTTGTGAATATTTTATTTTTTAATTTTTTTTATAACATCATGTAACTTGAAAGGGTTGTGTAAATGGGTTTGGAAGTGTTGTGTATTTTGGGTCTGGGCTAGTCCATTTTAATTATAGGTTTACGTAGAGTTTATAAGGATCAATATAGGTCAATTTTAGTGTAATTATTGAGTTTTTTTGGAAATCAATTGGTTGGATATCCATATGATTTTCTCTTATATGTGTATTACGCTTTCAATTAATTTTGTTTTCTTAATTTTTCTTACAAGGAGGTTGTGGATTGAGTTCTTTGTCACATAAAATATTAATTTATTAAAAATGAATATAATTAGATTTATTGAAAATATATTTATGATGTAATTCAAATTTTTTGTTTTTTATTGGAAAATGTATGTGTAAACAATGGGTTTTGAAGAAAAAAACAAATAAAAGATTTAAAAAGGGTTTAAAAGTAAATAGTTTATCATTTTATAAAATTAATAACTATATTTAGAGTATTTACCTTAATCATGTTCAAGATATGAAAATATTCTTAAAATAGGGCATCCATACACTCAAATTTTGATACATTGATTACATATCAATGTATATATACATTTTATGAATAACTTGTATGTATTCATTTATTTTTTGTTTGGAATGAGTATTTTTGAACTTAATAGGATAGACATGAAACAAAAATAGATGTATGTTAATCATATGACAATGGAGTATGAGGATGGAGTTAAAGAGTTCATCAAATTTTCAATATATCATGTATAAAACGCTTCTCAAATCCTTTTTCAGTGTTTATAATATTTTTATTCAATATGAATTCATCCATAAGAGATAGAAGAACATTTTATTTGTCTTGAAATGGATTGAATCCATAAATTAGGGACAACACATGGAGAAAAAATTAATGTATGTTCTGATTGGGCTGATACTTCCATTTATGGATAATTGTATATGAATACCTGTGTAAATAATGAAGGATATCAAATGGAAGAAATGAAAATGAAAATTGAAGATGACCTTAATAATTTACCAAATTTTTTTGGGAAGTTAAATAACTATGTAAAGAGAATATTCTATACCATTTGTACTAAATATACACCATTTTCATCTATATAAAAGTTATATAATTTGAAATCTGGTAGAGGATAGAGTGAATACATTTTTACAAAACTATTTGGTCTCCTAAATGATATGATACCAAAATAATATGATCTTCTTTATCTAACATATTAAATTAATATAATTCTATATTCAATTTCTGTGATCTTTGAAAAAATACATGCTTGTCCAAATGATTGTATATTGTTTCACAAGAACTATGAATCGCTCAAGAAATGACCTAAGTGTGGCATAGACTGATACAAGAAATATAAATCAAGTCTTATAATAGTTTTATTGTACTTTTCTACCATTCCAAGGATAAAAAAGACTATATATATTTTAGGAAATAGGTAGAAAATTGACCTAGCATACGGATTCAATAATTAAAGATGGGAAACTACATCACCCAACAGACTCTCCTTAATGGAAGAATATTGATTATGAGTATCCTGAATTTTGAAATGATCTGATAAATCTTTATCTTATGTTATCTAGAGATGGAATAAATCTTTTTGGTGTACAAACTAGTACTTACAATACATGTTAATTTATTCTGGTAAATTATTACATTCCACTATGGTTATGCATAAATCACAAATAAATTTTGTTGTATTTACTTATATATAAACAAAAACAACCCAGTAATGATATTGATGTCTATTTGGATCCATTAATTTTAGACCTACAATTGATGAGGGATATAGTTTTTACATTGTATGATTCTCATATAAGTGAAGATCTCACATTAAGATCCATGTTTTATGGGATGACAAAGGACTTTCCTGCATTTAGAAATTTGTTAGGATACAGTATTAAAGGAAAGTTGGGATGTCTCATTTGTGATTAAGGTAAAAACTCAGTTAAGTTGAAACATTCATCCAAGACAATGTTTTTATGACACTGTAAATATTACCCTTATGACATAAATAATGGTCCTGGATAACATCATTCAATGGAAATATATAACAAGGTACAACAATAACTATCCTAACTAGAGATCTACTATTTGATAAAGTAAATGATATTGACATTTATTTCAATAAACATTTTTGGAAATACCTTAAAAAAGAGGTTCGAAAATGAGCTCAATTTTCTTTGAATTTCCATACTTGAATTATTTTTAGGTCATTCATTTTCTTGATGTCATGCACGTAGAAAAAAATCTATGTGATAGTGTTTTAATCATGTTACTATATGTACTAGATTAAAAAAATATAGAATTAAGGCTAGGTTAGACATAATTAACATAGGGATAACGGAAGAGTTGGAAATATTCAAGGGAGAAAGATAAACCTTTTATTGTTCCCAAGTAGGATTGACACCGCTGAGAGGGGTAAATTAGTGCTTCTTTTTATTTTATAAGAAAGCTTATTAACTTATTTAATAAAATTTATTAACCAATTTAATATGTTAAAGTTTTTATCCACTCAATTATATCTTCTCAATCTCACCTTTCATATGAAACAAATATATAGAGAGGGTTACACATGATATTTATAAGGTTTGGTACAAAGACCTACTCTTTTCCAAGTTGGATAGTCCCACCATCATGGATTCTTTCACAGTTATCCTACTATAATACAAAGTCAAAAGTGGTAAAAAATTATACAATCCTAGTATAAAATTTCCTGTTATATTTATTTATAAATCCCAGTTATCATTTTTAGTATCTACTTTCCCAAATCTGGTCATATACCCCGGAAAATAATCAATCCTTTTCAGCAACTGGTAAGTATCCACAATTAAAATCCTTACATTCCTTCTACTTTTATAATCCGCTTTAGAATGTCTTCACTTTCTCTACAAGTAAGAAAAATAAATCTGTACCAATGTACAATCCTCCAGAACTTCAACAATTCTCTACGGAACTTGTTGGTCTTGAATCTTATTCCAAAAACACTCTCTGAAAATATTCCTTGTAAAAAGTTAGTTTGAACTTCCACACTCTAGTAACTTATATCTGATGGTCTTCGTCTGATTGAACTTGGTCTGATTGACTTTTTTTCATCCTTCTACAACTGAGTAGAAACTCAATTTTTAGCTCACAATTCTTTCATCTGATGGAACCCAGTCTGATGAACCTAGCTTCGATGGATGTCTCTTTGATTGGATTACTCTAATTGAACTATGCCTAATGGATCTCGATTCAATGGATGTCACTCTTATGGGATCACTCTAATGGACTGTTTTTTATGATCAGATTAAACATCACTCTTATAGTCTTCCCTAGATTCAATCTTAAATGCAAAGTCTTGTTGGAAACTCAATACATGTTACACGATTTTCAGAGCTCTAGCACACGTGAATAGTTTAAGTTGGTGATGTATAAATGTACTGAGCTCTTCTTTTATAGGCACCCTATAATGGAAAAGTTAGGAAAACCGATTTAAATCTCTACTCAATTAAATTCATAAATCCAAAATTTATCATTAATTTACATCTTCATATTTTTCATCTTAAACACTTCATAATACTTTTGTGGGCTTCTTGAATCTTCTCAAAAATTCATAATTCTTTAATTTTACAAAACATTTCTTCAGTTGATTTTGATTATAATTCTTATTTTCTTCAATATGATGAAGACATACGTACAAGAGTAGATTCCTTATTATCTTGCTCTGTACAAAATGATCATATATGAAAACCAGATGACTTCTCATAATGATTATCTATACCAACTAAAACAAACTTTTTTAAATAATGATAGAATTCTTTATTTTTTTCATAAACATAGTTTCACTTCAAAATATACCAATATTCTTTTTAAAAAAATAATCTTTAATCAAATTTTCTTTCCTTCTTTTCCTCAGAACAATGATCCTGAGTTCAATGAATTTATCGGTGTCTACATGCTTCTGATGGATCAGCCTCTACTTCACATGATTTATTGTTCTCAATTATAGTCCTATGAGTTGGAACCACTACTTGAGAAACAATAATTTTGTTCTTTTTATACTGAACCAATCAAAATAAAATTAAATATTTCTCAATTATGCCTCCAATAGAACTCCAAATTTAATGACATAAATAAACAAACAATTTATAAACTGAATCGGTGTACGAATTCATTATGATTAATTAGTGGCATACAACATCTGATTGACTAGTGTCGGTAGTAACATATGTACTTCTGCAAGATCATCTTACTAGGATTTTGATATTGTCACACCGATGATTCCTATACCGATAATCAATGTCAAGAATACTTCACATCATATTCTCTTGTTTTCTAAAAACTCCAGCTTGTATTAATACTTTGAGAATGTTTAATATTGGAATTGAATCATATGAATTTTGAAGGAAAGTATTATAAATTTCCATTCATCAAGAAACTTTTTTCATAACAACTAAGCCTCAATATGATTAGAATCACTGAAACAACCCCTTTCCTTCATAAGGCTAGAATCACAAGTTTTCAAGATAACTTATGATTTATGAAATATGAAATAAGAAAGCATCATCAAATTTAACATCGGATCCATTCAAACTCTGGTATACTTCCTCTTTATGATCACCACATTCATTCCAGACTCAATATGATTTCTAGAAGCTTCTCACTTTCTATCAAAAACCGAATCTGATGGATCGTATTCAATGAATCTTGTCAATGGGTTGAGTCCCATTACTCATACTGATAGACTTTTTCTTCAACCCAAAACTTCTCATTTTATCAAATTCAAACATACATCATATATTGGAAAAAAAATACAACCAAAACATAGCTTGGGCCTAAAAATTTTCCCCTTTGTGTTTTTTTCAATACCCACTTCATAAATAATTCCACTTATTTTTTTTCTTTTCTAGCTTTTTTTCTCTCCATTCTTTTCTTTATCCCCATATTTCGTTTTTCTCCCCCTTATTGACAATGAAATTCAAAGGGGACATCATGAATATTTTCCTTCCATATTGAAAAATTGAATCATTTCAAAAGGTTTGAAATTTTCATCACAAAATCTTGAAACTCTTCTTCGGGAGAACATAAGTTTCACACGAGTTTCTTAAAAAATATCCTTTAGCTAAACAACTCTATTTTTTTGTGGGTGATCCCAGTGTGTAAAATAATAGTGAATAATTAAGGTTGTCAATGTTGTCCATAACACAACTTTCCCATAATATTTTTTCATGATTATTTTTGTATTCACATTTCTTAAGGAAATTTGGAAATGATTTTTTTAAGATAAAAGTAACATTCACCCATCTCATCAAACAAATCAAAAAGTTCATGTATATAGACACAAATTTCAAAAACTCATATATTGTAACCTAATTACTTCATTTTGTAAGAATATTAGGAGAATCACATGTCAACTTTCTTATTTCAACTCCTTAAATTCCTTGCAAGTTAGTAAAAATACAAATATTTTATAAATAATGAGGTACCATAGTTGTTTCTTAGAAGAAAAAATCATATTGAGAGCCCTCACTCATCCTTTCCTTTTTCTTATCCTTATTGGATTTTTAATTGGATGTATTTTCTTCCTTCTATTCCTCATTCATATATTTTGTAACAAATTTCATTTCATCTATAGACTCCTATGATAAGAATATAAATTTATTTTCTCCTTTTGGAACCATTTTGTTTTAGTGAGTTTCTAAAAACTATTTCATTACTTCATCTTTTTCTAGCATAATAATCAAACAACTTTTAGTAAAATTACCTTATTTCTCACATCTCTTGTATATTTTCTAAATTTTCAATCCAAAATTTGTTGATATCTTTTTATCAACTTTTCCAACAAATTCAGAAACCTTTCTATTAAACTTTACTTAAAATCATTTTGGCGCATCTTCTAAAATTATAGTCATGTCAACTTGTTCTAGAGAAATAATTAATCACTCTTTATTTTTAGACTCAATAAGTTAGTTTTTCTCCACTTTCATAACATACTCATCTTTCTTCATCTTCTAGGATTTCTTTTTAGGTTCTGCATTTTATCTTCTTTTCTCATTATAGCTCCCCCATGATTTATACATGTTTCTTGGTAGAGAAATGTTATACCAGCATGAATAAGATCTATGTCTGAAAACTCCCCAACACCAATAATGACTTCTAAATCTCGATCTTTCAGACTGATAGTGGACTTTTTTGGAACATTATTATTGATTTTTATTCATAAATCATGGACTAATTTTCTAAGGAGGATAATTTTCTGAATAATTTCTATCTTTCTTTATGAAATATATTTTCTCACAAACCTATTTTTTATAAACCTTTATTTTCACCTTCTTTAAAAGTTTCTCTTTTAACATCAACTATATTGGTTAATTTTTCTCTTATATTTCTTATCTCAATTTGTGTTATAAAAGGCATTGATTTTTCTTCTAACAACTCCTCTTCTTTCTCAGCCAAACTATCTTTCATAACATCTATCATTTTTTGGATTCAGTTATCTTCAACTTGTTCTTCTTGATTTCTTCAATGAGTATAGATCATTTCATATTGAGGTTCTCATTGTTGGTTTATCATTCTTCGTATATTTTTATTTTTCTTTCAAGCTCATGAATATTCATATTTGGAGAACTAAAAAATTTGATATTTGTTTCTTATTTCTTCAACCAGTCATTTTTCTCAAAAATTGTCCATTCAACATATTTCTTAAGGTTCTTTCTTTCATTCTTAATTTGAATATTTTCATCATTTTATTTTCCCAAATTATCTTTTAAAATCCATTCCATTTTTTTAATTTATTCATCATCATCATCACTTTCTAAATAATTACTTCCATTTCTAACTTAATCAATAAAGTTGAGTTGATGATCTCATTCATCACTGGATGAGAAATCATCCTTCCTTCTTCTTCCAAAAGGAAATCATTCCTTATGTTTCTTCAACTTTTGTTTCTGAACTTTATCATCATCTTCCTAATATTAATAATCTTCAAAAAAAATTCCTAGTAGATTTTTTTTCCAAATTTCCATTCTCTTCACAATTCCTATATTTGAGAGTTTTAATTTTCCATTTCCCATTATTGTATTTCTTAAAAAGAAGGTAAATAATTGTATTGAAATATTTATCTTATTCCTTTTATTTAGAATCACCTAACTACTCTTTATTTTCTTTATATTTGTTTTTCCATTTTAAAAAATATTTTAAGGAGATTTATTGATCAACCTTTTATTAAATTTTTATAACATTCTCTCTCCTCATTTCATAAGCAATGAGAAAAATTTTAAGATCATCAAAAATAGAGTTTTAGAATCACTATCTTCCAAATATGAAACATTGTTATCAAACTTATCAAGATGAATTCTCAAGATCTTTTCAAAATCATTTTAGTCTTCCAACTTCTCACTAAAACATCTTATGGTGCTAAAAATGTCATTCATACTTGTAAATAAGTCACCAATATATTCATACTCAGCCATTTTCATATCTTTATACATCTAACTACATATTTGTAACATTTCTATATTCACATTTTTATTTCCTTTATAATTTTTTTTAACTTATCCTAGATAACTTTGGAGGTTACAACTCCCTTTTCTATTATAAACTCACTTTCATTTAGTGATGAGAGTAAAACATTTTTAGCTCTTCAATCAATCTCAGTATTTTTCTTATCAACGGTAGTAAGAGGAGAAATATCAATAAAAGGTGGAAATCTATTTGTAATATATTCCAAAACATAATACCCAAGGGACATAAGATATGTAAGAATTATATATTTCTATATATGATAGTTATTTCTAATGGAAACTGGAATTTCTTTATAGTTCACGAAATTGGAATTCTATATTCTCATAGATGGATCTTTCAGTGGGAACCATCTCAGATACTAATTTTTGTTCCCAAGTAGGATCGGGGCCACTTAGGGGGGATAAATGGTTTCTTTTTATTTTATATGAATATTTCTTATCTTATTTAATAATCTTTCTTAACCTCTAAACCATAATAAATTTATGATCCACTCATGTATAAATTTTCAACCTCACCTTTCATATGCAAAAAAATATAAAGTGAATTCGGCACACGATATTTATATGGTTTGGTATAAATACTTACTCCTTTCCATGTTGGATAGTCCCACCAACATGGTTTCTTTCACTATCTTCATTCTGAATTACAAAGTCACAAGTAGTGAACAATTCTATAATCCTAGTAGAAATTTTCCTGATATATTTGGTTGTACACACCAACTATCCTTTTCAGAATCGAATTTCCCACAGCTGGTTATACACCCAAGCAAACAATAAGTCATTTTCAGTAACCGGTATGTATCAACAGTTACAAGCTTCTCTTTACTTATTTTATGATACAC
The DNA here is from genome assembly GCA_963277665.1 of Viscum album. Classification (NCBI taxonomy): domain Eukaryota; kingdom Viridiplantae; phylum Streptophyta; class Magnoliopsida; order Santalales; family Viscaceae; genus Viscum; species Viscum album. Next base: position 2,067,893,040 of record OY728131.1, read on the forward strand.
TTCAGAAGTTATTCAATTCCTCTACAAGTAAGATGGATCAAACATTACTTGTGTACAATCTTTATGAACTTCAACAATTCTCTAAAGAACATGTTGGTCTTGAAACATATTCTAGAAACATAGTCTACAAATCTTCCAAAACAAAAGTCAGTCTAATATTCAACAATTCAATAACCTCTATCCAACGATCTTTGTCAAATTGGCCTCGGTCCAATTCTCCTTTTTTTCTTCCTTCTTCAACTAATTAAAAAATCAATTGGTAGGTCAAGATTATTCCATCTGATGGATCTAGGTTCAATGAATCCTAATTTGATGGATGTCTCTCTGATGGGCCCACTCCGAGAAAACTACTTCTGGTGGACCTTGATTTGATGGATGTCACTCTGATAGACTTACTTTGATGGACTTGTTCTAATGATCTGATTAAACATCACTACCATAATATTCCTCAGTTTCAAATTGAAACACAAAGTCTTATTATAAACTCAACACTTATTCCATAATTATCAGAGCTCTAGTGCATGTGAACAATTCAAGTTGGTGAAGTAAAAATATACTAAGCTCTCCTTTTATAGGCACCCTGGATGGAAAAGGTGGGAAAACCAATTTCACTTCCCACTTAATGAAATTTTTATATCCCAAATTTCTTATTCATTTAAGACTTCATATTTGACTTCTTTAACTCTTCATTATACTTGTTGGAGCTTCTAAAATCTTTTCAAAACATTATACTTCTTCAAGTTTACAAAACATTTCTCCAGTCCGATACTGATCATCATTTTGATATTCTCCAATACGATGAAGACATATGTACAACAGTAGATACTTTGTTACATTACTCCCTACCAAATTAAAATATATGAAAACCATATGATTTCTCATTAATATTCTCATACCAACTAAAATAAATTATTAAAATATTGAGAGCATTATTTATTTTTCTATAAACATAGTTTCCAATTTTAAAGATTCCAATATTCCTTTTGAAAAAAAAGAATCTTCAATAAAATCTACTTTTCTTCTTTTCCTCGAATCAATGATCTTGATTTTTATGACTTTATCGGTGTCAATATGCTTTTGATGGATTGGTCTCTGTATCATATGATTTATCATTTTTAGCTCCAGTCCAATGAGTCAGAAACATTTCTCAAGAAACAATACTTTTTTTCTTTTTCTCTTGACCTAAATAAAATATAATTAAATATTTCTCAATTATGACTCCAATAGAACTCGATATTCGATGTCTTAAGGATACCAAAAATTTATAAAATTTATTGGTGTTATAATTCATTATGATGAATTGGTGGCATACCATGTCTGATGGACCGGTGTTGGAAGAGTCTTCTATACTTTAGTAAGATCAACCTTCCATCCTTATGATATTTTCACACCAATGATTATCATACAAAAGACTAGTTCCAAGAATAACTTTCCATTCTTCCAGTAACTTCTTTCATTCCGACTGAGCCTCAATACGATTGGTAGCTCCAGCAATCCCCCTTTCCTTCATAAGGCTGGCATCATATGTTTTTCAGATGACGTATGATTTATCTAATACGAAACATCAATGCATCTTCTTTTTTAACATCAGATCCATTCAAACTTTGGTACACATCTTAATTATGACCACTACTTTCATTCCAAACTTAATATGATTTTCAATGACTCATATCGATGGGCTGATTCCGACTACTCCTACTAATGGCATGGGTCCAGAACTAAAAACTTATCCTTTTCTCAACATCAAACTTACATCATCTATTGACAGTAAATTCAACCAAAACACAACTTGGGTATAACATCTATCTTCCTCCAATAGCTTATGCTCTATCCATATAAGAAAATTTTAAATTTTGAAACATCATTAATAGTTTCAAAGTTCTATAGAGATATTAATAAAATATCAAGAATGTTGTTTCAATGACTAATTTGAAGTTGTGGGGTCCAAAATCACATCACTATCAGGTTTTAATAGAAGAGTTAATGCATATAGATTTACGTTTCATTCTTCCTAAAAATATATGATGTACATTAACCAAAATTCACTTCTTTTTCAAATACATATATTTTATATTTATTGACTCAGTGAAGTTTCCAATCATGAATAAGTAAATTTCTATCATATTATATGAATTTGATTTGTTCTTCCCACTATCATTTTTTGAAATAATGGTACACCTGGTGGTTCACATTGTTAAATATTTCAACTATGTGGTTCTATATATTACATATGGGTGTATTCCATTGAATTGAATATGAATATATTAAAAGGTTATGTTAAGAATCAAATTTTGAAAAAAGGTTGTATTGAATATAGATTTATTATTAAAGAAGATATTGAATTCTATACCGATTAACTATTAGATATTGATAGCATTAGTCTCCCAAAATATCATCACAATATATGCCTTCTTAGTGAAGGGATTTCCAAAAGAGAAGTTATTACAATTTCCATTACAAAGAGGTAGAAATCTCACATTTACATTTTACATAATATTTCATAGGTTGCTCTATATGTTGAATCCCAAAAAGTATTTCTTATACATTTGAATCCATCAAGGGCTAAAGGATGGATATCAAATGCCTATAATAAACAATTTATAGTAATTTTCTGAGATCATATTTATAAGTATTTATCTACAAATCTGAATTGAATTGCTAAATGACTTTTATGGCTAGATAGGGGATCAAATATAAATGTTATGTCTTACACTAGTTTTTAATTAATGTTTATACATTATATATAAAAAAACAAGAAGAATACAGCATAATTAAAAAAAAGTTAATTTATGCTTATAGGAGAAGTGATGCTCGTATCTACTTCCAATGATGGAAATTAAAATTATGTGAATATGTCATATTTTTAGATCATCAAACAGAAATTCAAGTTGTATTATACAACATTTCAATTATGGACTTTTTTGCAAATGGGTAAATAGGAAGAGTGCAGTGAACGTTGATTAATTAGGATTTATAAAGGTGAATTTTAGTGTGGTATGGAAGATGGATAAACTTTTCATAATGGTTTCAAAAATATTTCAATTATTTTATGTCCCAAATATTGTCAAGAATAATTGGTCAATTTATCAATTTGTGACTTAAAAAATGTATTGTCAGATGAAAATTCAAATGAGTATGACCCTTTCATTAAAAGATCAAAATCATTTCACGATGGTCCCAATATAGACAATGTATTGTACATTATAAGTTTCCATAATAAAGGGATTTGGATTCTCTACAGAGGATACAAATCCATTCAACCTTTAAATAAAAATGATAATTTAAAGAGAAGATTAAAGTTTTTTTAATATACATTGATTTTCATCATAATATTATGTGTTCTCTACTGTATTTTGATAATATAAATTAAATATTTGACTACTCTTATAGATAGTGAATTCTCTACATACTAAAGTTTCCAATCTCAAGGTAGAAAACATGATTTATGATGAAACTGTTGAATTTTTCAGGGATAGATAACATGTTGATGACATAAATTATAATGGATTAGCATCACTATGTTAACTAAAATTATCAAAGAAAGGTGCAATGATATAAAATTTGATTTTGTCTGGACACAATGAAGACAACCTATTGACCCCAACCAGTCAATGTTCATTAGTTACATTAGGTTCATAATGAAGTTGCATGTTCCTATTGATATAGATATGTAGAACAATGGCATACATGTATTGAGAGAAACCCTTTGGAAAAATATTAGGGTAATTTTATGATATAATTTCTCTATTTTACTAAAAAAATATATAATTAAATATTGATTTACATTTCATTATCCCTTGAAGATTTTGTTTATTTTAGATGATCGCCAAAAGAAATTTGGATTAATTGTCATTGGAAAATATCATAGAGGCTTCTGGGAACTTCATACAAAGCATCATCTCAAGGGTGTTGAGGAGAATGTAAACCTCTACCCACCAATTATGTACACAAACATTATAAACTAGAAAACCTTGAAATATTTCATTATTCATCGCAATGAGGTACCATTTAAGTTTTATTGTAGTCGATAATATTTTTTTTACGTCATTTATTTTATCCACTTTGATTCGGAATTTTTTATTTATGAAATATAAAAGGAGTGATGAAAATAATCAATATGTGTCAAAACTAGTATACCCCTATCATGAAGTAAGGAAGGGGTATTCTTCACTTGAAAATATAATGGTATAGATTTTAAATCTATAGAAAATATTTTATATTATATAAAGAAAGCTATGTTCCTTTGTTCATATGTTGATTAATGAATCAAAATGAAATGCCACTTCCATACCACATCATGTTCCATTTAAGGATTCTTATATAAATAAATAATGAAAACTAGTAAATGAAAACACACAAGTGGTATGGGAGTCATGTGTATGTATTATATAATAGTAATTTATTATGTTTTATAAAAACATTATATAAAAATATCTATTTATGTTTATTTGTTTATTTATAGTTTAGACATAAGAATCAATATCAATTATGCCTAAATAATAACTACTTCCAGTGAATTTAAAGTGGCTAGAATAATATGGATGCATTAGAGGTGCAGTTTTTGGATTGTCACCTCATGTATATTTTGAGAAGAAAATGTTTTAAGGAGATGTTGGAGTTGGTTCCCTAGAACCAAATTTTATGTACTTTATGATAACATGTGTTCATTGTTTTTAATATTAATAAACTACTTATCAAATCATGATTGTACTTCTGTGTGACATCCTATGTGATAATGTCCTAAATGAAGTTGTCGCATTAAAAGTTTATACAAGTTACCCGCTATAATGGGAATCTGAATGTGCTACGACATTGTTCTTCAATATATGTTTTATAGTCAGATGATAGCATTTGAGGGACACAAATGATATAGGCTATCATGGGTGGAGACTCATAGGACTTTGAGGCACCTTCTCACGGTGTACACCCTTGGTAATATCTAGTAGTATATTATGAGAATGAGACACACTAGAAGGAAATCCACATTTCTTTGTGTAATTGGATATTCCTATCTGCAGATGTGTGTATTGATCCTTATATTTTAAGATTATTATTAATGAATATTATGAGTCATGTACTTTTATGTACTGACGAAAACCATTATGATATATGTTCATAGTGAAGTAGGATACGTTTGGTATGTCATGAGTAATATTTCATTAATAAATAATACAAGAAATGATTTGTACCTTTTTTTAAATGGATGTTGATATCTCAGTCCCTATGATAGAAATGATATATCCTAAATAAATCCATGTCCATGATGTTTGATAGGCAAGTTCATTTTCTAGGAAATTAAAGAAAGTGACATTGATCACTTTGGTTGATGACACTGATATGAAACCTTATTGATTAGAGATGTCACAATAAAGGGATTATATTACACATTAAGCATCTGTATGAGGTAACATGTCATTATAACATTAACTTATTTTTCTATGGGTGCCTTGGCGTGTTTTCGGATACTAAACTTGTACATTAGCCTATTTTTATTAATACCATTAATAAAGTGACCTAGAGGGTCAGACACTAAGTGTATGCAGAATCTTAGCTAAATAATAATATTATTATTTATTATTTAACAAGTTAAATAAATATTATTCCTGCATGTGGTTTAATAATTATTCATGTTTGATTGATCACATTTATTTTGTTACCTGTTATTCGAGAGAATATAATGTGAGTGGAATATTTAATAAATATTTATTTACTATTTGCGGAATATAATATTCATATATTTATAAGAAAATAATGCAGTGATATATATTTAATAAATAAATAATCACTATTCAAGGCTCAATAAATATTATGGAGGAATGATAGATCGACTTTAATAATCTGGTGAGAAATAAAAAAATATTGAATATTAGATAATTAAAAAATATTTAATTTTAATATGCAAGTTAAGAGCATGTTGAGAAATATTATTATTATTATTCTTTAGCATGGGGTTCTGTAGGGATTAATTAAATTATAAAGGTCACTTGTGAAATTATTTTATTTTAACCCTAGATATATATAAATACAGTTATATAATTTTCTCAATAAATAAATTAATTTCTTTGGTTGTGCACAATGAATTTAGAGAATCCTCTCAAGACCTAGATAACTCTATTATCGAAGAATACTCTTAAGAATAGACAATGATCTTCCTCCAACTCCAACTCTTGAGTTAAGAGAGAGATCTAGGAGAATGCTTTGGAAGTGGTTCATAAGGTGATCAAAGGTGGAAGATACAAGCACTAGGATTTGGCATGCTAGCACTGGGATATTCTTTCGACGATGTCTAGAGATTTTTGGAACAAATTTGGATCCCCACTAAAGAAAATCTGAACTTTATTCCTATAACTCAATGACAATGCATCACATATTTGTTACCAGATCCATAAATGGAGAAAAAATTCCATTAAGGTAATTCTTATTTAATTAAATTAATTATAAATAATATGTGAAGATCCTCCCTATCTGGTTCTAGAGTGATTCATATTGTTTGTCTTCTTTGATTCAGTTTCGTTGAACACAATTTTTATCATCATATAGATATCAAATTGATCATTGAACATGACAAAAAGAAATGTTTGGAACTGCCAATTGCATGCTTCCACTATGCCCAAAACCTATAAGTGGTATTACAGGGGTCACATAATTATTTATAATTATTTAGAGTTCATTGGTGATTCACTCATTTTAATTTAGTTTTCCAATTAATGATTAATCATTATTTTAATCTAAATCATGAGATACGCTTAAAACTCCTTCATTTCTCATAGATACAATCAATGTGAATAATTTTATGAATAAACTAAAATTTAAGATCTCATCCAGAGGTGCTAAGAATACCAGTCAGATAACATAGCAGTACACATTGTGTAACCAGGGTTACATGTCATGTAGTTGTATTCAATGCATCAGGAATTAATAATTATTTAATTCAGTTGTATAAATTGATGACATACGGTGTTGCTATTACCATACATCTCATGTCGACTGGGATAGATTGATGCACATTCATCTGAAGTACACATAGTGTAGCCCACACACATGGTTTGTAGTACCTTTAAGTCAAATATGGGCCATGTATTTCAATACATTGACTACCTAATAAGTGATTTTGTATTTCAAAGATCACATGGCATGTATCCCATTGGAAATATTGTGTACTCCATTCTTCTAGGGCATGGTTTACATGCTGAGTCCCAAGGATTATACCTCATATATACGGTGAGTGATGTACACATCATGTATCTTGTCATTAAGTTGACAGGACACATCATGTGATGGGTTTTAATATATATATATATATATAAGTTTAATTAATATTTTCATAATGATAGGATCTACATATCATTTATGTGTCATTTTATTGTTGTTACTCTACATGAATTAAAGCATGACACATTATAGAAAAATCATGTAATTTTCATAATCATTAAGTTGATCCTACACATCATAAAAGTATGTGATAAGACATGTATGCTATATGTCACAAAGAATAATAAAATATATGAGTATAATACATGTTGGGTAGATTTGGGAAGACATTCACCATATTTCCTCCAATGTACATTTATGTACATAGTTAATTTTAAATAAATTTATTTTGTTTACAGTTATAATGTATGAGAATATCATGGAAATTTCGATGAGAATAAAGATAAAATAATTGATTAATTAAAGATCACAATTAATTGATTTGAGCATGAGTTATCTTAAATATGAACCATTAAGAATTAAATGCTAATTTTATTAAATGTGTAATTCATTTCATGAATGTGGATGATCATGAGCATAGAAAAAGCCTTTTTATGTGATTGGTTTCATTTCAATTAATTTTTTATTAAATTAAATTATAGGCATGTGTTTCTTCTCTCCTTTAATTATATAAGGGCCTTTATTCCCATGGTTTCTTTTAAGTAAACCCATTTTCCCCTCACCTACATGTGAGTAAAAAGAATTTGTAATTGATTGATCTCCCATTATAGTGGAGGTGGTTCTAGTTCAAAGGTGTGGTGAAACCAATCTAAAGAGATACATAGGTGGATAGTTAGAAATCTATAACATGAACCTTAATTGGTTCAAGGTGTTTTTTCCCCTACGTCAACAAATAGTTTATCATCCTCTAGAGAAACTAAATATTAGTAAAACTCATGATAATACCATTTTATTATTTTATTTTTATCAAGTTTCATGGTTATTTTATTATAGAATTTATTTCATGATCACATAATCAATGAATTAATGAGATTTCAAGATAGAACTAAAATAAACTAGGTTATGCATAAATATTATCTAAAAAATGGTTAATCACTTAATTAAACCCATTAAATATTAACTATCATGTGATAAAGATAATAATTGAAAATTTACAAAAAAAATGATAAAATCCATTAATAAAATATTAAGTCGTTATATCCTTCCATTGCTTCGGTTTAAATTGATCCATAGTTTAATGTGCTTGACCAGCCAAAGTAAGAGTGTTTTCAATTATAGGGGAATTATAACTTTAATTTATGGGTTTACTTAACTTAGTTTACATCAAGGGTTGAATTCCAAAGTAGGACTTGGTTTAACTAAGAGGAAAAGGTTGAGGAAATCCAATTTAAGGATTTTAGGGTTGGGGAGTCCACTCAGCTGATCAAAGAACAGTGAGTTATTGCATTTGGAATGCCTAAATGAAACCATTTGAGTAGCTTACCCAACCTAGGTATGGGTAATGAGAAGGGAAATATGGATCATTTCTACTAGAATATCTAAGAAAGAAGATATTCTGAATCCAATAGTGAGGGATATTGGGTTTTGATAAAATAGTGGGAGACTTATAAATTTATTATTTATTTATTTGTCTTAGTTTTATCAGATAAAGTAAAAAAAAATATTCATCTTATTTATAGAAATAACATTAAAATGACTTAAAACTTATCAACTCAATCCATACTTGAGAAGGATAACATTCTCACCGGAAAAAAAATTATTAGAGTGGAAATGGTGCTTACGTGTTATCCTTCACCATGAAAGGATATTATATGTTCTGGAAGACCTATTCCTAATGCACCTAGAAATAAGGCAAGTGATGAAGACTTAAAACTCTCTAAGAAATATTTGAAAGATTCCACAAATGTTCAATGTTTTATGCTATCATCCATTTTCAATAATATTGTAAAGAAACATGGGGATATGGATGCCTATAGCATAATATCTCACCTTAGGAATCTATATCAAGAGAATGTGAGACAAGAATGGTACGATATATCCAATTCTTGTTTACAACTAAGATTGGGGAGTCTAAATCAGCTGGGACACATGTATTCAAGATTATTGACTACATTGTATGCCTGGACATCTTCAAGATTAAATTCCCAGATGAGTTGCATACAAATCTCATACTTTAATCATTTCCCAAGACTTTCTCTAGATTTATTATTAATTAAAATATAATCAATAATGAAGCAAGTATTTTATAACTTCTTACATTGATTCACCAAGTGGATAAGGACATGGGGGATGATAAACCTGTAATTCTTATGTTGAATAAGAAAAGGAAGATCAAGGAAAATGGTCCCAAGACTTATAAACAGTCTAAATCTCATGAGCACCATCCATCCAAGAATAAGAAGATCTAGAGGCAGTTAAATGAAAAGGGGGTAGTAGGTTTTTCATGTGGAAAGTTAGGACACTAGAAGAGGAGATGAACCCCGAAGCAAGGGGAAGCTAAAGGTGCATTCATTATTGAGTGTAATCTTTCAATATCTACACATTGGGTATTAGATGTAGCTTATGGAGATCGCATCTATATCCAAATACAGAAACCAAGTAAATTTAAAAAGATTTCTGGAGGAGAGGTGGATTTTAGATTCACTAATAGAGAAAGGTTTGATTCTCTGTCCATGGTGACTACCACCTATCATTTTCAATAAGAATGATTTTGGTTTTGAAAGATTTTTATCATGTACCTACAATTACCAAGAATATAACTTCTATATCATGCCTAGATCCATGTGAGTTTAATTTCAATTTTATCAATAAAAGTTGTTTCTATTATAAGGAAAAAATATGTTATGGTATGACACGTTTAATTAATGGTCTTTATGTATTGAATTATGAAAACCAAGTGTTGGATAATGATAGTGAATCTTGTTCACACAACTCATATAACACCCAACTTTGGCATCATTATCTTGGTCATATAATTTATAAGTATTTGAAAAATCTCTATTTAGATGGTAATTTATACTCATTTTTTCTAAAACCACTTTATAGATGGAATTCTTGTTTACGAGGAAAAATTATCAAACCACCATTCGATGGATAGGGTGAAAGGTCCACAAAACTTCTAGGATTGGTACAGACTGATGTGTGAGGAACATTTCCTATAAAAACTAGAGGTTCATATTCTTAATTCATAACTTTCACTTGTGACTTGAGTAGATATGGATATGTCTACTTGATGAGGTATAAGTCAAAGTCCTTTGAGATATTAAATGAATTCAAGAATGAAGTAGAGAATAAACTTGGTAAGAAGATAAATAATCTTTGATTGGATCGAGGTGGTGAGTATCTTAAAATAGACTTTATCAACTTCTTAAGAGATTTTGAGATTATATCTCAAATAAATACACCTTATAAACCACAATGGAATGGTGTTAGTGAATGGAGGATTCATACCTTGTTAGACATGGTATGTTAGATAATGAGTCAGGAAGATATTCCATTATCCTTTTGGGGATATTCATCACAAACTATGGCATAAACATTAAACAGAGTGCCAACTAATGTGGAAAATAAAATTTCCTTTTGAGTTATGGAGTGTAAGGGAACATGTTGTGTCGCATGCACTTGTATGGGGTTAAGAAGAATTTTTTAAGGCCTTATCAGGAAAAAATAGCACCTTGGGGGAAAAAGTGTGTCTTTATAGGGTATCCCAAGGCAATAAATGGATAATACATGTAAAACCCCTCAGACAAGAAAGTTATTGTCACTGGATAGGTCATCTTTCTTTATAGGGAGCACATCCACAAAAAGTATAGTGGGAGAAATATTGACTTCGATGAATTTGATGCTCAAGATACACAAGATTTGGTATAGGAATAGATTCCATAGGTCCCAATGGAAGAATCAGTTCCTAAAACAAAAGTACTATATAGGAGTGAAAGATAGGTAATTGAACCATAGAGATATGGTTTTCTAGTCACCAAGGATGGAGAATCATTATTGGGTGACAATAACAAATCTCTCCCCTATGCTGACGTAGTAGAGAGCTCAGAAACTACATGATAAAAAGAATCTGTGAATTTGGAAATGGATTCCACGTATTAGAACCATGTTTGAGTTCTAGTCAATGCTCCATATGATGTAAATCCAGTTGGATGCAAATGGGTATTTAGGAGTAAATTGGACATGGAAGGTAAATTAAATACCTATAAAGCTAGGCTAGTGGCTAAAGGGTTTAAACAGTGACAAGGAAATGACTAGGATGAATCTTTTTCACCAATTTCTATGTTAAAATACATCATAATTCTTCTTAACATAGTATCTTAACATGAATATGAGATTTGGTAGATGGATGTCCAAACATCATTCCATAATGGGAACCTTTAGGAAGATGTCTACATGACACAACCAAATGGGTTTGTGACTCTAGGTGAAGCAAAAATGGATTGTCAAGTTACATAGAACCATTTATGGATTGAAGCAATCATCTAGGTCATGGAACATTAAATTCCATGAATCTATAAAATAATTTGGTTTCATTAAGAATGAATGTGAGCTATGTGTTTACAAGAGGATTAGTGGCAATGTAATCATTATCCTAGTAGTGTATATTAATGACATATTAATTATTGGAAATGACATACTATCCTTATAGTCTATTAAGAATTATTTAAACAAGTGTTTCTTTATGAAGGACTTAGGTGAAGCAGCTTATATTTTAGGGATCAAGATCATTTATGATAGATCTATGTGGATTCTTGGAATAATTCAAAGTATATATGTTGAATAGATACAAAATATATTTATTATGGAACAATAGAAAAGGGAATTGGTTCCAGTGTCACATGGTCTACATATTTCTAAGAAAATTTGTCCACAAACACATCATTAGTAAAAGAGAATGATAAATATCTCATAGGATTTAGGGATAGGATCAATCATGTATTCCAAGTTATTTAATTGAATTGATGTTACCTATACATTGAGAATGGTAGTAAAATATCCAAAAGATCTAGGAGAACATCATTGGGCTGCTGTTAAGGACATCCTTATGTAACTGAGAAGAACTAAGGGCTTGTTCCCGGTGCATGGAGGATAAGAGGACTTGGTCATTATGGGTAATACTTATTCTAGTTTTCATATAGATCATAATGATCTGAAGTTGTAGTCAGGATATGTTTTATTCTCAACAGAGGATATGTGAGCTGGAAGTGTTCAAAGCGGCCAGTTGTCACTGATTCTACAACAAATTCTCAGTTTATAGCGACTTCTGATGTAGATAATGAGGTTGTTTGGATTCAAACTTTTTTTAGGAGCATTATGTGATACTTATAAGTAAAAAACCTATCACATTGTATTGTGATAATACTGCAATATTGGATCTTGCAAAAGTTCCAAGGTCACACCAACAGATAAAGCACATACTCTAGAAGTATAACCAATTAAAGTATTTTTATAAAAGGATTGATGTTGTAGTGAGCAGAGTACCCATGGAAGAGAATGTGGAATACCCCTTGACTAAAGGCCTATATTAGTAGAATCATGAGTATCATGTGAGTTCTAGCAGACTAAAGTTTGTTTGTAGTTGGCTCTAGCGCAAATGAGATTATGTTGGAGATTGTGTCATAGAACCAACTTCGTTGTACTTTTTTATAACACATGTTCATTTTTTGAATATTAATAAACAACTTATCACATCATGATTTTTCTTCTCGGTGACATAGTATTTGATAATTTCCTAAGAGTAGTTGTTACACTAAAAGGTTATATTTGTTCCACACTAGGATGAGAACTCAGAAGTGCTATGACACTATTCTTGAATACATGTTCTATAGATCTATGATTTCATTTGAAGGACACTAATGAAATAGCCTATTAGTGGTGGAGACTCAAAGTAAATTGAGGCACCTTCTCATGGTGTACTCTCTTGGTAATATTTTGTAGGCTATTATGAGAATGAGACCCGCCAGTAGGAAATCCACATTTCTATGTGTCATTGGATATTCTTATCTACAATTATGTGTATTGATCCTTAGACTTTAAGATTATTATTAATGAATATTATGAGTTGTGTGCATTGATGTGTTGATGAAAACCATGACAACGTATTTTCATGGTGAGGTAGGATACATTGGGTGCATCACGAGTAATACTACATTAATAAATAATTCAAGAAAGGATTTGTACCTTCTGTTTTAATAGAATTTTATATCATAGACCATTTGATGAAAATTAAATATCCTAAATAAATCCATGGCCATGGTATTTGATGAGAAAGTTCATTTTCTAGGAAATAAAAGAAAGAGACATAAAGCACCTTGGATGATGGCATATTCATGCAACCTAATTTATTAGAGATACCATGAAAAAGGGATTATATTACACAGTAAGCATCTGTATGAGGTAATATGTCATTGTGGAATTAACTTCTTTCACTATGGGTACCTTGGTGTATTGTTAGATGCTAACCTTGGACTTTATTCTGCTTCGCCTAATGCCACTAAGAAAGAAGCCTAGAGGGTCACACACAATGTGCATCCAAAATCTCATAAAAATAATAATAATATTATTTATTATTTAACAAGTTGAATAAATATTTTCCCCATATGTGGTTTAATAATTATTCATATTTTCTTGATTGTATTTATTTCATTGCCAATTATTAAAGAGAATATATTGTGAGCAGAATATTTAATAAAAATTTATTTACTATTTTTTGAGTATAATGATTATTTATTTATTGAAAAATAATGTAGTGATATTTATTTAATAAATAAAGAGTCATTATTAAAGACTTAATAAATATTGTGGAGGAATGGCAGACCGATTTTAATGGTTCGGTAAGAAATATAAATATTTAATATTATTTAATTAAATAATATTTAATTATAATTTTCAAGTTAAGAAAATGTTCAGTAATAGTAATAATATTATTATTAATTGACATGGGGTTCCATAGAGATTAAATAAATAATAAAGGTCACGTGTGTAATTATTTTATTTTAACCCTAGCGATATATAAAACTGGTTATATTATTTTCTCAAAAATTCAATGCATTGGTTTGGTTGTGCACAATGGATTTTAAGAATCCTCTTAAGACCAAGAGAGCTCTTTTCTATAAGAATGCTCCCAAGAACGGAAATCCATCTTCCTCCACCTCTCACTCTTGAGTCCCGAGAGATCTAGAGGAACACTTTGGAAGCTGTTCTTGAGTTGATCAAGCGCAGACAACGTAAGTTCTTGGATCTTCTGTGCTAGCACCCAGAGATTCTTTCGGCAACATTTAGAGATTCGTGGAACGTGTGTGGATCACTATTAGATGGAACCTATACTTGATTCCAATAACACAATGATGATATATCGCAGATCTATTACCATATCCATTAGTCAAGAAATAATTCCATCCATGTATTTCTAATTTAATTAAATTAATTATAAATAATATGTGATGATCCTCTCTCTCTTTATAGTTCTGTTGTGATTCATGTTGTCTACCTTCATTGATTAAATTCAATTAAACACATAATTTATTGTCATTTAGCTCTCAGATTGATCATTTTACATGAAAAAAAGTAATTTTCGGCACCACCCATCGCATGTTTCCACTGCTCCCAGAACAAACAGGGGATATATATGAGATTATGAAAGGAATTATAGAACAGATAGGTGATTTAAAAGATAATATTATCTGATATTGATTTAAAAAACAATATATAACAACGGATCAAATCAAACCAATGGTGAAACAATAATCAATACATGAAGATCCATATAACCCACTATATTTGAGGCTGTGCATTCCCCTTAACCATTTTCCTTACCCGAGGTAATCAATTTTTTCATAACTCTTTCTCTTAAATGTGAATCAAATAACCTATAATAATTTTACATTACAAAAATTCTATAGATTGAAATTGTATGTGATTTATATCAATAAAAACCCATGAATTTTCTTATTACAATGGGTATGGGGTAAAATATCTTATGAGACATTATAAAAATTAAAATATTCTCAAAATATCACATGGAATTGTGGATTTAATTACCTCTTGATTTGAGTGATGAGTTCTCTATTCTGGTTGATGATCTTGATGTTTCCATGTTTGATAATGCTTTTATTACTTTCATATCATGATCATTTAATCTTATAATGAAAAATGAGGTATGCATTTAACAATTTTTTTAAATGAAAACACTTTAATAGTTTATGATAAAAGGTCTGAAATGAGGCATGGTATTTCAAACATACAAAACAAAGGGGAAATAGAAGGTCGAATCAAGATAATCCAATGGATCAACCAAGAAATAAAATGGACTATTCAAGAGTACCTTTACTGCACTAGTTCCACTTCCATATATAATAATATAACAAGGTCATTTAGATACAAAATTCAAAGATATACATATTTCCTACATTGAATATGAAGAATAAATATTTGGTGAGTCCATTATAGACGTGGTTGCTATCGAGAGTGTAAATGAGATTATCAAGTATGAATAGATGTGAGTGTCAATTGTGAATACATATATGGGGTATATAGTGAACCGGGTTTTACCCTATCAGAATTTTGTATATTCCTATGAATAATTCCAGATCTAGGCACGGAGACAGCATGTGATTCCAAGGCTCGGTGTGCCCAGAACAAATTTTATAAAAATATTCGATATTTTTATACTATACGCGTGGAAGAAGAGTTTTGTCTCTCAAATGGTAGTTAATATTAGAAATATGAGGGCACGGTTATGTCCAGAGCATGTCGTTTACCCTGAGGAGGGTATAAGTTTTGTTGGAATTGGCCTACAATAAAAAACGTTATCGAAGGAATTTCCATAAATAAATTAAATTTATATATTTTGGACGTCACCATGAATAATTTTTAAATGGAGTCTCAGATCAAATTTCTGAGATCACTGTTGAGTTCAGAACATCGTTTTTACCCTAGGGGTGACTTAAAATTCAATTTTATCGAGTTTTTGGATGGAGGTGAGTCGGGAGTCGGGCTGTTAGGTGGAGGGTATTTAATTAAATCAAAAATAAATCCCCCTCCCCCTACACCCCTTGTTGCACATGACAGAGGAGCCCCAGCTCCTCCTTCTTTCACACCAATGAATGCTCAACTGAATTGAAGAAACAAGGTGTCGTCAGATTTATATCTTGATGGAGGACACTCTGGGATCGTTCAACAACAGCTTTAGAGCGTGTATCTAGCGTATAAGCATCGTCATTTCACTAAGAGGTAGGCGGTTTGAGTTTTGATCTCAGCCCCTATGTATGGTTTTTTTATTTGATTCCTCGCCAAGGGTATGTTGATAAGATCCCAAGGTTTTTGAAACTGTTTTTGGATCAATTTTTGGTCCAGTGGAGTGTTCTCGGTGGTCCATGGAAGGAGGCGGCATGCAGCTCCAATAGGCAGAGGTGTGGCGTTCTGAGGATGACATTGTGATTATTCAGCAGCAGTGCAGCGTTCCAGGGGGTGGCGCAGTGGAGGTCAGCTGGGAGAGATAGAGACTAGTGGGGAGTGAGGTGTCTTAGTGGTGCAGCAGAGCCCAGCTGTTGGGAAGCAGAGCAGGTCGGCCAGAGTTTGGGTCGGTCCCGCATCGCGGTTCAAGTCGGGCTGACCGGTGCGGGCTGGTCCAACCTGTTTTGGTCTGGGGGTTCTTTAAACCCCCATAAATCGCAATCCAGGGGACTTTTTTTGCATTACATCTATAGCCACACAACCCTTGATTTGAGGCGGACCTTTTGAGGCTAATTTAAGGACTTTTGAGTTAGGCTCGATGCTTTGTGGCATGTGACATCAATTAATAATAATAATAATAATAATATCATTATTATTATATGGAGCTCCTTGAATCAGAAGTAACATCAGCACGTAGTGTCCATTTGACGCAAAGTTAGATGTGTTAGGATCCTAACATAAATTTGATGTTTTGAGACTAAATTTAGGTGTTCAAACTGAAATTAGGTTGTGGGCCCCATGAGGCTCATTTTGGGCATTTGCGGTGAAGTGTGACTTCTTCAACAGGTGTCCATTTTGGATGAATGAGTAGTCAATCTCATGTGTTTTTTCCAGAATATCTCAATGGAATAAACTATTTGATGTGTTTTGGGATTGAGGAATGGTCCCCATGAGGAGTCGTTATGGTGAATAGTACCTTTTTCACTAGTTGTCCATTTTGGGTGAGTAAATAGCTTATCATGTATTCTTTTCCATGTAGAATGTGATAGTGGCCACAGTTTGGGCCTAGGAGACACAGAGTTCAGGTGATGTTGTGTGGGTCACTTGGGTTAGAAATTCCATTTCTGAAAGGGTTGAGTGGGTCTCCCTAGTCCCTATTTACGACGTTTCAATCAGCGGGGTTGAGTGGGTCCCCATGTTCCTTTAGATACAAGGGTTTTTGTATCATAACCCCTTTACAAGACTATGACCCCTCTTCAGATACTATGAGGGTTTCAGTATCACGTCCCCTTCACTGAAATTTGACCCATCTTCAACAGCTTTTCATATGTGATGTGTGGGTGTGTTATAGATTTTTAGAGTGAGTTGTCTTAATCTGTTTCGACAGTAGACTCATCAAATTTGGAGCATGTGTCACCTCGAGAGGCCCAGTGCGATCCTCACATCCCTTCAGGTTTCGCTGGTTGGGTTTTTTGTGTTGGTGTGACAATCATTTACCCATGTACTAATCCTCTACCCAGGATGTTTTAGTAGGGTACGGAGCCCCCAGTGATCCCTTGATGTAGACTCCCTATCTGTGTATCATGATGAATTTCTTCCTTCTACGATCTATAGTGGCACTTTCCTTGGCCGAGTTCTTGAAATTGGAATGACCAACTCTACACGGGTGTTAATCATCTTATAGGTGAGTTGTTTCATATTCGGGTTATTGCGTAATACGAATTTCTATGTATGGTGTTCCATCTAAGGTTTTGTGTCACCCAGCAAACCCTAGGTGGGATCCTCTACCTAAGGAGTTGGTGATAGTTTAGTCACCGGGTGATTTCTTCTGTGGTATTATCTGTCAAGCATGCCCTCGCGAACATGTATCACGAGGGTTGGCTTGGTGTGTCGTTTGTCTATTTTACTGATTGAGTGGCATCACTAGGTGGAGTGACATCTAGGATGATGTGGTTGTCTCATCAACATTGAGTTGTCAATGCTTAGTCCCTTTCGTTTTGAGAGCTATTGGGGATGGCTTGGATCTTATTATTGTTTATGAGGTCGGAACCTCATGGGATCGTTGAAAGTGTTGTGTTGGAACCTCGATTCATTTACCATGGAGAGTATATGTTCAGGACCATGAGACTTGGATCTAAGTATATCTGGGTGTGTTTTGGGGGTCTTTATGGCATGTGTCATTTTTTTGACAAGCCAGAGACATCGGGCTAACTAGTCGGGTATTTCCAAGGATGGTCACGAGATAGATCTTCTCTCTCCATTGGGTTCCTTCGAGCTGGGTCAAGCTAACTAATGTCTATTAGTTACTCCATTTTTTGAGTTGGTATTTTTGGCGTCCTATAGAGTATTCTTATACTCACCCCTACATATGATTTTCCTGCACATGTTTTGTGTCTTGTGTAGACCACAGGTCCTTCAAAGGAGTCCCAGTTGGACCTGGGGTAGGAGGAGCGTAGTAGCTAAACTGATTAGGGTTTTCACCAGTGCTTCATTGAGGAGCTTACAAGTGAGTTTTTTTGTATAAATCCCCTCATTTATAGAAGTTTTGATTCTTTTGCAGTTTTCCTTTTGGTAGGACCTATATTTTACTTTGTTATAAATATTTTGTACTCTGGTTTGGGAAAGAAGTATGCATGAATTTTAGTTTTTAGCTTTTGGTATATATATCTACATTATTGCATGGAGGTGTTTTTGGATGTTTTCATATAGGTACTTTAGGATAAGGCCTCCTTGTTTGTGATGGCCTACTCAGCATTGGTCGCCAACCCTTGGCCCATGGAGGCGGGCTTGGGGTGTCACAGTTAGAGCCACATTGGGTTGGGTCGTGAAAAAGTGGTCTTAGAGGAGGTTTTGTTATGCCCAAATTTACCCAAGAAATATGGTAAATGTAGTCACATGCAGTAAATCTTGCATTACCAAATCCACATGGACCAAAAAGTAGCCTTTAGACACATAAAGATGTCGATCGAGGATTGGTATTTTTGACTGTGAAGCGGCCAACTATGGTGTTGATTGATTTGAAGAAATGGTGATTTGATTTAAAGAACCAAGAAAAAAAAATAAAAAATGACTTAAATTAAAACAATTAATTAAGATGAGCTAATCCTAGGTTTTCTCTAGTTCTTTATTGGATGTATTTCTTTTTCTTTGGATTTTTCGTTCATTAGTTCAAGAGATATCCATTAAATGAAATAATTTCTAAATATCATTCACCAATTTAATACATACACAATTTCATGTCTCATCACCAATGCACTTAGAGGATTACTTTCATGATCACTCTATGTAATTGGATCATACTATCACTCAAAATGTGTCTTCATTAAATTCAGTGAAGACAAAGAAGAAGATAAATCAAACAAAGGAACTCTTAAAATGATTAACATATTTAATAATTTATGTACATCAAATAACATTCAATCCACCCCATGATACTCTCTAGGATTAACCCATAAAATTTTATCCCACCATTGATTATATTCTATTAATGGAAGTGGGAAGTCGACTAAAATAAGCTGGATTGATTAAGAAAAACATTAAAAAATGAACACTGCACCTTTGTGTGATGAATTCACAAGTGTCAGTACCTTGATTCAATGGTATCAACATGTGAAGAAAAGTAAAATAATAATTGAATAATGAGAACAAATTTTATTAAGAAGCTATAATTATTGAAAAACATACATGGAAAAAATGAAGATGCAATCATAAAATGAAAGTGGGAAATTACCATTGAAAGAAAGACTTGAATTGAAATAAAGACTTGCATTGAAAGAAAAGCATGCATCATAATTCCCTTAACCACTATCTACTTATATAGGAGTATATTTATTCTTAGTTTGACCCACAATCAATAAATTTCTTCCCCATTAATTGAGATATTCAAAAGGAGGGTGAGAAAATCAAGAGAAATTTGATGTTTCAAAGTTGACCAGAAAATTCATCCGGATTCATCCCCCTTTTGGACATGTGAATTTGTAACTTAATATGACCAAATATGAAGGGGTAATAGAAATAAAATATCTTCTTCCATGTTTCCACTAAGATATTTTTAAATTTTACTCATATTATAACATCCATATGGATGTTATGCTCGATCTAGTGTCATGACATTATGGGCGATCAAATCTGGCCCACCATTTAAATGTTAACTTTAGCTCCCTTTTTCTCCATGAAAACTTAATAATTAGCTCCAAGTACAGTTTAATGAAATTATCCCCATATTTTTCTATTTCTACAGTAAAAAATTAGGCTTCAATGGGACTCTATTGTGGGACCCACTTTTGTTTGATGGGCCTTAGGCCCATTAAGCTTTGTCAAGAAAAATTATTCATTCATTCTAAAAAATATCAATATTTCCTTGGGATTCATACATCGATACTAAAAGATAAAATGTTCCAAAAACAGTTATCAATCATATCACAAAATATTAAATTCAAATAACTGAAGAAATTAATTCCACAAAGAGATGATTGATTAGGACCAAATATTTACCTTAAACGTGAATTGAACTTATGATGATAACTGAAGTTCAATTTATCAAATGCACTAAAATTTATGTTTATGAACATTGAAACACATGAATATTAAGATATAAAAAATTAATATTATCCTCTTTCAGTGGCTAATCACACCCAACAACTTGAGTTTTTCAAGTCCCGATCAAAAAATTTCTCAAAAATATGAAATTGAATTCCATTTTTCAAACAAAGTTTAAAAACATTGCTCATAAAAACATCACTCTAAACAATAATGAAACATTTCAAAATTATATCACACAATATTGGTCCAAAAGCTTATCCCAAGTCCAAGACTATTCTTTGTTAAAATTCAACTTCACATTTCATACAATTTCAATTAAGCATGATGATGTGTTGTGCATAACAAAAGACATGGGGGTTATTTTCTTGTTCAAGGGGAAAAAATGGAAGCATAGAGTGGGAATCATATTAAATGTTTAGATGAGTATCCATTCTTTTTGTTTTTTTGTTTTTTTTTTTTGTTTTTTTTTTTTTTTTTGTTTTTTTTTTGATTTTTTTAACCACAATAGATATGAAAATACTAACTCTGGGAAATACAACTACAAAGTCATGATCCCTAGTTGTTTTATGCAACACATATTGTCAATCCCATGCTCTAAAATTGAGATATAAAGCCTAACACTTCACAATACAACTATGGAGTCAGGATGCCCATGTTTCAAATGCCACACATTTGGACAAAAAATCGCTATATGTGGTCAATTTTTCATTTTTTTTATACTCAAATTAATAAAAAAGTTGCCTCTAACCCTATGTTATGATGAAATGGACCCAAGACATCAAATTAACACCCAAGACCCAATGGATGTGCATTGTGACATTTTTATAAAGATGATGAAAATGTAAACTTTGAAAAATCACATTGGATAGCCAGAATTTCCAAATACTAGGCTCATAAAATTAAACATGCATTCAAATCCTAATCATGGTATTCAAAATCATTTGAAATTCATTGTTCATTTTTCATAATGTATATTAATCTATTCATGGATAATGAATTGAGGTTTTTTTAATTGAATTTGTTTATTATAAAATCCAAATTCTTTTTATAATCACATATTATCACTCCCCCAAACATAGAATGAAATTGCCCTCAATTTTGAAAGAGAAGAAAATAGAGAGATTAGAATTGGTAAAAAAAGGGGAAGAATGTGATTTGAATTAAATTCATGGAACAAAATCACCTAGTTTAATGTTGATGACCATCAAAAAGTAGTTGATCACATTGGATTCGTGTCAGAAGTGGACTCCTCAAGGATGGTTGAAGGTTGGGTTTGAAATTTAGAGGGAATGGTTTTTATTTTGAAATAATAAAATGAATAAAAACCTAAATCTCACACCCAAGAGAAATTAGATCACATTGGAAACCCCAAGGGGCTCCCTTGAAAAAAAAGAAAAACTAAAAAAATTTAGAAGCTGGTTGCCTCACATAAAGTTCTTAATTTAAAGTTGTTAGATTGACTTGGACTCTCCAACTTACCCAATTACAACTTTAAAATTTTTAATGAAACTGTCTTTCTCCACTTAAACATGATTGAGATTGATTATTTTTTTTGAAATTTTTTTTATGTAAAATCCTATTTCCTTCAATGAGTGGAAAAATCCAAGGAATATCTGAAATGGTTGATTGAGTTTCCTCTGTAGTATTACCTAAGACATCAAGGATCATTCCTACATTATTAGTTTCATGAGATGGATTTATGACAACTGAAAGGTATTGGTTGTTCCCTATAAATGGATAATTTAGTTGGGATGGAAGGTGTAAAATTTTGAGGTTGGGTTGATTGAAATTTCCTAAAGAAGATTGGTAATTTGAGTCAAAATAACTTTCTTCTTAAAAAAATTTAGAAAGAATTGGTTCCTTTTTAAAATATTATTCATCCACAAAATTGGAAATTTGAATGTTCGAAGTGGGTAAGGACATAATTTCTGTTGTTTTTACCAATGGTTTAGTGATCATTGGTCCTGAAAAATCTACCATGGAGCCATATTCAGAATATTCAATCCATGATGACATATTTCCCTCTTTGTAATCCAGAAAATCAATTTCCTTCTGATTTAAAGAAACATCAACAATTCTTTCATGTTCATAAAGTCAACTATATTCAATGGTTTTTTCTTCCAGAAATTTACGAGAGGCGTGTGTGAAACTAGATTATTATATTAATATTGGGGAAGGTATAGTTTGAGTGAGAATGGGTTACACACAATTTTCATTGTTTTTTACTTCTAACCACAAAGATGAAACCTTATAATTCATTATCTCCATTTGATTAATCAACTTTTCAATCAATGATTGAAGAATATAATATGTAGAAGGTTGAACATCATGGACTTCCCCAAGATTGATCCATCAAATAATCCTTGGGAGGTTTGGAAATTGATCTTTTAAACATTCATTATCCCATTGATTGTATATATCATCATGTGTGGGGTAATCATAGAAGTATTTTTCAGAGAAATTACATAGGTTATTGGTTTCCAAATTTTTATTTTTCATTTGATTACATCCAGGGTTTATGATGGGGAATGGTTGATGATACTACATTGGAGTAGATCAAAATTTGGATTGGAGATTATTTGGACACACTAAAAAATAATGGGGAAAAGATAAGAGAAATGGGGGTGAGAAAACATACTATGGGGTGAGAAAAGAAAGATAGTGTCTAATTTACTTACTTGGATCACCAAAAATTTCACCAAAATTTGGTTGCTCCAAAATTTACACATGAAATGTGGAAAAATTAGTCACTTGTAGAATATCTTGTGTTATCGAATACACAGGGACCGAAAATTAACTTTTAGACACTCAAAGAGGTCGATAAAGGATTAGGATGTTTGTTATGAAGTGAAAAACTATGTTGTTGATTGATTTGATGAAATAGTGATTTTATTTAAATAACCAAGAAAAAAAATACAAAATGTCTTGAATTAAAAAAATTAATTAGGATGAGTCGGCCCTAGGATTGAATGTATGTATTGGTTTTTATTTGAATTTTTTGTTCATTGGTTCAAGAGGTATCCATTAAATGAAATAATACCTCAATATCATTATCTGATTTAATTGATACATAATTTTAAGACTAATAACCAATGTACTTATAGGATCACATTCATGATCACTCTATGGAGTTGTATTATTTTGGCCCTCAAAATGTGTTGCCATTAATGTTGGTGAAGATAAATCAATGAAATGAACTCTTAAAATGAAGAAAATATTTAAGAATTTAAGAACATTAAATAATATTAAATACACCCCATGACACTCCCTAGGATCATCCCATAAAATGTTTTCCCCCATTGATTTTATTCTATCAATGGAAGTGGGTATTCGACTTCAAAAAGTGGGATTGATGAAGAAAAACATTGAGAAATTAACACTCCATTGTGTGGTGAATTCACCAGTGTTAATGGGAATAAATTCACTCCATGATTAAATGGTATAAAAAAGTTAATAAAATGAAAAGAATAATTTAATAAGAATAAAAAAAATTATTAAGAAACCAAAATGATTAAAAAAACTACAATGGAAAAAATTAAGATGTGATTACAAAATGAAAGCAAGAAATTACAATTGAAAGAAATACTTTCATTGAATGAAAAACATGAATCCTAATTACCTTCACCTCAATATTCATATATAATAATATTTGGAGCCTTAGTTTGACCCGCCATTAATACATTCCTTCCCCATTCATTAAGAGAGTCAATATGAGGGTGATAAAATCAAGGGAAATTTGACGTTTCGAAGTTGACCAGAAGATTCATCCGGATGCATCCCCCTTTTTGATGTGTTAATTTGTAACTTAATATGACCAAATATTAATGAGTTGTATGAAGAAATTATCTTATTATATGTGACCTCTAATATCTTTTAAAATTTTAGGTAAATTGTAACAGCCATATGGATGTTATGCTCGATCTAGTGTGATGACTTTATGGGCGTTAAAATATGGCCCGCCATTTAAATGTCAACTTTGACCCCAGTTATCTCTATGAATACTTATGAATTAGCACCATCCATATTTGAATGAAATGATACACATATTTTTCTCCTTCTACATTAAAAAAATTAGCATCATAGGGCTTGTATTTTGGGCTCCACTTTTTTTTATGGGCCTTAGGCCCATTATGCTTTGTCGAGAGAACTTCATCATTCATACAGAAAAATATCCATCTTCCCTTGGGATTCATCCAAAAATCTTAAAAGATAAAATGTTCTAAAAAAAGTGTTCAATAATATCCAAAAATATTAATTTCATAAAAAATAAAGCAATTAATTCCACAAATAGATGATTTATTGGGACCAAATTTTCACATTAAACATGCATTACATTTTTGATGAGATATGGAGTTTAATTTATAAAATGCACTAAAATTGATGTTTATGGACATTTAAACACATGAATATTAAGATATTAAAAATGAATATTATCCTTTTTTACTTGCTAATCAAGGTTCTACCTTTGGTACCTCATAGCATATTTGGTCTAGCTGTGAGTCTGGTTTGGGTTGCATAGCATCAGTGTTAAGATGTTTCGAGTTGGGATTTCAAGATAGGGACTCCATTGTTTCTATAGGTGGCCGACATATCCATAAACCAAGACTCTTATAACCTTCTTTTTGACTCGGTACATTGGGACACTTCTTGTATGAAAATATTGGTATATGCATCATATAGGATTGGGTTTTGGGTTTTTCCTATCCCTCTTGAGTCAGCTCCCTAGATATACTCATTGACTGTGGTGCGTGTTGAATTTGTTCAAGATGTTTCCATGATAGTATAATTCGAGGGTTCCATGTTAGGGTTTTGGTTAGAAGTGGGAGATATGTGTTGGTAATACCCTAGGTTGGTGTTGTTTGGCATAACTTCGACTTACGAGGAAGAAGGATCCATCCCCCACCGAGATTTGTTTTTGTGACGCTCTGAAAACCGTGTGGGAAAGTTAGTGCTACTCAAATAGGATAGTATTGAGGTGCAGTGGTTGAGTCCCTTCTAATTTTTTACACAATTCTTGGCAGTGTGTTGGTAGCCTAGGGCCTCGTAAGATCTAGTATGAGTTTTTGAGAAGTCCTTCTTTTTTTGTGAGTTCCCTCACCTGCACATCATCAATTTGTACACAGGACAGCCAAGGAGGTTGTGTTGAGGTTTTTTGTGGATTCAAATTCATAGGAAGGATGGACACTTCCCCCACTAATATACATCCTTAAGTCTCTATCCAACACCATTCAGGTGCGTCAGTGCTTCCCAAATTTGATAGTGTGGATGTGCATGGGATGAGTTCCTTCAACCTGTGAGTTAAAGGTTGGTTCCATGCATTTGCGGTGATTTTGTAATGGCTTGTAAGACCCAATGTGTACAATTGGGTGACCCTATTTATTATCCAGTTGGTGGAGACATTTTTCCTTGAGGTTTTTTGGTTTTGTTTCATGGTCTCATGTGATGGGATATCCAGTAGGCAATGAAGTTTCCTTAAGGTGGTGAGTGAATCAACCTTATGAGGATTGGTGTTAGAACAAGTCACATGGAAAGATGAGGTGATGAGGTGGTATTTTCCCTGGCATCATGTTGGTGTTGTAATAGACTGTTTGGAGCTGGTTGAGGTCTATTGGGGCTCGTTTGGGGTGGTTTTAGACTGACAAGGTTGCCCCTGGGTGTTCGATGATGAGGTCTTGTTTTTAGTTGGATCTTGTCGAGGGTTCAGAGTGTTTTCTAGGGGCATCAGGCTACTTCTGAGGTTTTTACACCCTCTCTTCCATTATTGGTGTTGTGGTTCTTCTTGGTGTTTGTTTTTTACATCACAGGAACCTTTGGTGAGATTTCTGGTGTGGGAGTCCAAGTGGATAGCTCAGATCCTTTCCCATGTTCCTAGGACTTTGATTTTTGAGGATGAAAAGGCTTAAGGTGGGGAGGATTTAGAGACTCAATTTTTATCATGTTAGACTTTGGAATATTCTTAAAAATAATTCCTGATCTAGGTGGGGAGATGGCATGTGATTCTGAGGCCCAGTTTTTCCATAATTAATTTTATAAAAATATTAAGTATTTTTATTCTATGCACATTACAGAAGAGCATTATCTCTCAAATGGTAGCTCGAATCAGAAATATGAGGGCACGTTTATGTACAAATCAGGCCATTTACCCTAGAAAGGGTATAAGTATTTTCAGTGTAGGCCTTCTGTTGAACAATGTATTGAAGAAATTTCCATAAATAAATTAAATTTATTTATTTTGGATATAACCTCGAAAAAATTAGGAATGGGTTCTCAGATTGAAAATCTGAGATCGAAGTTGAGATCAAAATTTTGTTTTTACCCTAGGGGAGATTTAATCTTCGTCGTCATTGAGTTTCCACATAGAGGAATGTTGGGAGCATGGCTGCTAGGTGGAGGGGATTTAATTAAATCAAAAATAAATCCCCCTACAACTTCACCCCTATCCATGCATGACATAGGAGCCTCAACTCCTCCTTCTTCCTCTTTGATGAACACTTAGCCAAATCAAAGAAACAAGGTGAATTCAGATTCAAATATTGACAGTGGACACTCTCGAATCATGAAATATTAGCTTAGGAGCACTGATATAGTGTAAAAGTGTCAGTGTTTTATTAAGTGGTAGTTGGTTTGAGCATTAATATTTTCCCCCGTGTTTATGGTTTTTTTCATCAATTATTCGCAAAGACTGTGTAGATTGGGTCCCGAGGTTTCCAAAAAAAGTTTCAAATCAATTTTTGGACCACCGGTGTGTTCTCAGAGGTCAATGAAAGACATCAATGTGTGGCTCATGCAGGTGGTGGTGCGGCGTTCCGAGGGAGACACAGTGATTTTCCGGCGGTGGTGTGGCGTTCTGGTGGGCGGCGCGATGGAGGCCAGCTTGGAATGGTGGAGTCTAATGGGGAGCGAGGGAGTATGGTGCTAGTGTGAAGGGGATCCCAGCTAGTGAGTGGTAGTGCAGATTGTCGGCAGGCTAGTGGTTCGGGCTGGGCCCGCAGCGTAGTTTAGACCGGGCTGGTCCAGCCTATTTTCATATGGGGGTTCTTTAAACACCCGAAAATCACAATCCAAGGGTCCATTTTCTATGAATTCTATATCCACACAACCGTTACTATGATGTGGACATTTTTAGGCTAATTTGAGGACATTTTGAATCGTTCTCAATGCTTGGTGGCATGAGAAATCAAATAATAATAATAATAATATAATTATTATTATTTATAGATCCGTGAATCAGACGAAACTTCTTCATGGAGTGTCCATTTGATGTGTTGTTAGAGGTGTTGTGACCCTTACTTAAATACAGATGTCTCGAGACTAATTTTCTGTTCTAAAATTGAAATTAGGGTGTAAGCCCTAGGAGGCCTGATTTTTGCATTTGTGGTAAAATGTGACTTTTTCACTAGGGTTCTGTTTTGGAAGAATGGGTAATCGATCCTATGTGTTTTTCTTAGAAGATCTCAATAGTGAAAACCATTTGATGTTTTACATGATCTAGGAATGGGATCCATGAGGACTCATAGTGGTGAATAGTACTATTTTTACTGGTTGTCCGTTAGAGTGAGTAAATAGCCTATCATGCATGTTTTTCAACATAGAACTCGATGTTGGCCACAGTTTGGGCCTAAAAGACACAGCGTGTAGGTGATGTTGTGTGGGTTTCTTTGGTTAGTGATTCCTTTACCAGCAAGGTGGAGTGGATTCCCCAAATCCCTTTTGCAATGTTTTGGTTAGCTGGGTTGAGTGGGTCCCCCTAGTCCATTATCAACAATGGTTTCGATATCATGTCCCCTTCATTGCACTGTTGTAACGACCCAAAGATTCATTAATGGAAATCCCACTTGATCTAATTAAATATCTCTTCATGATTATATAAAATGTCAACTTCTTTGGTTTTATGTTAAGAATTTTTGACTGTGGCTAATATTTCCATTGAACAGTGATCACATGATTAGTATAAATATAGGGCCTTAACAAATCCAAATTTACTCAAACAAAAGAAGCGATGCCCTCATCCAGTAGAATTTCTCCATATGAAGCCCATTTTTCGGAGCTCAGAAAAGAGGTGGTGTCCTTGGGCGTCGCTCTTGACCAAGCCCAAGGTGAGCTTCATCATGTCAAACTCGAACGGGGCCATCTACGGGAAAATTGGAAGTTGATAGATATTACCACTCGAGCGATGTTATCCGAGCCACCCCAAGAGTCTGTCACCATCGCACACCTTACCCTTAGGTCTTATGTAGCTGTTTTAAGGGTTTATGTAACTAATTGACAGTACAATGTTCATGTACACTATTTTTTTTGTATATAATAATGAATATATTTTCTTATCATTATTGACACATTGTAAATAGTTTTTAAAGTACAAATGGTGTTTTTAGTTATTATTTAATTATGAAATATATTTTATTAAATTAAGGTATTTTTTAATTAAATAATATTTTAATAAAATATTTTTTTATTATTAGATTAGTTTTATTATATATAAATGATCATATAAATGTATGAATGCAATTATAATTTTTATTAAGGTTTGAAATCCATTTTTGTCAAAACCCGTGAATTTTCGATAAATGTCGGTTTTTATTTTAAAAGTGAAAATTAACATATTTAGAAAATTATTTAGATAAAATAAATGTTATTTTTGTAATCAAGAAATTTAAATTACCCAAAGGTGAATTTTTCATAATTTTCTAAGACAGTCAAATTTTTGGGTAAAAATTAAATACCGTTTAAATATATAATGTGTTTTATGACATCATAATGACCCAATAGTGATGTAATAAAATACTATAATCTTTATGTTCGGACAATATATGTTTTAACATTTAAATAATGTGATTTTGGGTTTGTTTTACTTACTTTTCAAAGCATTAATGGACCCCTCAAGACTTATTAAACACCTTGTGTTTTTAAATTAATTTCCATGGGAGTGTGACCCCCCTCCACATAAGAAACCCTATTATTTTAGGAAGTTCAGAATTTGGACTTATAAAATATTGTTTTCTTCTTCCCTTTGCAAAAAACCATGGGAAAAACCATGGGTTGGTTTGCGGTTTGGATTAATTTAATATAAGGGGTCCCAAACCTAAATAATAAATAATTCCCTCACCTTTTCTATATAAACCCACCCAATCTCCCACTTCTTCCTCACTCAAAGCCTTTGGAGTTCGTCCAACATCTTCCTTAATTTCTCTAGAATCATCCCAAGGTTCCCCAAGCTCCCATGAATCCTCTCACAATCCTCTCTCTAGCCTTTGAAAGGACACTTCCAAGTAAGGGTTTTTTCTTCCTTTCTCTTTTTTGTCCAATTTTATTTAAGTTGTTTTGCCCTTTTAATTTCAATTATTATTGTTGGGTTATGGTTTCGCACCTCCATCATACTTCCATATTTATGTTTGAATGATGTGAGACCTCTTTATCTCTCATTAAATTCCTCCCATGTACACCCGTTACTATGCCGAAATTCTGAAAGGAACTTCTCTCTCCTCATTTACATTCAAGCAATGTTTTTTATCATGAATCTAAATTCCATTAAAATTGTTGGTACATGTATCTATATGACCTACATAATTTCCATTACATGTAAATATGATGAGGAACCCCTTTCTCTCTCATCAACTATTTTTATGAATTTTTATGTCACGCCGTTACGCTGCTGAAATCGCACCGATTTTCTAAGCCAATTCCATTGTGTAGTGAATACCATATCCATTTCTCCATCAAAGGTATTCATATTTATGCACATTTACTTATTGATTATAATGTTTCATGTATGAATTCCACATTTCCTATCGTGTAATAAATAATTAGGTTTTATGAATCCATGTTTTATGATCCATGTGGCTCACTTATGCATGAAATGAAATGTTTAAGAAGGGTGCGCCCTTATAGAAATCCAATGCATTGGGTAAACTATAGTATCATGATACATCATGTTCAATGAGTGTTGAGTCATGCTAATTTATGTGAAATGAGGGTTTACTTGTGCTTCATGTGCAATAAGGATTTACTCATGCTCTATGTGCAATGTGCCTTGGCTCATGCTAATTCCTTGTTAAGTGTTGTTGCCACATTTCCATGTTATGATTATCATGATGTATCATGCCTTTATGTTCATGTTTCTCTTATTCTCTATTGATATTCCTATTTTCTAACATGTATTGTACTTCTCATGTTATTCCATGTTTATTTCCATACTGGGCTTTATAGCTCACCCTTTTCTTATGCATGTCCTCAGGTTATCCCATGCAATGCTAAGTACGAGGGAATGTAGTGGTCATGTAAAGGAAGTTTTCCATAAAGATGTTGTATTTCATGTTTCAAGTTTTTATGTAATTATCCTAAGCCCCAAAGATAGTAAACCTCTCTATCTTCTTTGTTTTATCAAGTGAATTTTTATGTAACAAATCATGTTTAAGATGTAATAAAAAGGAGGGTTGTCATAGTTGGTATTAGAGGATAGGTTTAGTAATTTTTTGGATTAGGATTACAAAACCCTAGTAAAGACTTAGAGACAAGACTAAGTATAGTAAAAACGTCCCTATGTTTTGGTGAGTATTGAGTAAGTGGTTTATCAAGAAAATACATCCCTATCTGGATACAAGTAAGTAGAGGCGGCTCTGGTACAGTTGTATCCTAGGGGTAAAACCTGAAAACACCGCTTTGAGCTAGACTCAAACGGGAACTGGTGCACAACAACGAGTCTTTATACACTCTTGGTTATGACACACCTGGGGGATATGTTTTGATAAATTCACAAGCTTAGTATGAACCCTTATTAAGGGAATTAAAAAAAATTCCCTTAAGAATATATGTTAGAAAGTAGATCATGAAAACCCTTGATTGAATCCTATAAACTCATGAGTTAAGGAAATAAAAGTTTATTTATAATCCATCAACTTTGGTCTTTGGATTATGCTTTATGTGCTACCCCTAACTTTGCTTTTATTCCTGCCAATGGCCGGTAATAGGAGGACTCAGGCTAACAACCGATGTGAAGATCAGTGTGATGACTGTACTAATGAGATGCCCAAGCCAATGGGAGTGGGAATCGTGAACTTTTTCATGCTTCTCTCTTAGCTAACTAAAGTTTTGAATAGAAACATGGATCAAGAGGAACGTTCACCCCCCCCCCCCCCTAAGAAAGAACAAGTCGCTATCGAGAGCTTTTTGAGACAAAGGCCTCCTACTTTTAGTGGATCATCCAATCCCACGATCGCTGAAAAATGGATCAACTCCATTGAAAAGATATTCTCCATCCTTCAATGTTCTGAACAAGAGAAGGTTCTCCTGGCGGCTTAACGTATGGAGGGTGAAGCTAATCAATGGTGGAAATTGATCAAAAATATGAAGCCTGAGGAGGAGATCAAGGCATTGGAATGGAAGGATTTCCAAAAGATGTTTTTCGATAAATATTTTCCACGCACCCTCCGGCTTAATATGGAAAGGGACTTCCTTTCCCTCAAGAAAAAATATGAAGAATCTATTGGAGCGTACGAGGCAAACTACACAAGGCTTGCACGATACGCTTTTGGATTTGTCGTTACCCCCGAATGCAAAGTTGACCGCTTCTTTGGTGGGCTGAATCCTAGCCTATGGAAAGTATTGGCGATCCATGGCCTGGAAAGCTATGAGGAAATTGTCTGATGT
The DNA here is from genome assembly GCA_963277665.1 of Viscum album. Classification (NCBI taxonomy): domain Eukaryota; kingdom Viridiplantae; phylum Streptophyta; class Magnoliopsida; order Santalales; family Viscaceae; genus Viscum; species Viscum album. Next base: position 2,067,925,617 of record OY728131.1, read on the forward strand.
GCCCTCAAGGTCGAAATGGAGATCGAAGAATCACAGGGGTATCAAGGGGATAAGAAGCATAAGGTGGACTTCAATGAAGGTGGTCCGATGGATAAATACAATGGTGCTAAGAAGATCCAGCACCCCACTTTCCAAAAGTGCGGAAAGAAGAACCCTGGAAATTGCCTTAAGGGGATGAGGAAATTCTTCAGGTGTGGAAGAGAAGGGAACCTATCTAATAACAGTCGTCAAGAAAGACTCGTGGCTGCGAAAGAGGAGGGGAACACTCCGTTCGAACCTCAACGCATTGTTTAATGCTACAAATGCAAAGAACCGGGTCATTTTGAAAATCAGTTCCTTAATCCATGGGTTTTCAGAGGCAACCAACAACCTCCAAGGCATCATGGAAGATCTTTTGCCATCACTTCTACCGAAATGAACCCCGACAACGAAGTGGTGACAGGTACACTAGTTATTCATTCAAGAATAGTGAACGTACTTTTTGATTCAGGTTCTATGCATTCTTTTATATCTCGAAAGTTTAGTAGAACAATCCCAGAACCACCACAAATCATGGAAGTGAGGATGTCATTGAGTACGACAAATGGGGCAATCATTGCATCCCATGAATATAAGTCCTCCCCTGTTATAATCGGTGGACTGAATTTCCAAGAGAACCTCATCATGCTCCCTCTGGTGGAATTTGGTGTAATTCTTGGCATGGATTGGCTTTCCTTATATAGATCCAACATAAATTGTCAGGAGAGGGAAATCACACTCCATATGGAGAATCGACCCCCGATTTTTTACAAGTGTAAGGAGGAAGATGAATCTCCTTTAGCTCCATCATCTCAAGAATGGATATTACTGCCTTATGAGAATGTGTATCTAGCTCAGATGATTGAGTCCAAGGAAGAAACCATCCTTCAAGAAATTCCTATTGTGAGGGAATTCGCTGAAGTATTTCCCAAGGAACTGCCTGGTCTTCCTCCTATAAGAGATGTTGAATTCAAAATTGAACTTATACCCGGGGCTTTACCAATATCCAAGACTCCATATAGAATGGTTTTTGTAGATCTTGAAGATATGAAGAAACAACTGTAGGAGAATCTGGATAAAGGTTTTATATGCCCAAGTGCTTCACCATGGGGTGCACCAGTCCTCTTCATCAAGAAGAAGGATGTGTCAATGTAGCTTTGCATCGATTATCATGAAGTTAACAAAATCATGATAAAGAACAAGTATCCTCTCCCATGAATTTATGACTTCTTCGATTAGCTGCGTGGAGAACAATACTTCTCCAAGGTGGAATTGCGGTCAGGATATTATCAAGTAAGGGTGAAGAAGGAAGATATCCCAAAGACTTCTTTTCGCACAAGATTTGGGCACTATGAATTCATTGTAATGCCTTTCGGACTCACTAATACTCTAGAAATATTCATGGACGTAATGAATAGAGTCTGTAGATATTACCTAGATAAATTTTTGGTAGTCTTTATAGATGATATTCTAATATACTCCAAAAACAAGGAGGATCATGAGGAGCATTTATGAACTGTACTAGAGACTTTGCACAAGGAGAAGCTCTATGAAAAGTACAGAAAGTGTGAGTTCTGGTTGAAGGAAGTCTCATTCTTGGGCCATATCATCACAAGCAATGGGATATCTGTGGATCCCTCCAAAACAGATGAAATTGACAGATGGTCGAGGCCAACATCGGTAACGGATATCCATAGCTTCTTGGGGTTAGCTGGATATTGTTGAAGATTTGTGACAATTTTCTCACGATTGTCCAAACCTCTTACCAAGCTAACTCAAAAGGGAGTAAAGTTTTCTTGGAGTGATGGATGAAAATAAAGCTTCAAGGAGTTGAAAAGGAGGCTTATCACTGCGACCGTGCTCACTTTACCCATAAGTGGGGAAATTTTTGTGGTATTCAGTGATGCTTCGAAGAAGGGCATAGGATGTGTGGTGGTGAAAAATGATAAAGTGATATCCTATGCCTCAAGGAAATTGAAAATCCATGAGAGAAACTATCCAACGCATGATCTTGAGTTGGAAGTGGTGATCTTTGCCTTGAAAATATGGCGGCATTATCTCTATTGAGAGAAATGTGAGATATATATAGACCACAAGAGTCTTAAATATATATTCACACAGAAAGAGCTTAATATGCGCCAGAGAAGATGGATAAAGCTCATCAAGGCTTATGACTGTTCAATCCATTACCACCCTGGGAAAGAGAACAAGGTGGCAGATGCCCTAAGTAGAAAGGATCCAGTGATTCTATCAATGATGAGAATTGAGAAGGATCCAATCTTCTTAGACTTGATGAAGATGGACATGGGAATCATGGAGAAGGGAACATCATCAATCCTTTCACAAAACATTTCTCAACCGTCTCTTTTGGAAAGGTTAAAGGATGCTCAAAAGGATGATGTGGGAATTCAAGAAAAAGTGGAAGCTATCGAAAAAGGGAAATCCTAGGAGTTTAATGTTAATGAAGAAGGAATTGTGCGGTTTCAGAAAAGACTATGTGTTCTATCAAGTCCGGAGCTGAAGAAGGAACTTTTGGATGATTAAAATAGTTCAAATTTCTCTATTCACCTAGGGAGCACAAAGATGTATCGAGATCTCCAAGAAAAAATTTGGTGGGATAATATGAAGAATGAGATCGCTGAATATACATCAAAGTGCCTGGTGTGTTAGAAAGTGAAGGCAAAGAGGCAGAAGTCTAAGGGGATGATGAAACCATTTCCCATGCTAGAATGGAAATGGGATAACATCACCATGTAATTTGTCACCGGACTTCCAAGGACATCCAAAGGCAATAATGCAATTTGGGTTGGTATGGATCGTCTTACAAAGACTGCACACTTCATTGCTATTTGGGAGGATCTCTCTTTGGATCAACTGGCATGGATATATATCAGGGAAGTGGTAAGGTTTCATGGAGTACCACTATCTATTTTGTCTGACCGAGATCGAAGATTCACCTCTAAGTTTTTGAAGAGTCTTCAACATGCTCTAAATACTAAACTAAACTTCAGTACGGCCTATCATCCTCAAACTGATGGCCAATCATAGAGGACTATCCAAACACTTGAGGACATGTTGAGAGCATGCTCAAATGCACTTTAATGAAGGATGGGATCAACATCTTCCACTGGTTGAATTCTCTTACAATAATTGTTTCCACTCAAGCATCCAAATGGCACGATATGAAGCCATTTATGGGAAAAGGAGAAGAACACCAATGTGTTGGGATAAGGTCGGTGAACGTAAGCTTCTTGGACTAGAAATGGTCGAAGAAATGGTGGATAAGGTGAAAACCATTCAGTAGCATACCAAGGCAGCCCAGAGTTGACAGAAGAGTTATGCAGATAACCGTCATCAGGACCTTGAGTTTAAAGTTTGAGACATGGTTTTTCTACGCATATCTCCATGGAAGAAGGTCATGAGGTTTGGAAAGAGAGGGAATTTAAGTCCAAGGTACATCGGACCCTTTGAGATTCTTGATCGTGTCAGGGCTGTGTCCAATCAACTAGCACTTCCACCTACCATGGCCATTGTACATGATGTCTTTCATGTACCCCTCTTAAGTAAGTACATACCAGACCCTTCACATGTACTCTCTTCTGAGGTGGTACAATTGTAAGATGATCTTTCTTACGAGGAGAAACCAGTGAAGATCTTAGATCGTAGAGAAAAATTTCTATGAAATAAGAAAATGCCCCTCGTCAAGGTGTTGTGGCGAAACCACAAGTTTGAAGAAGCGACTTGGGAATCAGAGGAAATTATGAAGCTGAGTTACCGACATCTGTTTTAGTATGGGAAAAGGAAAATTTCAAGGGTGAAATTTCTTAAGGGGGGAATATTATAACGACCCAAAGTTTCATTAATGGAAATCACTCTTGATATAATTAAATATCTCTTTATGTTTATATAAAATTTCAACTTCTTTGGTTTTATGTTAAGAATTTTTTACCGTTTCTAATATAGGCGTTGAACAGTGATCAAATGATTAGTATAAATATAGGGCCTTAACAAATTCAAATTTACTCAGACAAAAGAAGCGATGGCCTCATCTAGTAGAATTGCTTCATACGAAGCCCATTTGTCGGAGCTCGGAAAAGAGGTGGTGTCCTTGGGCTTCGCTCTTGACCAAGCCTAAGTTGATCTTCATCATGTCAAGCTCTAACGGGGCCGTCTACTGGAAAAGTGGAAGTTGATAGAAATTACCACTCGAGTGATGTTATCCAAGCCACCCCAAGAGTCCATCACCCTCGCACACCTCACCCTTAGGTCTTTTGCGGCTATTTTAAGGGGTTATGTAACTAATCGATAGTACTATGTTCATGTACATTATTTTTTTGTATATAATAATGAATATTGTTTCTTGTCATTATTGATACCTTGTAAATAGTTTTTAAAGTACAAATGGTGTTTTTAGTTATAATTTAATTAAGAAATATATTTTATTAAATTAAGGGTTTTTTGAATTAAATATTAATTTAATAAAATATTATTACTACTATTAGATTAATTTTATTATATATAAATGTTCATATAATTTTATGAATGCAATTATAATTTTTATTATGGTTTGAAAGCTATTTTTATAAAAACCCGTGAATTTTCGATAAATGTCGGTTTTTATTTTAAAAGTGAAAATTAACATTTTTAGAAATTTATTTAGGTAAAATAAATGTTATTTTTGGAATCAGGAAGTCAAAATTATCCAACAGTGTTTTTTTCATAATTTTCTGAGATAGTAAAATTTTTGGGTAAAAATTAAATACCATTTAAATATGTAATGTGTTTTATGACATCATAATGACCCAATAATGATGTAATAAAATAATATAATCTTTATTTTAGGCCAATATATGTTTTACCATTAAAATAATGTGATTTTGGGATTGTTTGAATTACTTTTCAAGGAATTAATGGACCCCTCAAGACTTATTAAACACCTTGTCTTTTTAAATTAATTTCCATGGGAGTGTGACTCACCTCCACATAAGAAACCCTTTTATTTTAAGAAGTTCGGACTTTGTCCTTATAAAATATTGTTTTCATCTTCCATTTTCCAAAAACCATGGGCAAAAACCATGGGATGATTTGTGGTTTGGATTAATTTAATATAAGGGGTCCCAAACATAAATAATAAAGAATTCCCTCACCTTTTCTATATAAACCCACCCAAGCTCCCACTTCCTCCTCACTCAAAGCCTTTTTAGTTCGTCCAACCTATTCCCTTCTCTCTCTAGAATCCTCCCAAGGTTCCCCAAGCTCCCAAGAAGCCTCTCACAAGCCTCTCTCTAGTCTTTGAAAGCACACTACCAAGTTAGCATTTTTTCATCCTTTCTCTTTTTGTCAGATTTTATTTAAGTTGTTTTTCCCTTTTAATTTCAATTATGAATGTTGGGGTATGGTTTTTCACCTCCCTCATACTGCCCTCTTTATGTTTGAATGATTGGATATCCCTTTCTCTCTCATTAAATGCCTCCCATGTACACCTGTTACTATGCCGAAATTCCGAAAGGAACTTCTCTCTCCTCATTTACATTCAAGCAATATTTTTGTATCATGAATCTAAATTCCATTACAATTGTTTGGACATGTATCTATATGACCTCATTACTATCCATTAAATGTAAATATGTTTAGGAACCACTTTCTCTCTCATCAACCGTTTTTATGAATTCTTATGTCACGTCGTTACGTTGCTGAAATCGCACCGATTTTCTAAGACAATTCCATTGTGTAGTGAATACCATGCCGATTTATCCATCAAAGGTTTTCACCTTTATGCACATTTACTTATTGATTATAATGTTTTATGTATGAATTCCACATTCCGTTATTGTGAAATAAATGATTATGTTTTATGAATCCATGTTTTATGATCCATGTGGCACACTTATGCATGAAATGAAATGTTTAAGAAGGGTGTGCCCTTATATCTCTCCAATGGATTGGGTAAAGTATAGTATCATGATACATCATGTGAAATGAGTTTTGACCCATTCTAATTCAAGTGCAATGATGGTTTACTCATGCTTCATGTGAAATGAGGATTTACTCATTCTCTATGTGAAATGAGCCTTAGCTCATGCTAATTCTATGTTAAGTGTTGTTGCCACATTTCCATGTTATGATTATCATGATGTATCATGCCTTTATGTTAATGTTTCTCTTATTCTCTATTGATATGCCTATTGTCTAACATGTATTGTACTCCTCATGTTATTCCATGTGTATTTCTTTGTTGGTCTTTATAGCTCACCCTTTTCTTATGCATGTCCTCAGGTTATCCCATGAAATGCTAAGTACGAGGGAATGTAGTGGTCATGTAAAAAAAATTCAATAAAGATGTTGTATTTCATGTTTCAAGTTTTTATGTAATGATCCTAAGCCCCAAAGACACTAAACCTCTCGATCTTCTTTGTTGTATCAAGTGAAGTTTTATGTAACAAATCATGTTTAAGTTGTAATAAAAAAAGAGTGTTTTCATAACTATGACCCCTCTTCAGATACTATGAGGGTCTCAGAACCACATCCCCTTGACCAAAATGTGACCCCTCTACAACTGATTTTCATACCTACAGTGCAGGTGTGGTCTCTCTCTCTTGAGTGAGTTGTCACAATCCAATTTGAAAACAGTCTCAGCTGATTTGGAGCACGTGTCGCCCCGAGAGGCCAAATGTGATCCTCATGTCCCTTTATGATACCCTAGTAGGGTTTTTTGTGTTGGTATGACCAATATTTACCCTTGTGTTGATCCTCTACCCAGTATGTTCTAGTAGGGTATAGATCCCTCTTGAGACCTAGGTGTAGACTCTCTATATGTGTATCAATATGTGTTTCTTCCCTCAATGATCTATCATGGAATTTTCCTTATAGGAGTTTTGAGAATCGACATGACCAACTCTACAAGAGCGTGGATCCTATTCTAAGTGATTTTTTCTAGATTTGGGTTGTTGTGTGATACCCCTTTCTATGTATGGTGTTCCAGCTAGTGTTTAGTGTCCCCCAATGGACCCTGGGAGGGATCCCCTACCTGAGGAGTTGGTGGAGTTTAATCACAAGGTAACTTATTTCATGGCGTTTTCCGTCGAGTGTACCCTCATCGACAGGTATCACGAGGGTTGGTCGGGTGTGCCATTTTTTTTACTGATGGAATGGCATCAATTAGTGGAGTTCCATCTAGGATGGTGTGATTGGCTCATTGACTTCGAGCTGTCAATGCTTTCCCACTTTGGTTTTGTGAGCTATCAGATATGGATTGGCTTTTTTGTAGTCTATGAGGTCAGTACCTCATGGGATCATTACGAGTGTTGCATTGGAACCTCGAGTCATTTAACATGGATAGTCTATGGTCAGGATCATGAGACTTAGAGATGAGTATATCTAGGTGTTTTTTGGGCGTCCCCGTTGCATGTTTCATTTTTTTGACATGCCAGGGACGTCGAGCCCACTAGTCAGGTATTACCAGGGATGGTCTCGAGTTGGAGCTTCTCTATCATTTGGTTTCCATTGGGCTGGGTCGAGATAACTGATTCCTATCAGTTAATCCCTTTTTTGGTTTGTGATTTTTGGGGTGCCTACTTATTATTCTTATACTCACCCATGTGTGGGGTTTTCCCACACATGTCTTGTGTCTTGTGCAGACCACAGGTCCTTTGATAGAGTCCCATTTGGACCTGGGACAGGCGGAGCATAGTAGTTGGACTGACTTGGGTTTTCACCAGAGCTTGGATAAGGATATTACCAGTATGTTTTTTGTGGAGATCCCATCCTTTAGAGTGGGTTGGAAACTTTTTCAGTTTTTCTTTTGGGGGCCCTATATTTTGGCTTTTTGTACTTCTGTTGTACTTTGGTTTGGGATATATTTATGCCTGAATTTTAGTTTTTAGTTTTTGGTTTATATATCTACACTATTTCATAGAGGTGTTTGTGTATATGTTCATATAGGTACTTTAGGCTGAGGCCTCCTTGTGTGTGATGTCCTACATAGTGCAAGTCGTCAGCCCTTTACTAATGTAGGCGGGTTTGGGGTGACGCAGCTCGAGCCATGTTGGGTCGGGTCATGACATGGTTCATTTTCATAATGCAATCTAATCAAATAAAATATATTTTTCATTTTTCATTTTTTTTATGATGAAATGGATGCTAGTCAAATTAAATTTGGACACTCTGAATGTTAATTTTTGTGATCCAAATCAATTATTTCCAATAACTCGACCACACATGATGCCCATTGTGAATTTGTTATGTAATACAATAATAATTTTATAGATAAACTTTCAATTATATGATTTATTTTAGGTTTTAACAAAAAAATTATTATGATAGGATATTTTATAAATATCATATCAATCATGGTATGAGGTCATTGACTGAACACAAGAAACCTATGGATATATTCAAATGGAAATAAATTATGGTATATATAGTAAGATTTAACTATCAAAATATATTTGAAAATAATATACTTATTTTGGTCAATTTTTTTTACTTTCTGAAAATAAAATAATGATAATGATTTTGGATATTGAGTTTACCAATTTACAAAAGATATTATATACTATCAACAAACTAGCATCCCCAAAAAATGTAATTTCAATTTCATTAAAAACCTTTGTTAATTGTTTTTTTCTATATTTTATCAATAATACTAGAACATACAATAGTCTACATATTCAAAAGAATAAGATAATTTGTTTAGAGATGATTGGACACAGTACATGGTGTTACATTGTTTGTTGACCTCATATTAGAGTGATTACTTATTATGTATGTGATCTATTATAGGATATAAACTTAGAGATATATTTTCTTAGTGGATAATTAGTATCATAATGCTTAGATATTATTTTTCATAATATAAAATTGAATTTTACCTAATTTATTTCCTTTAGGGGTTAGGATGAGTTCGTAGAAACTGTAAAATAATTTTTTGATAAACTTACAAAGTAAGAAATATTTGGGCTTTTTTTTAAGGAAAAGTATCATGGAGGGATGAGATCATTAGATTATGGTAAAGCTAGTAACTTGTTTTAAGTTTATCGTACTTGTTAGAGATTGGACTTTAAGGATGCAGGTGATACAATGGTGAGAGGTAAATGTGTCAGGGATCCTTCTTCCCACAAATCTGAATACATATTACCAATAAATGGGGAAGTTACATCTATAATCATAACCTTATTATTTGTATTTTTGTGTATTGCTGTATTTTTATGAGTTTTTAAAAATATTCTCATCCCTGTTACAATCAGTTCCAGCTCCATGATGAAGAAACAATATGAATTCATTTAAATTCACATTTAATTTAACCAAATACATTATAGTGAAAGATCTTATAAATACTAATAGAGATACCTCTCTCATACCCTAATCTAAATATCAATGTTAAAACTAGGAATTGACTATGAATGAAGTTTAACTAGGGTTTTAAGTTAAGAATTTTTAGATGTAGGTTGATCTCTATAGGTAAATTTAGTTTAAAACATGCGTCATATTGTAAAAATTGAGGAAATGAGCTTGAATTTATTTTCAAATTTATAAAAATAATAAATAATTCATTTGTGATATGATTGAATCTAACATATGTTAATTTGATATAATATGTGGCTGGTATGACTCTAAGTGGGTGTTTTCAATATAACAGTGTCATTTTATTTGGAACACATGTGACATTTTCAAAGCCAAAGAAATGAGCTCAGATTATTCTCAAAACATTTGGAAAATGATCTATAATTTATTTGTGAAATGTTGCAATCTAACACATGTCAAAATGACACACGGTGTGGCATGTATGACTCAAAGTTCATTTTTTCACATTTAAGGTATCATTTTAGTTTAAAAAATTCATCACATATCCTAAACTAAGAAAAGTATCTTGGGTAGTCTTGATAATTAAGGAAGAAGATCTATGATTCATTTTTGGCATATAAGAATTAATTTCATGTCAATATAACACACGATGTGATGTGTGTAACTCAAAGTACATGTTTTCACATGAAAAGTGTCATTTTAGTTTAAAACATCTGCACGTTGTCAAAAATGAGAAAAATGAGCTCGTATTTTTTCCAAAATTTAGTACAATGATACATAAATCATTTTTTAGATTTATGAAATAACCTCTTATCAATATAATGAATGATTCTCCCAGTATAACTTAAAGTGTGTACTTTTGATACAAAATTTTAATTTTAGTTTAAAAGATGTGTCACATATCCAAAAACTAAGAAAACAAGATTGAATTGTTTTTATACCTTAATAATTTATTTTTAATTTGTAATAATTGATCATACATCAATTTGACGCACAATGTGGTCGGTGTGACTCAAAGTGTGTGTTTTCAATTGTTATTTTAGTGTCAAATGAATATCATATAATGAAAACTAAGTAAATGAGATTGTATTTTCTTAAAACATTAGAAAAATAATCCATAATTCATTTTTGGAATGGAAGAATTGATTTCACAACAATCCAACACACGATTTTTCCATTATGACTCCGATTGTGTGTTTTCAAATTAAAAGTGTCATTTTACTCTAAAATGAAATACACATTATAAAAATTGAGTAAAAGAGCTTTAATTGTATTGATAATTAATGAAAATTATTCATAGTTCATTTTAAATTTAAAGGAACTGACCACACATCAATCTGATATACAATGTGATCGGTATGACTCAAAGTGTGTGTTTTCACATTAAAAGTGTCATTTTACTCAATAAAATACATCACATATCTAAAATTGAGTAAATGATATTTTATTTTATTTATAATTTAAGACCAACATACCTAATTAATTTTTTATTTTTAGGAATTAATCACATATCAATCCATCACAATATGTGTTTGGTATGACTATTAGTGCTAATTTTCAATATAAAAGTGCCATTTAGTTTAAAAGGTGTGTCACATTATCATAACCAAGGAAATAAGATCAGATTATTTTTAAACTATAGGAAACCAATCCATAATTAATTTGGGATTTGTATAAGTATACCCTATTTCAATCTGACACACTATGTGTTCATTATGACTCAAAGTGCATGTTTTCTGTATAAAAATGTTATTTTAGTTTAAAACATGCATCACATTATCAAAACCAATCAAAGAAGCACAGATTGTTTTAAAAACGTAGGAAAACAATCCATAATTCATATGTGAAACATATTAAATGAATTCATGTTAAAAAAATACATTATGTGGCTGATAATATTCAAATTGTGTGTTTTCAAATTAAAAATATCATTTTACTCTATAACACATATAATAAAGACAAAATAAAGTAAAAAAGCTCATATTGTTTTTCAAATTTGGGAAAATATTCCATAATTCATTTTTGATATGTATTAATCAACTGAATTTCAATCTGACACATGATGTGACTAGAATAAAGGGTACCATAAAATTTTCTTAAGTTATTGAAGGGTAACTCAAATTTTTTTTAAGTTAATGATGATTAACATGAAGATTTATTATTTTTTTCAAGTGTAACTAAAACTTTTCTTTATTTTCTAAAGGTTTACTTGAATTTTCCTTAAGTTAGTATAGGGTAACATCAAATTTTTTTATATTACTAAAGGGTAACTTGAATATTTCTCAGGTTATTGATGGGTAACTTGAAACTTTTATAAGTTATTAAAGGGTAACTTGAAGGTTTATTAAGTTACTGGAGGGTAAATCAAAATTTTCTTAAGTTACTAGAGATTAAATTTATATTTTCATATGTTACTATAGCATGGCTCAAAATTTTCTGAAGTTACTAAAGCGTAACTTGAACTGAGATTCCAATTATGAAATTTTACCGAGGGATGGGTATGAGACTTTAAGAGAATTATTAGAAGATCATGGGATGCTTCTGATGGGTAAAGGCATCATGATCAGGTAGTGATGATTCATTAACAGGTGTAACAGATCATTTTTCAAAATATCTGGCATGTTTTCAAGTGTCATTTTATTCTAAAACATGCATAATATATCTAAAAGCGGGTTAACAAGCTCAAATTGTCTCGAAACTTTAAGAAAATAATCCATAATTCATTTGTGTAGCGTAGGAATCGAATACACATTAATTGAATGTATGGTGTGTCCATTTTGACTCTAAATTCCTATTTTTAATATAAAATTGTTATTTTAGTATAAATCATGTGTCACATAGCCCAAAATGAGTAAACGATCATGGATTGTCTTGAAAATTTAGTAAAATGATCCATAATTCAGTTTTTATGTGTAAGAATTGACTCCACATTAATCTAACACACAATGCATCCTATGTGACTCAAAGTGTGAGGTTTCAATATAAAAGTTTCATTTTAGTTTAAAACATGAATCACATTGTCATAACTGAGAAAATGGGATTGAATTGTTTTAAAACTTTAGGAAATTGATCCATAATTTATTTATGATAAGTATTAATTGATCACACATCAATCAGACAATTGATGTGGTTAGTATGACTCAAAATGCATGTTTTCAATATAAAATTGCATGATATTTTTTATTAAAATGTGTTTAACATAGCCAAAATTGAGAAAATGAGATCCTATTGTTTCTAAAATTCAAGAAAATTATCCCTAATTTATTTGTGACATGTTGGAATTTACCACATCTCAATCCAACACATGATACATCTGTTATGACTTAAGTGTGTGTTTTCAACATAAAAGTGTCGTTTTAGTTTAAAATGTGCATCACATATCCAAAACTAATAAAACAATCTCATATTGTTTTCAAAAATTATTAAAATGATCCCTAATTCATTTCTGATATGTAGGAATAAACCACAAATTAATCTAACACATGATGTGGCTGGTATGACTCCAAGTGCATTCTTTCAATATTAAAGTGACATTTTAGTATAAAACATGTGTTACATAGAAAAAATTATATAAACGAGCTTGGATTGTCTTGAAACATTAGGAAAATTATCTCTAATTTATTTTTAGCATGTATTAATTGAACGTGCATCAATCTAGCACATGATATGGCTGGAATGACTCTATGTTCTATTTTTCACATTAGGTGTCATTTTACTCTAAAACACATGTCACTTAGCCGAAACTAAGTAAAAGAGTTTGGATTGTCCTAATAATTTTGGACAATGATCCATAATTCATTTTTAATGTGTAAAAATTGATTGCACATTAATACAAAAGATGATGTGGTCTGTATGACTCAATGTGTGTGTTTTTACATAAAGAGTGTCATTATACTCAAAAAAACACACATCAATAAGATAAAAATGAGTAAACAATATTATATTGTCTTGATACATTAGTAAAATGATCCATAATTTATTTGTGTCATGTAAGAATTAACCACACATAAATCCAACACATGATGTTTATGGGATGTCTTTAAGTGCGTGTTTTCGATATAAAAGTTTCATTTTATTTTTAAACATGTGTCACATTGTCAAAACTAAGTAAATGAGATAAAATTGTTTTCAAACTTTTTTGAAAATGATTCATAGTTTATTTGTGATGAGTTGGAATTGACCACATGTAAATCTGACACATGATGTTCCTGGTGTAACATCCTGACTCAGATTCCACTAAATGGTGCCCTGATCCGGTGGGTGACATGACCTCAAGCACACCTCCTCATACACCAAATGCTGTAGACTAGAAGCGAGGGCCTAGGGTGTATCTTTGGTAATACAATTCCCTCACGTTAGAGTGTAACACTAAGGCAGTAATCATACAGATCAATAGAGGAAGTAGATAAATAACTAAAAGAAGGTAAAATAATCCAAAAGACTGTAATAATAAATAGCCAAAAGAAGTCATGTAAAATATGATGATCATTCCATATCTCTACAAAGATGAAAAACATGTATACATGTAATGAGTATAATACTTGTATCTAAATAACAAAATGTATTATCCCAGCTAGCATCACGAGCCTAGTTCGGTTTTGTGCTCTATTTCTTCTAAGAAATAAGAAATCAAGTCAAGTATCATACAGAGAGCACCTTCCACAATCTCTACCTGCATCCATGAAATCTATTTAGGTACCCAATGCTGGACTAAACAGGGTGTGATATAACACTCAGTAGGCCACAACCAAAAATGTCTATAACAAATCCAGTCAATGTATTATAAAAAATTTCAGTGTACAATATAAATATACAACGAGTATGGAAGTACTAAAAGTAAAGTTCACAATGCATATGTGATAAAATAAAGTGGTACACTATTTATAAACAAGGATCTCTACAAAAAATACTCAATCTCTCATAAACAAGGGAATCTATAAATAGAAATAAACAAGTGATATTACCCAATCTAAAAACTATGTACTGATAGTTATACTATGGATGTCTATGAGCATATCCAAAATCCACCATGACCATACCCTTTAATTAGGTGTATAACATATACCACGACCACATCGTATAATCAAAGTGTATAACATTTACCAAGACCATTCTATATAATCAAGTGTTAACATCCACAATGGTTATGATGTGTAATTAAAATGTCAAACCATGAAGGGATAGATCCTAAGTACAAAATACCATGGAATCCTTATCGAGTCCTAGGAGAATATCGATGGAAACTCGGTAAAGACATGGGTGGGTCCAAGGATTATTTCAAAAGACCATGTCCACTATGAGCCCATGCAAGATGGATCTAAGGGATAGAAAGGCCTATGGTAGCCTACGGAATCAGGTTCCAAGGAGTTAATAGGTCCAAGGCATCCACTCCCATAAACAATATCCATTGAGAAACATTCATGGAATCTAATGGAATCATGTTCAAATGAGTAAACAGGTCTAAGGCATCCACTAACATTATCAATTCATCAATTTGTACAATCATTATCTCACAATTAATCACATTCAATGATTTCATCCAACTCGTATAACGATTTATATAAAAGACATTTAAATATTTAAAACCATTCACAACATGTTATCACATAGAAAATGATGTATCAACTCTATCCTAACCTCAAAATTAAATTCCTAAAAATTATAAAATCTCCCTCTAATAAGGAAATCACTCACACACCCAGTGGGGTAGATACAAAACCACACCCCATATGTGGCCTAGGTTGGGCTAACAACCTCCAACAAACTCAAAGGTAGTAGTGGGAAACCTAAACGGGTTCCAATTCATTCAATTCAATCATTTAATTAATTAAAGGCGAACCACTGGAATGTATGGTGACTGGAATAATAGAAATTATGCTTATAAAACACCAAATCCTAAGGTAAAGGTATAGACCACCTAATGTAGGTCCATAATAGATTTCTCATCCAGTATCAGCTCCTGGTTCGGTCTATATCAGGATAAGAACAAAGAATGGATGAAAATTCTAGAAATAGGTCATATTAACTTGCACCCAAATATGTTCGTCAATTTGATGAAAAATAAAGAACAACATAATAGGAAAGTAATACTCACCAGTACAGATCCAAAAAAGACAAATGGTGCTCAGATCAGACATTATAAAAAGAAATGGGAGTAAATACTATGAATTTGGATTCAAAGGATCTCCCAACACCTTAAGTATGTCCATCTAAGAAATAAAGAAAAATATATTTAAGTTATAAAATATTTTAATGGTGAAAATTTCATTTCCCCTATTTTAACTCGGTTGCTAGTTTTTCTGCATGGTTGGCCAAACCGCGCACCAACCATATACCCTACATTGTGTCAAAAGGTACCTCTCATGGTTTTATGTCCACATTTTACCTAACCATGCACAAATCGTGCAAACCCCTTTGCTAAAAACTGTAGATCTGGTAGCATGGGTGTGTACCATAGGATTCCTGGTTTCCTCAAACTGTGTGGCCTTTTGAATCTTTCTTTCTAACCCTCACATGGTTTTTCAAACCATGGGTCTTGGGCCACACAATTTCTACTAACTGTGTGCCCCAACTATTTTTCTCCAAAATTCAGGCTTTAGGCTTTGAAAAATTCCTAGACAACCCAAAAACTCCCATGATCTCAAAATTCACTCACACTAGGTCAAAACATAGGAGTTTAACAAAAAACAAAAAGATCTATCCCTTATTGAAAAACCTAGGATCTTACAATCTTCCTTCTTAAATCAATTTTTCCTTGAATTATCCTTCCAAGGGTGGACAAGAATTGGATGAGAATAACTCTAACCACTAAGGATGTATGTTGGCCTCCCACTCCCAAGATTCATCTTGTAAATGATCATACATTATAGAACCT
This sequence comes from Viscum album, assembly GCA_963277665.1. Classification (NCBI taxonomy): domain Eukaryota; kingdom Viridiplantae; phylum Streptophyta; class Magnoliopsida; order Santalales; family Viscaceae; genus Viscum; species Viscum album. The sequence goes on from OY728131.1 coordinate 2,067,941,812, forward strand.
TTACTAGATGAACTAACCAGCCTCAAGGATCCTCTGTGCTCTTGTCAATGATACAAATATGATGCTCCTCAAAGGACACATCCACATGTATCTACACATCATCTGGCTGTAGAGTGTGATATGTGTCTGGGTGATAACAGTGTATCTGAGATACATGGAAGACATCATGTATGGATTTATACCTATGAAATAACTGCAATCGATAGACTACTAGACTAACTCTCTCCAAAATCTTGAATGGACCAACATTTCAAGGTTAAAGATTGCCCTGTCTTCTAATCCATCTGGGTCCCAGCCTCAATGATATACATAAAAAGACTTTATCCCTAACCTTGAAATCTAGAGGTCGTTGATGGTGATTGGATTTATATTTATTCCTTGAGTGTGCAATAACCATTAATTTTCGAACCAACTGGACATTATTTGAAGTCTCCTGAATGAGATGTGATCCAAGAAACACTACCTCACCTACCTCTAACCAGTATTGGGGTGATCGGAATTGCCTACCATAAAAAGACTCGTATGGTTCCATCTGTATAGTTTCCTATCAGATATTGTTTTATACAGACTCAACTATGGGTATATGCCTCTCCCAAGAACCCTCAAAATTCAGAATGCATTCTCACAACATGTCTTCAAGCACATGTATTGTGTACTCTGACTTATCATCTATCTGAGGGTGGTGTGTAGTGCTCAAAAACACCTATGTACCCAAATTACTCTGCATTATTTTCAAGAAATGAGACATAAATCAGGCATCCCTATCTGATACCACAATCTGAGGAACACCATGAAGTTTTATTATCTCAGGGATAAAAAATCTCCCAAGCTCATCTACTAAGAAGGTCTCCATGATTTGTAAGAAATGAGAAACCTTCATGATCTAGTCAACAAAAAACCAAATGGTATCACTACATCATCGTGACCTTAGAAATATGTTCCCAAAATCCATCATGATATCCTCCCTTTTTCCATTCAAGAATGGGTAACTATTGTAATACCCCAGCTAGTCACTGGTGTTCTGACTTCACCTTATGACAGGTGGAGCACCTTGTGACCAAACCAATTACCTCACATTTCATACCCATCCAAAATTATTGGCAACATAAATCATGATAAATCTTGGTAACATCAGGACGAACCTCCCAAACTAATGAATGAAACTCCCGCATAAGCTCCTCACATATGTATATCGGAACCCATACATAACCATGGAAATGTAAGATTTAATTCTCACCCATAGTCTAACCAATAGGCAAGTCCCCACCTACCGCACTCTCCCATAGAACTAAACCCTCTAAATAAAATAACTATCTCATTCTCACTCTATCTAGAAGAGTAGAGGTCATATATAAAGAAGAAAGTAAATTCTTGCTACAAATTCACTTCACCTATAAGTTCATATCTAAAAACAAATCCATAAGCTTCCACTCACTACAGGCCTCCTAAACTACTTATATCTGATTCCTCCTACTAAGTGCATCAGCAACTGCATTTTCCTTTTGAAGAATATAGGCAAGCTAAAAGTCAAGAGACTGTAGGTACTCAACCAACATTCACTACCTCAAATTCAAGTCATGCTTTGTAAATATGTACTTGAGGCTCTTGTGGTCTGTGTATACTAAAAAACACTCTCCCAATAAAAAATTCCTCTATAAACATAAAGAAAGAACAACTAAATCTAACTCTATATTGTATGTTGGGTATTTCCTCTCTTGTGGCCTCAACCAACAAGACTCGTACACCATGACTATATCCCCCTATATCAGAACTACCCCTTTCCTGATACCTAATGCATCTCAATACAATGGGTAGCTTCTACCTAGCTATAGAATAATTAGGATCAGCACTGAAGTCTGTCTCCCTTTCATCTCTTGAAAGGTTGTCTCATAGGTAACTAACCAAACAACATTCACACCCTTATTAGTCAATCCCATAATAGGTGATGCTAAAAATGAGAAATCCTATATAAAATTCCTATAATATGTATTTATCCCCAAAAAACACTATATATCAAAGATGTTCTTGGGATGTTCCTAGGAAACTACATCTCTCGCCTTCTCTATGTCAATTGATAGTCTTTTCTCTACGATAATATGACCCAAGAAGTGAATCTTATCCATCCAAAAGTGTAACTTTGTAGGCTTAGCATATTAATCATTCTATCTTAGCATATACAAAATGATCTCATGATTTTTTTCAAGGTCATGTTGTTTGATACAATATAGTAGTATATTGTCCACGAATACCCCCACAAACGAATCTAGATAATGATGGAAAAAACAATTCATCTGCACCATTAAAATTGTTGGTGCATTCCTGAGACTGAACGACATGAACAAATACTAGTATAGACCATACCTTCTATGAAAAGTTGTATGAGGTATATCTTCAGGTCAAACATGCACATGATGATAAACCAACCTCAAATAAATTTTCAAGAACACCTGAGCTCCTAAAAGATAATCAAGAGGGTCATTTACCTATAGTAGAGAATATTGATTCATAACCTTCAACTAATTCAATTTCGGATAATATATATATAACTTGCGGTTTTCATCCACCTTTTTGACAAAAATGATAGGTGAACCCCATGGAGACGTATAGGGTTATATAAACACCTTTTCCTCTAAATCCTCTAGAAGCCTCTTGATCTCCTAAAACTCTACAGTAGCCATACTATGAGGATGAATGGATACCAGTGAATCTCCTGGAACAATATTGGTAGAGAACTCCACCTCTCTTAAGAGGTAAACTAGAAAATTCATCTGGGAAAACATCCCAAAAATGATCAACCACTGGATGGAACTATGCTTGACACAATTCTTTGTCATCTAGATATAAACTAGAATTATTGGATATCATCCCTCCCAATCTACAATGCTCTAATCCAACTAATCTTTCATGGACATCCAATTAACCTTTTTTAATAAAAACAAAACCCTCAAGTGATGTAAAGGTTACCCTTCAGTGATAAAAATCCATATGGGATTAATAAGAAACCAGCTTTTCCATCATGATTATGATGCCAAACCCTCTCATCTTGAGGAAAAAATAACCCATAATAAGTTACACCCACTAATATAAATAGGTTACTACCTACACTGTCATACACCCTCCGCTCTGATCCCCAAATAAATATTGAGTGTCATGATTCCATAAAAAAACTGAACAACAATCCCAAGTCATTCTACCACAGGTACATATATGAAACTATGTGATGAACTTGTATCAAAAAGATTAGATACAGGAGTAAAGGATACTAAGATCATGCCTCCCATTTTAGATGGCATGATGCTCTACTCCTTAGGGGTTGGATGTACATACTATATTTGGTCTGAACCATGGCCCTATAAAAAGAACCTCACTACCTTGAGAAATTCCACTCCATTTTCTAGGAACAAATACTATTTTCCTTCCTTGGTTATGACCACCACATCATCCTGAATGAACTATATTGTTCCAGATCATAGCCTGATGTAAAGCTTTGAAACCTTCTCCTGAACCTAGATTCAGAGTCGATCCCCTTGTACAAACTTTTTGATAGAGGGCCCTACAAAAATGTTGTGTGTGGCCCATCCTTCTACAAGTTCGACACTCGACTGGGTCTCAATCACACTGATTCCTCATATGTCCCCATTTTACAGCACTAATGACCAAAAAATGAGCTACCATCACTCATAGCCTGGCTGGTACCCCCTCAAAAGAGGACTCAAAATGGATCTTCTTAGTAGAAGTCACCAAACCACTCGGTTGAGAGGATACTCTTCCCTACATTTCACCCTCCATCTTCCCTCAGGTTCTGCTCTATAATCAGCGCCTAATTCACTATCTCAAAAATAGAAATCAACCTGAACATGTTGAACTATGATCATATGGCATGCATGTGACTTTCCTTGAAGTATCTTTCCCTCGATATCTCATCATCAAGATAAATTAGTGCTAAATAGTAATGCTCTATAAAAAATGATGAATATTCTATTACTTTCATCGCTTTGTGCTCTAGAAACATGAAATCACTAGCCCGCTCTGCTCTTAAGGTTTTGGGGAAACATTAGTCATAAATTATGTATTGTAAATCCCTCCAACCCATATCTTGGATCATATTTCTTGGTTAAAAACATCCCACTAGTACTTAGGTACTCCCCAAAAAATATATGTCATAATCTTAACTATCCTCACATGAGGTGTCTCCAGATGATCAAAAATAGAAAACTTAGTCCCAATCCACCACTCAGAAGCATTTAGACCACCATCCCCCAAAAACATGGGAGGATATTTCTACTGGAACACTCATGTCAGCACTTCCAAAGATAATTCAGGTTGTGGGGTTCCCTGAAGAGTCTGCATAAAACATATTAAAAACTCATGAAATTGTTCCTCATCACTTTTATTTGATATAACTATTGTTTCTAAAACTAGTGCTATATAAGAATCTACAAGTATCCAAAGTCCTGCCACCTTTAAATAATGGTCATCACCACCATCCTAGAGTATGATTGAAGGTTCTTATGGTGGCATGCTGCTACAATGCCAAACACATGACTCCAAAAAGATCCATAACCAAAAGTTCACACTTTAAAGTGTTGAATAGTTGAAAACCACCCTATACATATATAATATCTATTTTCATTATCCTAAATCTATGACTAGGTAAAATTAAATAGTTATAGACTTCGTTAGAGACACTGACTACTTCCCACTATAAAGTTAGATCAAGCCCTAGTTCTATTTTTAACAATTTCTATTTCATTTTAATTCACATTAATTTAACAATTATCTTTTAGATGGTTGAACCAAATGGTTCACCACTTCTAATCCATAAGGTATCATACACCTCATGAATTTATGAATGGAACCTACTTTATCCACACCATAACATGTTCAATTCCATCTAATCAATAGTCCAGACTCAACATGCCATAAATGGCTAGTTAGGGTGTCTGTTGTATCCTTTGAATGAAATAATTATTCAGTTTATGGAAGTAATTATAATTAATAATCATTTTTCTCATTCCACTACACAAAAAATATATCAAATAGTAGGTATATCACTCAAGGCATGTATAAAAATATAATGAAATCAAGGAATGCACCCTATATGCCATGACATAATGCAAAACATGTGAATCCTGACAGGTGCCTAAAATGGTGCATAATATGTATAACCTAATCCCATCAAGAAATGGTAAAACAGATCCTCAATAATATCAATAATAACACCAAAATTCAAGTGCATCACCCAATGGTAGAATCAAAACAATTGTAATAGTCAAAATACAAAACAAAAAATTTCCATTCAAGAAAATTTGGCCCTTCCCTGTACATGGGTTAGCTACTCCCAAGAAAATCTCATTATCAAATTCCAATACCTTCCTAATCCCTTTATATTGTCTCAAAATTTTAAATCAACTAGAAAAATTGAATTGATACCACTTTGTAATGTCATATCCATGATGTCACTAAATGAGGCCCCAAATCGGTGGGTCAAAAGGCCTCAATCATGCCTCCCCGTATGCCAGAAGATACCAACTACCAATGAGGTCCTAGGGTGTGTCTGTAGGGAGACTATTTTTTTATGTAAAAGTTTAACATGGTGGTAGTAATCAAATAGATTAATAACAAAGGTATATAAATTACTAACAGAAGTTAAATTATCCAAAAGACTATAATAATAAATTTACCAAAGCGTTCATGTAAAATATGATGATCATGTCATGTATCTACAAAGATGGAAAACATGTATATAGGTTAAAGTAAAATATATGTATCAAAATACCAAAAACACTAAAAATGACTTTACCAACTAGAATCATAATCCTAGATCAGTCTTGTCCTCTCCTGCTCCTAAGAAACAAGAAATCAAGTCAAGAATCATACAGTGGGTGCTTTCCCTAATCCATACCTACATCTATGAAATCTATCCAGGTACCCAATGGTGTCTCGAATAGTGTGTGAGATAACACTCAGTAGGCCACCACCAATGGTTCTTATGAAAAATCCAGTCTGTGTAATATAAACAATGGCAGTGTGAAATATAATTATACAACAGGTATGGCAGTACTAAACCTAAAGTACCCAAGTCATGTATGATAAAAGCAAGTGGAATTGTCCAGCATAACAAGGATCCCTAAAAATAGTCATGCTCCCATAAAAAATTCAGTTTTAAGAAGAAATAAACAAGTGATATTATCTAATCTAACAACTATGAACTGATACCCATACTAGGGATATCTATAAGAATATCCAAAATCCACTACGGTCATGTAGTGTAATCAATTATATAACATATTCCATGGCCATGCCATATAATCCAGGTGTAAAAAATCTTCCATGACCAATTCATATAATCAAGTGTAAACATCCACAATGTTTGTGTTGTATAATCAAAATTTCAGATCACGAATGGCTGAATCCAAGGTATAGAAGTTCAAGGATTACATGTCGAGCCCCAAGGGAATCTCAATTGAAACTCGATAAAGACTTGGGTGGGGTCCAAGAAGCAGGTAAATATTCCATGTCCATTGTGAGCCCAAGTAAACCATATACAAGGGGTAGCAAGTCCCAAGGCATCCTATAGAATCAGGACCCAAGGAGTAAACATGTCTGAGGATTCTACTACCTTAAACAAGATTCAAGGGGGGGATGTCCATGGAATTTATGTAATCAATATCTAAGTACTAAATTGGTAAAATTCATCCACTACCATTATTAATTCAATAATCCAAAAATTTATCATCTTACAATTAATCACATTCCATGAGTTCATCCAACTCATATAAAAGTTACAATAAAATCCATTTAAATATTTAAAACCATTAAAATCATGTTATCACATGGAAAAAGAGGAATAAACAATATCCTAAAATCACAATTCAATTCCAAACAATTATAATGGCTCCCTATAATATGGCGAACATGCACACACCTAGAATGGTGGTATAAAGTAAGGTAGATACAAAGGTGCACCCCACAGGTGGCCAAGGATGGACTAACAACCCTCAAAAAACTCATAGTTGATAGTGGAAAACCTAAAAATGTTTCCAAAACATTCAATTCAATTTTTTAATTAATTAAAGGGGCACCACCGGAATGTCTAGAGTGCAGAACAATAACAACTATGCTTATAAAACACAAAACCTTGATGGAATTGTAGAACCCCAGAACACCCTAAGAGGGGAGGGCTGAATGAGGGTGTCAAATTTTACTTTTAAAGAAATTGATATTATTTTCATGTTTGTAGTAACTTTTTAAACATGTCTAATGGAAACTAACAGTTTTCAAACAATCACATACGAAGAGACAACATAACATTTTTACTTGGTTCACCACTAAGGTCTAGTCCAAGAATCATATGTCAATAGTGGTCGGTCGTACCAAGATCCACTAATATTCACTAGTTGTGAAAAAAAGTTCATACACAATCAATTTGTGATGTTCCCACTAAATTTATAAGATTTTATGGATAACTTGCTACCTCCCTTAGAACACTTCCATCAACTCCCCCTTTCTCAATTCTTTCGGTGAAGTCTGACATAGTTTATTGACCCGAAGGTTGCTTAAGTAGTTTGAAATTTAATTCTTTGTCCCTGAATAGAATGATACTCTACTTTCATAGAATTCTTGAATTTATGCACTTGAAATCACTGATCAACCATCCTGGATATTCAAAACCTGAAACAAGAATAACTCAACACTTTCACACAACACCTAATATTGCATGAAATTTTTGGGATTTTTCATGAATGAAAAGTTTCGTCCAACCCTTATCTTTCATTAAACCGAACCCTGATATTTATTTGGCCTTAATAAACACAAGGAACATTCTTCATGAAAGATTCATTGTGTGTAAGGCTTCTATGCTAAAATATTTTTCACAATAGAGACACCAAATCTTTGTTAGACAAAGTTACTTGGAATAAAGAGGGTGACCACATATTTATAGCCCTGGATGAACCTACATGAATGTTATTTTCATGACTAAAACATTATGAGAAACTTTCCCTGGGGCATGGAATCATGATTTTGACATCTTATTTGGCATGTAAGATCCTTTCGCGTTATTTTATCTTTTGCGTGAAACTCATACCTTTACCATATTTTGATGTGATGATATCAAAACATCACTTTCACAAAACTCATTTTTAAAGTCTTATTTGGAATCTAATATTCTTATACACCTTCTTATTTTTCTAAAAATCTTCCTGTCATTCAAACCATCTTTCACGCAAAAAAAATCTTACATGTGATTCTTTCCTTTTACATATTTTGATGAGACAATCCCAAAACATAACTTGAGAGAAACATTAATATTCACCTTCAAAATTTCACACAACTTCCTTTTCCACAAACACCTTTCTCCTTTATCTAAATTTTGGACCCAAAATTTTGGAAACCACTGGGAAACAACATCATCTTCAACACTGAAATCATCCACACCATAAAAACACATGTTTTAAAAATTCTTGGACCACCGCAATGTGGATTGAAAAAAAACACAAAAAAGACTCCATTTAACGCAATGAAAAGGCCTTGAATTCAACAATAATGGTATAGAACACCTACCATGGGTCCATAGTATAGTGTTCATCTAGTAACACCACTTTTTTGGTCCAAATTGATAGAAAAATGGAGAACGAATGAAATTCCTGTAAATAGAGAATATTATCTTTCACACAAATAACATCATCAATATGAAAACAAATGAATAATGATATGAGTGGAATGGAATAATCACCAGTGCAGATCTAACGAGACAAATGGTGATTGCAAAGTACATTATTTAAATAAACTAGAGAAAAATATGTGAATTTGGATTCAAAGGAGCTCTTAATTCCCCAAGGCTATCCATTAGAGGAATAAAAAAATAGAATTTAGTTATAAAATATTTTAAGGGTGATAAGATCATTTCCCATATTTTAATTAGGTCACACATTTTGACCTCACAGTTTTATAAATTGTGCACTAATCGTGTACCCTTCACTGTATCAAGGTTGACCTCACAGGGTTTCATGGATACAATTTTTCTAACCATATGCAAATAATGAAAACTTCTATAATAAAAACTTTCGAACTTCTTGCATAGGCATGTGCCTGAGGATGAATGGTTTCCTTAAACAATGTAGCCTCCTAAAGCCCTTTTTCCCTCCCTCACATGGTTTCTCAAATCGTGCTTCTTTGGTCGCATGATTTCTCTTAATTGTGAGGCCCAACTATTTTTCTCCAAAATTCAAGCTCCGGACTCCGAACAAACCTCATCCACTTCCAAAACTCTATTGATCTCCAAATTCACTCACACTAGATCAAAACCAAGGAGTTTAAAAGAAATCAAAAATATATTTACCTCATAGGATAGCCCGAGATCTTATACCTGATATGACTCAAAGTGTGTATTTTCAATATTAAAAATTTATTTTACTTTAATTATATAATTATTAACAACTATTTAAGTGATTAAGATAATTGATAATTGATAATATCATTTATATATTTAGTAATTAATAATATAATTTATACAAATTATTAATTAACAATGTTATTAATAATTCAGTATATAATTATTAATTAATAGTATAATTAATAAATAATAATTAATATATAATTAACAATAGAATTATTAATAATATAACTAATAGTATAACTAATAATATCATTAATATATTTATTAATTGATAATATAATTTATTATATGAGGATTAGCACATGAGCCTCATCCTAGTTGGTGATGTATCTCTATGTGCCTCCACGAGACCCAGGTTCAAAACCAGGCAGAGGCATAATATCGGGGGGTACTGTAGCAGTACTGTAGCAGTACTGTAGTAGGAACTGTTGCAGGCACTGTAGCAGGAACTGTTGTAGGAACTGAAGCTGTAACTATTGCAGGTACTGTAGCAGTTACTGTTGCAATATTGTAGCAGGTACTGTTCGGTACTGTAGCAACTGAGACTATTCACCTTGGGCCACTGGTTTGGGCTTGGATTACTTAAGGCCTTTGGTCCATCCAAGGACTTTGGGTCATTAAGTCTTTCAGGCCACCTCATGGCCTCTGTGTCACCTCAAGGCCCTCAGGGCCACTAGATTTGCAGTGGCACAGACAGATTCTACAAGGAAATACTCCAGAGGAGGAAAGAGCTGGGCACATCCACTAGAGCAGGGCTAAACAGACATTGGATGAATGAGAGGGTATGGAATTTTCCATCGGTACCACACCTGTGCACCCTTTCTCATGGACATGCTAGCTAAATAGTCATGCAAAGGTGGAGAGCCAATGTAGATATTGGGGAGGAGCAGTTTCAAGTAGTCATAGTCTTTATGATTTTCTTTAAGACCCATGGGTCTTGTAATGTCTCTGAAGCCTACGAGAAATGTAATTACTAAGCCTATGGGCCTTGAAAGGGTTCCCCCTAATCCCTTGAATGAAGTTTTATCAAAAAAACAATAAAAAATAAGGCCTTGGGGCCATTCAGTCATATGATGATTATATAACAATAAAATTATAATTTGTTTATTTTTCTCTATACTATTACTAAAATTAGTATTGGATTTATTATAGGGAAAATATTTTTTATGGAGATTGATCGTTTGAGATATAATTTTATAATAGTTATGATTTTTTATATTGTGCTGTAATTTTTTTGAATATAAAATTTCCAATCAATGTAAATATTTTTTTTTGAAAATTTTGAATTGAAATGATAAAGTAATGAAATAGTTTCTATTTCAATATAGTTTTATATAATATTTTCATTCTAATTTGATCATATTTTTCTAATATGGTTCTATTATAGGGACACTATAGGGATTCATGTTTTACAGAAACTTTCATGTCCTTTATCAATACTAAAAGAAAGTACTAATAAAGTACCCCTTTATCAGTGTTAAAACTAAAGCACTGATAAAGTGGGACTTTATTAGTCCTTTATTTTTAGTGATGATAAAATTTGATCAAATTAAGGGTGCTCAGATTATCAATGAAACACATCACTTTTTTTAGAACTAAAAACGTTGAGAACATTTATGGGGATTAGATTATCAGTTCTTTTTTGTACTGACAAAACCCATTTCTAGTGATATGATTAGATGGTTTTGTAGTAGTGATGCGATCATAGCTACAATATGCATGTATATAAATGTTAAAAACACATTTTTATCTATCAATAGAATAGAAATAATCAATTATCTAAAAATAATAATATCATGAAACCCCACATAACCTCATAAGATCTGTTGTGGGGGTCCCACACCACATTGAAGGTCACCTCTATCGAGGGAGTACTAACCATAGTGGATGAATAACACCCCACCGGTGCTCTTAAAAGGCGGAGTAACAACTCCACTATAACATCCCAATTTTATTACTGAGGTATGGATCCTATATAATTAATTGGAAACTCCTATTTTATCCTTATGGATGTTCCTTAAAGTTTAAGGAAGAGTTTGGGGGTATTCAGGGCTTGTTTGGATCCCTGAGCTCCAATTTTTAGAGAAATGATATGAGGTGCATGATTGGTGCATGGTTAGTAAAAAACCATGATTCTCAACTATGATCTCTATATATAGTGTATAATGGTTTCAAAAAACATGTAATTGATGCTTCATGACTATTAAAAATAGTGAAGACCTGTTGCAAAGGTGATCCGAATGGGTTGCACATGGTTTTTCAAACTGTGTGCCTAGCTGCACGATGGGGTGACACCTTAGCCAATAGGTGTGCATGGTTGGTGCACATTTTAACCAACCATGCAGCTAAATATTACACACTATAAAAATGGGGGAAATTCCCATTTTCCCTCCTTCTATTTTAATTCACCTCCTCCCTTCTTCTCCCATTTTCACAATGACAACCACCTCCCTCATTGGATATCTTCTTTACCATCCATGATATACTTTAAGATAACTATTTTGTTTAGCGTTTGTTTCTTTTTTTGTTGTTCACGTTGGATCTATATCGGTAAGCTGTCCAATCCTCTTCCTTCCTTTCTTCGGTTATCTTTTTATATGGAATGAAAAAAATGCATGAAAAAATACTCTATATTTTCAAGGTGCTCATATATTTATTTAATTTATCCCATTATATCTAAAATTAGAGGTTGATAATGGATGATGAGTCTACTAACCATATAATGTAGATGGTCTATACCTTTTTCCTTAAATTCATGGTGTTTCTAGCTCACTGCATAGTTCCACATACTGGAATCTCTATGTGTTACTTCTAAAATGATAAATACCTTAAAGTTAAAAATTGTAGAAATAATTTTTGGTGTACCTAAACCCCTTTAACTTATTTAAAGGTCACTTACCTCAAACAGAACCACCCCTTGAGATGTGTTCATTTGAATGCCTTTGACTATGCCACCCCTTTGGGTGAGATGTGATTTCCACCCCTGAGGGTAAGTCATATATGAATTAGAAGGTAATGTAAAAATTTAAATACCTCTTATAGCACCTTATCATTTATAAATGAAAGGGATGATGAAATAGTTTAAATGGGAATTTTTAATTGAGGTGGATAACCAATTGGCTTTGGAATTTAATGTAAATGGTTAGTGTCGTGGCATGGACACTAACATGGCCGAACCTTTTATCACTTGTAAGTGAATTTACTAATGAAATCAATGTGATGAATTAAATTAATAAATGGGAATGGGGACAAACATGTCCCCCTTGATCTCTCATAAATAATGTTTAATGATTGACACTTCAGTATAGCACTGACATCACAATATAGCATTGAAAACACATTTACATTGGATGACTTGGATTGTTACATTGGATTTATCTTTCTTGGACCACCTTATATTTATCCTTGGGATCTTAAAACTATATACACTAGTAAAAAAACACTTTTTATATCAATTTTTTAGCTTTTTAACATCGGTTTTGAGGCGGTGACTTTGCGAGCGATGTTATAAATGTGAATTTTAACATCAGTTATTTTATAACTGATGTTCAAAATATATTTTTTATAGTTTTCACATTGTATTTTAAAAAACTGATGTAAAATACCATTTTGAATACAAAAAATGACAGTAAAAATCTATTTATTACATCGGTTTTTAAAAAACCAACGTTAAAAGTCATTTTTTATGTTGGTTTCAAAAAATGTGATTTTAAAAACGTTTTTAATGTTAGTTTTTTAAAATGCCTTGTAAAAAATTCTATAATCTTGTATATAATTTCCTAATCCATGATTTAACAAGACGTAGACCTCAAATAAATTTACGGATAAGAAGTTATGACCATCATAAGTTTGATAAATTTTATTAGGAAAGATATAATGAGACTACTGTAGCTTTGTATTAGTAGAAATGTTATAATCCAAAGGATAATTTTTAGTTTTCCTATGATACAAAGAAATATTCGTCATTATAATAAAATAACAATCATTAAATGAATATCAATTAATAAAACTACTCATAAAAAACATAAATCATTGGAAAATAATTACAAATACCTTAACGAGATTGTGGAAACAAGAAATAGTGGATTCACATTATAGGTCAAACGAGTTGAGTCAGTGGAACAATGATGGTTGAAATAAATGATTGTTAAATGGTATATCAATTAAGAAAACTAATCATAAAAAATCATGGATAAATAATTACAAAACCTTGAAGAGATTGGAGGAAGAAGAAATAGTGGATTCATGTTGAAGATCAAACGAGTCGATTCAGTGGAACGATGATGGTGGAATTAAATGGTCATTAAATTATTACATGTCTATAATGAAACCATATAATTGATATGGCAAAAGAAAATGTCGTATTAAAAATTTTAGGCATCACTTGAAAATTTTGATGTTGCGATGTAAAAAATTGAAATTCCGCATTGGTGGGATATTAAAATTTTCGTTCATGTTGGTTTTATGATAACCGTCATGAAAAGATATTAAAATTTTATCTGATTTTTCATGTCGGTTATATAATAATCAACATGAAAAATCAATTATCACAACTTTTTCACATTAGTTGTTAAATAACATATGTTAAAAAGAATTTTACACATTGGTTATTTAATAACCAATGTGAAAAATGTTTACAAATAAGAATTTCATATACCAATATTTGATTTGACTAGTCTTAGAGCTCAAACAGAGTTATGGATTGAAAGTTATAGACATCAGAATTTGGTCTTCCCAAAGACTTCGTTTAGAGATAATCAGCTTTTGATGGCCATAACTTTTGATCTGTAACTTTTTTTGAGCGATGAGACTAGTCAAATTAATGCTTGGAAAATGTGATACATGTTTGTAAACATTTTTTACACCGGTTAATAATTAATCAACGGTAAAAATTCATTTTAATGTCATTTATTTAATAATCGATGTGAAAAAGTCATGAAAATTGATTTTTCACATCGGTTATTATATAACCAATGTGAAAAATCAGAAAAAAATTTATTTTCGCGTCTGTTATATAATAATCGACCTGAAAAATCAATTTTCATAAATTTTTATGTCGGTTCTAAAAAAACAGATGAGAAAAAAGGCAACATTAAAAATAGATTTTGTACTAGTGATACTGAGTTTTCTATAGAAAAGCTTTGTGGTCTCAAAAAGGATTCTTTAGTCAATGGCCTTGGGTTCTAGACCACGTGGATCAACATTATACTAATTTTTATATGGATGAGATCCATAGAATCGAAGAGAAATCTTTGGCCAATGAACCCGTGTCCTGACCTTTATATACCTGCTGTATTCCATAGCTGTTTCATTACTCTTATTTGTAGTTTTTCAAAATTTGTATACATCTTATCATAGAATGTACATATATATTTTATTTCATGACATTATCATTTCAGATTTGTTCTTGTTATAAATGTACAAAATTATAACTTATATACATGGGATGGATTTTTTATAGACACCAATGATAGTAGCCTACTGAGTATATTTCGCACCCTGATCGAGATATTGATTGGTACCCATAATAATTCATGGATGCGGATAGGGACAAGGTAAAGAATCTTGCTATGGATGTTTGATTTTTCTATACTAGGATATATTATAGGAGTAGAGGATGGATCCTATGCTCATTATATTATTGATGATATGTTTTGTTCTTTTTATAATTGTTTATAGCATGTTCCATATATCTACATATCTATCCCATGTAACCCATTTTTTTATAAAATGCATTCTTTTAATACTTTTGTATATAATATTAGATGTGGTCCTATTTATTGGTTATTTTGTTGTCTCTATCTTTTTTATTTATTCTTACTTAGATGTTTACTATTGTTATTCCATTATTAAACCTTCTGCTATTTATTTATTATTTTATACCACATTGTTTTACTCTGATCATGAGGGTATAGTAACCCCACAATATCATCATGAAGCCTTTCTGCTAGTCATAAGAATCTAGAATATGAGGAGGTGTGTTTAAGGTTAGGTGGCTCTCAAGTTCAGTTACATGATATTGAACTGGACCTAGGATGATACAAGTGGCATCAATGAGTTTTCTTCCTTTCTTCATACTATTTTCGGTTGGTAGATAGGCGATTATGAATGTGTTAGAATTTGGTAGTGATATTTTGTTTGGGAGTAGCTAACCCACATACAGAAAAAAACAGTGTCCTAGGATGAGACTTGATGTTCTAGTTTTTTCCACTAATAGTTATCCTGATTTCACCATTAGTAAACACATATGATTTTTGGAATTTTTATTATTACTATGGATTTTCCATTACCATTGGCCGGTATGCTAAGGCGTTTCTACCTCATTCATCATTCTAGGAACCCAAGGATTCACATGTCATGTATATTCTATACCATTTCTATTTTACCGCATGCATTGCCTACAACATGGTATAGTGCATCGAATGCTATACCTATTATCCAACTCTTGTTTTTGTATGATTAACGAGATAAATAATTATTCAATTGAAGTTTTTTAATCTACACAAGGAGTTTTTTCCCATATAGCATGATATTGGAACCTTAATTTTTCAATTATTGCAGGTTTTAGCCATGGACCATTGGTCACTTGGGCTAAAAAATTAGTGGTTTCAATTAAATTTTGCCAATTACGATTTAAGAGTGTGTGTGCCTCTATAAATTAGAAATGGTGATCTATATAATTGAACCATTATAAAATACTGGTTATAGTTACATTACATTCCAATTGTAACTTATAATAAATAGGACTTTTTAACTTGGGAATTGTAACTCGTCTGACTGAATTGTGGTATATATATATATGTATATATGTATATAGAAAACTGAATTGAAATAATAAAAATAGAATCGTTACCATTAAATAGGTATTCCAATTACAACTTAAAGGGTTTTTTCCTCAATAACTTGTAATTGACACTCCATGTACCGGAACCCCTGATGTGAAACAAAGAACTTTCCTTTGACCCATCCTTTGTAGTGGATAGTAGGGAGTATATCTCCTAACATTTATGATCATATATACCACCTAGACCTGGCTTTAGGATCAAGTATAGTGGTGTTAATTTTATTAGAGTTGGTTACCTATAACTAACTACTCTTTACTTTATATTACATGAATATTCATAGGAGTGAATATTAATATCAATATCTTATCACATATTGATTGTTTTCACCATAACATTGATGTGATAATGTTCGAGAGTATTTTTCGTGCTGATAAGTTCATAAAAGTTCTCGGATATGATGAAAAACTTGAAATTATATGATTATATTTTTAAAAATAGTTTTATAGTAGGATAATGTACTATGATAGGGAAAATAGTATATAGATCATCAGGTGTGATTACTCATAAGCGAATGAGTCTTATTCTCATGAAGTTCACACGTGGTAATCTTCAATATTGGAGATTATGAGAATACAACTTCCAATATGAATTTTGTATGTTTTGGTTTCATCTGATATCTATATATGTAAGTGTGCGTAATGGTTCTTAGACTTTAAGATTATTTTTAATGTGTATTATGAATCACACACTTAGATATATTTCATAAACCCGGACAATAATATTTCATTTCCAAGTTAGATATATTGGGTGCATCATGAATGAAATGTTGTTAATCAATAAGTCGAGGAAGTATTTATCCCCTCCATGCTTATGTAAGTTCATACCTCATCCCTTTGATTGAAATATAATTTTCGCATTAAATTACATGGCCATAGTGTAATGATATTTTTTTAGAATAGTCAAAGAAATATGTATCAAACATATAGATAGATGACACATATGTACAAAATTCTTGATGAGATATTGAGAAAAAGGGATTATGTAACACAATGAGCATTTTTATGTGTTTGTTTTCATTATGATTTTATGTTCTTTCTCTTAGATTCCTTGACCCGTCCCTAGGTAGTAATCTTGGACTTTATGTGATCTTACATAATGTTATTGAGAAAGAATCCTAGAGGGTAACACACTATGTGATTCTATTAATATTAATTAAATTATGTTTAAATTTAATTAATGGAATAAATTTTATTCTCAAGATTGAGGAATAATTTTATTCCAGTTTAATCATTCGCATAAATTAAATAAATATTTATTCACCAGATTGTGAATAAAATTTATTTATTTATTTTATTGAGTGTTCAATAAATATTTATTCACTAGCTTGTAGATAAAATATTTATTTATGAATAAAGTGTTTTTTCAAGTACTCAATAGATGAATTGGTGTTTCAATGGACCAAGACTACATCTGGTGAAAAATATTGATTTACAATCCAATTAAATAATATTTATTATTGCAGAAGTGAGCACGTGCAACATAAAATAATAATAATAATAACATTATTATTTTAACATGGGGTTTAATGAAGATGGTTATATTATTTACGGTTCGGTAAATAATTAAATAATATTTTAACCTAAACCCTTGCTTTATAAATAGATGGTTATGTTTATTGTGTAGGGTCGGTCGAAAATTGAGAATAGAGAATTGTTGCACACAATGGACCTCTCTCACTCTCCCAAACTTCCTCTCTCTTCCTCTCAAGAATAAAAAGAACTCCTTCAAGCCTAAAGGATCTTGGAGTGATCAAGATGAACAACGCAAGACAATTGATTCACCACAATAGCACTTGAAAATCAATCAGCGTTGCTCAAGGATCAAAGGAGCACGTATGGATCGTCACTAGAGAGATTCTATACTTGGATCATTAAATCATGTAGAAAGTAATCCAAAAGCTTTTTTAGAAGATCAAAAATTTCAATTAATAAAGGATCCTAATATGGGGTAATCATTTATTCTAATCATAAATAAAGTAATTATAAATTTAAAATCCTATATTTCCTATTGTGGTTTTAAGAAACTATATTTTAAGATAAATTTTAATATATATATATATAGATAGATAGATAGATAGATATATCTCCAACTAGAAGGAACTTCTACCATTCCCAGAACCTTCAAGTGGTATTATAGTGGTCACATTTTAAATTTATAAATATTTATTTTATTGTTGATTAATATGTGCAATAGTGATTTATTTTTTTCATTTCATATTATTCGTTCTTTAATCTGATTTTGAATTACCATGTTTTCAACATTTTAATTTCTTTGTTCAAGATTTTAAATTTCTTAAGAGCACGAATAGATGAATAATGATCAGATATTTCATTGGTAAGTGTCGAGGAATCCAGCTGGACAGCATGGGATTACACGATGTGTCATCTTATCACACGTCTTGTACCCAAGTGCACTGCACTTATCTATTCATGGGATACACGACATGTCAGGTGGTAATTAAACAAAGTGAATTCATTTCACACAACATGTAGACCAGGATAACATGGTACATGACATGTCTGATTAGATGGTGTATAGATGGAATACACATTGTGTAGTCTACACAGGTCAGTGGTGAAATTAGTGAAATCCATGTAGTCATTATACATGGTCAAACTATGTGATATTAACAATTTGGACCATTAATGATATACACTATGTGTTTGTAGTGTACACATAGGGTAGAACATCAATTCCCATGTTCAAAATATACATTGATCCATTCGGTGAGTTATTCGGACACATGGAATGAGCAATACACAGCAAGTAGCTCATTTGTACACATCATGCAGTTGTGGCCAATGAACATGTCGGGTTCTTTGGTGGGATTCATGGACACATGAGAATAGTGATACATGATTTTTAGTTGGATTTTACATTCCATGTTTTCCATATATGGTACATGATTGAAGCCCCAGGTGTGTAACTTGGTTATACGACATGTATCTTGTAAGTACACGTTGCGTAGTCTCCCAATAATGTATAGAATTAAATTAAATTAAAATGAATATTTCATAATTAAAACATTATTTTATTGAGTGGAATACTTGGTGTCTTTGGAAATTTAATAATGGTTTTAAATGTTCTTAAAAGTTCAATTAATTTATTATTATAAATCTATTATTATTGGTTTTTTCATTTATTTTCCATGAATGCCTTTAATGATGGATATATCCAAATTAATTCATATGGTCATTAAGTTGGAAGAAACTTATTTAATTTATTTATTTATTCAAGAAAATTTATCTTAATAATAAATAACAAATAAGAAATAAATGGTATCCAAACACTTTTACATATTCCTTGCATGTTCTACCAGTCAAGAGTTTGACTCAGGCCTATGAATGTGTCAGCATTTATTTAATTTATTTTATTAGATGGGTTCATAATTATTAATTATTAAATTAAAATTGATGACTTGTGAGTCATTACTCCCTCCATTATTATATAGGACTTTCATGTCCAAGGTTATTTATGTATTTCACATTAACCAATCCTTTGGTTCCTCTCACCTATGTGTGAGTGATAAATAATGTAATAAATGTAGTATCCCAAGGTGCGTGGAGATTGTTCAAGGCAAAACCATAATGATGCCAACTCAAATGATACACTGGTAAATAGGTGGGATATAGATACGCAAGCCAATAATAGAAAAAGGATTTATTCCCCTAAGTCATTGGTAGATTTATGTTCCTCACAATAAATCAACTATTTAGAAAAGTTCATGATCGAGTAATTTATTTATTTATTTATTTCTTTATATGAATTATTTATTTTATGGATAGAAGAACACAATCACATAAATAAATGAATTAATGTTCTAAAATGAAATTTAAATAAATGGATCGTGCATAAATTTTTTATTCATCATGTCTAATTAATTAAGTAAAATCCACATAATATTAACAAGTTATGTAAAGGATAAAATGTGATAATATTTATGCATAATAAATAAAAATACATCGAGTTAATATTAAGCCATCTAGCCTTAAATCATCTTAATTAATATGAACTCATAGTTAATGTTTTGTTTCATCCTCCATTGGGGACACTTTTGATTATCGGGAAGTCTTAAATAAGATAGTGCATTGAGTTAGCTGAATCTATATTCAGTTTAATGGCCTCCTTATATCTAATGAAAATTTTTAGGAAAGTGTAGAGGAAATATGAGTTAGTGTTTTTGTATTAGAGAGTTCACTCAATGGATCATGGATCTATAATCCCTCGGTTGACAAGACCGCCTAACTAAATACTTTCTAGTAATTTTCATAGCCTCTGTCTGGATTATAAGAAAAGAAATATGGATCCTTTCCACTTGAATGTCAGAGCAACTAGACATTCCAAGTACAATAGTGGGGGATTTTAATATTTGATAAAATATATGGAGAATTAATAAAATTAATTATTATTATTTCTCACATATTTTTTAATCAAGTAAATTATTAATCATCTATTTAAATCATTATGGAAAATGGCAAGAAAACCATGAAAAAAATGCAATCATTACATAACTCAAGGTATTTCCTTACAAATAAAAATTTCTAGATATGGTGCAATCATTTATGTGATTCATTTTTATTATAAATTTTTTATTATTTATTGGAATTCTTGATTCTTTTTCTGCCACCATAGTAGGTGAGAAGGGTGAAAAGGATTCCTACCATAGATATGTTAAGGACATTTCCTATATATGTTTTATTATATTATCAACCATGTCTAGAAAGTTTATGATAAAACATAAATTCATAGATTTATACCCCACAATATCACATCTCTATTCTATTGAGAAAGATAAGGAAAGACTAGAAATAAATAAGATTGTCAATGAACTATATAAGTGTAATCTAGAAGAAGGCAATCTAGCTACAGATCATTATTTAAAAATGTTAGGGGACATTGATCAGTTAAAAAAATTGGGATTCCACTTAGATAATAAATTATCCATTAATATTATCTTATTATACTTACCATCAATATAATTATTATTTTTCCAAGAAAAATAAACTAAATGGATAAATCACTCGGGAAAATTCCGTTTATACTTTACTAAGTAGATAAGGATTGGTTGAAACTTGTTCCTTCACTGCATTCTGTGAAAATTTTGAAAGGAAAATCTAAAGATAACATGTCTAATACAAATCCAAAATATCCTTTACATATTCATTCAAAGAGATGAAATATTTAAAGGAAAAAAAATTAACACGAGTCTATTTTCTTCTTATATGGAAAGAATGAAAAATGGGAGAGAAATTAAAATGAATTTAAGAAGAAATAAGTTACTTTCACTTCAAGTATATTCATAAAGTTTCTATTCAAAACTATTTTAATAAATACAATATGATTACAACATACATGTATTTAAATATTAGAAACAATAAGGAATAGAAAGGTTATAGAGTGAACTCAAAAAGAGATGAGAAATGGTGATTCCTATGTCATCCAATTGGAGATCACTATTTCTCATTACCAAATTGGATTCATTAGATTTTTAATAAGTGTTACCAAAACATTTATCTCAATTTCTGGGTAGACACAATGAGACATTATTTCATTCATGGAATAAATGTTGTTATGGTACTTTAATATTAGACTAATAGTTTAGTAACTCTTGAATCACATATATCCATTGCAATGAATGGTGAATATAAAATGTAATACTCTTACATGATTTTATAAAGAAAAAAAATCAAATAAAACTGAAACTAATTTACCTATTTATACCCATATAATTGTATTAGTCTCAATTGATCTAAGATACTAGATATACAAACAAACTACATATCAATTTTTAGATAAATAAAACTTTATGAATAAAGGAATGTCACAAAACATTTAGAATCAGTTCAACATGGCCATGTGAACTATTCTAATGTTAAATGTAACTTCATATAATTCATGATATTTATTTAAGAGCTTTTATAAATGCTCAGTAAAGTAAATGAGTATGCTTGGTAAATATTGAGGAATCTATGAGATAGATTTTCAACAAAAATATTTTATCCAAGTAGTTATTGACTATATATATAGAGTAAATGTTATCCCTAACTCATACTTCCTTACATACATCAACGTACTGATAGTAGTAAAAGGAAGATCAATGATGTCTCTTATATATATTTAAAGTCTTCCAGCATTCCTTCTAACACATGTTTTTATAATATAAGGGAAACAACTAACTATATGCCAATAATATTGGATAATGGGTACCATATCAATTGCAATATGATAAGAATCTATTAGGTCACTTCCACAAGTTTTTTTTAGAGACATTTGTTAAAAAATTTCCTTAGCCACAAACAGACATTAGAACACTAAGGTGCATCTAAGTTAACGATCCTGTAGTCACTAAAGATATTTACGTTTAGTCATGATTGATGGTGTTTCCATAAAAAAATCTGGTCTCTTTGATGATAATGGGATAAGACTTAACTTCTATGGCTTAAGGATCTTAATGCAAATGGGTTGAAAAAGGAATACTGGGATCCAATAATCTTAGTGAGAGGAGTAGTTCCCAAGATACAAACTATATAGGAATATGTAACCAATGTTGTGGTTTATGTTCACCATATTGGGTGATACATATATTATTCATTCATAATAAATACTTTTACAAAGAAGAAGTAAATGGTAATATGATAAGGTTGAAAAGTATGTATAAATTCAAGTAATGGACTCCATGTATCAATATTTAGGGACTTAATATTATGAATATTTCTACAACATGATATTTTTTGTGAGTATTCAATAGAAACTATTCATGGATGCTACAAAATAGTATCAATATAGAATGATATATTATTAAAAGTTTTAGACTATAACAAAACTTTTTCACCACTCATCATAAATAAAATCCTTTTTGAATTTTACTTGTCAAAGTATATTTTTATGATCATAATTTTGGGATATTAATTGTTAAGGCCACCTAATTTAGAGGAATATTTATGGAGTATGTCTATATGACTAACCAAAAAGTGTACCCTATGTATATTTTTACTATACATAACTAAAAGGGGTTGGTGATATCAATAGATACCAATAAGATATATAGAATAAATTTATTTATTTATGAAAAAATCATGTATAGTGATCACTGAATATTAATTTGGAAACAAATGAGTGACATGTTTCTCTAACTGGTTAGTGGTAGTGATATATGTTTTCAATATATATATGATGATAATATATTGAAAACAAATGTTGTGTATTTACATCTTTTTAAGACTGAGGAAGTAAATTTCTCCTAGTATGACTTAAAAAAGAAGTGGTGTTTTAGGGAAAAGGTTCTAAAAAATAGATCTGTGGGTTTTTTTTAAATCTATCCATAGTACATATATTAACAAAGTATTGAAAAATAAAAGTTTAAATGACTCATGACTGAGTTTTCGTTGGCATTTAATCCATCCAGTAGAATGTGCATGGGAATTGGAAGGGATTATGGAGACTGAATGAATTTAATAAGAATAAGTGATTGGAATTCATATATTATGACATGATATGTACTAGTATTTGAAATTACTAATTCATAAATCAAAATAGGTGAATATAAAATAGATCCAACATTATTTAATCAACTTATTGTTATAACTATTCAATGGTACTTTGAAAAGAAAAACTCGATGAGTTCTTGGTGTCTTGAGAAGTGAGATTACTAGTAATCAAGGGAGTTAAGATTTTTTATTTAGTTGATTCAATTTGATCTAGTATCATTGAAAATTATAATGTAATATACAATAAAAATTAATTACATCTAGTAGTTTCCATGTCTATAATATTTGCTTGCATTATAGCTTCTGATGCAACTTAAGAAGTGGTTTAGCAATGTCATGTTCTGATTTTGGGTTATATGAGAAGAAATAGATTTATAATTTTAAGATAATAATTAAATATGAATTTATTTAGTATGTCTAGATTATGACATGAGAACAAGAGGTGGATAATTTGTTGTATCACTGCATGAGGGACTTTCACAGGATGGTAATGTTGCAGTAAATATATTTATTGAACAAACATGTGGCTTTACCAACCCCAACCATCGAAAAATGGTAGGATTATTATTTATATCCCTACTCAATAGAAGTATGTTTTTCATGTGAGGACTAATTGGTCATTAGTATTTGGATCTAGTTCAATTGGTATTTTGTTGGGTTTGGTTACCTAGAACAAATTACTTTGTACTTAAGATTAAATGAATATTCAAAGGAGTGAATATTAATAAAAATATCTTATCACATATCTATCTTTATTCTTCATAAAATGGATATGATAATGTATTGGAGTAACTATCACATTGATAAGGTCAAATTAGTTTCATGCTATGATGAGAACCTTCAAAAGTCATAACGATATTCTTGAAAATAGTTCTACATCCAGATAACATACTATGATAGGGATCATTGTATATATATCACTAGGTACGAGTACTTGTAAGTGAATAGGGCTTCTACTCATGAATTTCACACTTAGTAATCTCCAAGACTGGAGATTGTGAGAATATATTCACCAATAGAAATTCCTCATGTTTTGGTGTCATTGGATATTTCTATATGTGGGCATGTATAATGTTAATTAGTCTTTAAAATTATTATCAATGCATGTTATGAATCACACACATAGATATATTTCTTAAATCATTAAAATAATAGTTTATGGAGAAGTTGGATACATTGGGTGCGTCATGAATGAAATGTTGTTAATTAATAATTCGAGGAAGTATTTGTCCCATCCATCTTTATGGAAGTTGATATCTCAACCATTTTATTGAAATATAACTACCAGATTAAATTCCATGGACATATTGTAATGATGTTTATTTTATATATTCAAAGAAATATGTGTCAAGAATATAGGTGTATGACACATATGTGAAACCTTCTTGATGAGATATTGATACAAAGGGATTATATTACACAGTAAGAATTCATATATAGTTTTCATTATTGAGACATTAAATAATTTCTATTGGGTTACTTGTCCCTTTGCTACACAATAATATTGGAATTTAGGTAATCCTACCTAATTTCATTAATAAATAATCCTATAGGGTCACACATTATGTGTTTCCATTGATCACAATTAAATTTAGTTTGAATTTAATTAATGGAATAAATTTTATTCTCAAGACTGAGGAATAATTTTATTCAAGTTTTATCGATTTCATAAATTAAATAAATATTTATTCATCAGATTTTGAGTAAAATATCATTATTCATTTTGTTAAATATTTAATAAATATATATTCCCTCATTTGTGAATAAAATATTTTTTATGAATAAAGTGTTTATTCAGGTATTCAATAAATTTCAGGGAGTTAGGATAGATGAAGACCACATCAAGTGACAAATATAAATTAATAATCTAGTTAAATAATATTTTTTATTTCATAAGTTATCACATGCACTATAAAATCATAGTAATATTATTTTTATTTTTATATGGGGTTTAATAAAGATTATTATATTATTTAAGGTATTACTAGAAATTAAATGATATTTTAACCTAAACCCAATATCTATAAATATATGGTTGTTTCTATTGTGTGGGTTTGGTCTAAAATTTAGAATATAGAATCGTTTTGAAAAACATACATTTCTTTATCTCTCTCCTAAACTTTTCCTCTCATCCTCTTAAAATTGAAAATAAATCCTTCAAGTTGGAAGGGTCTTGGACTGATTAGGAAGAAAAATAAAAGATGATTGATTCACTATGCTAGAACTCATAAATCAATCAGTGTTTCTTTAAGATTAATGGATCATGTATGGATAATTTCTAGAGGAATTATACACTTAAATCCTTAAAGAACAACAAAGGTAATCTGAATGGTTTTCATAATATAAACAATGTTATAGTAGAAAGGATCCTAAGATGAGCTAATCATTTCTTCCAATCATAAATAAATTAAATATAAATTTAGAATGTAAGATCCTTAATTGGGGTTTTAGTAAGCTCTAAATTAAAATAAATTTTAATTTAACACCCACCAATATTTCTTCCACTGTGCCTAGAGCCTACAACATTTACATAGGAATACTAATACTTGTCTTATTTATTTATTCGTGATTTTTTTTATTATCAAATTATGTATGAGTTTTGTTCTTGGAATTATATAAATATTCATATATTATGACCTCAAGTCATGTGTTGGGAGGGTGTATATGACCATACTTCGGAGGTGGTGGGCCATGAGCCACTAATATTACCTCTTGTAGTTCCACCTACAGAACCTCCTATTATTTTTTCTCTAGGTACTGAAGCCCAATTCTTAGAGGGTTTCCTATGAATAATGAAGACCATGAAGGGATATCTGATACTTTCCTCGGCTATGGAATTGTTAATGCATGTGTATCAGTAGTAACATCCACCTATACTTTTGGGGAATGGTGGTCCCCAGGCTATTGACTCATAGACAGATGCCATTTTATCTATTTTTTATCATATAAAGATGTATATAGAGAAAATTGTTAATATTTTAGCATATATGCTTAGAGGGTTATCCAATAGACGGTTGGTTTGTTTTGACCCAAGCTAAACAGTATTTGGTTATGTTCTGGAAAGATTTTCAAACAGTCTTCTATGAATATTTCTTTCCTGAGATGTTGAGGGATGATAGAGCCAGAGAGTTTATACACCTGGAGTTGGGAACCTTGTTGGTTATAGATTATTCAAATCTTTTTATATATCTTCAGTGTTTTTTCTCTCCTTAAGGATGATATGTCATGAGCTAGATATTTTGAGGATGGGATTATATACAACGTATGATCTTAGGTGAACATTTTTCATTTGTCTACCATAACTAAGATAGTGAACCAGGTCCTCATCACTAAGAAAAACCTCAAGGAAGCTAAACGTGTAGGTCAAGGAAGTTTAGTACCTCATTGGGGTAGTAGTACATCTACTAGCATTAAACATTAATTTTATTTTTCCTAAGGAGGCAGCAGAATCCATAGTGTGTTCTTGGATAGCCATGGAATCTTTCATTAGTGTGGTAAATAGGGTCATATGAATTCGTGGTGTGATAGAGGCCCAGTTGAGTGCTGATCATGTGGTAGAATGTTCATTTTTATAGGTTTTTGTATACCTTTCCACCTATGTCTAGTAGAAGAGGATTTTCATTAGCTCCTCCCTCGGGATTAGGATTTGTAGTTACTCACCAGCCTGGTAGCTGGAGTACTATAGTCCATTCAGGTTTAGGGGATAGTCATGGATGAGGTATCCAAACATCAGAATTATAGCGCCAATAGAGAAGGCATTCCATGGGTATCAAGGCTATATCTTCGGGATGCAGTTTAGGATGGATATATACAGTGAAATAGATACCTGAAGAGAATAGTTTTGATCCTTCTTAATTCGAGGTACAATCTTAGTTACCTCTAATTTAGTGTCTATTTAATTTGAAATAAGATCATCGCAATCCTTTATATCTATGGAAATTATGGAGAGTCTTTGGATCAATATTCAGTATTTTTTGGGGTGATGACACTTAATTCCACATTGGTAATTCTTTAAGAAAGTGTATACCAATTCATGGAAATTCCCCCTTGAGGTAAGAGGCAATAATTTTACATGGAACCTCTTCATTCTAGAGATTTTAGGTTTTGACATCATTATCAGGATGGACCGGTTGGTTCCTAACCATGCATACATTGATTTTTATCACTAAAGGGTGTCATTCACATAACCTGGTGGTGGTAATTTGACTCATAAGGGTGAATGAGGTGTCCAGGTGAGTTGAGCTAGACCAAAGCATCATGGGATAGGAGGAGTGAAGACCCAGATTTCTAGTCTTTTTTTAGATGATTAAGGATCATATCATACAAATATACCTCTTATAGTGTATCATTTTAGGGATATTTTCCATGATAACTTTCCTATTCTACCTCTTAATGGAGAGGTTGACTTAACTATTGATCTAGTTCCAAGAGAAACACTAGTATCTATCCCTCCTTACAATATAGCTACTACAGAGTTTCAGGAGATCAAGAGGCAACTAGATGGAATGGATGTTAAGGGTTTTATATGACCCAATACATTATTGTGAGGTTCACCTAAGATTTTCACTAAGGTGAATTATACCCTTAGTCTTTGTGTTGATTACTGCTGGTTGATTCAGTTTACAGTTCTGAACAAGTATCCTTTAACTCATATAGAATAACTCTTAAACTAGCTCCAAGGAGTGAGGATTTTCTCTAAGATTTATTTTATGTCGGGCTACCATCAAGTGTGTGTTCAACCATTGGATATACCACATATAACATTTTGTAGTATATATCGCTTGTATGAGTATTTTTCCATGTTGTTCGGCCTCACGAACATGCCAAAAGTTTTGATTTCTCTAATGACTCAGGGCTTCCCCCCATATTTAGATTAATTTTTGTTAGTTTC
This sequence comes from Viscum album, assembly GCA_963277665.1. Classification (NCBI taxonomy): domain Eukaryota; kingdom Viridiplantae; phylum Streptophyta; class Magnoliopsida; order Santalales; family Viscaceae; genus Viscum; species Viscum album. The sequence continues at coordinate 2,067,970,435 of OY728131.1, forward strand.
CATAGATGAAATCTTGTTGTACTCATATACTATACATGAACATGAAAAAAACCTTGATATATTTTTAGAGTTCACTTAGAGATCACCATATGAATGCTAAGATCACAAAATTCCACTTTTAGATCGATAAAGTTCACTTCCTGGGTCAAATAATATCAGAGTCAGGAGTATCCATAGACCTAGAGAAGGTGAGAGTCCATATTTTATTGGGAGAAGCCCAAAAATGTCTTTGGAATTCAGATTTTCATGGGGTTGGATGGTTTTTACAGGAACTTTATACATGCTTTCTCACACCTTGTGGCACCACTAAACAACTTGAATAAGAAAGTTTTCAATTTTACATGATATTAAGAAGGTGAGGAAGAATTTTAGGATTTGAAAGGAAGGATTACTTCATCAATGATGCTGATCTTACCTGATCCTTCCATAGGTTATATGGTTTATTTTGATGCATAAAGCATTGATCTGGGAGCTTTTATTTTGTAATTAGATTGAGTCATGGCTTAAGAATCTCATTAGTTGAGACCTTATGAGTTCAATTACCTGATGAATGGTCTTGAGTTAGAAACTATGGTTTATTCCTCTCATTGTTAAAGGAATCAATTTCTTGGAGAGAGGTTTTTAGAGTTCACATACCACAAAAACCTCATATACCTCATTAAATAGAACAACTTAAATCTTAGATAATGAATAAGGGTTGAATACCTATAGTTGTTTTAATATGAGATTGTGTATGTGACTGACAAGGGTAATACAGTGGATGGTGATTTGTGTTAGAAGACTCAGACGCAGCCAATTCAAGGGGCCAGTAGTAATATGTTGTTGATGACTTTGTTTTCTTGGATTCATTTTGACATACAATGTCCTCATAGATAGAATATACTCACATAATTATCAGTGAACTATAAACTTCTAGATAAAGTGAATATGATGAAACTTTCAGATCCTAAGGGATTGGTCTTAAGGGAGAGTGTTTCGGGTAAGTTCACATCATCTGGTTGGTTCGCTAACATATACGAGGTCTTGTGAATTTATGGACGAGTCTAAGTTCTTGCATACATCTGAGAGGAACCGATGCAAGAGTTTCATGCCTCTACATGGGCAGTACATCCCAGTATTACCAAGATGTCTGATTAATTATGTCACCAATATTGGTGGTCAGGGATGAAGAAGGATAAAAATGCCTTATTTATTCAATATTCCGCATGTTAGCAGGTGAAGTAGGAAGACCAGTAACCAGTGGGGATTTTATAGCCATTACCCATTCCTAAGTGGAAATAGGATAACATCGTCATGGATTCCATGATGGGTTTACCAAGGTTACCACGATGTTGTGACACTGTGTGGGTGTCATAGACAGGTTGAAAAGGTCACTCACTTATTTCCTATTTAGAATGCCTTTTTATTGGATGATCTAGGAAGGATATATGTCAAAGTGATTGTATGCCTTAAAAATTTTCCATTTACTATCATATCAAACAGGGTTTCTCAATTCACATCATAGTTCTGGTAAGGGTTGCAGATCGAACAAGGTTCATAGACACTTCTGAGTACAGCCTATTACCCATATCTTGATGGATAGTCTGATTGTATGATACTTGTGGTAGAGTAGTTTTTTGATCATTCATATTTTATTTTAGAGGTTCTTGGGAGAAACACATACCTCTTTATATGTTTTCTTATAATAATAGCTTCCAATATACTATACAGATGCATCCTTATGAGGCCTTATACAGTAGGTTATATTACTCACCCTTGTGCTGGTTAGAAGCAGGATAGGAAACATTGCTTGGACCTTATCTCATTCAGGAGACTTTGGAGAAATTACAACTTAGCAAGAAGTGAATAACTATAGCTTAGTCTAGCCATAGGTATTATATCAATAGCCATTGTCAGACTTTGGAGTTTGAGGTGGGAGATCATATCTTCTTGTATGTTTTTCAATATCAGAGCATCAATGTGGATCAATTATTAATTTTACTAAAGATGATTCTATGAAAGTTCTTGGTGATTTTGGACTTTAAATGTTATGAGGATATTGTATGTTATGCCCTCAATGTTGAAATAGAGATCATATAATCTCAAGGGTATCATGGGATAATTGAAAAAAAGTGTAAAATGGAGTCTAATTTTGGTGGATTGGAAAATAAATCCCATGATAGCCGGAAGACTGAATATCCCACTTGTCAAAATTGTGGGAAGAATTATTCTTGGAACTACCTAAATATTACTAGGAAATGCTTCAAATATGGAAGAATAGAGAATCTGGCTAAAAACTATTAAAGGTATATGAATAATCCCACTAAGGTGGAAGAATAAATGAAGGTTCATATCAATGTTAGCCTGTAGTGTAGTTTTTTTAATATAAAGTTATATGGGAATTTTGTGAACTAATCCCCAAAGCCTAGGGTTTTCAAAGGAAATCAACACAAACCTCCAAGGAAACAAGCAAGGGAATATACTATCATTACTACTGATGTGGATATAGATAATGATGTGGTAAAATGTACACTATTTATTAATTCAAGGATAGTAAATGTACTATTTGATTCTGGTTCTACACATTCTTTCATATCTTGAAAGTTTAGTAGAACTATTCAATCACTACCAAAAGAGATGGAGGTTCAGTTATCTATGAGAATAGATAATGGGGGAATTATTGCATCCAAAGTATTTAACTCCTCCCCGGTTAATGTTTGTGGAATGAACCTCCCAAAAAATATGGTCATACTCCCTTTGGTATAGTTTGATACTATATTGGGAATGGATTTTCTATCATTATACACATCCAACATTAACTATCGAGAAAAGGAGATCACTCTTCACATCACAAAGAATCATCTAATTATTTACAAGTCTAAGGATGAAGATAAATATCCTTTATAATCATTATCTCAACTGTGGATATTACTTCTTTAAAAGAAAGAATATATCACTCAAATAATTGGAAAAAGGAGATGATCAAACTTGAATACATGACCATCATGAGGGATTACATTATTTTACACCATAAATAATTATCCGATCTTCCCCCGGAACCATTAGTTTAGTTATCAATTGAACTTATTCATTTATATTTGTCTATATCAATGACACCTTATATAATGGCCATGGTTCATCTGGAAGATCTGAAAAATCAGTTACAGGATAATTTAAATAAGGGTTTTACATGCCTGAGTGTTACACTATGGGGTATGCCAGTCCTCTTCATCAAGAATAATGATGGATCAATGCGCCTCTACATAAATTAATATGAGCTCAATAAAATCATAATAAATAAGAAGTATCACCTTCCTCAAAAAGATGACTTTTCTGATCATCAATTTGGGGCCATTTATTTCTTTAAGGTGGACCTTCGGTCGAGATATCACCAATTAAAGATGAGGAAGGATGATATTCCCAAGAATTAATTTCAAATGAAGTATGGATACTATGAGTTCATAGTGATTCCATTAAAACTCACTAATTATCTATCAATTTTTATGGACTTGATTAATTGAGTCTTTATAGATTACCTTTAAAAAAATTTGTAATCTTTAAGAATGATATTCTGATATACAACATGATAAAGGAAGAACATGAGGATATTTTGAATATTGTGTTGAAGACTTTCTGAATGGAGAAAATATATTTAAAGTACAGTAAATGTGAATAATGGATGGGGGAACTATAATTCTTGGGGAATTTTCTCACTAGAAAAAGAATATAAGTTGACCCTTACAAGAAAATGGGAATCTGGGAGTGGCCCAGCCCAACATTTTGTAATAGATATCCATAGATTTCTTAGTCTAGTGGGGTATTACTCATGATTTTTGAATAAATTCACATTATTTTAAAGACCAATAACCAAGATCACAAGGAAGGGGGTGAAGTTTTCCTAGAAGAATGAAAGTGAGGAAATCTTTAATGACGTCAGAAAGAGGCTTATCACTAATCTAGTAGTCACCCTCCCAAAAAGTTGAGAATTCCTTGTAGTATATAGTGATTCTTAAAAAATTATTAGGTTGTGTGTTAATGAAAAATAATAAAGTGACATCTTATCCCTAAAGGTAGTTTAAAATTCATGATTAAAACTATCGTACACATGATCTGGAGTTGGCAGCTATGATAATTGTGTTGAAAATATGGCAGCATTATCTCTATAGGGACAAGTGTGTGATATATACTCATCACAATTGTCTCAAATATATATTCACACAGAATGAAACTTAATTTGTTCTAGAGTATATATTTAGATATTATCAAGGATTGCGACTGTTCAATCCACTACCATCTTAGTAAGGATTATGCATCTTTATAAATTCTGATATTTGGGAAGGATCCAGTATTCTTAGACTTAGAGAGTATGCACAAGGGAATCATTATTAGAGGAACATTATTTATCATTACTTCAATGATTGATCAAACATCACTTGTGGAAAAAATAAAGGATGATCAAAGAAATTATTTGGAAATTCAAAAAAAATGGAAGTGATCTGAAATGAGAAATCCTCTAAGTTCAAGATCAGTGAGGATGGAGTCGTTAGATTTGGGTCATGAATATATGTACCATCTAATCCAGAGATATAGATAGAGCTTATGAATGATTCATATAGCTCAACCTTCTCTATTCACCTAGGGTGCACAAAGATGTATTGAGATCATTGATAGACCTTTTGGTGGGACAATATAAAAAACAGGATCATTGAATATACAACAATGTTCTTGGTATTTTAATAAGTGATGCCTAAAAGGAAAAAGTCTAAAGGGATGATGCGACCATTACCCATTCAAGCATGGGAATAGGAAAACGTCGCCATTGACTTTGTCACCAGACTTCCAAAGACATCTAGAGGTAACAATTCTATATGGGTTATTTTTTACTGTCTTACAATGATAGCTTGAATTATTGAAATTAGAGAGGACTTCTCACTAGATAAACTTGAGTGGATATACATAAAAGAATTGGTAAGGCTGCATGGATTACCACTATCAATTGTATTTGACTAAGATCTGTGATTCACCGCCAAGTTCTGGAAAAGTCTCCAACATGCTCTAAAAACTGAGCTGAAATTTAGTATATCCTATCATCCTCCTACTGATGGCCAATATGAGTGGACTACTTAGAAACTAGAAGAAAGGTAAAGAGCAAGTTCTATGGAATTAAAAAGATAATGGGACTAAAATCTTCCTCTTGTTGAGTTCTCTTACAACAATAGTTTCCACTCCGACATCCAAATGTCTTCATATGAAGCTCATTATGGGAAAAGGTGCTGAAAATCAGTACACTGGGATGAAGTCAGTGAATGTAAGCTCCTAGGACCTAAAATATTCAAAGAAATGGTGTAGAAGGAGAAAACCATTCAGCATCACTTCAAGGCGGCCTGTTGTCGGCAAAAGAGTTATTCAAACAATCATTTATGAGACCAAACGTTTAAGGTTGGAGACATGGTATTCCTCCATATATCTTCATGGATGATAATCATGATATTTTGGAAGAAAGGGAAGCTAAATCCTAGGTACATCAGCCTCTTTGAGATCCTTGATCATGTCAAAAATTTGGCATATCGACTAGAACATCCACCGACCATGTCTCAAGTACATGATGTATTCAACATATCCCTCTTATGAAATTACATATCGGATCCTTTACATGTACTAACTTTAGAGGTGGTATAGTTAGAGAATTATATTTCTTATAAGAAGTGGCCAGTTATGTTCTTGGATCATAGAGATAAATTTCTACAAAACAAGACTACTCACTTGGTCAAAGTACTTTGGTGGAACGAAAAGTATGAGGAGGCAACATGGTAACTATAGGAAGTGATGAATGAAAAGTACCCGCATCTGTTTTCAACATAGAATTTAAAATGAAATTTTGAGGGTGAAATTTCATATGGGAGAAGAATGTAACGACAAATATTTTTATCATTAAAAATACCATTATTATAATTTTTTTATATGGTATAAACATATCGAGATCACAATACAAGATTTATAAATGATGAATGACTGAAATAAGAAGCCTTTATAGAAGTTAAGGATATTATACCAATGAAATAGTAACTTGACATTGGGAATTGTAATGTGACAACTACGAAGAGTAAGAAATCCAATTGAATAGTAAACTCACTAATGAATGTATAAATAAAATTTATCAATCATATAAGTGACAATATTATATAATTATATAATAGTATAAGAAAATAAATATTTTAAAAATTATTAATTAAGTGTTTGTATTTTTGTAAGTCAGAAAAGTTTAATTTCAATTTTATAAATAATTAAATAATTTAAAAGAAAATTTATTTTCATAAAATATATTCATAAATCATTATTTTTCTGTCTTATGATTATGAGAAAATTTTATGAGATTGTAGTTAATTTTTCAAAGTGTTATAAAATTAGTTGCAATTTCAAAATGTGTATTTTCTATGAAAGTATAGATTTAAATTAAAAATAAAATTTTTAATATTAAGAAATTTAATTTAATAAAATAGAGTTTATTTTTTAATTTTACATGTGTAAAAACAGTTAGGGTGAATTTTTGATATTTTTCTGAAATACTTGAATTTTCGGTGCATAGAAAAATACGGTAATTTTTAGTATATATATGTTATTTGTAAAATATACTATTCATTGAGTCCTTGTTGGTGTAGAACAATTTATTAAAACACACATGGATTAATTTATTTATTTTGTCTCATTAATCCACACTATTTCTAGTCATGAGAAAATAATAAAATAATGATTAAAATATTCCAAAAACACCCTCCTCCTCCACTATAAATACCACCCCTCACCCCCTCTTCTCCTCACACCTATCAAGCCTATATCATTTCATATATTCTACCCAATACTCTTCCCAAACCTCTCTCCAGTGTAAAAAAGTTTTTTTCTAAATAAAATACCATAACCAATCCACAAAGGAGGTTCTCAAGAAGAAGGAACCAAGAGGTAAAACCCACTTCTGTTTTCTTTCAATTTCTTTTCAAGTTCCTTTCTTGTATTTTTGTCTACTCACCAACCCTCATACATATGGCATGAAAAATACATTATATGAAATATAATGGAATTTTTATCATGTTTATGGAATAATTATTCATCAATAATATTCTCTACTCTTTTTATTTTAATTATAAAACATCGTCTATGATGTGCCAATTTACCACCATCGTGGATGATGTTCTTTCATCTTTCAATTTCGTCTTCAAGGTTGGTCATGGAACCATTTTTATGGTCGAACCTGATTATAATATATGTATTATATAATATTTAATGTTTTTAATCTCTTTATACTCATGATATTAATTTATAAAAAAAATTGATTTTGTTGTGATCAAAAAATGATAAATTAATCTAAAAGATTATAGTTTCGTGAGGCAGTAATTCGCCATCCCCAGAAACAGTATGTTCATTAACCATTATATGGAGGTGTGTGTTAGTGTAGCTCAAATACTTATGATAAAAACATCTTAGTATATTGAAGATACGGTTTTTGTTACAAAAGAAATAAATAAAAAGAGTTTAGGGGGGTGGAGAAGCAAAATAAAACAAAAGAACACAAGGGAAGACATTACCTTAAAAACGAGTAACTCTTTTTCATTTGATCTCAAAGGCTTACTTGGGAAGACTTCGGCCAAAATTGAGGCTTCTAGGAGTAAGAGAGGGATTTGGAGAGACAAAATGGGCAGGGGTTGGCCGAACCAAAGGCTTGAGAGGTGTGGGTAAGGTGGTAGAGGTGGAGTTTGAAATCCACCCATAAAATAGGTTTTTGACATGTTTAGGTCTTAGATTTTAAATTATCTTTTAATTTTATTTAAATTGTTAAATAATGAGGTCATCGTTGCATCATCATGGTGTCATAAATAATTTATTTTATTTAATGTCGGAAAATTATAAAAAAAAATATCATGATGTAGAAAATACTTTTAGATTTCTTATTAATATTTATAGTCAAAAATATGACATGTATAACCCCATTTAAAAATTGTTTTAGTAAAACAACTCATGTTTGTGACATTTTTATTTTAACTTTAAATAAAAAGTTATTTATGTCATTTTCTACCAAAGTGGCTCCATGGGGTCCCCACGTTGACCCATGGATTGTATTGGTCAGCCATGACACATCTAATGAGTTTAGGACATGTTTCTAGTTCATTTCATATTATTAAAAAATTATTTTTACCTTAAATTACACTAATAACCTTTAATCGCGATTAATAAAACATAAAAGTTACTATTCACCAAAAATTATTTTAATCCCATTGTGTAAAGACCCGGAAATTTCAAGGGAAATTTTTTTTCTAAATTTTCTTTGGGATTTTACAAGAATGAAGTTTCTGATGGCGCCTGATTCCGAGGCCCGGTGTGCCCGGAATCATTTTCCAAAGTTTAGCTCGGGTACGTTTAGTGAACGAACGAGCGGGTTTTTCTAAATTCTGAACCAGTTCTCGGAATCGAATTCTGAGGGCACCAATGGAATCACAGCGCCGGTATTTTCTTAGAAACTCCTTTTCCAGAGTTGCGTTTTCTCGGGTGTGATTTTTAATTTTTGGGGGTTAAGTGAAGAAAAATAAAATAAAGTGGTGCGACAACTTTATTTTATTTCACTTAAAGCCACTTAAAGCTACTTAAGCTGGGTTGAAGCAGATAGGGTGCAATCCAAAATATCCTACCATCTTGGTAGGATATTTGTGAGGTGGGGCCCGCACGAGCCCCATCGTTTCTTTTCCTCTAAGTAACGCACCCGCGCCCCCTCTTAATGCGAAGTCAACTCTTGCGTTTATTAAGTTATTAAACGCCCCTATTAAATTTGGGGGATTAAAGCATTGCATTTAATTCAATTGAATTAACTGTTTTAATCTCATTTAATGAAAACTTATGACTTGGTTAATAAAATAAGAGATACACTTATTTTGTTTGGGGGGTTAGCTTGTCGAGAGGATTTTGGGAGAAAGATCTGAGGCTTGAAGTTCTTCATTCTTCGACGAAGAACACGAAGAACGCATTGCCGCCAACGAAGAATGCCGCCCTCCGACGAAGGTCGACAAAAACATCGGATCCTTGGAGATCGACGACGTGACGTCGACGATCCCCTTCCCGCGACGCTTTCTTCCGCGACGAGAAAATCCGCGACGAACCCTCGATCGATGACGCTTGAGGTAGGGATTTAATTTGAGAATAGTATCTTTACCCATGGATGTTTCCTTTTGAAAAATAAGAATGTGGACCAACTCAGTATTAAGCTGATCCGCGAAGAGTATGTTTGCAGGTTAGAAATTCTTGTTTTCCGGGAAAAAACTGTTTTGGGTTGTTTTCATTTGCTCATGAGAACAACAAATCCTTGTTGTTCTCCGTCATTTGGGCCGTTTGTCACCAACTAACGGGAGGAGGTCGGACCGCACGAACACGGCCGACTCAGCTTCCCCTTTGTTGTTTTGATTCATTGCAGCACGAGCAAAGGCGGTGCGGTGCAACGGCACTGCGCGGACACGAGAATGAACGCGGAGAAGAAGCGCGGCGCCGACACACCGCGCCGTTATGGCCGAGTGAAACCGCGGCCGGAGTCGGGCCGCGGAGGCGATTGAAGACCCCGCTGGTTGATTGTTGTGCGCGGATTGTCGGACGAAGACAAACGGGGCCGCAAGGGAGATTTGAAAGCTTTGCAGCGAAGGTCGGGTCCCGGGAGGACCTCTGGCTAAGACGGAACGCAAAACGGACCACCGGAGTGTGTCTAGTGGTCCGCGAAAGGCTCCGCCAGTGCGCCTCTCCGGCACGGCGGCGCCGGCGGCCGGCAGCGGCCGCCGCCAGGGGGCGGCGGCGCCCGGCGCGCCGCCGAGAAGACCCGTCGCGACTTCAGCCACGGGGGGCGAGACGCGGTCCAGCGACCGCGCGGGACCAGAGGGGGGAGCGGGATACGGCCGGCTGCCGCGTCCACTGGCAAGGGCGGTGCCACGTGGGGCTGCGGCTGTCTCACGCGGGGGCAGGGCGCCCCCACCCGCGGCTCGCCCGTAACCGGCCGAGCCGACCCGCCCGGCGACCGGACCGGGTCACACCCAGGCCAGGCCGGGCCGCGCAGGCCGGGTCGGACCCAGACCCGAGTCGGGTCCACCCAGTTCGGGCCGACCCAGGGGGGGTTGGGCTGGGTCGGTCCAGGCCCAAACCCCCGTTTTCGGACCTTTTCGGTCTTTTGCCTATATCTTGTGCTACGGATCTCCATTTGATGCACCGTCAGCGGTGATGCGATCCATGGATCGAGGCGGTCATTTCGGTATATCGCACTCAAGGTTTCGGAATACTTTGGGTTCGACCGGGTTGGTTCGTGCACGGAACCAACCGGGCCCTCAGAGCGGAAACGCTTATAACTTGAGTTCCGGACGCCCGATTGACGTACCGTCGACTTTGATGGATTCCTCTAAGTGAGACGGATCTTTTGGCTTACTCCGCCCGAGATTTGGTCGTAGTTGGAGTACAGTCGGGTTGGTTTTTCCTTAAAAACCAACCGGGCCCCTGGGACGAAAAGCCCAATAACTCACAGACCGGGCGTCCGATTGACGCGCCGTCTGTCTCGTTGAATTCCTCTTGATGAGACGGAACTTTTGGCATACTTTGCCTGAGGTTTGGATGCAGTTGGATAGTGGTCGGGTTGGATTGCACACGAACCCAACCGGGCCCCTGGAATGGAAAAGCTGATAACTTTCAGACCGGACGTCCGTTTGACGAACCGTTAGCGGCGTTGGTGATCACGTGAAGAAACGGTCCCTATGAGTATACCCTATGAGAGTTCGGGGTACAGTTGAGTTACGGCCGGGTTGGTTCGCACACGAAACCAACCGGGTCCTGGGGACGAAAAGGCTAGTAACTCACAGACCGGGCGTCCGATTGACGCACCGTCTGTTGCGTTGAGACCTCTGTGACGAGGCGGTCCTTTGAGATAATTTTTCGTGGAACCTTCTGATACTTGTAGTATCGACCAGCAGCTCGTGGAGCGGACCCTCCCGGAGACGAACGTGCGGAGTACGGAGACCGTGTAGCCGGCTGAGACCTAACGACTGCTTGACCGATCGACTAGGTGTGTTACGGATAGCCCAGTGGGGAGCGCTTGGTCGTAGCGGCAGACACACGGTGGAGGAGAGCTTGGTTGTATCGGCAGACCCGCGGTACTTACCAGAAGGAGTACCTCTGTAGTCTATGAGGGGGAGCGTTTGGTTGTAGCGACAGACCCACGACGGAGGAGCGCTTGGTTGTAGCGGCAGACCCGCGGTACTCAACAGAAGAAGTACCTCTTGAGGCTATGAGGGGGAGCGCTTGGTTGTAGCGGCAGACCCATGGTGGGAAGCGCTTGGTTGTAGCAGCAGGCCCACAGTACTCGACAGGAGGAGTACCTCAACAGTCTTAAGTTAGTGAGCAGTACCTCGGAGTCGTGATAGGACCAATGTACACTCCAGAGACGGGGCTCTTCAGTAGTTACAATTTCGATAATGAAAATCCTGGTTTGAGCTGAGTCTATGACCTTTGTGTTTACCTCGTGATTGAGATGGGTTACTTGATAACTTAGGTATATGTATGGGCATATACCTGGGTAGTGGTTATTCGTTGATTTCATAATCCTTGTGTTTCCTCATGATTGAGATGGGTTACTTGATAACTTAGGTATATGTATGGGCATATACCTAAGTAGAGGTTATCTATTGAGATCTTCTTTTTGGTTATCCTTGTTGGTTTTAGTGAGACCTTGAGGGTCTCGGGGTCCCTACTGAGTATTGTTATACTCACCCCTGCGCGGGCTATGCCCGCACCTTGTTGTGTAGGTTGTAGACGATGGGCAGTGCTGACAGAGGCCGAGTGTTCGAGGACTGAACGGTACCCAGAGGTGGACTACACGACGAGTCAGTACCTGGAGGTGGACTAAACGACGAGTCAGTATCCGGAGGTGGACTTCACGGTAAGACGACAATCAGAGGAGGTTGACGGGTGAGAGCGTTGTGGAGGCTATCTGTACCTACCCTTCAGGTAGGATCCGTGGTGGACGATCCAGGAGCTGCGCCATCTGTACCTACCCTTCAGGTAGGATCCGCGCTTCCGTCCTTCCGACTGTTGACTTTTTCTGTTGTACTTTGTTCAGTTGTAGTTGTACTTTCATTTGGGTTTGTATTCTGGACCATTTACCTTTCATCACTTATCTTTGTACTTAGTATTTTACTTCTGCTTGTACTCTGTGGTGTTTTGTTTACTTTTATAAAGGAAATTCCTTCCCAGTTATCGGGATTTACGCCTTTGGTGCTAATCGCCAGCCCCTGGACTATGAAAGGTGGGCTTGGGGTAGTCACAGCATGGGTCCCGAGGGCGGGTCGTGACAAATTGGTATCAGAGGAGTCGGTTCTACCGCAGAACTTATAACTCTGATATTTTCTTTCTATGAAGAAATATTGTTAATAGTACCGAGTGTGGTTTTCAGTTTAGGGAGTCCAGTGTTGGTGCGGGCGGCCGACGTATCCATACACCAGGACCCTGACAACTGATTTCCGACTTTGTGCATGAAAACACTGATTGCGGTGTGTTTCCAGAAGTTTTTAAATGTCAGCTCAAACCAGGTCATCTCACCAGGTATAATCGTTTGACCGTGTCAAGTTGTTTTTTTTTCAGGATGCCTTTTCACGGACGACCAGTTAGAGCCCAGAGGGATGTGCATACTGACAGCCTGTCGAGCGACGAGGCTTCGGTACAGGGCCCTCTTGCAGTGGAGGCACCAGCGGTACTACCATGTGTTGGGCCATCGATACCACCAGCCCCAGCAGTAGGCGATGCACGCCACTTGAGCACACTACACGAGTTCCAGCACCAGAGACCACCTAGGTTCCGGGGAGAGACGGACCCGCAGGCGGCTGAGGATTGGCTGGAGGTAGTGGTGAGATTCTTCAGGCTAGTGGGGACGCCTGCAGACTTCATGGAGATATTTGCTGCTAGCCTTTTTCAAGCAGCAGCAGGCAGGTGGTGGAGCCACTTGTTCCAGTTTTGCAATGCGATGGCCTTCACAAGGTAAGACTTCGAGACCTTCTTCAGGGTGGAGTTTGTGCTAGTAACTCTACACCCCGAGCGTGTACAGGAGCTTCTGCCTTTACCGAAGGGTTTTCGATCAGTATCCGAGTCATCTGTGGGCAGTAGAAATATGATGCTGAGGTCCAAGAGGACCAGAGCCAGCCGTACGAGGAGCAGTAAGTGTTATGAATGCAGCATGAAGGGTTACCTGGCACGTGACTGTCCGACCACCCACACAGTCGATCCGCAGGCTTTAGAGGAGCCACCAAGGCGGAAGCAGCGACAGATGCTTGAGAAACAGTCGAGCAGTGGACAAGGCAGTAGAGCTCCGGGAGCAGGTGTACAGGAGTGGAACTAGTGGATACGTCCCTTGTACTTCTAGTCCCATGTTGCTATTGTTTTTGTGTCTTTGTATTATGAGCTGCAACAAAAAAAGGACACTTATCTTTGTGATGTTTTCTTTCTTGTCCTTTTTGTTTGGTTGATATTGAGTGGTCCTAGTTAAGACTGTTGACTTGACCCTCACATTCAAGATTTCTACTGGAGGAGACCCAGTGACCTCACACTGATGCCGATGGTGTGACTTGACCCTTGGAGGCGAGAGTGACAGTTGGATCTCTTGGTAGTTACGTCGAGGCCTTACGACGTCATCCATGGCATGAATGTGTCATTCAAGTCAGGATTGACTGTATTAGGCAATGGGAGTGGTTCATCCAGGGGATGAGACCGAGTTTCTATTTTCAGCAAAGGAGAAATTTTTAGCAGCTCTTTCAGATCGTAGGAAAAGAAGGTGCAGATCATCCAGGAGCGGATGAAGACTGCACAGTGCGGTAAGAAACAGGAAACCGGCGCCAGTCTTAGAGACTCGAGTGTGTTAAATGTTTCAAGAAGAGGAAGATTTAAGGAGAGATGAGTCTGCGAAGCATCATATGTGGAGGTAGAGCTTGGAGAGAAGCATGGGGTGGTGTACGTTTTAACATGCTACAACCACCCGCCTTATTTGTCCCCGCCAGGCTCAGGGAGCTGGAGGGCGGGGGAAGAGAGTGGCTGCATGCGGTCAGAGAGAGTGACCCAATGTCTCTAAGAATGATTCGAGGGACAGTATGTGTTCACTACTAGCTGTCGTGGTAACAAATGTTGATATGAATCATTCCTTACTTCAATGAATCTTGTCCCAGACCTAGAGTTTCCAGTAAGCCATTGACTTGACCCTCACATCTAGAGATACCTTGGGAAAAGACTTGATAATCAAACTTACGCCGACAGTGTGGTCAAACCCTCGAGGTGAGAGTTTCGGTTGGAATCTCTTGGTGGCAGCGTCGAGGCCTTACGACGTTGGTCTGAGTATGGACTGGGCAATCACAGTTCATATAAAAATTGACGGTATTAGGAAAAAAGGTTGTGGTTTAACTACGACGTCAGAATGGGTTTTCCTTGATCGGAAAAAAAGGAAACCCCAGGCAGTACAGGGTAACTCATACATAGGAGGGTGTGACCGATCACTCTTGAGTCGGTCAACCTTACCCTCATTACAGCAGTCGTTTTGAGTTCCAGTTCTAACAGAAATTGAAGACCTCTGGAGTTCAAGGATAACGATCACGTCCTTATACGGGTCTCACCTCGACGAGGTTTACGGAGATATGACCAAGGCGGCAAGTTATCTCCGAGGTTCAGCGGAGCTTCTTAGGTCCTCAGCTGGGTAGGCGGGGTGGTTTACCGCTTGACCCATCCACCTCAGTTGCACCAGGTGCATGACGACTTCCACGTATCTCAGTAGAGGAGATACGTGCTCGACCCTTCGCATATCATCAACCATGGGGTGCTAGACGATGGCGATGGGGTGACTTTCATGGAGGTTCCAGAGGGGATCGAGGATCGACATGGGTGGTCCTACGAGGGTGGTTGATTCCTCAAGTGCACTTTCACTGGTAGTACAGGAGTCTCCAGGTAAGCACATGGGAGTGGAAGGCTCAGATGCATGCTCAATACCACTTTTGTGACCCTAGTTGGTGTTAAAGCTATACGAGGACGTAAAGCCCTGAGGTCGGAGTAATGTTAAGACCCGGAAATTTCAAGGGAAATTTTTTTTCTAAATTTTCTTTGGGATTTTACAAGAACGCAATTTCGGACGGCGCCTGATTCCGAGGCCCGGTGTGCCCAGAATCATTTTCCAAAGTTTAGCTCGGGTACGTTCAGTGAACGAATGAGCAGGTTTTTCTAAATTCTGAACTGGTGCTCGGAATCGAATTTTGAGGGCACCGATGGAATCCCTGCACTGGTATTTGCTTATAAACGCCTTTTCCGGAGTTGCGTTTGCTCGGGTGTGGTTTTTAATTTTTGGGGGTTAAGTGAAGAAAATAAAATAAAGTGGTGCGACAACTTTATTTTATTTCACTTAAAGCCACTTAAAGCTACTTAAGCTGGGTTGAAGCGGATAGGGTGCAATCCAAAATATCCTACCCTCTTGGTAGGATATTTGTGAGGTGGGGCCCGCACGAGCCCCGCCGTTTTTTTCCTCTAAGTAACGCACCCGCACCCCCTCTTAATTCCAAGTCAACTCTTGCGTTTAATAAGTTATTAAAAGCCCCTATTAAATTTGGGGGATTAAAGCATTGAATTTAATTCAATTGAACTAACTGTTTTAATCTTATTAAATACAAACTTATGACTTGATTAATAAAATAAGGGATACACTTATTTTGTTTGGTGGGTTAGCTTGTCGAGATTATTTTGGGAGAAAGATCCATGGTTTGATGTTCTTCATTATTCGACGAAGAACGTGAAGAACGCATCACCACCAACGAAGAACGCCGCCCTCCGATGAAGGTCGACAAAAACATCGGATCCTCGGAGATCAACGACGTGACGTCGACGATCCCCTTCCCGCGATGCTTTCTTCCGTGATGAGAAAATCCGCGACGAACCCTCCCTCGACGACGCTTGAGGTAGGGATTTAATTTGAGAATAGTATCTTTACCCATGGATGTTTTCTTTTGAAAAATAAAAACGCGGATCAACTCAATATTAAGCTGATCCGCGAAGAGTATGTTTGCGGGTTAGAAATTCTTGTTTTGCAGGAAAAATTGTTTTGGGTTGTTTTCATTTGCTCATGAGAACAAAAAATCCTTGTTGTTCTCCATATTTTGGGCCATTTGTCACCAACTAACGGGAGGAGGTCGGACCACACGAACACGACCAACTCTCATTCCCCTTTGTTGTTTTGATTCATTGGGGCACGAATAAAGGCGGAGCGGTGCAACGGCATTGCGCGGACACGAGAATGAACGCGGCGATGAAGCGCGGCGCCGACACACCGTGTCGTTATGGACGAGCGAAACCGTGGCTGGAGTCGGGCTGCAGAGGCGATTGAACACCCCGCAGGTTGATTGTTGTGCGCGGATTGTAGGACGACGACAAACGGGGCCGCAAGTGCGATTTGAAAGATTTGCAGCGAAGGTCGGGTCCCGGAAGGACCTCTAGCGAAGACGGAATGCAAAACAGACCACCAGAGTAGGTCTGGTGGTCCGCGGAAGGCTCCGTCGGTGCGCCTCACTGGCACGGCGGCGCCGACGGCCGGAGGCGGCGGCCGGCAGCGGTCAGCTGCCAGGTGGCGGTGGTGCCCGGCGCGCCGCCAAGAAGACCCGTCGCGGCTTCAGCCACGACGGCGAGACACGGTCCCATGACCGCGCGGGACCGGAGGGGGGAGCGGGATGCGGCCGGCTACCGCGTCTGCTGGCAAGGGCGGCCCCACGCGGGGCCGCGTCTGTCTCACGCGGGGGCAGTACGCCCCCGCCCGCGGCTCGGACGTAACCGGCCGAGCCGACCCGCCCGGCGACCGGACCGGGTCGCGCCCAGGTCGGGCTGGGCCAGGCCATGCAGGCCAGGTCGGACCCGAACCCGGGTCGGGTCGACCCCGTTCGGGCCGACCCAGGGGGTTGAGTCGGGTCGGTCCGGGCCCAGACCCCCCGTTTTCAGACCTTTTCGGTCTTTTTCCCGTATCATGGGCTACGGACCTCCGTTTGACGGACCGTCAGCGGTGATGCGATCCTTGGATCAATACGGTCATTTTGGAATATCGCACTCAAGGTTTCAGAATACTTTGGGTTCGACCGGGTTGGTTCATGCACGGAACCAACCGGGCCCTCAGAGCAGAAACGCTTATAACTTGAGCTCCGAACATCCGATTGACATACCGTCAACTTTGATGGATTACTCTAAGTGAGATGGATATTTTGGCTTACTCCACCCAAGGTTTTGACGCAGGTGGAGTACGGTCGGGTTGGTTTTTCCTTAAAAATCAACTGGCCCCTGGGACAAAAAAGCCAATAACTCACAGACCGAGCGTCCGATTGACGCGCCGTCTGTCTCGTTGAATTCCTCTTGATGAGATGGAACTTTTGGCATACTTTGCCTGAGGTTTGGATGTAGTTGGATAGTGGCTGGGTTGGATTGCACACGAATCCAACCGACCCCTGGAACGGAAAAGCTGATAACTTTCAGACCGGACGTCCGTTTGATGAACCATCAGCGGCGTTGGTGATCACGTGGAGAAAAGGTCCCTATGAATATACCCCATGAGATTTCAGGGTATAGTTGAGTTACGGCCGGGTTGGTTCGCACACGAAACCAACTGGGCCCCGGGGACAAAAAGGCTAGTAACTCACAGACCAGGCGTCCGATTGACGCACCGTCTGTTGCGTTGAGACCCCTGTGACGATGCGGTCCTTTGAGATAATTCTTCGTAGAACCTTGTGATACTTGTATTATCGACCAGCATCTCGTGGAGCGGACCCTCCCGGAGACGAGCGTGTGGAGTACAGAGACCATGTAGCCGGCTGAGACCTGACGACTGCTTGACCGATCGACTAGGTGTGTTTCGGATAGCCCAGTGGGGAGCACTTGGTTGTAGCGGTAGAACCACGGTGGAGGAGCGCTTGGTTGTAGCGGCAGACCCTCGGTACTCAACAGAAGGAGTACCTATGGAGTCTATGAGGGGGAGCGCTTGGTTGTAGCAGTAGACCCACGGCGGAGGAGCGCTTGGTTGTAGCGGCAGACTCGCGGTACTCAACAGAAGGAGTACCTCTTGAGGCTATGAGGGGGAGCGCTTGGTTGTAGCGGTAGACCCATGGTGGGAAGCTCTTGGTTGTAGCAGTAGGCCCACATTACTCGATAGGAGGAGTACCTCAGCAGTCTTAGGTTATTGAGCAGTACCTCGGAGTCGTGACAGGACCACTGTACACTCCAGAGACGGGGCTCCTTAGCAGTTACAGTTTCTATAATTAAAATCCTGGTTTGAGCTAATTCTATGACCTTTGTGTTTACCTCATGATTAAGATGGGTTACTTGATAACTGAGGTATATGTATGGGCATATACCTGGGTAGTGGTTATCCATTGATTTCATAATCCTTGTGTTTCCTCGTGATTGAGATGGGTTACTTGATAACTTAGGTATATGTATGGGAATATACCTAAGTAGAGGTTATCTGTTGAGATCTTCTTTATGGTTATCCTTGTTGGTTTTAGTGAGACCTTGAGGGTCTCGGGGTCCCTAATGAGTATTGTTATACTCACCCCTGCCCGGGCTATGCCCGCACCTCGTTGTGTTGGTTGCAGACGACGGGCAGAGCTGACGGAGGCCAAGTGTTCAAGGACTGGACGGTACCCGGAGGTGGACTACACGACGAGTCAGTACCCGGAGGTGTACTACACGACGAGTCAGTATTCGGATGTGGACTTCACGGCGAGACGACACCCGGAGGAGGTTGATGGGCGAGAGCGTTGTGGAGGCTATCTGTACCTACCCTTCAGGTAGGATCCGTGGTGGACGATCCAGGAGCTGCGCCATCTGTACCTACCCTTCAGGTAGGATCCGCACTTCCGTCCTTCCAGTTGTTGTTTTTTCTGTTCTACTTTGTTCAGCTGTAGTTGTACTTTCATTTGGGTTTGTATTCTGGCCCATTTACCTTTCAGAACTTCTCTTTGTACTTAGTGTTTTACTTCCGCTTGTACTCTGTGGTGTTTTGTTTACTTTTATAAAGGCAATGTCTTCCCAGTTATCGGGATTTATGCCTTCGGTGCTAGTCGCCAGCCCCTAGCCTATGGAAGGCGGGCTTGGGGTAGTCACGGCACGGGTCCTGAGGACGGGTCGTGACACATTGAACCACATTTTACTTCTTAATGAAAACCATGTATGTCAGATTTTTTGAAAATCAAATCACAGAAGTGGAAAAGTTTCATTTAAATGAAAAATCAGTTTCTTTAACTACCACTTAGTGGTTTCTCTATTCAACAAAAATTGATGTTTTTCAGAAAAATACCAAAAATTCACCCTAAGCTATATTTGATATTCCGAATTCAAAAATGATGTCTATTTTAAAAAATTAAAAACATATAAGTTTCATTAATTAATTTAATAATTAATTCCCGCTATCAAAACAAATAACGTGTTTTTAACTAACAATATCTATTAAAAGATTGACACTAGTTTAAGTCCAATTTCAAAGAGAAATTAATTCCAATGAACACCATTGGATTAAATGGTAAAAATATATTCTAAATACAATTTAATATCAATTAAAAATATAATCTATCCATATAATTAAATCAGATTAAAAGGAGGTTTTGAATTAAAATGCAACATTTTCAATAAAAATGATCTTTATCGGAAACATAACAAAAATTTACACAAAGTAAATTTCGATGTCCATATTCTAAAGAAAGATTTTATATTGTCAAATACAACATATAAAATTGTCAAAAGTATATTTGAAAAGGGTTCTCCATCAAAAGGTGGTAAATCGACCTTTTAAAGAATATTAGAAGATTTATGCTTAAAATTGGATTCATTTTCATTTTAAGCCTCTAACATTTATTGGATAAAAGTAAAAAATATTTGAAAAACTTATATAATCATTTTGTAGTTAGTTCCATTCATTCCAGCCATTACAACAGCTAGGAATTAACTACCATTTAAAATAATATTATTTTATTATTAGAGTGCAACGTAAGATTTCAAAGAAACTCATTGTTGGGTATTGGGCACTCCATCGAGCATAGCATTCCCTTTAAATTAATATTAATATTTTATTCACAAATATGGATAAATATGAAAATTTCATATTCTTTATTTACCTGGGGTGTTACATCCTTCCTCCCTTTTGGGAATTGTATCCTCACAATTTTAAAAATTGGGCTTGGAAACATCATTTAAAATTCCAAATCGGAACAAGAGTCAGTAAAACTATCACTTTAAAATAAATAAAGAGAACTACAAAGGTCACCCGAGTTAACCCATACTAGGATTCCATGTAGGAAAGCATGGACATGGAGGAGAAAACAAAGGGTCATGTTTCAAGGGAGAGTGATAGAAAACATGTTTAGGAGAAATTTAACCACCAGAAAATTACAAACTTGTGGTGGGTTAAACGGTATTCGATTCCCCAGTCAGAAAAGTTAACAGACAACAATTTTGTTTTTATGTTACTTTTTATTGAAGAATTTTTTTATGAGCATAACTAAAACATAAGGAAACATACTTACTTGTCATGTTGACTTTTATCTTTTACTAGATTTCTTACACGAACTCATATTTTCTCCCAAAGATGAGTATTTAGGATGACTTGTTTACATTAAGAGAGTTATAATCAACTTCTAGAGAATCTCCTAATCCACAAAAGATAACTATATACTTTCCATGTCTTTAGACCATAACCAAAACTAAAACCAAAAAGGTTTGTATGAGATCAGATAATACCCAAAAAGGATAATCCTTTTTAAAAAAACATCTATCCTTAATCTCCAAAAATTTTCAAACAATACCCAAAGTTCAACAAAGACCATTCAACAAACATTTATCTATAAAATTCATCAAAGTAATAAAAACTAAGACTGAAACAAAAATCTCTGAAGGATTTAATCACATAGTCTTCCAAGATTAACCTTAAAATTTATCTCTAAATAACATCAGTTACTATTAAAGTCTCAAACAGAAAAGTAATTAACCTAATCACATATCCTCCATGATAGGTTAATCATTTCCATAGATAACCCAAAATAAACTTACTCTTGATTCCTAAAATCATCTAACTAAAAAGAATTAGTCAAACTAACCAGGGACTTAACGTAGTCTAGTAGTAGGTGATAAATAACAGTCGCACTTTGGTTGTGGATTTGATTCCCATAGATTTTTCCGATGTGATGGGTTGTCACACGGTCTGCGTGTTGTCCTTTTTCCAAAACTACATAATTCTTAAAGCATTCCCCAAAATGAGATAAAATCTTCAATAATGATCATAACATATTTTAACCTCAATTTTATCTCATGCCTTTCATTTTCCATCATATCATAGAGTAACCCAAAATTACCTAAAAAGTAAGGATCATATAAACCCTAATGGTTACCTTTATAATTATTACCTGAACTTCTATGTCGATTTGTTTCTCTCGTACATAATGAATTAGAGAACTCACCAAGGTTCAAGTGGTTAACCATGACTCCTTAATAGTTGGTTTAGCACAACCACGAGATTCCTCATTGAATACCCCATTTCATCCAGTCTCTTAATCAGAGAACCACCACAGTTTCCTTCAAACCCATTTTCACTTTGGTGCCTTCTATATCCATCCATTTACTAAAACCAAAAATGTCAGTGTGAGTATATCAACAAAATCATCATATAATAATGAATAAGATAATCACTAAGATATACTTACTCATTCACATTATCTAAAAACTATGACTCTTTTTGAAATCCTATCCATTATGGTAATGTCACTTATGCTTATAGAAAACCCTAACCTCTAAAGTTATCTAAACCGACCTTTGATACCAACTATAAGGCCCCGGCCTTAAACATTACTTATTATTAAATTAAATAAATAATTCACATTGAGGATCTTTTCAGGTTTAGATTTTTAGAGAATTAGGACATAACTATTACATCTCAAAGATTACAAAGTATACACTTCTACTATGTTTCCATAAAATAAAAACTCTTAAAAAGAAACATGTCTAGTTCCATGTTTTAGATAACATGTCTTTCCTTGATCACATCCTTGACCCAATTCATCTTTAAGTCCTGTGGAAAACATTTCAAAAACTTGGGATGAGCATAAAAATCCCAGTAAAGGATACACAATGAAGAAAAACTGTTAGTTTTTCAAAACAACAAGTAAACCAAGAATACTTTATAAATGTAATACTTTTCACCTTTATGAAGTAGTAAAAAAACTCTTCACTGGATAAAAGATCATTACTTACCCCTTTTGTAACCAAAATATTACCATAAAAACCCATATAAAGAACACATAACATATAAAGGTAACTTGGGACATAAACATACTTAAATAAAATAATCATACAGTCGAATTCCACACATATCACTTAATGGAATAGCCATAAGGACGACTTCCATACCCAATGCATTGGAGGTTATAACGTAACCACCCGTCCTAGTATTCACGGCACCACCTGTCATATGGTTTATCACGTAGCCACCCATAAAATGTCCATGTACCATCATTACACATAAAATATTAAAAATATAAACATTTCAATAACAACATTTCATTCGCAATCACAATAATTAATTCCAAGATATTGAATTAATCAATCCATTTTCAAAAACCATTTAAAAGAGATTTTTGAATCAAAGTGTCCCATACCACTTTGACGCTTTTAATGGAATTATAATTTTAAAACATTAATGTCCATATAAATAAATACTGAAAACCATTTTGAAAACATGGACATTAAAGATAAATATTTAGAATAATGAATCTTTAAAACATTTAAAACGATATTTTTGATAAAGAGTTTTTAACAAAATGTGAGACTCTTGAATACAAATAATTGTGGAATAACATTTAATATGAGATTTATAATATCACAAGAATAAAGGGATTCATGATATAATATGTCAAAGGACAGTATACACACCATATAAGAGTGAATTGGTGTATAACAACAATGAAGTCTCAATGGAAATGTAAATTGAGATGAAATCCATTATAAAGATGGTATCCTTAAATTAAGGATAAATCTATCACATAATTATGTGTGAGAAATATAAATACACCCAATATAAGTGGATATTATGTGGGAAACAATAAAATGTCATTCACACATAATCTTGGAAAAATAAAACCAATGACATAGATATTTAACTCAATGAAATGAGATTGAGTTATGATTTCCCATACAAGTTCGTAAGAATTTATCAATGAGATGATTATGTGTAGAAATAGTATATCTACACAAAGGTTTGTGAAAATTACAACATATATATTACACACATAATCTTGTCATAATAAAATCCAGAAGTATATGTTTAACCCAAATAATTGAATGTGGGTTAAGAAGTTCCCTTACAGAAATCCGACAGCCTAATGGCGTCACTTTAAAATTCAGAAAATGAGTTGATGAGAGAGAAAATGGTATCTCATCACTTGGACATAAAATTTACATAAATAAGGATATATAATAACATATCCAAACATAATAGTAGGTGAATTAAAATACACAACAAAAGAAGTCTTTTAAAAAGAGGAGGGTGAAAGGTCCCCTTACCGAGTTGGGTAACTTTCGAAATGTACACCCCATGGAAGAAGGGTCATAAAATGAAGATGTAAATACCCATATTTGAAATTATACTACAAAAAGTGTATAATAATGGGTAGTACAAACACCACTCAAAGTAAATAGTGGCAAATGTAACATAAATTTCATGGGAATAAAAGTGAGATGAAAATCCCTTATGAAAACTCGGCAGCCTAACGACGCCACTTAAAACTTCCAAAGATGGATTTATGAGATCAAATAGGATCTCTCATAATCTTAACATAAAAATTACAGTATGAGTAATATAAAATAACATCTTCAAACATAAGAAATATGAGCTTAAAATAAATGACCTAAAAGAGAGTACTTAAAAAGAAAGAGAAAGGTTTGATCCCTTACCTCGTGTCCGACATGACTCGAGTGTTCTTTAATCTCATGAATAATAAAATTTGGACAATTTATAATTTCTTAATGACCTCCTTTAAATATTATTATTCAGTTCATATCACATATTATAATGTTTTAATAATTGGTTAATAAAGTGAGTTCATATCAGACGTTTTTGTCGATGTATGGTACATGAGTAAAAATTGAACTTGTTGGAAAAGAATTTTCCATGTAGTTATAGGTACATCATCTCCAGAATAGTATTAATGTTTTAAATATCATATATATCCAGTATATATTCATTTTTTACTATTCCATAACATTTGGAGATAAAAAATTAAAAGCACCGTTCATGGAGACGGTAGGTCGTACGTACGCATGAACGCTACTTTCATTTTTTTGTCATATTAATTGATTTAAAGTTAAAAGAGAGATATATATATTATAATTACATAATGATATCCATAATTTATATATAATATATGACATATATATCCATTATATATATGTACTTATAATAGTACATAACATTTGAAGATAAGAAATGGAATGTACCGTTCATAGAGATGATAAGCCGTACGTATGCATGAACGCTACTTTCATTTCTTTGGCACATTAATGGAATTAAAACTAGATGAGATATATATATATATATATATATTATAATTACAGTATAATATATATGTTATATATATCACATAAGTTCATAAATTTTATTCTTTATTCATTCCACGTATTACATGAACGAGTCAC
The DNA here is from genome assembly GCA_963277665.1 of Viscum album. Lineage (NCBI taxonomy): Eukaryota > Viridiplantae > Streptophyta > Magnoliopsida > Santalales > Viscaceae > Viscum > Viscum album. Next base: position 2,067,995,155 of record OY728131.1, read on the forward strand.
ATCACTTGAGGGGGCGGTAGTCCACACTTCCTCAAATGAAATTATAACATTTTCACAACATGAAAAGCATAAAGGTATGTATTAAATATAAAATACAGAATCATAGAGAGGAAATAAATATAATATATATCATAAATAAATATAGTTCCATCATAATGGCCACCATGAGAGGTGGTATGAGAAGATAGAACAATCATCGTTTCATGAGGGAGTAATTCACCATTCACAGAAATAGTATGTTCTTTAACCATTAGACGGAGGTGTGTGTTAGTGTAGCTCGAATCCTCCTCATAACAACATCCTAGTATATTGAAGATACTGTTCTTTTACAAAAGAAATAAATAAAATGAGTTTAGGGGGATGGAGAAGAAAAATAAAACAAAAGAACACTAGGGAATACATTACCTCAAAAATGGGAAACTCTTTATGATTTGAGCTCAAAGGCTTCCTTGGGAAGAATTATGCCCAAAGTGAGGCTTCTAGTCATAATATAGGGATGTGGAGAGACAAAATGGGCAGGGTTTGGCTGATCCAAAGGCTTTAGAGGTGTGGGTAAGGTGGTAGAGGTGGGGGCCTTTTATAAGAGGAGAGGAGGGGCACTCTTGGAAAGTTATAAAAGGTTACTTTATTATAAAATGCTTTTCAGAGTTTGAAGGTCCCAAAGTTATATATTACTAGGATAAGGTGACAGGAGTTCTAAATCCACCCATCCAATATGTTTTTGACATGTGTAGGTCTAAATGATACATTATCATTTCATTTCATTTAAATAGTTAAATAATGAGGTAATTGCTGCATCATCATGGTGTCATAAATAATTTAATTTATTTAATGTCTAAAAATTATTAAAAAAAAATATCATGATGTAGAAAATCTATTTAGATTTCTAATGAATATTTATAGTCACAAATATTACTTTTATAACCCCATTTAAAATTTTTTTTAGTAAAACAACTCATGTTTGTGACATTTGTATTTTAACTTTATATAAAAAGTAATTTATGTCATTTTCCTAACAAAGTGGCTCTATGGGGTCCCCAAGTTGACCCATGGATTTTCTTTGTAGGCCATGGAATATCCAATGTTGGTAGGACATGTGTCTAGGTCATTTTATATTATTAAAACATTATTTTTACCTTAAATTACACTAATTACCTTTAATCGCGATTAATAAAACTTAAAAGTTACTATTCACCAAATATTATTTTAATCCCATTGAACCACATTTTACTTCTTAATGACAACCATGTATGTCAGATTTTTTTAAAATCAAATCACAGAAGTGGAAAAGTTTCATTTAAACGAAAAATCAGTTTCTTTAACTACCACTTAGTGGTTTCACTATTCATCAAAAATTGAAGTTTTTCAGAGAAATACCAAAAATTCACCCTAAGATATATTTGATATTCAGAATTAAAAAATAAAGTATATTTTACAAAATTCAAAACATATAATTTGAATTAATTAATTTAATAATTAATTCCCACTGTCAAAACAAATAGCGTGTTTTTAAGAAACAATATCTATTAAAATATTGACACTAGATTAAGTCTAATTTCAAAGTGAAATTAATTCCAATGACCACCATTGGATTAAATGGTAAAAATATATTCTAAATACACTTTAATATCAATTAAAAATATAATCTATCCATATAATTAAATCAGATTAAAATGAGTTTTTTAATTAAAATGCAACATTTTCAATAAAAATGATCTTTATCGGAAAAATAACAAAAATTTACACAAAGTAAATTTTGATGTCCAGATTCTAAAGAAAGATTTTATTTTGTCAAATACAACATATAAAATTGTCAACAGTATATTTAAAATGGTTCTCCATCAAAAGACGGTTAATCGACCTTTTAATGAATATTAGAAGATTTATGCTTAAAATTGGATTCATTTTCATTTTAAGCCTCTAACATTTATTGGATAAAATTAAAATATATTTGAAAAATATATATAATCATTTTGTAGTTAGTTCTGTTCATTCGCTCCATTACAACGGCTAGGCATTAACTACCATTTAAAATAATATTATTTTATTATTAGAGTGCAATGTAAGATTTCAAAGAAACTCGTTGTTGCGTATTGGGTACGTCATCGAGCGTAGCATTCCCTTTAAAGTAATATTAATATTTTATTCACAAATATGGATAAATATGAAAATTTCATATTCTTTATTTACTTGGGGTGTTATAGACCCTCAACCTGTTATATATATATATATTTATTTATATTATATAAATATATATATTATTATAACAATGTGTATACAAATACATATTATATATTATATATTTATATGTATTACATATTATATATTTATTTTCATATAGATATATATATTATTTATAAATATACTTATATGATTAAAATTAAATTCATTAATATAAATAAAATATAATTATATTATAAATATAATATATATATACACTATAATTTATATATATATACACAATATAATATCAGCATTTACAAATATATATTAATATACAATTAAATAATTTTATATTATATAACCTGAGAAGACGTATCAGATTTTAAAACCATATTTGTGCATATATATAATAGTAAAAAATAATATAATATTATTATATATAATATTATTATAACATAGGTAAATTTTCAAATTTGATTTAAAAAATTAAAAAAACAGGGGTTATTAACCCCCTCTAATCTCTTAAATTAGTGATGGATAATAACCCCCCAATAAATTTGGTGTAAAATTTTTATATGATACATTTATTAAATACATTATATCCTATACTTATGTATTTGTATTATAATTTATATTATACATTCATATTATAATTATATTATATTAAATATAAATTTATAGGGAATTATAAAATATAAACAAGATTAAATATATTATACTAACCAAATTCATATAATATATATAATAATGTTTTTCTATAATATTAATATATTAAATGACATTTTTTTCTTGAAAATTTTAGATGGGTTCCAAACGATTGTTAATCTCTTATATTAGAAGGGGGAAAGGACTACTAAAATATTACCAGTTTTTAAAAAAAATTGAGTCGGTTCAAAACCACCTCTAATTTAAGTGATTAGGGGTTGTTTTTCTACCCTAGTTATTTTTTTCAATAGATTATATTTTATCGGTGGTGCTTGTAACATAAAATCTTTCATTTCCATTATCAAACTCATATAAATATACTTTTGAATATAGAAGCCAAATTTTTTTGGATATTGATATATCCCTTCCCTTTAAAACCTAATTTTAAAAACTAAAATTCTCAGAATAAAGGGATGTAGGGTATTGATTTAATGAAAAACTGTAATCATAAAAAGGAATCCAAAATATAAAATAACTATTATGGTGGTGGGAAAATCCATTGAGTCTGTATATGTTAAAATAAAACATTCCTTTCCAATTTTTTGAAGAAACTGAAAATGTTCCATAAAAAGATTTATTTTGAGAACCATTACATGAATGTAAAAAAGTTTCCTTTTCAATTCAATTGTGTAAATATAATTACATCAATAAAACAATTTTAATAATATTCACATTGAAGAAAAATATTTAGAAAATAAATCTTTCAAACATTTTAAAGGAGGTATTTAAAAAAAACTGCCCATTACCTTGAGTCAGACTCATGACATGTGTTTTTTATCAACCTAAAAAATAAAATTTTGTTAATTATTTACTGACTTAATAACATTTTTCAAGTTTAATATTCCTTTTATTTTATTTATTGCCATGTAATTTTTAATTACTTAATCAATTTAATTCACATCAGGTGTTTTAATGATATTCAACTCATATGTCCAAAATTAGTTTTGTGAGTTGAATATGGTCAAAAAGTTAATTATTCCATAATATATATAATAATAATCAGGAGATAATTATCTTTTTTATACATAAAATATACTTTTAAAAGAAACCTTGAAATATGGTTATGAGAAATAAACTACGTTTCGATCATGGAAATGGTAGGTTGTATGTATGCATGAGTAACATATCCATTTTTGAACGATTATTATGAAAAAAGTTAAGGATTATTTTTTATTTATAGAATTATTATTATATCATATTATTTATTTAAATATAATTCTAAATATATTCAATGTGATATGCTCCTAACAAATGAATTACATCGCTTAAAAAAGGTGGTAATCCACAGGTACACACGAACGACGTTATCATTTTCAATGGATGAGATGTCAATAAATTACATGATATATTATATTTATAGAATGATAAATATTTCATTGATATCATATATAGATGCATATAAATATTTAATACAACATTATAACCAGCTGTGATAAGCAATGATGGGAAACTGTTTGCAAGGTTATAGTTTGCCATACACATGAATAATGGTTTCATATCCCATTTGATGGATGTGGAGAATGATATAGATTAATCCATTAAAAAAATTAAATCACTGTATATAGAAAAAACTTTTGTTATTATTTCATCATGTTTTAAGAATATATGGAGGTCAGATAAGAAATAAAATAAAATTTATCGATTAAGAACTATACCACTTATTCGAACGACCTTTTATTTATATACCTAAAGCCTTCCTTGGTTGAACTTATAATAAAAATAGTGACTCTATAATGTGGAGAGAGATGTAAAGAAAGGATTTATTATAGTATTATGTGATCCAACATTATTTTGAAGTGTAAATACAAGAGAATATGGGGTTCCATTTTATAAGTGAGGGGTGGGGCATTCTGGGAATTTGAAAAAGTATTAAATTAATATAAATTTATTTTCATAGTTAATTGATTCAAAATTGATCCAAAATAATAATAATGATTATTAGATGAAATATTCTAAAACAATATCCTTTTTATAAGCATAGGGGATGGTTTCACCCTTATATTTTGGTTTACCCTCCCCCCCCCCCCGTTAACCCTATTTTCTTTTACTATTGTGTCAGTGTTTTTACAATAAAGGTATAAAGAAAGTTACTATAAAAAATTGGTCTATAAATAGAAAAAAAATTATATTTTAAAGCACATCCAATTCACATGTCCAAATATATTATTTTAAGGAATTTTAAATCATTTACTAAAAAATTGTTTATCATAAAATATTATTAATGTATTTTTTGGAATTATTAATTTAATTTGACTTTGAAAAGAACATGGAATATAAGGAATTAAAATATAATAAATTAAAAAAATTGTAATAATTTATTTATATATATAACTCTTGAGCTGATAAAAAAACAAAAATTGGATTAATTTTAGATTTTTTAAAATTATTTACATGACATTTATACGATTTTCACAAGCACTATGTCGGTGTTGTGTAAGCATTTAATGTAATTATTTCAACACAAAAATTAAAAAAAAAATACCATGATAAAAATTAATTTTCTATTAATATTATCATTTATAATCAAATATAATTTTTTTAACCCTCTTATAAAATATCATAGATATTAAAAGTAAGGGAGTGATAATTTTTGTATTTATATTTACTTGAAATAATATAAATGTTATAATCAAAGGAAAGTGGCCAGAAATTTCAAAATTATTGAAGATTAGAAATTAATGGTCGATAAAAACTTATCCAATAAAATAAATATAATTATTAGGGAGATTTTTATGCCTTATAACATTATTTTTAATCTTAATTACCAGATTTACCCTAACCAATGTGACAAATATTTATTTTGGACACTATACATATTGACCAAAAATAAAAGGGACCTATTTCAAAAATTTGAACATCATTATTCCCAATATGGAATAATTTTTTTCAATATTTAATTTTTATATGTGGAATAAATTAATTTAATAATAAATAATAAAAAAATCATTATGAATTTAATTTTTTATCCCAAAAATGAACTAATTCCCAAATCAGATATACAGATGATTATAATATAATTAATTAGATTATATCTAACTAAATTAAACTTATATTAACATGATATCAATTTAAAATAATAATGGTACATTTAAATTACATTATATAATAAAAAATGGAAATTTATAAAAATAGATATTTTTCAGTGTTCACTGGAAAATATTTTTTCTGATAAATATACAAATTTGACCCAAAGATAATTTTGATATGATGATTTAAAAAATAATTTCAAATTTTTAAAATTAAAAGTCTATACTTTTTAAATAAACATTTAAAAAAATCATATAATGAATGAAAACCCATTTTGGTTAGAAATAAATCATTTTCCTTTAGATGGGAAAATTACATAATATTACTATAATTAATATATATATATATAATTAAGGAATATTAATAAGACAATAAAATGATTTATATTAACATTTCCTAGGATGTTATAAGCAAAAAAAATTAAGTGATCTAGTTAAAAAATTAACTTACATTTTCATTGGGAAACATTTTCATGTAAACAAACTTATATGAAAAACATTAAGTTTTTACTACTTCACCATCTTCTTATTTATTGTTATAAAACTTCTCCCATATGGATTTATAAATATTAAAACTCATCAAAATCATATTGATAAGGTTTTACAGTACCCAAGACAATACATTATAGGATTTGAAATCTGTAAGAAGAAATTTTCTATCTTCATTAACCATGGATAACTTAGAGACATTACTTACATGTATATGATGTGAAACTAAAGATATGTCTTCAAGTATAGTATATAATAGGTGGGATCTCATCCTATTTTAAATAATTTTTTAATTACCATAATCAAATAAAGGGACTCATGTTACATTAATTATGTCTTCTATAATCACTGGTTTTATATAAAAGATTCATCTTTAGCAATAATATCTATGATAAAACTTGTAAAAACACAATCCAACACACCCTAAGTGGGGGTGATTTATGGTGTAATATTCAGTTTTTTTCTAGAATCATTCTCTTGGGTAAGCAAGAGTAATACAAACCTATTATCCATTATGGATACTAATTATATTTTTGTGTGGAAAAATAAACAATAAAAACATAGTTTTACTAGATTCACACTTAAGATATAATCCAAGGAAAATACATTAGCAGTGTGTTACTATTCCAGGAGGTAACATTATCCACTGTAGATGTTAAAATAGTGTGGCAAGAATGCAATGTCAATCCAAATATAATTTCTTATTCTTGACTTCACACACACTATACGACTCAAATAATAAAAAATTTATTGTAACATGTAGTTTTAATATAATATTTTTAAATAATTATAATAAGAACAATAAAATATATAGGGTGACATTTAATTTTTTTTTCTCTTCTTCTAATTGCCAATATTCAAGAATTTATTTCTTTAAATAAATAATATAGTCCCCCTCTATTGCTTATGATAATCCAATTTGAAGTTCCATCATTTCTCTGTCACTAATTTTCTTATGTCTTAGATATTTTTAATATTTAAAATATAGAAAAAACTGTTAATTTAGATTCAAATAACCATCTAGTTTTAATCCCTCAAATTCCTCTCGATATCCTTCCAAAACCATGATCTTCATTCTCTAAAAAATCCACTGGTTTTGAATAAATGTATTTTATCAAATTTCCCATTATATATTGTGATGGATAATATAAATTATAATCCATATAGTTTTCTAAAATCCTTCTAGATTTCATGAATATAAATACAGCATGAAGTAATAAGTCATGACATGAACAACATTGATTCACAAAAAAAAGTATGAAACCTTAGATTTCCCATAAAAAATATTATACGATGACTTTTAAAAACATTATGTGATGTGTTAGGTTTTTATATTCTCTATATTCTACGGATATTAAGAAAAAATTTAAACACCTAAACAAAACTTACATACCATTAAAATACTTACGCAATATATAAAATATATTACATAACAACTAAAAAAAATAAAAAATCAATGACTTTTACAAGTTTCAATGAACACTAGAGAAAATATATTAAGTATGGAATACCTTAGTTGTATTATTTAGATTTTATAACAAATAGTTTATGATTCAACAAAAGATATTATGTATCCTATGAAAATTCTCCCTTTTCTAAATTTCCAAATTCTACCTCTAAAAAAATATTATGCAGCTCCTCAAAATATGTTATGTATACAAGGAACATCAAGAATTTTCTAATATTCTATGATACTCATAGAATATATTATTGATAATGTATGATCTCACCATTTTCTTTTTTAATAGAGATTATCAAAAAAACTTATTTATTCCAAAACATAATGAATTTCTTAGAAGTCTTCATAAATAATCTTCATCCAGAATTCATAAAGATAAGTTCTTAGAATCTCCAAGTACATTAAGTACACCTATGACTATTGTTTTTTATGTATGAAAAAAAATCCAAAATCATAAGTTGTGGTTCCAGATATCTTTATCATTACCTTTGATATGGGTTTTTGTGTGTATATAAATTTCAATAACATATTATTATGAAATTATATATATATATATATAGAATATGTGATAAACATTTCAAAAAACATATATAAATTTTCAATGTGATAAGTTTAATTTTTTGTAACAAATGTTTTTGAAAATTAGATCATATCTTATCTTTTTCACTATGTTAATTATATATGTAAATGTTATATAATTTTTTTTTAAAAAAATGTGTAGTTATAAATGTTTTGAAAATATTTTTTAATTCCTCGTTACATATAAATAACTTCTAAAAATTAGTCTTTTATTAGAGTGAATTTTTAATTTTATCATGACGAAAAATGCTTTGATATTTCTGGCACTTATAAAATACCGAAAATTTTATAATCTCTAAAAAATTCCTAATAAAAGTTCCTTTTATTAGTACTCGAGTAAGTATAGATAAAAGTGAATGTTGTTAGTGTTGTATCTATTTTGGATAAAATTCATCTACTATAGCATTGTGGTAATACATAAAAATCACACTATAGAATCTGAAAAAAATAAATGGAAAATAAATTTAAATAAATTCTCATTAAAATAAATTAAAAAAGGGAATAAATTTAAAATAAAAAATTTAAATACATTACAAATACATTTATATGTAAAAAAATTTACAACCATTTACAATATCCAAGAAACTAAAAAATAATTTTACATGTAGGAGACCAGGTTTCCCTATATTCCACTATCCTTGAAACCCCGTTCTAATAGATCCCAATAACACTCTAATTTTTTGAACACACCACCCCTAGATCAGTAGAAAGAAGTAAGTACCTGTAATAGAAAATGATGCTTATTTTGGTAATACTAAAAAGAGAAAAATAAAACATAAATTTGATAAAATGTTGAATAAATAAATAAATAACAAAAGGAAACCATGAGTAATAAGAAAAAAACATAAATAAAAATGATAATATGAAACATAAAGAAACACATTACAAATTAATTTGTCACTCACAAAACTTTTCCTCTATTTTGAGTATGTGATGCACTTCCATTCATATTGGAAACACCACATATTGGACTGATGTGAGGATAATTTCTACACATAAAAATGAATTATAGAACTTTTTCCAAAATTATCATTATGATAAAGAATGTTTTCTTGGTTTGGAGTGTGTAATGGATATTCCACATTGAAATATCACTTTTAAATGAAAATAAACACTTTCTGTTATAATGGTTATAATATATGTTGAATTTATGTGAAATTAATTCTTACATGTCCCATGTGGATTATAGATTTTTATAATATATTATAAAAATAATATTAGTGGTTTTTCTTTTTTTCAGTATGTGATGAACATCTTAAACTAAAATATTACTTTTAAACTGAAAACATGAACTTCAAGTAATACCAGTCACAATGTGTATTGAATTGATGTGAGGTTAATTCTTATACAAAAAAATTAATGTTCTGTATTTTAAAAATAATATCAAGTTAATTAGATCATGTTTTCTTATTTTTTACAATATGATGTGCATTTAAAAATAAAATGTCACTTTCAAATGAAAACACACACTTTCTATCATAACAACAAAATCATGTATCATATTGATGTGATTTTAATTATTATTTATAAAAAATAAATTATTGATATTTTTAATAAAAAATAAATATGATCTAATCAATCATACTCATTTTTGAAGATGCAATTCACATTTTTAACTAAAATATAATCTTTAAATAAAAACATGAAATTTCAATGACAATGTTTGAACTATGGTCCAATTCATGTGTTCTTAATTCCTACACATTAAAAATGAATTATAACTATTTCTTATAAATTATGAAGAAAAAAGAAGAATTTATTTATTTATTGTTTGAGTATGGGGCATGTTTTTTGAACTAAAATGTCGCTTTTAAATGAAAACATGCACTTTTAGTCATAATGATCACACTGTGTATCATATTGAAATGAGATTAATTATTGTAAATTAAAAATGAATAATTGATCTTTTTCATTAGTTATTAATATAATTTGAGAGTTTTTTCTTAGTTTTGACTAAGTAGTATGTATTTTAAACTAATATGTCTCTTTTAAATGAAAATGCTCAATTTTATTCATATCGAACACACCATGTGCCATATTGATGTCTCTTTGATTCCTTAAAAAATTAATTATAAATTTATTCCCTGTTGTGTTAATATAATTCAATCATGTTTAATATTTTTTGAGTACGTAACTCATTTTAAAAACCAAAACTTATATAAATGAACCCCCCTTTTGAATGAATAAATTTCTTATTAAGTAACATAGTGTCAGAAAACAAATCCACTACTTTTGTTTTTTTGGACCAATATAAAATTTATTCAATAAGATTTAATAGACCTTTAATAATCATTACCATTGATAATATATTCATTAAACATTGAATATTAATATTATTATATTTTAAGGGTTATAATAAAGTCTAATTCAAATCGATAGGAGAATTTATGGCTCCGACCAGTCAGATTTTCCCTATATAGCCCATTTATTGGAGGTTACAATGGGGATGGAACCACTGGGATTTTCATTTGACGAATACCATGTAGATATTAAACAAAAGATGCTCAAGTTAAGTCTTTTATGGGATAAGTTCAAGATTATTGAGATAATGACTCAATCTATGATTGCTGAAACACCCTATGAAAGCACCACCATCACACTCATTACCCTTTGGGTGTATGCTGGTGTTATAAGGGGTTATGTATCTAGACCCTAGTAAAATGAATTTTTTATTTCCTTTATAATAAATAATTATTGTATTTATCCATTTTTTTATTATCTTGTAAAATATTATTTAATGAGTCTGATAAAAATAATATTTTTATATGAAGAAATCAAAATTTTGTTTTTTTAGAAATATATAATTTCAATTAAAATACTATTTATGATAAATTAATGAATTTTGAAATGAATATAATTTTCATAAAAATTATTATTAAATAATATTTATTTATAAATAAATGATAATATAATATAATGAAGTCCAATGTAATTTTTATAAGGGTCAGAAATAATTTAGTACCGTAAAAATGTATTTTTCTATAAATAAGTAATTTTATTTAAAAGTTTAAAATTTTCATATTTAGAGAAGATTTTTTATAAAATAAATATTATTTTATAAATTAACATGTCGAAATTATCCAATGGTAAATCTATCATAATTTTTTAAGACAATAGAATTTTTGGTTAAAAATTAGAAATGGTATAAATATACAGTATCTATTAGGTCCTCATAATAGCTAAAAATGATTTAATAAATACAATAATTAGAAAACATGACTAGAAATATATATCACCATTAAAATACTGCATTTTGGAGTTATTTTATTAATATTATAAACCATTAATGATTCCTCTAAAACCTATATTATATTATAGGGTTTTAAAATCAATTCTTTATGAACATGTCTCACTTACACATCACCAAAGGTATTATTTTAATATTTTAGGTTCTTAACTTTATAAAATATTCAAAAAAAATCCTATTTTATATAATATATATTAAACAATAGGAGAATGTTTTTTTTTATTATTTTATCATATAGAGTTTAAAACCAAAGTTTAGAAATTAATAAAGAATTCCTCTCATGTTTTCTATATATATCCACTCAACCCCACACTATTATTCACTAAAAACCCATTTAGTTTGAATTTAATCTCCATATTCCTCCCTAAATCCCTAATAATTTGTTCTCAATATCTTATGAATATTCTCTCAGGCTTTAAGAAGCACCCTCTCAAGGTATGTAATTCCTTCCTCCTCTTTTTTAGTCAAGTTATTTCTTTGTATTATGCAATTTTATTTACAATATTTCGTTATGGAATGTTTTTTTACAAATAAATTATCTATAATTATTATGAATATGTAACTATATACAACCATTCACTATTATTATACCCTTTTGTGAGCCTTTATGTATGTATTCTATAATGCCTAAATTATCTTGTGATTTTCCAAGACCAACATTTGTGTTATGAATACCCATCCCCATATCCACTCAAGGGTATTCACCAAGATTTCACTATACTTAATTAATTTGGGAATTCTAGGTATTTTACCCACACACCTTAATTAGGGAATTAAAACTTGGTAAAGTTAATCTTATGTTGTATAATCTATGTGGCACCCAAATAAATATACATTATATGAACATCATGGGATGGATCAGATTTATATATATCTTTAATATATTAGGTGATGTTTTTTCTCAAAATATACCTTGTTTGGTGCACTGTTGGTTAACCAAATAACACTTTGTTATGTTTTTACATTTTCTATCCATAACTTATACTTATGATTTCATGGTTTTTTTTGTCTATACATTCTTATGTTGCCTTAATGTTATCATATATTAACAAGATTCTATGTTCATGATTATGATTATCACCTTTCAATGTCATAATTTTCTTCCAAATGAATCACATTTATTACTTTACCTTATGGTAGTATTTTATTATTACCTTATTTGGATTTATATCTCACCCCTTTTTATCTACATCCTAATGTTATCTAATATAGTTTTATATCTCAAACAAATTTAAGGAAATGTTTTCGAATTTTTAAGTAATTATTTTGTATCCATATTTCAAGTTTTGGTGTTATCTATATAATTACACAAATACACTAGGCCATTCAATGTTTTGGGATTTTATTATATGTGACATTAGATAATAAATCTTGAATTAATGTTTATAAAAGATATGGGTCTTCATAGTTTTTATCATATCAAGGTCTGGTTATTTTTGGGGATAATGATTATAAAACCTTATTGAAAGCCTTAGGTATAAGACTAAAAATAGAAAAAGATCTATAAAATTAGGTAAAGTATATAGTAATTGGTTTCCATATAATAAAATATTTTTCAAGATATTACATGAAGATGTGGCTCTAGTACAGTTGTACCTAGGGGTAATAACCCTAGTAAAGGGAAAATTGTGTATTAAATCAATTTTTACATTTTGAATGACAAATTGGCATTTATATAACCCTAAATCCAAAACATATATCCTAGATCAAATATATTAGATCTATCTATACCAATATCTAGATCTAATACAACATAAGAAAATATTCGTCAAAATGATGAGATAAAGATAGGAAAGACGGAGGAAACCACAAGGGATTAGATTATCATAATGGAAGGGATGTAAATCTCCAATACACGATTTTAGTCATCATGAATGGCAATTTTAAAGTCTTGTAATCATTCCAAAAGACTCTAAAATGATTGAAATAAATTTAGTGTTGAGTTTCATCAATTAGGTGTCAATATTGGGGGTTTGAGAATTTTTAAAAGAATTTTATAGGTATTAAAATCCCATGTTCATAGTTTTCTTGCTCGGGGTGCATGGTTACCCCTAAACATGAAACTAACCATGTGCCTCCTCCCGGGGGGTTTCACGGTTAATAATAAAGGTAATAGAGTTTTACAAAACATGATCTAGCCATGTGAATCCCCTTTTTTTGGGTTTACACGGCTTTCTATAATGGGTGCACAATTCATAAATACTATACGAAAACTACGAATAACCCCTTTTCTTTTCAAAATTCTCAAATTTCACCCTAAAACTCTCTAAGGTAAAACCCAAAATAAGATATACTCAAAACATGGCAAAAAGTACCTCTAAATGATATCAAAACATCTCCAAAAAAGGTAAGGATCTTACATTAAGCAGATAAAATGTAACATACAAAGATTTTATGAATTTTTTATAATTTAATTTAAATATTTAGATATATTGCGTTATATGAGACACCATTTTCATCATGTTTTATAATAAATAATGACTTTCATTAATAGCATGCATGACATTCAATATTGATGTTCATAAAAACATGAAATAATATTATTCTAAATATGGTTATTACAACTTATCCAATAAATAGGTGAGTATGAATAGTATTAACTAGTTTATGAAATATTCACATAAAGTTTCTACTCAATTTAAATTTATTTATAAATTATTATTCAATAATTAATCAACTTTTAGTAATGTAATTATATTCATTAAAAATATATTTCCTTCAAAAATGATTTTTATAGTTTTTTATGAGAAAATATTATAATTATTTTATAACAATTTTAGAAAATTTATTTGATAAAATGAACTTTATTTTTGAAATCATCATTTAGACATTAACTTATGCTGAATTTATATGTATTTTTCAAAAAATATTATATTTTCAGTGAATAGTGAAAATATAATTTTTTGTAAAACTATCATTTATTTTCAATAAATTATGTAATTTTATTTACCATTTATTATTTAAATTATCATAAGTATTATTTAGTCATATATAATCCATTTAATTACTTTTGAATCAGATTTATATTAGATTTATGTAGAAGAGTTTGTTTGTATTAAAAAATGATTTTTCTTCAAATTGTATTAAGGTGCATATTATTTCTACATTTTAATTAATTAAAATAATACCTAATGAATAATTTTTTAATTAAAATTTATAGATTTTATCAAAATAATTTTTAATTGATATTCTTAAAATGATAATTATTATAAAAATATTTAATATAAAATCATCTTTTACTTGAAAAATACACTTCTTTAATAACCCATTTTCCATCAATTCTATTGGTTATATTTTAAATTTAAGTTATGACACTTTTAGAAAATTTATTTTAAATAATAAAATTCATCTTTAAATTATATTTTCAAATTTTTATTGGGGTGAATTTTTGAGAATTTTCTTAAAAGATTTTTTTTTATCAATAGTGAAAAATTAAAAAATTTAATTGAAAACTACCTTCTCATTTAAACTATTTGTAAAGTTAAATTATTATTAAAATTAGATTTAAAGTTAAATTATCTAAATTATATTTCATTTAATTAAATTTATTCAATTTTAATGAATTGAATATTGAAATTGGATATAAAATGTTTATAAACATTTTAAAAATTTTTGTTGGAAAACATGATTTCTCATCGTGTCTACGGTATTCATTTTATATTAAAGTTTTCCAATTTTATAAATTAAAATTTAATAAATGTATTCTATATTTGGAATTAGAATAATTTATATTATCTAATAAGTTAAACATAATTTTTAACAGAAATGAATATTGAAAATAGTAAATATTAATTACCAGAGATAAGGTAAAAATTTGTTTACTAAGGGTTAAATGAAAATGTTACGGGTTAGAATGACGTAAAAAATTGTATAAAAACTATTTTATAGACATATTTATATCCTATAATATAAAATTATCTATAATAATCTATTTTGTTTCCCTTAGGAATGATAAAAATGTAGTTACACCTTTTTAGAAAAATATAAAAGTTTTCCGCTTGCCTCACTTATAAAAGGCCACCCCTCTCCTCTCTTTTTCACAACATAAAACCTTTTTGGTTCACAATATCCATTATAAATAACTTCCCAAATTTTCTCATATCATCCTATAATCCTTATTTTAGGTATAAATCCAACCTAGTATTGATTTTGGTGCGAACATAAAGAGGTTTCTTGGAGAATAGGAAAAGGTATTCAATGAGAGTTTTTATTTTATTTTATCCTCCACCTCATTCAATTATTATTAAAAATGATGATATAATAACAGAAGTATCTTAAATTTGTTTTATATTTTTATTTTAAGATAAATACCTATAATCTTATACACTCATATCAAATGGGTTATGAAATCATCATATGTGTCTATGGCAGATTACCGCCTTGCAAACCAAAGTCATTTGTTCTTCCACTACCACCTCGCACTGTTGGGTATGATGAATGATTTAAATTATATATATGATATTTATAAAATAATTATTCCTCTAAGGTAATTATATTATATATATAACTTTTTTACTTTCTATTCAATAGGTGATACAATAATTTCGTTAGTGTGTATGGTATATTACCACCTCGCAATGCGATGTGATTCTTTTTCACAGACTTTATATGGAAGTTAATATGGATAAATTTAAGGAATGCATGTTATATAAATGAAAAAAATTGAAATTAGTTAGCTATTTATAATTATTAAGTTATAATATATCATTGTATTCCTTACCTTTTCACTCATAGAAATATGATAACGCCATTCGTGTATGAGTGGAATACCACCTTCACAAAGCGATGTGACTTTATTTTAATCACCACACCACATTAGTGATAGGTATATGTATATTTAAGGAAATAATATTTAATTTATGATATTATTATCATTATTTAAAGATAATATTTTACTCACCTCTTTTTCATAGTGATAGTCGAAAAATTGAAACATTGCTCAAGTGTAGGTACAACCTACCATATCCATGATCGTAAAATACTTCATCTTTTTAAAAAATCATTAATGATTCATCTAAAAGGTGTAATTGATATGTAAATATTATAATTATTTCATGATTATTATTCTAGAGGTTATTTAACCATTGTCAAAGTAATTGTACCAAAAATAACAAAACAAAATATATACGATATACAAAGTGGTTATTATATGAAATGTTAATTTAACATAACAAAAACATTATAAAAGGAAATAAGTAAATCATATATGCAATTTTATATGTAATTTTTTTTCTTCAATATAGGTATAATAAACTTACATTTATTATAATATAGGTTCTAATGAGTATGAAATATGTCAATACTTGCGATAAGGGATTTCAAGTGTCCATTTTATTTCAGGGAAACATATGAAAATTCACTACATATTTATTTTATGTGGGGTATATACTACCCCCTTGACATTTTATATCATGAATATAATTATTTTCATGATATTATAAGTTTCATTTAATTTTAATCTTTCATTTGGGTTATGATTCCACATTACCAAAGTTGTAACATTTATATGTTACAATCCCATCATTTATCGGGATAGTTTATGATTATGCTTCCACATATGAAATATTATTATATATATCTCAATAAAAAAATTAACTTAACTACCATATTTTTATATCATGAGAATACATTTTTTCCCTTCATTTTCCCCTCTTTATAAACTCAATGTTTAAAAATAATGTTTTTGAGAAAAATCGTCTTTATTTCTGTCTTCAGTCAACACCCATTTTTCTTCCATATCCATTCTTTTTTAAAATGTTTTCAAATATGTTTTAACATTAAAAAATATTTTTATCAAAGCTATTTTTATCAATGTTACAATTTTTTACAAAATATTTTAAAAGGAATTTCCACATCACTTTCCAAAACTATGCCTATTTTCATTTTACAAAAAATGTGAAAGCAATCCCTATTTTAACCTATACGGAATGAATGGAATTTTACACCATCATAACCATAAATTTTTAAAATATTCAGTTACAATTATAGAAGTTTATTTTTAATGAACCGTATTTTGAAAATTTTTATTTTTTAAAATTTGTTTTTTAAATTAAAAAGGCAATTTTACATAAGAAACATTCTAAGTAATTTTTCATTCAAAATCATTTTTCCATCTAAGATGAAATCCTTTGATTTTAATTATGATATAATAGGTATATGATCCAATGGTATCATTATTGTTATTTACTATAATGGTATATATTTATGATGAAATAATATTCATGAACCCCAAATTTATTCCTTGCGTAAGGTTATTATGAAATGATGAAATTATTATGAAACCCATTTCTTTTCCATGGGTTATGATATGATTAAATGATTTATAAAACCTATTTATTTTCATGGGTTTTTATGTGATTTATTTTTTATGTTCTCAATTTACCAAAATATTTGTATTATGTGATTGGTGGGACCTATATCTCCCTCCAATGAATTGGGTAATGATTAATGTTATATGAGCTAAAAGGGTAAACAGGAGGTTATCCCAATCCCGATAGAGGGTACATGAGAGGTCATCCCAAGACCAAAAGAGTTACATGGGTGGTTATCAAAATTCAAACATGTTATTAATAACTTGGTGGTTATCCCTGGCATAATATTATCTATGCTTATGTGTTTGGAACAATTATATGTCTTAAACTAATGTTATGTTCTCATGGCTCATGTTATTTGATTCATTTCTGTTTCATGTCTTATAAACTACCAAACCTTATTATATAATGCAAGATTATTATCTTTTATATATAGGGTATGGCTTTAAAATGTTTTTCACCTATTCTCATACCCTTATGCTCATGTTAGGCTTACGTATGTCTCTTTTTTACCCTTACTGATCATATTAGCTCACCATTTCTTATTTTTTCTTTCACCAAGTTATAAAGAAAGTTTTTTATGTTGTGTTAATATAGGAGAAGATATTTATGGGATATTTTTAATATCTTTCATGAATTAAGAATTTTTTTTCTATGTTTCCAAACGCACTAAACTATTATAATCCAAAATAATGTGTTTGTCTTATGCAATGAATATTCATCTATAAAATATAATATCCATGTATTAGAAGCTAGGTTCACTATAATCTTGGAATAATTTTTGTTAATATGTAGTTGGTTTGAAAAAAAGAGAGGCCTTTCTAACTATATCTAATTGCAGAAATTAGAAGTGGTTTTGAACCCCCTCTAGAATTATTTAATTTTATTTTTTAAAGAGAAAATATTTTAGTGGATCTTAAACCAAAACCGCCACTAAATATTAATTTATATAAGGTTTTTATATATCCACCACTAATTTATATATAAAATTAATTTATAAGTGGTTGTTCATAATACCCTGTAAATAACTGCCACTAATATTCTATTTTTTATAGTGTTTATTATTATAGATTATGAAACTTTTAATAAATGTGTACATGATGTATTAAGGGCATGTTAATGGAAGTGATGTAATCATAAATATCATTTAAAGGGAAAAGTATTTATTTATTTAATAAAAATGATATTTAGTTTGTGCACATTTTATTATGAATTGATATAAAAATAATAATTATAATATATTATTATAATTATAATTTCATCAAAGGTGGAAAATGTTGTATTTTTTATTTTACAAAATACATTTGTGAAATAATCAATAATTAACTCTATATATTTATATTCACATTTTATAACATATTTTCTATGTAAATTCATTTGGTGGTGAATTCATTAATTTTTTTTCTATCATAGCTGCCTATATAATTCTATCAACAAAGAACATCACTAGTGTTTTCTCTCTATATCGAAAGAATTCATCCTCTTTTTTAATAGCATTCTACCCTAAACTATACAATATATCTCAGATAGATCATAGCTATATGACCTCAAGCATGCCCCTCCATTCTCTATAGGCTTCCAAATTGCAACAATGGTATAGAGTGTGATCATGAGGAGACTATACAATCACACGAAACATATAAAAAATATGAAATAACCAAATTATATGTATAAATAATAAGTGTACTCATGAAAATAAAATGGAAAAAATTTATATAAAAATAATATGTAGATTTAGAAATCATACACACTCATACTCAATCTAGAATAAAACAACTAATCACTCACTAGGTCAATCACTATTCTCATAATATAAATAAATAAAATGCATGAAATCCCCACCTCCCCTTAGATGTACCTCAGTACTAGACTCCAAATCATCTAGAGATATCCTACTTGATCATATGACATTAATCCACTTCTCAACCAGAACCTAAAAATAGTGAAGATCTTCTCTGGTACCCATGTTCTATGGTTAACTGAGTTGGGTGTGAGTATAACTTAGTATGGAACCACTAAGTTAGTCCCATAAATAACCATTTAATGTATTTCATGTTCACGTGATACACTCAAAAGAATAATGGATAGACTATATAAGTTTCAATAAATAACTATCATATATCCTTGAGTTTTAATAGGACACTCAAGATCAACCATAACTACTTCATCTAGTCTTTGAATGTCTCTTAGCATAATACATCACCTTAAGCGGATAAATGTATTAAACTAGGATCCATTATGCGTGCCTCCAATGTGGGAAAATATTTATCCTAGGACATCCTTGGAATCCCAAATAGTATAAGGTAACATTTTAATATCCTCCCCCACATCAAGTTCAACAATGAGTTCATAGGAACCCTAGGCATATCATATGATATTAGTTTTAACACTAAATCCATGAAACTCTAGGGATCACAAAAGCATCAATAAGTTCATCTTAATAAGCTTATAATTACTTGGAATCTCATATAATATCAAGAATATCCTAGTCACGTGCATCACAAGGAATCTAATAAATCATCACAAGGAATCCCACCAGATCCTAGGAATCACTGGTCACATCTCCGGATATTATAAGGTACAACACTTGGACCAATAAATTACTAGGAATATCTCATCATCACCAATTATATCTAAATACTATGGAGGTAATCACTATAATCCCACATTCATTATCAAAAACCATAAGATACCAGAGATTTAATCCATGGAATCTATCATAATCAAGTACCATTGAATCATAGGGATGTGACTCATGGCATATTCCATAAAATATTGGGGTCCCTGCGTATACCATGCAATATATCGTGATAATAATAATAATAATAATAATAATAATAACTTTGGTTGACCACTTGTATAATACATATTATGTAATTAATGTCAACTAACCAAGTGCATGACTTATATATATTTATCAATCACTATAGCCCTACCTGGATAACATCATCGATTCTAGTTCTAAGGTAACACCCCAAATCATCACTAGCCATTCCCATACCAACCCTCCCATTGGTGACCACAATACTAAGGAACCCACCAGCATAACCTAGGTCACTTTTAATCATGTGAACCCTTTCTAAGGTCCTTGGTCTCAAAGTCAACTCAGATTTCAACACCCCTCACTCAAAGGACATAACATCCCTTTGAATCAGCATAATCATCTCAAGTCCTCACTACCTATTAGGAAAAACCATGTTTTCATCACTATAGAGAAATGAAAGAATGCTCATCTCAATTCTAAATTCTTACTAGGTTGGTTTATTCATCCAACCTATAAATAATCTATCTTAGGCATAACATCATTTTTAATCATAACACATGGAGGAAGGAACACTCACCCCATTCTCATCTCAACAATCCATAGGCTATTATAGTATCTCAAGTGTCCCTAAAACCCCACTAGGGCCAATCACCCCAACATATCATATTCCTCTACTCAAAGGCCACCAAGGAATCTATTAAAAGGACCACTTTGTTTATTTAATTCATTTTTATTCACACCCCTCAGGGTCTATGTATCAAAAGGCACAAAATTATAACCAAGGACTTGGCCTTTGGTGTTTGAAAAATCAGGCTAGTACATATGGGTCCCTTGTAAATCTTGTGGATTTGTTCAATTTTATTCAAACACATAAAATTTTATGTAAACAATTTATCTAATTTAAAAAGATCAATCACTTACAAGGGAGAGAATTCATATCACATGTATGTAGAAAAAAATTCTTAATACCATAGGGTAATGTACAAGGGACCACCTACCTCATGAGTGGGGTAATCCCCTTTACCACTAAATCCCAACCACTCTAATTGAATATCATCGAAGTTCTAATGGACTTTTCCCATTAATACGTCATCCTAATAACATTTAAAAAAAATTGGTTTGTTATAAATTAAAATTAAAATTTATTTTGAAATTAATTCCATGAAAAAAAAAATTAATTTTAAACAATTATAATACATTTTTATTCCTTGAATCAGAAACAAAACTATAATAAATTTTAAGGCTCATTTAAGAGACGACTTTCACTTTTTATTTTCTCAAATACCATGTTATAGTGAGATAATTAATTATATTATAATTTAACAATTTATTTTAAAATTAATTACACATTTAATACAAATAGAATAACTAATTAATTATTATCCCACAAAATACCCATTTGTTCATCACAAACATTTCCCAATAAAAATTGGGAGAAATAATTTAATTTTTTTTAAACATACGTGAGGGGGTGCACTACATAAAGGTAACCATTGTTACCTATACACATCCACCAACATGTTGCTTTAATAGGGTAGCACATGTTAATCTTACAGCACCCTACACTTTCTTATGTATAACCCAAGTTACTCATATGTAAAACCAGCCCTATATTATGGTAACTCATGTTACCCTCATAGAGTGTTAGGTTGCTATATAAGTGTAACCTTTTATTCCCTTATATAGAAACTTATATTATTATATTTTTTTTATTTTCTTCTTCTTCACCATCTATTCTTCTTCATAGAACACTACAACCTTCAATATCACATTTTCAAATCTCTCAAAAACACATGCCATAGCCAAAAAATCATATGTCAACCCCATATCATATTGAAATCACTGACCACAACCATAAAAATTTTCAAAAAATAATTCAAATGAGGAAACTAAAATAAAAAAAATACATAGCCAACCTCATGGAAAATTGTTGAAGGTTATTTCATGGAATCTCCCTAGAAGGATAAAGCACTATGATCTAGATCTGATCTATCTATCTCAGAAACATTTCTCTCCCTTTCTCTCCCATTTTCTCTCTTACCTTGAGTGGATTCCTAGGGAAGCCATTTCTCCATAATGTGAAAAAAGGTAGAGATTGGAGGGGGAGTAAATTATAATTTAATTTATATTCCCATCTAAATATTCTAACCTCGGTCCCAAAACATGGGTCAAGTTTAAACCTCACCTTGGTAAAACCCCTTATTTATAACTCAACCAAAAATTTAGAATTCCAATATGATACTTCATTTAAAAGTTGTCAATTTTTTGAAGTTTAAATACTTAATATTTGTTTAATAAATATTGATATCTTTTGTAAAATATGCCTGACTCGAAATCTCATAAAACTATAACCCAACGGTAAAAAACTTGTTATGAGATCAACGTGACCCATAGAAAATATTTATCGAATTATATTCTATGATAAATTACCATTATCCACTCATGATCATTTAAGAGTCAAAAAAATCCAATTTCCCCTCATTTTCACAACTTAAGAAAAGGTAAGGTATTTATAATCTCCAATAAATATCACTTATCATCCTTGAGAAACCTCATTACTCCTTCATCAATCAATATAGACATATCCAAGTTAATAATTCATAATAATTTCTTCATATTCGACCCTAGAACGACAACTGGTCTTCCACTACAAAAATTCACACATAAGTCATACTTTTATGGAATGTTGAACCTTTCACTAATAGATGTGGCCAATATAAAGATGGATCTCCCTGGAACCCATATATCTTGAGACACCACAGTTTCATCAATCAATTTACCTTCATGATCATGTTTTTCCACACTATAATAATCAATTCATAGAGGTATATTTTGAGCCATGGTGCTCCACACCATCAAAATCACAAACCAAAAATGCATCTTGGGTGGTACATCAATCTAGTCAATGTCGTTTCCATCACACCACAACCAATTGCATATGAAAACATTGGTCAGACATCCTATGGTCGACCATTCTAAAAAATACTCAGTTGTCGTCATTGATTCATTATCAAGTCACTCAATCAAAATGTGTTAACTCCCAAAGAATTGTTGATATCATCCAAGCACCAATGATGAAGTATGATCCCAAAAATCAATGTTGTTCCATGGATGAATCCACAGCCCCAAAAAGTTCCATCTTACTCTACTCCCAAACTCCAAATCTTCTTTTATTTAACTCATGATAGGATCTCATCCAATAAATTTTGATCCTTTTTTCATGGCATGGTCTTTATGAAATAACATATCTTAAATACAATTATAGAATCTATTGGAGAACTAGATAAAAATCATATTCTTTTAATCACCAATATGAAAAATCCACCTTAATAGTCCAAAATTCAATCTCAAGCGCCTGTGACCCTATCCAAACAGGTTCATTCCTTCACATCCCCTATTCTATCTTCCATTACATTTAATGATTGGGTGTGGTCATACCATTCTTATCCAAGAATCAATATAAAGAATAAACCTCTAACCATTCCAGACTTACCAATAATTTCTTCATCGACATCAGCCAAAACACCATTTATCATATTAATCACACCCACTGTTGTACAATTCTGAACAACCCACATTATAGATTACCTTATACCACTCCAAGAGTGTTACCACAAAGTGTTAAAACCTAACACCTCACTGAAAAAACGTGTCAATGTAAACACTGGGTTCAACCCTACTACAAAACCCAAATCCAGATTTAGTGTCTCCTCTTCCATGTAGGGAAATTTCTTGTTCATCAAATCTCCCAACCAACCACGCTTGAATCAACTGTCATAAACGCACCATATCCATAATCTATATCATGTTAAATGAACTTATAAAACCATATGTGTGTGCCTTATTCCACTACATGTTTCATTCTCTATAATGTTGCTCAATATCCCCCATTACCATACTAATTTTACCCAATCAGGGGTACACCCTAGTGTTACTTGACTATATCCTTCAACTTGGACCACCTTGATTCCTATTTAAACAATTTAAGGTTCAAATTCATGAATCACTAACCATGACCTGAAAGCATGTCAGTCTCATCTACCCGGATAACCCTTGACATACATCTCTAAAATCAAGAATTACACCTTTTCCAAGGTCTACTGTAATAACATCTACCAAATAGAAGCATTTCAATTTTACTATGATTAACTCATGCTCTTCCAATCCAAGATCTAACCATAAAGGATCAAAATCCACTATCTAAATGGGAACCATTCCCAAAAAAATATGGGCATGATTCCTACTATCCCTTGCCTTTAAAATCCACCTTAATCACAAACACAATAGATCCTAAGGTTTTTTTCTCATGAAAATCCAAACCATCCCTATGCATATAGAATATACCCAGTATCACCACATGTACACCAATCTCATAACCTAAATCATTTACCCAATAACATATCTTTGGTAATCACAACTATGGGATAACCCATTGGTTTATCCGTATACATCTCACTAAGATCATCAATATCCTGAGTAGAATAACAAAGAACTGGTATCTCCCACCTATCCCATAACCATATCCCACATAATTCATTAGTCATGAGAAACATCTATATTCTTGACTCAGCATTTATAATGAAACTCGCATTCTATACTACCCATCTCAGATCCTTAGACATATTTACAGCTATCATTACATGAGAATTTATTAGTCTGTTAGGTACCCGATTCTCATTCAGAATTCGTATGTGGGAATCCCCCCTGGGAATATATATCTTAGGTTAATCCTCACAAGGCCTCCATATAAAGGATCCATCCCCATCGAGTATCACATCCTCATTCACCAACTCACGCACACACACACACACAAATATATATATAATAGCATCTACCTATAATGATTTATACCAAGTGACCAAAATCATATGGTTCGGTTAAGTTGAATTCCACCATGTTTCTATATGGTGAAACACCTAATTGGTTTTTTTTAAATTATAATTAACTGATCCTATTTTACAAGTTACCCCCATGGGGTCTAAAATTAAGGCATAAAATGTTTTTACCAACACACCAAGGGGTCACTATGTATCTCTTACAAAAATTATTGCATAGTTTTCATCGAGGAGCATCTAGTTCTTGATAAACATGGAATGTCATCAAAATAAACTATATTGTGGCCTCACTGAGTATAATGTCACCAAAAAAAATTATGGTAAAGCACTATATAAGATGTTCTTAACAATTTTAACAAATATAATCTCATTGGTAGTGATATCAATCACTATTAAGAAGGTATATTCTCTATGAGTTATACATTCCAAATATCCTGAATGTGTATAGGCCTATTTCGAATGGGCTACATGCCAAAAATATTAATAAATAATAAATCTAAAGACCAAGTGTTTCATTCTATGTAAAATAAAAAAATTATAAAATTAAAATCCAAGAACATCAATCTCATGTCATGGTAACCTTGACATCCTATAAGAAAAGGTGTTCATGATGCACTAGTATTAATTCTATCACAATACCCAACACATTCCTATATCAATTTCTACCATCTCCCCAGATAGTAGGAAAAATAAAAAACATTGATAGTATTTTTTATATAAGTTACATAAATTATTTGATACCACTTTGTAATGCCTCACTACCCCATACCACTCTATAGTGGTCGGACCAATAGTCACTAATTAGCCATAGGTTCACCTTTCCTTATGCTAGAAATTGTTGACTAGTAGTGAGGGTCTATGTTGTGATCATGTGGAGACTATACCCTCACATATGAGTGGAAAAAATAACGGAAATTAATAATTATCACATATGTATAATCAGATTATGTATAAAAATAGAACAGAAACAATCAATATCAAATGAAAAGGTTGAATAGGTGGTCTTATAGACTCATGATCATTTCAGTGCATAATAATTGATCATCCATTAGGCCAATCACTATACTAATAAAAGAAATAAAAAAAATACATGAATTCATTTCCAAACCTAATCTATACCTCAATACTAGTCTCTAACTCTGCCTAAGTTATATTACTTTGTCCTGAAACACAAGGCCACTAACCAACTTGTACTACTAAATAGTGAATATCTGATCGACCACCCAAGTGTCATGGCCACCTGAGCAGGATATGAGTATGACTCAGTGGGAAACAACCAACATGGTCTAGTAAATAACTAGTAATTTCAGTGAATGTGTATGTGATGTTCTCAAAAAATGAATTAATAGACTATGTGACTATAAATAAATAACCATCATCATTCCTTGGATACTAATGCACCATTTAATATCAATCATAACTACTTTTTCCAATTTTGGGGTGTCTCTAAGAATAATATATCACTTGGGGTATAGATATCCCACTGAGGGATCCAATGTACATTCCTATACTAAGTGAAAATATTGTATCTAAGAATATATTAGAAATATCAGGTAACATTTACATAATCTAGGAACATCTATGAAATCCCCATACATCAGGTTCAATGGGGAGATCTTACTAACCCTAAGAATATAATGTGATATCAGGTCTAACTCCAGATCCTAAACATTCTTGGAATCTCTTAAACATCAATTGGTTCATATCCATATCCTAATAATTACCATTATTCTCACATAATCTAAGTCATATCTAAATCCCACACATCAATAACTATTTGAAAAAATCATCACCTAGAATCCTTCTAGATCCTAGGAATAAATAGGCATCTCTCCCAATATCTTAAGGTATAAAAATAGATCCAAAAAATAACTAGGAATCACTGATCATCACTAAGTATCTCTAGATACTAGGGAGATAATCCCTATTATCACACATTCATTAATAAGATCTTTCAAATGATAGAGAGGTAATACATGTGATTTTTTATTGTCCAGCATCATTAGATCCTACAGATTTTATGCCTATCATCCAATGTCATATATTTGTGGGAATGTATCCACTCACAAATATCTCATGATAATAATAATAATGACGATGATGTTGATAAAAACAAAAATAATAATAATTACATGGTTTTTCAGCCTGTCTAACCCATCTTATATAATCATGGTTTCCCTCCCAAGTTACCAACCTATATATCATTTTCACTAAATTACTACCAGGCATAAATCTTCAATTATATTTGTAATGTGACACCTATAATCATCGCTAATTTTCCCCAAACTAACCCTCTTGGTGATAAACACAACACTAGATGACCCACTAGGGTCCCCTAGGTCACTTCATATCACTAGAACCCTGTCTAGGGTCCTCACTCTCAACATAAACTATGCAATCAATACATATTACTCAAAGGGAATAAAATCCCTTTCCTTCACTATAATCTTCTCTAGACCTCATATGAAAAACCATAGTAGAATCATTCTAGAGAAATGTTACAAATCTTATCTAACTTCTAAAGGAATCTTATATTAGTCCATTCACCTAATATATATATAATATACCTAGGGAATACCTTCTAGATTACTAAAAAGTCGTTGGATAAGGAACACATGACTCATTATTTTTTCAAATATTTATATACCACAATTGTATCTCAAAGGTCTATAAAGTCCTATCAAGTCCAATCACTTGAACCCATCACATTCCACAATTCAGGGGCTACTAAAGAACCAATACTAATGAACACTATGTTCACTTAATTAATTTATGTCATCACCCCATCTAGGATTTTATATAATAAGGAATAAAATTGTAATCAATGCATCGACCCTCAGCAATCGAGGCTTCAAGATAGTTCATAAGGGTCCTTCATGGCCAATTTCACTTTGTTCAATTTTATTCATAAGAAATAAATTTTAACTGCATAATTTATTTAATTTTTAAAAGGTAAATTTCCCACATGGGTGAGACAAAATATCATAAGAATACATAAAATAATGAAAAATAAAACCGGGAATGTACAAGGGGAAATCTACATCATACTTGGAGTCATCCCCTTTATAATTTAATTCTAAACACCCTTATTGAAGCTCATTAAAGTCCAAATGACCATCATCCATCAATACAAATCCCTAATCACCTTTGTAAACCCCTAGTTAATATTAAAATAAATTCTCAATTTATTGTTTAATTAATTACATAATCATATTTAATAAAAAATAATTATGATAAATTTTTTACTTCTTGTACTAGAAACAATTATATAGTACACATTAAGTCACATCTGAGAGATTACTTTACCTTTTTATTTTCCAAAATAATCACCAATAAATCATTAATTAATTATAAAATAATTTATTATTTTATTATATAATTTATTCCAAAATTAATTTAAATGGGATATTTAGTTAGTTATTCTCCCCCAAAATCCATATTTATACCTCATGATAATTCCCAATGAAAAATGGGAGAAACTCTTTTTTTTTAAAAAAAATCAAAATTTTGTTACCCTTACATTGAGGGGGGCTATGTAAGTGTAAACATTTTTAGCCTTATAAACCCCATAACTCCCACTATGTAACGGTAACATGGGTTAAAATTACATAGCACCAACCCTACATAAGGATAAGTTGGGTTACCCTAATGTAGTGGTCTATATACGAGTAATTCCTATTACACTTGAGTTGTGTCGGGCTGCTGTGTAAGGGTAACATTTTTTTCCATTACATATATATTATATTATATTTTTTTATTTTACCATTATTATTATACTATAAATCTATAGAAACCACCAAACACCAAAAAATCCATTTTAAAATCTCTCAAATACATAAAGCACAACCATGAAAAATCAATCATTGACTCCACTCTCCCATAAGTAACTCACAACAGCTATAATAAAATTGAAAACACAAATTCAAATGATAAAATTTAAATAAATATAATAATGATCCAATAACATGTTGGATCATAAGAAAAATAAATTTCAATGTCTCCCTCAAGTCATGTACCACCATGAGTTGGCTCTAGTCCTGCTTTTCCTACAACATCCATCTCCCATTCTTCCCATTTTCTCTCTTAACTCAAAAAGATAAAAAGGAAGCCATTTAATTCTTCTCACATGAAATATGGGAGAGTATAGAGGTATATTTTATTATAATTAAGTTAAATTAATTTAATTTCATTAATTTATTTTAATTTAAATACCCATTTAAATTATTTAACCTTGGTTTTAGAGCCCATGACAAGACTATACCTCACTTAGGTAAATCCTAACTTTTGGGACTCAATCAAAAGTAAAAATTACAATCATGGAATTAATTTAATATTTATTTTTGTTCAATTAATGGAAATATTTAATATTTATTTAATAAATATTAATATATTTTAAAAATATTTCCCATATAAAAAAAATTGAAACTCTGCTCCAAGCATAAACACCCTAATCCAAGATCAATGAGACCTTCAGAAAATATTTCTGGAAATTACTTTTAGGAAATATTACTATTTAACCACTCATTAGAACTCAAAATTCAAAACAAAATACCCTCATTTTTATATCCTAGAAATATGTAAGGTCTTTATAACCTTCTTCTTTAATATCAAGAATGAGAGACTAAGAGAGTTAACTTTTTAAACTTGAAGGATTGTGTTGTGATCAAGAAGAAAAACATAAGATGATTAAATATTCCATACTAGAACCTGGAGTTCCATTTATATCATCCAATTACTATATAACCCATATTTATATTAATAGAGGGATTTTACATTGGATGCTATCAGTTCAATGATAGTACAACTCAGATGGTATTCAATCGATCGACATTAACATCGAAGAAAGATATCAAGATAGAATTATTTTATTTAAATTAAATTAATTATAAATTTAAAATTAAATATCCTATCACCTTTATTTTTAGATTATTTGTCACGTTTATTCAAGTATATTTTTTATACATGAATATTATTATCATTATTCATAAGATTTTTTATTTAATTTGATAAAATTTATGTCAGGCATGGGATCGGATGGAACCTTTTTTGAGCACATAACCTTCAATTAGTATAAGGGAGTTCATTTTCAAATTTATAATTATTCAATTTTATTTGAAAATATGATGATTTTTTTTCATTTTTCCACTCTTACTTCTATATGTCGAGATATCTAGTTTTTTCACTATTATGTGACCAAGAATATGTGAATAAGGCATTTAGATATTGTACACAGGTTCTATAGATTCTAAATTCATGAATAAATAACATGTTGGGTAATGTATTACATGCCACGTATTCTCGGTCAATCTCATGCATAAATAGTTGCACCAATCACATAATTTCATGTTGGGGCTTACTACACAACTTATAATTACATCGTATATTGACCACTATTGTGGTACACTATTTGTAGGGTTATAGATCATGTAAAAAATATGAACATCATGTAACCTCACATGAAATAGTGTTTATTTAGTAAACTTAAATGGTTTCTAATTAATATACATATTGTATATTTTAATTTTATTTAGGAAACACGAGTCAACAAAGTTTACACAATGTATAGTCTGCATAAATGTTGATTAACTCATAAAAATCAACATAGATTAAACATGGTATCTCTATGTGTATCATAGATGGATATAGAGAGTGGTACATGATGTTTCACAGGTTATACACACCATAGAATGTGAACCCATTTACATAGAGTACATAAGAATCTATGATGCACACCATGTAAATTAATTATACATAATGAAAAAATTATGGTATTAAAATGAAACTACATGGAGTGTAGCTAGAATAAGTATTTTGTAATAGTAATTTTACATAAAATTAAATACTTAATTCATTTTCTTTTTTATTTTAGAGCTATATGTCATGTATTCTCCTTGTACGCATTTTGTACTTCACACTGCCTTGAATATATATGTGTGTTGCATGTATTAATGTGATTTATTTGTCATACATGCTGAGATGACCACTTTTCTCGGCACACGTGACAATAACCCATCTAATATGTTAAACTTTTTTTATTATACATGCCTTTTTAGTTCGTAGTTCATGACAAGGACCAAACAATACACTGTGTAGTTTAAATGGGAGCACACAATGTTGCCTCCAAGTACACATCGTGTACTTGATTCATTTTTTATTTATTTAATTTACTGAATTTATTTAAAATTACATATAATGGTAATATTATATATCTCTGGTAATATTTTTATTAATAATTAAGAAAAGAAATTTATTAATTAATAATAATATTAATTATCAATTCAAAAAATATTTATCTTAATGAAAATAGTTAGTTCAAATAGATTCTAACATATGTGAATATGGCTCTGTTTAATGTATGTGACTATACAATGAGACTGACTGACAAATTAGGTGTTGGGTTTTTGTATTATTTGATATTATTTCATAGGTTTTTTTATGATATAATTATTAATTAAATTAAAAATTATAGTATGTGATTCTTAGGTCCAATCTTTACTATGTTGGACTTATGTGTCCATGGTTTGTTTTATATATCTCATACCTATGGTTTTCCTCACCTACATGTGAATAAAAGATATAAAGGAAGGTTCTTCAAGGATGGGTGGTGGTTAAAATCATAAATTTATTTGAAACCAACCAATAAGTTATTAAATTCATTGGCTGAGTGCTAAAACTCAAGCCAATCCTAACCCAAAGAGTTTTCCCCTAGGGCTATAGGATGATTAATCATATGATTGATAAATCAAGCATTATAAAACTCTTGGTCAAGTCACTTTATTTTATTTTATTTTTTCAAGATCATGAATATTATTTTTTTAAGTGGGTGAATGTTTATATATTGATTAAACTAAACCTCACAAACTAAATAACATAACATGAATTAAAAATAAATTAAAATAAATCTATTATACATAAAAAATTTATCAAAACATGGATAATTAGTTTTGTAAAATCCTTATAATATTAACCATACAAATAAAATATTAATATAAATAATTATACATAAAGAAAAAAAACGTCTAGGAAATATTAATTCATAATTCTCTTCCAATAATAGATTTAGAATAGAACCATAGATTAACGTTTTGGTTTCTCCCTTGTTAAGAAAAATTCTTTTATCAAGGAATCCTAGTGATAGTATTGGCTAAACATAACCATGTTGACATAATGAGTATAACATTCTAGACATAGTATAACTTTCTAGTAGATGTCGATGAAATCTGAGTTACAATTTTTTAATTAGGAAACATAATAAAAAAAATCAAGGTGTTGTGAGTGAGACATTTTCAAGACTTCCAACCTAAATACATTTTAGAAATTAAATAACCACTTTTCTTGGTTATGATAAGGGAAATATGGATCCTTTCCACAGGAATGTCCAAGTGACATGATATTCTGAATCCAATGGGGATGGCTATTGGGATTTGATAATATAAAGGAAGCATAATAATATAGTTAAATTTGGTATGCCTCATATATTTTGGTAATAAATATCAGGTTATTAAATCTTCCTCTATTTTGTTATTAAAAATGGAATGTTCATCATCCTCTATTACACTATAATCTATATAGGAAAAATAAAACCTACTGAATAGAAATAACTTTTTGGATTGCCATAAGTTATTTCACATTAAACAAATCCATGAGTGAAATATTTACTTTATAGAATCCCCAGATTATGATCTGCCTACTAAAGAGGTGAGTGAAGAAGAGCTCTTTGCCTAGTTAAAAATTTGTATATTTTGATAAATGTATTGTTTTCTTGAAGTTATCATCCATGTCTAGTGAATTTCATAATTCACACAAAAACATAGATTCATATACTATGCTCACCCAACTCCATGGTCTATATCAATATAGATAAAGACAGAAGCAATATAATATTATCAAGCCACTCTTTGGTTAAAATTTAGAGTGGGTGTGATAGTTGGGTCTAATGTAGTTAAGAATTTTTCTTATACTGACTTTATTTATATTCTTGGGTTTAATCTACCAAGTAAATTAAACATATATCTTATAAGTGACTCACTCTCTCAAAGCTTCTCCATCATTTTTGTAAATTTTAATATGAACAACATTGAGAAGTCTCCCCAATATCTAATTACTCTGATTCACGAGGTAGATAAGCACATGAATTTTTAGAATCCTTATATACATATGGTTAAAAAGAGGAAGGAAAATTTTAATGGTCCCAAGAATAACCCCAAGAATAAATTTTTTTACAATACCTAACATGGAGGAGGAGGAAGAAGTGAAAATAAATATAGTATTATGTTTTCATTTTTTATGTGGAAAAAAAGGTCCATTGGAAGAAAAACTGAACTATGGTAGAGAAGAAATGATAATCTTTTAATGAAATCATTATTAATTTAAATATTTTTGTTTCTAAAAATTATTTTTTAGATATAGCTTATGCAGATCACATTTTCATCCAATTACAAAAACCAATTAGATTCAAAATATTTACCTAAGGTGAGGTTGATCTATAAGCTTCTAACAAAGAAATACTCATTGTAGTGGTTATTAGATACTACCAACTAACCTTTCAAAAAATTAGATATGGATTTCAGATAACTATTATTATAGGAAAAGGGTTACAAAAACATTATTTATATATCTTGTCTTGATATGGATGGGTTTTTTTCAAATTTTTAAATAAAAGTTACCAATTTTATAAATATAGTTTATATTGTGTTATGAAATATTTTCATAATGGTATTTTTGTGTTAGAATACAAAAACCAAGTTATGGAAATTGAAAATGAATATGGTATTGATAAATCATATAACACCAAATTATATAATCATATTTGTGGAAATGTAAATGAAAAGTTCTTGAAGAATTATATCAATATAGGTATTTAGATTATTTTGAATTAAAACTACATGTTATGGGTCATGCGTGTTTATAAGGAAAAATGACCAAATCATTATTTTATAAAAAGGGTGAAACGGACATAGAGATTCTTGAATTAGTTCATACAGATTTGTGTGGACCTTTTATAACTGAATAAATTAGTAGATTATCATACTTCATAACATTCACTGGTGACTTAATTTGATATGGATATGTACAACTAATGAGGTATAAGTCATATTCCAAAAAAATCATAAAATACAAGAATGAAGTTTAGAATTGTCTTGCTAAGAATACTAAGAAGCATCACTTAGAACATGGTGGAGAGTATCATAACCAAGAGTTAATTGATTTTCTAAAGGAGTTTTGGATTATTTCTCAACTAAATCTTCCTTATGTACCATAATGAAATAACATAAGTGAAAAGAGAAATTGAACCTTGTTGGTTATGGTGAGATATATGATTGAGTCATGTAAGTCTCTCATTATCCATTTGAGGATATGAATTACATTCCCTGTTACACATAAAAACTGAGTTCCAAAAAAGGCAACAAATGATATTAAATATAAACACTGGAGTTTAAATAAATTCTTGTTGATTAACTTACATGAATGAGGATGTGACGTGATTTTTATGGCCA
Organism: Viscum album; assembly: GCA_963277665.1. Taxonomy (NCBI): domain Eukaryota; kingdom Viridiplantae; phylum Streptophyta; class Magnoliopsida; order Santalales; family Viscaceae; genus Viscum; species Viscum album. The sequence continues at coordinate 2,068,030,230 of OY728131.1, forward strand.
CTTTTATTAAAAAAATTTCACCCCAAGGTACAGAGTGTTTCTTTATAGAGTATCCTAAGGTAAAAGTGGATATTACCTATATGATCCCTTAGATAAAAGTGTAATATTTTCCATAACTATAATGTTTCTTTAGATGGAGAACATCTATAAAATATATAGTATGACCAAGATAGACATTGATGAATTTGAGGATCATGATACATAATAATAGGCATAAATACAAGTTCCATAAAGTATTATGTATGAAGATGTTACATTAACATAAGTATTGTGTAGGGGCACATGAAAGGATAAAGAACTGGAGAGAAATATTTTTCTTATGAATAAGGATAATGACTCATTATTAGTAGATAATAACTAACTAGTGTCATACAAAGAATTAGTAAGTGGAATATAAGCTACCAGATGGAAAGAAACAATGAATTCTAAGATTTATTCCTTATACCAAAACCATGTTTGGATTTTGGTAAATCTTATAATGAATATAAATCCCATTGGTTAAAAGTAGGTATTCAAGAAGAAACTAGACATGGAAGGTAGCTTTAGTATATATAATTATAGTATTCTTACAAAATAGTTTAAACAATATTAATGAGTTGATTATAATGAAACCTTTTCACTAGTTTCTATACTGAAATATATAGTAATTCTACCTTCCATGTAATCTTACCATGATTATGATATTGGGAATATGGGTTTCAAAATAGCCATGGTACCTTGTGAAATATGTCTATATGGAAAACCCAAAAGTTTTTTACTACAATGGATACCAATAAGGTTTCAAAGTTGAAATATCCATTTATGGATTGAACAAAGGGTCCATATGATAGAACATCCACTTTTATTAAGCTATAAGGTAATTTGGCTCCAAAAATAATGAATGGGTGCATTGTTTTTACAAGGGAGTTATTGTAAGTGTTGATGATTTCCTATTAGAATATATTGATTAAATATTACTAATTGAATATGAGATCCATGTATTATAGTCAATTAAGATGTAGTTGAATGCCTACTTATTCATGAAGGACTTACATAAATAAGAATACATTCTTAAAATCAAGATCCAATGAGATATATCTAAGGGGATTCTTGGAGTATGTAATGGTACACATTTTGATAAGGTATTGAAGAAAATTATTATAGAAAAATATAAGATGGGATTATTCCCAATATCACAAGGAATTCATCTCTCTAAAATGATGTGTTCTCAAACACAAGAGGAATGATAGTCAATGACCAAGATCTCATATGCCTCAATAATAGTTTTGGTCATATATGTCATGTTATATACTATGATTGATGTATTATATTCCTTTTTCATGGTAAGAAGATATCAATCAGTCCTTGGAGACCTCTATTAGAGAGCATTCAAGACCAACTTGAAGTACATGCGATGTACAAAGGATATATTCTAGGTTTATGAAGGAGATGAATAACTAGTCATCAAGGTACATATATATTCTAGCTTCTATATATATTAATATGATCATAAATAATATTCAATATATATATATATTTTAAATGGAGGGGTTGTCATATGTAATAGTTCAAGTGAGCTAGTGGTCATTAAGTATACAGTACAGTTTGAGTATATTATTATAATGGAATGTGCCTTCCCAGACCATTATTTTTTGTTTTTGGGTCTTATAGGTGTTATAGAGGAGGATTTAGTTGATTTCATGGATTTTGGAAGTGGTGTAGAGCTGTAGTGGGAAATTCACATCATGAAAGGGGTGAAAGAACTGAATTGGTGGTTCAAGTCTTATGTAGCTGGATAGTTCCACAAATTGTATATGGATGAGGGGGAACCCATGAAACAGATTCACATTGTTAAATTAATTCGTGAAAAGTAATTAATTAAAGGTTGAGGAGAAGTTTATTTCTGTGGAAGATGGAATTTTTTAAAACTCTTGAATTACACATCATGAAATGTATACACAATTTGAAACTAATTGGAGTCAGGTTATTTTATAAATGTTATATATAATTTCTTTTCATTTGGATACACCGATCTATATATCATTCTAAATAATCCCTAGGTTCCCTATGGAGATTTTATATACCTTTTCCTCATGTTTCAATATTTTGGTTCTGGTGGATGCTTCTGGTGATTCACGATGATATCTCCTCTCTTTCGGATGGGTTTTCTTACATTACTCTTTTTAGATCCATTATGGTGTTACAGTTTTCATTTGGGTTTTAAGTTGGGTAGTGTACATGAAAACTATTGATTTTGTGTAGGTGAATCCATGGGTTTTCCATGTGGTTGTGGTTTTTAGGTGTTTTTTCTTTCTTCTGTGGTGCAGAGTGAGTTGGAAATGCTTCATTGAGGTAGGTAATCCCTTATTTGTCAGTTTTTTATATCATGTCAGAGGGGTTTAATCTTTTTAATCTATGGGGGATGGTTTTTTCTTTCCTAATTAAGATAAATTAATAGGTTCATTTAAATATGTGGGTAAGGGTAATGATTCACCTACTTTTATTGCTTTGATATTATTAGGACGTTGTGTTTGTATGGGCTGAATGACCTACTAAAAATCATGGTTGTTATGAGCCTTTACTTTCTATTTGGTTTTTTTGATATAGAATCCTTGTTTCATGTTGTTACGATATCACACTAAAATGAAAATTGGTTAAACACTTTTATTTAAAAAAATTGTTTCCCCTAGATTTATGGATTTTCAGATAACACCCCTAAAATAAAGAGAAATGTAATAAAATCCCATTTATTAAAAATTTAAAATTACTGTTGATGTGTTTTCATTTGTTTAAATGTTGTTGTTTTGTGATTTGTAGTTTCAATTTGGTGTGGGATATGTGTAGTTTTTTTTGAATGCTTTTGGGGTGGTGGGATGATGGCTTGTTTGACCATGCTTTTGGGAGGCATGGTGTGGGTTTGTTTGGCCCTTATTTTGGGATGGTAGGGTGAAGGGTTGTTTTTACATGATTTAGGGTTAGTGATATTATGTTTTTCTTTGTTGTTATTTTGGGGTGGTGAGGCAATGATATGTTTGGTCATGCTTTTGGGGCAGTGAGGTGATGGTTTGTTTGGCCATTCTTTTGTGATATTGATGTAATTGTTTTATGAGGATGATGAGATTCTTGTGATGTGTGGTTGTGTTTTGCTATATGTTAAGGTAGTGATTGAATAATTTTTTAATAATGATAAAAATGGTTGGGGTTTTTTTGATGGATGAGATATAACTTACTAAAAAGAAAATCAATGATGGTATTTGTGGTTAAATTATGTTTTTGTAAATAATGAAACAAATGGATAGGATAATGGAATTGTTTGGTGGTTCAAAATGTGGAATGTGGCTTCAGCGGTGTTATGCATTTAGATGTGGAAGATAAAGTGATAGTGTTGTGAGTTGGTTATTGTTTTTTTATAAACCCATAGGTCTGGATTTTGCATCATTTATATATATATACGTATACTTGTATATTCCTTTTGATTTATATACTCACACCACCTATGTCGAGCACTATGTGATAACACCTTTATTTTCACATAGAGGGGGGTTCTAACACCCTGGTGATGAGTATGGATGGATGGATACCCACTCTTTCACGTAATCTCATCTAGAAGAGTAGATATACATAATATATGATGGTAAGAGTTCTGTTAGTGAACTAGGTGGTGGATCAAGTGTCTTAGAATTAGATGTGATATGATTATACTATATGGTGGAGGCCCAAGTGTCTTCAAGCAAGATTTGAAATGTCTATGTTGTGGGATAGATTATGGTGGTGGTTTTTCAAGGAAAGAGGAGGGAATGAGGTTTATTTTCGTCGTTTTCATGAAAACAGACTTCTCTGGTTATGGTAGTGGTTTTGATGTGATGGTCTAGGTGTCTTCAGGCATGAAATGATATGATTGTGTTGTGTGGTAGTGGGCCAAGAGTCTTTTAGTGAGATGTTGTGTGACCATTTTGTGGGGTGGTGGTATATGTTAAAAAAATAAATGGAATCTCCAAGATGTTTGACATTGGGTTTGAGAGTAAAAAATCAATTTGAATGCACTGTAGGGTAACATTTATCGATATTATTTATATTATCTAATTGTACATGGATTTCATTACTTAGTGAGCATGACTTGGTGAGGTTAGGATATATAGTTGACTTGTTTAGGATTTTTTTGGTTTAATTATTTTCTTGTGGGTGCATTAGTATACTTCTTTCAAAAGTGAAGCATAGATTTTGGTTTTATTATTAAGTTTACTTGTATGCTCACTCTGGGTATATAAACTAATTTCTGGGTTTTCAAGATGATTACATGGATCATACTAGACGAGAGTAAATTGGGCCTTTTTGGCCAGTTGTTTTTTTACTGATTTATCTTTGATTTTGGGTATTAACAATTGGAAACTTTTAGCTCTACCTGTATTATTTATACTTTAATTGTGAGGTGGTTTTGGTTTATTTTTATATTATTTCATGGAGTTTCTTATGGATGACTCATTTATCTCCAAATCCTATATTATTATAGAGGGTAATACCTCTAATTTCAAGATTTTTTTATGCACTCATTACTATTTTACAACCCATTTCCTACTAGATACAGGACTCAAGGGACATTATCTCTCTCCCCTCATTGCAATATCTTTGACAGGAGGGGTCCATGACATAGTGGTATCAAAGGATGATGGTTGGGAGATATGATGCATTTTAAAGTTATTCACATTGACGATTCCTTGGGTTAGTATAGAAAAAGTTCCAATTTCTCTTGGTGAATGACATAGGCCAAGGATACCAGCTAGGAAATGGGATTTTACATCCCACATGATCCAATGCATAGACTCTAAGCTTATTAAATGGACAAGAGAGGTGGACCTATTTGTAGGGTAGATAGCTAGGAGAGGTATTTGAAGCATGATTACTTCTGTTCTTGTTTTATTTGGTCTTTTTTGTGAAGGATAAAATCAATATTTTTAATTAAAATTAATCTAAATAAAATTACATACAACTATGATTACTGCATTCTTGTTTGATTTTCAGCAATGGATCCCAGAATTCATCTATTTCTGGATTAGAAATTTGAGGTTTAGTAAGTTGATATGGTTGATCATAGTAGGTTTGATCTAGCATAAGAGGATAACTCTAGAAAGAGAGAATTGTGCACTTTTCATTAGAAGAATTTGGGGAAGTATGATTGAGGTGTTTTGGATGTAGAGATAGAGATCTGGAAAGAGGATATTGGTATCACCTTCAACTTGATCTATCCCCCAGTGGAGTGTTGGGTCCCTTTGGTAGTTAATCATATATGGGGAGCTATGTTCTAATGGTAGACACTATATATAGGTGATTGAAAGGAGGTAGTTTTTTCATGGGTCTAATTTTAAAAAGAGTTCCATGAAGAGTTTCATTCATCAACCATGAAGGCTATGATGAAGGATCTTCTTTCTCTACAGTAGTAGATTATGTTAGTGCAGGATTTTGGAATCAAGTTAAGGGAGCCTCTATTTTTTACCATATCATTTTCCTGATGAGGATTCATATGGGTGACATCTTAGGGTGTCACTTTGTCCTTATATCTCGTATAGAGTTACTCGTTTATGTTTCTAATGTATCTAGAGGTTTAGAAGGAGATGACGGTGATTGAGTGGATTCACACACAAGGATATTTACCATGATAGAGGAATCATAAGGGTTCCTATAGGATTATAGTTTTCAATGGAAGGTCAAAAACATCATGTCCTTTGAAGTTTTGACTAGGAGGGAGTAAACCTTAGAAGATTCCATTCTAGTATTCTGGGGGGGAGTGATTTTTTGTGATTTTCCTTGAGATATCATGAAAGTGTTTTTGGTATGTGAGATTCATGGACATCTCCAATATAAGTTCTTACTGGTTATTTGATCTCATTTTTTTGTAGCTATATAGGTTCATCACCAGCCTCAATAATAGTTTATAGTGACAACATTTTAGTGGCAAGGGTGGTAGAATGATGTACATAGATTATACATGTATTTTTATAATTTTCTAACATAGTATTAATTAATTAGTTTGACCATTTTTTATATTTTTAGTTTATTTTTGTATATTTGTAGTGGTTTAGAAATTTTGATAATTTTTAGTTAATTTATATACTCATATTAGTTATTTAGAATTTATATTAGTTATATTAATTTTATATATTATATTTAACACTATATTATTATTATTAGTTTCTCTAATTTCAGTTTAGTTTATTTTATTAATTTTAATTAGTATGTATATTTTAATTTGTATTTTATTTTATTATTTTTTTGTATTAATAAAATAGTATTTGTTATTAGTTTATTATAATATTTAAAAATAGTATTATATTTAATTACATGTGCATTAATATATTATTATTTATTATTATTATTATTATTTAACTTAATAAGATAATTAGTTTTTCTTTTTAATTTGAATTTAACTTTTTATTTTTTATTTTTACTCCCCCCCAAACTACCCACGCCTACCCAACCACACTTTGACCTTTTCTCCAAATTTTTTCTCTACCTATTCCCTCTCCCATGTCACCCCTCTTCTTCCTCTCATCTTCTCTCTCCAATAACCCCCCTTATATCTCCACATACCTATCTACTCACCGCCCTATCCTTTCCCCACTACACCTGCTGCCCAACTCTCCCTATCCCCTCTCACACATACCCCACTCGCCCCTTCCCCTGCCGCCTCCCATATCCCTGGACCCGGCTGCCATTTCCTGCTCCCCTCCCCTGCCGCCTCTACCCCGCCTATACACTCATCCCCCCTTATCTTCCCCAGCCACCCCTCATCTCCCTGGACCCAGCCTCCCTTATCTCCCCCTGTAGCACCCGTTGTCCCCTCCCTTCCCCTTATCTCCCCCAGCACCCCATCTCTCCATGGCCTCACTCATCCCCCCCCCCATTCATGCTCCATTCCCCTGCCGCCTCCCCTCCCCATGCCGCCTACCCACGACCCTCTCCCTCCCCCTCACCCAATTCCCAAGCCTCCCATCCACTCCCCACATATCCTCCCAACCCACCTTATCTCACCCATCAGCCCCCTTATCTCCAGCACATCGGCTCCTCAAAATCCCAGCCACCCCACCGCCTTAATCACCCAACACCATTCTTGTCACCCCCTATCCCATCTCTTCTTAGGTTCTCGCCAGAAAACTTTAAGGTGAACCACGATGGCCGGTCTCCCCTCCACTGACTAGAACAACATCTGACGACCAGCCTCCTTCATTCCGTGTGAGCAGTGGTTGTTTGAGTGCTTCATCAACGTTCAGTTCACTTCTGAAGATTAGAGGTGTGCGCCAAGAACAAATACAAATCCAATCGTTTTTTAGCTGCATGTCGCAGTGGTTTGATTTGACGTTGCAGCGATCAGAGGGACAATGGTTATTATTTTACGATTGTCAGAGGCAGCTTGTGGTGACAACTATGACAACACGAGCATAGTGATATCCGTTTATTATTTTATGTGACATGTTTTCATCGTGATGGCGGGCTGATTCATTGGTGTCAGAGTTGTGATGAATGTGACGGTGAATACATGTCTTTAATTTATTCCTATGTTTGATTGTCTTTTGAATTAATTTCATTTGGATGTTTATTTAATTAATAGTATCTGCCTTTAAATTAATTTTCATTTGGGCTCTGCACACATGCTTTGGTTCTCGTTTGTGTGATACCTAATAAGTAATCATGAATGAGAGTTCATCAGAGAATTTATTTATTTGTAATTCGATCAAGCGCGCGAGAGAATTCTGAATAAATAAATATATTAATTGAAAAATTAATATTTTGTGTGCGCGCTTCGTCAAACATGTGTTAGTGATACTGAATAAGTGATCTCACATGATCGAACCTGACGCAGGTAGATACTTCAACTTTCTGAGAAACAAGTTGCTGTATTTTACCAAGTGATTCAGTGTAATCATGACGCAAAAATTATTCATCAGGGTAGAGAACGAAATGATAGATGATTTGTGTAAACATTAAAATACTGTCTAACATCATAGAACGAGACCAGATGGTATTTTGTTTAAATTTTAAATCAGTGATAATTGAATAAATAAATATTCAAATGTGGGAATTAAATAATTGACCTTTCATGCACTTGAACGGACGTCATGACTCTGACACTTCCATCTCTGCCATTTTCTTTCATAGCTTAGTTCACTTAGATAGTTTTATTTAATTTCAATAGTCATTTTTAAAATAGTCTTTTAGTTTTTTAGAACATAGTTGTTAATCACACAATTAAATCCCATATGCCTGAAAATTCCTCCAAAAGGACATTTTTAGTGTCTACTCACATTCTCTCTGTGGTTTGACCCTTCTCACCACTTCTACCATATTTGGTAGGTTAATAAATACTGCAAATTTTCACGCGTTGCGACGCGCGTGCCAAATTTCTAGCACCATTTCTGGGGAGAATAGTAGAATTAGATATTCATTTAAAAGAGTGATTTAGGTCAAAAATAATATAAAAAAAATTAATTAAAAAACCCAATAAAAAATAGTTTACTACTCTGGGAATTTTTCACTGCAGGGATTTTCAAGACACCCTAAAGTTCAAAATGGCATGGGCCACACCACAAAATTACAACCAGTACCCGCCCTACGCAGCCCCAACTCAAGGTATGATGTATAATGATTCACCACACATGAGCTATCCAGGTAATCCACTTTATTTCAATGATCTTTATTCAAGTCCATGTTATGATCCATATGAGAATATTTCACCATGATATGAAAAATGTCCTTATACATCTATTGATCATTTTCAAAGTCAATGCAATCCTGAAAATTTAGAACTTAAAAATTCATTTCAAAAAAATGACTCAATAATTGATCACATGTTTCATTGTGCTATCACTAAGACAAATGGGAGTTTTAAACTTCAAGATGAACGCAATGTAAAGTTTCTCTCCACAAAAAATATCTAGAAATTCAATTGAAGAATTTAGTAAATAAAATGAATCATATTTCCAAACTAACTGATTCATTTCCACTTGATGGTCTAATGAATCATATTTCTGAACTAACTGCTTCATTACCAATTGATAATCTAATTCAAAACAATTCTTTTGAGGAGAGTTAAATAGAGTTTCCATTTGAAAAACATTCATGTCCTGATTCTAAAAATGAGATTGATCCGCCTTCTTTTCATACAAGTGATGACTCATATCCATCAGAATACAATTCTTCCAATATAATCACATTTTAAGAATATTAGAGTTTGGTCTTCCACCCTGTTGAACATAATGGTCCCTCAGAAAATGTTATTTCATGTCCTTCTTCTGTGAATTCACAACCTACCCATCCCAAAGTAAAAAAATACTTGATAAATGCCTATCAATTTACACCTTTTGAGGATGAAGAGGACATTAAACTAGGACCATTCTTTACCATAATAGATTCACAATTGAACCAAGAGACAGTGGATTGCCACACTCAAGAGGACATCACTTTTAATGACATCGAATAACCTCTTTCTGAAAATATTTGTGAGTCTGAAACATTTTCTAAAATGGAGACATCTCAAACTTTTTTGGACTAGGAGAATCAATCAGCATTGGTGGTAGAGAACACTCATAATATTTTAGAAACAGTGGAAGAATGAGATTTCTTAGAGGATCTTGAGTTTGTGGTGAAACATATACTAACAGAGAAATATGATGAGAGTGGTATAGAAGAAAATTTTGAAAAAGATGTCATTCTTGACACAATGGAGTCATCTGATCCAATTGATTCAACACCACTTTCTCCATGCATCGAGGTTAAAAACACTTTACTTGAAATACCCACATATTCTAACAATATTTTTGACCGTGGCATAATCAATGAACCCATCGAGCATAAATTGAGTTAAAAACCAGTAAATTTCCTTGTGCTAGTAGTTGGATGTGAAAATGAATTAGGATACATCATCAAACAAGAAACTATATTCAAGGATGTGATGGATATAAGCCGACCACTGAAGGAGTCTTCTAAAGGCACTTTTTCACTAGTGTATGTTCAAAGAAGTAATCTTCTTGATCTTTCCGTTGTCGGCCTTTTCCCAAAATTCAATTATTCGAGGAGTCTTTCTTCATGTGAGGTATATTCATTCCCTTGTGAGTTGGCATATTTTCATTTCATTCCACTCATCCATTGTTCTAACAAGATTCCATTTAGATTTTGTGTAGCTTGCCGGATAAACTCATATTCAACGAATGGATTCCACACTCCTAGTGAAAACTAAGAAGATGCATGGTTTACATTTTCATTCAATCTTAGTGGAGTTTCAATAACTCATGGCTGAATACAAAGTAAACTTAGTGCTCAATGGGAGGCAACTCATCATTTTTTTTTTCTTTTCACTGCATTTAATTTAATTTCATTTAGTTTTCTTTAAAAATAAAATAAAATAAAAAGGCAAGCATTTACCACAATCTGTTTTCTCCTAGAACTGTAGTGGAATTAAATTCATCATACATATTTTTATCATCCAAATTCTTTTGATTATGGTGTGAATTCTTTGATATGATGTGAGTAAGTTATCAATGTGTAGGTTTTACAGGTATATCATTTCTGGTGCTTCATCAGATACACACTGCCTCTCCGCATCTATCTTCACTTACAAATGGAAGTGTTTTATTTTTTCCATATTTTATGCTTCCAAAAACACCAAATAGACTAAAAAAACAATAAGAAAATTTTGAAAAAAAACTAACATTTTTGTCATTGATGAACCCACATAAAAGATGTTGTATTTTTTGTCGCGACACAGTCGGGAATATACCACTTGTGTCCCTAGGTAGTTTGAGCACCTAATTCTTGTTTAGAATTCTTTGATCCTTAATCTCATAACTTAGATGATTTCTGATATTATTTCATTCTTCAAAAATGATTTTCAAAAACTTGTATATTTTTGAGACAGTTATTTGCACTCATGCTCATTTGTGTTGTCCAACATTATATTTCCATACCCGTGAGGACTCTAACCCCTTTTACCTCATATCTTATTTTTCTTTTTCTTGAGGTAATATCAACCATGTTTTTATTCTAGAACTTGCCATGTTTTTCCATCAAAATGATAGGAATTTTAAAATTTGCACTAAAATGAACGAGGGATCTGTTTGATTTTTCAGCCTCATTGACCCACTGAGCCACCCATATATTTTCTCCATCGTATATCCCTTAGAATCCATGAAGATTCCTTTTTAGGATAATTCCATAACTGATACCCTTCCCTTCCCATTTCTTGAATTTCTGCATGATAATTTTCAATCTAAGTGTGGGGGAGAGATTTACTCATGGAGAGGGTTCTTCGAGGGCAGTGAGTCATTTGATGAACATGGATTGAAATTATTCCATCCTGGTCATGTGAGTTATTTTTCATAGTAGCCACATTTATTACATATATTTTGATATAAGAATATAGAATCCTTTTGGTTCTAAAAATGAGTACATTGGTGATAATTGCACGGTAACCCTCCCTTTTGGGGATACCTATAAAAGTGATGATCCATTACTCCAGGAACTAAAGAGTTTTCTATATGACCTACCTTTATTGAGAAATTACAACGTTTACGCTACTTTTGTACCATTCTCTGGGATTATTGTTTGACATTCATTTCATTGGGTTTTTGAGTTGACACTCACCAGTTTTTCCTGACCATATTATTTGAGTGAGTTGTGTTAAAAAAAGAGTGAAAAAAAGAGAGTGAAACATTGGATTATCATATTCTTGGGGAAAAGCAATTTTTGAAGTGCGTGGGAGTGAGAGTTTGAGAGAGACATTTGGATTGACATATATCGTGCATTTATTTATAGATTCAACCCTCCTTTTTACCAAAAAGATGTCATTTTTTTAACCCACCATCCCACAGCTTCAGAAACATTTGAACTTAATGTAAATTCTTTGATATTGGTTCATTCTTTTGATTTCCACTATGGGAGATGTGAAATTCATAGCAAGCCTATGGTAATCATGCATGTGTATGAGAACTGAAAAAAACATTGATCAAAGTTTTCGAGCAATGAGTGTAATGGAAAGGTTGGTCATAAGATAAATAAGTGCGAGTACTTGTTTTGAAAAGATTATGAGTATAAGAAAAATGGGGTTTTAACATTGAAGTTTTAAATGTAGCATGATATTTTATGGGAAAAATAGATTGAAAAATTTTGAACTTGTAATTTTGATGTTTTGATTTGTCTCTGGTCACTTGTGTTTTCTTTCTGATTGTTTTTCCCATGAGAGAACAATTTTACGTGTGGGGGATTTGATGTACATGGATTTTACATGTATTTTTATAATTTTCTAACATAGTTTTAATTAATTAGTTTGACTGATTTTTATATTTTTAGTTTATTTTTGTAGCTTTGTAGTGGTTTAGAAATTTTGATAATTTTTATTTAATTTATATACTTATATTAGTTATTTAGTATTTCTATTAGTTATATTAATTTTATATATTATATTTAACACTATATTATTATTATTAGTTTCTCTAATTTTAGTTTAGTTTATTTTATTAATTTTTATTAGTATGTATATTTTAATTTTAATTTTATTTTATTTTATTTTTTGTATTAATAAAGTAGTATTTGTTATTAGTTTATTATTATATTTAACAATAGTATTATATTTAATTAAATTTGCATTAATATATTATTATTTATTATTATTATTTAACTTAATTAGATAATTAGTTTTCTTTTTAATTTGAATTTAGATTTTTATTTTTTATTTTTACTCCCCCCTAACTACCCACACCTACCCAACAACCCTTTGACCTTTTCTCCCATTTGTTTCACTACCTATTCCCTCTCCCATGTCACCCCTATCCATTCTCACATATTTTCTCTCCAATCACCCTCCTTATATCTTCACATACCTATCTATCTGCCACCCTATCCTCTCCCCACTACACCTGCCGCCCAACTCTCCCTATCCCCTCTCGCCCCTACCCCGCTCGCCCATTCCCCTACCGCCTCCCATCTCCCTGGACCCAGCCACCATTTCCTACTCCCTTCCCCTGCCACCTATACCTCGCCTACCCACTCCTCCCCCCTTATCTCCCCCAGCCACCCCTCATCTCCCTGGACCCAGCCTCCCCTATCTCCCACAGCAGCACCCGTCGTCCCCTCCCTTCCCCTTATCTCCCCCAGCACCCCATCTCTCCACGGCCTCACTCATCCGCCTCTCCCCCCCATTAATGCTCCCTTCCCCTGCCACCTCCCCTCCCTATCCCGCCTACCCGAGACCCTCTCCCTCCCCCTTGCCTAATTCCCCTGCCACCCATCCACTCCCCACTTATCCTCCCTACCCCCCTTATGTCACCCGTCGGCCCCCTTATCTCCAGCACCCCGGCTCCTCAAAATCCCAGCCGCCCCACCACCCTAATCACCCAACACCCTTCATGTCACCCCCTATCCTCTCTCTTCTTAGGTTCTCACCATAAAACTTCAAGGTGAACCACGATGGCCGGTCTCCCCTCCGCTGACCAGAACAATATCTGACGGCCAGCCTCATTCATTCCCTGTGAGCAGTGGTGGTTCGAGTGCTTCATTGATGTTTGGTTCACTTCTGAAGATCGTCGGTGTGCGCCAAGAACAAATACAAATACAATAATTTTTGTAGCTGCATGTCGTGGTGGTTTGATTTGACGTTGTGGAGAATAGTGGGACAATGGTTATTATTTTATGATCATCAAATGCAGCTTGCGGTGACAACTACGACAACACAAGCACGGTGATATCCGTTTATTATTTTATGTGTTGTGTTGTCGTCGTGAGGGCAGGATAATTCATTGGTGTTAGAGTTGTGATGAATGTGACGGTGAATGCCTGTCTTTAATTTATTCCTATGTTTGATTGTCTTTTGAATTAATTTCATTTGGATATTTATTTAATTAATTGTATCTGAGTTTAAATTAATTGTCATTTGGGCTCTTCACACATGATTTGGTGCCCGTTCGTGTGATACCTAATAAGTAATCATGAACGAGAGTTCATCAAAGAATTTATTTATCCGGAATTCGATCAAGCGCATGAGCGAATTTTGTATAAATAAATATATTAATTGAAAAATTAATATTTTGTGTGTGCACTTCTTTAAACTTGTGTGAGTGATACTGAATAAGTGATATCATGTGAGCGAACCTGATGCAGGTAGATACTTTGACATTGTGAGAAATGGGTCGTCGTATTTCACCATGTGATTCAGTGATATCATGATGTGCAAATTATTCATCGGGACAGAGAAGAAAATGATGGATGATTTTTGAAAACATTAAAATACTGTCTAACATCATTGAACGAGACAAGATAGTATTTTGATTAAATTTGGAATTTATGATAATTAAATAAATAAATATTCAAATGTGGGAATTAAATAATTGACATTGCATGCACTTGAATGGACGTCATGACTCTGAAACTTCCATATCTGCCAGTTTCTTTAATAGCTTAGTTCACTTAGATTGTTTTATTTAATTTAAATTGTCATTTTTAAAATATTCATTTAGTTTTTTAGATCTTAGTTTTTAATCACCCAATTAAATCCCATCTGTCTGAACATTCCTCCAAAAGGACATTTCTAGTGTCTACTCACATTCTCTATGTGTTTCGACCCTGCTCACCACTTCTACAATAGTTGGTAGGTTAATAAATATTGAAAATTTTCACGTGTTGCGATGTGTGTGCCAGTGGTAGGATTATACTCAACTGAGGGGATATGGAGCTGGTAGTGGCTAACCTCAATATGTTCCTCATATTCAGGGACCTCAACCAAAGCATGGTCATGGAGTTGTTTTCTAGTATATAGGTATTGGATCATGGTGTGTTGATTTAAATTCATTAGAGGAAGCAGTTCTATAGGGGTCATAGATCATTCTGGGTATCTTCAATTTATGATCTACCCTTTTTGTACCTAGTTTGATTTTGGATTTTTACACTTCTTTGTTTCAACAACTCTAGTCCATTCTTTGGGACTAGTTATAGAGAGTCTTCCCATTACCTTGGTTTTGACTACATTAGTCACAGACCTAACTAGCTTGTTTGATGTGTTCCAAGGCTGTAGACAAGTGATGGTGTCACATAAGACTCATGGGGATCCTTTTCTTATATATATTCATCTATCTGATTCCATACTAGGCATTGATTATTTTTATTTTGTATGTGTTTTTATTGAATTCTTCTATAGGAGAGTGAAGTTCTCATATGCAGATGTCCATCATGTGGTTTTCATTGGAACGTAGGTTTTTTAGGTACGTAGTCAGAATATGGAGCCCCTTATTTGTTTTATGGATAAGTTATCAGTGGAATTAGTGGATGATTGGATAGTTTGGGTCTAAAATTCATTTTGTATTTTTTTAATTCTTTCCCCGAGGATGTTGTAATTATACCCCCTTGACATGATGTTGAGTTTGGGATAGACTTTTAATCTGACGTTTCTCTGAATTTAATGGATCCTTATAAAAGGAAGTTTCTAAGTTGCGGTATTTGATGATTCATATAGTCGATCTGATTCAGAAGGGGTTTATCTATCCTATAATATCATAATGGTGTTCCCTAGTGTTGTTCACCAAGAATGAGGATGACAGTATTATATTTTTTATAGACTATCGAAGGTTTAATCTGGTGATGGTTAAAAAAATTTCCATATTCCAAGGATAGATAATTTTTTCAACCAGATGAGAGGGGTGAGATTTTTTTCTAAGATTGATCAATGGTCCGAATATCACCAATTGAGAGTGAAGGAGGAAGATATCTCAATGAAAACCTTTATATGAATGTATGGGAACTTCGAGTTTGTATTCATGATGTTTGATGTCACAACCTCTCTAGTTGGGTTCATGGGACTCATAAAATTCATGTTGTATAAATTCCTAGACTAGTTCAAAGTCATTTTTATCGATGACATCTTGATCAACTTGAAGTCATGGGAGGAGCTTTTCGGTCATCTCAAAGATGAATTGATACTTCAAAAACACCACTATATCAATGTAATGTTATCCTAGTGTATGATTTGGACATGATATGTGTATTTCTTTAGGTGTGTGGGGTATCATCATGGTGTGGCATTGGACCTATAAAATTTCAAGGAATTTGTTTCCTGGACAGCACCAATGAATGTGGTATAGGTTCATAGATTCCTTGGTATCACATGAAATTATCATAGTTTTGTTCCTGGTTTGTCTCAAGTTGTTCTCCCATTTATATTTTTTATTGGGAACAACCATGTTTTTGTGTGGAATGATTAGTTACAAGCAGTGTTTAGTCACTTAACAGGGAGGTTGGTTAGTGCTCTAGTGCTTTAGTTTTCTTAGTAGGGTGTGATGTTTAAGGTGTTTCGTGATTCTTCTTATATGGTATTTGGATGTGTTTTGATGCAGTATAGAGAATTTATATCTAATATTTCAATTAAGTTACATCCTCTTGACCATAAATATGTTACATGTGATCTAGAGCTAGAAAAGGTTTTATTTGTGCTGAATTTGTGAAGTAATTAACCCATTGGGGAGTACTTTTTGGTCTTCATGGATCATAAGAGCTTGAGATATATATTTTCTGAATGTGATCTAAATATTTGAAAGTAGTGGGGGATTGATTTTATTCAGGATTATGATTTTTTTTCCTTTTATACATCAATAAAGTGGAATATTGTGGCAGACACTTTGATGATAAATTCATGGAAATATGTTGTTTAGGAGTTTGGGAATTTTTTGAAAGGAATAAAGGAGTTGGAATCCTTTAACCTATATGCAAGGGTGGATGATGGTAAATTCTATTTTTTTCATATGATTGTTTATTATTATCTAATTTATAAAGTGGAAGAGTTTCAGTGGGGAGACTCAAAGGTAGAGGTGATGTGTGATCGTGTTGACCATGGTGATCCTCCGAAGGGATGGTTGGTGGATGGTTGGAACCAGATGTTGTTTTTTGGGAGGATTTTTTCTGGTTTTGTTGTGTGAGGGAGTCAATTTTTATTTTCATAGATCAACTTTGGCAACATATCCTAGAATATCCATGATATAATGTGGCTTAAGGATACATTTTTTGTGGCCCAAGATGAAATGGGAAGTGGCAGAGTACATGGTGAGGTGTTTGGTTTTCCAATAGGTAAAGGTCACGAATAATGTTCCTAGTGTTTTTTTACATCCTTTTAATTTTAATATTTGTAAATGGGATGAAATCTCAAAGGATTTCATCATATGGTTACCCTGAGCTTAGGGATTTGGGGATTCTTTCTAGGAGATCATGGATTAATTGATAAAATCATCAAAATTCTTAGGGATCAAGGAGTTGGGAGAAGTGGATGTTTTGGAAAGGAGGTACATGGATGATATAGTTAGGTTTCATAGGGAACTGAGGGGAATCATCTCAGATCAGGATAATCATTTTACCTCATGAGTATTGAGGGTATTTAAGCATGATTTTGTCCATCAATCATGCCTTAGCACTTCTTTCTGACCTCATGTGTGTGGGTAGATGAAGTAGACCATTCAGATGATAGAAGATATGTTATAGGCATGTTTCTTGTAATTTGGTGGATCTTAGGTATGAAATATTTCTTTGGTTGATTTTGTGTACAAATATAGATATCACTCATTCATTTCCATGGATCTGTTTGACGTGTTGTATGAGTGGTCGTGTTGTTATCTATTGTGTTGTATGAAGGTTGTGGAGTTTGCATTTCTTGGTCCTCATGTGGTGCATTGAACAATAGAGAATTTTCATTTTTTATAGATTATTAAAGGAGTGAAATACTAGAATAATTCATATTCAAATCATAGGAGGAGGCCCTTGGAGTTCTATTTTAGGGACCACGTGTTCTTGATGGTTTCCCCTCAATGTGGAATGTGTATGGTTATCAAGGGAAATATTTATCCAAAGTTTTTTAGGCCATTTGAGGTGCTAGGTATAGTTGGTGAGGTTGATATCATTTGGCATTACCACTATAGGTGGAGATTATCCACGACATATTTTTCATCTCTCAGCTTCATTTGTATCTTCATGATGACTCTAATGTCATTGACTAAGAAGATTTGGATATGGAGGATGATGTGATGTCAATGGAGTGGCCAATATTTATCCAGGATCATCCAAATAAAGTTACTCAAGTATGAACCATCCCTTTGGTTCACATGATTTGGCGTTATATTGTCATAGAGGAGAGTACTAGGGAATATGATGTGCAGATGAGTTATTAGTACGTAAAGTTTTTTTAGTTTTTACTTGATCTTTTTTTCTTATTATGTGATGTTTATATATTTTTTATGAGATTTTATACTTTAATAAAGTGTGATAAATACCTTACATATGAAAATGAGAAGACCTAATTCCTAATTGAGCTTCATTATACAATGATGTGATTAAATTCATGCCGGTTAGTTAATGATAGCTAGAGAATATAGTATCTTGACATAGAGGATGAGATTATTTGATTCGTGTGTTTGGGGTAGTATGGTTTTTTTCTTGTAGTGGTTGTTGGTTTGGACTATGTGGAGGTTAATAGGTTAGTTTGGTTAGTGTGGTTGTGTGCATGGTGGTAGTTGGTGGTTGAGCAGTGTGTTTCATCAGTTTTTCGGTTGATGTGCTTGGTTGGTGGTAGCATTGATGAGTAGCGAAATTCTTTAGAGGTATCTTACGAGTTACACTACTGGAAAATCATGTTTTCCCAACGCTTCTTTACCAACGGTTAAAACAAATCATTGGTAAAGAAGCTCTTTCCCAATGGTTTACTAAAACCATTGGGAAAGTGGTGTCCAAGGAACCCTTTCCCAACGGTTATAGATAACTGTTGGGAAAGGGGGTGTCCAAGACAGTATTTCCCAACGGTTATACAAGAACCTTTGGGAAATGGTCACCCTTTACCAACGTTTTTTTTAAGCCATTGGTAAATGGTCTCTTGGACACCCCTTTCCTAACCGTTTCTAAAAATTGTTGGGAAATATTTCCCCCAAACACTCAATCGGCCGCTCTCTCCCCCATTCGCGATAAAACCCTAATCCTGTCCAGGGCTCCACTGCTCTCATGACTTCCCCCATTCGAACCTATCAAACTACATCCAAATCATCTCAAATCAGGTATTCTATTCTTCATACACATAAAATATCTAATTTATACCTTGTTTTTATTGTTATTCATCTCATATTTTAGTTTTATGTTTTTATTTTTATGTGTATATCATTTTTTTGTGTTTTGATTTAATCTAGACTTTATCCATTCCAATCCATTTAATTAATTAAATCCTTAACCCTCCATTGAAGAAGAAGCATCTCAAATTCATTGCCATTGTATTCTATATTTTCTAAGAATGAGTTTTCTTGATTTTTTTCCATCTTGTAATTAATTGTTACTTGGAAATTTATTTATATGTGTTTAATAATTTTTAGCAACGTTTTTATGAATGTTTCCTTTAAAATTCCTTGAGGAAAGTGTTTTATTAAAATGAATTTTTTTTAATAAGGCTTGTGTAATGTAATTTGTTATAGTACACTATGTGACTATGTTTGGTATTTAGTAACACATGATATAATTGGTGTGTGAGAATGTGTTATGAAAGAGATTCCATGGTTGGTTCAAGATTATATTTACATTTTGAGCCTATTAATGAGTTGCTTAAAAGATATTTTGAGATATTTACCTTATTTTTATTGGTGAGAACTGGGAGCTGTAGAGGTGGTTCATGATTAAGACATATAATTACTGTTAAACGTGTGGATAAACCTTGCATAGTAGTGAATTATTGAAATGTTTGATGTTTTTAGTCCTTTTTTATTTGGAGTTTCTTTTGATGGTGATGTTTCTTATTGTTACCTATGATGGGAATTTATTTTAGTTTCTAAATCGACTGAGACTCCCCCACCATGCACAGTGTATGAAACCTCTACCCTTATTTAATCATTCTTTTTACACATTAGTTTCCTTTTTCTAATTAATTACATATCTGTTTTTAAAAGCAGGAAATGAATCCAATTGAAGAGAGATGAAGGAAACAAATTATGGAGAATAATCGTCGAATGACAGAGTTGGGAATTCCATCATTAGTGCCTGTAGTGAGTACTTTTTTTCAAATTGATATATTTAAAGAATATATAATGTCATGCGATTAATTTTTTTGTAAAAATTTTTGTAGGATACACCTATACGTTGACAGTTATTCGACGAAGAGCCCAGTACTGATCCTAGTACTCAGGCCGGTGGTACGAGGAGGGTTCGTACCAGAGGTGGACGAGCAGCTGGGCGTACTCAACTAGACCCTACCCCTCCCACTGACATGTCATACTTCCCACATTCTGATCCCGGTGTGTCTTTAGGGACACATGGGATATTTAGGCATCCCATGTTTTCGCTACCTTCTGCATCTTCTGGCCCATCATTTTCACATACCATTATGATTCCCACTCCCCAGTCAGCATCCAGTCAGATAGTTGTCCCATCTTCTTTTCCTTCTACTTCTGTCTCTACGAGATTCTATAATCCATTGTCTTCGACTCCTGTTCCACCAAAGGGTGTTCCATCAGTTTCTGTGGATCTAGCGGCGCTCATCAATCAGACCGGCACATGTATATTTATAGAACCCTAAAAAAATTTTATAGCAACATTTATTTTCATTATAACATGTTTTGATAAAATATTTCTTTTTATTTCATGATAGATTCATCGACTGACAGGAGGCATGGGCAGGGGCGTACACGCATGCGTTCGGTGTGGAACCGCCACACACAGGTTATGGTGGATTATAATGAAGACAACCAAATGGTTGAGAAAACAAGGTAGCAATGTTGGAGTTTTTTGGGGACGCTTGCCAAATACTCTGACATTATTCCTGTAAGCCCGCTATCATGGAGACATTTGCCACATGAGGTCAAGGATAGATCTTGGGCAGAGATATGGGTAAAAAAATCTGTTCTATTTAATCCCATGATTTATTTTTGTATTTATATGAATTAATATTTTGATGCCAGCTTCGATTTAATTTTCACGATGGTGAGGGTGCACGATCGGAACGTCTAAAGGATTTAGGCGATCTTTGGAGAGCCTACAAGCATGAGTTGTATATTGGCTAGGTTTCTAGAGTTGGAACTGAGTTAGAGGTGGTACCAGTGGTGGATGATTGTCCTATAGAGACGTATCGTCAGATGATTACTCATTGGACGAGTACCCAGTTTAAGGTATTAATAACATTTGAGGTATTTAAATAATAACATTCATGTTTTTCATTAATACTATATGTTGAATTTTCGAATTTTATTTATGAATCATCTGGAAAAAATAAAAATAACATTGATGCAAAAAAATACTTCCACACACCGGGATGCACTACGATGCCTGATCATGAGAGGAAGCAGGTATGACAATTGTTTATAAGTTTTCTTTACAACTTACACTTTCTTTTGTTTCCTCAATTATTTATTAGTTTGCTAAATTTTTCATATAACATTATTTTTCAATGTCATTGTAGAGGAAAATACAAAATATTTAAGGACTTATGCCTCGAGAAAAATGGTTTTGCTTGAGTAGACGGAAAAAGGATGGAAGTGTCGTCAATGAAGCGACTCAGCAACATATTGTAAGTTTTAATATGTTGAATTTATATTTTAATATCTATTTTGTAACTTAATGATATATTTATATTTGTAACAGGCTGCTTTAGAGGCCCTTGATGCCCATGAACCGGACAATTTTGGGCCAACAGATCACTTACATCAGGTGTTGGGAGAGGTGCATTCTGTAAAAGTACACTGCCGACCTAGGATAGCCCCAACGAGGTATTGGCCCTCCTCAGGTATGAGCTATAGTGCCACCGAGCTGCAGAAAGTTAGGGAACATGTAGAACAGGCTGAGAAAAGGTCCACAGAGATGGTTGTTTCCCTCGGAATTCGAGGATGACCTCCTAAATGGGAGATTCAAATGTTCCGATCGGTTTCTAGCGGGTTTGTTCATAGAACCGGAAACATCCAATGATTCCACATATATTTGGACCTACTTTCCAAAGGTAGGTTCTCATTATCTTGTGGACTGATGAGGATTAAGAATTTTCATTGGTTGAGAGGATGGGAGTTCAGACTCATCACACCTTTTTGAGGGGAATTATTGTCTATTCTGGGACTCTCTTTATAGATTTAAGTTGTGTTCGTGAATCCTTATTACATTACCAAGTATAAAATGAGCTTTCCTTCAGTTTAACAATCAATGATTAAATATGTAAGAAATTTAGAGAATCTTTTATATGTATTCGAGGTTCTTCATCAATAGAGAATCATCTATATTTATTTAAAGATTCTTGGTCAATGGTATCCTTCAAAACATTTATATAAAATTCTCTTGGTCATTATGATGACTAGGCTGGTTTTAAAGCCACTCAGTGGGGAACTTGAAGTTTATTGTCATTCAGAAGGACATGAATTATTTCAGAGTTGGGATCGAACCCATAAATGGGCTACCTACGTATCCTTTGTTTTGGAAAAGAAATCAGAACCCACATAGTTCAAGTAAGGGAGTATGACGTTTATGATTGATGGCTCAAAGAAGGATGTCATAATTACTTTTACACTCTAAGCTCACGTGAGTCATGCTCGGTGTGAGAAACAAGAGGTGTTGATAAAAATTAGACAATTGTGCCATGAAAGATGCAATCATAATAAATGGTTTGGGGCTTATGTATGTATGACTGCCCAGATAGATGAAGGTTTAGGATTTACTTTTAGGGAGAAAATCCAGGAACAGGGTCCATAAAGGTATATGTGCTTCATGGAGATTTGAATACTCTAACTTGGGACTTATTCCTGAAAAGGAAACCCAAATTAGGAGAGGATTGATAACTGGGTTTTACTCCTGATAAGGAATCCCAGATCAAACGAAAATTAGGACTGGTTAAAGAGAAATTAAGGGACTTGGGGCTTACTTCTAAAGAGGATGCCCATAATTATGACTGGGACTTATTCTTGAAAAGGAGGCCCTGGTTAGGGGACTTGGGGCTTACTCCTGAAAAGGAATCCCAAGATTATAACTGGGACTTATTCCTGAAAAAGGAGACCTAGGTTATGAGATTAAGGTTTGGGGCTTACTCCTGAAAAGGATGCCCAGATTTGGGAATTTTAAGAATTTGGGGCTTACTTCTGAGGAGGATGCCCAAGTTTGGAGGACTTAGGACTGGGGATTATTCCTGAAAAGGAGACCCAGGTTAAGGATTCTCTCATCTTAAAGGATGAGGTTGAATGAATGAACTCTCAATCTTTAGTGACATAAAGATATGTAAATCAATAGGTTTTGAGAGATATTCCACCGAATTCCATTCATATAAGGAAGTCAAATCAAGAAATCATGCCATAAATGGATTTGGAGAGTGTCTTAAAGACTGAATCTTGAAAAAAAAGTAGTAATGTCTTAAGAGGGGTGAAATGGGCAAGAAAGGAACCCAAAAAGGCAGGGGTGCGCAAGTCTTGGAAGGCGCGCAAGTACTGCGGCGGCGCACAAGTATTGGTCGCGCAAGTATACCTGCGCGACACATGGGGTACTTGCGCGATGGTCAACCAGCATTGAAATACTTGAGTGACTCTTTATTAAAGCCTTTATAATCCTCTTGAGGTTCTTCCAGAAAAGGGACGCGCAAGTTCTATCGAAGAAATAAGGCGGCGCGCAAGTGTGACCACTTCCCTTAAGGGCTGACCACTCAGGCGCGCAAGTATTGATGAGTTTCAACACTTAGGCTTTACTCCCTCCCTTTAGATCTTCCGTTCTAGGTAAGAAATTACCTTAGAAGTGTTCCAGAAGCTTTTCGAAGAGACTTGGGCGTCAGGAGCTTCAATCCAAGTTTCTGGAAAAAGATCCTCTTGAATGGGGGGCCCACAGGGTCTATTTATAGGCAGAAGAAGACCCTGAGTGGTTACCGGGCGGTTATCACTTAGGTCGCACAAGTCACTTTCACGACCATAAGGCGTCGCGCAAGTAGACTTGCACGACCACTAGGCGGCGCGCAAGTGTACTTGCACGACCATGAGGGAACTTGCGCGACCTATGGGCAATGTTCTCCTTGTGCATCCCTTTATCGATTTTTGATGTTTCTTCAAAGGATGAATCACTTTGGACTAAGGTATTTCCCTATTTTCAGTCGTTAGACTCTGTGACGGAAAGGAGCATCAACAAAATTCCCCCCTCAGAGTTGGATCCGGAGAGAAAAGAGGATTTGACTCTGAGGTGAAAAGAAAAACAAGAAATCCGGTAGTTTAAAGTCATGCATGTCGGACATACAAAGGCTAATGTTTAAGGTCAAAATAGCATTGACTGAAATGGATAAGAATTGACTCAATTCCTTGGAAACTCATCTGAAAACATAGTACCATACTCAAGTATGAGGGAAAATATGTAAGCTATAACTTAAGAATATTTGAATCTGAGGAATGATATGAAAAAGAGATAAAAGGAATTAGAAGAAGTAGTTTCCAAGAATGAAGTTACCATTATTTAACAAACCCGTTAGGGGGTTGAATTATGCAGGGCCACCTAAGGGCATTGGCTGCATAGTTAAATAAAATAGTATCTTTTGGCTAACAAGTCTGTTATGTAGACTGTTTATGCAAGGCCACCTATGGGCACGTGCTGCATAGTCAATCAAAAAGAATTCTCAGAAATTTACTTTCCTAGTGCTAAAAAGCCAGTGAAAGTTTATGGAGATTCAAATTTTCTAAAGTATAGAGTTTGTTGTATGGAAATAGGTACTTGGATATGAAGAAGATATTTCCAAACATTATTATCAAAGAACTGGATGAATATCACTCCTACGAAGGTCTGACCCAAACGTAGGGAAGAAGAGTAAACCATAGACTTGAATACTTTCAGATCATGAAAAAGGATATGGGACAAATATGTTAAGGATGGATATTTTTTTGCGCATCCCTACATATTGTCGTTTAAGACAAATAAGGACAAAAGAGGCATTCTTCCCAAGAATGAAGTTACTATCATTTAACAAACCCGTTAGGGGGTTGAATTATGCAGGGCCACCTAAGGGCATTGGCTGCATAGTCAAATAAATAGTATCCTTCGGATGACAAGTCTGTTATGTGGACTGTTTATGCAAGGCCACCTATGGGCACGTACTGCATAGTCAGGCAAAAAAAATTCTCAGAAGTTTGACATTTTTGTGACTAAAAAGTCATGAAAAGGGTTATGAAGATCTGAAAATATTTAAGGTTAGGATTATAACACATAAAGATGGGTATTGTCCAATGTATATAGAGATACATAGGTCAATGATAACCATAATCATGTTGTGGTTGGGTCCTGAATTGAAATTTTGGACTTCACTACGTATCTCATAAGAATGAGAATCAAGCCATACGTAGTTCTTGAAATGCAGTTTAACGTCATGTAGGACAAAATTATGAGAGATCTTAGTTTAGGGTCATAGATTTCGGACCATAATAATGAATACACAGTGTGTGTTTTCATGAGGACTTTTCAGCCAAGGGACTGAAAGTGAAATTTGGGGCTAGGCCCAAAAGACTTGGGGCTGGATTCGAGGGATACTCGAACGTTCCTACGTATCCCATAAGGATGGGAATCAAGCCCACGTAGTTCTAGAACTACCCTTTGTACAAATTTGGTTCGTACATGTGAAGGGTGAAAGGGGACTTTAGTGCAACGATGGTTTAACCTGAGATAAAAAAGTTTAGGTATTACCATGCATGCACGTAGTCTTTTGAAATGAAACATGATTGAAAAATCAATGTCAATAATAGTTCTCTCTCAAATGAGCAAATCAAAGAGTATTGTAGTTTATTGTAGTACCGGACCAAAGCGTTGCATAGTTTAACATCATATAACAAGGAAGAAAGTGAATCAATGTAAAGATATTGATTCTAGGGTCGGTTTCACGAATCAACATCATATGAGATGGTGGTGAACCGATGTGAAGAGATTGTTTTTGGGCTTGAACCCTGGGAGGTTGCCTACATACCCAGCCTAGAGGGAAAGGATCAAAGTCTGTGTAGTTCAATTAAAGAATGAATTAATGATCAAGTTGTTCTTGGGGACAACGATCTAATAATAATAAAAATGGTGTTGGGACTTATACATGGTTAGCGGCCCAAAGAGAGTGTTACAGTTGAGTTTTTCTCTAAGCTCATGTGAGTCATACTCGGTGTGAGAAACAAGAGGTAACAAAAACCTTAACGATGCATAGTTTAATGTCATGTAGGACATAAGAAGGGACTATGCAGTTTAAAGTCTTGTAGTGAGGACTATTGGTGTTGCACAGTTTAGTGTCATGTAGCAGGGACAAAATACAATTTAACGTCATGTGGGACGAAAGGGGGACTGTGCAGTTTAATGTCATGCAGTAAGGACAAAAGAGTGCACCATTTTAACGTCATGTTGGATGCATTGGGATTTTTTTTTTACAGTTTATGTAGTTTAACGTCTTTTCGGACGTAAGGGACTTTTATACAGTTTAGCGTCATGTAGTTAGGACGTCACGGTTTAACGTCTTGCTGGACGTAAGGGAATTTTAAATAGTTTAGGATCATATGTATGGATCATGGATGGTGCAGTTTAATGTCATACAGGACCATGGTGTAGTTTAAAGTCATATAGGACTTTTTAGGGAACTTTTTCACGGTTTAATGTCTTGTGGGACAAAGTTGCAGTTTAAGGTCATACTGGACCATTGCTGTATAGTTTAACGTCATATAGCAAGGACGAACTAGTGTCGCACAGTTTAGTGTCATGTTACGGGGACATCTTCTTTTCTACAGTTTAATGTCATGTTGGAAAAAAAAAGGGACTTTCCTACAGTTTAACGTCATGTTGGACGAAAAAGGGACTTTCCTACAGTTTAACGTCATGTTGGACGAAAGTGAAAATAGTTTAAGGTCATATGCATAGACCGTGGATGGTGCAGTTTAAAGTCATACAGGACCTTTAAGCGCTTATGTAGTTTAACGTCTTTCCAGACGTAAGGGACTTTCCTACAGTTTAACATCATGTTGGACGAAAAAGGGACTTTCCTACAGTTTAACGTCATGTTGGACGAAAAAGGGACTTTCCTACAGTTTAACGTCATGTTGGACGAAAAAGGGACTTTCCTACAGTTTAACGTCATTTTGGACGAAAAAGGGACTTTCCTACAGTTTAACGTCATGTTGGACGAATTGTATGAACCAATTGTAAGAATCTTGGTTCTGGGGACCATATTTTGTGTTTATACAAAATATTTCATCAGAAATCTGGCATTGGTTGGAGTCGTGATGAGTTCTCCATCCATTGAGATTAATGAATAAGCTCCATTGGAGTAGACCTTATGTATTGAATAAGGCCCTTCCCATTTTGGCTCAAGCTTGGGAGGTTTCTTTCCTGGTATCATTGGAGTTCTGAGAACTAATAGCAATTCTCCCTGAATGAATGAACGAAGACGAACTTTTTTGTTAAAAGCTCGTGCTATTCGATTTTGATAGATTTCCAAGTGGTGCAAAGTGCACAATCTTTTCTCATCTAACTGTTCCAATTCATTCAATCGCTTTTGGGATTGCTCATCTGTAGATAACTGATCACAAATGGCTACTCTGAGTGAGGGCAATTGAACTTCAATTGGAAAGACTGCTTCCGTTCCATATATCAACGAATATGGAGTTGACCGCGTTGCATTGCGGATGGTAGTTCGATAAGCCCATAAAGCATGAAAAAGTTTATCAGGCCATGATCTCTTATCTTTATCCACCATCTTTTGCATTATATTTGAAAGAGTCTTGTTAAAGGCTTCTATTTGGCCATTGGTCGCCGCATGATACCGAGATGAATGGTTGGATTTAATTTTGTATTCTTGATACAATTTCTTCTCCTCAGAAGAACAGAAGTTGGTGCCGTTGTCCGTCAATATGGTATGAGGGGAACCAAATCTAGTAATGATGTTAGACTTGATGAAGCTAACAATGCATTTAGAACTGACTTCTTTGAGAGGTATTGCCTCTGCCCATTTGGAAAAGAAATCAGTAGCAGTAAGAATGTACTTAAACTGCTTGGCCGTAGCTGAAGGGTAAGGTCCCACCACATCCATTCCCCATGTGGAAAATGGCTACGAGTATTTAGCTGTATGAAGAAACTCTGGAGGTTGATGAATGAAGTTGGCATATACTTGGCATGAATGAAACTTCTTTGTGAAATTAACACAATCTTGTATCATTGAAGGCCAAAAGTATCCAACCCTTCGAATTTGATCAGACAGTCTATGTCCAGACTGGTGGGCACCACAGACTCCTGCATGTACTTCTTTTATGACAGTCATTGTCTCTTCACCATCAATGCATCTGAAGAGAACTCCATCAAAACCACGTTTGTAGAGAATTTTCTCTAAGTGGTTTGGGCTATCATAAAGAGTAAAATTGACCACACGTCGCCGGATTTGTTCCTTCTCAGCTCTATCAGGTGGAAGTGTTCCATTTTGAAGGTATTCCCTGATAGGTGACATCCATCCTGTAGTATGACCATACGGTTCAGGAATGGGACTAATTTCATTAATTTCCTATGTTCTGGCTTGAACATAAGGTGAAATTGCATGACGGTGGGCAATACTGATGGTTGTCTTGTCCTGGTTTGGATCTGCTAGAGCTGTGGATATATTGGCTAGCGCATCAGCTTGAGCATTTTGTGATCTTGGGACATAAGAAAATGTTGGTTCTAAAGGGAATTCCGCCATTAACTCTCTGACGTAATCATACAAAGGGATTAATTCTTCTTTTCTGATGGCATAATCCCCATTGACTTGTTTGATTACTAGGTCTGAATCACCTTTCACCTTTAAGTGATTCACTTGTGCTTGGAGCGCTAACTCCAAGACTATAATGAGAGTTTGGTATTTGGCTTCATTATTGGTACCACCTTCCCACAATAAAAAGGAATAAGGTAACGCTGCCTTATCTGGAGAAATGAGCACAATTCCTAAACCAACTTTGTTGAATTTAGGATTTTCCATTTTCTTCCCTGTTGGACTTCTGGAAGCACCATCAAAATACATTTCCCATGTTTGAGGATTTTCTTGAATAGAGAAAACTTCCTCATCAGGGAGTTCAATATCTGAAGACGTGTCTTCCACTAAAGGATGTTCAGCCAGGAAATAAGCCAGAGCTTGGCCCTTTATTGCCTTTTGAGATACATACTGAATGTCGAACTGCTGCAAAATAACTTCCCACCTTGCTAGACGTCCTGTAAGCATTAGACGACTAAGGATGAATTTTAGCGGATTATTGCGAGATACCAATTGGACCTCGTGATGTTGCAGGTAGTGTCTCAGTTTCTGAACTGCAAAGATTAATGCCAGGAAGCACTTCTCAATAGTTGAATACCGTTTTTCTGCTTCAAGCATAGTTCTACTAAGATAGTAGAGGCTATTTTCATTCCCAGCATCATTATTTTGAGCGAGAAAGGCACCCAATGATCGCTCTAGAGATGTCACATAGAGGATAAGTGGTCTACCTTCAACAGGTGGCATGAGTACTGGTGGACTCAAGAGGTATTTCTTGAGAACATCAAACGCTTCTTGACATTCTTTAGTCCACTGGTAAGTGACTCCTTTCTTCAATAATTTGGTAAAGGGTAAACTTTTGCCTGCTAAATTGGCGATGAAACACCGAATATAGGCTAAGTGTCCTTGAAGTCCTCTTAATTCTCTCAAATTCTGAGGAGGTGACATACCAAGGATTGATTTGGTCTTCTCAGGATCGACTTCAATACCACGATGGCGTACAACAAAGTCGAGGAATTTTCCTGAGGTTACCGCAAAAGCACATTTTAAGGGGTTCATCTTCAAATTATGTTGTCGAAGCTTGTGAAATATGACTTCCAAATCAGCCAAGTGATTAGAACTTTGTTTGGATTTAACCACCAAATCGTCTACATAGCATTCAACAAACTTCCCTAAGAAAGGTTTGAAGATACGATGCATGGCGCGTTGATAGGGTGCACCTGCATTCTTTAAACCAAAGGGCATCACCCGGTAACAAAACACACCTTGAGGGGCTCTGAAGGCTATAGATTCCTCATCTTCTGGGGCCATTCGGATCTGATTATATCTGGAATATCCATCCATGAAAGAAAGTACTTCATAGCCAGCCGTCGCATCAATTAAGAGTTCTGTAATCGAAACTGGGAAATCATCTTTAGGACAATACCGATTAAGATCTCTGAAATTGATGCAAACCCTAATTTGTCCATTATTTTTCTTTACAGGGACAATATTAGCCAACCACTTGGGATACTGAACTTCTCTGATGAAGTTATCTTTGATCAGCTTATCCACTTCAGCTTCAATTTTGGACGCATAAGTTCGGTGTGTTCTTCTCGCGGCTTGCTTAAATCCTCGATGTTCTTTTGGTAAACCCAAATGATGAGTAGCAATATCAGGATCAAGCCCAGGCATTTCTGTATAGTTCCAAGCAAAAATATCTTTATTTTGCTTTAGAAAATAAATATACATCTCTTTCTCTTCAAAGGTCATGGTCGGACTAATTAAATTGGGGCGTGTATCTTTCTCTGTACCCAGATTTATTTCTCTGAGTTCATCCATAGTGGTAGAGATACCTTCTTCAAATTCTGGAGGAGCATCTCTAAGATCTTCCTCTTCCTCTTCATCATGTTCTATTTCTTCCGTTTCTACTTGCATAGTAGATGACAAAATGAAATTTTCATGATCAGAAGAGATGTCAAAATTTTCACATTTTGAAGAAGAAGATTCCATTTCCAACCCTATTGATGATAAAGGGCCTTCTTTGGGAAATAAAGAGGAGATGATAGATTACAAATTGACATCATTATTCACCTCCGATGTTGCTATAACTTCTTCTGGCCTGATTGGAAAAGTATAGACCTGTTGGATTTCAGCAGATGAAATGAAGATGTCACCACTTATGCTTTCATCACTGTTTGGTAGGTTACCAATTTCTCCCATGTTGTCTGGATCAATTGCCGTAATAGACATTATGGATCTTTCCATAAGAGTATTTTGATTTGGGCCTATTTTGTCAATTTGACTGATAGGTAACACATAATCTATACTCACATGTGTAAATGGATTTATTAGAATTTTCTCCAAACCATATGGAGCATTAACTTTGGTAATTTCCTTCATTGTAGATTTTTATCTTCCCTTCATGTGATAAAATTCTGCCTCAATGTATTGAGACTCACATGTCTTGAACGGGGTATTATCACCATACAATGTTCCAACTTAACCATTGAAACAGTATTTGAGACATTGATGGTATGATGAAGGAATAGATGCATGCTGATGTAGCCAGGGTCTTCCAAGCAAGACGTTGAAAGCTGAGTCTTGATCAACAATCATGAAATCCGAATTGGATACAAGATCTCCAAACTGAGTTCTGGGTGTAACTTCGCCCAGTGGTTCTTGTTCATTTTTATCATATCCTTGTAACATCATGGAAGAAGGAGATAAATCAGATTCCGTGAGGCCCAATCGACGAAGTGTACGAATGGGCATGAGGTTGACTCCTGAACCATTTTCAATGAAAGCTCTTCGGATATCTACACCATTGACTTTGCCAGATAAGTACAAAGGTTTTATGTGCCCATGCACAACATCATCTTCATCTTTATCAGTAAAAGATATCACTGCATGGCATTCTGCAGGATTATTCTCTATGTGATGGACTTCAGCTGCAGCAATTTCAGCTTCAAACTCCTGAGGACTTGACAAAGCTTCGATGAGTGCTTCCCAAAGATCTTTTTACAGATTCAAAACATCAAAAATTGATAACTTGACTGGTACTTGGGCCAAGTGTTTCAATATATCATACTTTTGATCTAAAGGTCTGCGTTTCCCAACAGAAATATGCGGTTTAGCAGGTACCTTGGAAGCAGATGCTTTGGAAGCTGATGCATCTTGTATTGGGATAGAAGTTGGCAACATCCTTGGTTTTGGAAGATTAGACTGATTAGATCCATTTACTTTCTGAGATAAAGAAGATGGAACCTTTAATCGGTCTTCCAAAATAACTGTGCCAAAACTGAGTTGGCCATTGGCAGAAGAACTTGCTTGTTCTTTTTGAGCTCGCTGAAAGGGCTCTACCACGAGTTTCTGTTGCATACACAGTGCTAGCAGGGGTAAAATTAGAGTAGTGGCTTCGGAAAGATCCACGTCTTCCCCTGTATCCTGAACCTCTAGAACTTCCTCGGATTCCCTTATTTGATACAGGGAATTCAGGCTCATCTAGACTGGAATATGGATCTATTAATTGAATCATGTTAACAGAACCGAATATTAACTCTTCGTCTGATAAAGACTCTGCCTGATTAGCCTATTTAGGCTATGCCGTTTGATGGGGTGGTGCCCGTGGCTTTGAAGTAGATGGCATAAAGTCTGCCAGAGTCAAAGACAATTTAGGCTTTGACACATACTCATCTTCTTCTGATTCTTTTTTCCTCTTTGAATCAAGTTGTTTCTTTGAGTATTTTCCCTCTAATGAAGAGGTTTTTACCACAATATTCATGGTAGAAGACACAATTGGTTTCTTTAATTGTGTTCGCAAAATGGCATGAGTCTGATTGATTGTCTTTCTGACCATCCAATCATCATACTTCTGTGCATTTCTACTTTTGACTTCTTGCCATTCACCTTCTTCCTCTGGAACTGTAGCAATGACACAGGCTACCTGAGTCGAAGAACCTTTCAACTTGACTTGTCCCAAGTCGACCATATTTTGCATGAGGTCTTTAAAGACAAAACACTCATCGATGGGATGCCCTAACATTTGATGAAAGGGACAATAATTGGGACGGTCTTTATCTCATTCCTTGTTTGGCCTCTTGGGCACTGGTAATTGAACCAAATTATTTTCCAGAGCTGAAATGAAGTAACCAGGAACCTGCTCATTTCGGAAAGAGTATGTTTTACTCTTCAAATCCTCAAACTGTTTTCGTCGTTGATCATTTTGATCAATTGGACGAAACGGCCTTTGTTGTTGGCGTTCAGGAGGTGGATCTCTTCAAGAAGATGAAGTTTTTGAAGTAAAAATAGGTACAGGTGCTTGTTTAAGCATAACTGTAGTAGTTTCCGCTTTACCCATTCTCCTTCCTAGAGCTGATGGAATTACACGAGATTTAGCCTTAGCCTGTATAAGGGAATCTTCAATCTGTTGTGCGATTTAAGTAAGATCTCGAAACCCTCCTGTGTATTTCCCAGGGATCAATGGCGTGTGTAATTCGTCACGCAAATTTTCCACACAAATTGGCAATAGTTCCTCCTGAGGAATTGCTAAACTCAGGGAATATGTTAATCCCTTCTAGTGAGCAATGAAATCAGAGACTCTTTCATTATCCCTTTTCTTGCAGTTTGTAAGATCGAAAACTATCGTTTTTGTCAAAGTTGAGCTGAACTGAAGAAGGAATTTTTGACGAAGATCCTCCCATCCGATGATTGACCGGGATTGCAAGCTTATATACCAGACAAAAGCTGGTCCTTGCAAAGTTCGCACGAAGAATCTGAGTTTCACTGCTTCTTGCTGTTCTGGAGTTCCCATCATAGGATCACAACAAGACATGTAATGTTTCAAATGTTGTTCAGGGTCGCCTGATCCATTGAAAGTAGGGAAAATAGGGTTTCCAAAACTGGATGGAGGAGAAATTGAATCTACCCATTCAGGGTAAACTTTCTTTTCAGGTTGAACTTGCACCCGTTTCCCTTCCATAGTTTCTAACCGAGCTGTTAATGACTCAATAGTAGTTATCAACTTTTGAGAAATATCCGGTTGAACTTGGTTTTGGGTAGGTGCAATGAATGGAGCTTGGACAGACGTGGCGGTTGGTGTTGCAACTGATGGTAGTGCTGCCAACCGTTGTTGCACTTGACCCGTAGGATTAGACTTCTGAGGGTGTACTGATAAAGGAGGATATTCCTGATCCATCTCAGTAACTGCAACAAATTCATTTGGCTATCGAACTCTAGCATTTTTAAGAAGAAGACTACTCTGAAGTAGTTCTGCATTCAACCTTCTTAATTCTTTCATTTCTACCTCCTGTCGTGCAAACCTTTTCTCTAATGAGAGTGATTGACCTTCTCTAGAGGAAGGATATGTAACCTGATTCTTTCCCTTCCCTTTGTTGGATACCTTTTGGAGAGAGGGAAGTGGATTACCTAGGTTCTGAGTAATCCTTTGACTTCGTGGACGCACACCTTCTTCATTTGTATCGGTGCGTACATTTTCTTGAGCAGGACGCTCTTCATCTGAGTCCCCTGAGTGAACCTCCTCTGGTGGATTAGCAACAACGGCATTGATGACATTGATTGATGTATAATGCATCACATCCCTTCTATCAACATTTCTGTGATATTTTCTTCTTTCATGTTTTTGATGAGACATTGCCTTTTGTTGATTCAATCTTTTAGGAACTTCTTGACGAGCTATAACATGGAGGGAATCTCCTGATAATTTGGCTCTTCGTTCCTCTTGTGGCTTCTTCCCCAATCGAGAAAAGACCGACATTCTCTGAGGAGGGGATTGATGATTTGAAAGAGTCCCCAGTCTCGAGAACTGGGGATGTTCCTGCTGCTTCCGCTCAACTCCTCGAATCCCATTTGTTGAATCTGAGGGTTGGGTTAAAGGAGTCCCCAGTCTGACAAGATGGGGTGGCTCTTGACATGCTATGTCTGAGACCTTCTTAAAAGATCTCTTGATCTTGCGAATCTTAGTTCGGAAATTAGCTGGATGCATTAGCCTGTATCCACTTTTATCACCTGGTTCAATAGACCATTGGATGATTTCCGAAACTTCTGTCATTTGATGATGTGTTTTCTCCATACGAGAGGCTTGTGAAATATTCTCGCATGCTTGATGTAGGAGCAATTCAACAACTTGTTCTCTATATTCTTGATTTTGAGAGGAACTAGTTGAAGCCTGTTCTTGAGCA
This sequence comes from Viscum album, assembly GCA_963277665.1. Classification (NCBI taxonomy): domain Eukaryota; kingdom Viridiplantae; phylum Streptophyta; class Magnoliopsida; order Santalales; family Viscaceae; genus Viscum; species Viscum album. The sequence continues at coordinate 2,068,065,105 of OY728131.1, forward strand.
AGATTTTGATTATGAACAAAGCCCATTGACAGTGGCTTTCCATGGGCAATAACATTGCATAAGACCATTTTCGGCGGGCTTTGCTGACTGGAAAACACTGTGAAATGTAGTGCTCCGTGAACACCCCATCCTCTGATATGAACATCAGATGAAGCATTGGCAATTAACTGACGCAATTTTCTTAGTGCGCCAAGGCATGAACGTTGAAGGGTTCTCTGTTGCTTTTCAGCCTTCGGATACTGAGAGACTGATAGAGATGCCAAATCAATCTGACGTTGTAGCCCTTCTATTATCTTAAGATGATTTTCGTATTCATCATAAGATAATACCTTCTTCTTCAATTGACAAAGAGTTTTCCATATGTTGAGACGAATATCATGGACTCCATCTTCCGTCAACATCTTTGGAATGTCATACTGGGAGTCAGCCAAAGGCCAAAACATGAATGGTACCTCACTTTTTGCCATTTTTTTCCTCATGTTCAGCATTTCCTCTTTATCATTAAATGAAGATTCTTCTACCTGTTTTGACCAGAGTTGGTGTCTCCTTGTTGCTTCATCGGATTCAACAAGATTGGTAGAGAGATCATTGATCAAACTAGAAGATGCATGACTTAGGGGTGGTTCGGAGAATGACCTATACCCTAGGCTATCTTCTGATTGAGAAAGTATTTCACTTTCTAGCGATAAAGCATCAGACATGACTGGTTTCGCATTTGCAAGTGCCTCAAGATAAAAGGGCTTTCTCGGCACTACATTGTCCACTGGAGTATTTTCCAGGCAATGTGAATCACTACTGCAGAGAGGACTTTTGCAGCGAAATTCATCATCATGGGGAGGACCACCATAATGGGTTACAGCAAAAGATGAGATCTCTTGCTCCTTGGTCTTCTGACCACACAGAGGGTTCCTGTGGCTCTCATCTGAAGAAGAAACTTCAAGATTGACCGAATTTTCATGAATCAAGCCTTCATGAGGAAGTGTTTGTTGAAGACTTTCAGAATTAATGTTCCCGTTATTGGGAACTGAGGGAGTAGAATCTTGAATTCCAACAGATAAATGTCTGAGGGCTTCAAGAACTCCAGCATCGAGCAAGGCCTTGTTACAGATTGGCCTTTGATCTCCTGACTGTGCTGGGTGGATCTTTTTCTTAGATGCCTTCTTACTCGCTATGGAAACTACTTGTTGACGAAAGTGGTTACTCTGAGCAGGTGTATGTGCTTGATCAGGAAAGATGGTCAGGTTAGGCTGACGATCTCCACTCAAATCATGTGTATGTGCCTGACTTGGTTGTCCATATGATATGGGGGAGTATGCCCCATAACCCTCTTGGACTGGAACAGATGTGTGTGTCTGTTTCGGAGTGAATCGTTGATGTGTCACTCCACTGCTAGGGATCGATTTGTGTGTCTTTCCCTGAGATGATGCTGAAGTTGTTATGATATCCTGGCAAGCAACCAGAATATGAGCAGGAATTTGCTTCTGTTCTTTCACCATTGACAAAATATGCTTGGTGACTTCAGCTGCCGAAACGGGGATATACGTCCATTCCGGGCTTAGAGTAGGTGTATGTGCCTACTCCTGTCCTCCTTTTCCTATCAGTGAATCCTAACAGTACTCAAGTGTGGGGGTAGAGAGTTGAGTCTGCCTCCTGTTTGTCGTCGGAGCTTTCCGACTGACTTCTCCATGCGCTACCAAGCGAGACTGTTGGTAATCTTGATTAGTACTAGCAGGTGTATGTGCCTGCTAATTACACTTCGCCAAACGCGGTTGATGAGATCCATCATATGTAGTCAGGCGAGCCTTCTAAATAACTGATGATGTATAAGCAGGTGTATGTTCCTGCCTATAGTACTCCGCCGGAATTGCCTGACGGGATTGGTGTGATGCTGCCAGACAAGTCTGCTAGACAGCGGAATTAAAACGGACAGGTGTGTGTGCCTGCTCATTGTTCGCCACCAAGTTAGGTTGGTGGACTTCTCCGGAGATGGCAGGGATGAAAACCTACCCATTGTTAACCGGATTCCGTCTCTGGCGGTTCGTCTTGCCTGCTCAGGTTCGAGGAACCTGAGCTGAATGCCTGGATTCGGTACCCTCATCATGTTGAGGGCGCACTACCGCACGAGTCTGGCGGTGATTGTTGATGGGAGCCCTCGGGAAGGACTCCTGTCTTTTTGAATTAAGGCCCTAAGGGACCTGCTCATTCACTTCCTCAGAGTAAGGGAGTGAATGGAAATTGCGTTCTGGGGATAACGACCCGAAATGGTTGGAGACGGTAGTCAGCACCGCCTGCCTCTTGATCACTGGTCGTCGTTGTCCGGACGACCTGTGTGAGTTGTTCACTTGGAGGGCCTGTCGGGCAGCCTCCAGAGTTGGGATGGTACCGTGTTGACGGTACTCCTTAACCAGTGCATTTGATACCCAGCGTTGAAGATGCTGAGTAGGTGATGTCATCCTCAGAGTGGATGACAATCCAGTAGGAATAGCAGTAGTGGTATTTGCAGCAGCAGTATTCACAGATGTGAATTTGAGGGTATCCATTATGGAAATACAGAAGATCTTGGAAAAGAGTGCCTGTTTGATATAACAGACGTAATCAAGATGAAATTCAGCCACTTCATCCTTTGGATGAGCACACATGTCAATGATTGTTTTTGTTAGCCCTCTTATTGAGTTTTAAATAGGGGCTTAACAAATAGGTAAAACATCATTTTAACTTGGTTAAGGTTTCACGTCGGGTTCACTATTTTTGTTTCCCTCGGAATTCAGGGATGACCTCCTGAATGGGAGATTCAAATGTTCCGATCGGTTTCTAGCGGGTTTGTTTGTAGAACCGGAAACATCCAATGATTCCACATCTGTTTGGACCTACTTTCCAAAGGTAGGCACTCATTAACATGTGGACTGATGAGGCTTAGGAATTTGCATTGCTCAAGAGGATGGGAGGTCGGACTCATCACACCTTTTGAGGGGAATTATTTTCTATTCCGGGACTCTCTTTATATATTTAAGTTGTGTTCGTGAATTTTTATTACATTACCAAGTATAAAATGAGCTTTCCTTCAGTTTAACAATCAATTATTAAATATGTAAGAAATTCAGAGAATCTTTTATATGTATTCGAGGTTCTTCATCAATAGAGAATCATCTATATTTATTTAGAGATTCTTGGTCAATGGTATCCTTCAAAACATTTATATAAAAGTCTCTTGGTCATTATGATGACTAGGCTGGTTTTAAAGCCACTCAGTGGGGCACTTGAAGTTTATTGTCATTCAGAAGGAGATGAATTATTTCAGAGTTGGGATCGAACCCATAAATTGGCTACCTAAGTATCCTTTGTTTTGGAAAAGGAATCAGAACCCACGTAGTTCGAGTAATGAAGTATGACGTTTATGATTGATGGCTCAAAGAAGGATGTCATAATTACTTCTACACTCTAAGCTCACGTGAGTCATGCTTGGTGTGAGAAACAAGAGGTATTGATAAAAATTAGACAATTGTGCCATGAAAGATGCAATCATAAGAAATGGTTTGGGGCTTATGTATGTATGACTGCCCAGATAGATGAAGGTTTAGGATTTACTTTTAGGGAGAAAATCCAGGAACAGGATCCATAAAGGTATATGTGTTTCATGGAGATTTGAATACTCTAACTTGGGACTTATTCCTGAAAAGGAAACCCAAATTAGGAGAGGATTGATAACTGGGTTTTACTCCTGAGAAGGAATCCCAGATCAAACGAAAATTAGGACTGGTTAAAGAGAAATTAAGGGACTTGGGGCTTACTTCTAAAGAGGATGCCCATAATTATGACTGGGACTTATTCCTGAAAAGGAGTCCCAGGTTAGGGGACTTGAGGATTACTCCTGAAAAGGAAGCCTAAGATTATAACTGGGACTTATTCTTGAAAAAGGAGACCCAGGTTATGAGATTAAGGTTTGGGGCTTACTCCTGAATAGGATGCCCAGATTTGGGAATTTTAAGAATTTGGGGCTTACTCCTGAAGAGGATTCCCAAGTTTGGAGGACTTAGGACTGGGGATTATTCCTGAAAAGGAGACCCAGGTTAAGGATTCTCTCATCTTAAAGGATGAGGTTGAATGAATGAACTCTCAATCCTTAGTGACATAAAGATATGTAAATCAATAGGTTTTGAGAGATATTCCACCGAATTCCTTTCAAATAAGGAAGTCAAATCAAGAAATCATGCCATAAATGGATTTGGAGAGTGTCTTAAAGACTGAATCTTGAAAAAAAAGGTGTAATGGCTTAAGAGGGGTGAAATGGGCAAGAAAGACACCCAAAAAGGAAGGGGTGCGCAAGTCTTGGAAGACGCGCAAGTACTGCGGCGGCGCGCAAGTATTGGTCGCGCAAGTATACCTGCACGACACGTGGGGTACTTGCGCGATGGTCAACTATCATTGAAATACTTGAGAGACTCTTTATTAAAGCCTTTAGAATCCTCTTGAGGTTCTTCCAGAAAAGGGACGCGCAAGTTCTATCGAAGAAATAAGGCGGCTTGCAAGTGTGACCACTTCCCTTAAGGGCTGACCACTCAGGCGTGCAAGTATTGATGAGTTTCAACACTTAGTCTTTACTCCCTCCCTTTAGATCTTCCTTTCTAGGTAAGAAATTACCTTAGAAGTGTTCCGGAAGCTTTGCGAAGAGACTTGGGCGTCGGGAGCTTCAATCCGAGTTTCTGGAAAAAGATCCTCTCGAATGGGGGGCCCACAGGGTCTATTTATAGGAAGAAGAAGACCCCGAGCGGTTACCGGGAAGTTATCACTTAGGTCGCGCAAGTCACTTTCACGACCATAAGGCATCGTGCAAGTAGACTTGCATGACCACTAGGCGGCGCGCAAGTGTACTTGCGCGACCATGAGGGAACTTGCACGACCTATGGGCAATGTTCTCCTTGTGCATCCCTTTGTCGATTTTTGATGTTTCTTCAAAGGATGAATCACTTTGGACTAAGGTATTTCCCTATTTTCAGTCCTAAGACTCTATGACGGAAATGAGCGTCAACAACGGAAAAATAGTCTGCCCGGGCAAACAGTGCGTTTAGGAAATCTATTGAAGTTCTACGTCCAACACTTCCAGCAGAGGCCAGCCCAGCTTTTGATGAATATATTTCGTCAATACATTCTATATATGGTGCACCAGGTGGCAGTTCTCTTGGTGGTCAGGAGGATATCCAGCTTGACGATGATGATGGCGAGGAGTCTGATGCGAAAGAGGAGGGATAGGAGGAGGGCGAGATGGGTGGCGAGGGTGAGGAGGAGGGTGAGGGTGAGGAGGAGGGCGCTGAGGAGGGTGAGGACGATGATGGGGATGAGGACGAGGGTGATGATGATGTTTATTATGGTGATGGTGATGAGGTAAAAATTGATCCATTACATTTTTTACTAATATTACTGAGATTTGATATTTAATCTATTCAATTTGTTGGTTTTATATAGACTCGTAGTATAGTATTGAAGTTGTGTTATTTTTATATATTATCTGTTTTTATAGATGTTGTTGTCTTTTAGTGGTTGTGTGTTTGGGAACCCCCCTCCTTTCTAGACCATGGACAACCCCCTACCATCCCTCTTGGACCCCAGACACCCCCCCCGGATAGCCCCCCGGACAGCCCCCCAGATAGCCCCCCGGGAATCCCCCCCACCCTCTTCCTTGGACTCTGGAAAACGCCCCAAATACCCCCAGGACAGCCCCCCCACCCTCCTCCCTTGACCCCAGACAGCCCCCCGGACTGCCCCCTAGACATCCCCCTGGGCAGGCCCCCCCCCACCCTCTTCCTTGGACCCCGGACAACCCCCCGAACAGCCCCCCAAATAGCCCCCCAGACAGCCCCCCCCCCCCCCCCCACCCTCCCCCCTGGACCTCGGACAGCCCCCCGGACAGCCCCCCAAACAACCCCCCAGACAATCCCCCCCCCCCCACCCTCCTCCTTGGACCCCGGACAATCCCCCAAACACCCCCGGACAGCCCCCCGCACAGCACCCCCACCCTCCTCCTTGGTCCCCGGACAGCCCCCCGGACACCCATCGGACAGCCACCCGGACAGCCCCGCCGGACAGCCCCCCCACCCTCCTTGATTTCATTTAATAATAGAAAATCTATAATATATATTTTATTTATTTTCATCATGATAATCAATGTAAATCACATTTACACATCTAATCAATATCATAGATTCTTGGTATGTTATAAAAGAGATGTATTCATTGGGCATGACATTGTTAGCTCTGAAATGCTTCATTTCATGATAAACTAAAATCTAATCCATAATAATAATGATATAAAAATATGTTATATGAATGTCTACAAGATTTTAAGTAAATACCATTCCACTAATAGACACATGAGGATTCTCGTATAATGGACAAAATTATAAGTACATACAGAAAACTGACCAAACGCATTCGGTTTCCGTTGAAACATTAGGAGAACGATCCATGGGTCATATATGACATGTACGAATCAACCTCACCTCAATCTGAGATGCGGTGTGGCCAACACCACTCAAAGTGTATGTCTTCTGTTTCAAAAGGACATCATTTTAATTGAAAAACATCAACTGGCATATGGAAAACCGACCAAACGAATTCAGTTTCCATTGAAACTTTTGGAAAACGATTCATGGGTCATATGTGATGTGTATGAATCAACCCTGCCACAATCTGAGAAGCGGTGTGGCTGGAACCACTCAAAGTGTCTGCCTTTAGTTTCAAAAGGACGTCATTTTAATTGAAAAACATCAACTGGAATATGGAAAACCGACCATACACATTTGTATTTTGTCGATACTTTAGCACAATGATCCATGGGACATATGTGACGTGTATGAGTCAACCCCGCCTCAATACGAGCCGCAGTGTGGCCTCCACCACTCTAAGTGTCTGTCTTTTGTTTCAAAAGGACATCAATTTAAGTGAAAAACATCAACTAGAATATAGAAAACCGACCAAATGCATTTTTATTGTGTCGATACTTTAGCACAAAGATCCATGGGTCATATTTGACGTGTATGAGTCAACCCCGCCTTAATATAAGGCATGGTGTGGCCGTAATCACTCTAAGTGGCTCTCTTTTGTTTAAAATGGACAAAATTTTAAGTACATACGGAAAACTGACCAAACGAATTTGGTTTTCGTTGAACCTTTAGGAGAACAATTCATGGGTCATATGTGATGTTTACGAATCAACCCCACCTCAATCTGAGACGTGGTGTGTCTGGCACCACTCAAAGTGTCTACCTTTCGTTTCAAAAGGACGTCAATTTAATTCAAAAATATCAACTGGCAGATGGAAAACTGACCAAACACATTCAGATTGTGTCGATACTTTAGCACAATGATCCATGGGTCACATGTGACGTGTACGAGTCAACCCTACCTCAATCCGAGGCACGGTGTGGCCTCCACTACTAAAAGAGTCTGTCTTTTGTTTCAAAAGGACGTTATTTTAAGTGAAAAACATCAACTGGCATACGTAAAACTGACCAAATGCATTCGTATTGTGTCGATACTTTAGTAAAATGATCCATGGGTCATATGTGACATGTACAAGTCAACCCCTCCTTAATATGAGGCACGTTGTGGCCATAATCACTCTAAGTGGCTCTCTTTTGTTTAAAATGGACAACATTTTGAGTACATACGGAAAACCGACCAAACGCATTCAGTTTCAATTGAAACTTTAGGAGAACGATTCATGGGTCATATGAGACGTGTATGAATAAATTCCTCCTCAATCTAAGATACATTGTGGCCGACACCACTCAATGTTTCTGCCTTTTTTTCAAAAGGACGTCATTTTAAGTGAAACACATCAACTGGCATACGGAAATCCGACCAAACGAATTCGGATTCTGTTGATACTTTACAAAAATGATCCATGGGTCATATGTGACATGTACGAGTCAACCCTGTCTCAATTAGAGGTGCGGTGTGGCCTCCACCACTCAAAGAGTCTATCTTTTGTTTCAAAAGGACATCATTTTAAGTGAAAAACATCAACTGACATACGGAAAACTGACCAAACGCATTTGGATTGTGTCGATACTTTAGAACAACGATTCATGGGTCATTTGTGACATGTAAGAGTCAAACCCACCTTAATATGAGGCATGGTATGGCCATAATCACTCTAAGTGGCTCTCATTTGTTTAAAATGGACAACATTTTAAGTACGTACAGAAAACCCACCAAACGCATTCGGTTTCCATTGAAACTTTAGGAGAACGATTCATGGGTCATATGTGACGTGTATGAATCAACCCCACCTCAATCTGAGACACGGTGTGGCTGTAACCACTCAAAGTGTTTGCCTTTTGTTTCAAAAGGACGTCATTTTAATTGAAAAACATCAACTGGCATACGGAAAATCGTCCAAACACATTTGGATTGTGTCGATACATTAGCACAACGATCCATGGGTCATATGTGATATATAAGAGTCAATCACTCCTCAATATGAGGTGCATTGTGGCCTCCACGACTCAAAGTGGCTGTCTTTTGTTTCAAAAGGACGTCATTTTAAGTGAAAAACATCAATTGGCATACGGAAAACCGACCAAACGCATTCAGATTGTGTCGATACTTCATCACAACGATCCATGGGTCATATGTGACGTGTACGAGTCAAGCCCGCCTTAATCTGAGGCAAGGTGTGTCCGTAATCACTCTAAGTGGCTCTCTTTTGTTTAAAATGGACAACATATTAAGTACATATGGAAACTGACCAAATGCATTTGCATTCCATTGATACTTTAGGAGAACGATTCATGGGTCATATGTGACATGTACGAATAAACCCCACCTCAATCTGAGATGCGGTGTGGCCGGCACCACTCAAAGTGTCTGCCTTTTTTTTCAAAAGGACGTCATTTTAATTGAAAAACATCAACTGGCATACGAAAAACTGACCAAACGCATTCGGATTGTGTCGATACTTTAGCACACTGATCCATGGGTCATATGTGATGTGTACAAGTCAACCCCGCATCAATACGAGGCGTGGTGTGGCCGCCACCACTCAAAGTGTCTGTCTTTTGTTTCAAAAGGATGTCATTTTAAGTGAAAAACATCGACTAGCATACAGTAAACCGACCAAACAGATTCGGATTGTGTCAATACATTAGCACAATGATCCATGGGCCATATGTGATGTGTATGAGTCAACCCCTCCTTAATCTGAGGCACGGTGTGGCTGCCACCACTCAAAGTGTCTGTCTTTTGTTTAAAATGGACACCATTTTAAGTACATACGGAAAACTAACCAAATGCATTCGGTTTCTATTTAAACTTTAGTAGAACGATTCATGGGTCATATGTGACGTGTATGAATCAACCCTGCCTCAATCTGAGATGCGGTGTGGCTGGCACCAATCAAAGTTTCTGTCTTTTGTTTCAAAAGAACGTCATTTTAATTGAAAAACATCAACTGGCATACAGAAAACTGACCAAACATATTTGGATTGTGTCGATACTTTATCACAACGATCCATGGGTCATATGTGACATGTATGAGTCAACCCCTCCTCAATTAGAGGCACGGTGTGGCCAACACCATTCACAGTGTCTCTCTTTTGTTTAAAATGGATAGGATTATAAGTGAAAAGAACAACAGACATACGCAAAACTGACCAAACATATTTGAAATGTGTTTATGCTTAAGGAAAATGATACATGGGTCATATGTGATGTTTATGAGTCAACCCCGCCTTAATCTGAGGCACGGTGTGGTTGGAATCACTCTAAGTGGCTCTCTTTTGTTTAAAATGGACAACATTTTAAGTAAATACGGAAAACCGACCAACTGCATTCGGTTTCTATTGAATCTTTTGGAGAACGGTCTATGGGTCATATGTGACCTGTACGCGCCAACTTGGGCTCAATCTGAGTCACGGTGTGGTCGAGATCAATCCAAGTGTCTCTCTTTTGTTTAAAATGGACACCATTTTAAGTACGTACAGAAAACCGACCAAATGGATTCGGTTTCCGTTGAAACTTTAGTAGAACGATCCATGGGTCATATGTGATGTGCACAAATCAACCCCTCCTCAATCTGAGACACGGTGTAGCCGACACCACTCAAAGTGTCTGTCGTTTGTTTTAATAGGACGTCATTTTAATTGAAAAACATCAACTGGCATACGGAAAACTGAGCAAATGCTTTAGGAATATATTGATACTTTAGGACAACGATCGATGGGTCATTTGTGACGTGTACGAGTTAACCTCACCTCAATCTGAGGAATGGTGTGGCGGGATCACTCTTTGTGTATGTATTTTGTTTAAAATGGATAGTATTATAAGTGAAAAGAACAACTGACATACGGAAAATCGACCAAACACATTCTAAATGTGTTGCTTCTTTATTAAAAAAGTCCATGGGTCATATGTGACGTGTACGAGTCAACCCCACCTTAATCTGAGGCATAGTGTGGTCGAAATCACTCTAAGTGGATCTCTTTTGTTTAAAATGGACAACATTTTATGTACATATGAAAAACCGACCAAACAGATTGGGATTCTATTGATACATTAGCACAACGATCCATGGGTCATATGGGACATGTATGAGTCAACCCCGCCTCAATCCAAGGTGCGGTGTGGCTGACACCATTCATAGTGTCTCTCTTTTGTTTAAAATGGACAGGATTATAAGTGAAAAGATCAACTGGCATATGAAAAACCGACCAAACGCATTTGAAATGTGTTGATGCTTTAGGAAAACAATCCATGGGTCATATGTGACGTGTACGAGTCAACCCCGCCTCAATCCGAGGTGTGTTGTGTCCAACACTATTCGCAGTGTCTCTCTTTTGTTTAAAATAGACAGGAGTATAAGTGAAAAGAACAACTGACACACACAAAACCGACCAAATGTATTCGGATTGTGTTGATGCTTTAAGTCAATGATCCATGGGTAATATGTGACGTGTATGAGTCAACCCAGGCTCAATTCGAGGCACGGTGTGGACGGGATCACTCTAAGTGTCTCCCTTTTGTTTAAAATGGATAACATTTTAAGTACATACGGAAAACTGACCAACCGCATTTGGATTGTGTTGATACTTTAACACAACGATTCATGGGTCATATGTGATGTGTACGAGTCAATCCCAGCTCAATCTGTGGCATGGTGTGGCCACCACCACTCAAAGTGTCTGTCTTTTGTTTCAAGAGGACGTCATTTTATGTGAAAAATATTAATTGGCATACGGAAAACCGACCAAATGCATTCAGATTGTGTCCATACTTTATAAAAACGATCCATGGGTCATATGTGACGTGTAAAAGTCAACCCCGACTCAATCTGAGGCACGGTGTGGCCGACACCACTCAAATTGTGTCTCTTTTGTTTAAAATGGACAAGATTATAAGTGAAAAGAACAACTGACATACGGAAAACCGACCAAACATATTTTAAATGTGCTGATACTTTAGTAAAATGATCCATGGGTCATATGTGACGTGTACGCGTCAACACTGCCTTAATCCAAGTCGCTTTGTGTCCAGAATTAGTCTATGTGTCTCTCTTTTGTTTAAAATGGACAACATTTTAAGTACATACGGAAAACCGACCAAACACATTCGGTTTTCGTTGAAACTTTAGGAGAATGATCCATGGGTCATATGTGACGTGTACGAATCAACCCCGCCTCAATATGAGATGCGGTGTGGCCGGCCCCACTCAACGTGTCTGTCTTTTGTTTCAAAAGGACGTCATTTTAATTGAAAAACATCAACTGGCATACGGAAAACTGAACAAACGCATTTGTATTGTGTCAATACTTTAGAAAAACGATCCATGGGTCATATGTGATGTGTACAAGTCAACCCCGCCTAAATCCGAGGCGTGGTGTGGCTGGTATCACTCTAGGTGTATGTATTTTGTTTAAAATGGACATCATTTCAGGTAAAAATATATGGTATACAAAAAATGATCAAATTATGAATTGACTTCCGGATTCCACATATAATTGTCATCTAAATTTTAAATTGAATTCTAAATGAATTATGTATGTTTATAATTACGTTATGAATTCTAATTTAATTATGGATGTCTATAGTTCTAGGATGAATTATATATTAAATGTGTATGAATTTGTTCTCTATATGTATGTGTTAGTTTGTTATTGCAGGTAGAATAATTGTATATGTATGTGTTAGTTTATTGAAGGTACAATAATTGGATTAAAAATGGGAGGGAATGCAAAAAATGAGGCCTGCTATCCAAATTGCAGACCTGTAGTGAAAATTGCAGGTTGCTGTGTAATTTTCATAGCATAGGCTATGCCAACGGTTTCAAACCATTGGCATAGCATATCTGATGATTTTTTTACCAAAGGTTCATTGAACCGTTGGTAAACAACTTTGGGAAAAACTATCCCAACGGTTTGGGAGAACCGTTGGGATAGGATAATTCTTGGGATTTCCCAACGGTTCATGCCAAACCGTTGGAAAAAATTATCCCAACGGTTTGGCAGAACCATTGGGATAGGTTATCTTTCCCTCACTCTATACCAACGGTTCACAGTAAACTGTTGGGAAAAGCTTTCCCAGTGGCTTACATCCCTATGGTTTTCAGAACCATTGGTATAACATATACCAACAGTTCTGCGGCATTTCCCAACGGTTCATAACCGTTGGGAAAGACTGTATTTCCAGTAGTGTTAGTTGTTTGTATCCCTTTCCTCCTAGGATTGGTTTTATATTATTGAGGCTGAGAATCATTTGATATTTTTATGATTTAACATCACATACCTTCATGGCCTCCTAAGTTTTCATTTTTGGGTGTTTGAGGTGTTTTATAGGAGTTATGAGGAGGTTATGTGGTGGTTGGAGGCAAAACATAGCTATAGTGGGAAATTCATGCCAAGAAAAGGGTACATGATGTGAATTTGTGGTTCAGAGCCTTTGTAGCTATCTAGTTTCACATCTTGTATGTGGATGAGTGGGAACATGTGAAATAGATTTTCATTGTAAAAGTAAATCATGATGTGTAATTAATTAAAGTTTGAGGCGATGTGAATTTCAGCAGAAGATTTAATTTTTCAAAACTCATGAATTATACATCGTGAAATGGTTACAAAATATAAAATATAAGGACCTAGGTTATTTTATAACCCTTATAGCTAATTTTTTTTCAGTCATACCCACCTCTCTCTGTATCTATCATTTTGGATGAACCCTTGATTCCCTTATAATCTCTTTTATCCATCTCCCACCAACACTAATCTATTCGTTTTTTAGGATACCCATTAGTGATCCATGGTGAGTTCTTCTCTCTTTATCATGGGTTTCCTTCCATTATTATTCCAAGATCCCCTATGGTGGTGAATTTTTTGTTTGTGTTGTGAGTTTATCTATGTTTTATAATAACCCCTCATGTGATATAGGTTGATTTGTGGTTTTTTCTTGTAGTTGTGGTTTGTAGAAATTTATTTTACACCCTGTGGTGCGAAATGAGTTGGAAAACCTTCTTAGATTTAGGGAATCCCTCATTTCTCACTTTTGTGTATCATACATGAGGGATTTACTCTTGTTTATCTTTGGTGGTGGTTTCATTAGCCTAATCAAGATAAATTAATCATTTAACTAAAATTTATTATAAACGGAAATGATTCACAGGACTTTAAAACATTGATATTATTATAATGTTGTGCTTGTATAGTCGCAATACCCCACTAAAAATCATGGTTGTTGGGAGACTTTTTTGGAACTATTTTTTGTGGTATATAAATCTTATTTAATGTTGTTTTGATAACACCTTAAAATGGAAATGATATGACCACTTATATTTGGTTAACAAGATGGCTACCCATAGATTTAGGGGTCGTGTGATAACGCCCCTAAAATTAAGTGAAATATGATAAAATCCCTATTTTTAAATATTTAAAATGATGTTTTATGTGTTTCGATGTGTGGTCGTGTTGTGGGGTGGTGATGTGTGGCTTTGATGCTGTGTGGAGTGGTGTGTGGTTGTTTGGATGTAATTTTGGGGTGGTGGGATGATGGTTTGTTTGGATGTTTTTTGGGGTGATGGGGTTACAGTTTGTTTCAACATGCATTTAGGGTGGTAAGGTGATGGTTTGTTTGGTTGTGAATTTGGGTTGGTGAGATAATCTTTTTTTGGCCATTCTTTTGGGAGGAATGGTGATGGTATTTTTTCCATTCTTTTAGTGTTTCAAGGTGATTGTTTTTTTGTCATTCTATTTGGGGTGGTAATTTGATGGTTTCATGGGGATTATGAGTTAATTTTTATGTGTGGTTGTGTTGTGCTAGATACCTAGATAGTGTGGAATTATTTTTTGATAATGATTTAAATGCGTAGGTTTTGGTTTGGTGGATGGTATGGAACTGACTAATGGGAAAATAAATGATGGGTTTTGTGGTTAAATGTTGTTATTGGTAAATAATGAAACAAATGGGTAGGATAATGGAAGTTGTTTGTGGTGTGAAAGGTGGATTGTGTCTTTTGTGGTGTGATATTTTTAGAATTAGTAGAAAAAGTGACAACATTGTGAGTTAGTATTTTACAATGAACCCACATGCATGTATTATGTGTAAATTATATATATAAATATATACACTTCTATATCCATTCTGATTTCTATATGCATACCACCTGCATTAAGAACTATGTTTTGAAACATTGTATCTTCACACATGGGTGTTTTTCCCAATATCCTTATGGTGAGAATGGATGGATGGATACCCAAAATTTTCCACTCCCTCTTCTAGGAGACTAGATATTCATAGTATGTTATGGATGGAGTCTTATTACTGCACTAGGTGATGGACTAGGAGTCTTTGGGAAAGATGTGATATGACCATATTATGGAATGGTGTCCTAGGTGTCTTTGGGAGAGATGTGATATGTCCATTTTTTCTTATGGATTATGATGGGGTTTATGCAAGGAAGGGGTATGGAATGAGTTTGATGTAATTCATGTTCATGATATCCTACTACTTTGGTTATGTTACTCCTTCTGAAGTGATGGCCAAGGTGTCTCCAGGCCAGATGTGATAGGACAATGTTGTGTGGTAGTTTCCTGCATGTCTTTGGGTGGGATGTGATGTTACCATTTTATGGGGTGGTGGTATGTTCTATATTGAAGAGGTATAAGCACTAGTACATAAGATGTTGGTGTTTGAGAGTTTCAAATCAATGGGAAAGTAGTTCGATATACCCTTTATTGATATTTTTTTTATTATATTCTTATACTTAGATTGTGTTACTTGGTGAGAATGACATAGTGGGATTAGGATGAATAGTTTACCTATTTAGGTGTTGTTGGTTTTGTTATTTTCTCATGGGTGAATTCATATGATTCTTTCACAAGTTAAAAAAGAGACATTATTTTTCCTACTGAGTACACTTGTATTCTCAACCTACAAATATAAACTCATATTCTGGTTTCTTGGAGGATTGTGTAGACCATTTTGGATAGTACTTGCTCAGAAATTTTTGTATAGTTGTTGTGTCACTTATTTAGTTTTTATTTTGGGTACTTACTTTTGTAAACATTTAACTATACCTATATTATTTAGGAATTCATTGTGGGATGGTTTTGGTTACTTCTTACACTATGACATAGAGTTTCTTATTGATGATTCATCTTATCTCTTGATCCTATATTATTATAGAGGATAATTCCTCCCATTTCATGATTTTTTATACCCTCGGTGCTATTCACTAACTCAAGGGTTATTGTAGGTGGGACTTAGAGGAGCAGTTATCTCTTTACCCTCATTGTGGAATCATTGGAGGGAGGGGTTCTTGACTGTTGTAGATTCTGATGTGACTAAGGAAGTAGTGTGCATACAAAAAAATTTCCAGAATCTTGATGTCAGGTCAAGTAGTAAAGATCTCATTAAATTATTCCATTATAATACTACAGTGGTGTCTCTATCCAAGGATCCAAGTTCATGTTAGCTGATTAAGAAAATACTTTATAATTTTCATATCTTGAGGGATTTTTCCAAGATTAGTGATGTCACGGTAAGTAGAGTTTCCACAAAGTATAACATAGTGGAATTTTTTAATAAAGCCTTATCTCAGTAGAATAATGATTATCATGTGAGAGCTAGAGGACTAAGATACATTATCAGTTGGCTCTAGTGCAAGTGGGAGTCTCTTGAAGTTGGTTACCAGCAAAAAATTACATTGTACTTTAGATCACTTGTATAATAAATTACATGAATATTAATATATATCTTATCACATATTTATTACTCTTATATATAAAATTAATGTGATATTTTTTAAAGTATTTTTTGCATTGAAATGTTATAGTAGTTCCCTACTATGGTGAAAAAAATAAGTGAAATGACATTATTATAAATCTTATATATCCTATGCTTAGTTGTAATAATCAAGTGGAATGTAAAACCTTGATATTTATCTTAAGGTATAGACTTTTTTTATTAATTATAATCCCTGTTTTTTTCTTGGTACATTCATGGGAAAAATGTTTATAGTTAGTTATTGTGGTTCCAATGGTTTTTTATTGTTTTATGTGGATTGGGAATTGGTTTGGGAGGCTTGGGTGGAGCCTACAATGCATGGATAATCACCACAACATTCTCTATATTGTATTTTTAAAATTCTATGTATTTTAACTATCTACAATGTGGTATAGTCTTTTAAATTATTATATTGCAATATGGAATCCCCCGTTTTAAATGATGAGGAATCCCCTCATCATGGTGTCCCCCTAGAAGTTTTATATGATAATGTGTCATTTAGCCAATACTATAGAGTGATCAATTCCATAGAGATGGTTCTGGTGAAAAGTGGGAGTCCTTAGAGGGAAACAGGTGACCAAAATGTCTATGATGGATTTTTGGATGGCCAAGGAGGAATCTTATGAAACTAAGGTTCTTGGGATCAAAACAAATACTAGCTACACCATAGTCCCATTCTGGTGGGAATTTTGGTATGACCATGGTGTGATCTATAATGTGGATCTGGTCATGTTGAAGGGTTAATGTCTATTTTGTAAAAGGGTGAGGGGAACTATTTTATATACTTCCCATAGTCCTTGTGGTGTCTTATTGAAATATAGGTTCATCATACCATAGCCCATAGAGGATAAACCACGGTGAAGCTGGACCATTCCCTTTATAAATATAAAATTCTAGTTTTTTACAACTCGATTTAAAATATATTGGAGTTTATTTTTTGACTATGGATTTACCTACATCCCCTCTCATGTTCACTCTTCCTTGATCTATAATATTTGATGATTTATCTCTTTATTTCTTGTAACTTTCGTAAATAATGTCAAAACCTTCCATAAATAGAACACTTTTGATAACCATTATAAGAAAGTAAAAAAGTTTCCTTTGTAAATCTTTCATTTCGATAAAAATAAAAATTGATAATATGTATATGGAAGAAAAATATTTATAAAATAAATATGTAAAACATTTAAAATGGTGTTTTTAAAGTAAATCATCCATTACCATAAGTCCGACTCGTCACGTACGTTATTTATCCTCCAAAATAATAAACATATTCTAATTATTTACTTCATTAATAACCCTTTCACATTTATTATTCCTTTTATATTATTTATTACCATGTTATATTTACTTAATTAATCAATTAAGTTCACATAATATGTTTTAATGATATTCGACTCATATATCCAAATTGAGTTTGGTGGGTTTTATATGGTCAAAGTGATCATTATTCCATAATCTAACAAATAATAATCATGAAATAATTATCATTTTTATACATAAAATATAATTTTAAAACCATCCATTAAATATGGTTATAAAACATGAACTACATTATAATCTTGGAGATGAAAGGTTGTGTGTACGCATAAGTAAGATTTCAATTTTTCAGAGATCATAATGAAAATAAGGTTAGTATTATTTTTTCATTTTAAAATAATTATTATATTATATTATTTCTTTTAATTTACTTATATATACTGTCCATGTGATATGGTCAAGAAAAATGAATCACATCGCTTCATCGATGTGGCAATCCACACGTACACATGAATGACATTATCATTTTCAATAGACAAAAAGATTAGAAATTACATGATATATTATATATATAGAATGATAAATACTTCATTAATATCATATATATACATTTATAAATTCAATACAACATTATAACCAATTGTGAGATGCGGTGATGGAAAATGAATTACATTTATTCGCGAGGTGTTAGTCTTCCATACACTCGAATAATGGTTTTATTTCCCATTTGATGGGAGTAGATATGGATATAGGTTACTCAATTAAAATAATAAAATATTATTATATGGAATATTATGATGTTATTATTTCATCATGATAGAATAATATTTAGATATAGGAGAAGAAATAAAATGAAAATTATCGATTAAAAATTATACAACTTTTTCAGTCAGGCTATTTCTGTATATGCCTAAATACTCCCTTGGTTAGTTTTAGAATAAAAACAAGGGCTCTAGGATGTGTGTATGGACGTATGGAATGTATTTGGTAAGGTTTTGTTTGAACTAAAATTCTTTTTTAAGTGTAAATAAAAAAAGAGAGGAGGTTCTAATTTAAAAGTAAGGGGGGCATTCTTGGAATTTCATAAAGTATTAAATTAATATAAATTTATTATATAGATAAAATAACTCAATATTTATCTAACTCAAATTTATAAGTACTATTATTTTTTTCATACAATAAAATTTTTATAATTTTCCATGATGTTTTCACCCTTATCTTTTGGTTTTGACCCCTCATTAACACTTTTTTCTATTACTCTGGTATCAATGTTTGTGACACTAAATGTGTTAAGAATGTTAATATAAAAGTAAAATTCTTCCATAAATTTAAAAACTTTGATATTTTAAGTATTATAAAATTCACCTGGCCAAATATAATATTTTTAGTAATTTTGAATCATTTAATAAAATATTGTTTTTGATATAATATATTAATGTTTCTTTTGGAACTATAAATTTAATTTGACTTTGAAAACAATATGGAAGAAAAATAAATCAATTATAATACATTAAAACTTTAATAATAAGTTACTTATATCTATAAAATACATATGACACAAAAAGGCATTAAAACAATATTACTTTCAGAATTATTAAAATTATTTACTAGATGTTTTTACTATTTTTACAAGCATTTTGTATATATTTAATGTAATTATTTCTTAAATAAAATTAAATTTAAAATAAAAAGATAAAAAATTATATATTTAATATTATAATTTATAAATTAACATGTTTTTATAAATTTCATAAAATATTATAGATTTTAAAAGTTAGAGATACACATTTTTTCTTTATATTTACATAAAATAATATAAATGTTATAATCAAAGTAAAGTGGATATAAATTGACAAATTTTAGAATATTAGATATTAATGGTCATGAAAAATTTATCCAGTAAAATAAATACAACTATTGGGGATATTTTTAGGCATTATCACATTATTTTTAATCTTAATTACCTGATTTACCCTAACCAAGGTGAAATATATTTACTACGATTGTTGTACATATTGAACAAAAATAAAATGGACCAATTTACAAAATTTGAAATTCCTTATTCCAAATATGGAGAAAATTTTTAATGGTTTAGTTTATATCAGTTGAATAAATTATTTCAATATTAAAACAACCAAAAATAATCTTTAGAAAAAATTCATTTTAACCATAAAATTGACCTTATACAAAAATTAGAAATAAATATAATTAAAACGTAATTAATTATATTATATCTAACTAAATAAAACTTATGTTAATTTGAGATAAAATTAAAATATAAATGGTACTTTTGAATTACTTTGTATAATGAAAAAAATAATTGTTTTATAAAAATCTTTATTTTTCACTAATCAATGAAAAATAAGTCTTTTAAGAAAAATACCAAAATTTAACCCTAAGATTATTTTGATATGGACATTTCAAAAATGAATTTAATTTTTTAAAATAAAAAATCTATAATTTTTAAATATTTATTATTAAAAAACCCATATAATGAATGAAACCCCATTTTTATTAGAAATAAATCTTTTCTATTTCAATTGAAAAATTACCAAATATTGATATAATGAATATATACTTATTAAATATAATTAAATAATGTTAATAAGAAATGAAAATTATTTATCTTTACATTACATAGGATATTAAAATCTCCAAAAAAAATCAATGATCAGATTAAAAAATTCTTCTACATTTTCACTAGGATATATCTTGAGATCAGCAAACTTATATGAAAAACATGATGCTTTTCCTACCTCACCTTGTTTTCCCCCTCATTAATGATATCCAACTTATACCACAGAGATTTAAAAATATTAAAACTCACCAACATTATATTTATATGGTTTTATAATTATCTATACAGGACATTTCAATATTTGTCATCAACATCGAGCAATTTTTTGTATACTCTAGTCATGGATAACACAGAGACATCACTTACAAGTATTTGGTGTACAAATGAAGTTAAGCATTCAAGTATAAGAGAATCTAGGTGGAATATCATCCTTTTGTTCCAAATTTGTCAATTACATAATTAAATAAAGTAAATCTATTTACATTCATTATGTTCTCCATAACCATTAGTTTTATATAATTGATTCATCTCTTGAAATAATATATATGAAACCGCTTATAAAAACAACAACCCAACAAGACCTAAATTTGATTGAATTATGGTTTCAATTTCATTTTTATCCAAAATTCTTATATTGGGTAATAAATAGTAGTACAAACCTATTATCCCTTGTGAATACTAATGATATTTTTGTGCAGTAAAATAAACAATAAGGCATAAGGTTTTACTTCATTCACCTCTAAGGAATAATACAAGGAGAATACATCAATAGTTTTTAAATGTTTTCGTAGGTAACACTATCCACTGTAGATATTACAATAGTTTGGGGAGAACCCATTGTTGATCCCTGAACCATTTCCTATTCTTGACTTCACACACACTAATTTACTCAATAAATTAAAATGTTAATATAACATATAGTTTTCTTAGAAAATTTCTAATAACCACAATGAGAACACTAAAATATAAAGGGAGGATTCACTTTTATTTTTCTCTTCTTTTTATTCCCGGTCATCAAGAATTGTTTTCTCTAAATCTGTACTCTAGTTCTCCTCAATTTTTTACGATAATCACCCAAGTGTACCAGTACTTCTCTATCACCCATATTTTAATTATGTGATATTTTCCATATTTGAAATATAGAAAACCCATGATTTTATCTTTGAATAACCCTCTAGTATTATTCATTCACAATCCTTTCGATCTCCTTCCAAAAGTGTGGTCTTTATACTCAAAATAAATATATAATCTTTCAAAAAATATCTTTGATGAATTTTTCAATAATATAATGGGATTGATAATATAAATTATAATACATATGGATTTCAAAAATCCTCCTAGATTTCATTCTAATAAATGTAGCATGGAGCATCAAATTATGGCATGACCAACTCTGATTCTCAAAAAAATAAAGTATAAAACCTTACGTTTCCTATAAATAAATATTATACATTTCCTTTAAAAAACATTATTTTATGTGTAATTTTTATCCCTTATCCATATTATAAAAACCTTAAGAAAATTACACACCTAAAAATAACTTACATGCAATAAAAATACTTAAACAAGTTATAAAATATATTAAATATCCACTAAAAACTATACACAAGAAATGACTTTTCCAAACATAAATGAACACTAAAGAAATTATATTACCTATGGACTACCTTTGTTATATTATTTGGATTTTATAATAATTATATCATGCTTCACCCAAGGATATTATTTATCCTAATAAAATTCATCCTTTTTTCATTTCCAATTACATCCTTTAAAAAATATAACACAGCTACTGAAAATATGTTACGTATATAGGGAACACTAGGAATTTAATAATATTATATGAGACTCATTGAATATATTATTTATAATTTATGATAACACTATTTTATGATTTTTAGAGATCCTATCAAACAAACATATGTATTCAAAAGCATAATTAATTTCTCATAAGTATTTATAAATAAGATTCATCTAAAATTCCATAAGATAAGTTCACAGCTCCACAAAGTGCATTAAGTAGACCCATGAATATTGTGTTTTCTATATGAAAAAAATAAAAAATCATAATGTGGGGTTACAATAATCTATATAACTACTTATGATACGGGATTTAGTGTATATTTAACTTTCAATAACATCTATATTAAAAATATATATATTACATATGTAACATACATATCAAAATACATATATAAAATGTAAATATTTTAAGTTTAATGTTTTTTAAAAAAAATGATTTGAAAATTCAATTTTATGATGTGTTGTACACTATACAAATTTTATATGTAAATGTTACATAATTTGTTTCTCTAAATGTGTAGTTTAAAATATTTTGAGAATATTTTGTAATTTCTAGTTATACCAAAATAACTACTAAAAAGTTCTCTTTTATTAGAGTGATTTTTTAGTTTTATCAGCACTAAAATATATTTTATGTTACTAGAACTAGTAAAATACAAGAGATTTTATCATATATATAAAATACCAAATAAAATTTCTTATTATCATTGATAGAGTAAGCAAAGATAAAAGTAACATTTATCAATTTTGTCTCCATTTATGATAAAATTCAGAAACTATAGCCTTATAAAACAACATAAACATCGCACTACAGAATCCAAATAAATAAATTTACATTATAATAAATAAAATATAAAAAAAATTACATTAAAAAATTCAATGCATTACAAATTCATTTATATTTATAATTTATTTCATCTATTTACAATTTCCAAAAAACTAAAAAATAGTTTTTCATGTAGGAGACCAGGTTTTCCTATATTCCACTTTGCTTGAAACCCCCTTCTAATAGATCATCATAACACTATATTTTTTGAACACACTACCCCTAGTCCGGAAAAAATAAGTGTATACCTGTAATAAAAAACACTTTTTAATTTTTTAATGCTATAAAAAAAATAAAACATAAATATGATACAATAATGTGTAAATAAATAATAAATCACAATTGAAACCTAAATAATATAACATAAACCATAAATAAAAAGGATAACATGATACATAAAGAACATATTACAATGTAATGTGACACTCATAACATGTTTTCTCTATTTTGAGTTGGTGATGCACTTCCAGTCATATTGGAAACACAACCTGTTAGATTGATATGAGGTTATTTATGAAACATAAATAATAATTTACATAAATTTTCCTTTAATTATCAAAATAATAAAATCATGTTTTAATGGTTTGGAGTGTGTGGTACATGCTTCTAAATGAAATACCACTACTAAATGAAAATATGCACTTTAAATTATAATGGTTACATTATGTGTCGAATTGATGTCCAGTTAATTCCTACAATTCACAAATGGATTATAGAAATTTATCCTAAATTAATAATATAATATGAGTGTGTTTTCTTATTTTTGAGTGTGTGATGCACATTTTGAACTAAAATATTAATTTTAAACTAAAAACATGAACTTTACGTACTACCAGTCACACCATGTGTTTGATTTATATGAGATTAATTCCTATACATAAAAAATAAATTATCCATATTTTTTTTGAAATATAAAGATAATTTGAGAATTGTTTCTTACTCTTTAGAATATGATGTGAATTTTGAACTAAAATGTAACATTCAAATGAAAACACACACTTTCTATCATAATGAACACATCATGTATCCGATTGATACGCACTTAATTATTATAAATCACAAATAAATTATAGATATTTTTACTAAGAAATCAATAAAATCCAATCAATCTTACTCATTTTTGAATATGTGATGTATGTTTTCCAAAATAATGTTATCTTTGAATGAAAACATATGTATTCAATCATAATACCCATATTGTGGTCAAATTTATGTGTGGTTAATTCCTACACATCAAAACTGAAATCCCTATTTTTTATGAAGTATAAAGAAAACACCAATAAATTTTATTTATTTTGAGTATGTGACGTTTTTTTAGAAGTAAAATTTCACTATTAAATGAAAACACACACTTTTATTCATAATTACGACATTGTGTATCATATTTTCCTGAGATTAGTTCTTCCCTAAGAAAAATGAATTATCGGTATTTTTATTAAATTAAAAAGATAATCTGAGAGTTTTTTATTAGTTTTAAGAATTTCATTTGAATTTTAAACTAATATGTCAATTTTAAATGAAAATGATCCCTTTCTGTTTTATCAGACACACCAAGTGAATGATTGATGTCCGGATAATTTCTAAACATCAAAAATTAATTATTAATATTCTTCTTAAATTATCAAGAAAATAGAATTTTGTTTAATAAGTTTTGAGTGTGTAACTCACCGAAATAATAGGAAATTTTAAAAATTAAATTGAATTTTGAATTAATAAAGGTGTTATTATGTAATATAATTACAGAAAACAAATACACTAATTTTTTAAATTTTGACTAATATAAAATACAGTATTTTTTATGTAATTGACTGTTAATAATCATAACCATTTCTAATATAGAGATTTTACAGTGACCATTAATATTCTTATATTTTAAGGGTAATGATAAAGTCAAATTTTCAAAGACGGAAGAAGTTATGGCTTTGACCAATAGGATTGTCCCCATTAAGCATATTTATCAGATCATACAAGGGAGATGGAATCACTGGACTTTTCCCTTTAACAATACCAAGTCGAGGATCAACAACTGAATCTCAAGTGAAATATTTTATTGGATATGTTCAAGTTTATGAAGATCATAATCAAAGGCACATTCTCTGAACCACCCCAAGAAATCCCCACCAACTCACAACTTACCCTTAGGGTTTACATTGGTGTGACATAGGATTATGTATCTAGACCTTAATAATATGAATTTATAATTTTATTTTTAACCAAATAATGATTATATCTATCCATTTATGTTATTACATTATAAAAGATTATATAATTAGTTTGATAAAAATAATATTTTTATACGAAGAAATCAAAATTTTTGTTTTTGGGAAATATATTGTTTCAAATAAAACACATTTTTAGATAAATTAAAGAATATTTAAATGATCAATATTTCCATAAAATATTCTTATTAAATAGTAATTATTTATATAAAAATTATAATATGATTAAAGGAACTCAAGTATATTTTATATAAGGGTTGAAAATATTTTAGTATAAAAAAACAAGTATTTTCCAATAGATAAATAATATTATTTAAAATATTATATTTTAATAATTATAAATTCTTTTTGATAAAATAAATATTTCTTTTAAAATTAAGACATTGAATTTTTCCAATTTTAAATTTTACATACTTTTTTTAGACAATCCATTATTTTGGAAAAAATTAATAATGGTATAAATATATGGTATCTATTGTGACATCATAATAGCCAAAAATTTATTTAATAAATACTATAAATAGAATAAATGACCAAAATATATCCCCCCTTTAAAATAATTTTTTGTTTTAAGTTATTTGATTAATTTTATAAACCATTAGTGAATCCTCTAAAACTTATATTATATTTTAATATTTTAAAATAAATTCTTTATAAACATGACTCATTTGTGCATCACCAATGGTATTATCTTAATATGTTCAATTCTTGAACCTAAAAAATATTGAAAACTAATAATATTTTATTGAAACTACTGTAAAATAATATGGGAATGTTTTTTTTTCTATTATTTTATCTTATAGAGTTCAAAACAAAAGTTTAGAAATAAATATTTAATTCCCCTTACTTTTTCTATAAATACCAACCCAAATTCAAACTATTATTCACTAAAGACCCATTAATTATGAATTTAATCTCTATATTCCTCTCTAAATTCCTCATAATGAGTTTTCAATCTCTCAATAATCTTCTATAAATCTTTTAGAAGCACCCTCTCAAGGTATGGGATTCTCTCCTCCTCTTTAGTCAAGAACATTCCCAGTATTATGCATTTTGATTTAAAATTATTCATATTATAATATGTTTTTACACATACTTTCAATATCCTTTTTATGGCCAAGTAAATATATACAAACTTTTACTCTCATTAATTCTTTCCATGAACCTCTATGTATACTTTCTATTCTACCAAAATTATCTCATGATTTTATATGAGAAACCTTTTTATTCTGAATACCCATCCCCGTATCAACTCAAGGGTATTCACCTTGATTTTAATATTCTTCATTGATTAGGGAAATAAATGTATGTTACCCACACTCCTTAATCATTGTATTAAAATTGATGAAAGGTATTCTTATGTTGTATGATCTATGTGGTGCCCAAATGCATATACAAGATATGAATGTAAAGCATGGGAATATAATTATATATCCATTTAATGCATTGGGTAATGTTTTTGTCTCAAAATATACCATTTATGGTGCATATTTGGTTAACCTAAGAACACAAAGTTATATTTTTATGGTATTTATACTTGAATTAGGCTTATGATGTCATTTTCTTGTTGTCATTACATTCTTATATTTCAATAATTTTATCATCTTTAACTATGATTTGATGTTTATAATTATGATTATCACCTTTAAATTTCATAATTTTATTCCTATTGACTCGCATTTAATTCTTTAATTCATGATATCCTTTGATTATTCTCTTACTTGGATTTATATCTCATATCATTTTATCTACATCCTTAGGTTCTCCAACATAGTTTTATAAGTTTAAATGAATTTACAGACATGTTATGGGATTTTTAAATATATTTTTTGTATCCCTCTTTCAATTTATGGTGCTATGTATCAAATTCACCCAAAGACACTAGTCATTTAAATATTATGGGATTTTATTATGTGAAATTTTATATAATAAACCATGAATTTATGTTTATAAAAGATATGGGTCTTTATAGTTGGTATCATAGAAAGGCCTAGTTATTTTATGTTTTTAAGTTTATAAAACCTTACTGAAATATTTAAGGATAAGACTAAACATAGGAAAACATCCATAAATTTTGGTAAAGTGTATATTAATTGGTTTCTATGTTGTAAAATCTTTGTCTGAATACTAAAAATGGATGAGTCTCTAGCACAGTTGTACAATGGGGTAATAACCCCAAAAGGAAAAATTGTGTATTAACTAAATTGGCACATGGTTCACAAAAAATAGGTTTTTCTACACACTTCGTTTGAAACAGACAGAGGATATTATTTGGGGAATTCAAAGGCTCATTATGAACCATTATGAATAAAACAAAAATTACCATAAAATTTTATGTCATGAAATAAAATTTTATAACATATATTGAAACCTAGAAATTCATAGGCTATTGAATATCTGTTTTTTTATATAACACTTGAATTTTCATAGTTTCCATTTTATGTGTGTAATAGTTTAAAAATTACAATCCCTAATTTTTCTCTTTATTATAGTCAATGGATGATAATAGGATGAACTGAGATAACAACCAATGTGATAAGAGATTTAATTACTTCCCAAATGATATTCCAACCTGATGGGGGCATTATTTAAAAACCTATTTAAAATAATTACTCAATTAGATTTTATTTTGAACAAAAACATGAGTCAGGGGAAATTTTCAAATCCTGCAAAGAAAGAGAAAGTTGAAATTTACACCATTATATGAAAAGAGGAATATAACTTTTAGTGGATCTTATGATCCGTTAATTGAATAATATTGGATTACCTTCCTTAAAAAGATATTTTTCATGCATCAATGCTCAGTGCAAGATAACTTCATGCTTTGTAACACAACTAAATTCTAAAATAAGGACACTATATTTCATTTTGTGTATTAAATGCAACACAAAAATTATGAGGAAATGTAACACCCTCATAATCTATGATATATTTATTTTTAAATAAATTTAATCTTTTTGATAGTTTAAATTATATGCAAGTCCATGTTTTACCAAGAAATAATATAATACTAATATTATTATTTAAAATTATAGTTATAATCAAGATTTTAAATTTTAGGGTGTGAATAAGATTAAATAAATTATAAAAATATACAGTTAATAAATTTTTATTGTTTATCTATTGATTAGTAATAAAATAAGAATCATTTAAAAGAAGAATAAATATTTTTATAAAACTTTATTTTTTTTAAAAGATCGTATAGTCAGGAATTGCGCACTTAATTTAAATTTAATTTTTATAAACTTTGTTAAATTTATTTGAAAAAATAAAAAACATTTTTTAAATAGTGATATAATAATTTATTTAGGGTGAATGTTTGGTCTTTTTCTAAGATGTTCAATTTTTTATTAATAGTGAAAAATACTGAATTTTTATTGAAAATTGTCTCTTTGTTTAAATTTTTTATAATGATAAACTATATTTTGAATTGTTTTTAAAGTAAAATTAGGTCTATTGTTTATAAATTAATCCAATTTAGTTAATTGGAATCATTTCCATATTGAATTATTATATGAAAACTTTGTAATCTTTTGAATATTTTCCCTTTAAAAATTCGCTTTCTAGTAAAGTCTACAGGATTAATTTTAATTTAAAATTTTCCACTTATATGAATTTAATTGGAAAAAATATATTTTATATCTTAAATTTTTAATATTTATGATATAAAATAATTTCAACATAATTTTTTACCAAAATTAATAGTGAAAATAGTAAAAATTAATTACTGTAGTCAAGGTAAAATTGGGTTTACTAGTGGTTAAACTAAAATGATAAGGGTAAAATGACCTATAAACTTGTATAAAATTATTTAATTGAAATATATGTTCCATTTAACCTCTAAATTTCTATAGTGATCCATTTTGGACCCTTTTTATATATTAATAATGCGGGATACCTCAATTCATTTTAAAAATACCAACTGTGTCCTCTCCCACACTTATAAAGGCCAACCACTCTCCTCTATTGTTCACACCGTAAAAACTCTTTGGTTCAGTTAATACATACAAAACTAACATAAAAACATCCATACCCTCATTTTATAATCATTATTTTTTACCATAATCTGTCATATAAAATCTTTAGTGCTAACCTATGGAGGATACCCGAATGAGAGGTAATGTTCTTCGATGAGTATCTTTATTTTACTCATTTCTCTATCTCCTAAATTTTTTATTAAATAATTATGATATAATAACCTTAGTACATTTGTTATGTTTTTATAATAATCTAATTTCCTAAAACAATCTCCACTTTCATCGAATGTGTAATGAAATCATCATTCGTATGTATAGAGGACTATCGCCTTGTGAACCGATGTCGTTCATTTTTTCATTTAAGGTTTCATATGATGATTAATATAAATTATATATATTATATTTATAAAATATTTAAACCTATTGATTAAATATATCATATATATATATATATATATCTTTTATTCCATATTAGATACGATAATATCGCTTCTGTGTGCAGTAGACTAACGCCTCGTGAAGCGATGTGATTTGACTTTCACTAACACTTCACATGGAAGGTGATAAAGATAAAGTTAATGATTATATTTGATATAAATAAAATAATCAGGATATTTTTTTAAATATTTATCATTCATTAAATATAATATATATCATTTTATTTCTTTCCTTTTCACTCACGTAAAGATAATAACATCATTCGTGTACGTGTGGACTACAGCCTTCACGAAGCGATGTGACTTTCTTTTCATCTCCACAACACATGGATGATATATATAAGTATATTTAAAGAAAAGTATGTTATTTTTTGTGCTATAATAATTCTATAAATATAATATATTACTTACCACCTTTCCATATTGATCTTTGAAAAATGGAAACGTTACTCAAGCATACGTACGGTATACTGTCTCCATGATCATAACATACTTAATTTCTCAAAACCATCTCTCATGATTGGTATTAAAATTATAATTGATGTATACATATGAAAAATATTTCATGATTATTATTTTTTATAAGATTGAACCATGGTCAAATTAAGAGTACCTAAAATGAAAAAACAAAACATATATGAAAAACAAATTAGTTACTACCTAAAACGTGATTTTAACATGGAATTGTTAATAAAAAGGTAATAAAACGACATAAGTAAATAATATACTGTGTGATATACATAAGTGTGTTTCTAAAAAGGATTTATAATAAATTTATATTTATTATACAGGAGGTCTGAATGAGTATGAATGAATTCTAGACTTACAGAAATGGATTTATTATCTCTCCTTTATTAATGGGAGACATATAAAAATTCAAAAATAATTATGTGGTGCATATACTACCCATATGATATGTTATGTCAAATATCTCCTTATTTTAATGATATTATATGTTTAATTTTTTTTACTCTTTCATTTTCATTATGATTCAACATTACCAAAGTGGTAAGAGTTATATGTTTCAACCCCATAATTTATCAAGATAGTTTAAGATTATGATTATAATGATAAAATATTATAATATATCTCTCAATAAACAAATTACTTTTCTTCTTTCCTGGTTATTTCATGAGAATAAATTTTTTCCCTTCATTTTCCAATATTTATGCACTCAATATTTGAAAATAATTTTTTTAATAAAAATAAACATTATTTCTCTCTTCGATCAACAACCATATTTTCTTCCATATATATGTTTTCTAAAAATGTTTTCAAAATTGTTTTTACATTTTTAAAAGGATTCATTAAAAACTTTTTTACTCATGTTATGTTTTTTTTAAAAATTAAAGGAATCTTCATGTCATTTTCAAAAATAATTCCTCTGTGTATTTTACCAAAAATGTGAAAGGAATCCCTTTTTAACCAATACATAATGAATAATATTTTCCACCATCAAGACTACTAAATGTTTTAAATATTACTTTATAACTTTCAAATTTTATTTTTAAATAGAATGTTTTTTAAAATGTTGTATGTTTTAACATTTTATTAAGAGTAAAAAAGTCTATTTTCCTCAAGAAACATTCCAAGTTATTTTTCATTCAAAATAATTTGTTCATATATGTTGAAATCCTTTGATCTTAATTATTCTTTACCTGGGATATGATCCATTGGTACCTTTCTTATTATTTCCCTAAATTTTTTACGCTTATTATGGAATGATATTTATGAAACCAATATTTATTCCATGGGTTATGTTATGTTGAAATTATAAAATGATTATGAGTCTTGTTTCTTATCCACTGGTTATGCTATGATTAAACGTTTTATGAAACCCATTTACTTTCATGAGTTATGATTTTATGAATTTTTTATGATATTTTAGCTCATAAATTTTGGATTACATAATGGATGGAGCCAATATCTACCTATAATTCGTTAGGTAATGATTAATTTTATAAGTGCTAAAAGGGTATACATAAGGTTATCCCAAAATTGAAATAGGTTATAAAGAAGTTTATCCCAAGCCTAAAGTAGGTACATGGGTTGTTATCCCAAGAATAACATGTTTTCAATGTCATGGTGGGTATCCTTGATATAATATTTTATATTCTTGTGTGTATTCTACAAGTATATTTGGAATAATAATTTTTTTCTCTCATGGATGAGGTTATTTTATTTCCTTATGATTCATGTATTATTAACTACTAAAATTTATTCCATGAAACAAGATTATGATCTTTGATATGCTGCGTATGATTTTCAAATATTATTTTCATGTCCTTAGAAGAAATCTCATAAATAGATTAAACATGTTTTTAGGAGTAATGGTTTTTTATTGAGGATAAAGATACTATAAATGACATGTAAAAGGAAGGAGGTATTAAATAATAAGATGATAAACCCTAGTTAATGGCTTAAGAATGAAATCGATTGATTAAATTTTTAATGTATTGGAATCCAAGAATTATGAAATGTGGAACAATTTTTCATTATAAGTTTTTCATTAAATATTTGAAAGAATATGTTAAATGATGCTGATTACCTAGAAATGTGATTTAATGGGAAGTTAATATTTAGTGAAAACACATGATTAAGGGAAAGATAACACATAATATGTTCCTTATGTTGAGATAATGATACTGTGACAAAGAGATTATTGATATGAATAAATTAAATTGGATAGTATTAATAACCTTGGAAATGAATAATGATTTTTTGAAAAAGCGGTTTATTCTATCATTGATGGAGTTTAAAACATTTTTGAATTTAAGGAACATATCTAATAATATGTATTTTATTTGAGGTATAAAAAACATGTATTTTTCATTAAGGTTTTAAGGTAATTATGGTTATTATCATGATCCATGAAAATATATTACTGTGGTATTCACATATTTGGTATGTGAAAATCAAGAGCTACTTTATGATAATTTTGGGATTAATGGAATGTTTATTTTAATAAATTTAAGAACTTGTTTATAAATATAGATGTTTGGAGGGGTTATAAGGTTAAAAATTTATGGAATGGTTTATGTTGAACTTTTTATGAGGATTTAGAGATTAATGTATTACATAAACATATTAATATTTATGAACATTGGATAACTTGTGATAATAATTTTGATAAAACAAATATAGATGTAAGGAATTATCATTTTATTAATATATATTATGACCTATTAGTGTTTTATGAATAAAAAATTAACCTTCATTTCTTGGAGTAAGAGATGAAGTATTAATTTATCAAGTCACAACCAAAGGGTGATATTGTTCATATGAAATGGAATGAAATAATGTAATTAGATTCTATAAATTTATTAAAGGGATCTTAAAATAAAATGTTTTCTTAATATAATCATTATTGATGATATCAAAGACCTTTTTCATGCCTCTTTATTATATAGTTTTGTGTCTGTTAACCTTCTCTAGATCACCCACTTTCTTATGATCAATGATATTTATCACTTTCTATACTTATTTAAATCTTTTTTCATGTCTAAATTTCCACTTCCCACCTATATTCTTCAATGTGGAAACCTAGTTATGATTTACTTTTGGATACCATTATGCTTCCAACATTCCTTTTAAATATAATTTTTATTATTCACTTATAAAATGTGGTTTTTATGAAGGAATTTTCAAATGTTAAACCTTTGATGATTGAGATAACTTTTGAGGAAAAAATTCATTTTAAGTGTAACGTCTAGACCTAGGTTCCACATATCGGTGCCCCGAGATGGTTGGTCAGATGACCTCAAGTGTGCCTCCCCATACGCCAAAGGTTGCTGAATAGAAATAATAGTATAATATAAATCTTGGGAAGACTATACCCTCTGTATCAGAGTAATACAATTGTGTAAATAGAACAAAATAATAATAGGATAAGAATCAACAACTAGAATAAACTAGTATCACAGGATGACTAAAATAGGAATACAATATCTAAACCAAAATAGTAGATATTTCATGCCAAGTACGTGTTATGTGCCAATATGAAAAACCCCAAAATAAATAAAGACATTGAAAACTCCAAATTGGTTTCCAAATCATATCGAGTTCCCTCATCCTTGGTCTATCTAGACGTAGTTATCTAACATAGAACTCTTTCATGTATATTATCCTACAAACATGAAGTCTACTCAGGTGCTGATCAGGCATCTTGAGTAGAGTGTGAGTACAAATCAGTAGACACCCAACAATGGCGTCAAAAAAATATCCATCTAATGATAGTGTATGAAGTTATATAAAGGATAAAAGACAATAAATAAAGTAAAGTGTTTACATTTATTCAATTATTCTTTATTTAACCATCTGAACTCCCAGGTTCCTGAGGACACCCAAACTCTCAATGTCTTCTTTGGCATGTCCTAGAGTATGAACCATCCCTAAGGAATATCACATATCACAATAAAATGGTTATCAATTATCATATAAATTCAATTCACATTATGTAAAATTGGAACTATGGTCCAATACCAATATTTTGGGCCTAGAACACCATGCCTAAAACCCCATAAGTATTTGGAGCATATATCTCTGTATCACACTTCATTTATCAAAAAATCACATAAGTTGGATTTTTAAGTAGCGGTTTTTTTTCTACACTCATTTATCACAAAATCATTCTAGTGTTATTTTGAAGTAGAAGTCCAAGTCCCACACCCATTTATCACTACGTGCTTTTGAATTAGTAGTCTATGTCGTACACATGTATATCAGTTTATCACTATGTGATTTTAAAGAATTATCCCATGTCCAACACACATATATCATTTTATCACACACATATATCATATACATCACATCATTCAAGGTTAATCAATGTTCACCCCTTTTTATTACTTCACAAAAAGTATTCCATCACAATTATCAAACACTCATGGTTCAAAATTTTAATCACATGGTATAACATATCCAATTCATCTTTAAACCATTTATCAACATTAAATACTATAACCCACTAACCCATTTATGTTAATACAACTATCTCATAATTCTCATTTTTAATTAACTCATACACACATAAATTGACCAATTAAACAATTCTAATGTCCAATCAATTTTACTGTCACAATATTCTGTTAATTAATTAACCAATTAACTAATCTAATTCCACCAATTTCAATTACCCCAAATTTAATCCAAATAAATATAATATAGAAATTAAATTAAATTAAATCAATCATTTATGAAATTTCCCAGTAATGGAAATTAAAGTTTTATAATTACATAAACATAATTTAGATCAAGACAATGGGATTTTAAATTTAGACCACCTACCTTGATATTGTAAATGAACGGTCACCAAAGAAAATCCCTAATTTGGAGCAGAATAACCAAAATCATGATGAGGAACAAGATCAAGATCTAATACCCTGATCCAGTATCTAATAGATTAGATCTATCAAATCCTATATCTGGATCCATTACAAAAGAGGATAACATCCCCATAAAGTATTAGAAAATGATGGGAAAGAGGGAAGAAACAACACGGGATGAGATTCTCTTGCCGGTAGGGTTTTATATTTTCAATTTAGGATATTAATTATTAAGAAAAGGGGTTGTAAATGCTTGTAATTTATATGGGGGCTATAAAAAATGATTGAAATTGGTTTAGGTTCGAGTTGGGTAGATTATGGGTTAATATCAGGGGTTTTTTGGATTTTTAAAAGAATTTTTAGGGGATTAAAATCATGTTCCCATGGTTTCCTATTCAGGGTACATGGTTTCCCCTAACTATTTTCTTAACTGTGTGCCTCCTCCATGGGGATAAAGTGTTATTTCTAAAATGGTGCATGGTTTGACAAATCATGCACCATCTTTGTAAATCCCCTCAGTTTGGGTTTTCAAAACTTTTTGGGATAGGTGTACAGTTTGTGAGAACCATGTGTCAACCAAGAAAAATCCCATTTCTTTTGAAAATTATACAATTTCTCCCAAAAAACTCTTCAATGTCCACACAATATATACTCAAAACAACATAAAATAGTATCTTTAAATGAGCTCAATAAATCTTGAGAAATGGTTGGGATATTATAATCTTCCCATCATAAAATATTTATTCCTTGAACTATACTCTATAGAATCTCTAAGATTATAAAGCCAATATATTGGGAAAATGAGCTTGTATATTCACTTATTTCTCTCATGTTTCCTCCTACACATACCATTGATTCCATATTACATGAACTATCAACATAGTCTTTCCCATAAACACATTCTCACTATGATCTCACACATGTATTGAATGATCTGGCAAGGAAGCATCTATCTCAAGCTCAATACCATTGAAATCGATCATATGATAAGGGTTATGGTGATACCACCATAGTTGTTCCAGAATAAAGACATTGTTTATAGGATTTAACCTCTACGGAATATCCAATCGGTATGCCATCGACACAATTCTCACCACAACCTAAAACATTCTGACATACTAGGGAATCAAATTTCTATATATTTGTATCCTGTGGTGACCCAATATTGGTGACACCTAAATGAATAAATGATCATCCTCTATAAACTCTGGGGGTCATCAAAGTCTATTACTATGCGACTTATGTGTACTCTGATCTTTATACATACACTTCTGAACCAGCTGAACCTACTCTGATGTCTCCTACATGATACTTAGTCCCAACAACATTGACTCACCTTCCTCCATCCAACATAGAGTTGATCTACGTGGCCTACCATAAGGACCCTCATATGGTGTCATTTGTATTTTTTTATGATAACTATTTTTATGGTAAAAATCTACAAGTGTTAGGTATTTCGCCTAAGACCCACTAAATCATATAACACAGTCACATTAAATATCCTAAAACACATGTATAATATACTCTTACTATAAATCTGTCTTTGGGTGAAATTGTTTTACTCAAAAAAACGTATCTACCAAGCTCCCTATTTAATTACTTTTCGAAGAACAAAGTAAACTATGAGTCATGGTCTAAAATAATACTTTTTGGAACCCATTGTAGATGGGCTATCTCTCGAACATATATATCCCAATTGATCCACTTAGAAAGTCTACCGTATTTGTAAGAAATGGTCTAACTTTGTCAGTCGGTCTAAAATCACCCAAATAGTGTCATTCTTCTAAGGAATCCATGGGAGAACCACTAAAAACCTATGTTAATGTCTTCCCACATCTATTATGGAATGGGAAATTACTTTAGTAAACCACTACATTGATGATATGTCTTCACCTATTGATAGGTGAACCATCATGTCATGAACCCTGTTATATCCTTTTCCATGCCCAAACACCAACATTGTTGATGCAATTAATGATACATTACGGTCAAACCTAGATATACCACCCACTTTAAGTCATGTAATTCATGTATCATATCCTCCCACAAACTCATAGGCACAACAACTTGATTCCTGAAATCGATTATCTCATCCTCATATATAGTCTAGTCTGAAGGTGTCTTACGACCTTCAAGGATCTCCCTCAAATAAAAACATTTTGGATCCTCATTATATATTTCCCTGATCTCATTCAATAGTGTATACTCCATTGAAAATAATATGAGATTCATCTGCTCCTAGCCCTCTTGAACCACAACATGCATATCTTCCAACAAAGTCATCATCTTCCACTCACTACTATACTCTTGAACATCCTGAGTCTAAGTTTTCATATTTAGAGAATCATCAACACTATTTCCCAAACTGGGAATATGTGCTATCTCAAAATAAAATGACTATATAATCCTAACCCATATTCACTAATTGAAATTAGAATCACACTTTGAAAAGATATTCTTTAAGATCATGTGATCAGTATACACAGTAAAATTTTCACCCAAAAGATAATGTCACCAACACATCAAATCATAAACGACTATAGCTAATTGGATTTCATGTATAGGGTAGTTCCATTCATGTTCCCTCAACTTCTGATACCCATATTCCATAACTCAATCACCCTGTATCAACACTACTCTAAGCAACATCCCATAAGCATCATAAAACATTGTGTACTCCTCACCTGTCTCGGGTAGGATCAAGATAAATGTTTTAGTCAAACACTTATTCAGATTCTAGAGAGCATTCTCACATTCTTCAGACCATTAAAACATATTCCCCTTGTTGGTCAAGCCCAAAACAGTTTATTCCAATTGGGAAAATTCCTATATGAATCTCTTATAATATCATCATTAATCCTAGAAATATATAGATATCAAAACTTATCTTGGGATTCTCCCAATATACCACTTCTTGGACCTTCTCTATGTCCACTAACACATCTATGTTTGTGAATATATGACCAAGAACTATACTTGATCAATCCAAAAGTTTCACATAT
Source organism: Viscum album (assembly GCA_963277665.1). Lineage (NCBI taxonomy): Eukaryota > Viridiplantae > Streptophyta > Magnoliopsida > Santalales > Viscaceae > Viscum > Viscum album. The sequence goes on from OY728131.1 coordinate 2,068,102,794, forward strand.
ATTTCTTTGCGTATAGTAGATGCTCTCTTAGTGTACTCGTTATGATGTCAAGATGTTGGGCATGGTCATCATGATTATTAGAGTACACTAATATGTCATGCACAAATACAATGAAAAATTAGTCTAATTATGGATGGATTATTCGGTTCATCAAGGCCATAAACATAGCAGGATAATTAGTCAATCTGAATACCAGGAAAGTCTGAACCAGGCATAAGCCTGGTCCTGCAAATTTATTAAAAGAAAAGTGCAAGTAAAGTCAGAAGAAAATAAAACGCTACATAACATCAAAACCATATGCATCCTTCTCCCCATCATCAGATAAATCATCACCAGGATCAGCTGACTCCCATTCAGAAGATTCATATTTGCGCATCATCTCAAGGTACATATTTTTCTTCCGCAGCATTTCCTCAGACAACTTCTCTTTGACCGGCCGTTTTCCACTTAATCCTTTGTCCCTCTTCGGGGACCCTCCTCTTCGTTTTCCACTGTACCCATTTGCAATGACATTTTCTTGTGACGCTCCAATCTTGTGTGCAGACCTTGTTGCCATTGGTTTGGGTAGATCCGTGTAGTCTCTCCTAGGCCTCCTCTTTGGTGGCGCAGTCATGACACCTTCACTTTCAGACATCTTCGTTCGACCACCTTGAACAATATCACTATATGAAGGTCTGTCTGCTCTGCCACAATTCTCTTTCTCACTATCAGATATATTCCCCCGTTTATCAGTGATATTAACAGAAACCAAACTCTTGATTCCAACACCTTTCTTTCCCAAGACATCATCTGTGGTTTTAAGAGACTCTCCTCCGGCCTGAGAGAGCATGTTATGATCAGGCACAACAAGGCAATGAGGGTTCATTTCACCAACAACACCAAGTCCCGGGTTATTAGGAACCCCAAAATCCTGCCGATCAGCCATCCCAGTGGGTGGCTCCTCCTGCTCCAGCCCTACAAATCTATTACCAGAAGAGGCCCAACCAGCTACGGTAAGATTTTCCTTATCAAGTCCACCTACTTTATCCCTCATATTGTCAGAAATCGGCTGCACTTGACATGAATTGACAGCAACCTCCCTCAAAGGTGGATCTCCAGCACCAAGATCACTTTTAAGGCGGTCAAAAACCTGCTTTACTATTGGATGTAAGGCCTCCCGAACCTCCTTCACGGCACAAGCACGCTTATTCACCTCGATGCCTGTATCTTGTCATTCCCCCTGCTTTATGTTTGCAACATTCAGTGCAGCATCAGTGCAAGGACTCCCCATGTGATTACCCCGATCACCAAGATTTCCATCACCAACACATTCCACATCCCTGTCCTCAGCCACACCCCCTCGCGCATTCAAGTGGTCTGCCGGAACACCCGTAGCAGGAATGGGAGTCGATCCAGAAGGATCCCCACTAAGAACTCCTCGCGCCTTCATCGCCTGGGAGAACCCATCCTTTCCTCTGTTGCGGCAAACCAAATCAGAATGAACAATTCTACAACATTGCACACAGTACTGCATCCAAGACTCATAGAGGACTTCTTGATGCCAACGAAATTCCTTGCTGTCTGTGATCCAGAAACGGTTCACCGGTGATCTTGCGACATCAACTTCTACGCAAATCCGCGGACAGATCGGGTGACACACAGACTCGGTTCGGCGTTCAGAACATAAATAGCGGCCAATAATGTTCCCAATCACACATAGAATAGCTGGATTTTGGAAGGACAGAGGTAAACCAGGGAGACTTACCCACGTCGCGATTGTCGATGGATCCCGCCACATATGAAAGTCGAAGCTCCAACAAAACAGGTAAAAGGAGAAACCCTTGCATCTTCGAAGGGCCCTGGACCAGGAACAAATCAAATCCTCCTCTGACCCAAAATGTATCATGATATGTCGACGATCAAGAAGACCTACAACTGCGTGATCCTGAAGCTCCCAAGAATCAGAAACAAACCGCTCGAACTCATCAACCGATGGGCGCTGAGGACGGAAACGGGCGACAAGGGTAAGCTTACACAGGTCCGCGACCCCAATAATCTCCGCCGAAAGAAGGGAGAGCTGCGGTGCCTCTTGGAAAATGTCTGGAACCTTCGGGGCAAGCTGGATCCTTGGGAAAGGGGGATGCGAAATAGAGCGAGAACATGACAAGAGAGGCCTACCCTGCTCATGCAGGAACGATCGCGCAACTCCCCCCTCCGATTGAGAGGGGGGAGCAGAACGATGCTGCATCAGATCTAGGGCATCGCCATGGAGGAAGCCAGAGACGCGGGCGCCGTCCGTCAATCTGAATAGTATCACAACAAAATCATATAGGGTATACATGCTTCTAAAATAAATCCTCGATATATTAGAAGGTCAAAATCTCAACTGATGGTGCCCTGATATCAAGTCAATATTGGGTAAAACACAAGCTCTGATCAACTAGTCAAATATATCATCAATTCTTGGAAGAGGATATTGTTTCTTCATAGTCATCTAGTTGAACATTCAGTAATCAACACACAAGTGCAAAGTCACATCAACCTTCTTTACAAACAACATTTGTGATCCCCAAGATGATGTACTAGGATGGATAAACCCCTTGTCCATAAACTATTCCAAATGATTCTTGATCTCTTGAAGCTTTGTTGGTTCCATTTTATAATTTGGAATAGAAACAGCCTCATCTCTTGGTAGGAAATCAATAGTGTATTCCACATCCCTCTCTGGTGGAATCCATGACAAGTCCTTGAGAAACATGTCGGAAACACCCCAAGGATTTATTAATAAATTTAATATTGAATTCATGAAACATTGAGTCTCTACAAAACACCTCTTTGTTATAACCTATCTAGTAAACATAATTTTTCCACCTCTATGATTTGAATTTGGAAAAACAGATATACACTATTGCATTCAGTAATATATTTAAAGTCTGATAAGATGAACTTATTTTTTTTTTGAATAGTAACATGTCCTTATAAATATTTATATGAACCTTATGAATAGTAATTCATATTATTATTTTATTTTCTTAAGGTTATAAGATAATGAGATCTTGATTAATTATTAAAGGTGATATAAAATGAATTATAGTTTTAAAATTGTTATTTTTTGAATTAATTTTGATTTTATTTAAAAATTAAATTAATCATATTTAGAAAATAATTTTCCAAAAAAGGAGCACATTTTTTAATTATATGCATCAAAAAATGGTTTGTGTGAATTTTTGGGATTTTTTTAAAATACTTGAATTTTTGATGAATTATAAAAAATGGTAATTTACCCAATATATACATTATCAGCTTACTTCATTATTCCTAGCATCATGGATGATGTAAGAACACTTGGTTCGAACTCACATGAACTTATTACTATTATGGGTCACATTAATCAACAATACTGGTTGTCTTGAGGTAAATAATAAAATAATGAATAAAGTATTCAAAAATCACCCCTCTTCCACTATAAAAGTCACCCATCACTCTCTCTTATCCTCACTCCTCTCAAGCCTTGTTACTTGTCTAAATTCTAAAAAAATATCCTTACAAGATCCTCCCCCATGGTAATCATCCATTGGTCTCATAAAAAGACAAAAACCTCTCCCCTAAAGAGGCTCTCAAGGAAGAAAACTTCAAGAGGTAAATTCCTCTTTTCATTTCTTTTATTTCGAGTTCCATTCATTTATTTTTCTTTCCTCAAATCCTTTCATCCAAATGTTATGATAAATATTGTACCTTAAATTTACTAAAATTTTGTTATAATAATTTTATAATTCATCATCATCTATCGTTTCCCCTTCTTTTATACGAGAAATGAAAACAGCACCAAAGATGTGTTAATTTATCACATTCAAGGGTGATGTGTTTTCAATTTCTATTACCATCATCAATTATGGTCATGAAACCATTTTGATAGTTTAACAAGACTATAATATATGTATAATAATTTATGTAAGGTTATGTAATCTTTTTTAACACATGATATTAATTTATATGTGTTTGTTGTGATAAAAAATCAACAATTAACCCAAACAATTATCATTAATGTTTTATATAATGATTCATCTTCAATCCCAATAACCAAATGAATTTTAAAGACAAAGTAATATTATAGATTCTAAAAAATAAAATAGAACTTCTATTCTAGAAAACCATTCTCATCTTACATGTCTATCCTCACATGTATATAAGTAAAATGGTCATGAATACTAAGGAATAAAATGCTCCCAAACAATAAAATCAAACCTCTTAAACCCATAATTAAGGTCATGAATAAACATAATAATGATATAATAAATAAATTAAAAAAATAAAATTTTATAGAAATATTAATTAATTAATTTAATTTGGTTATCTAGGACACTAAGGTCAAGTGAAGAATAATGTCGGACTTGAGTTAAGGGTTTTCAACCCGAACCTCCATTTTTATTCAGGTTACTATTATTCTCTACTTACCTCAATTAAATTATTATTTATTCATATTTACTAATCATAAATTCTATTTTAATGTTCTATATATTTTTACCAACCAGAGTCAAACTTTCATTTATGGGGAGTTATATTTTATAAAAGGATCTTTCAAAACTTCTTCCTAAAATACAAGTCTGATTCAATGGAATTTATCAAATTCATACCTATTTTAAATGGAAATCTATAATCTATTTTTAGAAAACATTTTCTTTTTAAAATCACACATTTTATTATGAAAATACTATCTTAATTTACCTTGATTTTTATACAAATACGTTTCTAAAAGAACTCTTCTTTTTAAAGAAAAAGTGTATTTATCAAAAGAATCAATCGATGATTTTATTAGAGTGTCTTCATCTATTTCAGCACTCTTATTGATTCATATGTATTATTGAGATTAATATTTTATGATATCATCTACCATATTTAATTGAATGGTTTATTATTAGTTTTATTGTGGATGTACTATCTTAAAACCATTCAACAATTTACTCTGAATGGTAAGAGTTTGTGTTTAATGTTTGGGGAAAATTACTTACATTTCATATGTGTAACACCCCAATATTTCATGAGATACATTATTTTAGTTTCTTTGATGTATTATGTTTTATGCTAAAACAAGATTATCTTGAGTTATATGAAACACCATATTAGCTTGCAGTATATTCCACACTATTCTTGGCTTGTGTTACACACTATTTCAGGTTCTTTTAATAGAATTCATTTCATGCAACACTGAGTATAGATTTCTTTCAATGTATAAATTAACTAAGTTTGAATTATTTTATACACAACACTAAATGAATATTTCACTACACGTAACACTAACTTGTCTTGTGTTACATGCAAGAGAGACCTTCCTCAAGAGCTTGCGTTGTACTTAATACAGAGTTTCACTAAACAACGATATCTTATTAAGATATTACTATTTAATGGGATATAAACTAGATATAATGAATATTATTAACCAAATTTTTAATTTTATATAAAATCATCATTCATATTACGTATTGTATAGAACATTACATAAGAACAAGTTAAAATTTTCCAAATAAAATAAGTATTTTTCAAAAAAATGCATTTTTACCGCCTTTGATGGTGCACCCATTTTAAATCTATTTTTTGACACTTATATAAGTTTAATTTGACAAAATAAACTTATTATTTGGTATAGGGACATAAAAATTTACTTTTTTTGAATTTTTTGTATTTTTATGATAAAATTCAAATTTTAATGAATAGTGAAAAATACTACATTTTAATTCCAAACTACCTTTTCATCTATTTTATTTATCTAGATATATTATATTATTACTTGGTTTAAAATTATAATTGGATTATGTATTTATAATTTAATCTAATTTTGGTCATTATAAGTAATTTTACATTTAAATTGGAAATAAACACATGACAATCATTTGATAAGTTTTTACTTCTTAAAACCACGTTTTTTTGGTTTCATAGTGGGAATTAATCTTAAATTAATTTCTAAAAATTATTATTTTTTGAATTATTAATTATGGACTCTATATTTTTTATCACTCGGTCCAAATTATGTTAATTGGTTACTTTTTTTTTGATATTATGAATAGTAAATATAGTAATTTTTATTTACCATAGTTTAAGGTAAACCAGGTAACTTAGGGTAAATTATAACATGATAAGCTCAATAAAATTATACTAAAACCTACCAAAATACCATTTTATGAATAAAATTCTACCCTTAATATCTTTTTTTGAAACAAAGTTATTTAATGTCCACTTTACAATAAAAATGACATGTATATTAACAAAACCCATGAAAGTGGCAAAATGTCCAACTCACATTTCTTATAAGTATGATAATTTTAATATAGGTATAATCAGGTGATATATTCAAAAATAAATACAACATGGAAATATAAAATAATTACATACATCATTGAAATTTATTTTTAATTTTTAGGAAATATATAATTACACTGAAGTATTATTCTTTGGTGATATAAAAATTAATTAATTGACGAGAAATCAATGAAAATATTTTTATTAAAATACTAATAGCCATAAAAATGTCCAAAAATGTTACCAAATATTATTGTTTGATTATATATAGACCATAAACATTCAAAGTTCAAGATAATTACCATTTTAATTATTATAGAATAGATTATGACATTTATATTATTTTATTTAAAGTAATGTCAAAGTTTTCACATTCATACTTTAATAAGTATAACATTTTTTATTTTTTATTTTATAGTAAATAAATTTTAAAAAATAAATTATAATTCAATATATTAAATTTATCTTCATCATAGTATTTTATTTTTAATTTTCACTAAATAGATAAGTATATTATATATTTACACAAAATCATTGTAGTAATTATTTTATTAATAGAGATATCAAATAAATGTTTTTAACAAAATTAAAATAAATATATTTTAGGATAATTAATATGACCAATTAATTTTATAGATACCATTTACCTCATAGTAATATAATAAAATAGTTGGTCTGAATTTAACTTCTTATCATTATATTTTTTAAAATTAATAAATTGAATAGTGTCAAAATTGACATTATTGTTTGTTTATCAAAATATCATTTTTTAAAATTATTTAAAAATAATAAAAGATTTTTTAAAATTATATAATAATTATTATATAGTTTAAAAAATTTCTAAATTATATATTTATGTTCTAATTGATATCAAATGAGTAAATATTTTACCCTTTTAATATTGAAATATATGTTACCCTGGTTAAAATGAAATAGAATAACTAAGTTTTAAATTGAACAGATAAGGATTTAATGGACATAAAAACATGTCTAAGATTTATTGGTTGATGATATTAAAACCCTATATCATCTTAACCTCAAAATTTGGACATTGTTGAGGTTTTTTAGTGGGTTTTGATTTTATTATAAATTAATATTTTTAGGTTTCTAAAAGTGTCCCTCACCTCAATTATAAAAGGGAACCACCTCCTTTATTTCTCCACAACTCATTAAGCCTTCAAGGTCATACATACCCTGCCAATTTATCTTCAAAACTTCCCTAGTTACATTCAATAGGTTCTAGTCTTCTCAAAATACCAACTCTAATTATATCAAGAGGAGATCTGAATAGAGCACGTCTAAGAAGAGGTAATCACTTCTACTGATTATTTAATATTTATTTGTAATTATACTTATACTTCATGAGTTTTTTAATTATAGAATAATAACTCCATTAGAACATATAAAATGATATGTAATTATAATAATGAAACAACCATATTCAAGTTTCTATCCATCCTATGAAAGATAAAATCATCATGCAGGCGTATATACAGTTTATCATCTCCACACCATGGTGTAATCTGTTTTTCACCATCACCTTACTTATATTGGTATAAAAATGGATGTAATAACTATATATGATTATTATAAAATTATATTTAATCATAAATTTATTACACCGGGCAAATAAATTCCATTCAACAATTATGGGAATGATATCATCGCTCGTGCCTACATACGGCCTACCGTCTCCATGAGGCGATGTGATTCGTTCTACCTGATAACCACTCAATCCTGATTACATAAATATAATGAATGGATAAATATGGTATTTATTATGTTAATATAATTTTATAATGATATAAATATGACTTAATAAGTAGAATCAGAACTCATTCAAAAAAATATGCATACAGTCATAAACCAGTTTAAACCCGAATAATGAGTAGCAATGAATTGTTACAAACAAACAAAGGATAAAATTACCATATATGATGAAAATGATTTTGGAATAATTTAAAATCATTATCTAAGTCATTATACATTATTTTTTGATACATAATAAGCATATCATACCTAAGGTAATGGATAATTTTACAATCTCATTTTTATCAGAGATTTTTTATATGTAAGTATTTACTATGGTATATTTATCATCCACATCCATGTTTCATAATTATTTAATATTATATCTATTATTATATAATTTTTTAAATTTAATTTTACCCTTTGGTTATTTTTTATTAAATTTTAAGAAAGTAATCTTTTGTCATTATTCGATTGGAGGTACTTTTTGACTTTTTATGGCAAAAGTACAAGGACAATGTTTTTTTAACTTATACAGCATGAATAGATTTTTATGTATTTATAACACCTTATTTCCCAAAAGCTTCCTCTCTATAATTTCAAGTTTATTTTCAAATAAATTTTTTTCTTTTAAAATTTCACGACATTTGGAGAAACGAAAATTTTCTTGAAGTAGAAAGAGATATTTTCCTCATGACTTAAGTTCAAGTGTTATTTTTAAAATTATTTTCCATCTAAGATGACGCTATTTAAATAGGTTTATGTTTCAATCTGAATTATTAATGTGATTTTATTGTTTTAATGATGTAAAGATGTTTTATATTTATTATGTTATGAGGAAATGATGTTTAAGAAGACTATTTAATTTCTTAGGTTATGTTACAGTGAATGATTTATGTTTTTGTGGAACATGTAAGAATGATTTCATTATAAGATGGGTGGGACCTATATCTCCCTCCAATGAATTGGGTAAAGATTTATATCTCAGGTGATAAACATGGCTGGAATGGAAAGTAAATATGCTTCAGTAATATATGTCTGGAATGACAAATAAATCTAGTTCAATAACACAGAGCTAGAACAGAAAGTAAATATAGTTCAATAATATATTGATGGAATGGAAAGTAAACCTAGTTCAGTAAAGGACTTTTTCCACTATGATGGTCTTTTAAGTAATGCCTTGGATACTATGGAAATAATTTTATGTTCTTATTTTTTTCCAAAATTCCATGTTTTATTCCAACACTATTTTATCGTTGTTAATTTTTTTTTTTTTTGATATACGCCTCACGTACTGCCAAGATTTATTTCATGACTCAAGATTTTGATATTCAAAATTTATGTTCCTATTTTCACATTCTTAAGTTTATTTTTTGTTTGATTTTATTAATTTTCTCCCTTAATAAACATTTTATCTATCCTTTTGTATGTTTTATTTTCCCTGAGATATAAAGATAGGTTTTAGGTAGAAAAACTAAAGAGGAAGATATTTATGGGAGATGTTTAATATCTTTCACCAAGTTAAAAGATTTTGTTCCACGTTTCCAAATACACTAAAATAGTATGGTCTTTGGGTGTATTTCTGTGTCATGTGTTAATTATTTTAAAAAAGTAATGTAATTTCTATGTACGTCAATCTTGGGTCATTAGAGTTAGTATTAGATAAAAGGTTTAGTAAACCTTTGGAAACTAAGATAAGAAAGCTTTAGTGAGATCCCTAGAGATATTTCTAAGGTATGTAAATGGATGTCCCTAAGGTTGAGTATAATGATAGATTACAGTCCTAGAATTATTGTAATGATTTTGAATGACCTAGGATTAAACCTAAGATGTTAGAGATTGAAAGTACACCCCCTTTATTATGTTGTTTTCCAAGTATGATTTTTGCCTCTCACACTATTATTTTTGGGTTTTAGATAATGGTTGGAACCCGAAGGAATTTTGTTTGTGATCAATACTCTATTAAATGAAATGATTTTGGTCCTAAACAACAAAATGTTATGGGAGGAGGAATGAAAAATATTATTACAATACTTACACAAGAAATGAATCATTCTGGACTTCCAGATGAGAAGAGAAGGTAATAACATTCTATTGAGTCCTTCATGAGGCCATGTCCACCTTTCTTCAGTGGGTCTTCTAATTTACTTGTTTATGAATAATTAATCGGTACCATTGAAAAGATATTTTCCATCCTTCGTTGTTCAGAACATGAAAAAGTAATTTTGGTTGTTTATCATTTAAAAGGTGAAGCAAACCTGTGGCAGAATCTAATTAAGAATACAAGGCAGAAAGATGAAATTGAATCCATGTAATGGGATGAGTTAAAGAACTTTTTTTTCAATAAGTACTTCTTTCATATTATTTGAACAAAGATGGAAAAGTAGTTCCTTGGTCGATTATTCAGTAGCTTAAAACCAAGTCTTCTAAGGTCATTAGCTATAAGAGACTTTAGTAGATATGAAGAGATTGTATGTTGTGAAATCAAGGTATAACTGGATTTTGGTGTTACATATCCATCTCAGGGTATTGAAAAGAAACAAAATATGGAGTTCAAAGGAAAATCTTAGAACAATGGTGAAAAGAAGATGAATTTTTCCTTGTGATCAAAGTATGCAAAAAAGCATGGTGGATATTGTCTTAAAAGGACTATAAAATGTTTAAAGTGTGGATAATATGGTCATCGATTAGTTGAGTGTCGAAGGAATGGGAACATGTTATTAATGATATGAATAAACAAAATACTACATAGAACTCACCACCAACACTTTAATGCTACAAGTGTAAGGAAATGGGGAATTATGCTAACCAATTCTCTAATCCAAGGGATAATGATGATCGATGTCAGCAACCTCTTAAGGAAAAAGACACTGGGAAGTCACATGGGATCACTATTGGTGATGCTGATTATGAAAATTAAGTGGTGGAATGATTAAGTGTTTATGAAATGGGATTCCAAAATAGTGTGGTGGAATCTCATTTTTAGTATTATGGAATATTGGAATATCTATGTATTGGTCCATTTTGGTTTTCCATAATTATATGGTACCAGTAACCTTCATAAGTGATTGAAATATTATTGGAAAGAACATGATATGTGCATAATGATGGGATAAAAAGATAATGATATGTTTGATAATATTAATGATCTCATGGGTAATATAAGGACAAAGTGATATCGTTGTTTGAGTATATAAAAATTTTGGTATTTTTTGTGTGTGGAAAGAGTTAATTTTGATAGATTATATGCTCTCACTAAGGTTCTATGGTAATTCTTGTTATTATCATGTTTGAAGAGAATACATGATTAAGGTATTCACATGTCTGGAATGTGAGAACAAATAATTTCCAAATGAGATATGAGAGATAAATGTTAAGTTGATTTAGATCACCTCTTTATAAAGTTTTATATTTTCAATTTTTGTAAGGATTGTGATTTTATCCATTTATGGATAGTATAGGTTATATTCTAGTTAAAGTTTGTTAGATTAATATATTATCTCATTGTAGGTGGTCTTATGCATATTTTATAACTTGTTCTAGCCTTTTGTTGAGACAAATGGAAAAACCATTCATTCTATCGCATAACCTTCTAACACTTCAAGAATGAAAATTTCAACTTCATTTATTTAAATAAGAGATGAAGTGGAAATTTTTCAGGTAACGACCAACAGTGTTATTATACTAAACTCAAGTAAGAATTTCCCCTCATGGAAAGAATCATTAACTTTAAGAAAAGTATCGTCAAACCAAAAATGTTATCCGTGTACCTTCTTATCTAATGAATTATATGGTTCTATAAATCATCACAGATTTATGGATTTCTGGTAGTTAAATTTCTCCAAACCTTATTCTCTATCACTATTCGTCAGAACTTAATAGTTAGATTTATCTTCCATATCCATGTTTTCACTTCCCACCTATGTTATCCTATGTGGAAACCCAATGACGAGTTACCTTGGGTAACCATTATGTTTATAATATTATTTTTAAAATGAAGTTTTAGTATTTCATTTTACTATGTGGGTTTCCATGACATAAACTTTCAATTAGTAAACCATTTATAACCCTGATGAATTTCAAGGGAGAAATTCATTTTAAGTGGGTTAGAATGTAACACCCTGATATTTTATGAGATAGATTATTTTAATTTATTTGATGTATAATATTTTATGCTACACCATGAATATTTTTAACTATATGAAACACTTTATTATCTTGCAGTATACACAACCTGATTCTTAGCTTGTGTTACACACAATTTCATGTTCTTTTGGTAGAATTCATTTCACACAACACTAAGTATAAGTTTTTTTCAATGTATAAATGAACTAATTTTGGATTATGTTATATGAAACACAAAATTAATCTTCTACTACATGAAACACTAACTTGGCTTGCATAACACAAAAGAGAAAACTTCCTAGATATCTTGTGTTGTATGCAATACCGAGTTTCACTAAACAACGATATATTGTTAAAATATAATTATTTAATGGAATATAAACTAGCCATTATGAATATTATTAACCACATTTTGAATTTTACATAACATTATAATTCATCCTATATATTTTCTAGAACATTATATAAGAACAAATTAAATTTTTTCGGATAAAACAAGTATTTTTCAAAAAAATGTAGTTTTATCACCTTTTAATGGAGAACCCATTTTTAATCTAGTTTTTGACAATTTTATAAGTTAAATTTGAAGAAATAAACTTCTTATTTGTAAGTTGGATATAGAAATTTTCTTTTTTTGTTATTTTGGTATTTTTCTAATAAAATTCTATTTTTAAGGAATTGTGAAAATTTCTGCATTTTAATTCAAAACTACATTTTCATCTAATTTATTTATCTAGTAAGATTATATTTTTAATTGTTTTTAAAGTTCATTTGGATTATGGTTTTATAATTTAATCCCACATTGATCATTGGATATAATTTCACATTTAAATTGTAAATAAACACACGACAATATTTTGATAAGTTTGTACTTCATAAAAACACGCATTCTTGGTTTTAACAATGGGAATTAATATTAAATTAATTTCTACCAATTATGTGTTTTGAATTATGAAAAATGGATTCCATATTTGGAATCAGTGGGTCCAAATTATGTTAATAGGTTACTTTTATTTTTATATATTATGAATTGTAACGATGGTAATTTTTATTTACAACAGTTGAAGGTAAATCAGGTAAATTAGGTTAACTAACAATATGTTAATGACAATAAAATTATTATAAACCCTAGAAAAATCCCATTATATGAATAAATATATACTCCTAACATATTTAGTTCCAAAAATTTTCATTTAATGTCCACTTGATGATGAAAATGATGTGGATATTAATAAAACCAATGAAAGTTACAAAATGTCAAACTTACATTTCTTATAAGTATAATAATTTTAATATAGGGATAACCAGGTGATATATTTGAAAATAAATATTCCGTGTAAATATAAAATAATTACCTACATCATGGTAATTTATTTTTAATTTTTAAGAAATAAATAATTACCATAATTTCTTATTCTTTGGTGATGTAAAAATTAATTAATTAATGAGAAATAAATGAAACAATTTTTATTAAAATCCTAATAACAATAAAAATCTCCAAAAACATTAAAAAATATAATTGGTCGAGTATATATCTACCATAATCAACCAAATTTCATGCTAGTTTCCATTTGGAGCCTTATATAATATATTATGACCTTTATATTATTTTATTTAAATAAATATCAAAGTTTTCACATTCATACTATAATAAGTATACCATTTTTAATGTATGATTTTATAGAAGATAAATTAAACACAGTATATTATCATGAAATATATTAAATTTATATTCATAATAGTATTTTATTTTTAATTTTTACTAAGAAAATAAGTATATTAAATAATTAAAAAAATCATTGTAGTAAATATTTATTAGTGGAGATATCAAATAATTGTTATTAACAATATTAAAATAAATATATTTTGGAATAATTAATATGTCCAATTAATTTTATAGGTACCCTTGACCTCATAATAATATAATAAAATAGTTTTTTCTCATTTAACTGGTTATATTTATATTTTAAAAAAACAATATATTGAATAGTGTCAAAATTGACACTATTGTTTGTTTATCAAAATAGTGTATTATTAAAGTAATTAAAAATTATAAAACATTTTTAAAAAATAAATAATCATTTTTATATGGTCAAAATTCTATAAATATTTTATTTATGATCTAATTTACATCAAATAAGTAAATATTTTACCCTTTTAATGTTGGAATATTTGTTACCCAAGTAAAAATGAAATTGAATAACTAAGTGTTAAATTAAAAAGATAATGTTAGAATGAGAATATAAACTTTTATAAAATTTATTATTTGATGATATTAAAACTCTATATCATCTAATTTAAAAAATTATTACATTTTATTGGTTTTTAGTGGGTTTTTATTTTATTATAAATTAATATTTTCTAGGTTTCTAAAAGTGCCCCTCACCTCAATTATAAAAGGGAACCTCCTACCTCATTTCACCACAAATAATTAAGCCATAAAGTTCTTCAATACCCTACCAATTTCACTTCTAAACTTCCCTAGTTACATTCTTTAATTTTTTTTCTTCTCAAAAGACCAACTCCAGTTCCATCAAGAGGGGATATAAAGAGAGATCTTCAAAAAAGAGGTAATATACTCTACCGATTCTTTCATATTTATTTCTAATTTTATTTCTACTTTATGAGTTTTTTCATTGTACAATAATAACACCCGTAGAAATTATATAATTAAATGTTATTATAATTATTAAACAACTATATTCAACGTTCTATCCATCTTAAGAATGATGAAATCACCATATGTGCGTGTGTACATCTTACCATCTCCACAATGTTGTGTAATCTGTTTTTCACCATCACATTACTTAGATGGGTATAAAAATAGATGTAATAACTATATATGATTATTATAAAATTATATTTATTCTGAAATATATTAAACCATTCAAATCAATATCATTAAACAATTATGAGAATAATATTATTGCTCGTGCGTACGTACGGCCTACCATCTCCATGATGCCATGTGATTTGATCTACATAATAACCAATAAAGCATGATTATATAAATGTAATGAATTAATAAATATGGTATTTATAATATCAATATCATTTTATAATGATATAAATATGACCTAATAAGGAGAACCGGAACTTATTCGACAAAACATGCATACAATCATAAAACAGTTAAAACAAGAATAATGTGTAACAATGAATTGTTAAAAACAAAAAAAAAGGATAATATGACTATATATGATGACCAGGATTCTAGAATACGCTAATAACATTATCTAAATCATCATATAGGAGGTTTGGGAACATATGATGTATATTAGAGCTAAGGTAAGGGATAATTTTACAATCTCATTTTTATCTGAGATTATTTATACCTAAGTATTTGTTGGGATATATTTATCATCCGCATCCATGTTCCATAATTATGTAATATTATTTATATTATTATACAATTTTTTAAAGTTGATTTTACCCTTTGGTGAATTTTTATTAAATTTTATGAAATGAATCTTTTTTCATTATTTTATTTTAGATATTTTTTGACTTTTCTTGCAAAAGTAAGAGAAGAATGTTTTTTTAACTTATACGCATGAACAGATTTTTATGTCTTCATAATTCCTGACTTCCAAGAATAATCCTCAACAAAATTTCAGGTTTATTTTTCACTAAATTCTTTTCTTTTAAAATTGAGTGGAATTTTGAGAAAAGATAACGTTTTTGAAGAAGAAATAGATATTTTTCTCAAGAATTAAGTTCAAGTGTCTTTTTCAAAATTATTTTTCATCGAAGATTATGCTCTTTGAATAGGGTTATGTTTATATTCATATTATTACTATGATATGATTATATTAATGTTGGAAAGATATTTTATATAGATTATTTTATGGTGGAATGAAGTTTTAGAAGCCCATTTAATTTCTTGGGTTTTTCTATGATGAATGATTTATGTTTTCAGGGCACATGTAAGAATTATTTCATTATGAGATGGGTGGGACCTATATCTCCCTACAATGCATTGGGTAAAGATTTATTTATCATGAGATAAGCATGGCTAGAATGGAAAGTAAATTGGGTTCAGTAATATAGGGTTGTGTAAAGACCCGGAAATTTCAAGGAAATTTTTTTCTTAATTTCTTTGAAATTTTACGAGTACGCGGTTCTTGATGGCGCCTGATTCTGAGGCCCGGTGTGCCCAAAATCAATTTTCGAAGTTTAGCTCGGGTACGTTTAGTGAACGAACAAGCAGGTTTTTCTAACTTTTAATCTGGTGCTCGGAATTGAAATATGAGGGCATCGATGAACTCACAACGCCGGTAATTACTTAAGAAGACCCTTTCTAGAGTTGTGTTTTATCGGGATGACTTGTTAAAAAAAAGAGTGAGGAATAAAAATATAATTGTTTTACAATTTTATTTTTATTTCTTGCTAAGTGGTTTATTTATTGTGTCACAACACTTTTTCCCTCTCTAATGTGGTTTAACTCCTAGGTGTGGGAGTTGGAGCGGGACCCGTTGGGTTGCTAACTCCCCTTGGGAGAATAAAGGAGAGGTGGGGCCCACACGAGCCCCACCCCTTCACTTTTTCCATAACTCCTCACCCCCCTCTTTAATTTTGTAAACTCATCTTAAAATGAGTAACCTTCCACTTCCTCTCTCTCTCCCTCTTAACTCTCGCCAACACATACCTTAATTAATTAATTGAACCTATTCAATTAATTAACTAAGTGTTTGAATTTTGAAAAATTGAAATTACTTATGTTAATAAAATAATAGCATGAACCTATTATTTTACTTTGACACATTTTGTGTTGGGAGAAAAGGGAAAGAGATCTTATGTAAAAGAAGGAGGAATTTCCTCTTGGGTGGAAGAACATCATCATCTCCATGAAGAACGGTTCTTCTCTGATGAAGATCATTGTCCCCTCAACATAGAACGACTCAGTGATCACGGTTCTCCATCCTCTTCTTCCTCCACGACAAGGGAGAAGTCGCCGACCACGGTGATCATCACCAAAGACAATGTACCTTCCTTCTTCATCTCTGCAACAAGTTAGGAGACATCGTTTCCTCCTCGGACACACCCCGACATCCACGAAATCTACGTCCGACCCCCGTGACGCTGTTCTCCGCGACGCCCGACGTGCGACGTCAAATATCCAAGTAGGGGGTTTTCATATTTTGTGTTTATGTGATTTATACCCTCATTAATGTTTAAATGCATGTGATTAAATGTTTTCCATTTGATAACACCTAACGCGGAGGGCGCGGGCCGAACAACCACGGCCCGACAACCCTCCGCAGATTGTTGTTGGTGCGTGAATCGACGGGCAATGATAGAACGGGACGCAAAGACAATTTGAGGCCTTCGTAGTAAATTATGGGACCTGAGATGAACTCCGTCACAGATGGAATTGAAAACGGACCACAGGGGCAACTTCGGTGGCCCGTAGACATCACCGGCGGCGCGGGTCGCTGGTAGGGCGGCGCCGGCGGCTGGAGGCGGCGGCAGGCAGCAGCCGGGTGCCCAGAGGTGGCGGCGCCCCGGCGCGCCCCCAGGAGGAACCGCTGCGGCTTCAGCCGCGGTAGTAGGCGGCTGGATCCCATGGCCGCGCGAGATCCGGGGGAGTAGGACACGGCGCTCGCCGCGTCCGCAGAGCGCAAAGGCCGCGGGGGACCGTGTCCCCCGCTCAGCTCCCTGGCCGAGCCAGCGTGCCACCCAGCCGGGCCGGGCTGGGTTTCGCGGACCGGACCAGTCCGCGCCTAGTCAGGTCGGTCCGCACCCCACCGGGCGGACCCAGACCCGGGTCGGGTCGACCCGGTTCGGGCCGGCCCTGGGGGGGTTGGGCCGGGTCGGACTGGGCCCAGACCACCCATCTTCGGATCACTTCCGGTCTTTTGCCATATCATGGGCTACAGACCTCCGATCGACGCACCATCAGTTGTGATGGGATCCTTGGATCAAGATGGTCGTTTTGGTATATTACACTTAAGGTTTCAAATAACTTTGTGTATGGCCAGGTTGGTTCGAGCACAAAACCAACCGGGCCCTTGGAGCGGAAACGCTTATAACATGAGCTCTTGACGTCCGATAGACGTTCCGTTGACTTTTTTGGATTCCTCTTAATGAGACGGAACTGTTGGAATACTTCTCCTGATTTTTGGATGCAGTTGGATAGTGTTCGGGATGGATTGAACCTGAAATCCAACCGGCCCCCTGGAATGGAAAAGCTGATAACTTTCAGACCGGACGTCCGTTTGACGAACCGTCAGCGGCGTTGGTGATCACATTGAGAAAAAGTCCCTATGAGTATAGCCTATGAGAGTTCGTGGTACATTTGAGATATGGTCGGGTTGGTTCTTACACAAAACAAACCGGGCCCCTGGGACAAAAAGGCTGATAACACACAGATCTGGCGTCTGATTGACGCGCCGTCTGTTGTGTTGAGTTTCCTATGATGTGGCTGAACCTTGGGATACTTCTTCGCAAAACTTTTTTATACTTGGTGTATTGACCAGTATCTCATGGAGCGGACCCTCCTGGTGATGAGCTAGCATAGTGAAGAGACCTAGTAGCTGGCTGAGACTTGACGACACCTGATTGATCGTCTCGGAGTGATTCGGATAGCCCAGTGGGGTGCGCTTGGTTGTAGCAGTAGACCCACAGTGGAGGTGCGCTTGGTTGTAGCGGTAGACCCACGGTACTCGACATAAGGAGTACCTCTATAGGCTATGAGGGGGTGCGCTAGGTTGTAGCGGTAGACCCATGGTGGGATGCGCTTGGTTGCAGCGGCAGGCCCACAGTACTCGACAGGTGGAGTACTTCAGTAGTCCAAGGTTAGTGGGGCGCGCTTGGTTGTAGCGGCAAGCCCACTATACTCGACAGAGGAGGATTTCTCCAGCAGCCGTGGTTTTGACATCATGAATAAAATCCTTGTTTGAGATGAGTCAATAACCATTGTGTTTTCCTCATGATTGAGATGGGTTACTTGATAACTTAGGTATATGTATGGGCATATACCTAAGTAGAGGTTATCTGTTGAGATCCTTCTTTGTGGTTATCCTTGTTGGATTTAGTGAGACCTTGAGGGTCTCAAGGTCCTTACTGAGTATCATTCTACTCACCCCTACACAGGCTATGCCCACACCTCGTTGTGTTGGATGCAGACGGCGGACATCACTGATAGAGGCTGAGTGTTCGAGGACTGGACGGTACCCGGAGATGGACCTCACAACAAGTCAGTATCCGGAGGTGGACTTCACGATAAGATGGCACTCGGAGGAGGTTGACGGGTGAGAGCATTTTGGATGATCTAGGAGTTGTGCTATCTGTACCTACCCGTCAGGTAGGATCCGAGGTGGACGACCCAGGAGCTGCTTCTATTCTTCGAGCTGCTTGTCTTTTCTGTTGTACTTCCATTCAGTTGTAGCTGTAATTTTCAGTTGGGTTTGTATTCTGGCCCATTTACTTTTCAGCAATTCCTTTTCTACTTAGTATATTACTTCTTCTTATACTCTTTGGTGTTTTTTTTACTTTTATAGAGGCAATTCCTTCCCAGTTATCGGGATTTACGCCTTTGGTGCTAGTCGCCAGCCCCTGGCCTATGGAAGGCGGGCTTGGGGTAGTTACGAAACGGTCCCTGGGGGACGGTTCATGACAGGTTATAATGAAAAGTGAATATAGTTTTGTAATACGGGGTTGGAATGACAAGTAAATCCAGTTCAGTAATACATGGTTGGAACAGAAAGTAAACTCAGTTTAGTAAAGGACTTTGTCCACTATGATGGTCTTGGCAGCAATGCCTTGTCTACAATTTAAATCATATTATGCACTTTTTTTCACAATTCCCTGGTTTATACCAATGATATTTTATCATGGTTAATGATCCTTTATGATCTATTCCATACGTACTAATAATAGTTTTTCCATGACTCATGTTTTTTATATTCAAAATTTATATTTGTGTTTTCACATTCTTATGTTTATGTTTTGTTTGATGCTCTTTATGTTTACCCTTACCAAGAATTTGAGATAAACCATTTAATGTTTTCTTTTCCCTAGGATATAAAGAAAGTTTTTAGGTAGGAAACTAAAGGGGAATATCTTTATGAGAGATGTTGAAGATCTTTCACCAAGTTAGAATATTATGTTCCAAGTTTCAAAATACACTAAACTAATATGGTCTTTTGGCATATTTTTGTGTTATATATTAAGTATTCTGAAAAAGTAATGTAATTTCCATGTACGTCAATCTTGGTTCATTAGAGTTGGTGTCAGAGCGACGGTTTAGTTGACCTTTGGAAACTATGATGCAAAAACATTAGTGAGATCCCTAGAGATATTTCTAAGGTATGGCTTGGGATGACTTAAGGGTTTAGTATAAATATATGTTACAGTCTTAGAATTATGGTAAATATCATGAAGAACCTAGTATTAGACCAAAGATGTTAGAGATTGAATGTACACCCCCTTGATTATATTGTTTTCCTATTATGATTTTTGACTCTCACAATATTCTTTTTGGGTTTTAGATAATTGTTGGAACCTGAAGAAACCATATAAATGATCAATGCACTGGGAAAAGCAATGATTGTCATCTTGAACAACCAAATGTTATAAGAGATGGAATGAAAAATATTATTGCTATAATTACACAAGATATGAATCATTCTGGACTTCCAGATGAGAAGACAAGGGAACAACATTCAATTTAGTCCTTCATGAGGCAACATCCACCTTTTTTTAGCTGGTATTATGATCCACATGTTTCTGAACAATGGATCAATACCATTGACAATATATTTTCCATCCTTCTCTCTTTGGAACATGAAAAAGTTATTTTGGATGTTTATCGTTTAGAAGGTGAAGCATACCAATGGTGGGCTATACTTAAGAATACAAGGCAAAAAGGTGAAATTGAATCCACAGAATAGGATGAGATCAAGAACTTGTTTTTCATAAATTACTTCCCTTGTATTCTTTGAACAAAGATGTAAAAGTAGTTCCTTGAGATTAATAAAAATGATGATCAATCTGTTGGTACATATTAGTCGAATTTTACAAGACTTGCATGGTATGCTTCTGGATTTATCATCCAACCTAAAAGTAAAGTTGATCGATTCGTCAATGGCTTAAAACAAAGTCTTCAAAGTTAATTAGCTATAAGATACTTTAGTAGCTTTTAAGAGATTGTGATTTGTACTATCAATGTAGAACTGGAAGTTGGTCTTACATATCCTTCTCATGGTTTTAACAAGAACCAAAATATGGAGTTCAAGGGAAAATCTCAAAAAAATGGTGAAAAAAATATGAATGTTTTCTTATGCTCAATGTGTGGAAAGAAGCATGGTGGAGATTGTCTTAAAGGGACAATAAAATTTTTCAAGTGTGGAAAAGTTGTTCATCAATCATTTGAGAGTAGAAGTAATGGGAAAAAGGTTTCTAATGATGTGAATAGATAAAAGACTATAGAGAACGCACCACAAACACGTCAATTCTAAAAGTAAAAGGAAATAGGGAATTATGCTAACAAATTCCCTAATCCAAGGGTTAATTATAATGAACATTAGAAACCTAATAAGAAAAAAGACAAAGTTAAGTCACAAGCGATCACTATTGGTGATGTTGAGTATGAAAACAATGTGGTGGAATGATTAAGTGTTTATGTAATGGGATTCCAAAATAGTGTTGTGGAATCTCATTTTTAGTATTGTGGAATATTAGAATATCTATGTATTGGTCCACTGTGTTTTTACATAATTATATGGTACTGGTAACCATGAAAAGTGATTGAAATATTTTTAGAAAGAACATGATATGATCATAATGCAGGGATAAGAAATAATGTGATGTATGATAGTATTAATGAGCTCATAACTAATTAATGACAAACTGATGTTGTGGTTTGAGTATATTAATTGTTTGATATTTTTGTTGTGTGGAAAGAATTAATTTTGATATAATGAATGTTTTCACTAATGTTATATGTTAATTCATGTTATTATCATGTTTAAAGAGAATGCATGATTAAGGGATTCACATGTTTGGAATGTGACAACCAAGAATTTCAAACTAATATATGGGAGACAAATGTTAAGTTGATTTAGTTCAAATATTTCTAAAGTTTTATATTTTCAATTTTTAGAAGCATTGTAATTTTATCCATTTATGGATAGTATAGGTTATATTTCGGTTGAAGTTTGTTAGATTAATATATTATGTCCCATAGGTGTACTTATGCATATTTGATAACTTGTTTTAACCTTTTGTTGAGACAGATGGGATGGCATATCATTATATCGCATGATCTTCTTAAACTTCAAGAATGACAAATTCAACTTTATTCCTTTAAATAAGAGATGAAGTGGAATTTTTTTGGGAATAAACAATGGTGATATTGTACTAAAATCAAGTAAGACTTTATCCTCATGCAAGAATTCATAAACTTTAGGAAAAGAATATAGAAATAAAAATTGTTACCGTAGTACCTTCATGTATGATGAATCAGATGGCACCTTAATTTAATCCCATGTTTTTCATTGGAAGTAGTTTTCACTTTTAAATTGGACATAAACACATGACAATCTTTTGAAAAGTTTTTACTTCTTAAAAACCTACTTTTTTTAAATGAAAATTAATCTAAAATTAATTTTTTCTAATTATATGATTTTAATTATAAAAAATTGATTCCAAATTTGAAATTTTTGGGTCCAAATTATTTTAATAGTTTACTTTTATTTTTGGATATTTTGAATAGTAGCTATGGTAATTTTTATTTACCAAAGTTAAAGGTAAATCGTGTAAATTAGGGTAACTAATAATATGATAAGGATAATAAAATTATCCTAAAACCTTCCAAAATACCATTATATGAATAAAAGTATACCCTTGACATATTTGGTTCTAAAAATAGTCATTTAATGTCCACTTGACTATGAAAATGACATGGATATTAATAAACCCAATGAAAGTGACAAAATGTCAAACTCACATTTCTTATAAGTATAATAATTTTAATATAGTGATAACTAGGTGATATCTTCAAAAATAAATATTCCATAGAAAGATAAAATAATTACCTACATAATTATAATTTATTTTTAATTTTTATAAAACAAATAATTACATTAAAGTCTTATTCTTCGGTGAGGTAAAAATTAATTAATTAATGAGAAATCAATGAAACAATTTTTATTAAAATCCTAATAACCATAAAAATGTCCAAAAGAATGAAGAGATCTTATTGGAAAAGTATATCTCGACCATAATCATACAACAGTCAAGTTAGTGACCATTTTTAGCCTTATATAATAGATTATGACCTTTATATTATTTTATTTAAAGTAATGTCAAAGTTGTCACATTCATACTTTAATTAGCATGACATTTTTAATGTTTGATTTTAGAGTAGATAAATTATAAAAAAAATATTATCATTAAATTTATTAAATATATATTCATATTAGTATTTTATTATTAATTTTTAATAAATAAATAAGTATATTAAATAATTACACAAAATAATTGTAGTAATTATTTTATTATTGTAGACATCAAATAAATGTTATTAGTAATATTAAAATAAATATATTTTTGGATAATTAAGCTTTCAAATGAATTTTATAGATACCCTTGACCTCATATTAATATAAAAATATAGTTTTTTAAAATTTAACGTGTTATCTTTATATTTTTTAAAATCAATAAACTGAAAAGTGTCAAATTTGACACTATTGTTTGTTTATCAAAATAGTGTTTTATTGAATTATTTAAAATCATAAAACATTTTTTAAAATAATTAATAATTATTATATGGTAAAAATATTATATATTATTTATTTATGATCTAATTTACCTCAAATAAGTAAATATTTTAACCTTTTAATATTGAAGTATGTTTTACCCTAGTTAAAATGAAATAGAATAACTAAGTGTTAAATTGAAAAAGATAAGGTTTAAATGGACATAGAAACTTGTCTAAAATGTATTGGTTTATGGTATTACAGCCTTATATTATCTCATATTAAAAATTGGGACATTTTAGAGGTTTTTGAGTGGGTTTTGAGTTTATTATAAATTAATATTTTTGAGGTTTCCAAAAGTGCCCCTCACCTCAATTATAAAAGGGCACCTCCTCCCTTATTTATCAAAAACTAATTAAGCATTAAAATTCGAAAATACCCTAAAAAAATTTCTTATTAACATCCCTAGTCACATTATATAGGTTTTGGTCTTCTCAAAATACTAACTCTAGTTCCATCAACAGGATATCTTAAGAGATCACGTCGAAGAAGAGATAATCTCCTCTACCGATTTTTTCATATTTCTTTATACTTTTACTTATACTTAATGAGTTGTTTCTTTATAAAATAACAACACCAATATAACTTATATAATGAGATGTTATTATAATTAAGAAAAAAAATCAACTTTCTATCCATTCTAAGAAAGACAAAATCACCATGTGTGTGTACGTACGGCTTACCGTCTCCACGCTGTGGTGTAATCTGTTTTTCACCATCACCTTACTTGGATGGGTATAAAAATGGATGTAATAACTATATATGATTATTATAAAATAAAATGGATTCTTAAATATAATGAACTATACAAATCAATATCATTAAAAAATTAGGAGAATAGTATCATCGCTCATGTGTGCGTACAGCCTACCGTCTCTACTATGTGATGTGATTCATTCTACATGAAAACCACTCAATCATGATTATATAAATGTGATGAATGAATAAATATGGTATTTATTATGTTAATAAAATTTTATAACGATATAAATATTACCTAAGAAGGTGAGTTGGAACTTATTTGACAAAACATGTGTACGATCATAAAGCAGTTAAAGCCTGAATAATGAGTAACAATGAATTGTTAGAGACAAAAAAAAGGATAATATGACCATATATGATGGACATGATTCTATAATAAGTTAATAACATTTTCTAAATAATTATAAATGATGTTTGGACACATATGAAGTATATCAGACCTAAGATAAGGGATAATTTTACGATCCCATTTTTATCTGAGATTGTTTATATATAAGTATTTACTGAGGTATATTTATCATCCACATCCATGTTTCATAATTATTTAATATTATTTATATTATTATAAAATATATTAAAGTTAATTTTACACTGTGGTTAATTTTTATTAAACGGTAAGAAAGGAATCTTTTGTCATTATTCGACTTGAGGTACTTTTTGACTTTTTCAGAAAAAGTACGAGGAGAATTTTATTTTAAATTATATGACATGAATGGATTTTTACATCTTCATAACACATTATTTCCAAGAATATTCATCTATAAAATTTCAATTTTATTTTCAACTAAATTTTTTTCTTTTAAAATTGAGTGGCATTTTGAGAAAGGAAAACATTTTTGAAGATAAAAGAGTTATTTTCCTCAAGAATTAAGTTCTATTGTTTTTTTCAAAATTATTTTCCATATAAGATGAATCTCTTTAAATAGGGTTATGTTTATATCACTATTATTAATGTGATTTTATTTTGTTAATGTTGAAAAGATATTTTATATGGATTATGTTATGATGGAATGATGTTTAAGAATCCCATTTTATTTCTTGGGTTATGCTATGATGAATGATTTGTATTTTTATGGAACATGTAAGAAAGATTTCATTATGAGATGGGTGTAACATATATCTCCCTCCAATATGTTGGGTAAATATTTATATCTCATGAGATAAGCATGGATAGAATGGAAAGTAAATCTAGTTCAGTAATACAGGGATGGAATGGAATGGAAATCTGGTTTAGTAATATTGGGCTGGAATGGAAAGTAAATGTAGTTCATTAATACATGGCTAGAATTATAAGTAAACCCATTTCATTAAATGAATTTTTCCACTATTATAGTCTTTGAATAAATGCCTTGGCTACTATGGAAATCATATTATGTGCTTATTTTTTTCCACAATTCAATGTTTTATTCCAATGTTATTTTATCATGGTTAATCTTTCTTTATGATATATGCCTTACGTACTCCCATGATTTATTCCATGACTCATGAATTTGATATTCAAAATTTATGTTCATATTTTCACATTCTTATGTTTATGGTTCATTTTATTATCTTCATTTTAACCGTTAATAAGCATTTGAGCCCACTTTTTTTATGTTTTCTTTTCCCCAGGATATAAATAACAATTTTAGGAAGGAAAACTAAAGTGGAAGATCTTTATGGGATATGTTTAAGATATTTTAACAAGTTAGAATATTATTTTCTATGTTTCCAAAGACACTAAACTAATATGATATTTTTGTGTCTTTTGTGTCATATATTAAGTATTCCGCAAAATTAATGTAATTTCCATTTATGCTAAGATTGGGTCATTAGAATATATTAGTTTCAATATGAATGTTTATGTTGTTTATGTTTATCCCCATTCATATGAGGAATTCATTGGACTTTGTAAGTGATGGGTGGGTCCCACTATAGTCCCTCGATGCATCAGTAGGTCTCGTGAGACAAACTACAGTCTTGGAATTAAACCTTGAAAAAATGGTTATTTATGGTCTTAGAATGAGTCCTTGATGGTGTAGTTATAATGTTAATCATTATGCATTCCCTTATTATGAAACTAGTAATTAAAAGTTCATGAGGTTATTCAACTAGTATAATACCCATGATTATGTTTTATTATGGAATTATTTATTCATATCTTATTCTTGCCATATTGTTTTCAAGTTTATTTTTAAATTCATGTGCTTTTAGTTATTAATCATGCCGAATTTTTATGTTTCTGAAATCTTTTATTTTATTTCTTACCCTTACTGAGCATTTTATCACACCAATTCCTTATGATTAATTTTCCCTGGACATGAATAGGTATATTATGAATGACATATAGGGATAACCTAGAAGTTATGGATATTGTCAAAGGAGTTTATATTTTTTTATTTCAAGTTGTAATGTTGAACTTATGTATATATATGGTTTTCCAAAACTAATAAAATACTTGTTCCTTAAGGATATAACTTTCTTGTAATCATGCCAATGTAATTAATTAAGGCACTAGCTTTGGTAAACTAGGATCAGTTATTTACAATTCCTATCAGATGGAATTTTATCAGAAAACATGGAAATTAGATTTATAAAACAAAGATTAGGGAACAAAAAACTAAGAGAGAATTTGAGGATAAACATACAAGAACATCCTGGAATATTGTTTTAGAATAGATTATGTGCCTCTTTATAGAAAGTACATCTTTGTCTAGATACTACAAGAGGATGTGGTTCTAGCATAGATGTAACTAGAAGTAATAACTCTAAAAAGGAGTTTAGGGCTAGACCCAGGGTATCCTGATACCAGACAACGAGCATTACCGTGCACCTAGTTTTCCACTCATGGGGGATATTCTTAGGATAATTCTTATTTTCTTTAAAACCCATTATAAAGTAATTAAATTTAATTATTTCCTCAAATAAACAATTATTATGGTTATGATATTATATATGTATAGGATTTCAATTTATGATAAGTATTTTATTTATGTTGAGTTTATACATTATGACCTATAACCTAAGATAGGGTATGCTATTATTTAGAAATGGAACCTAGTTGAAGTAATTGAAACTACATGAATGCATTTGTACCATGTATGGATTTATCTCCAATGAAAGATAATGATGTCGGTTCTAGTTTTGTTATTGGTTTTGAGAAATTTATAACTATACTGGTATAGTTGGATCTAGTTATGAACAATAACCTTACCCGCATGAAGCATCTGGATCAACAACATGGAGGAACTATGTTAGACCTCTTTATGCGACAATAGCCTCCATCATTCAATGGGGCTACAAATCCATTCATAGCAGAATAGTGGATATGTTCTTTAGAGAAGATATTTTTTTTGGGATGTAACAAAAGATATAAGGTTATCATGGGAGTTTATCATCCGTTAGGAGATTCAGATCAATGTTGGTACTTATCCAAAACATAAATAAGGAGGAATAAATAAAATAAATGCAATGGAGGTATTTTAAGGAAATATTATTTGGAAAATACTTCACTTTTGAACAGTGACCAGATATGGAAGTGACTTTCTGAATCTAAGGAAAAAAGATGATGAGAATGTTTCAAAGTATAAATATAACTTCACAAGGTTAGTAAGACATGTCTCGAACTACATACATAATCCAAAGAGAGAGATTTATCAATTCTTTGATGGTTTAAAACCATTCCTACAAAGGGATCTAGTTTCCCAAATATTCTCATCATATGAAGATATAGTCACATATGCTATCAAGACAGAAAAGGAATTCTCTAGGTCTTATGATTTTAAGGGAAATCAAGAGAATAGTAGGACTGTTAAAAAATATGGAAAAGGAAATAAGGAAATGGGGAATAAGGGAAGAGTTTACCTTCTTCCCTATGATAATTATAGGAAGAGATATCTGGTACTTTCTAGAAGGGTATGGGAGTTTGTTACAAGTGTGGATAAAATGACACTTATCCTGTGATTTTAAGGTGAAGAAAGAAGCTACCAATTTTCAATGATACAATTTCAAGGATAGGGTACATTTTTCAAATGATTTCCATAGGTGTCAAGGAAACATTCCCAAAGAAGGCCATGGGATAAAGGCCAAGCTTATGAGATCACAGCTATTGATATTTAAGTCCCTAATGATGTAGTGGAAGGTACTTTAATTATTTCCTCAAAATTAAGAAATTCTTTATTTGATTTTGTATCATTGAATTCTTTCATATCATCTTAGTTTTCCAATAAAATGAGATATTTCAAATTTTATTTAATAAGGGGGTTGTCAGTCGAAACTCTTAAGGGAAGAATCATTGTAACAAAGATGTGTCCAGAAGTCCCCATTATGGCATATAATCATGATTTATCAACTGATTTAATTATCATACCCATGATTTACTTTTATATAATCCTCAGTATGGATTGTATTTCAAATTATGATGTAAAAATGTATTGCAAGAATCTGGAAGTTGCAATTTTTGAGGATGATGTTAGATCCCTTATCTTTAGGGTGGAAACATCACCATCTGATTCTCATATAGATACACCCTTAGTATCTTTACATAATTCAATTCTTGGGGAGGATGAGAACCTGATATTTATGTGTGAGGGAAGAAATGTTAAAATCGAGGATGTACCTATTGTGTAAGAATATATTGACTTTTTTCTAGGGGATTTAATTTGACATCCTTCTGATCGTGAAGTTGAGTTATCAGTTGATTTAATTCCTGGTTCAAGACCTATATCAAAGACTCATTATAGAATGGACACTATAGAATTAATAGAACTAAAGAAACAACTAGATTAATTGAGTGATAAAGTATTTATTTTCCCATGTGTTTCTCCATGGGGATCCCCTATTCATTTCGTTTAAAAAAATATGGATCTATGAGGTTATGCATTGACTACGGGGAGATCAATTCTATAACAACAAATAAGAAGTATCCCATACCTCACATTGATGATTTATTTGATCAAATTCATAAATCCAAAATAATTTGAAAGATTGAATTTTTATCTGGATATCATCAGTTGCATGTGAGGATGGAATATATTATAAAGATAGCATTTCAAACCAGGTATGGGCATTACGAGTTTACAGTAATGCCCTTTAGACTGACTAATGCACCCTCTGTCTTCATGGATCTAATGAATAGGGTATTCAAGGAATATCTTGATGGATTTTTTTGGTATTTCTCGATTATATCTTGGTATAATCTAAAATCTACAATGATCTTGAAAATCAATTCTGCATTATTCTAAATACTCTTAGAAGAAATGAATTATATGCGAAGTTTAGAAAGTTTGAATTTTGGATTCAATAAGTTTTTTTTCTTGACCAAATTGTCTCTAAGGATGAAATATATGTCGATCATATGATGACAAAGGTTGTTCAATAATGGCCTAATCTAATGAACATAACTTAGGTATGTGTTTTTATTGGTTTAGTAAGTTATTATTAGCATTTCGTTCAGAACTTCACCCATTTATCCAACCCATCAACAAATATTACATGTAAAAGTGTTAAGTCTGTATGTAGAAAAAAATATGAGGAATGTTTCATAGAATTAAATAGTATATTAGTGAATTCTACGATCTTGAATCTATTATTGAGAAATGATGGGTTTGTGGTCTACAGTGATACATAAAACTAATGACTTGGTTTTGTCCTTATATAGAATGATCGAGTTATTGTCTATGCATCAAGGAAGTTAAAAATTCATGAACAAAACAATCCTAATCATTATCTTGAGTTAGTTACTATGATATTTACTCTAAAAATATATACACACTATCTCTATGATGAAATATGTGAGATATATATACATCACAAGAGTTTGAAATATATCTTCTTGTAGAAAGAACTCAATGTAGTGTGGGGTGATGTGTGATATATAAATATATATATATATATATGATCTTGTGTTTTCTTGTGTTTACATGTTTTGGGGAATTGATATTTGGTTGTAATGTAGTTTTTGGTGATGTGTGGTTGTTTGGTTGTGATTTTGGGGTAGTGGGATGATATTTTGTTTAGATATTTTTTAGGGCGATGGGGTGATGGTTTTTTTGAACATTATTTTATGGCGTAAGGTTGATGATGTATTTGGATGTGCTTTTGTAGTGGTGATTTTATGGGTTGATTGGCTATTATTTTGAGGATGAAAGGTATGGCTTTTTGGTAAATTATTCTGGGGTGTTAAGGTGATGGTTTTTTTCATGCTTTTGGGGAAAAAGGTGATGGTTTGATAGGGATGATGAGTTTCTTTTGATGTGTGGTTGCGTTGTGCTAGATTCATGGGTAGTGATGTAATATTTTTCAATAATTATTTAAGGGGATAAGGTTTAGTTTGGTTGATTTTATAGAACTGGCTAACAAAAAATTAAATGATGGGTTGTGTGGTTAAATGTGGTTATTGGTAAATAATGAAACAAATGGGTTGGATAATTGAAATTGTTGGTGTTGTGAAATGTGTCTTGTGGCTTGTGTGGGGTTATTCCTTTAGACTTAAAAGTGAAATTGTAAGTGTTGTGAGTTACTTATTGTTTTTCTACGAACTTATAGTATAATACTATCTGTTTATTAGATATGTACTTATATATCCTTTCTGATTTCTATATGCATCTCACCTATATTGAGCACTATGTTCTAGCACATTTATTTTCATTTGGGTTGTTTTTCTAGAAATTCTAGTGATTACTATTGATAAATGGATACCCAATATTTCTTTCTCTCTCTTATAGGTGAGTAGATATGCATAGGATGTGAGGGTCATATTTCTATTAGTGCACTAGGTGATAGAGTAGGTTTCTTCAATCAAGATGTGATATGACCATGTTATGGGGCGGTGGCCTAGGTGTCTTTAAGAGATATGTGATAAGACCATTTTCGAGTATCTTATGGTGTAATAGATGCATGGTAGGAGGAGGGTGTGAGTTTTATTTCCTTCATGTTCATGATACCCTACTACCCTGGTTATGGTATTGGTTGTGATGTAATGGCACATGTGTCTTTAGGTGAGATGTGATATGATAGTGTGATGGGGTGGTGTCTTAGGTTTCTTTGGGTGAGATGTGATGTGAACATGTTTTTGGGTGTTGTTATAGGTTATACTAAAGATATGGAATCTCTAGGATGTATGATGTTGGGGGTGAGAGTGTAAATCGGTGCGAAAGTGGATCGATATACCCTTTATCGATATTCTTCTTATAATGTTATCATACTTAGATTTCAATACTTGGTCAGGATGCCTTAGTGATGATGGGATTGATTATTGGCCAGTTTAGGTGTTATTGGTTCTATTTTTTCTCATATGTGAATTAATATGCTTCTTTCACAAGTGAAAAATATAATTTGGTTCTCCTGATGAGTAAACTTGTATGCTCACCATACATAAATAAATTCTTTCTCAAGTTTCCTAGAGGATTATGTGGATCATGTTTGGTAGTATTTACTCAGGCCCTTTTGGATAGTTGTTGTGTCTTTTCTTTATCTTTGCTTTTGCGTATTTACTTTTGGAGATTTTTATCTACTCCTATATTTTTTA
This sequence comes from Viscum album, assembly GCA_963277665.1. Taxonomy (NCBI): domain Eukaryota; kingdom Viridiplantae; phylum Streptophyta; class Magnoliopsida; order Santalales; family Viscaceae; genus Viscum; species Viscum album. Next base: position 2,068,134,969 of record OY728131.1, read on the forward strand.
TAAATGCATTGTGGGATGGTTTTGGTTCCTTTCTATATTTTCATGGATTTTCTTGTGTATGATTCATCTTATATCCCAATTATATATTATTATATAGGTTAATTCTTCCCATTTAGTGATTTTTTATACCCTTAGTGATAGTCACCAACCTGGAGCCTACTAGAGGTGGGAATAGAGGGATTATTTTCTCTCTTCCCTCATTGAGGTATCTTTGGAGGGAGGGGTTCATGAAAATTGTAGATTCTGATGTGACTAAGGAAGCAGTGTGCATATATAAGAAATCAAGAATCTTGATGTGTTTTCAATTAGTAAAGATTTCATCACATTGTTCTATAATAATACTACATTGGTGGCACTGGATAAGGAACCAAGGTCATGTTAGCGGATTAATCATGTACTTCATCGATGTCATCTCTTCAGGGATACTTCATAGATAGGTGATGTCATGGTAAGTAGTGTTTTAACATAGTAGAACATAGACGAATTGTTGGATAAAGTCTTATCTCAGAATAATAATGAGTATCATGTGATATAAAGAGGACTAAAATTCATTAATAGTTGGATTTAGTGCATGTGGGAGTCTGTTGAAGTCGGTTACTTAGAAAAAATTGCATTGAACTTTTCATCACTTGTATATTAAAATACCTGAATATTAATATATGTATTATCACATATTTGTTACTCTTATATATATAATCAATGTGATATTTTCCATAGATTATTTGTTGCATTGAAATTTTATAGTAGTTCTATAAAATTATGCAAAACTTGAATTGTTATGACATTATTCTAAATCCTATATATCCTATAGTCAGTCTTCAACATCTAATGGTATGTAAAACATTGATATTTCACTTAAGGTATAGACGCATTTAATTTATTAAAAGGCATGTTTTTTCACTTTTATATTTATGATAAAGATGGTTATAGGTAGTTAGAGTGGTTCTGGTGGTTTTTTTGTTGTTTGAAGTGTCTTGGGAGAGGGTTTGGAAAGCTTGGGCGGTACCTATAATGCATGGAGAATCACCTCAAAAATTTCTATGTCATTCTCTTAAAACTATAGGCGTTTTGACTATCTAAACGAAGGTAAAATATTGTAACTTCCAATTTTTCCATGTGGTATCCCCTATATGAAATGATGAGGAATCCCTTTATCATTGTTTCCCCATAGAATATTTAGTTGATAATGGGTCGTTTAGCCTAAATTATAGAGTGATCAATTATATAAATTTGGTCATGGTGAAAAGGTGGAGTCCCCAATGTGAAACAGGTGACCAAAATTCCTATAATGGGTTTTTGGAAGGACAATGATAAATCCTAATAAAATAAGGTGTTTAGGATCTAAAAATACTAGCTACACCATAGTCTCCTTCTGGTGGGAATTTTCTCTAGACCATGTTGTGATCCACACCTTAGATCTAGTCATGTAGAAGGCTTGATGTCTCTTTTCTAAACTAGTGAGGGTAACTATGTCATATACTTCCTCTAGTCCTTATGGTGGCTTAGTGAAATATATGTTCAAAATTTCATAGACACTATAGGATACACCATGGTGAATCCTGGCCAATCCCTTTTTTAATGTAAATTTACAATTTTTTCCTACTTGGTTTAAAATGTGTTAGAGTTTCTCTTTCCCCCCTTGATTTACCTACAGCCCCGTTCATGTTCCCTCTTCCTTCATATATAATATTTGTTTATTTATCTCTTGATTCATGGAAGAATTGATCATTGTTTATTTTGATAGAAATATAGAGATAAGGTTATCCTTTGGTTTCCATTCTTTCTCAATTTATTTTGTTTTATAGATATCTCATGATGTTTATGTTTATTTGTGACCTTGTTTAGGGTGATCTTGTACTTCACTATTTTTTTGGTATGTAAGATGAAATCATGTGTTGTTATCTTATTATTATATTTCTATTAGTATAAGTTTGGTGGTCTTAAAGGTTTCCCTCAAAGTATCACCATTTTTATAATGTTTATGATGTGTGGTCACACTATCATATTTCTATCTCAACTACAATTATAACTAAATATTTCATATCCTCAGTTCTAGACTTTTGAAAATTGCAAAGGGTTGTGTGTATTCCATTAGAAAGTTTACACTAGAACATCAGCCAACCTATGGAGTGTTATTCAACTTAGAAATTAAATAGATTTTAAGAGTCAACCTTAGGGTTATAATTTACTTAATTATATCACCATTTGTGTTTGTTGGATTCCTAAAACATGCTCTAGGATCAGTTATCCATGAAAATTAGTTGAGACCATAAATAGTTAAACAAGATGAGTTGATGAAAGTATTTACTATTGATTTAGAAATTCACTGACATGATCCTTCAACTTAGTATTGTTCCTGCTGATTTGGAATTCCATATATATAATCCTTATATTAGTATTTAATTCAATTGATTTTGAATACAAAGGGAAATCCCCATAGATTTCACTTTGAGCCTATAGATTAAGAATAAGAAAGTAAATGATATTATATTTTTTATTGAGAAAATTGATCTAGAATACCGTGGACACACTTCTTATATTTGGCATGTAGCCTACATATAGTGAATTCCTCGGATATAATTTTTAGATTTGGCCTTCTTCCAATTGACTGATAATGTCTTGGATCTATTCCTTGGATTTTAATTTGAGCCTCTTCATATGATATATTCTTATTAGATACATCTGACATGGGAAAAAAAGTTATGTTTGATCTTTTAGAACTTAGGGATCAATGACGGTTTCTTTATTTATGTCATTAAATTATTTTATTATGAACATCATCATGCACTATATACTCGTACTAGATAATATTTATGTGTTGGTTGTGGACTACTGATTTTTAAGCACTCCATACTCTGGTCATCATTGCTATTTGAGCTGACTTTGTGGTTATAGGTTAGGACAAGGGAAAGGGCCCTATGATCTATGGGTGGTATATTTTTTCAGGGATGGATAATGGGATGCAGGATCGAGAGGGACTTGAGATTGATTTTGGGATTTTCTTTTATCAAGATATATTTTTGGGGTTTTTTATATATGTTATCTAATACATAAAAAACTTGTTGTATTTATGACTTTTCTAACATGTATATAGAACAATTCAATTTTTTCATGAGTTTATTCTTGTTTTCAGTTATCTTGATATCTATAATCCTTATTCATATGTAATATAAAATTTATATCATTTCAATAGTTATTTCACTTTGATTTGAGGGTATAGTTTCTTCAACATACCATATTATAGCCTCACTACTAGTCTCTAGCCTCTAGAATATAGGGAGGTTCACCAAAGGTCATTTAATGACTTCACTGGTATAAGAATTTCTCAGTGATCATGGGTTAGGGGAGGATGCTACAAAGTGGTATTAGAGAACTATTTTTTTCTAACTATTTAGGTAAAGTAGATGGTAGATAGGTTATTTTCAAAACATGAAATGGAACACATTTCTAGGATTATCTATCACACATATGAGTAAATTCAATGTTTCCATGTATGGGATTATAGTTTTGGTTTCTATTTTTAAAATTGACCTATTTCACCTATTGTGAAAAACATGGTTTAAGAATTTATAGTTTATGGGATTTTTATCTTTTTTTATGAAATGGAAAGAGGGTTGATGCACATTCATCAAGACAAGAAGATAGATATTCACATTTAATTCACATGATTTAGTATGATTTTTTCCATGATTATATGATATGGGTCATTTAATTAAAGTGGTATTAGTAATTTATATATAATTTTTCTATATAAATTTATAATGGCATCTTACTTAAAATATTATTTTGGTGAATAAAAGATTATTTAATTATTATTTAACTTAATTATTATAAGGTGTTAGTTAAATAAAATTCCAATTAAACATATAAAGTGTATTAAAATAAAACTTATAATTATAAATTTATTTAACTAGACCTGAATTTTGAAAACACTAATTAAAGTAAAATAGAAAATCATGAAACTTTTCATCCTATATGTGCAATTTAAAGTTTATGTGTATATAGTGATAAATTTATGTGTGGTTAGTTGGGGTTAGTAAGATAATATAATTTATAAGATATCTATGATATGAGATGTAGAGAATAGTGAGTTATTATGATTATTATCTCTTTCCTTAAACTATGATGAAAATAACTTTTGAAATGACCTAATTCGGAGGATGTATTTATAATTTTGAAGTAAATCCTCCATGATGTCATCTGGTTGAACTCCAGGAGGTTAGTGATGAGTACACACCATAGGTGGTTGGGCTATATCCTCTTGGAGCTCCAGGTTAGGTTGTGTATGTTCATACTTGAGAGAGATTTGTGTTATTTTTATAGTCAATAGAATGTGGAGCTCCATGATCTCAATTGATGATGTCAGATCTTACTAGGGAGTTTCAGTTTTAGCATCAGCCATTATTCTTATAGGATAATAGTCCCTAGGTTGATGAGTTTTTTATAAGACCTATATATAATCTCTTCAAAAATCTTGAGACACATTCATAAAGGATGGTTAATCTCATAGTATATATGATACTTAGACCAGTGATATGATGGTTGTATATCTTAATCTAGGTATGTGAGCATGTGGGGATGACTTGGAAGCAATTTCAGACTATTTTCTTTTATTAATTCTTTCTTGAGACCCTAAGGGTAGGCAGGGATAGTATGTTCATGCACCATGGGTAGAGAGGTTCCTTAATAATGGATTATACCACTCATTTCATGGATTTTTGGTGGTTTTCCTTAATATTTAAAGAGGATGAGGTGATGAGGGATAGATATTTCTAGGATGATATTTCATATGAGATATGATTACAATTGAATTTTTTTCACCTATAAACCCTTTCAGAGTTGGTAAATTAGGGCCTCGTTACAAAAAGGAACCTTAGGTAAGCTCATGCTTCTTATAAAGTTTCTTCTATTGTAGGGACTTGTAGTGGGTTATCTGGTAGAAAAAAGTGTCATTTTGATGGATCCATATTGGATAGTAGAAGGTAGGGTAGTTAGGGTTACGTTATTATATGGTTCCCTTAGTGTGGTTGGAATAGACATAGATGAATTAAATTCAATCAACCACCACTCAAATTTCAATCTTTTGGGACTATGAGACACATGTATAGATGCATTAAGAGTTCTCAATAGACATATAGTAATTGAGAATACGAATGGGTTGAGGGTTCTTGGTCAATGGGGGTAAGCTTAATGGTATGAAACTAGAATTCAATATGTCCCTCAGATCCTACATGAATCCACTAAGATATACTAATCTAATCGAATTTTTACCCTACCCCTAAGGCAAGCCACAGAGTATAAATATAGATTGAGTTTCATAAACACACCTTTAAAATTGAAATCTGGGGGAATTTTTTGATGTTGTGGGTCTTCCCTAAAGGTTATTGGCTGTTAATTTCTCTAGGATCTATTTGATTTATATATGACCTATTTTGATTTAATTTTCAAGTTATTCAAGGTAGTATTATACCAATCCCACATCAACCATCACCATCGACGGTTTTCATTCACATCTCTCAAGGGCATTGACTATGTTAATATTGGAGAGTGTGATATTTAGGTAGGTCACATAAGACCTAATCGCCAATAACATAGAAGCATTGAATTTAAAACTTCCAATATCATGTTAGATGATAGAGGAATGTGGTAGTTAGTATATATTCCTTTTTTTAACAATTTAAGGATATATTTTGTTGTGAATCCTCAAGTATACCACTTAAGAGGGAGGTATAGTTTTCCATTGATCTTGTGTTGGGTGAAAATAATGTTTCTACTTCATCTTAAAGTATGGATCCTATAAAAATATGAGAGATTAAGGATTAGTTATAGGATCTAGAGGTTAAGGGATTTATATGGTTGATTATATCACCTTGGGGTTCTCCAGTCTTTTTTTCCATGAAGGTATATATAACCTTACAATTATGGGTTGACCATCAAAAGTTTAACCAATCTACAGAAAAGAATTAGTTTCCACTTCTACACATCGATAAATTATTTTACAAGCTTATATGAAACCAAGTTTTCTCTATGATAAAATTGAGGTTTCATTTTCACCAGTTGAGGCTATGATGTCCAGGAATACCCTAAACTATTTTTAGGAGAATGTATGGTTAATATAAGTTTTTGGTAACATCATTCAGTCTTATAAACATGTAGGTAGTGTTTATAGAATTAATAATTGGTTCTTAAACCCATATCTAGACACCTATATTCTTTTTTTACTGATGATATTCTCATTAAATTCATGTCAATGGATGATAACATATGATATCTCAAATTGTTTTGGGTGCACTTTGGGATCATTGTATATATTAAAATCTCTCAATGTACCACTATGGGATAGATTGAGTGTACATAATAGGTCATGCTATATCTAACATTGATATATTAGTAGACCCCATGAAGGATGCATTACTATAGGTCTATCCATGACTTCTCCCATTTTTTGGAAACAATGGAAGTCCAAACCAAAAAGAGAGTTATATTCATTTATTTTGAAGCTTTTCAGAGTGTTTTATAATATAATAAGGTAAGAATGACCACATCACTGATCTTGACCTTACCTAACCTAGGTATGGAGTACACTATGTATTGTGATTCATTAATAGTAGGTATGGGAGTAGTATTGATGTAGATAGGTCATGTGGTCAGATATGGGTCTATGAAGCTAAGGATTCTTGAGTGGAATTACCCAATGCATGACCTTGAAAAAGTATCTATAGTAAATTTTAAGATGTTTTGGAGGTATTACTTATTAGGGGAGATATTTGTAGTATATACCAACTATAAGATTATGAAATATATCTTTTATAAATAGGTCCTAAACATTCAATAATTAATGTGGGTTGATTATTTCAAATATTTTAATTCTGATTAGGCATATACCCCTAGGAAGGGTTTTGTTGTTGCAAATGGGTTGAACCAGAAAATACAAACTCAAGTGCTTCATAAGTCTAATAGTGAGTGCTAATTGATGGACCTCCTTGATGATTTTCATTTAGCAAATTGATATTATTATGGTCGATCAAACCTTACACCCATTTATACTTCTTATTTTCTTATTATAAGAATAAAAAATGTTAATCCAATCTTATATAGAGTTTTTATCCTTGGGAGATAGCATATATGGGGAAGAGACACCATAGGACTATACCCCTAATGGTGATGAGATTATTCTAACCACATTCATGTATTGGTTCCCATGAGCATGCATAAAGAGATGATAAGGGACTAAAAATACTTAAAATAAATCATACACCTAGGTTTAACTAAGATGTACCATGAGATAAATATTAAATAGTAGTTTCCTAGGTTAACAAAATACATAACAGTTTTTTTCATATAGTGCTCCACCTATCAGCCAGTAAAGGCCAAGCACTACTAGCCCAAGTATCCTATAATCTTTTCATAATACTGAGTGGGAATGGGATGGTGTGACCATGTATTTCATAATGGGATTTCTGAGTAAACCCCTAGGTAGTAATTAAATATGGGTAACTGTGGATCAACTAACAAAAGTGACTCATTTCCTACAAATCCGGGAGTTATTTTATATATATGATCTAAGGAATAAATATGTTTGGGTGAATTTTTGGTTATATGGGATCCCTCGTATTATTTTTTGGATAGATATGACTATTTTACATCATGTTTCTATTAGGGGTTATAGAACATGATTTTTATGCAGATGAACCTAGGTACTACCTTTTATAAATAGATGGATGGATACTCAGAGAAGGCTATTCATATCTTTGAGGACATTCTATGATCAAGAATCCTTGATTTTAGTTTTTATTTGTAGAATCACATGTCCCTCGTTGATTTATCCTATAATAACAATTATCTAGGATCAATACATATGGAACCTTATGAGGATATATATGGTATACCATTTCATCCACCTTTGTGTCTGCTTGAAGTTGGTGAGTCAATGATAATCAGATTGAGCCTTATATAAGGGACCTTAAAGTATATTCAATTGATCTAAAAGTGGATGGTGACCACACAAAGTAGAAATATTCCATATTATAATCATAAATTATGATCTATTAGGTTTGTTAAGGGTGATTAGGTATTTTTTCAGGTATCTCCAATGTTGGGACACTTTCATGTTCGGAGGAAGGGGAATCCAATGCTCAATTATATGGGGATATTATAGATAGTGGGTAGAACCAAAATAGTATAAAATTAGTTTTATATACCATATAATTTAAGTGATATGGACTATCTATTCCACGATCGTAGCTTCAATTATAGTATCCTAATCCATATTTCATGATTGAAACTGATGATATCAAGACTAAAATGATGCATCCTTTGAGAAATATCTGATTTTTATAGTGGATTAGAGTGATAAGGTACTTTATGGAAAGAAAATTCATCTCGTATTAGTGTGGTGGAATCCTGAGTGTATATAGGAGGAGATGTGGGAGTAATAGTTCAATATGTGGGTTGAGTGACTAAGCTGATGAGGCCTGATGATTTTAAAGGTGCATATTGAGGATGAAATGTTATATGGTGGAAAAGATGTAAAACCCTGGGTTTGATCTTAAGGCATGGACCCATTTAATTTATATTTATCCCTATTTTTTCCTAGGTTTTTTCATGATGAAAATGTTTAAAAGTATTTCTGAGTGGTTTTGATAGTGTTTTGGGTGTTATAAGTGGCTTCAAAGTGAGTTCGGATGGCTTGGGAGGATCCTGATGTTCCTAGAGTCCCACCACAACATCCATTATTCTATATTCCCAAATTATTTAGCTTTTATTATTACCATGTTGATCACCACATCATGGAACTTCCTTTGGTGAAAGGGGTTTTACCTATGAAAAATGGAAAGGAATCCCTTATCATGGTGTCCCCTAACCCTTTTTGTTAAGACTTGGTTTTTTGTCTTAGACCACAATGATCTCCAAGCCATTGATCTAGCCATGGTACTAAAGGGGATTATCCTATGGGAAATGGGTGACAAAAACACCCATTATGGGATTTTAGATTTTTAGTGGTGGACTGGGTGACCAATGTGCCAAGGATAAAAATGGGGGTTAGTTATGCCATGGCCCCTTTATGGATGGTGTTTTTTCCATCCCTTAGTGAGTTCCATGCCATAGATCTATCCATGGTGATGGGTTGATTTCCTCCATGTAAAACAGTAAGGGGCTCTATGTTAGGGGCCTCCCCTAATTCTTATGGTGACTTGTCCTAATGAAGGGTAACCACACTATAGCCACTATAGGTTATGTTGTGGTGAATCTTGGACCACTCAATTTTAAATATAAATTTACACTTTTTCCATTATTTAATTAAAATTTATTAGGGTCTCTTTTACCCTCTTTCTCAAACTAAATCCCCTCTTGAATTCCCTCTTCCTTCTTCTACTAGTTTAGATATTTCTCTCTCAATTCCTAGTTAAATCAATCACTGCTCATTATGATAGAAATATAGAGGTAAGGTTATGATTTTGTTTCCTTTATTTCTTAGTTTATTTGATTATTTAGTGATATCACTCCATTTATATCTATTTATGACCTATTTTATAGTGTTTGTATAATTCGTCATTTTCCTCACAAATTTGACGTTATTATATGATGCGTAGATATTTATGAATATAAAGTAGGTGGCCTTAATATTATTCCCAAAAAAAATTTTGTTTCTATAATGTGTGTGATGGGTGGTCGTGATTAAATGCTGTTTTTTTAACCTAAATTATATATAAATGTTGTGTGGCCCTAATTCTTGAATTTGAACAATACTGCAGGTCGTGAGTAGTCAGTTAGCTAGTGTATACTGGATATTTAGCCACCCCATGAAGTTTTCTTGACCTTTAAAAAAATATATAATAAAAGGAGACCCTAGTGGTTCCATGGACTTCTGTAAATGACATGTGTGTTTTTGGGAATTCTAGGATGTGCTCTATGATTTGGTATTCAAGATTATTAAGTGATCCCTTAAATGATTAAACTTACTATATTAATGAATGAATTGAATACTAATTTGGAATACCATAGAAACACTCCTTGTATTTTTAGTTGTGTTATTGTTTTAAAATAACATGGATATTATCATTAGATTTGGATTTGAGCATATTGATTTATAATTCCAAGAAAAATCCCATTGGATTTAGTAGTAAAACCACTATTCTATAATGTCTTGTGCATTATTTTTGGATTTGGTAGTGATCCTAAATATTCTGAATGAAATGAATATACTCCTTTAATTATTCATTGATCCTATTTATGAGTAATTTCTTGGATATAATCCTGGGATTTTGAATTTAGAGTCTTAATTTGATATATTTTGATCAGATACATCTTTCATTAGCTGAAGTGGGTATGGTCGATTGGAGGTGTCACCATAGAAACAAAGTATCAAAGATGGTTTATTTTTTCATTTTTTTCCTAAATTTTATTATTTAGATCAGTATTCACTGTATAATTAGACTAGATATGATTTAGACATCATTGGTCGTATCCTAATAAGCCATACTCACTCCCTACATGGGTCAAAAATTGGCACTCAAGAAGGATTCATGGTTGTAAATAAGGACTAGGTAAAGGGACCCCTAATTGATGGATAATCTATTTGATTGGTATTGAGCATGGGATGTGTGAGTGAGTTGAACCCAGGACCAATTGTGTGATTTTAATTTTTATAGTTTTTTTTCTTTTATATTTTTTATATATGTGATTCGCCATGGAGGTTCATAGTTGTATGTATGACTTTATTAACATATATATATATATCACCATTTAATAAAAAAATTCATGACCCCAACCCCCTCTACTGCTACCCCTCCTAGGTCAGTAGTGAAGAGAATGAGTGACCCCCAAGCCCTTCCTCCAGTTGGTCCGTAGTTAGCGACTAGAATCAAGAGTATATCGCACAAATATGGTATGCATTAACCTCAACTATTCAATGAAAATAAATAAATTACCAATAAAAATCACCATAAAAGATAAATAAACCAAAATACTAAACAATAAAACCCAAAAAGAATGAATATAAAAATATATACAAATTTATACAAAATAAAACAGCACCAAAATAATCTTATGGAAGTTAACTTAAAAACACTAAGATCGAAGATAGTATTATTTAGCTCAATTTCCATATACATCTAGAAAACCTAAAAAATAGTTTATGTATATGTGGGGTGATCATAACATGTATACATGATGGGATCATACCCCAAGTCTCTCATGAAAAAGTTAAATGATCATACCAATGCCCTAGTTTACAAAGAGTAGAACTAATCAGTACCTATACTAGTAAACTAGTTCCCCTATTCCTACTAATGCTCTCTCACCAAATAAAGCATCCAAAAGTATTATTATAATATCATAAGAATTTGGATAAAGTTCCCTACAACCACAACCCCACTAGTTTTTTACTCTCACCCAATGTGAAGACATATTTTTCTCTCGTCCCTTCCATATCCACCAATTACGGCACCAAATGTATATCATATCTCATGGAACCAACTATATATCACATCTTACAGCACCAGCCACATATCATGTGTCACAAAACAAAAGTATTAGGGTATCATTAACATGTAATAAATCAACCATGTGTCCCCCCCCCCCGCCCGCCATGAATGACCCCCACCCCTCCCACCCCCAAAATATATCATCTTCTACCACTTTTATCACTAGAGGTTACTTTTAAATGGAGAGTGAGGGAGAGGGGTTATCCAACCATCTATATCCTCTCTATATTCTTTATTAGGTAAAACACCTCAAAGGCATCTGGTTGTTGGTCAATTTTCCTTACTTGGGTGGGGTGTGTAATAAAAACATAAAAGAATATAGGTATAAAGTTGTCTCATACAATCCCACATCTATGAATTCATATATTAAAATTTTATAAAACCACCATAAGAACAATGCTGATATTGTGCTACCAAGAACTGCCAAAAATTCAGAACAACTAACCCAAAAACATCACGAAAATTTCAACAAACTAGGTTCAATTTCACATTATTTTATTTATTAATTCATCCAAAAATATTTATCCATTTCGTTGTAAATTCAAATTCACTGCGAGGAATTATTTAACCATTACTGCATCATCATATAGCTAATATTATTCCATTCCTACTGAACCACTACTAAGAAACCACCAAATAAATTCATTTCATCACAACTAAGGACACAAATCAACAAATAACCAAGGCCATAAAGCTACAAAAATCAATGTTATCGAGCCACACACAACCAAATCCACCATTCCACAAACAAACATAACCACAAATCCATACACAACCAAGGCCATCAATCCATACATATCATGTCAATCATAAAACAAGCATATTCAACTTAGTATTTTCATTTACATATTTTTAGTATTTCTCTAATTGTATGGTATTCTCAAATCAATCCAACACTACAAGTTATAATTCCAAAATAAGCATATAGTATGAAATAATAATCAATATCATCAAAATTTTATAACCACATGAACATCACATAATTCCTTTCGATTTCATTGGTCCAATTTATTATATTCATTATGGTAACTCATGCCATTCACAAAATGGAAAAAATCATGATAATCTCACACAATGTATGAGTTATATTTGTTATTATAATAAAACTCAACCAAATGTAGGTGGCACACCCATGATCCATCAAAATCCAAGATACCCACCCATAGTATATCCTCATATATCTGGATGGTTTTCACTATCTATCCATCTTTTTAGTGATAGAAATTAGTGATAAAGTGTAAATTAGATCAAAATGCATTTTTCAATCCCTTAAAAACTCATGAATTAAACTAAGAGTCCCAATCATAAATGATGTTACTCATAGTTCCATGACTTCTCACAACATTGTCTATTTACCATCTCACTATAATTTCCATGGTACTTGATGCTCAAATCTCTATGAATTTAGATGAATTCATCAGTCGATCCATTATAAACTAGATAAAATCATTTCCCACCTAATCATATGGTGTCCCAAAAAATAAATCCATCAATATTTCCTCTAAACTCTACTCAGGTACATCCAAATTATGTATAAAACTAGTAAGGAAATGATATTTATCCCTCACCTAATGGTAGTCTAGAATTTCACATGAACTTCACCATTAACTGCTTCATTCCCTGGTATAAAAAAGGAATCTTAAAGTAATTACAAAACATAGATATGTCAGGGTTCACAGCTAGAGGTGGTCTATGAAACTCACAGATGAATCCCTCATGCATATCCAATGGAACAAACATCCTTCCCTATAACATAACCTGATGACATCCATCCTCTGACCATCCATCAAGGGCATCACCATAGATAACCTAATCATGCATATCTTGTTCCTCTATATATCCCTAATAATACCCATCTACCTGATAAAAAATGGTATCTACCATCATATGGATTAAGTATCCTCAACCATCAACCTCCTATTCTCCAAGATGTGATGTTGCTAACTCCTCCAACAACCTATAGTCATCCCCATATTCTCAAATGGCTCATTTTAACTTTATGCTTACTAAATCTTCCATGATGCTTCCATTTCCTTGAGTGTAGGAGTTCTAAAAATAATATTCCTAGATAAAATCCATATAAATCCACTTTTATATATTAAGGTCACATTGGGAAAAGATATAAATTTTTATTTTGTGATCCGTGAAAACCATAAAGTGATCCCTAATGAGGTAATATCACTATAGAATTAGGGTAAACACCACCGCTATCATATCCAAATTATGGGTAGTGTTGTTATTATCATGTGGTTGTAACATTTTGGATTCATAGGATATCAGTTTTTATTTTTTTTCATCTATACCCATCCCAAAAGAAAGTTGGAATAATAAAAAAATACCTTAAACATCATTCCCTCCTTAGGGAACCAAATAAATGGGGTGATAACTAACTACTACTTCAAGTAGTAGAATGTTTCCTAACATTGACCCATTTGAATTAAATCCTAATACTTCATGTTAATGTTTGTTAATAGGGATAAAATTAGAGATAAATATAGAACAAATCTTTGATAATAACCTCTAAGAAAAAGAAAGATAGAGGCAGTTTCCATGTTTTTGGGTGCTTCCCAAGAAACAACCACCTCATCCTTTTCCAGATCTACCACTACTCCTTTTTTGTACAACACATGTGAAAGGATATTCAACTATCATATCTAGAAATTACACTTACATAAATAACCATATAGATGGTGGGGTTTAAGAGTCTTCAAAATGATCCTATGGTGCTTAGTATGCTCCTCCTCTGACCTCAATCATATGAAAATGTCATTAATGAATATTAATAAGAATTATTCCATGAAATCAAAAACCATGGAGTTCATGATCCACATGAAAACATTTTGTGTGTTCATGAAACTGAACAAAATAAATACAAACTAAAATTACCCATAAAATCACTAAAAATAGTCTTTAAAATATCTGCCACCTTTACCCTTGGAAAATGATATCTAGAACATAGATCGATCTTATAAAACCAATCATCTCCCCTCAACTGATTTAATATATCACCAGTTTTTGGAAGAGAGTGATTATTCTTAAATATTACCTTATTTAGCCATTGGTAATCTATTCACAACCTTTGACTATTTTCTACCTTCTTGTAGAACAAAATGGGATCTCTCTATGGTGAAAAACTAGGCCTAATAAATCCTTCTTATATAAAGTCATCTATATAGGTCCTCAACTCCCATAACTCAAAGCATGGAATTCGATAATAAACTATTGAAATTAGTGGATCAAAATGAAACATTATTACATATTCAACATTTTGTTAATGGGGTAGTGTCACAACCTCCTCAAGGAAAATATCAAGAAACTCCACAACAACTCTGGGGACATCCACTACCTCAGCTCTCACAGAATAAACGGATGACTAATATATCAAGGATAGAAGTCCCCCGGTGAGAACCACACACAATCCACTAATATCATAAAAATCACTCTCCTTTAGTAACAATCAACCACCATAAAAATGGATTCCAATTAATCCATGCCAAGAATGACATCATATAGTTGTATCTCCAACACCATGAAATATCCTAATAACTGATGATACCCCTCATCAACCTTCTATATTCCTAGAATACATAAAACCATCAATCCTATCCTCTAACTATAATAGATAACATCAAGGGTTTAAAAAGACTCTCTATATCCAATCCCAATGGTCGGTCTAAGGTGTGTGTAAGAAAGGAGTGAAAATATCTGGAATAAAAAAAATAGAAACCAGGGTAGATGATAAACTGATAGTTCCTCAAATAACCTCTAGGAAATTTGGAAATGAAACATTAATCACATACATCTAGCCTCAAATATCTTATCTACCTCACTTGGGATGGTCTTCATGTTCATATTTTGGTCTAGAACTCTAATAGTGATAGACATCTTGGGGCTTCCCTCAGCCCAATCAACCTACTCCTAGTTGATCATAATCCTTCTTAATAGGATGTTGAACACATTTTGTAAGACCCTAGTGTCAATAATACCTTAGGGAAAACCCACATGTCTATAATAAAGGGTCTTAATGACCTTATATAAATTAATGTTACTTCAACTGATAGTGACCACGATCTCTACAACCAAATCAAAAAATGGGATAACTACTAGTAGATGCATGGGAATTTCTTTCCCCTAATAGTCATGATGTTAAATGTTGAGGATTTATACCTAAAAAATTGAAATCTCAATGACATGACATCTATATACATCCATTCGACACCTTACTCCCTAGAGTTCCATGCTGACCCTCAACTAGAGGTTCTCCAATATTTTCATGCACCCTCTACATCATCAAAACCTTCTTATACACCTATAAATACTTTGGTAGTGTGAATGGGGTGATAAAAAATAGAGGTTAGGGTGAAAAATATCCTCTAATTTCCATGATTAGGACTCATCATCTATAAATACATCTTGGGAAACTCATAATAGGACCTTAAATATAAACCCCAACTCATGAACACTAATACTCTCTTTTTGAAAGGGGGAATAACTTCCACCACTTCACTACTTTAATCATCATCGATATGAACTCATATCTAAAAAAATATTATTATTTTGATCATGATACATCAGCCACTTTTTTCTCCCTAAGTTATAGTGTCAACCACTGATGCATTTCTCCCTTCAACCAAATAACATCTAGTTGAACCCAGTACTAATATCAGGCACGAATCAAGCTGAAAAAAAAATCTCTAAATCCTCTAGCCATAACTCTATAACAAGATCAGATATGAATCCCTTTTACTTTTATAGGCTCTAATACTATAAGGAGAACAACAAACTCTACCACTATTCATCAACTTAATCAGGATCAACCCTCTAAAGTTCAATGGGGTTAGCCTACTGAACTTCCCCAACATAGACAACACATCAGTGATAACCAACTTACATATCTGCAATGAAATTAGGAATACCTATGTTAGGTGTAAATGGATTTATTTACATTAATTTTATTTATTTATTTATTTGTTCCCAAAATCAACTCATTCAAAACATAATTCAAGTGAGTATGATGCATGTTCCTCAACTAGCTTTCTACCCTACAAAGAGAATTACATTTATTAAAAAATTATAATAACTTATGTTCCTTGTGTTGGATAATAGGGGATTCTAAAATATTGTTTCCTAGTCATTCTCCCTTGTTATTGTCACATTCTAATTCAGGATAACACTATTTCCTTAACAACCAAGGTTATCCTAAACTGTGACTAACTCTAAACTCCACCCAATATCTCAACCAAAACCTTTGATACCACTCTATCATGCCCCCTTCCATTGGTACCACACCTGGGTAGGTAGTATAGAGAAAATTGACCCCCCCCCCCCCAATTCTCTCCCCCTGTATGACCCATGTTGGAGATTAACACTAAGAATATATCATAGAAATATTAGAGGTATTACCCTTAGTTATACTATGAAAATAAATAAGGTACCACCAACCATTAACCATGTATGTAAATAAACCAAAATCCAATAAAATCAAACCCAAAATTCAATAATATAAAAATAGATACAAACATCACTAAAAAACAATACCAAAAAATTATTTGGTATCAACTATAAAAATTCCAAGATTTAAGCTAATACGGTCCAGCTCAATTACCAAATTCCTCCTAAAAACATGAAACAAAAATTATATATACATAGAGTGGTAAAAAAATGTATAATTGGTAGGATCATACCCAGGGTA
This sequence comes from Viscum album, assembly GCA_963277665.1. Lineage (NCBI taxonomy): Eukaryota > Viridiplantae > Streptophyta > Magnoliopsida > Santalales > Viscaceae > Viscum > Viscum album. Next base: position 2,068,152,147 of record OY728131.1, read on the forward strand.
TATTATGTAAAAGTGACAAGATCATATTGATGCCTTGGTGAAAAAAAAAACTAACCAGCACCTACACAAGTCATCTAGTACGCCCAGCCATATTAAGGATATCTTACCAAATAATACATTTAAGAGTAGTATAATAATATCATAATTATGTATATAAGGTTCCCATAAAACCAATTCCACAGTAGTTTTCCCTATAATCCAATGTGAATATATCCTTCTCTACCATCCATTCCTTATCCACCAATGATGTTACCTATCATATATCATGTCTTCTTCCACTAACCACATATCACATCTTACGGCTCTAACTTCAAACTACATGTCATATAACCAGAGTTGTTTGGTAACATGAATGTGTAGGACATCAAACACATTACCTCCCCCTGATATAGTAGGGAAGAGGGGTTAGTGATCCATCTTTATCCTCCCCATCCTTGATGTTAGGGAAAACACCCCTAGCACCTTTAGGTGTCGGTTAAGTTATCTAACTCAGGTGGGTTGCATAAGAAAAATAAAAGAGAATATTTGTATATAATAGCCTCACACAAGCTCACACTTATGGATTCATGCAAGAAACACTACCATAAACATCCTACAAACATCACATAAAGTGACAAAAGCTTGGTTTCATTTCACATTATTTTAAATAGTAATCTAATATCCATGATTTATCTATTTATTTATTAATTTAAATTCACATTTGATAATCTTTAAAAATTACCATATCATTATATAAGCTTATAAAATTCAATTTCTACCAAAAGGATACCAAGAAACCACCACATCATATCATATCATCTCAACTAAGTCCACTTAGACACAAACAACCAAGGCCGCCAAACTATAACAACAAAGGCCTCCAAACCACAAAAAACCGAGGCCACAAAAATTCACACAACAAAGCTCAACAATACGCATGCATCAAGTCAATAATAAAACAAGATTATTAAAATTAGTCTTTTATTTTTTCCATATTTAAATATTTAACAAATTATGGGTTATTCTAAAATAAATCCAACACTACAAGGCATAATCCCAAAATAAGAATATACCAAAAAACAATAATAAATATCAAGGAAAACTAGTAAACACATGTGTATCACACAATCCCATTCAGTTTCATAAGTTCAATTTTTTATATCTATTATCCCAATTCATACAATTCACCTAATGGAAATAGAAAGTATGATGATCCCAAACATGCATAAAAGTGAGAGAACTAAAAACCCTTACTTCAAAAGGATCATTTCTATTCACTATACAAATTCAAATAAAGAGAGGATGAATTTTGGGGACATATAAACACAAGAATCCATGAATGAATATGAAATATAGTGATGTTTCATCAAAATTATAGCTCAATAAACCCTAAACTCTAAAAAACTTAGCTACTATAAAACCTCTAAAGAAATAAGAAAGAACTTGGATAGAAAGAATTAAAGGAACCACCTGAAATCACCGATATTGAATCTCCAAAATCCAAGGATAAAATCTAAAGATATTATATTGTTAGGTCTCCCAAAATCATATAGGAATATCCTAAAGTTTTATATAATAAAAGGTAGAATGATTGAAGTCATAGGGAAGCTATAATTTATAGATAGCCAATAAATAACCCCATTCTCAATGTAAATGGATGGTTTACACCATGAAACTCATGTGGTTCACATCCATTTAAAAACAAGGTGCTTTATCCAACAAACTTGGGAGGGATTTCATGTTGTGAATATAGACTTTCATCCTATGAAACATTAAAAGATAGAACCAGTAAAAACTCCACCATGATCATTCACACAGTGAATAGTAATTCATTCTATAAACTACTCCTTGATAGAAATTTTAAAAACTAGGCCCCTTAAGTCATGAAGCCATCCTATGAAACATTGTGAACTTTTGATTCACAACAGGAATCACCGCCTTTAATTTCATATTCAACTCCATCTCTTCTTCCCCTTCCTAAATTCCATATCAAGTCTCACAACCCCAAAACTCACAAAGTAATGGTTAAGAATGATCTGGGTCATTAAAAAAATTATAAAATAATAAAATAATAATGATTTCACTAAGGAGGTGGGGTATAAGCTCAATTGTGATATGGAAACTCTATACCAAATCATGTGCAAGTCACCACATGTACTCCATCATCTGCTCATGTTATTTCTTTTATTACTGATGTTTCTACTCTTACTACTAAAATTGAACCTCATTTTCCCTAGTTGATCTCTTTATATTATAATTTTGATCCCTCAACCTCACCACGTACACCATGGTAGAAATGAATGATTGCCCCTAGGAGATCCATTTGAGCAAAATTATGACTTAAATTCTACACCATGGTAACTGGATAGCATAAATCATAAACAAATACCAATCAACATAATTTTCTCAATAATAATTGTATTCACCCAGAGTTAATACACCTCATTAAAAAGTGACTCTCCTAAGGCCTCATTCGTAACGTCCTGGACCCGGATACCACCCTATCGTGCCTCGAGACCGGGTGTCCACATGCCCTCAAGTGCATCTCCCCAAATGATAGAGGCTTCTGACTAGAAGCAAGGGACTAGGTGAGCCAGTGGGGAGACTATTCCCTCATTACTAGGGTATCATAGTAGAAGTCACCCATATAATAAATAGAGGAAGTGAAACAAATAATAGAAAATTGAAATTACGGCTAGACAGAATACATATCAACAACAAAAAGTGTCTCATATTCAAAATGATATAGATGGTACAAGTATCTAGAAAATAGCTAGAATAGTACATGGAAATACAATAAAATACATGTATCCCAAAAAGAAAAAAATACCAAAAAGGAATCCCAACATTTCAAGTCTCAGCTTAGTTCTCTTCTCCCCTTCTCTAAAGCCACAGTCAACAACCTGTATTATGGAACTTTTCTCTATCATCACCTGTAACCATCTAATTTTTTTGGGTCCCCATGGAGGCCCAAATAGGGTGTGAGATAAACATCCAAGTAGAAAACCACACACTTCTATACAGTTCTAACCGAAATTCTACAAATGTACCTGCAAGTGTAAACAATGGGTAAGTAACTGAATATAACCATTGCATAAGGCTAATGGAGTAAGTAAAACCAAACGTACCTTAGGCTACATGGAAAAGAGTCATCTCCTGACAAGGAAACTAAAACAAAGTAAACAAGTAAGTCACACAACCGTGCCATACATCTATCTACATCCTGTAACCCACAGTCATGCTATATAAAGAAGTCAAATATTCCATGGCCATGTCGTATAGTGAAGTGTATACCACTAGGTCCAGATCCAAGGTTTCCTTAGACCAAGGCATCCAAGTAAAAAAAATCTATACCATAGAGGTTTGGATCCAAGGATCTTTTCCAAGTCATCCCATTGAGTATCATGGGAATCCCTGGTGGAAACTTCGTTAGGCACTAGTTGGTGTCCTTGGAGCATGGAAATAGAAAGTCCTACGCAATCCCAACAATCCAGATCAACAGGGTAGCAAGGCTCAAGGCATCCCAAAAAATCAAGACCCATGGGGTAGAGTTAACCCATGGTTTCCACAACTGCATTCCAGATCCATGGAGAGAAGTCCATGGAATCTATCAAACCATTCATTCGAGTATTCAAGCATTTCAAATTAAACATTCATAAACAAGTGATTATACCCACTCACATCAACAAGAACAATCCATGAGTATACCCAGTCATTAAATCTATTTATGAAAATAATAATATGAGCCTACCCACCCATATAAACCATTTAACAATCCATTGGTCGTTTCATATAGGTATACCCACCCATATTATCCATTTAACATGCCAAACTATCAAAATAGACAAGGAATAACATGATATTCATTAATAAAGGAGGAAATCCATCTCTTAAACAAGATATTAAATCTATCAAGTCATATAAGGGCTTATTCAAACTAGGATAGCAGAAGAACACACCCCTTGGGTGGTTTAAACAGGCATAAATAGGTTATTTCCCTTAAGGCACACCCCTTGGGTAACCTTGAAATGAGTAATGGGTGCCAATGCACCCAAACAGAAACTAAGGGAATCCTCACTAGGTCCTACTATAACTACGGTGACCAACTCGTTCAAAAAAAAGGCCTCACTAGAAAGTATGACGGGTGGTGAAAAGGACCAATTCCTGAAAAACACCCAAAAAGATGAAAGAAAGTATAGACCACCTACCTCACCTCAGTAGTAGACTATTTGTCCAGTATCAAGTCCTAATTAATCTTAGTTTGGAGGAAATATAAATAATGGATGAATAATAGGATATTATGGCATATGATCCTAAATCCAAATAGTGTATCCATTGTTTCGAAAAATTAATAATGGCTAAAAATGAATCAAGGACTTATTGTTTCAGATCCAATGAGACAATTGGTGATCGAAACGGATCTCGGACAGAGACTCATGCTCAAATACAAGGTTACACACCCCAAGGGAGATCTCCACAGAGTTTCTATGCGATAGAGGAAGAAACCCTATTGGTTTTAAAAAGAAAATTAGTTTTTTAATAAAAAATAAAAAAACCAACAAAATAGGGTCGCACGGTTTACCTGCACAGTATCCCAAACCATGTAGAAATTGTGCGCACCTCACTATCTAGAAGGGGGGATTCGAACGATTACCTCACATAGTTTGACTAGTTTGACTAACCATGTGGTAACTATTATAAACTTTTTATTAAAAACTTGTAACTTTTTAGACATCTCGCAAAGTTTAGACTAACCATGCGCAAACTGTGTGCCAGATCATTTTCTGCCCAACACTTGGTTTCAAGCTCCGAACAAGGCCCAGACACCTCCAAAACACCCATGATCAAGTTAAACAATCACACAAGGCCATAAAAAGTCATTTAAACCAAAAAGAAAAGGAATAGTTCCTTGTAAAAAAAACCTAGGTTCTTATAATATTTCCCCCTTAAAGCAATTTGTCCCTGAATTGCTCTCTAAAGGGAGGTCAAGATTTTTCTATGAACAACTCTGGAAACTAAGCATGTATGTTGGCCTCCCTCTCCCAAGTCACATCCTATAAATGGTTTTGTTTCCATAGAACTTGTACTAGAGGAACTAATTGTCCTTGAAGAACTTCTATGCTCCTGTCAACGATACGGATAGGATGCTTCTCAAAGGATGCATACACCTGAAGCTCAACCTTCTTAGGCTAAAAAACATGAGATGGATCTAATTGATAGTGGTGAAACTAAGATACAAGGAAGACGTCATACATGGCTCAGTACCTCTAAGGTAACTACAACTGATTTGAAACTGACCCAACTCCCTCCAAAATCTCAAATGGCCCACCGTATCTTGGTGAAAGTTTACCATGTCTTTTGATCCACCTATGTCCCAGCCTCAGTGAAACACATAAGAAAACTCAATCCCCGACCTTGAACTATAGAGGTCGTCTATGGTGATCGGAGTATGATTTTGGGTGATACTGTGCAGTATCAATCCTCTTCTAAAACAACTGGACCTGCTCAGAAGTCTCATGCCTGAGATGTGGTCCCAGTAAGGTTGTCTCTCCTACCTCTAACTAGAATAGGGGAAAATAGCATAGCCTACCATATAATGCCTCTTAAGGTTCTAAAATTATCATCTCCTAATAACTATTATTTTAAGTGAACTAAACCAAGGGAATTTGCCTCTCCCAAGAGCCCCTAAAATATAAGATTTATGCTCACAGCATGTCCTCTAGCACCTATATTATAGGCTCTGACTGGCCATCAGTCTAAAGGTGGTATGATGTGCTCAGAATCACCTGTGTACCCAGCACCCTATGTAAAATCTACCAGAAATGGGACATAAATTGGTAATACCTATCTAAAATGATATTTCATGGGACCTCATGAAGTCGTATCGCCTCTCAGATGTACAACTTTCTAATATCATCAACACAGAAGGCATCCTTGATCAGCAAGAAATGTCTGACCTTCATAATCCTATCATCCACAACTCACACAACATTGTTACCTTATGGTGACATACGAAAAAGCATCATAAAATCCATTTTAATACCCCAATCTTTTACGGTACGTTTCCCATTGAATAATGCAATAGCTTGCATTGTAAAAAACTTCGAGATTCTAACACACTCCGACCAATAAACTAGCCGTTATGAATAGTAATACCCACTTTTGAAATTTTATAAATTTTATCTTTCAAAATGGAATTAATTTTTGGATTCAGAATATTGAAATTATATTAGGGTAAATTTTTGGTATTTTTCTGAAAACATTCAATTTTTGATGAATAGTGAAAATACTAAATTTTAATTAAAAACAACTTTTTTAATCGAAATAATTTATAGTGTTAAATATACATTTTAATGGATTTTAAGTATCATTAAATTATATTTTTATAATTTAATATAATTTAATTCATTGGATATAATCTCGTCATTAAACTAGACATAAACAAGTGTCAATCTTTTGATAGTTATTATTTCATAAAAACACACATTTTGTTTTGACAATGAGAATTGATTTTAAGTTAATTTATGCCAAGTATGTGTTTTGAATTTGGAAAAATGGATTCCATATTTTGAATCAGGAGGTAAAAATTTTGTAAATAGGTAACTTTTATTTTTATACCTTAGGAATATTTACTTCAGTAAATATTTTATTTACCATGGTTAAAGAGGTAAATAAGTAAATAAGCTTAACAAAATAATATTATAATAATATTAATTACCCTAAGATGTGTCCTAACCCAATTGGATTATACATTTCTGACCATGGTAATCTTTGGGTCTATTTTGGGACCCCATGGAGCCACTTGGGAGTGATAATGACATTTTATCTTAAATAATCTAAATTAAAGACAAAAATAAAAAAAGTAAATATATTTTAATAAAAAAAATTATATGAGGTTATATAATTGATCCATTCAACTATAAATAGTCATTATAAATCTAAAAAGATTTCATACCTCATGATATTTTATTTATAATTTTTAGACATAAAATAAATATATTTATATATGACACAATAATGATGCAGTGTTTTTTTTATTAATGAAACAATCGAATAAATGATATTATAAATACTAAAATAAAAAAAAATTAAAGTTTTTATGAAACAAAAAATATTTATATTTTACTATGACATGTTAGGGTTGATTAAATTTATATATTTATAATTAATTAAGTTTTTAGGACTTTAACAAAAATCAATTATTAAATAATGACAAAATTGACATAAATGAGTTTTTAAAACAAATACAATATTATTAGTTGATATAATAATTTTAAGAATATAAGGTTCATTAAAAAGACATATATAATGATATTTGTATCATTAGTGAACCACTTGGGCTTCTCTTGGATGTTTATATTAAGTTTATTAACCATATAATATAAAAATACAAAGAGGCATGGTAATTGTCAAACTATTAAACTAAGCATTAAATCTAAAAGATAAGGTTAATATAGTGACCCAAACCTGTCTAAAAATAATTTATTGAGTGTTTTTAGACCCATACCCACCTTATAATTTATATAATTCATTTTTGAGCCATTATAAATCGAAAATTATTTTATTATAAAATAATATTTCAATATTTTCATAAGGTACCCCTCACCCATCTTATAAAAGGGAACATCCCCTTCTATCAACTTCACGCCTTCAAAGCCATTTGGCTCAGAAAACCCCTACCCAAATATCCTTTAAACTATCCTAAAAATATCTTAGAGTCCTTCCTTTAGTCATAAATCCTACCTAATAATCCCTTTTGATCAAATCAAAAGAAAGAACTCGTAGAAGAGATAAATATTACATCACCTCTTTCAAGTTTTTTTCTTCTTCCACTTCTTCATTCCTTGTTGTTTCCATTCTAAAATAATAACTCTAGTACATTATATATGTTGTGATGTTATTATAAATATGGTACAACCATATTCATTATTCTATCCATCCTTTGAATGACATGTCACCATACGTGCGTATGTACGGTTTACCATCTCCATGTCGTGGTGTAGTTGTTATTCAATAAATTATTATTTGGATGGGTATAATAATTATGTATAATTGATGTAAATAATAAATATAACATGATAATTATTCTGTATATATGATATAACATACAATTATATACAATTTTAATATCAAAATAATGATATTTTCTCTCATGTGTACGTACGCATTATCGTCTCCATGAACACGATGAGATTCATTCCCAATCATATCCATTCAAGACTAATTTTCATTTGATGATTAAAAATAATGTTTAAAGACATAATATCATTGTTAATATTAATAATATTCATCCTATCCATAACAAACATTACTTATGTAACAAATAATATAAAGTAAAACAAATAAGTTAACACCTAAAACGATGATAATACTAAAATATTATTAACAAAGAAATATTAAAATATCATATATGATATAATATTAATGTATATGGTTCTTGTATAATTTAATAACAATAATTTCACCATTATAAAATAGGTTAACCTACCCTTGACCAAGTAAAAGTACAAGGTAAGGGTTAATTTCACAATCTCTTTATTATCCAAGGTTGTTTTTACGTAAGTGTCTGCTGAGACCTCTTTATCATCCACATCAATGCTTCATAAAATGTTTTTCAAAACATTTTTACTATTTACTAGACAATTGGTTAAATCCATTTATACCCTTATTTGACCTTATATGTTTTGGAAAGAATATTTCTGTTGTTTTCCAAACAAGGTACTTTACGACCTTTTTGACAAAATTAATATAATAATGTTTTTTTAACTTATACGGCGGGTGCTGTTATTCTCCGACGTTATAACATAATCGAAGCTTTCCTTACAAGATTATAAGAATATTTTCAAAATAAATGTTTACTTTTATAATTATATGCCTTTTAAATGATTTGAAAATATAAAGATATATTCCTATTAAATAATTTTCTTTTCATTTATGTCAAAATACTTTGATGGATTTTAAACTAGTTTAAAGTTGATATATTATGATACAAATCTTAAATATTGTATTATGTTTGACTGTGGATGTGTTATTTTTATACCAGTTGTGGTTTATGGTTAATGTATTGACATTTCATATTCTAGTTTTAATAGGAATTTTTATGTTATATTTCAACCCTTTCATATGAGGAAGGTATGGGACTTAGTAAGTGATGGGTGGAGCCCGCAATAGCTCCTAGATGCATCGGTAGGTCTCATGAGAAAACTAAACGTGGAATTGGATGAGGCCTTTCCCAATTTGATATATGGTTTTGGCTGAGGCCTAAATCATTTTAGGATGTCTTGGTCGATGCCTTGACAAAATGTTTCAGAATATCCGGCATTATACATTCCCTAATTATGAAAATAATATTAATGGCTCATGTGGTCATTTGACTAGTAGAATACCCATTATTATGTTTTATTATGCTATTATTTACTAAACTCATCTTCCTTTCATAAAATTTTTCATGCTTATTATTAGTAAGGGCATGTGTTTTCAATTATTCACCATGCTTAATATTTATGTTATCTTTCGTTGTATTGCTTACCTTTATTGAGCATTTGAGCTCACCCCTTTCTTATGTTTCATTTTCCCAGGATATAAAGAAGTTAGTTATGAGTGACTTGAAGGCATAATCTATAATTATTGTATGTTTCTAATGAAATAAATTAGTGTTGTATTTCTTTTCAAGTTGTAAAGATGAACTTATGTATGAATCTTGTTTCCAATAATACTAAACTAATCGGTCTTTCGGGACATGATTTCCTTGTGATCATTCCAATGTTATGTAATAATGCACCAACTCTGGGTAACTAGGGTTGAGGTGTTACAGTTGGTTTCAGAGGAATCTTAGTACAAACCTTGGAAACTATATTTAGATAAACTCGGATTATATCACATAGCCCTAAGTTAGACTTTGAGGATTAGTATAGAAGAACTTCCTAGAATTTTGGTATTGTAGAGATTTTGTGATTTTTCCAAGAAATACATCCTTGTATGGATACAAGCAGGTAGAGTTAGCTCTAGCACATATGTACCTAGAGGTAAACCCCAAAAACTCCGCTTTGATCTAGACTCGGATGGGAACTGGTGCATGACAATGGGCCTTGCTGCACTCTTGGTTACGACACTCTCAAGGGATATTCTTAGGATAATTATCATTTTCTTTAAAACCATTATGAAGGGTTTATGAGTATATAATACCTTAAAGAAAACATTTTATGATTATTTATTATATTGCTAAACTTTTCAATTTATGTTAAGTGTTTTACATGTTTGGATTTATGTATTGTGATTCATAAACTAATCTATTGTATACCATTGTTTAGAAATGGAACCTAATGGAAGGAATGGAAATAATATCAATGCACATAATCCATGTAGAGATTTCCCTCATACTCAAGATAATTATAGTCGAGTTTATGATCCAATAGGTTCTGATCATTTTATCACCATACTGGGAAAACTCACACAGGTTATGAATAATAACCTTACCCATATGGAGCACCCTGATCCACAATGTAGAGGATCAATGTTAGACCGCTTCATGAGGAAACAACCACCAACATTCAATTGGAGTACAAAACCATTAGTGGCTGAGTAATGGATAAATTCCTTAGAGAAAATATTTCATTCTTTGGGGAGTAGTGAAAGGAAAAAAGTTATCATGGCAGTTTATCACCTCATTAGAGATGCTGATCAATGGTGGTCATTGATTCAAAACATAGAGGAAGATGAAGAAGTGTCCAGTGTGGAATGGAGGGATTTTAAATAACTTTTCTTAGAAAAATACTTTCCTTGTGACCATCGAGCGGATATGGAAAGGTAATTTCTGAGTCTGAGGCAGAACGAGGAAAATAATGTTGCAAATTATGAGTCTATCTTTACAAGATTAGCAAGGTATGTTGCAGATTATATACATAACCCAAGAAGTAAGATTGACTGTTTCCTTGATGGGTTAATACCATTTCTCCGTCAATAATTAGTATCTCAATCCTTCTTTTAGTACAAAGATATTTTCTCATGTGCTATCAAGATAGAAAATGAATTCACTAAGTCTTAAGACTTTAAAGCAAAGAAAGAGAAGAAGAGATCTGCTGAACACTCTGGGAAAGGAAATAAGGAAATAGGGAAGAATGGAAGAATTGAATTTCCACCCTATGATAATTACGGAAGGAAACACCTCGGTGCCTATCTAAAAGGAAAATAAGTATGCTACAAATGTGGAAAGGAAGGCCATCTTGCTAGTGATTGTAAGGGAAAAAAGATGATACCAATGTTCAATGTTACAATTGCAGGGAGATGGGACATTATTCAAATGAATGTCCTAAGTGTTAGAGAAACTTACCTCATAAAATTCCAAGTGATCAACTCCATGCTTATGTGATTACTACTGCTAAGGTTGAAGCTCTGAAAGACGTGGTGGCCGGTAATTTAATTGTTTCCTCAAGTTTAGACAATGCTTTATTTGATTCTGGATCATCACATTGTTTCATATCTTCCTAGTTTGCTAAGAAAATTAGATATTTCCAATTTGATTTATCAAGGGAGTTGTCAGTAAAAACTCCTAAGGGAAGTATCATTGCAACAAATCTTTGTGAATCAGTTCCCATTAGGGCATATAAATGTTCTTTATCTGCTGATCTCATCGCCATACCCATGATTGAATTTGATATAATTTTAGGAATGGATTGGATTTCGAACCATGATGCGAATATTTATTGTAAGAAGAAGGAGTTTACATTTTTTGATGACGATAAGGAGTACCTTATCTTTAGAGAGAAAATGTCACCACCTCATTCTAGTCTAGATCCACCCCCAATAGCTCAACTAAATTCAATTATTGGGGAGGAAGAGAATGAAATAACTATGGGTGAGGAAAGGAATGTTCAAATAGAGTGTGTACCTATTTTTCAAGAATATTTTGATGTGTTTCTAGAAGATTTATCTAGACATCCTCCAGAATGAGAAATTGAGTTTTCCATTGATTTAATTCCTGGTTTAATGCCCATATCGAAAACCCCTTATAGAATGTCCATTGTGGAATTAGTGGAACTAAAAAAACAACTAGAGGAATTGAGTAATAAGGTATTTATTCACCCTAGTGTTTCTTCATGGGGATCCCATGTTCTTTTTGTTAAGAAGAAAGTTGGATCTATGAGGTTGTGCATTGACTACAAGGAGATCAACGATATAACAATAAAGAACAAGTATCCCCTACCTCTCATTGATGATTTATTTGACCAACTTCATGGAGCTCAATATTTTTCAAAGATTTACCTTCGATCTGAATATCATCATTTTTGTGTGAAAAAGGAAGACATTCCAAAAACATCATTTCGAACCAGGTACGATCATTAAGAGTTTACAGTAATGCCTTTTGGATTGACTAATGCACCCTCTGTCTTCATGGATCTAATGAATAAAGTTTTCAAGGAATATATTTATGAATTTGTAGTTTTTTTATCGATGATATCCTGGTATGCTCTAAAATCTATGAAGATCATGAAAATCACTTGAACACCATTTTAAAAACCCTCAGAATAAAAGAATTATATGGGAAGTTTAGCAAGTGTGAATTTTGGCTGCAGGAGATTTCTTTTCTTGGCCATATTACCTCTAAGGATGGAAGCTTTGTTGACCCTTCTAAGATAGAGGCAATCCAAGAATGGCCAGCACCGACAAGTATAACTTAGGTACGTAGTTTTATTGGTTTAGTAGGTTATTATCGACATTTCATCAAGAATTTTTCTCAATTTGCTAACCCATTAATGAAGCTCACACGTGAAGGGGTTAAATTTGTTTGGACAAAAGTGTGTGAAGAATGTTTCGAATAACTGAAGAGAAGATTAGTCAATGCTCCTATCTTGACTCTACCATCAGGGAATGATAGGTTTTTTATTTATAGAGATGACTCAAATAAAGGACGTGGTTGTGTCTTTATGCAAAATGATAGAGTTAATGCTTATGCATCACAACAGCTGAAAATTCAGGAGAAAAAATATCCTACTCATGATCTTGAGTTAGTAGTTGTAATCTTTACTTTGAAGATATGGAGACATTATCTCTATGGTGAAAATATGAGATATATACTAATCACAAGAGTTTGAAGTATATTTTCTCACAAAAAGAACTCAACATGAGGTAAAGGAGATTTCTTGAACTACTCAAGGATTATGATTGCACAATACACTACCACCTGAGGAAGGCAAATAAGGTGGTAGATGCTTTGAGAAGAAAGGATCATGGAGTTTTGAACAATATGAGAGTTGAAAGGTGTAAAGACCTGTAAATTTCAAGGAAATTTTTTTCTTAAATACTTTGGAATTTTACGAGTACGCAGTTTCTGACGGTACTTGATTTCGAGGCCCGGTGTACCCGAAATCAATTTCAGAAGTTTATCTTGGGTATGTTTAGTAAACAAACGAGCGGGTTTTTGTATCATTTGAACTGGTGCTCAGAATTGAAATCTGAGGGCACCGATGAACTCGTATCACTGGTAATTTCTTAAGAGGACCTTTACTGAAGATGCGTTTTCACGGAAGAAGAAGTTAATTTTTTTGGATTAATTGAGAGGTGAATAAAATTGTGGAATAGTTTTATTTTTATATCTTAAGTGGTTATAACCAACATGTGGAAGTTAATGTGGGACCCACTAACATCCTAACTACCCATGTGAGGATAAATGTGAGGGGGAGCCCACACGAGCCCCAACCCTTCACATTTCCATAACTCTCATAAACTCCCCCTTTAAAACTTGTTAACTCCCTTTAATTAAGTAACTCACCCTCTCTCCCTCTTTATTGCATGCCAACACACACATTAATTAATTACATGAAACTCTTCATTAATTAATTAAGTGTTCATATTTTGTAAATATGAATGCATGACATGATTTAATAAAATAAGGGAAGCATTATTTTATTTTTGGGGTTGGCATGTTGTGTTGAGATTTTGGGGAGAGAGCTCTAGTTTTATTTGAAGAAATTCATCCTCAATGAAGAACATCAACTATTCGATGAAGAACATCGACTCGGCGACCCTGGTTTCTCCGTCCTCTTCTTCCTCTGTGATAAGGTAGGAGACACCGATGCAGGAACTCACCAACGACATCACGCCTTTGAATCTTCTCTCCGTGACAAAAAAGGGAGATGCCACTTCCTCCTCAGACGCTCTCTGTCGACGTCTACGAACCCTCATCCTGAGATGCCAACGCTTGTCATATTTTGCTTAGGTAGGGTGTGTTGATTCAATTTTATTGAGAATAAAATTGTTTGTTGTGTTTCGTGAACCTTGTGCATTCTTGGCCATGTGATACCATCTAACGCAGAGGGCGCGGGCCGAACAAACATGGCCTGACAACCCTCCGATGGAACTTTATTCCTTTGGAATTGGAAACCAGAGGTGGGGGAAAAACAAGGCACCGTCGCACCATGCCGAGATCGTGATGAAGGGAACCAGCGCCATCACGCCGGTTGTGAGGAATGAATCACAGCCTGCAATGCGGGCTGCATCGGCGGAAGAACCGGCCGGCCCGTCGGCCGACCGGGCGAAGTGGAGTCGCGGTGCCAGGAGGGCACCGCGTTAGAGGACCGGTCAGCCCGTCAGTCGGCCGGGCAGTGCTGGATCGTGGCACCAGGAGGGTGCCGCGCTGGAGGAATGGTGGCCCACCCATGCGGGCCGCGTGCGCTGATGACTGGCCGCTTCGGGGAAGGGCGGCACCGCCTGCCGCCGCCGGTGCAGAAGACCCACCCCCCCCCCCCCCCACCCCTTGGAGCCCGCTCGGCTTCGGCCGAGCTAGCTGGACCATGCGCCCGGCCGGGTCATGCCAGGCCGGGCTGAGCTGAGCCACGCCGGGCCGAGCCGGGCCACGCCGGGCCGCGCCGGGCCGCGCCACTTCGGGTCGGGCTGCACCACTTCGGGCTGGGCCGCATCCCTTCAGGCCGACTTGAGAATTCCCTTCGGACCGGTCTGACACCCCTGTTGGATTGAACCCATCAAACTGGGTCAACCCAACCCGTCGGCCCACTGGGCTAAACGGGTCGGGCCCATTAATCATTTAAACGGGGTTAACTTAAATACTGCGCGTCCGATCGAAGCGCCGTCTGCGGAACTAGGACTCTTTAGATGAGACGGTCCTTTTGTGATACTCTAAGTGAGTTTTGAATGATTTTGGATATTGTACGGGTTAGAAACAAGGATTTTTCTAATCGGGCCCTTGGGACGGAAAAGCCTATATCTCTCAGACCGGGCGTCCGATTGATGCGCCGTCTGTTGTGTTGAGTTCCTTTTGATGAGATGGAACATCGGGATACATCAACTCTATACTTTGTGACAGTTGATGTATCAACCCTCTTGGCTCGTGGAGTGGACCCTCCCGGAATCGAATGTGCTGTGTGCGGGAACCCTAGAGCTGGCTGCGACTGTGACAACGATGACGACTGTACTTGGATCCTATGTAGTTTCGGCAGTGAGGACGGCTGTACTTGGATCCTCCGTGGGTTTGGCAGCGATGACGACTATACTTGGATCCTGCGTGGGTTTGGCAGCGATGGTTATTGTACTAGGATCCTACGTGGGTTCGGTAGTGACGAATTCTGTACTTGGATCCTGCGTGGGTTCGGTAGGGAAGATAATTTAGAGGCTATATCTATCATCTCCACCCCTCTTCTCTAGTAGTATACCTATGTCAGCTAAGTCTTGACTTTTAATCAATATCATCAATATGATTGACTTGATTTCCTATGTGGGTTGGGTTGTGCTTCCCTGTGTGGATTGGGTTATTCTTTCCTGTGTGGATTGGGTTGTGCTTTCCTGTGTAGACTGGGTTGTACTTGGGATCGTGAGTTGGAGCCGAACTGGAATTGGTGACTTAGGTATATGTATGGGCATATACCTAAGTAGAGTTGGTTGATACTTCGTGTTTGTATCTTTCCTTTGTGGTTTATCCTTTGTGGATTCTGGGAGACCTTCGGGGGTCTCGGGGTCCCTACTGAGTAATTGTATACTCACCCCTACGCGGGCTATGCCCGCACAACGTGGTGTTGGATGCAGATGATGGACATCGCTAATCGTGGCCGAGGCGTGAGGAGCGGGAGAGTATCCGGAGGTGGACTATCTGGCGGGAGGTACACGGAGCGGACGGCCGGACCCAAGGAGCTGAGGAGACCATCTGTACCCACCCTTCAGGTGGGATAGCCGGAGGACGACTCAATCGTTGCTGATTTACCTTACTGCTGTTGTACTTTCTTTTCAGTTGTACTATACTTTCATTTGGGTTTTTATTCTAGCCCATTTACTTTCCATCACTTACTTTTGTACTCACTTTACTTAGTGTTTACTTCATCTTGCATACTCTGTTGTGTTGTTTACTTATATAAATGCAATGCCTTCCCTTATTATTGGGATTTACGCCTTTGGTGCTATTCGCCAGCCCCTGGCCTATGGAAGGAGGGCTTGGGGTAGTCACGACATGGGCCCCGAGGACGGGTTGTGACAAATTGGTATCAGAGGAGTCGGTTCTACTGCAAAACTCATGACTCTGATAATTTATTCTATGTGAAGAAATAATGTTTAGATTATTGAGTGTGGTTATCATTCCAGGGAGTCCAATTTTGGTACGGAGGCCGGCGTATCCGTACACCAGGACCCTAACTTCTAATTTCCGACTCAGTACTCGAAAACATTGATTGCATATGTGTTTCAAAACTTTTATTTGTGATTACTCTGTGTCAGCTCACCAGGTATACTGTGTTAACCGTGGCCCAACTATTTCTTTTCATGATGGCCCCACGACGGCAGCCAGCTAGGGTTCCCAGTTACGTGCGAGATGGAAACCCACCGAGCGACGAGGCCACGGTACAGGGCCTCATTACAGAAGAGGCACCAGCAGTACCTCTACTCATTGGGCCACTGATACCACCATCCCCAGCATCGGAGAGTGCACACCACCTGAGTGCGCTGCATGAGTTTCAGCGACAGAGGACGCCCAGGTTTCGCAGAGAGATGGACCCTCAGGCAGCCGAGGACTGTCTGGAGGCTGTTGTCTGAGTCTTCAGATTGGTAGGGACACTAGAAGATCTCATGGTGATCCTTGGGGCAAGTCTCCTGCACGCAGCAGCAGGTAGATGGTGGAGCTTGATGCTTCAGGTGAACGACGAGGCATCTCTACTATGAACGGACTTCGAGAGTCTCTTCCGCTTGGATTTCGTTCCATCCACCCTCTGTGAGGTGCTCATCCATGAGTTACTACAGCTGCGGCAGGGCAGTAGGACAGTAGCCTTGTACTCGGTGAGGTTTACCGAACTCTCGCGCTACTCCACAAACATGTTACAAGACCCATTCTTCCAGGCCCGGACCTTCGAGCCAAGACTGAGGCATGAGATAAAGACTTCGATGATCTCCCTTAGCATTCTGACGTAGGCAGGAGTACTGGAGCGAGCCCTACTTGTGGAGAGTTTCCTTGCTAAGCCTACGCCAGTTGCGAGGCCTACCGTAGGGCGAAACGTAGCGGAGTCTTCTACAGCCGGCAGTAGACAGATGTCACAGATGTCCAAGCAGACCACTCCATCAGGTGGGAGACCTCAGGATACTGGATCGGAGGTGCGGGGCACAGGCAGCAAAGCCAGTCATATGAGAGTTAGGCAGTGTCATGCATGCGACGGGCAGGGCCACATGGCTCCTGACTGCCCGACCCACCATGCAGAGGAGCAGCAGACGGTTGAGGGACCACCCAGGCAAAGGTAGAGGTTCAACCTTGGCGGTACACAGGGAGCAGGCGGACGAGGCAGAGGAGATGACCGAGCAGCCGGTGGTGGGTGACGCTTTGAGGCTTTACCACCACCACCACAAGGAGGTCCACCCCGACCACAGGAAGCTGGCGGATAGTGGCAGGCTCAGCTTCAGGCAGTGGAGGCTTATGACCACGATGCACCTGAGATGATTCAAGATAATATCTGTGTCTACTCAACCCTTGATTCAGTTCTTATAGACACAGGAGCGAGTCATTCTTTTATTGTTGACGCCCTTGTTCGAAGCTCGGAGATTTTGACAGAGCCGTTGGCTCGATCCTTACGGCTAGAGACTCCTACGGAAGAAGACTCGATGATTACACATTAGTACTGGTAGTGTGAGCTTACTCTAGGAGGCGAGAGCTTCGGCTGGGATCTTCTTGTAGCAGCATCGAGGCCTTACGACGTCATCTTGGGTATGGACTAGTTATCTACAGTCCATGCCCAGATTGACTGTATTAGGCGGAAAGTGCGGTGTGTCCGCACAGATGGGAGCAGGTTCACCTTAACTGGAAAGAAGGATGCCTTTGTAGCGTAGGATGGACTTATGTAGAGGAGAGGGCAGCCGATCACACATCATTTGGCTAGTCTCATCCTCGGAGTGGTTGATGTGCGGAGTCTGAGTTTTCCTATTGTGGTCGATCAGTATACGGATGTTTTTCCTGATGACATTCCAGCACTACCTCCTCGCAGAGAGGTAGATTTATACATTGAACTGTACCCTGGGAAAACCTTGATATCTACTCCAGCATATCGGATGGCTCCCACTGAGCTTCGTGGGCTACAGGTACAGCTGGAGGACTTGCAGGGAAAGGGATTCATCCGACCCAGTGTTTCACCCTGGGCTTCTCAGATTTTATTCTCCAAGAATGCAGATGGGAGCTTAAAACTATGTGTCGACTATCGTCCCCTGAATCAAGTGACCATAAAGAATAAGTATCCACTTCTGAGGATTGATGACCTCATTGATCATCTCAAGGGAGCACGATGGTTCTCGAAGATAGACCTCATGTCAGGCTATCGTCAGCTCTGAGTTCGAGACGAGGATATGCAGAAGACGGCCTTCAGGTGTCAGTATGGCCACTATGAGTTCTTGGTTATGCCTTTTGGCACAACCAATGCTCTTGTAGTGTTCATGAGTCTCATGAATAGGATCTTACAGCCTTACCTCGATCGATTTGTCATAGTCTTCATTGAAGACATACTGATTTACTCGACTACTGAGGAGGAGCACGCCTACCACTTACGGGTTGTACTGGACACACTCTGAGAGCACCAGCTTTATGGTAAGCTCTCTAAGTGTCAATTCTGGATTCAGGAGGTCCACTTCTTAGGGAACGTCATCTCTGAGGTGGAATTTCTAGTGGATCCTGTGAAGATCGAGGCAGTACTTGCTTGGGAGCCACCTAGGAGTGTGACGGAGGTGTGGAGTTTCCTAGGTCTAGATGGTTACTATCAGATATTTGTGCCAAACTTCTCCAGAATTTCAGCACCACTTTCAGCTTTGACAAAAAAGGGGAAACCCTTCATGTGGTCAGATAGATGTCAGTAGAGATTCCAGGAGCTGAGACATAGATTGACCAATGCACCCATCTTGAGGCTACCAGAGGAGGGCGTCGGGTGCGTAGTTTACTTCGATGCATCAGGGACCGGAATCTGGTGTGTCCTGATGCAGGAGTGGGTAGTGATTTCTTATGGTTCATGACAGTTGAGGCAGCATGAGCAGAACTACGCTACCCATGACCTGAAGTTAGCAGCAGTGATCTTCTCCTTGAAGATGTGGCGTCACTATTTGATGGGGGAGCACTTTAGAGTCTACTCTGACCACCAGAGTCTCAGGTACATCTTCTCACAGAAGTACTTGAACCTGAGATAGTAGTGATTGCTTGAGTTCCTCCAGGACTATGACTTTGAGATAGTCTATACTCCTGGGAAGGGGAACATAGTAGCTTATGCTCTCAGCAAGAGATCGGGCATTCAGCTACTTGGAGAGGCGACAGAGCATCAAGACACGTTGCAGATATCCTTCATGGACAGTGATGGAGCAACCTTTCTACAGTCACTCACAGTCACTCCTCCACTACTTTAGTGGGTCAAAGAGGCACAGTGTGGTGATGTTGACTGTGAGATGCGACATGCAAAGATATCCACAGGACAATTACGTGATGAATTTTTTGTAGGAGGAGAGCACATCATTCTCTTTAGGGGACGTACCATGGTACCAGTTGCATTACAGAAGGAGGTTCTGAGAGAGTTTCACACGTCCCCTTTGGCGATACATCCAGGAGTAGCAAAGACGTTCCAGGATCTCAGATGACAGCACCGGTGGCCAGGTATGAAGAAGGCTGTTGCAGAGTTCGTTTCTCGATGCCTCACCTGCCAACAGATGAAGGCGGAGAACCAGGTACCGACAGGCTTGGTGCAACCCTTAGAGGTCCTGGAGTGGAAGTGGGATGGGATATACATGGATTTCGTGATGGGGCTTCATCGTACTTCCAGAGGTCACAACTACATCTGGGTGATTTTCGACCAACTCACCAAGTCATCCCACTTCCTACCTATCAGAGAGAAGGGCTCAGTGGAGAGATTGGTACGCCTCTACATTCAAGAGATCGTATGACTTCATGGTGTTCCATCGTCAATTGTCTCCGATCAAGATGCTCGCTTTTCTTCCCGTCTTTGGAAGGGGTTGCAGGAGGCATTTGGGACTCAGCTATGCCTGAGCACCACCTTTCATCCTCAGACGGAAGGACAGATAGAGAGGACCATTCAGACACTTGAGGACATGCTCTGTACATGTGTCCTTGACTTTGGTCACAGCTGGGAGGATCACCTACCCTTGGTGGAGTTTGTGTACAACAACTGCTATCACTCCACCATCGGGATGGCACCATACGAGGAATTGTATGGCCGACCTTGTAGATCACCTCTGTGTTGGAATGACCCTAGGGAGTCAGCACTTGTAGGACCAGAGATGGTTCAGGCTATGATAGAGAAGGTACAGATTATCCAGGAGCGGATGAGGACTGCATAGAGCAGACATAAGTCCTATGCTAATAGGAGGCAGAGACCACGTGAGTTCAAGGATGGAAACCACGTTTTCTTACGGGTCTCACCTCGACGTGGATTACGAAGATTTGTATGGGGCAGAAAGTTATCTCCATGCTTCATCGGACCATTCCAGGTTCCTAGCAGGGTAGGAGAGGTGGCTTATCGTCTGTCCCTCCCACCACAGATGCACCGGGTTCACGACGTCTTCCACGTATCTCAACTGAGGAGATACGTGCATGACTCGACGCATATCATTGATCATGGAGAGCTGGACATCGATGACGGGGAGACATTTTCGGATGTCTTAGTGGAGATCGAGGATCGACAGGATTGGGTCCTACATGGATGGATTATTCCACTAGTGTGCATTCGTTGGCAGCACAAGAACCTCCAGGAGAGCACATGGGAGTGGGAGGCTCAGATGCATGCACAGTACCCTCATTTGTTTCCCAAGTTTATGATGTAGCTTTATGGGGACGTAAAGCCCTAAGGTGGGAGTAATGTAAAGACCTGGAAATTTCAAGGAAATTTTTTTCTTAAGTACGTTGGAATTTTACGAGTACGCAGTTTCTGATGGCACCTGATTCCGAGGCCCGGTGTGCCCGGAATCAATTTCTGAAGTTTAGCTCGGGTATGTTCAGTAAACGAAAAAGAGGGTTTTTCTATCATTTGAACTGGTGTTCGGAATTGAAATCTGAGGTCACAGATGAACTCATAGTGCCAGTCATTTCTTAAGAGGACCTTTACCGAAGATGCGTTTGCACGGGAGAATAAGTTAATATTTGTGCATTAATTGAGAGGTGAATAAAATTATGGAACAATTTTTTTTATATCTTAAGTGGTTATAACCTACCTAGGGAAGTTAGGGTGGGACCCACTAATATCCTAACTACCCATGTGAGGATAAATGTGAGGTGGGTCCCACACGAGCCCCAACCCTTCACATTTACATAACTCTCATAAACTCCATCTTTAAAACTTGTTAACTCCCTTTAATTAAGTAACTCACCCTCTCTACCTCTTTATTTCATGACAACACACACATTAATTAATTAATTGAAACTCTTCATTAATTAATTAAGTGTTCAAATTTTGTACATTTTAATGCATGGCATGATTTAATAAAATAAGGGAAGCCTTATTTTATTTTTGGGGTTGGCATGTTGTGTTGAGATTTTGGGGAGAGATCTATAGTTTTAGTTGAATAACTTTATCCTCAATGAAGAACGCCAACTCTTCGATAAAGAACATTGACTCGGCGACCTCGGTTTCTCCGTCCTCTTCTTCCTCTATGAAAATGGAGGACACACTGACGTGAGAACTCGCCAACGACGTCACGCCTTTGAATCTTCTCTTTGTGACAAAAAGGGGAGACACCACTTCCTCCTCGGACGCTCTCTGTAGACGTCTACGAACCCTCATCTCGTGACGCCAACGCTCGTCATCTTTTGTTGAGGTAGGGTGTGTTGATTAAATTTTTTTGAGAATAAAATTTTTTGTTTTGTTTTGTGAACCTTGTGCATTCTTGTCCATGTGATATCGTCTAACACGGAGGGTGCGGGCCAAACAAACATGGCCCGACAACCCTCCACTGGAACTTTATTCCTTTGGAATTGGAAACCGAAGGTGGAGGAAAAACACGGTGCCGTCGCGCCATGTCGGGATCGTGATTAAGGGAACCAGCAACATCGCGCCGGTTGTGCGGAACGAACTGCGGCCCGCAACACAGGCCGCATCAGCGGAAGAACCTGCAGGCCCGTCAGCCGGCCAGGCTAAGTGGATCCACTACTCCAGGAGGGCGTCGCGTCAGAGGACCGGCAGGTCGAGCAGTTTTGGACCGCGGTGCCAGGAGGGTGTCGCGCTGGAGGATCGGTGGCCCGCCCATGCGGACCGCATGCGTAGAAGACCGGCTAGTCTAGCCGGCCGGTTCAGGGACGGGAGGCGCTACCTGGCGCCGCTGGTGCAGAATACCCCCCCCCCCTTGGAGCTCGCTCGGCTTCAGCCGAGCCGCTCGTCCAGCCGGCCGTGCCAGCTGGGCCGCGCGCCCAGCTGGGACACCCCAGGCCGGGCTGAGCCGAGCAGCGTCGGGCCGGGCCGCACCCTACCAGGCCGGGCCACGCCCCACCGGGCCGCGCCACTTCGGGCCGACTTGAGTATTCCATTCGGACCAGTCCGACACCCCTGTTGGGTCAGACTTGTCGAACTGGGTCAACCCGACCCGTCGGCCCACTGGGCTAAACAGGTCGGGCCCGTTATTTATTTAAACGGGGTTAACTTAAACACCACGCATCCGATCGAAGCGTCGTCTATAGAACTAGGACTCTTTCGACGAGACTGTCCTTTTGCGATACTCTAAGTGAGTTTTAGATGATTTTGGATATCAGTCGGGTTATAAACGAGCATTTTTTTAACCGGTCCCATGGGACGGAAAAGCCCATATATCTCAGACTGGGCGTCCGATTGACGCGCCGTCTATTGCGTTGAGTTCCTTTTGACGAGACGGAACATCGGGATACATCAACTCTATACTTTTTGATAGTTTATGTATCGACCCTCTTGGATCGTGGAGCGGGCCCTCTCAGAATCGAGCGTGCTATGTGCGAGAACCCTAGAGCTAGCTGCGACTGCGACGACGATGACGACTGTACTTGGATCCTACGTCGGTTCAGTAGCGAGGATGATTGTACTTGGATCCTCTGTGGGTTCGGCAGTGATGACGACTGTACTTGGATCCTACGTGGGTTCGACAGCGATGGTTATTGTACGAGGATCCTATGTGGGTTCGACAGCGATGACTTTTGTACTGGGATCCTACATGGGTTCGGAAGGGAAGATGATTCAGAGGCTACATCTATCATCTCCACCCCTCTTCGTGAGTAGTATACCAGTGTGAGTTGAGTCTTGACTTTCATTCAATATCATCGATATGATCAACTTTCTTTCCTGTGTGGATTGGGTTGTACTTTCCAATGTGGATTGGGTTATGCTTTCCTATTTGGATTGGGTTGTGCTTTCCTATGTGGACTTGGTTGTACTTCGCCTCGTGAGTTGGAGCTGAACTGGAATTGGTGACTTAGGTATATGTATGGGCATATACCTAAGTAGAGTTGGTTGATACTTCGTGTTTGTATCTTTCCTTTGTGGTTTATTCTTTGTGGATTCTGGGAGTCCTCTAGGGGTCTCGGGGTCCCTACTGAGTAATTGTATACTCACCCATGTATGGGCTATTCCAGCACTACATGGTATTGGTTGCAGACGACGGATAGCGCTGATCGTGGCAGAGGCTTGAGGAGCGGGATGGTATACGGGGGTGGACTATCAGGCGGGACGTACACGGAGCATATGACCGAACCTGAGGAGCTAAGGAGACCATATGTACCCACCCTTCAGGTAGGATAGCTGGAGGACGACTCGGTGGTTGCAGATTTACTTTACTACTGTTGTACTTTCTTTTCAGTTGTACGGTACTTTCAGTTAGGTTTGTATTCTGGACCATTTACTTTCCAGCACTGAATTTTATACTCAGTTTAATTAGTGTTTACTTTAGCTTTCGTACTCTGTTGTGTTTTTTACTTATATAAAGGCAATTCCTACCATTATTATTGGGATTTACGCCTTTGGTGGTAGTCGTCAGCCCCTGGCCTATAGAAGGCAGGCTTGGGGTAGTCACGGCACAGGCCCTGAGGACGGGTCATGAAAAAAGGGATCCTATTTTCGTGGATCTAGAAAAGATGGATATGAGAGTAACCATGGAAAGTGAAACATCGATGATTTTTCAAATGGTTTCTAACCATCTTTACTACAAAGGATAAAAATTTCTCAAGATTATGATGAGGAATTTCAAATAAAGATTAAATCTGTGAACAATGGGAGATTGTTCGACTTTGTATATGAAGATGGGATTTTGAAATTTGGGAAGAGACTTTCTGTTCCCGATATACCTGATCTGAAAATGGAATTGTTAGATGATGCTCATAGCTCCAATTTCTCTATACACTCTGGTATCACTAAGATGTATAGATATTTGAAGGAATATTTTTGGCGGGACAACATGAAGAGGGAGATTGCTGATTTTGTGTCAAGATGTATGGTTTGTCAACAAGTGAAAGCTGGAAGGCAACAGCCTGAAGGATTCATGCAACCTCTTCCCATACCTGAGTGGAAATGGGATAATATTATGATGAACTTTATCATGGGACTACCAAATACTCCTAGAAGGAATGATGTAATATGGGTCATCATTGATCGTCTTACCAAGTCAGCACATTTTCCTACAATAAGAGAAGATTTACCACTTGAACGTTTAGCAAGACTTTATATTAATGAAGTTTTAAGACTTCATGGAGTACCCCTATCGATTGTTTCTAATCGTGATCCATTTTTTACATCACGATTCTGGAAAAGTCTTCAGAAATCCCAGGATACTGAACTTCTATTGAGCACTACCTACCACCCTCAAACTGATGGACAGTTAGAACAGACTATTCAAAACTTAGAAGACATGTTGAGATCTTGCTCACTTGACTTTCAAGGTATATGAGATCAATATTTACCTTTGGTAGAATTTTCTTATAACAATAGCTTCCATTCAAGTATTCAGATGACACTATATGAAGCGTTATATAGAAAGAGATGTCGTACACCAACCTCTTGGGATGATGTTGGTGAAAGAAAACTCATAGGCCCAGAACTTGTGGAGGAAATGACAGAGAAGGTGAAGGTTATCCAAACCCAAATCAAAGCATCTCAATGTAGGCAGAAGAGCTATGCTGATAACTGAAGGAAGGATTTGTAATTTCAGGTAGGAGATCATGTTTTCTTGAAGTTATCTCCATGGAAGGTAGTTATATGATTTGGTAAGAAGGGTAAATTAAGTCTCAGGTACATCGTACCATTCAAAATTCTAGAATGAATTGGGATTGTAGCTTACCATTTGGAAATGCTGCCAAGTCTCTCAAAAGTTCATGATGTGTTCCACGTATCATTGTTGAGAAAATACATTCCTGACCCAACACATGTGCTCACCTATGTGGAATTAGAACTGAAACCCGATCTCTCTTATTGAGAAGAGCCTGTCAAGATTCTTGATACAAGAGAACAAGTGTTGAAAAACCAGATGACTCGTCTATTAAAAGTTCTATGGAGAAACCATAAAATGGAAGAGGCAACGTGGGAACGAGAGGAACTTATGATGAAGAACCACCGAAATCTTTTTATGCAGTAATATTATAGAAATTTTGAGGATGAAATTATTTTACGGAGGGGATAATGTAACACCCAAAGCTTTTACGGTACGTTTCTCTTTGAATAATTTAGTAGCTTGCATTGTATGCAACTTCGAGATTCTAACACACCGCGACCAAACAAACTAGCCGTTATGAATAGTAATACCCATATTCTGAAATTTTTTAAATTTTACCTTCTAAAATGGACTTCATTTTTGGATTCTTAATAACAAAATTATCTTAGAGTGAATTTTTGGTATTTTTTTGAAAACTTTCAATTTTTGATGAATAGTGAAAATACTAGATTTAAATTAAAAACAATTTTTTTAATTGAAATAATTTATAGTGTTAAATTATACATTTAAATGGTTTTTAAGTATCATTAGATTATATTTTTATCATTTAATATAATTTAAGTCATTGGATGTAATCTCACAATTAAACTGGACATAAACAAGTGCCATTCTTTTGATAGTTATTATTTAATAAAAACACGCTTTTTGTTTTGACAATGGGAATTAATTTTAAATTAATTTCTGTCAATTATGTTTTTTGAATTTGGAAAAATGGATTACATATTTTTAAATAGTAGGTCCAAATTGTGTAAATAGGTAACTTTTATTTTTATACAATTGGAATATTTACTTCAGTAAATATTTTATTTACCGTGGTTAAAGGGGTAAATCCAATAAATAAGGTTAAAATAATAATATTATAATAATATTAAATTACCCTAACATGTGTTATAACCCTATTGTATGATACATGTCAGACAATGGGGATCCTTGGATTGATTTTGGGACCCCATGGAGCCATTTGGGGGTGATAATGACATTTTATATCAAATAATCTAATGTAAAGACAAAAATAAAAAAAGCAAATATATTTTAGTAAAAAAAATTATATGAGGTTATATAAATGATCTATTCGACTATAAATAGTCATTAGAAAGATAAAAATATTTCCTACCTCAAGATATTTTATTTATAATTTTTAGACATAAAAAAATATATTTATATATGACACAATAATGATGCAGTATTTTCCTTATTAATGAAACAATCAAGTAAATGATATTATAAATACTAAAATAAATATAATTTATAATTTTTGATGACATACACAAATTTTATAGGTGACTAAGACATGTTAGGGTTGATTAAATGTATTTATTTCTAATTAATTATGTTTTTAGGACTTTAACAAAAATAAATTATTAAATAATGTCAAAATTGACATAAATGAGTTTTTAAAACAAATACAGTATTATTGGTTGTTATAATAATCCTAAAAATATAAGGTTCATCCGAAAGAATTATATAATAATATATTTATAATTAATTAACCACTTGGGGTTCTCTTGGATGTTTATAGTAAGTTTATTAACCATATAATATAAAAATACAAAGAGGCATGGTAAATGTTAAACTATTTAACTAAGAGTTAAATCTAAAAGATAAGGTTAATATAGTGACTCAAACCTTCCTAAAATCTATTGGTTGGGTGTTTTTATACCCATACCCACTTTATCCTATAAATAATTAATTTTTGATCCATTAGAAACCGAAAATTATTTTATTATAAAATAATATTTCATTCTTTTCCTAAGGTTCCCATCACCCTTCTTATAAAAGGGAACTTACCCTTATCTAAAATTCACACCTTCAAAGCCATTTGAATCGTCCAACCCCTACCCAAATATCCTATAAATTGTCCTAACTTTATCCTAGAGTAATTACTTGAGTTATAAATCCAACCTATGGGGCCCTTTTGATCAAATAAAAAGGAACAACCTGAAGAATGGGTAAATATTTCATCAGCTCTTTCAAGTTTTTTTTCTTCTTCCACTTATTCTTTCCTTGTTGTTTCCATTATAAAATAATAACTCCAGTATATTCTATTATCTATGATGTTATTATAAATATGGTACAACCAAATTCATTATTCTATCCATCCTTTAAATGACATGTCACCATACGTGCGTACATACGGCTTACCATCTCCACGTCGTGGTGTAGTTGTTATTTAATACATTATTATTTGGATGGGTATAATAATGATGTATAATTGATGTAAATAATAAATATAACATGATAATGATTCTATATATATGATATACCATACAATTATATACGATTTTTATATCAAAAGAATGATATTGTCTCTCGTGCGTACGTACGGATTACCGTCTCCACGAACACGATGAGATTCATTCCCCATCATATCCATTCAAGAATAATTTCCATTTTATGATTAAAAAAATATTTAAATAATTAATATAATTATGAATATGAATAATATAAATCATATCCATAAAAAATATTACTTACATAACAAATCATATAATGGAAAACGAATCAGTTAACACCCAAAACGATAATAATACTAAAATATTATTAACAAAGAAATATTAAAAGATCATATATGAGATCATATTAACGTATATGATTATTTTATAATTTAATAAAAATTATTTCACCATTATACATGAGTTTAACCTACTCTCGTCCAAGTAAAATTACAAGGTAAGGGTTAATTTTACAATCTCTTCATTACCCGAGGTTGTTTTTACGTAAGTATCTACAGGGACCTCTTTATCATCCACGTCCATGTTTCATAAAATATATTTCAAAACATATTTACTATTTACTAGACAATGGGTTAAATTAATTTATACCCTTATTTGACCTTATATGTTTTGGAAAGAATCTTTCTGTTGTTTTCCAAAAAAGGTACTTTATAACCTTTTTTTAAAAATTAAGGTAAGAATGTTTTTTTAACTTATACGGCGGGTGCGGCTATTCTCCGTCGTTATAACATCATCGAAGCTTTCCTTATAATATTATAAGAGTATTTTCAAAATAAATTTTTTCTTTTATAATTAAATGACTTTTAAATTATTTCAAAATAGAAAGACATATTCTTATTAAATAATTTTCCTTTCATC
Source organism: Viscum album (assembly GCA_963277665.1). NCBI lineage: Eukaryota > Viridiplantae > Streptophyta > Magnoliopsida > Santalales > Viscaceae > Viscum > Viscum album. The sequence goes on from OY728131.1 coordinate 2,068,181,120, forward strand.
TATGTCAACATCCTTTGATGGATTTTAAAATAGTTTGAAGTAGATCTATTATGATAAAAATCTTCCATAATGTATTATGTTTGACTATGGATGTGTAATTTTTATATCATTCATGGTTTATGGTTAATTTATTGACATTTCGTATTCTATTTTTAATATGAATGTTTATGTTATATTTCAACCCTTTCATATGAGGAATTTATTGGACTTAGTAAGTGATGGGTGGAGCCCTCTATTGCTCCTCAGTCCATCGGTAGGTCTCATTAGACAACTATACGTGGAATTGGACGTGGAATTTCAAATTTTGATATATGGTTTTGACCGAGGAATAAATCACTTTTATACATCTTGGTTGTTCCCCTGACAAAATGTTTCAGAATATCTGGAATTATACATTCCCACATTATGAAAATAATATTGATGGTTCATGTGGTCATTCAACTAGTAGAATACCCATGATTATGTTTTACTATGGCATTATTTACTCAGCTCATATTCCTTCAATAAAAGTGTTCTTGTTTTTTAGTATTAAAGGCATGTGTTTTCAATTATTCACCATGCTTAATATTTATGTTATCTTCCGCTGTATTGTTTACCCTTACCTAGCGTTTGAGCTCACCCCTTTCTTATGTTTCATTTTCCCAGGATATGAGGAAGTTATTTATGAGTGACTTACAGGAATAATCTAGGAGGCTTGGATGTTTCTAATGGAATAAATTAGTGTTGTATTTATTTTCAAGTTGTAAAGTTGAACTTATGTATGAATCTTGTTTCCAATAATGCTAAACTGATCAGTCTTTCGGGACATGATTTCCTTGTGATCATGCCAATGTTATGTAATAATGCATCGACTCTGGGTAACTGGGGTCAGGGCATTACATCAATCGCGACAAAATCTGATTTTCACTCCAGGATAGACAACTATTATAAAATCTTAGCTGGCCGTTGATGTTCTGCCTTCACCCACAGATAGGTTAAACACATCATAACAAAACCAGCTACCTCTCTCTTCATTCCCAGCCACCAATACTGACGTCGCATTCCATGGTACATCTTGGTGACTCCGTGTTGAATCGACCATGTTGAAGCATGAAACTCCAGAATCAAATCCTCACGTATATACATTGGAACCCAGACACATCCATGGATATGCAAGATATCATCATCACCTACCATCCAACCAAGAGGAGGATCCTCACCTGCCAACCCTTCCTATAGAACTTGTCCTTATAAATCCAATATCTTCTTTATCCTAACTTTTTCAATAGGGTAGAGGTAACATATAATAATGAAAGAAAATTCTACCCCTATCTGTCGTGAACCTCCAGATGAATCTCAGAAGAAAATTCCATAATCTACCACTCACTACTGGCCTCCTGCATATCACGTATCTGAGTTCTCCTGCTTAGTGCATCGGCCATAGCATTTCCCTTTCCAGGTGTGTAGGCAATGTCGAAGTCAAAGTAATGTAGGTACTCCACCCACCTTCACTGCCTCAAATTCATATCACACTGCTTAAGTATATACATGAGGATTTTGTGGTCCATGTACACTACAGAATGCTCTCCCAATAAATAGAGCACTTAGTAGTTCAATTCATGAACGACTTCAGCTAATTTGAAATCATGTGTAGGGTAAATCATCTTGTGAGGCCTCAACTACTGATACTCATACACGACGAATCAATATCCCTACATCAGCACTACTCTCTTCCCAATACCTAAATTGTCACAGTACACCATGTAGATTTTTCCTTTCTCTAGTAGTATCAGGACTGGTGCTGATGTCAACCTCCCTTTCATCTCCTGAAAGGATATCCCACAAGATTATGACCACACAAACTTCACACCCTTCTTAGTCAAGCCTGTCAACAGCACTTCTATGCATGATAAGTCCTATATAAAATTAATATTGTACCCAGCTATCCCCAAGAAGCTTCATATGTCAAAAAAAAATTGGTTTATTCCCATGAAACTACAGCTCTCACTTTCTCTGGGTCCAGAAACACTTCTATCTCCAAGATGATGTGACCCAGGAAGTGAATCTAATCCATCAAAACATAGAACTTTGTGAGATTAACATATAATTGATGCACTCTCAGTGTATTCAAAATGATCTCAATATGGTTATCATGGTCATTCTGATTGTGGGAATAAACCAATATATCATCCACCAAAACCACCACAAAAGAATCCAAGTAAGGATGGAACACTCGTCTCATCAGCGCTATTAAAACCGCTAGCGTGTTTGTGAGACCGAACGACATAACCAGATACTCATATAACCGATACTTGCTACAAAAGGCTATATGAGGTATGTATGGATGTCAAACCCACACATGGTGATATCTTAACCTCATGTAGATCTTTGAGAACACTCTAAATCCTCTAAAATGATCAAATAGTTCATCTATATGTGGAAAATGATATTGGTTTTTAATTTTCATCTGGTTCATTTTCTGATAATCCACGCATATCCAAAGAGTTTCATCTGATTCTTTCTAAAAAAGGACTATCAAACCCCATGGAGAAGTACTAGGTTTAATAAACCCCTTCACCTCCAAATATTCTAGTTTCCTTTTGAGCTCTTTCAACGCCATTGTAGTCATCTTGTAAGGAGGAATAGATATTGGCATAGCTTCTAGCCCTAGCTCAATGGAGAACTCCAACTCACTCTTAGAAGGTAAATCATAAAATTCATTTGGAAACACATCCCTGAAGAGCTCAACCACTGGAGGAAATTCCACCTATCCCTCTCCCTGGTCATCGAGAAACAAACTAGAAATCTAGGATGTTATCCCACCCATCCCATGATGCTCGGGGATATCTCTTCTTGCCTGGACATCCCATTTACCATTGTGAAAGAACAATTCACCCTCTGATGATGTGAAAGCCACCCTACGATGGTATTAGTAAATATACGCTCGATAATCCATGAGACAATCCATTCTGAGAATGACATAAAACCCTGTCATCTCGAGCATATATAAACTCCAGAGGAAGTGGCACCCACCAACCTCAAGGGGAAACTCCACGCACTGGTGTAAATCTCCTGTTTTAACTCCCAATGGTGTGTCTTGAGTCAAAACTACCTCATAACGAAAAACCACAATCCCAATGCTTTTTACCACTCCTGTAGAGATAAAAATATTAGTGGCACTTGTATCGAAAATAGTAGGTGTGATAGTAGAAGCTACTAAGATCATACCTCTCACTGTAGATGGTCTGGGATCTTTCCTCTATTGGTTCTATTTAATTGCACAAGTCTAGCCTGTACCATGTCCATGTGACCCTACTTGGATACCTTGATTTGATATACCCTACTACCTTTGAGAACATGGTGTCTAGATTCCACGACCACGAACACTACTGCCCTATCCTGACTGTCCTTCACTACTCCATCTCCCAGCCTGACATAGAGCTGAAGAACCGGCTCTTGAACCTGATGTTAGAGCTGATCCCCTACCCCTCATATATGGAGGGATGGTCCTACAAAACTTCTGCATGTACCCCATCTGTCTGTAAGCTCAGCACTCAATTGTGTCATGGTCACACCAATTTTTCAGGTGGCCTCACCAACCACACCGATGGAAATATACCAAGATGCCTGCACCCACATACTAAATAGCACTCACGTCATGAGAATCCTCAAAACTAATCTTTAGGCCTGAAGATGTAGATCCACTGGGGAGAGAAACAACACTACCATGTTCTGTACCCCCAACTTCCCTCAAGTTCTGCTCTGTAATTTGTGCCTGATTAACAATATCAGTGATAGAAGGAAACCTAAAAACATTGACCTGATATCTAATAGTATGTATGATAACTTCCTCAAAGTGCCTTACCCTTGATATATCATTAGTAAGATACATTGGTGAAAAATGTTGCAACTCTATAAATCATGTTGGTTATTCCAAAACTGTCATCGTGACCTACTCCAGACGAATGAACTTAGTATCCCTCTCTTCTCGCGGAGTTGTGGGGTAAAAATAGTCATATAAGTAGGTTTGGAATTTATCCCATCCCCTATTCCACATCCCATTAGCCTAGTTAAAAATGTCAGAAAAGATATTTTACTCTCTACGTATCCTATAAGTTGCGAGCTTGACCCTCCACTCCAGAGGCATCTCCAGATGCTCAAAAATCACTAACGTGGTCTCTAGCCACAACTTCATAGCCTGTGGCCTTCCATCCCCTAAAAACATAGGTGAATGATACTGTTGGAACACCTATTTCATCTCAAACATATTCAAGGCAGGTTACAGTGATCCCCGCATCGTCTTCATATAGAAAAAAGAAACCCTCAAAGACTATGCCTCAAAACCTGTGTCCGGAACAGCCTCATGTTCTGAAGTTGGCACTATAATAGGATCAAGCAGTAGCCCGTGGCCCACCTTCTCCTAAGTATGGTCATAGACTCCATCGTGGAATACCACTAAAGGTCTTTGTGGTTTTATGTCACTAAAATTCTAAATGAACATATTGGGAAAGAACAACATCAAAGCACAAAGCCTAATGCATAGGATAGGACAAACCCTCCTAGAAACCATGTCAAACCCACAACCTACTCCTAAAGATAATACTATATTAAGAACAGCCAATGAACTAATAGAAATTATTCCTCTTTCCCACTCAAAATTCAGGTCTAGGTTAAGTCTCTATCCATTATTTGAGTTTCCATTTCCATTTAGTTATTCAGGAAATTTTACCATGGATTACCAATTCTGAATCCATGAGGGGCCATAACACCTCACAAACCCGAAACTGGTTATCATTCAAACCAAACTTGTAACAAGTTTATTTAACATTTTCATTCCACTGATGTGTCATTTACCAATTCATAAGGGTCCATACTCTTTTTGGGGTGAATGGTGAAGTCGCACCATTATCTACTACACCCAACTAACACAATATTAGGCACAACTATCACATCAACTATCACAATAGCAAGCAATATCTAATACATCCTAGATGGTATAGAATAATGCATGGAGTGTGATTATAAAAAGTGACTATAAGATGAATTAGATGGTACACCCTCATCTCATTGGGTTACAACTGAAATAAAACCCAAAATTTCATCAATAGAAATAGAAAAAATCAAGTTCATCACCCAAAGGTGAAATAAAATCAACTATAATAGTAGAAATCTAGAAAATCAAAAATACATTTGATGCCATTTAGATTATTCCTATACATGGGGTAGCTACTCTCGGGCATAATTTATTACCAAATCCCATTTCCTCCTTATCCTTTTCTATTTTCACCAAATATTAAGTCATATTGAATAATAAAAACCTCCTCTTATACCACTTTGTAATGTTTCATACCCGGATGCCACCCTATGGTGCCCCGAGCCCGATTGGCCAAATGGACTCAAGTGAATCTCCCCAAATACTGAAGACTGTCAACTAGAAATGAGGGCCTAGGTGAGTCAGTTGAGAGACTATTCCCTCATTACCATAGTATCAAAGTTGAAGTCAAACAAATTTATAAATAGCAGAAGTGAAACAAACAACAGACAACTGAAAGAAAGGCAAGATAGTAATACATATCAATAACCAAAAGTGTCTTATATACAAAATGATGCAGATGGTACAAGTATCTATAAAATAGACAAAAAAGTACATGGAAATACAATACAATACAAGTATCCCAAAAAGAACAAAATACCAAAAAGGTATCCCAATATCACAAGCCTCATCTGGGTCCTATTCTCCCCTGCTCCAAAGTCATAGTCAACATCCTATACTAGGGAGATTTCCCTTATCATCACTTGAAAACAAATAAACTGTTTGGGTCCTCAAGGAGGCCCAAACAGGGTGTGGGATAAAAATCCCAATAGTAAACCACCTTGGTCTATACAGTTCTAATAATAATTCTATAAAAGTACTAGCAAGTGTAAAAAGCGGTTAAGTAAGTTCATATGCCCATGGCATAAGGAAATTATAGTAAGTAAAACCAAATAGCCCTTGGGATACCTGAAAAAGATTAATCTCCTAATAAGGCATCTAAAACAAATTATACAATAAATTCATACAGCAACGTCATACATTCATCTGCATCATGTAACCCATAGTCACACTATATGAAGAAGTCAAATATTCCACAGCCATATCGTATAGTGAAGTGTAGACCTCTAGGGTCGGATCCAATGTTTTAGTAGACCAAGGAATCCGAGTAATAAATATCTAGACCACGAAGGGTCGGATCCAAGGATCTTGTCCAAGGCATCCCATCAAGTCCCATGGGTATCCCGGGTGAAAACTCGGCTAGGCACTGGTTGGGGTCCTGGGAGCATTACAATAGTAAGTCCTACGCGAGCCCAAGAAAGCAAGATCCACAGGGTATGAATTCCCTAGGCATCAAATGAAATCAAGACCCAGGGGGAAAAGTCAACCCCAGGCATCCACTATCACATTCCAGATCCATGGAGAGTAGTCCCTGGAATCTATCAAACCATTCATTCAAGATTTCAAGCATTTCAAGTTAAACATTCATAAACATGTGAGTATACCGACTCACATCAACAAGCACAATACATGAGTACACCCACTCATGAAAACTATTTATTAAATTAAGAATATGGTCCTACCCACCCATATGAACCATTTAACAATCCATCAGTCATTTCATATAGGTATACCCACCCATATTATCCATTTAACATGCCAAACTCTCAAAATAGACAAGGCATAACATGATATTCATTAATCAAGGAGGAATTACATTTTCTAAACAATATATTCAAGCTATTAAAGAATCTAAGGGCTTCCTATAACCAGGAAAGCACAAGAACACACCCCTTAGGTGGTTTAAAAAGGCATAAACATGTTATTTCCATTAAGGCATACCCCTTGGGTAACCTTGAAATGAGAAATAGGTTCCAACACACCAGAACAGAACCTAAAGGCATCCTCACTAGGCCCAACTACAACTATGGAAAGCATCTTTCTCAAAAACGAGGTCTCAATAGAAATTCGGATTGGCGGTGAAAAGGATAAATGCCCAAAAAGCACCTAAAAATCTGAAAGAAAGTATAGACCACCTACCTCTCCTCGGTAGTAGACATCTCATCCAATATTGAGTCCTGATTCATCCTAGTTTGGAAGAAATATTAATAACGGATGAATAATGGTATATTAGGGAATATTAACCTAAATACAAATAGTGTATTTGTTGTTATGAAGAATCAAGAATGAATAAAAAATAATCAAGGACTTATCGTTGCAGATCCGGTGAGATAATCAGCTATCGAAACGGAGGTCGGATGGAGACTTGGGCTCAAAGCCTAGGTTAGACTCTTCAAGGGAGATCTCCATGGAGATATTTTGTGATGGATGAAGAAACCCTATTGAGTTGAAAAAGAAAATTAAGTTTTTAATAAAAAAATAAAAAAACCAACACAGAAGAGTCGCACGGTTTACCTGCATGGTTTCCCAAACCTTATGAAAATTGTGCACAACTCACTGTCTATCAAGGGGCACTTCGCATGGTTACCTCACATGGTTTAAATAAATGTGTAGTTACCATGTGAAAATTTCTATTAAGAACCTACAACTTTTCAAACATCTCTCATGGTTTAGACAAACCATGTGCGAGATGTGCACAAACTGTGCACCAGGTCATTTTCATCCCTCCCATATGTGAGAATCATTTATCTCATATGTCTCCTAAAAAATTTTAAATAGAATTTAAAATAGGTAAAACAATTATATTATTGAGAGTACTAGTAGGATCGTGTATATACACTTGATAGGAGGAGTGAATTAAGTTTTATATATTTTTACCAAATTAAAACCCATCTTTTAATACATTAACCAACATTGGTATTTTGAACCTCTATAGTTGGTTATATCTCGATATGATATTATTTTGTTCAACCAACCCACATTCACCACATGAAACCAATTAATGATGGAAATTAAATAATACAATATTTTTACAAGGTTCGTCCCTGATATGAGAAACCTATTTTTTATCCTCTTTATTATTCAAGTCATATATTTCCTACTCAATTATTTTTCTGAATTACAAGTTGAATTGTGTTATTGTTATCATAACTCATTCTCTCACCATATTACATATGTGAGGATGTTCAAAATATTAGACATGTGAATTAGTCACTATATGACCCAAGTGATGAAACTACAAAAATAGATAAGTGGTAACTGCTCCCATAGGTTCCTTATATGTTCTCCCATTAATTATTTAGAAACTTCCACCTTCCTTAAATTAGATCAAAATATGCTCAAGTATATCATTTCATCCACATTATTTAATTGTTTCCTCAATCAGAGAACATTAACTACCATCAAGTATTTATGATTGAACCATGAAGAAGTAGTCTCTTATTTGTAGAAAAACTTCACAAATCTTCTAAAGTATAAATTTTCTAAAATCCTCTCATCTAAATATTCCAAAAACTTGACTAGTTATAGATTTTATATGGGCTTCTCTTCACAACAAACTTTCTCACCCTTGTTACATTTTCTTTTTCTTCTTCGAAACTCATATGATTTATAGCTTTGAAACAAGATTGAAATATCTTTATTCTTCCTCCTTCAGATTTATGATTATATTGATTACGACTAATATCTATTCTTTTTTATGATATTATTTATCACTCTTGGATACTCGATTCCCACACACACAACAGTATCACACTTTTTTTGAAAGATTCTTCATATTTATTCTAGGTGACTATTGAATTTTAGTGATAGTCTTTTTCATTTCAATTAAATAAATTATATCAAATGAATCTAGAATAAAACAACTACCACATACAATAACCACATCACAGGATCTCATGTCTAATTTTTCTTTTTTCCAACTAATGTCACTTTCTCAAATCAAAGGATTGTTACAAATACACTATTATTCTATTTCATTCCCATTCTCAAAATCTGCTGAATATTTCTTTAGTAATTTTCTACAGTATCCTCAACAGACTTATTTCTTCTCAATTGATTCCAAATTTAAATAATCCTTCACGTACTATATAAAATACAGCAAAAAAATCATGTGGATTGAAACTTTTTATTTTTTGGCTTGAGAAATTAAAATGAAAAACAATACAGATATAAAAATAATACCTATACATAGAATCTTTTATATCATAACATTATTTTTTATTCTCATTCTTGAATCACAAATGATTCTATGATATTTAACATATTTAAGTACATGGGTAGAATCTATATAAATTCATAGTAATTATTCATAAAAACCAAATAGATTTATTTCAACATATTTAATATTCTATTTTTGTTCTATAAATTGATATTCTTCCAAGAGATCTTGAATATAAGATCCCAATAATTATTATGTTTGAATTAAACACCCATTTTAGTGTTAATGAAATTTAACACAATTATGGTAAAATTAGGAATCATCACATTTTATTTCTTCTTCATATTCTTAAATCTGGGAAGTCAATATTTAATTCTATAGAATTTCAAATCATCTTTAAGTATTGATGAATGATGCATTATCTTTCAGCTATGGGAATAGACATGATGCTTACATAATTATGAATGATGTTCATAAATGGTTATGAAATCCCAGATAATTCTTAAAGAGCTATATCTAATGGTTATGGGGGGAAATATTCATGAATATGCAATATAAGATGATGCTTATGTAGAGGTATATTGATGTTTATATATCTCAAAGATAATGCATACACATAAAAGATTTTTTTAGTATTCAAATGTCTCTAGGCTAAGATGATGCTTGAGAAGTAAAGGGAGATGATGTTTATGTAGGTCTAGAATTTATAAAATATATAATATATAAGAAATATATAATTTATAAAATCAATTCCATACCACTTCAGAAGACTTTAGACTATATCAACTATTCTCAAAACTTCATCCAAGTGTTATTCATCTCAATATTCAGTATCCTTTGTATGTGGAACACATTGGTTGGTTTCTCATGAAAACTCAAAAATTTAGCTAGTGTATAATCTACCCAAAGTATTGATTCTTCCAAATCATATAATAATTATTTATATGGTTCATTAACCTCAATATTAATTATATTTTTTATGAATACCATCTCTCTAATCGATTGATGTTTTACGGGTTTCTCAAAAATCAATTATATTTCAACTCCTCAAATTTTATTACTTATAATGGATGGGTAGTATTACTTACTTTCATTTTATATCATGAGATGAAGATACCTTTGTCTATAAAATGGAATCACACTCTTCCTCCTTGAATACACATTGACTTACTTTATATTTTTTGGGACCAATTTGGATGGAAGTTGTTTTTTGGAAGCTGATAGAAGATTATGCTGGTCTTTTTTAGTAAAATAGAATGTAATGACCTCACTTTTTATTTTTTGACAATATTAATCACCATAATAATCAGAATATCAAATGAAAAATTCTTAAGAAATTCCATCAATATGATAATATTTTTTCTAAAATAAAATGTTCATCAGACTCACCTTGGGTTAAAAATGTATGTTTGGATCATAATGAGGAATTATATCGAATTATAAAGAGATTTAATGGAAATTCAGTGATGTTTTTCTGATTTTTAATTCACACAAGTCATAAGTTGTTCAGGAAACGCTTGATGCAAGCCTTATGAAAGAAACTGAGAGAACATTTGATACCAATCGAATTGGGAAAAGAAAGAAGTCACCGGAAGGATGAGAAGTTAAAATACTTCCAAATATAAGTCATATGATGATATTTGGATCTTAAATGTTCAAAAATTCTTGATGAAGTCATGATATAAGCAAATGTTTATGGAGGAATGAAATTGTTGAAGACAAATATTTTTTTTCTCTGTTCATCCATGCAAGATCACTGGATGTAGATTTCTTTGATGGCTAGGAATTTTTTTAATAACATAAGAAGATGAATATGATAGTTTTCAGTTAGAATAATAATACAAAATATCTGAATATTCCTAGAAATTTGTTGGTAAATAATAATTGAGCTTTTAACGATGTTCTGTTGGACTTAGTGTTTCAATGATTATCAGATTCACCCTGAAATTGATCATCATATATAGAAATGGTTTCAAAAAGTGAATTGGAGGAAAAATTATTTTATGTAGATATTTTTTAGAACAAAAATAAATTCAAAATTTTTGGGACTGATGTAAAATGGGACCATAGATCAATCAATAATGTATTCATCCATTTTCATGAGGAAGAATTTTTTGTGTCAATTTTCTCAGGACTTAATGAAGAACTCTGATATATATACAAATGGGTCAAAAGTCATCATACATGAAATGGATCCAAGAATTAGGCTGGAGATGACACTGATCAATCTGAATTAATCATAATTTAGAGTGAAGAAGATGCCAATATATCAAATATAGGATGACACAAATAAAGTAATCAGACATAGGATAATCAGTCTGAAGAAAATACAAGAAGGGGTTCTATGAATGTATTGTCAAAATGGGTTTGGAAATTTGTTTGAAGAGTTTTGAAGAAGGTGATAAAATTATTATAAGGAAGTATAGAAATATTTAGAGGTTGTGACTTTGTTTATGAAAAGGAAAGGCTACATATGTCTAACAAAGTTGCAACAATATTATGGAAGAATGGTTTCAAATTTTAATATCCATCAGTTGGTTCAAAGCATCGGAATGAGCAGTCTGTTTTTAGTTGGTACTGAGAATCCATTTTCTTGTCATGTCTTTCAATTGGTGTGGATAAATGTAATAAAGAATATAATATTTCACAAATTTCTTCTTCATGATAAAGTAATTGGAATGTAAATCATAATCAGGCTAAAGATGGGTTAGAAATTTTTAATCCAACTAGAGTTTTGAGAAGAATCAAGAAGAATCAAGAAGAGTATAGAATCTTTGAAGAAGTCAAAGATAAGTACAAAATTATTTGGAATTTGAAGTTATAGGAAAATTGGTTAAGCATGGAACCTTTTCATATTCTTTTGTAAACCTTTTTTTTTAACCAATAAAAGGAGGAGATTACTTTGTAATTTATAACCCTTTTACTTTTAATGGGTGAAGAGAGAAGGTAGAGAACATGTAGTTTTTAGATAGGAGTTTTCAGAATTAGAATTCATGGGTAAATTTTTCAAACACAAGATGAAGAATAAGAAGAATAAGGAAGGTTATATTCAGATGTTATCAGATGGGATTGGGTCATCAGATTGGGAAATAAGAATGAAATTTTGGGACTGAGGAAGAATCTGTTCGGAATTGTTTCAGTGGTATTTTGCAAACTTATATTTATGAACTGAGAAGTTGAAAAGATAAATTGGATTAGAGATCAGACTAAGTGCCATTACAATGTCCAAATATGTTATTACCTTATACTGTGTAGTAAAGTGAATAATTTTATTGAATTTTATATTTGTAAAAGTTGAAAAGGAATCACAATAACATGTTTATAAGCATATAGTGAACGTTTCTTAACTTGTTACAAAAACTTGTGTTACATCATTTCATGATCCTTGAAGCACATGCACTATTGTGTTGAATATAGTGTTACAAAAGTATATGGTTATATCCTATATGTTGTATCTACACAAAAGAATTTTTTTATAGTAGATTGTGTGTTATTGGATTGTTTACAAATCATACTTATGATGCAGCTACTCTAATTGAGTAGTGAACCTTGTAAATTCATTTGTTCGTGTGGATGTGTGATTGTTTTGTTTTCAAAAAATTGTTAACTCTTTAACAAGATGAAAATGTTGTTTCAAAATAAGGAATCTTAAAATAAAATGATATCATTGATTCACCCTATCCCCCTCACAATGATACATTGATCCTAACTGGGAAATATCAATTATTATCAGATCCAAGCTTCCCCCACTATTTTCTCTTTATTGAAATTTGTTTTGAAGAAAATTTGTTGTGGATAATCTGAATTTTTTGAAAAGTAAGGCGATTCTGGTGTTCCATAGTAATAACGAACATATCTAAAATGATAGAATGGAACCTTATCTTATGTATCTTGTTTATGATGATCTTTAATCTTCAATAAATAGATTTCTTCCTATTGATGAAAAAGTTCCTCTTACTCATATCAATGAGAATAATTTTGAGAATGATGGAAGAGATAAGAATTATTTACTCTCATCACTTTCTTGAATTGAGTTTCTAATATTGAATGATATTTCCACTACTAAAGGTATCTAGGATAATCTAAAGAATGTTTTTTAAGGCAATAATAAATTGTAGAAGGAAAAGTTACAAATCTAGAAGCTGAAGTATGAAGATCTAAAAATGGGAGAGTATAAATCTTTTGGAGACTTCTCTATAAGATTTAATGCAATTTTAAGAACTATTAGATGTTTTGGAGAAATGTTTGAGGATTCTAATATATTTGAAAAGATCTTGAAAATTCTTCTAGACAAGTTTGATAAAAAATATTATTTATTGGGTGATAGATATCCAGAAACATTATCTATGGATGATTTGTTTGGCACTCTCACTACTTATTAAATGAAAAGGGAGAAATTTATGAAAGGAAAAAAACAAAAGTTTATAGAGAAATTTCTTTCAAGGTTACTAAGATAGAAAATATTAAGAAGATTTTAAAGGAGAAGAATCTGGTGATTCTAATTCTAAAAATGAGGAATGTAAAAATATCAATTAATTTTTATCCTTATTTTTTAAAAATTTGAATCGAGGTACAACTAAATACAAATAGAAACATCCCTTGAACTGTTTGGAATTTTGATTCATTGGGATATTTGCATCTAATAATCATTAAATAAATAAAGAAGATAAAAATGATAAAGATTATAGAAGTCAAAGAAGATCATGTAATAAATAGGATGACAAGGATAAATCTTATTCTAATGGGAAGGAGAAAAAATTCTCAAAATATAAAAGGAGAAGATTACTATCTAAAGATGGTGATAAAAAATAAATTGATACATCAATATGAAAATTCTTTTTTTAAGTATAGAGAAAATACTATCATTGAAATAGTTATCAATGAAGAGTTTATAATTAGTAGTTCAAAAAAAGAATAAACTCAATTACAATTTCATCTAAAAGAATAATTTAAATAATTCCTAAGAAATATTGGGAGGCTTGAGAAATAAATTAGGAAGTTGAAAAATGAAAACTCATAAACACACAATCAATAATGTTTTTCTAATGATAAATTTAAGCTACCATAAGAGATTTATGGATTAAAGATATCTCTTGAGAAAGAAAGGAATTTGAATGAACGTCTAGAAGTATATTTTAAGTCAAAATAATAGGATTTAGTATTTTCTAAAAAAAATATCTAAATCTAGTCATAAGAATAAAAGTTTTAAGAACTCCATCTATAAATTTCGTTAAAGTTATAGAAATATTAAGGTTTAGAATAATCAAAAGTTACATTCAAATGTTAAGAAAAAAAAGAAATTCCTTTTGAAAAAAAAAACTAGAAAATTTATGTATGTGGACAAAATCAACGAAGTGGAAAAGTCAGATATTTCTAACAATTATGATACTAAATAGGTTTATATAACTTATATCTCAGATAAGGCTACAAATAAAACTAAGATGAAGAAGAAGGTATTGGTTTAGAATAGAAATTTTGGGACAAATTAAAGTTATGATGTTAAATAAAAGAAGGTTGTCGGGAAAAATTATCACAACTCTGGACAGTAAAAAAGTTATAGAGTTAAATATTATTTCTTTGGGTATTTTTGGTTTTTTGTTGGATTTGTACATACATAAAATATGTGTTAGTTTAACCAAAAAAATTACAATTACTATATAAATTATATAAGGCAAAGTCTGAGGGGGATTTCATACTCTCAAAGGAAAAATTCTGAGAATGATGTTTTGAAGAAACCTGGAGAGGTTAGTATGGAAATTGAAAATAGATTCCAACCTTTGGAAACTATTTTTGAAAAATTTGAATATCTTGGACATCATAAAAAAGGTTTTCTTTTTTTGTTTTCTTCATACAAAATTTTTTTAACAACTATCAGAATCCAGATGTAAAAAAATATAAAGCGAAATAAAAAGATCTTATTGTAGAAACTAATCTCAAATATACAAAATTTGAATAACCTGGGATCTTAGATAGTAGGTTTTATTCTCATACTAGGGGAGAATTAAAATTTTTGAAGAATGTGAAATACTTTAAATAAGGAATAGTGACTTTTGGGAATGATGAATCCCTTAGAATAAAAGGTGTTAGATCTACTGTTATTAGGTAAGAGAAGTAAAATTCCAAGAAATACTTGTTTTTTGGTGGGTTGAAACAAAACTTGATAAGTGTTTCACAAATTTAATGAATATGAAAAAGTTATTTTTAAAATATATGGGTTTATTTTTAAAATATATGAAGATGTAAAGATAGGTAAAAGAATCCAACGTACAAAAGTAAAGTTGTATCAAGTTGGTGAGGTTCAAAAATATTTTTACTTGAGTGTGATATAAGAAAATAAATTTTGGAATAAATGGTTTGGAAACATGTGTTAGAGAAATATGAGAAATCTATAAATGAGATATAGTATATATCTGTGGAATTACATATGTGTCAAGGAGAAGAGATTAATGTTTCATAATCGGCCGGGAAAGAAATATTATGAACAATGTGCATAAGAAATTTGACATTTGTTCAAAAAGATTCCTGGAACATATTCATTCAGATATTTGTGGTCCAATGTAAAAACAATCAACTCATGTAGATCAGAAATTTATCACTTTAATTTAATAATTTACTCACATTAATTTTATTATGTACATGAAAATTATGTTTGATTCTTTGAAAATTTTCAAAAGTTTTGGGAGCAAAGATGATAAGTAATGTGACTATTCAGAAAAGTATTTGAGAAGATATGGTAGTGGTGAATACAATAATGAATAATTTTAATGTTATCTATAGAATCATGGAATTTATAATGAGTTTATTAAACCATACACTCCTCAAAAATAGAGTTTCTAAAATAAAATAAATAGAATTTCGGTGTAAATGGGTCACACTATGTTACTTGAACATGGTCTCTCTCATTAATTTTGGAGTCAAGACATAAGCATAGATTTTTATATTCAAAACTGATGTTTCTACAGGCCAAGTTCATATATAACTCTATATGAAATGTTTTATAGAAGAACTATTAGTTTGAAACACATATGTGTTTTTGGTGTGCGTGCATTATAAAGAAAAAAAGGAAAAAACCTTGGAAAAATTTGAGCAGAGAGGTAAAGATGGAATTTTTATTGGCTATGATCTATAAGAAAGAGGATACAAATGTTTTGACAAAGAGTAAAGAATATTATTTGACTCTATTGATGTTAAGGTTATGTAAAAATATGAGGAATATAGGAAATGGAATATGAATACAAGGAATGTGATCAGGATGAAAGAATTTTCATTAAAAATTTGGATAAGGATCAAAAAAATTGTAATCCTACTCAAGAAGAATAATCAAACTCATTTGATTCCAATAATGAGAAAGAATATCAAAAATATCATCCTATTATGAGGAAGAATTTGGAAGCTTGGGACATTATTGGTGATCAATATCAAAAGGATAAAACAAGAATAACATAAAAAGTTATTACACATAATTCATTGTATTCAAAAGTTGAGCCAAATGATGTGAATGAAGCTTTGAGGATATTGAATGGATTCAGGATATGAATTAAGAGTTAGACCATATTGAAAATAATGATAATTGAAAACTCATACCTAAAGGAAGAGTAATAGAAATCTATACATCAAATAATTTCAGGAATTTTCCCTCATAATAATTATTTATGTTGATGAAATTATATTTACTAGTAATGATGAAAGAAATTTTAAAAGATTTTATTAAGAAATGAAAAAGTTGTTTGAGATTTAAATACTCAAAGAAATGAAATACTTTCTTAAGTTTCAAATATCATAAATGAAGAAGAACATATTTCTTTCATAAGAAATGTATGTTAAGGAACTTCTTAATAAGATTGGAATGAAAAATTAGAAACTATTTTCCACATTGATTTTAGTGATAATCAAGTTTAATAAAGATAGATAAGTCCATAAAGATGATTCTGATGATTTTCAAAAGCTAATTAAAAGTTTGTTGTATTTTACTACCTCAAGAACAGACTTTTTTTTGTTACTTTATATGTAATATTTTAGAGTAATCTAAAAGAATAACATATATTGAATAGAAAAATAATTCTCAGATATATCAAAGCCACAAAAAATTATATAATCTTGTATGATAGCTCAAAAAGTATTTAATTTTTTGGGTATTGATACATTGATTGGAAAGGAAATGTTTGTGATATAAGATCCACATCTGGTGGAGTTTTGTTTCTAAGAAAAAGTTGTGTAAGTTGGTATAAAAATTAAAAAAAAATCAATAACTTTTATCACAACAGAATTTTATTATGTTTCTACCACTCAAGATACTACCCAACATATGTAGATGAAGACTTAGTTGGAAGACTTACTTGTTGAATTAAATTTACCCTTGATCTTGGGTTATTATAATAAAATTTCCATCAACCTAACAATAAATCCATTACAACATTCTCTTTCAAAACATATTGATATCAAATATCATATCATTAAAGAGCACATGGGGAATAAATAATTAAAGATAGAGTATATTCCGACATCAGAACAAGTTACTGACATATTCACAAAACCTTTATCGATGGAACCTTTTTAAAAAATGAGGTTGAAAATAGGTATACAACCTCTTTCTCATCAAGGTTTATGTATGTGATTCTATCCCCTATCACATATAGTATTTGGATAGTGTTTTCATGGGGGCTAATTTTTTAATACATCAATAAATTTTTATGTGCACAGTCTTTTAAGGTAGCATATACGTAGGGGAGATTTGGGTAAGTTTTTAAATCATCATGTAAGTGTTTGAACTATTTTAGTAGTTTGTTGGAGTTTTTTTAGGACAATTTTTTTTATAGTAATGTAGAATAATTGAAGAAAAATATGAAAAAAATATGATGATGTTTTAAGGGTCACTATTTTTGGATAGCATGGTTCTACTATCAATAATTCTTGTTTTCTATAATGAATTAGATCACATAGGCTTAGAATTGTTGATAACTAATCAATTTCTTGAGGTTAAAATGTTTATAAATTTATGAGCCTAGGTTGAAAAAAAGGGGATATTATTGGGACCAAGTTGGATGGAAGTTACTTTTGGAAGCTGAAAAAAGATTGCACCGAAAATATTTCCTTTTGCTTTCAAAGATAAAGTAATAACTACATTTTTTTTATTTTTTTTAAATCTAACTCATCATCATAATAAAAACATTATATTCAAAATTCTAAAGAAATTATATCATCTTGAGAATAATTTTTATGGAATAAAAGGCTTGTTGGACTCACTTTGGCTCCAAAATAAAATTTTGGATCATAATGAAAAATTGTGTCAGAGTTTGAATGTATTTGATGGATATCTGGAGATGCTTTGATGATTTTTAATTCAAAAAATTCATAATTTTTTAGGAAACTTGTGATGTAAGACATATGAAAAAGGGGGAGAACATATGTTTCCAATCATATTGAGGTAATAAAAAAGTCATTAGAATGATGGGAAGTTATAATACTTCCCAATATAAGTTTGATTATGTTATTCTGATATTACAAATTCAAAAATTTATGAGGGAGTCATGATATAAGCATATGTTTGTGGAGGAAGGAATCTTCTGAAGACAAATATTTTGGTCTTGGTTCATAGGTATGATATCACTAGACATAGATTTGTTTGAATACTAAGAAGTTTTTGTGAATAATATAAGAAAACAAATATGATGGTATTCATTCAGACCAATAAGCTACAAGATCTAAATATTTAGATAAATATGTTGGTAAAGAAGAAATTTGATTCTAACAAAGGTATACAGAACTCGATGTTCTATTGATTATCAGAGTTATCCTCACACCATTCATCAAAGACAGTAATCATTACAAGAGGGAATTAGAGGAAGAATTGCTTTATGTTGTTATTTTTTAGACCAATGATAAAGTTGACATTGTTTGGAAAAATGGAAAATGGGACAAAAGATCAATAAACAATGTAGTCAACCATTTTCATTAGGATGAATTTTTTTGTTTCAATTTGGTCTAGACAGAAAGAAGAAGTGTGATATATCAAAAAATGGGTCGAAATTCATCAGACAGGAAATGGGTCTAAAAATCAGACTAGGGCTAACAATAATCTATTAGAACTGAGTAGAATTAGAAGTAAACTAGAGACCAATCTATCAGATGCAAGCTGAAAATGATAAAGTAATCAGACACAGAATCATCAGTCTGAAAAAAAGAAGTGTAGGGGTTCTGAGAAAGTTTTTTCAAATGGGGTTTGGAAATTTCATTGAATAATTTTGAAGTTGGTGCTAAAATATAGCTAAGGAATTAAATAAATATTTATAATTTTATATAATGTTTTTGAAAAAAAATAAAGTCTACTTAAGTATAATGGAGTTGCAATAATGTTATGGAAAATGTTTTCAAATTTTTTTTATACAATAGTTAGTTCGGAGCAGCGGAATTAGAAATCTATTTTCAGTCAGTACTGATAATTGTAATGAGAAGTAATTTTCTTGTCATGTATTTAAATTGGTGTAGAGAAACTTATGAATAATATTCTATTACAAATATGTATTCATCATAGTGAAGGAATTGGAATAGCAATCAAAATTAGACATAATATTGGTTGGAATTTGGCCTGAAACTTATTTTTTTTTATTAAGAAAACACTTTTGTGGGAAAAGTGAGAAACCGAAAGGTTCAGCATACAACCAAAACACCCAAGCAGAAAATCAGAAACAGACCCGACCAAGCAAAGATAACACTGCCAACCCCAATGCAGGACCACTCGGCGATCCCATGCAAGCATGGTCCCTCCCGAAGGCAAAGCCCTCCCTCAAATTCAACCAAGTCCCAAATGGCCTGCAAAGTGGACAGAGGTGTGCTCCATCCCATCAGAACCAGTCCGGCCCTCATACTTTCCCACACACATCAACAGAGATTTCAGAATCATTGATAAACAATTTGATTCTGCCAGAGCCCGTATCCCTAAAAATCTTCCACGATAAGAAGAATACCTGATAGTGTGGTTCCTCCCTCAGCAGATCTTCAAGTGCAGAAGTCATCTTGTTCCAAACCTGAATATACTCCTCAAGTTTGATCACACACTTGTTGAAGCCGCCAACCAGAATCATATCTTGTTTGTCAACCCATTTATATTGCTCCTCATTGAGATTCACGTCAAAGGTCTGACCCATAATCCTAGCTGCATCCTCCTCCGAAGCATTGAGATATAGAACCTGCTCTTCCACATTCTCATCTGAGGACAATATCAAGTCCAAGGATGGGTCGGACTTACCAGATGAAGTTGAATGACATCCAACCCCGCTGCCCATCTCCTCGGCCACTGCCCTTTTAGCTGACCGAGTCTTCATAGGAGGTGGCAGGGAGGAGTAGTTCTTCTTACCCCTCCTCCTCTTGTCACTCCTATTGGAATTTGGGAATCTAGCTATATTTTTTATAAGATTAGATAATAATATATAAGTGTAGAGAAGCATTGAAGAAGTCAAAAATAAGGCTAAAACTATTGGGAATTTTAATTTTATGGAAATTTGGTTAAGTGGGAAAACTTTTCATACTCCCACCTAAACCTTTTTTCACACATATAAAAGGAGGGGGTACTTTTACTTTCTGACACTTGTACTATTAATGGATGAAGAGACCCAACTAGAAATTTCAACTATATCCATAGTAAAAAAATTGTGGCTATAGGCCTGAAAATCACGTCTATAGCTTATAGCCACGGTTTAACTAGGTCATGGAACATATTGGTGTGGCTATAGGTCAAAGTTATAGCCACGGTTTCAAGGTTATTTCTATGTTTTTCCCCTATTGGAAGGAACCTATAGTCAAGGTTCTTAAAACTGTGTGCATAGCCCTCCATCATGGAATAGGCTATACCCATGGTTTAAAGGGATATTTCCATGGTTTTCCACCATGGAAATAGATTCTATAGCCAAAGTTCAAGAAACCATGGCAATAGAAATTTAACATAAAATTACACTGATGGGAATTGAACCCTGCACCTTCTCTACAAATACTCCAGCACATAACCACTATGATATAAATTTTTATTAGTATATATATATATGTATATATTTATATATTATAATATATTTATATATTTTTTAAAAATATGGATATAGAAGTAAAACCATGGCTATATCCACTTCATGGGGAACCTAAGCCATGGTTTTATAAAACTTGGCTATAGCCAATCCATAGTGACCCTATAGCCACAGTTCTTTAAAACTGTAGCTGTAGGTATGGGCTATAGAGAGGGTTTTATAAAACTGTGGAAATAGTAAATCCATGGGGACCCTATAGCCAAGGTTATTTAAAATAGTGGCTATATGTATAGGTTATAGCCATGGATTTTTTAAACCATGGATATAGATTTTCCCTCCTTCCTATAGATAATTTTATTTTGCCATGAAATATATAGACACTGTTTTATAAAACCATTTCTATAGACCCCACATATAGCAATGATTTTAGAGAACCATGGCTATAGCCAATAAATAATGACCTATATCCATGTTTTTTCAAAAATGGTGGATATAGGTTTGGTCTATTACTATGGGTTTCTAAAAACCATGATTGCAGATTATTTTCTAGTAGTGAGAGAATGAGCAGTGCTGAAAGTTCATAGAGAGAATTACTTTCTATATTGAACTTTCATGAAGAATTTTCACATACTAAAGAAGAACAAAAATAAGGAAAACCATATTAAAATATTATTAGACTAGACTGGTTCATCCAACTGGGAAATCGAACAAAAATTTCTGGACTGTGGAAAAAATAGTTCAGAATTGTTTCGACAGTATTTTGGAAGACTTATATTATTGAACTAAGAAATTAGACTAAGGAATTGGATTTCAGATCAGAATAAGTACGATTATAAAGTTCAAATAAGTTCTTACATGATTCTAGGTAAGAATGTGAAGAAATATTTTGATTATTATATTTTTGATAGTTAACAAGGTAGCAAAGTAACATGTTTTGAATCATCTGGTGAAAGTTTCTTAACTTGTTAAATAAACTTGTATTATATCATTTCATTCTACATGAATAACATTCAATATTGTTTTGAACATAGTTTTAGTCAAGTGTAAGGGTATATCCTACTTATTTTATCCACATGAATGGATTGGTTTCTAGTGGATTGTGTGGTATTGGATTGTTTTCGAACCATACCAAGGATGTAGCTACTCTTGTTGAGTAATAAACCCTATAAATTCTTTTCCATTTTGGATGTGTGATTTTTTTTGTTTTAAGAAAAGTTATAAATATTTAATATGAGGTGAAGGTTGTTTAAAAATAATGAAACTTATAAGAAAAATATATTATTGATTCACCCCTCCCTCTCTTAGTGATACATTAATCCTAACTAGGTAATATCAACATTGATTACAAACACAATCAATGCTTAACCAAATACAAGGTAACTTTATTATATCCCTTTGAAATTTTTCTCACGACCATTTTAATTCCAAATTCAATACCATTTCTTTATCCCCGTTATGGAAATTAAATGAAAAGGAGGGAAAAGTTTTTCTCCACCTTTATTGACATTTTAGAGAATATTTTCTCAGTTTTACACATATTATACCTATTATCCTTTCACTTTACAGTGACTAAATTCATTTTATGAGATAAGGGTGGCACCAAAATATATTATATAATTTCCATCAACTCAAAAACATTATGTCTAATAGGCCAAACCCAGTGTAAAAAAACAATAATTTCTAGTTTAGATAACAAATATTTCTATAATCTTTCCACAAAGTGATACTCTCTTCTGACTTTTCCTTCTTTGGGGTTGTTCATGAAAATTTTAAAATATTTTTAAGAAACTTATCCTTTAATATTTAAATGGGCTAACATAAATCCCAAATTCAATAGAATTTCATATATCTCAGGAAACATTGACTTAGTGGATATCTCCCCCTCAAGGGATTCTTTCCTTTATTCTTCACTTTTAATTACCAATATTGAAAAACAAAAATAGAAGGATTTGGAATAATTTGGATCATCTAATATCTCCTCAAATTGATTATCATGAATAAGAAAATGTTCGTTATCAACCTAGTGAATCTTATAAGCTTTTCACCTTGATTTCCTCCCTTCATTGTATTCTTGGGTGTACTCTTATTCAGAGATTAGGACCCCAAGGAAACCTCACTTATTTTCCTCTGTCTCATGAACTATAGTTATGTCCTTCTATTATATTCATAAATATAATTTAAATAATTTTTTAGATACCAACACTCAACATAAAAATGACATACTTTTTGAAAAAAAAAATAAC
Organism: Viscum album; assembly: GCA_963277665.1. NCBI lineage: Eukaryota > Viridiplantae > Streptophyta > Magnoliopsida > Santalales > Viscaceae > Viscum > Viscum album. Next base: position 2,068,204,448 of record OY728131.1, read on the forward strand.
AGTTATCTAAATATTCAAATTTGTTCCTTATGGATGTATTATTTTTAATATGTGAAATTTTCTTCGGTATAATAGTTTTACCTTGAATTTAAACTTCACTCCCCCTTTATTTAGGGCTTCTATAATCCCAAAATATTGACATGTAATGCTAACATTTAATTTTCCTTTGAGAGCCTCCAATAATTCCAACATTTTCAATTAACCTTTTTCTTTTCATTGAAGGTGTACCCTATCCAACATGAAATACTTTATTTTTTGAATAGTATCTACACTATTTTTGGATTAGTTTGGTGATATTTTTTCATGAAAATACCATAATTAACCCTTTATAATTTTGTGAATTTATAGGAATTTATATTCTTCCACATTGGTATATAATTTAAATTTTTTCTTATACTTTCATAAAAAAAAGATTTTTTGTTAACTAACAGAATTGGATTCTGGGATACATTTCTCAATGAGTATGAGATTAAGTCTTATCTATATGATCTCAAAATCTATTTATTACAAATATTAGTATCTTTTATTAGAAAACTCAAATAATTTTTTGGAAGAAATTTTCTTCTCAGCAGATTGGGAAAAATCATCTTCTATAGAATCCAAAAATCTTATTTTTTACTTCCAAAACCAAACACTTTTAAGTGAGAGTATTATTTTCAACCATAACTGATATTAATTTGTCTTCCTAATAATAATAGGTATTTTTTCAACTTCTTCTTCATTCATTTTTCTATCTCAAGAAGATATATTTCTATCTTTTTCATTCTTTTTTCATTAGTTTCAAATGGGTCATACTTAAAATCCATTGAGACTTTATGAAACTTTTCCAATACATAGATCACTTCCTTGAAAAAAATTTCAAATAAATCTTTATAATAAGGAAATATTATGAATTATTCATCAATTGAATAAACTATTTCATTTAAAATGTGTAAAATTATTCCATATCTTTTAAAATATTTGTGAGAGTTTTGTACCAACTCATATTCTATTCCAATGTTTCTTCCATTATTTTATATTCTTCTCCAAATTATGACTTCTCTTTTTATAAACCATTGATATATAAAAATATGTAAGTTAAGACATCAATGGGTATTTTATTCAGGTAGTCCTTAACTTCAAAATATAAATCACTTAGTGATTCATCAAAGTTATCTTCTTTATAAACTGAACTCTCTTCATCACTTCTAGTATCAACTTAAATATGTTTAAAAATATGATTAACACTCTAAAAATACATATTTAGTGGTGATTATAATATATTATTATACCTTTTTCTAGGATTATAAGACTACTTATTCTATATATTTTTAAATTTATTGGCCAAAACCACTAATTCATCACTGATATGAATGGAATCTGACATTTCGATCAAAGTCACTTCTTTAAATATTTCAAATATACACTTAATGTATTTCAAGTAAATGTAACTATAAAATTAATAATAGAACGAATTATAGGGGAAATTTTATTTAATACCAATTAATAGTCTCGGTAGGATCATACAGACACAACTGAGAGGGGGGGATTCAGGTGTTATCTAATTTTTACCAAATTCAAAATCTTCTTTTAAAACTTAAACCCCCTTTGGTCATTTGAACCTCCACCATTGGTTAGAACTCCAAAGGATCTTATATTTTTCACCCAACCCACATTCATCACATTCAAGAAAGTAAAGTTGGAATGTGAATAACATGGTTGTTTTATAAGATTTAGATATGATGTGGGAAACCTAGTCCTTTCTATGGTCTTTATTATGTGATTCACTGGTTTGATATTAAAATATTTTTATTAATTTCAAGTTGAAGTGGGTTGTTGTTATCAAAACCCACTCTATCACTATATTATATAGGTAGGAGTGTTCACAATATTACACATATAAACTAATCATTATATGATGAAACTAATCTGAACTTTATATTACATAAGTGGTCACTACTCTTAGTGGTTCTCTATAATTTCTCTTATTAGTTATTTAGAACCTTTATTATTCCATAAATTAGGTAATTATATATTTTTGGATGCCACCACACCCAAAATACTGAACTACTTCCTCAATTAGATAACTTTTACTACCTTTATTTATTTATAGATAAATCATGCCACTTAGTCTCTGCTAGGTAGCACAGCTTCACAAATCTTCTATGGGATTGGTTTTCTAAACAAATGTCAACTCGATATTATATGGATGAGATTTCATATATGTTTTCTAGAGGTTTTACTCGAAATCATCCTTTCTCACTCTTATTTCTTTTTTTCTTATTCTTTGAAACCAATATGATATAAATCATTGACAATAGATTGGTAACTCTTTCTTCTTATTCATAATAGTTCTGATTCTCTCAACTACTCATAGAAATTTTTCTTTTTCAAGAGGTTCTTTGCTTCTATTAGCTACACAGTTCCCACACATAGTATCACAAACACTCTTTTTCTTTTTGAGAAAATCTACTTATTATTTTTTTAGGTGACTAATCACATTCAGTGGGAGTATGTTTCATTTCAATTAATAGAAATATATCACATAAACATTTCTTGCAACAACTATTTCATTAAATAGATCCATCCCATGATCTCGTATATAATTTTTATTTCTTTAAACTATTCCATTATTGTCAACTCAAAGGAATATTAAAAAAATAACCTCATTTAATTTCTTTCTCATTATCAAACTTATTCACATATTTATTCAATAAGTTTCTACAACATCCTAAATACACTTATTCCTTCTAAAATTCTTCCACATTTAAATCAACCCCCATATGTTATATAAAATAGAGTAATATAATCATATTTACTAGTGATTATTATATTTATGGATTTAGAGAATCAAATGAAAAGCATTATAGACATCTACCTTAGACCTGTAAAAAACATCTTGGATCAATATCTCTTCTTTTTTCTTCTCATTCATGATTCACAATAAAGTCAATGATATTCAACACTCTTCTAGTAAATTTTGAGAATTGAGATAAATTCATTTACAATGTTCTTGAAAACCTAATAAATTTGTATCATCACATTTCATATTGTATATATTATTCTATACATTAATATTATTCTTCATAGCCTTAAATATTATCTCCTTATAATTCATATACTTAAATCACAAACCCATTTGAGATTTTATGATGTTTTAAACACTTAGGATCATCTTAGGCATCACCACACTTTATTTCCTATTTAGATTCTTAAATTAGGAAACTCAATACTTCAGTATTAAAAATTTAAGATTTTATCTGAGTATTGATGGTTACACAAACATACATGATGCGTATGAAATAATGCATGTTTTTTAAAAAAACAACAACCATGGTTATGTGGCCTAGATAATGCATGTTCATCTATTCCTAAGGGTTACATAAGATACAATTCATACATATAAAACTATAGATGATAGTTAAGTCACAACATACAAATGATTATGTAGACCAAGGATAATGTATACGTAATTATTTATTTTCCATTTTCTCAATTTCTTTAGTTTGAGATGACACTTACGCATTACAGGGATATGATACGTGCACAATACTAGACATTTCAAAATATACAAGACATATGAATTATAGATTTTTTTTAATCAAGTCCAGACAACTTCAAATTAATTTAGGCCATCTCTAATCTTCTAAATGCTTAATACCAATGGTATTCAACTTAATATTCATCAACCTTCATATGTGGAACACTTTGGATGGATTTTCATGAAAATTCACTACTTCAACTAATATTAAATCTATCCACTAGTTATATTATTCCCTATCGCATACCAACTATTGTAGATAGTACATTAAACCTTGTCATCACATTTCATTATCATGAATACTAGATCCCTAATGGACTAATGTTTTATGGGTAACTCACAAAGAACCAGATCCCATCTTATCCAATTTCATTACACATAATGCATTATGAGCCTTCTCTACATTCCTTTACAAACAGGAGATGAATTCTCCTTAGCATATACAATGGTATCCAACTCTTCATCCTTGAACATGCATTGACTTGCTTCATAATGACAATAAATATAATCTAAGATTCTCTAACAGCATGTGCACTCTAATTTTTTAATTAAAAAATAAAATAACAAATATTAACCATGATATGTACCTATTTCTTAATATAAATATTATTTGCAGTATGATCAGCGTGAATCCTCTTAAATTCATCAAACTCTATAATTGTATGATCAACTAAAAACTATATAAATGTAAAATATATATTAATTATTAAAAATAAATGTAAATTAATAAAAAATTTGACTTATAAACTATCAAAAATATACACTAAAAGTATGAATCACAACTTTTTGTGTGAAATCCTTCCTCCCTTGATTATATCAACCAAAAGATTATATCCTCTCGAAATTCTCCCTTATACAACAAGTTCAGAATCCATTCCAATATTCGGTAGGGATGTATTTGATTTTATGATGCACATAAGAGTCGTTAAAGATAATTATGGGTTCTCCCTTTCAAATGTAGTGTAAAAAAATATAAATAGTCAAATATGAAAGTCTCTAATGCATCAAAAATATAGAATTTATTCTATTGTAAATAAGATAATATAAAACCTATAAATTTTTAATAATATAGTAAATTAAAATTTTAATAATTTTAAAATAAAATGCATAATTTATATACATACCAACTAGTGTTTGAACTTGTGATAACACACATCTCTATGAACTTGATATCCTAACAGTCGTTTAGTAGAATAATAATTCCTCAGAAATACATCAACCTAACAAACAACTAGATGTAAAAAACTATGAAAATAAAATCAATTAATATCACAATTAATAAATGAAACTAATTAAATAAAAATTAAATAAAATTCATATTTTAACTTACTTACTAGAATGATGATATAAAAAGAGATGAAATCCACTCAAAAATAGGATCTAGTACCATCAATTTTCCATGGTATTGACACATCCTACTAGTTAGTGCATTGACAAAAAAACCCTCTTGTGATGTAATAGAAGGAATATCGCCATTTATCTCATCCTTGGATAAACTACACATAAAAAAATCAAAGTCATCTCAAGATATCTAAAACATATAATTAATATTAAATGTAAATAACATTATATTAAAAAAATATTGAAAACTAATGAATAGAAATTTAAAATAATTAATATATATTTATTGTGATTGAAAGTATAATGAAACGCCTCATTATTTATCTTCATCATCAAATTGAGAAGCATCATCTTATTCATTTTATTCCACAAAATCATGGATTTCTATAAGATCTTACGATTTATCTTCTATACATATTTCAGATAAATTAATAGAAACATCATCCATAGTACCAAAACTATCATACCTTAATTTAAAATTATCATCGTCGATATTTAAATCTCTTCATGTAGGATATATATTTCATGATGTCTCTTGAAAAATGTCAATATTTTTAGACTTAATAAAACATTTTCATTTTAAATAAAATGATTTTTATAAGATTTCATTTTTATTAATCTTATCCAATTATTCCAATCTCTCATTAAAGAACAATAATTTTTGTAATAATCTTAATGTTCTTAATATTCCAATATAAATGGTAAATTTTTTGTAAGATGAATTTTATACATTTAATCAACAACTCCATGATGTAGGTGAACAAGAAACCATTAATTAGAATCAAACCAATGATTTATAAACATTGTTATATAATTCTTTCCTAGAAAATGTAAATCAATTATTTCATCAAGAATGTTATAAAGTCTAATTTACTTTCACTATGATGGATTTCTCTTAAAAATTCCATTTTTTTAATCTTCATATGTGTGTGTATGAAATTTAAATTCATTAACCATATTAGCATTATAAGATATTATTTATTTAGATGGTGGTGTACTTAGCGAAAATAATTGATTGTCAATTCTATTTATTTATTGGGATACCTGATAACAAATAAGTTATTATTATACTAAATTGTATATGGATTTCATATATATTGTTGTAACCAAGTTTCACTTTCCAATATTTTAAACTAAAACACAAAAATTATATTTGTGACATTATTTAAGACTAGGAAAGGTAATTTTGGTGAATGTATTTTTGATATGATAATAATATAATCTATATAAGAAATTAAAATATAATAAGTTTTAATAACTGAAGGGGAAAAAATAATAAATGGTGGAACTTACTATAGGAATCATGATATTTCTTCATAATTGATAAGAACATATATATAATCTCTACATTGTTCTTTATCTGAGAGTCATCATTAATGTTCACCACCAAAATCAATCCTATGTTGATTGAATATTAATAACTGATTATTTGTTCCAACATCATCATTTCCCACATTTCAACCCAATAAATTTTATTTATTAAAATATATTAATTGAAAATAATAAGTGTATAAATATGATATTTCATCCTATAAATACACTTTTAAAATTGACCCTTCAACAAATGTTTTATTATATACATTCTTCTTAAATTTCTACATATATCTCTCAAATGTTAATATCTATAGAAATTTTACTAACCCTCCACATTTTTCTTTATGTGGAAAATATAACATTAAGTGTTCAATTGAATCATTGGAGGCTTATGGAAATATTTTTTCCAATCTATATAAACATTCACCAATACTATCTAGATATTTATTTAATGTATCATGGTATCACCTTACAATAAAAATATAGAAATATTTGATATTTCAATCACCATATCCCAAATAAAAGGATTCAATAACCCTATAATATCAATAAATAGTAGTCTTCCCATTCTGACACTACTATCATGATATTTTAAACAAATAATATAACTATTTCTAACTCAACATGTTAAATTTGGATTATATCTATCTAGTTACCTCAATTTTTTAATCTATTGATAGAATAATTAATGAGTTTCTTTTGAAAGTGCATAATCACCTTTTAACTTCACTAATTCTTTTTGAAATGTCACTTCCAAATAATTTATGTACTGGATGCCTATAAATTTTGGTAATCTCTAACTATATCTTTATAGTATATTTAGTATTGTATTTTATATCTAACACAATATAGAATATATTATAAAAATAATTATTCTCAATATATATTACATTTATAATGTCAATACCTAAGAAATTAGTCTAAAATGAAAATCTCAAATGATACTTTACATTATTAAATTATAATCTCTCCAAAAGCCTTCTATTTTTTTGGTTTATAGTTGTTCCAAAATTAATAAAAGGTTATAAAGATATTAAATTTTTCACTTGAATACCTATGAAAATTACAGGAGGTCTATATCTTTTAATTTTATCTTTTGTAAAATTATTTCTATTCATTTAAAAAGGGTGACTGGTAAGAAGAAATCTCTGATTAGAGTCAAAAAACAATATATTCTTACAATAAAAAGCATAAAAACATTACTATCATCCATAAATTATAGATATGATTTAGGACCATGTGTATTCTATCAAAACAACATAGAAAATGTTGAAAAGTCACTGATTGTTCACATTAATGCTACTCTCATTATAATTATATTGTGAAACTACATAATATATAGTTACACCATCATAATATAATAAATTTATCTCATCAACTAAGGGTTTCATAGAAATGAAATTATTATTATTTAAATGTCTTAAAATTAATAACTCCAAATAAATATATATATATATATATGGTTTCTTCATCAACATAAAATGAGGCAAGTTATATGGAGTTGTAAAATAGTCTAATAAGAATATTGGTTTTGTTAAGCCTTGGAAGGATAAAAATATTATGTGGAAAGACCTAACCATAGATTTTGAGATTATAAATAAAAATAAATATGTAATTAATCAAATTTTTTACCTGAATCACAATCAAAAGTATGTTTTAAGATTTTATTTATAGAAAAATTGGTTCGATCCCATTTCATTAAAGAAGTTGAGACAAAAAAATGCTATAATATATATTTAATTTGAAAATAACTCAACTATTTTATAAGAAAAATTAATATTGGATATCATTTTACATTTATTTTCCTCATATTGGGAAGTTATCTAAAGACTCATAATCACCATAATATAAGATGTAATAATTTTAACATTCCCGGATCTTCTAATATCTAATACCCAATTTATTGGCCAACTTTTTATGGATAGCATAATTCCCTATGGAGAGAAATATTTAACCAAAAAAAATATTTAATCAAAAAAGATATTAGAAATTATAAAATCAATTTAATATCCATAAATTTTTAAATAGTTTCTATTTTCTTATCTTATATCCTTGATATAAATCCTCCTCGGTAAATTTAAAAAATAATAAAATTGAGGTGGTTCTAATTTAGATTTTTAATTGTCATTCTGAATTTATATTGCATGAAAATATAATTCATAATAATTGTTTACTAAAATTTGAAACTATGAGGGATCAAGAAGAGAAAAAATTGTATTTACCCAAAATTATGTTCATGATGTTCATACCAAAAAAACATAATTTGACTAAAAACAAAAGCATAGTAGATAAAATCTGACAATATAATACTTTTCAAATCTCATGAAATAACATTTCTTCTATGGACTCTTAATTATCCCTTTTGAAACAAATTTAATATTTTATGATGAAAAAGAAATGAATTCTTCAATACCCTCAATAAAGATGGGATTTATACTAAAACTATGTGGATTTTTTCAAAGAATTATCCAATCAAGATCTAATAATAAAAAAATGTCATATCTTTCCTCCATCCAAAAATTTATAAAAAATAATTATTATTTTATAAAAAATTATTACTAATTTTCAAAAAAAATAAAAAAATTATTTTTCATGTTATTAGTTACTAATTTATTAAAAAATTATTTCTAATTAAAAAGAGTAACATTTAATAATATTTAATATAATAACTATTTATTAAGTATTAATATTTATTATAGTTAATAATATTTGATGTTTTATATTTATTATTTTATAATATTTTTTAAATTATATACCAATTATATAAATTAATTATTAATTTATTTTAGATTTTCTTATTTTAAATACTATATAATTTTATTACTAAATGATTATGTTAAGTAAATTTATTATATTAATAATTAATAAAAAATACCACTACTAATATGAATTAAAATTTAATATTTATTAATTTTTTTATGAATTCATTATATATTTTTTTATATTTTATCGTTTTAATAAACTTTTATTCATTTTCAATAATTTTTTATTACTTAACTTTTTTAATTAATTTATTATAAATTATAGATTAGTATAACTCTATAATAATTTTTTTAGTAATTATAAATATATATCTCATTTCAAAAAAAATCTTATTCAATAATAATTATATAAATAAATAAATATTATACGTAAAAAATAATTAATTATTGAAAATTGTAATTATTATAATTCTATTATAATTTATTAGTTTTTATTATAAATTATTATTTATTATAATTTTATAATATTTTTTTGTCTTTATAAATAATTAATTAATTTCAAAAAAAAAGAAAATTTTATAACAATTTTATATAAAAATAAATATGAAACAAAAAACTAATTAACTATAATATAATAAGTAGTTATTATAATTCTATAATAATTTTTTAGTCATTATTATAAATTATCATTTTTTACAATTTTACGATACTTTTTTAGTCTTTACAAATAGATAAATAATTTAAAAAATATATTTTTATTTACTAATATATTTTTTAGATTTTTTTGAACAATTATTTATTAATTTATATAATTTAAATTTTTTAATTATAATTTTATATAATAAAAAACTTGTTTTATTCATTTTTGTTGATTTAAATAAAATTTTAGTAATTCATAATAATGTTTATAATTATTTACTAAAATATTAGAATAATAAATATTTATTTATATGAATAAATATTAAAAACAAAAAAAATAATGAGGCCTAATGGGCTCAAGGGTCTAATGAAATAAAGATCAAAGTAGTCGAAGAACTGTAGATTCAACTTTATAATGTTTTGCTAGTATAACTTTCTCTGATGGGAGTTATCTAACCAAAAAAATTAATTATAGATAACAAAAAAGTTTACAAGTGAATTAGTTAAAGCATTATATTCCTTATAAATATTGGTAACAACATAATCAATAACGGAGAGGAATTTCCTTTCTTCTGGCCATGGTGGAATGAGTTTCCATGAGAATAGACTACCCCTATGTCAAGTTTATTTCATAAACACTCTATAGTCACACTCGATCCATAATTAGTTCCCTTGCTTGCTTCTTACAAACTTCAACCCGCTAAATGCCGCCCATATTTCTACTTAAATTCCAACTGCTTAACCAAAAGCATCATAATATCATCTCAATATCCTCCAATTCCTGTTTATATAGACACCACCAAAGATCATGATACCTAAACTTTATCCACACAATCATTATTTAGCTTAATCCATTCACACATAGGCACCATCCACACTACTTCAATTGTGCCTTTATATTACTTGAAATTTCTTAAAATGTATAATTTATTTAAAACATATAAATCATGAATTTAATTTACAACAATACCATTTTGTAACTATCTAAAGTCTTTTCAAGAAGTAAATATGTGTGAAAGTGCTGCATGTGAGGAGAAATGCACACAACTATACTTTTGAGAATTCCAACTCCACCAAATCAAGTAAATTAATTCAGCTACAATAGCATTTTATAAGTTATAAATCTCGTTTTTTAACTATTTTAATTCACTTAATAATAATAAATACTGATTATATTTTTTGATTTTTAATTAACTATTTTTTAATTTACTATAATTATTATTTTTATTTTTATTTTTATTTATTTTAATAAATATTAAGAAAAATATAATTTAGAATAAGATTTATCTTTTGTTATTTATTATTTTAAATAAATTCTTTATTTTTTTATTATTTTTACTAAATTAAACGATTTTTTATTATTTTAGAATATTTTTTTGAAATTAATTAGTTTTTATTTATTTATTTAAATGATTATTTATTATAATTATGTAATTTTTATTTTAAACATAATAATATTTATTTTTCAAGTATGAAGGCCTTAGATGTTTTTTATTTCTAGATAATACACTTTTAGATAGGTCTTAAAGGAAACCCTTACATGGATTCTGAAGCCCATATTTAATTGCTTGAAGACCGAGTGCCATATGGCTGAGTACATAGTCTAGAGGTCCAAACCCAAGACCCCATACTAAAAAAGCCCCTCGTCTCCTCCATCCATCACTCTAGCTTATAGTCCTAACTTCGTGTTCATGGTTTTGTCTTCACTACCTCCCCACTAGGGGTCTGGAACCAATGTGTGATAACTGCTCCATCAAATAACCTTCATATTCAACCGACCATCAGATCCAACCTTGGTGGAGGTAGTCAGTGTAGTTTCAAATTTTATGGTTTTTTTAATCCACACCTGCCCTTGTATCCAATTTTTATCCTCCTCCTACATCATTTCACATCATTCGATCAAAGAGGATCCTCTGAAGTTTCCCACTCCCTCCATCCTTACATCCAAGCATGTTATTCTTTGATTCCAATCAAATTTGGAAGGTGGGTTACTCATTTTCTCCAATTTATTCTTCTTTCTTCCATTTTATCTTGACTTATATCTCACTATCTCAAAACCTAATGGCCATGTTGGCGGAATATAGGGTTTATTTGTTCTAATTTGGAGCTTTGTTCTTCCATGGACGTTTGAGTTCATTTCTGATTATGGTTATCCATTCATCATAAAAGGCAACTCATTTTCAACAATTAGGGTAGGTGTTTCTATGAAATTATTTTTTATTACATTTAATGATGTTATTGAACATTATAATGTGTTTTTATATTATATTATTTATATATATGATTCTCATTATGTAGTTATGAAATTTAAAATATTTTTTTATGAATTTTTAGTTCTTGGTTTCAAAATGTGTATTTGTTATACCTATCGAGTGTTTTCTAAAATGTCTGAGGGTCATTTTAAATGAACTTGAAACTTTAAAGTGGTTTGGGAAACTATTTGGTTTTAAAAAAAGGTATTTTTAAAATTATAAGGTGGTTGTTTTTTGTAAAAATGGGGTGTTTTTTCCTTGTTAAATTGTTTTGGGTTTTATGGGATTTGAAATGGCTATTATTATGTGATTATTGATTGATGATAAAAGGGGATATTTCTTTAGAGGGTGTTGAAGTTGAGATGAGGTTTATTGTTTATTTTTTATTATTTGTTCATGTGATGCCCATGTTTCTTATTGATTTCTCACCTACCTTCTGAACATGTCATAAAACCCAAGTAGCTAATTGGGGGATTCGATTTGAGCCATACTAACATCATTTGACCCCAGTATACTATGGTAGATAATCTATATGACTCATTTGGACTTTGGGGGATGATATATATGACCCAATAAGACTGTGATAGATTACTAATATTTTTTCTCTGGTGTATATCTAGGATCATCTCACGTTAGGACCTAGAAATTTTACCATGGTTCTTATTCATTTATTTATGGTATCACTATTGATATTTATGTTTCGCACTTTTTTTATATCCACTCATACCCTTATTGGATTTATAGATTTATCTTTTATTATTGTTTACTTTTATTTTGAATCACTAATTTGATGGTTCTCATTGATCATTTGTCATCTTTCTTGTGTGGTTGAGTTTAATTTTCATCGTTTTTTGAAAATAGATTTTGTGAAAGGATTTTAAATATGTAAAAATGATTTTATTTAGATTATATAAAAATGTAATTCTACCTTTTTAAAAGTTTTTAATGTTTTTTTCACTTTAAATAGTGAATTTCGGCAATTTTTTAAAGAAAGGTGTTTTGAAAGTGATTTTAAGGGAAATATGGATTTATTTTATTAGGTTTGAATTTATTCACTTTATGCTGGATTGTGTCTAATTTTATAGAAGGTTTACCTTAGGTTATTGGAAAAATATTTAACTCATGATACTTATTTTCTTTAGGAAATATATATTGACAACCATTTTTTCTTAAAACTGGTATTTATGAAATTTTTTATAATAGTAATTACAAAAAAAATATTTGTTGAAATACTACTGGGAATATTTAACTCACATAATAATGACACACCTGTTTGTGTTTTTGTGTTTGAAACTCTCATGTTTTATATAGGTTCCAAGTTTTGGTTTCCAGTTTGGATGTCATTTAGGTCGTTCATTGATGGATGTAGTGGATATGCTAAGTGACTGTGGGTTATATATAGAACTTTTAGTGGTGGATCATGTTGTATTTTTTTGACTCTTATGTATCATCCAATTTCTCAAGATGTATTTAGTATTTTAATACTTCTTAAATATTACATATGTTGTAAGTTTTATGATCATGTTGGTTGTTTATTATTGTGTATCATTGGATGAGACTAATCAATTTTATTGATTATATATCATGTAGATGTTTACCTTTTTCATTCCATGTTTTTCTTGTTTATTTATTTATATTATTCCTCTCATATGCATGGTAGTTTAAAATGTGGGCGTACCATACCAGATTCTTATAGTTTCCTCTAATTATATACTAGGATTAAGGGGTGAAATTGTTCTTGATCATGGTATCTTTGATACCCCTGACATAAGATTCCATCCCATAGTGATTGGCATAATACTTTTGGACTTACAACTGATCAACTTTGGTGTTATTTCAATGTTATACTAGGAGATTTCATCACAAAATATTACCAAATAACCCTATTGTTATTGGGGGTTCATATTTGTAGTTTAGAGACTAGGTCTGTCAAAAAATGCGAGGTATTTAAGGAGTCGATGCTTGATCACCATGTTTCATTAAAATATTTTAGTTTCTATATGTAGTAAATATTTTATTTTTTAACTTCACTTTCAACCATGACTATTTTCTAAAGTATTGGATCCCCATTGAGTTATATCATATACTTTGGGGGTTTCCTTGAGTTTTTGGAAATAAAGAAAGTAAATATAGTTACATAGTTATATCTCATATTTTGGAAACCCTTGTGGAGCCCTTGTATACAATTACAAAAACTTTTAAGATGATTCCACATGATTGACACATGGTCGGCCAAATTGTGCTACCAAATCATACATATCTCCACTTACATTATGAATTATTATTGAGACCTATTTTGATTTCCAATGGCACCTAATTTTTTTCCACTTATTAGAGGTGGATCAAATAGGGTCTTGTGATGTGTTAATTTATTTTAACTTTGTACTTTTAAATCTATTAGTGCATAAAAAGATGATTTTATGAAATATTTTGGTTTAAAATCATTTTAGAGTTTTATTTAGGAATAAAATCCATATAATTTTTTGTTTTTAAAATCAGGTGTTATGTTTTAATCATAAATTATTTTTAAATACAATGGTATGTTTTGAAAGTAGATAATTTCATTATATAATTTGGGAAATATTTTGATTTTTTTCAATATTATGGAATTTTTTTTAAATGGAAATGATTTTCCTAAATATTATTATTTTATAATGAAATTTTTGGAATGTTTTGAAAATAAAAATAGAACCTCAATAATTTCAAAGGGTATTCTCATTTTAAAGGAGTATACAGTTTTTAAAGTTAGTTTAATGTTTTAAAGATTTCCTGGTATGAATATTCATATTTTTATTAGGTTATTAATTTTCCCTAATTTTTTTCAAGTAAATAAAAATGTTAAAATGGGTGTACTTTATAAAATGAGTGTGAAATTATCATTAAAAGTTTATTGATTTTAAAGAAATTAATTTTTTTGAAATATGAATTTCCTTAGTGAATTTCTGTTTTTGATTTAATATTTTATCTTTAAATGGAATGTTGTTTTCGAGATGTAGAATAAGGATGGGTTGGACCAGTGCCACAAGAAATTTAAAATTTATATTTGAGAAGGGTTTTAATGGAAAGTAGAAATTAATTTTATAGGTATGATCCTTAGGGTGACTCCTATCATTTTCTAGGTACATCCCTTATGGTTATTAACTCTTCCCATAATCTGAATATAGTGTTAGATAAGAGACCTCTCATGACATTATATTTTTTGAATAAATGTATATTTCTTTCTGTGGTGATTATGATTTATTTATAATTATAAAGTGGGTAGAATTTGGATTTATGCCTTATAAATAATTGATTTGTAGCGATCTTGGAAGTAGTTGGGACTTAGGTGATTATCAGTGTTTGGGATTTATGCTCAAAGAACTTAGAGTGGATTGGTCCTTCGATGTTATTTTTTATAATTGTATTCCTTGGGATTTAATTTCATCTTTGTTTTGGATAGGTGTTATTAAATTTTTTTAAGCTCATATCTCATTTATTTTTTATGCCATTGGGGTTTCTATTTGATCATAGCCTTATGTTGATCCATGTATTTGGAAAGGTTACTTATAATAATCCTTGGGTGCATGCTTAGGTGTCTGGGATAAGTTCCTATATTTGATATTATGGATTTGAACTAGGGTATTGTTTATTATTATACTAAAAGTGATATTGGGATAGGTTTTCTATTATTTTTACCATGTATTGGTGTTACATGATCAAGATAACATGTTACTTGTCATTTTTCATTATGACCAAAGTTTTGATCCCTTGTATTTTATCATAGAGGGATGTTTTTGGATGGATTTATCATTACCTCTTTTATTTTGGGAGGTGTTGATGGTTCAGTCAACATTGATTATAGTTATTTATGTATTTCTTTGGTTGGTGTCCTATTTTTGGATTTTCAATTGGATTCTTGAGTGTCTAGTTGTGGTTAATAATGAATTATTGTTTCCATTGTGGAATTTTTAGAAAATGTGTTTTCTTTAGTGATAGAATTTTTATAAGGGTGTTTGTCTTGTAACTCACCATTTTAGATGAATTATAAATGGTTGGGATACCTATTGTAGGTCTATATTATCTTGGAGTCATGTGTTATATGATTATAGTTTATAATATTCTTGGGGATGTTTTTATGGTTATCATGTTGGGTATTGAGATATTGATTCTCCATTCTGTTTACTTTTTATCATTCCTTTTGAAAAGAAACAGTGGAATGGTGGGGATAATTTTGACAACCCTGTGTCACTGTGGTATTTAATATAATATAATTCTAGAGTATTTTTTGATTTTTCTATAAAATTTGATGGATTTGGAGTCCTTTAGTTTAGATAAATATTATATCACATCACAACCATAGTCCTCTATGTGTTGAATGGGTTATTTTCTAGTGAATTCAATTTGCATGTGTTGGTTTTTTTGTAAATTGGGGTATAACTGCACCGCAGAATTTGGGTTGTGTCATGGTGACCCATGATTTTCTAGTTAGGGATATTTTCCATACCCTTGTGAGATTTTTTAAAGGTTTGTTGACCACACAAAATTGGGTGTGTGATGAACTATGGAGATCAATAAGATAGGAACATTGTGTCATGATTCCTTGGGTTATTTTAGGGTGACATGGTACTTAGGGTTTGTGATTTTTCCACTGTGAGTTACTCCATATCACCAGGATAGAGGCCACTCTACAAAGTAACCTAGGGGGTGATGCACCATGGTGGATGGGGCCACACCATGGTGTAAATATATCTTGTTTAAAATATTATGATTCTACTATTTTACCCCTACCTGTTTTATCTAATTTTTCGCCTCCTCTATTATTTAACTTTGGTAGATCATGGTAGATCCAAGGGATATTCTTCCTCCCTCCCTCCATGGATCAAATACCATTCTTATTCGATTCCAAGAATATTTAGAAGGTAGGTTCCTCCTTTTTTCCTTTCATCCATTTCCTATTGATTAATCTTTGTCCCTTGAACCCTAATATCCATGTTGGCTGAATCTAGGTTTTGGGGTGGTTATAATTTGGGTATTTGGTCATTTAGGGATTTTTTAGGTCATTTCCCTTTTAGGATATGTATCTTTTGTCTATGGAAACTTCATTTATGGAGGAATGTGTTTAAATAAAATTATTTTATATTACATATCATAAAGTGATTGAACTGTATAATGTAATCTCTATATTATGTCATACCTATATGTGTTTTCAAGTATGGGTTTATAAAATGGTATTAATTAATTTAACACTTGTCATAAATTTTTTTCTAAGAATTTTTAGTTCTTGGTTACTAAAAGTGGTTTTTTCATGCTTGAAAAGTGTTTTTTATATGCTCGAGAGGATTTAAAAATGAATTTGAAATAGAAAAGATTTGGGTTAAATAAATTTTTTTAAAAAAGAGTGTTTGATGTTATAAGGTAGTTTTTTTTTAAAAAGGGGGTGTGTTTGGACCATGTTAATTTTTTTAGTATTTATCAACCCCTATGGTGTTTTAATGAGTTTTTGTGGAAAGTGTTAATTTATGAGTCATTTTTGAAGGATTTTTAAATGGTTTAGTCTTAAAATATTAGTAATGTAACTTCATATTCCAATTTGGATTTTAAAGACTCATTTGGAAATTTAAAAATGATTTTTTTCAATTGTTTCACCATGTTATGAGCCCCTTTATTTTATGAATTGTATAAACTTTTTACCCTTTAATTGATATGAATTTATTATTATTATATTATTCGTAATTAAAGATTAAAAGGGGTTGTTTCTTGAGAGATAAATGGAGGTGATATGGGGTTTTATTTATGGTTTATTATTGGTTCATTTGATGAGCATGTTGCTTATTGATTACTCACCTCCCATCTTGAAAAGTCATGGGAATCCTTATAACTAATTAAGGTATTCATTTAACGCAATAATAGAATCATTTGACATGATTAGACTATGGGAACTAATTGATATAACACATTAAGACTATTAGAGAAAATTGACATGACCCAGTAAGACTATAAGAGAATGCTGATAAATTTTTTCTCTTTGGTATGTCTAGGATCTTCTCATGTTAGGACCTTGAGTGTTTCCCATGATGCTTATTCATTGATTTTTCATATCACCTTGTGTATTTCCACTACATTATTTTTTATATACCCTCACTTTATTCTTATATATATGGCATCATATTTTATTGTTTTTTACTTCTATTATACTTAATTAATTTGATGAATCCCATTGATTATATGTCTTTATTATTTTATGGTTAATTTTTATTTTCAATTTTTTTAAAAAATAGATTTTGTGAAAGGATTTTAAAGAAGTAAAAATGGTTTTGTTTTGATTATGTAAACAAGGAAGTCCAAATTTTTAATTTCTTAATGTTTTTTTCCTAACATGTTGGATTCCACCACTTGGATGACAAAAGGGTGTTTGAAAAATATTTTAATAGAAGTTGGATTTATTTTCATGGGTTTAAAATTAAAGTCTTCAGGATGTATAGTGTTTTGTTTTTTTCAAGAACCCATCTAGAATACCACAATAGAATACCCATGTTGGTGCGTGGTAGAGACCAAATGGAATTACAAATCCTCATGGGATGTCTACAAGCACTTGGACACCAAGAAACAACCATTGGGAAAGATTGTTTCTAACTAAAAGTCCACATCAATCGGAGAACACAATGGAACCATTAAAAAATTCTTAAAAACGTGATAATCACGGTTGTACCTAAAAATAAATAAATGAAAAATCATAATAACCTGAAATACATATACAAGGATATGATACATATAAATACATGAAAATAAAATGAAATAACAAGGCTATCACAAACCATTTCATGGTGGTCCATGACCACCCACAATATCCCCAGTCACCTACCCTCAGATATCCAAGCATGAACCCACAAAAGTATGACAAAGAGAACCTGGGTACCTACTAAATAAACATGAAGATTGTATACAATGTGTGAAAAAAAATAGATCTTGGTAGGATCTCACTAAGGAGTCTATGTTGTTACTTCCACAATCTTGGATATACTAGTTTGAAATAAAACAGCGAGAAAACATAGTTTTTCATTACATATAAAGAAGGTGAAGCATACAATATTTTTTAAAAGATAAAAAATACATAAAATATGGTTATTGGTAATATAAGTTTTTAAACCATTTCCTTTTACTTTTTAAAATATATTTAGAAAACCCAATAGAAAACAGGCCAAATCCTTTCAAAAAAATACCATTTTTTAGTAAAATATTTAAAATTAAATTCACCAGAAAAATCCAAAAGATTAATGAATAAATATAAGTTAAAACCATATATCAAGATCAATAAAACATATAAAAAGTTAAATAAATTTTTAAATAAAGTAGATCAGATAAATAATAACATATGATAAGAAAGGAATTTAAATATGGAAACTCCGTTGTCGAGTAAAGATCAGGTGACCAAAGTCTTATATCAAGTATCAAGATTCATGTTTCTTGTGTCACATGTCATGGGTAAATCCTAAGTATATTAGTGAGATGATCCTATACATACTATCCATTAATCATAATTGACTTCTAGTATACGAAAAGTCGAACCATCATAAGCCTAATGATCCCATTCACACCTGCTTCCTCAAAAACTTACCCTAGAATGGACCTACATCTTCTAGGGGCACACTAGTAAGGGTGTGACACAACTAGTAAAACATAAATATAGGTTATCCATATACCTAGGTTCCCATGAAAAATAAATATAGGTGTGTTATATTAAAGTAAACAATAATGGTTACCCATCAACAATAGCATGAACAATTAACATTTCATAGCATACAAAGTCTACATCTCACTGTCACCCCCAAGATCCCTCATTGATATTGAACCCTTCCTTAAAAACTAGTCATCATGTGCACCAATCACCATTCCTCATGGGGAAATAAATATAAGCTTCTAATCAAGTAATTTCATAACAAGAGAAATAACTTTATAAAGTGAAAATGGGCCTTTAAGAGAAACCAAATTGATAGATCAATCCATTGTCAATTAACCAACAAATCACTTTGAATCATCTATTCAAAAAGTTCCATACATACTTACTTCCTTTAAAACCCAATCTTTGAGTACCAAATGGGCCTTTAATAAAATAATTTGAAATTCTAATCAATCCCTTTAAACTATTTGGAATATCATTTCAACCAAAATTTTGAAAAATAAAAAAAATAAAAGTTATTCTTTAAATCATTCCAAAACTTTTTCCAAAGAAACAGACAATTAACCATATATAATTAAATTTAAATAATAAACCCATTTTCATTAAAATGGGTCTTCTAACTTTAAAAACTAAAAACCATCAATATTGGGTAAAAATAAATTCACTTTCAAATAAAATGATCAAATACTTCAACAAAACAATTCATGTTGAGTACAGTTTTCATGGAAAAGGGATATTTAAAATAATAAAACCTTTCTGAACCATTTATAAATTAATTATATAAATAAAACAACCATTATATGAATTAAAAGAGGATGAAAATATATATAAACGCCTATATGATAATATATGGGATCAAAACAAAATGAATCTGAAATGTTTCACCTTCATTGGTGAATATAGAAAAAAGTAAAAGAGATGTTTAGAGAAGTATTAAAGGATCATAAAACCCTAAACCCGCAAAAAAATCATATCTAATAAATCCTTATTATGTCATATCCTCTAGGAAGTACGAATCAATATGAATAATAGAGATCAATATATGAGAGGAGTTAAAATTACCAATCAGAATCCACTAAAATTAATTACACTTCAATCTTCCAAGATTTGAGGTTGGGAGAGACAAAATATACAAATAGGACTCCTAAGGTTTTATGGGTCAATATAGGGTCAATGGACAAGTAATAAGAAATAAAATAGGGATTACTATGAAAAATTACAATAATACCCTTGTTAAAATCATGTCCAGTGATGCCATCAGCATGCCGGTGGTTATAGAATATTTGGTTTTGCCACTACCAAGCCCCCCAACTAGCTAATGAGAGACACAAACCAGAAGATTCACTTATTTTAGGTTCAATTCCAATTATTCTCTCATATTCATGTCCACCATTTTACTCCAGAAACAATACAAAAAAAGTAAAAACAAGGAGGATGTGAAAAACATAAATAAAGAGATTTATGTATTAGAAAGAAAAATTTTGATGTAATAATTCTCCCAATAATATTTATTTATACCCGTAGAAATATGATATGAAATAAATTAAAAGAGACAACAATGACACCTCACACCTGAAGGTGGGTTAGGAAATATAATAAGGCTCACATGTGGAGAAACTAATAGACCCAGCACCCATAAAAGTGGTAACAAAACTCCCAAAGTCTACAAGTTATATCTTCCAATGATATAAATGTCACCTGAATAGAACAAAATGATAACATGGGGGAATTAACCTAAGATAAGAACCAGATATCTGATAATGGTCTCACTACTATTTTAAAATCTCATCATAATTATGGAACTATAATAGAACATACACTATGATAAACATCCCTTCCACCCAAATAAATTAATTTGATTCACTAACTATGATGAAACATCTAAAAGTATAACCCGGATCCCAAAGGGAAGGAACATTCAAAACCACATCCAAAATACCTTAAAAAAGACATTAACCTCAATATTCAACCATCAACCCCATAGAATAAGAAATACACAAACCAATTTTAATTCTTACCTAAGGAAAGTAAAGAGTGATGAATTATGACTCCAATGACAAAGAATAAACCAATTTCAATACTATCAAACTAGAAACTAGTATACACAAGGTCTTGGTTGAAGAAGAACCCTCTCAGTCCTCATTATATTAAAATGTACCCAAGTATTATCCCAATTTAACTAATAATTAGAGAAATGACATGGTATGTGCACAATATGAGTGCATAAAGACCAAGATAATCACAAACCAAAACTTGAAGATACACCCAAAAAATATTTAATTCTATCAACAAATAAGCAGTAAAACATCAAGGGGGAAACTATCCACAAAGAAGTATAACATCATTCATAAGAGAAAATATACAAGGAGAAACCAAATATATCATATTAAAACACTTCAACCAAAAAATAAAACAACTCATGAGCAACACCATCCTATAGGTTTTGTGCATAGTGGAAGAGTGGTTGGGAGAGCACCCAACTTTAAATTTTATCATGATCAATGATTATTATGGGATCAATACGATGATGAATTCCAGTATCCAAAAAATAAAATAAAATATTTATATAAATAATAAAGAGTCATGGAACCTAGAGAGGGGACAGACATATTTTGTTTATAATTAATTAAATTAAATTAAAGAAATACCCCCAAGGTTTTCTTTCTTCGTTTATGTGTTTGACCAAAATTTTGTAGTGAACCTTTTGTTGATTTAGAGATATCTAGAGTAGATATCCTCTAGCGGTAATCTACATGTGCTCCATGAATCTATATATGTCTCCAAAGGTGTCTATGGGTGCAAGAACGGAAGGTCCTTGTACTTTCACCATCCACTCTCTATCACCTTGAGAGTTCTTTCCAAAGCATTCATTGATATGGTGAGGATGGTCATTCTTGTTATATAGAGAATTCATGTAGAAAAAAAAGGATCTCTTAAGGATTGAGAGATTTTTCTCCAAAATTTTATACAAAACCAAAATTGGCTCTCTAGCCTGTGGGTTTCTCCCATGTCTAATAAGAGAATAATATGTAACTGGTAATTTAATTCATTAGGTAATAATAAATAATTATCACAAGTGTCATGTCTTATTTTATTATTCCATGTGAAACCCCTATATCATATAATAATGGAAATACCAATATTTTCATGACATGTTAGTAAATTTCAAGTTACAATTAAATATTATTTTCTCACTGGGCCCTTTAGCATGGTCTTCCCATCCTCCGAAATATTTATCGAAACTTGAATAATGACTATTTATTTATTAAATAAATAAAAAAATCTAACTGTATTATTCACTGATAAATAAATAAAATGTGATTAGATATAACTGAATAATTATTAAACCACAACCAGGAATAAAATTTATTCAACTTGTTAAATAATAAATTATTTAACTGAGATTCATGATACCCTTAGTGTGTGGCCCTCTAGGCCTTTTTCTCATTGGCATTAAGCGAGCCTGCCTAAATACCAAGGTTAGAATATAGAAACACACCAAGGAACCCATAGATAAAGAAGTTAATGTCGCAAAAACATGTCATCTCATGTGAACACTTATCGTGTAATATAGCCTCTTTATCACAATATCTCCGATTGAGCAGGTTGCATGCCAGTGTCATCAACCAATATGCTTGATAACTCATTCTTTGACTTTCTGGAAATAGAACTTTCATAATGAACACCGTGGTCAGGGATTTATTTAAGCTATATCATTTCCATTAAGGGGCCTGAGATATTTACTTCCAATAATAAACATAAGGGATAAATCCTTTCACACATTATTCATTAATTCAATATTACTCATGATGCACCCAATAGATCCTACCTCACTGTGAGAATATGTCATCATGGTTTTCGCCAATACATCAAAGCATGTGACACATAATATCTATTAAAAATAATATTAAATTATAAGACACATTACACATGTTCGCAGATAGGAACATCCAATGACACTTATAATGTGGATTTCCTACTATCGGGTCTCATTCTCATAATATTCTACTGTATATTACTAGGGGTGTACCCCATGAGAAGGTGATTCAAAGTACTATGATTCTCCACCAATCATAGCTATGTTACACAGAAGAACAATCATGATTTGATAAGGAATTTATTAATATTCAAAACCTTGAATATAATTCTATCATGAAGTATAAAGAATTTTGTACTTGGGCACCAACTCTAACAGACTTCCTCTTGCACTAGAGGTAACTTCTAATAACCTTCAGTTTGTTACCTATCACATGATATTCATGCTTCTATTGATATAGGCCTTTAGTTAAGGGGTCCTCCACATTCTACTTTTTGGACACTCTTCTTACTAAAACTTCACCCCTATGATGAAAATCTCTCAAGAGTTGATACTTCTGGAGTATGTGCTTTATCTGTTGATGTGATCATGGCGCTTTTACAAGAGCCATGGTTGAAGTATTATCACAATACAATCTAATAGGGTATCTTCTAATGGGAACTACATAAATCTCCTGGACAAAGCTAAAAATCCATATGGATTCCTTGGCTACATCAAAAGCCATTATATATTCAGAACCCATTGTACAATTAGAAACACCTGGCTGTTTTGAACTCTTCCAGCTCACAGCTCCTCCGTTGAGATAGAAAACATGTCATGATTACAACTTTAGATCATTTTGGTCTATCTGAAAACCAGAAATAGTATACCATCTGATGACAAGCTCCTTATCTCCTCCATACATCAAGAACATATCCTTGGTTTTTCTCAGATACTTAAGGATAGCCTTAACAGCAATCCAATGTTGTTCTCCAAGATCTACTTGATATATTCCTACCATGATCAGTGCATATGAAACCTCAAGTCTAGTACATATCATGTCATACATAATTGATCCTATTTCCAAATAATATGGGATATTACTAAGTCTATCTTTCTCATGTTGTGTTTGGGGACACATTTTATTAGAAAGATGTATTCCATGTGCCACTGGAACCAATCCCCTCTTAGATTGTTCCACACTAAATCTTTTTAGTATCTGTTCAATGTATGTACTCTAAAATAGTACCAAAAGTCTCTTGTATCTATCAAGAATCATATTGATCCCTAGAATATAGGCATATTTACCAAATTCGTTCAAAGAGAAGCCATGTTCAACCAGTCTTTAAAATATTGTAAGACTGGTATGTTATTTCCAATAAGTAATATGTCGTCAAAATATACTACTAAGATAACTACTGAATTCCCACTAAACATTTTGTAAACACATGAATCACATTCATTCTTAATGAAACCAAATTCCTTTATGAATTTATAAAATTGAATATTTCATGACCTTGATTCTTGATTCAATCCATAAATGGATCTCTACAACTTACAAACCCTTTTGGAATCACCTTGTGTCACAAACCCTTATAGTTGTGTCATATAGACATCTTCTAAATTTTTCCCATTAAGGAATACATTCTTGACATCCATCTGCTAAATATCATTATCATGGTAAGATACTATGAGAAGTATGATTCTGATGGATTTAAAAATGAAAATTGGTGAAAAAATTTCATCATAGTCAATTCCTTGACACTGTTTAAAACCTTTACCCACTAGGATTGCTTTATAGGTACTTATGTTACCTTCCATGTCTAGTTTTCTCTTGAATACCCATTTACATCCAATAGGATTTACATCAACTGGTGTATCAACTAGAACCCAAACTTGGTTTTGATACATGGAATCCATCTCATAATTCATATCTTCTAGCCATCTTGTAGCTTTTGAGCTCTTTACTACCTCCTTTTAGAAGATAGGTTCATCATTGTCCAATAATAATGAGTCACCATCCTCGGTGAAAATAAAACTATATCTCTCTTGTTCCCTTACCTCTCTTACACTCATACACAGAACTTGTGTTTAAGGAACTACTTCTTCCATAGGGACCTATGGAACTTATTACTATACCAACTCATATGTATCTTGATCATCAACTTAATCGATGTCAATCTTCCTCCCACTATCCTTTTTTAGTATTTTCTCCCTCTCAAGAAATATAGCATGTCTGGCAATAGTCACTTTCTTGTTTCATGGGTTATATAGGTAGTATCTCGTTGTTTCCTTGGGATAACCTATAAAGACACACCTCATGCCCTAGGGTGCCAGTTTGTTGCCTGAAAATCCTAAAAAATTTCCCCGCATCCCCATACATGTGTATGCGTCAAAACAAGTTTCTTCCCACTCTATAACTCAAAGGGGATTCTATTTTCTACCATAGTTATTACTCAGTTTAATGTGTATGTTTTAGTTTGTAATGCATATCTCCAAAAGGATAATAGAATATTTTCATGACTCATCATTGACCTTACCATTTATTACATGTTACGGTTCCTACTTTCACTAACACCATTCCATTGTGGTGTATAAGGTGGAATGAGTTAATATAGAATCCTAAACTCCCATAAAAGGTTGACGAACTCTTGGTTAATATATTCTCCACCTAAATCGGATCAAAGATACTTTATTTTCTTACTAATATTATTATCTACTTCATTCTTGAATTATTTGAATTTCTCAAAGAACTTGGACTTATATATCAACAAGTAAATATATAAATATCTATTTAAGTCATCCGTAAAAGTAATGAAGTAAGAATATCCACCTCCAGATTCTACTGGAAATGGTCCACACACATCAGTGTATACCAATCATATAATCTTTGTAGCCCTTTCACCTTGTCCACCAAATGGTGGTTTGGTAATTTTCCCTTAAACAGGTGTGATATCTATCAAGTGGTTTTAACTCAGAAGAGTCTAAATAACCATCTCAATAGAGCTTTGTTATGTGCTTCTTGTTTACATGACCAAGGCGGTGATGCCACAACTTGGTGTTAGATGAGTCATGTGAACTTGATTCATTATCAATTTTTAACACTTAATTTCCTTAATTTAATACATTCAAACTATTATTTAAATATTCCCTACCATATCATATTCTTTCCTTATAAAAGAAACAACATCTATTTCTAATCATGAAATTAAATCCATATATATCTAAACTCAATATAGAAATTATGATCTTGATAATAATTGGTAAATAATAACACTCTTGTAAAACTAAAATCATCCTGGTCCACAACGAAAGGTGGTAGTCTCCAATGGAAAGAGGAACCAACCTCGAACCAATGGCAGCTCACAGATCCACCTATCCTCTAGCAATTTTATGAAATCTACTTGTTTAATCCATTTGAATACAGATGTGAGTACCATAATCTATATCTAATACCTAGTGTATAGAAATGGAAATATTTCACTCGATAACGAATTCACATTAGGATTCCCCTTTCCTTTGGGTACAGTTCCTATTCCAGTGACCTGACTTTCCACATTCAAAGCATACTGTCTCTTTTTCCTTTCCCTGCTTTGGATCTTCTTCGTCTTCTTGGTCAAATGTTTCTCAGGAGATTTAGACTGTTTATAAATCTTAGGCCCCTTTTTCTTATCCTTCCTCTTACTATTCACCATAAGGATTATGGGTTTTTCACGCCCCATATCCTTATCCACTAGGCTAATCAAGGTCAAAACTTCTGATAATATCTTCTCATTATTGATCATATTATAATTCACAATAAAATTGGATAATTCCTTGGTCAGTGATGATAGTATAGGATCTATATGTAACTCATCTGAGAATTTAATCCCTAAGATATTCAGATGCTCAATGAATTCAATAAGCTTAACTTTATGTGGTCCAGATGGCCCAAACTCTCCAAGATTAGTAGTGAAAAAATCATTGGAGATATCATACCTCTCTTTTTTTGACTTCAGTTGATAGAGACCTTGAAGGTGAGACATCATGCTATAATAATTCATTTCCTCATTTTCCGTCAAATCCCATTGGTCATGGATGATTTCATGAGGCACTAAACAACTATAGAATCATTCAGATGTTTCTTGTACATAGAGAGATCCTCATTACTTTCCTCATTCCAAGGCACAACTAGTAAAGTTTCTTCCAACATGTATAGTTTCATTTCATGGTGAAGGATGACCCGAAGGCACCTTTGACACTCATGGAAATTAGTGCCGGTGAGATGGTTTTCCTCATCAAGTATGGATTGCAAAGATACGTTTGATCTTATCTTCAATGTCGTTTCTTCAAATAATATGAATGGATTTTTAGTACTTTATCTGATAAAATTAAGATAAATAAATAAATAAATATTCATTAGTATCCCACTATTTAATGGAAACCAAATATCCCTCACCATTGGATTCATAATATCATCTTGCTTGGATATTCTATTGGAAAGAATCTATATTATATTCTCATCACCCCAACATTGGCTAGTCAAGAAACTTGAATGGTTTTAGGTGGGTATTCCAAATTCTAACTACATTAACTCATAGCTCATTGATCCATTGAGTAGATTCCCCAATCCTAAAATAATTATTTTATATTTCCTCAATCCTTGCATCTTAGTTACACCAAGTCTTATTTGGCAGTCAACCCTTGATGTAAACTAAGTTAAGTCAACCCAAAACCTCAAATTAGAATTTACCAATAATTAAAAGCACCCCAAATTTGGTTGGTCAACACTTTGAGATTTTGGTTTGATTCTAACAGAAGTAATGGAAGGCTATACTAACTTAATATTTTATTGATGGATTTTATCCTTTATACATAAATTTCATCTTATTATCTTTTCACATGATTTTTAATATTAAGTGTGATATTTTTAAGTGATAACCATGTATTGATAATATTTATACATAATACATTTTATTTTAGTTCCATCTTGCATACTTGTTAATTCATTTAATTTTGCAGTTGCGATAATACATCCATAATGAATAACCATGAAACTAATAGAAATAAAATAAAGGGTATGATCATGAGGTTTTCTAAAATTTATTTTATCAAGGTGTTGATTAACTAACCCTGGCCTAGTGGAGAAACACCTTCTACCTTATAGGTTTTGTGTTTACAGCTTTCCACATATCCACCTTTGTATCTCCTTGGATTGGTTTTTCTTCAACTCCTAACTTGAACCGAATCCACTAGCTTAGGTGCTCCATCCATTACATATTCTTTCAAATAATATGTAGGTTAGTGTTAAGGGGGGATTACATAAAAGAAACCATGGGCACACAAGCCCAACAAATTAATGAGGATAAGGCATGCAGGCCAACAATTTTAATTTAAAAAATAAATTAAAAGGAAACCAATCACATATAAAGTTCTGGTCTAGCTAATGATCATCCACAAACATGAAATAAATTATGCATTTAATAAAACTAGCATTCAATTATTTAATCATTATTATTAAGATAAATCACACTCAAATTGATTATTTATTATCTTAAAGTAATCAATCATTTTATCTTAATCCTTTTTCTGAATTTCCTTGAGATTCTCATCCATTATAATTTTAATCAATTTAATAAATTCATTTAAAATTAACTATGTACATAACTTATATCTTTTAGGAAACTTGGTGAATACAAATCCAAAATTACCTAACATGTATTATACTTGAATACACTTTATTCTTTGTGACATGTAGCATGCACACAGAATTATAATTGTAATACAACTCATACATGATGTACAGATCATTAAACATTACGCAGATGTTAATTAAACATTTATATATATATATATATCAAACACCTATCACATGTTTTGTCCCATATTTACACCCATACAAAGGTAAATGTCTCATGTTTTACATAATATAATAACAATTTTTAATTCTATGTAATCTGGAAAAACTACACAACATGTAGATCCGACTACACGGCGTGTACCCTCCTCACTATCCATCCGAAGTAAATTCATGGGGAAACGACATGTGAGCTGTACTTCAGAAATCTTCAGAGTACATGGTGTGTCTTGCGGGCCATAGTCCATGTATACTCCATGTTACATGGTCACTAGTCATGAAATATTTATATGGGATACACAACATGACCCTTATCCGAAGAGACTACACACTGGGTCTAGTGGGCCACACAGCATGTAGTCCGACCGACCATGCGCTAGTCTATTCGGGTCAACACGTGGTTTAAGAATTAACTACACTATGTGTCATTAATGTACATGGATTGAGTAATTATTCAATTACACCTGATGCTCGGAACACAACTACACATTTTGTAATCCTAATTACATATCGTGTATGGAAAATTATATGGTGTGTAAATCTGAATACACGGCGGGTAGTTTTGTGTTACCTGTACAGAATCATCAGTGCCTCCTAATGAGATCCTCGCTTTAATTTTAATCCAAAAATTATTCATTTATATTATATATTCGAGAAACTAAAGAGGAATAATAGTTATCAAAATTCATATTAAAATAATGATTAAACATTAATTGAAAAACTAAATTATTAAAGTGTAAATAACCAATGAATTATTTAAAAAATTAGAAACAAAAATATGACCCCTATGATAACACTTGTAGGTTTTGGGTACAGTAGAATAATGGTTGGGCGGGCACCCAAATTTAAATTTTACCATGAAAAAGGATTATTCTGGGATCAATAGTAAAATCAACACTAGTATCCACAGAATAAAATAAAAAATTTAGATAAAGAATAAAGAGGCATGGAACCTAGAGAAAGGATCAACATATTTTGTTTATAATTAATTTAATTTAATTAAATAAATACCTCAAACGTTTTCTTTATTTGTTGATGTGTCTGACCACAGATATATGGTGAGCCTTTCATTGAATTATATAGATAAATAGTAGATCTCCTCTAGCGGTGATCCACACGTGCTCCGCGAATCTCTAGATGTCACCAAAAGAGTCTTTGGGTGCTAGCATGGAAGTTCCTTGCTCTTGCATCAACCACCCTTAATCGCCTTTAGATCCACTTCCAAAAAGTTTCTTTGATCTGATAGTTGATGGATTCTCTCATTTATAAGATGGTTCTTGGAGGAAAAAAAGAGCTCTCAACGCTTGAGAGATTTTTCTCTAAAATGTTGTGCATAAGAAAAATTGTCTCTCTAGCCAGTGGGTTTCTCCCTTGGCTAATAAGAGAATAATATGTAACCAGGAATTTAATTCTATAGGTAAAAATAAATAATTGGCACAAGTTCCATTACTTATTTTATAATTCCATGTGAAACACCCTTATCAAATAATAACAGAAATAACATTATATATATGTTATTTTCTTAGCTTTCAAGTTACAATTAAATATTATTTTAATAAAATAATATTTAATATTAATTTTTCACTGGACCCTTTAACTCATTTTTCCCATCCTTCAAAATATTTATCAGACCTTGAATAATGACTATTTATTTATTAAATAAATAAATAAATCAAACTACATTATTTGAAGATAAATAAATTAAATAAAATAAAATTTACCTGAATAATTATTAAACCAAAATCAAGAATAATATTTATTCAAATTTTTAAATAATAAATTACTTAACTCAGATTATGAATACACTTAGTGTGTGACCCTCTAGGCCTCTTTATCAATGACATTAGGTGAGCCTGCCTAAAGTCCAAGGTTATCCTCTAGAAACACGCCAAGGCACCCATAGAGAAGTAATTTAATACTACAATGACAAGTCACCACATATGAATGCTTACCATGTAATATAATCCCTATATCACAATATCTCCAATCGAGCAGGTTTCATGCCAGTGTCATTAACCAATATGCTTGATAAATCATTCTCTGACTGTCTATAAATAGAACTTGCCTAAATAACACCATGGCCATGGATTTATTTAGGATATATAATTTTCATCAATGTTCCTGAGATATTTACTTTTTTTCATGAAAAAAAGCGATAAATCCTTTCGCACATTATTCATTAATGAAATATTACTAATGACACACCCATGGTATCTTACCTCAACATGAGCATATGTCGTCTTAGTTTTTTCTAATATATTAAAGTGAATGACTCATAATATCCATTAATAATAATATTAAAGTCTAAGTACCATCACACACGTCCGCAAATTGGAACATCTAATGACACTTATAGTGTGGATTTTCTACTATGGGTTCTCATTCTCATAATATCCTATTGGATATTACCCAGGGAATACACCATGAGAAGGTGCCTCAAAGTCTTATAAGTCTCCACCCTTGATAGCTTATATCATTTGTGTCCCTTCAAATGATATCATCAGACCATAGAACATTTATTCAAGAATAGTTTCACGGAACTTCTAGGTTCTCATCATAGCAGGGAACTACTATGACATTTTAGTGTGACATCTACACTTGGGGCATCATCACATGCTATGTTACGCAGAAGAACAATCATGATGTGATAATTAATTTATTAATATTCAAAACCATGAATATACATTTATCATAAAGTACAAAGAATTTTCTTTTAGGCTACCAACTCCAACACATCCATGGTCTGTAAGAGAGAATCCCCAAATATACCTAAACAAGCCACAAAATATCCCTAAATGAGAATATTCCCATGAGACTAATTACACCCAAAACTTCTTCACCAAGTAACTTTTCTTACAAAACATTCAATAGTGGACTAAACAACCACACTGAGGACAATATATTTGATATTTTACACAATAAATATTTGAATTACCATTTTCCCTATATTAAAATAATATAATATGATTTTTCATTCTCGATTAAAGAAAAACTTTCTCAACCAACTCCTCTTTCTCATCAGACATGACATATTCATCTAGACCAACTACAGAAAATTAATCACCAACTCTTATTTGATTCATTAGTTATAATTTCATTGATAATCCCCTTTCAAGTACCTCTTAATAAGAAGCCATTCTAGACACAGTTACAAAATCTCCCAGGTCTAAGTGATGCCTCTTTTAAAACAAATATCTTTAAATAAATAATATCTAAAAAACTCAAGTGTGAAACATACCAAAAATAAAAATTACTTTCCATACTCATTAATCAATTGATCACCTAAAAAAGACCTATGAGAAAAAATCTTTTTTCCTTCTCCACCTCGACATTATATTTTATTGAATAAAGACTAATGAGAATAATTCCTAGGACATGATTTTATGTAGGTGGGGAGGAAACACAATTTAAGACCACTCTCAATAAAGTCCTTCAAATAAGGGGATAATATACTTAACCCTTAA
Source organism: Viscum album (assembly GCA_963277665.1). Lineage (NCBI taxonomy): Eukaryota > Viridiplantae > Streptophyta > Magnoliopsida > Santalales > Viscaceae > Viscum > Viscum album. Next base: position 2,068,236,969 of record OY728131.1, read on the forward strand.
ATATTCATAAGAATTGGGAGAATCATTGTTTCCTTCAATTTATAGTATCCACATCATTTCTTCAAAATAACCTTCATCACCACTATAATGAGGTGGATAAATATTCAATAATTCTTTTATAGGATCAAAAAATATTTGAAGACTCAAGCTCCACCACTCGATTTGGAGTTTAGGTAGAGTAGGTAACAAGATAATACACTTATATAGGATGCAAAGGATTATATTGAATATCAACCTAATGAACATACATTTTTCTAACTATGAAAAAAAATTCTAGGAAGCATTTATATAAATTATGAAATAAAAATGAATGAAATCAAATATCAAAAATATAGTAAATAAATTTATCATAAAATAAGTTCCAATATAGAACACATACAAACCATAATATTTCAAATATAACCACAAATTACTTTTATTATAGATCCATTACTTTAAAATATACATGCTTTACCCCTTTTTAAAAAAATCACTTCAACTTAAAAACATGATGTTTTGGTAGAAATATATCACAATTTAAAATATTTTACCAGCCCATGGAACTCCTCCCATGGTTTCAAAACATTATTCAATAATTCCCAATATGAAACAATTTAAATTTTAAATCCATCAGAAAACCAAAATCCTTCTTTAAGATTTCTATTAAAAAGCACATATTAATATTTGAAAATTAGTTTTACAAACCAAAAAAATCATAGAAGGACACATTTTTTATAATTAAAAACATTACTCAAAGAATTTAAATAAAACTCATTTTAAATATCAAACTTGATTTTCCCAATGATATAAAACCTATTCCAAAAATTAATCTTGAACAATAACATGTGAGAATAAAACAAAACTACAAAAATTATTGTTCATTCAAATAATAAAACCTTCAAACTAACCTTAAATAATTTATGTAAATTTAGAAGAAAGTGACAAAGAATCAAGTTAATGGTTAAATTAGAACAATGCATTACTTGGTCTCATTAGATGGTAAATCATACACAAACCATATGGTAGTTATTTGATTTGTTACCAGATCAACCACATGGGTTCTTCATAGTTTACCAAACCATGCAGGTTACCCATGCAGCCCTGATGACATCTTTAGTCCACCCCAAAACTCATAAAATATTCCCATAATCAAATATAGACTCACTGGGAATCTAAATATCATCAAAAATCAAAAAATATTAACTCAAGAGAAAGACTCAAGCCCCTAATTTCTCTGGTGAATTAATTTTCATCACAAAGGGTGGTGATTGAGAACCCATTAATGAACTACCTCTTAAGCCCCGACACATTCCTAATTTCATTACTACCAAAACTCACCCCAAATAATTTTAGGGATATCAAATAAAGACTAAAAATATATTCCCTTTATGAATAACCTCCTCTAATGCCATTTTTTCCTGAACTAACTTGAAATATCACAATCTAATACCTGAACTAGCCTGTGGCAGGGTCCAAAGGTCATTCCCAATCCCCATAGATAGGATACAAGTGTCTAGGTACTAATAAATAACATTTGTAAGTTATTTCACCCAAATAAAATATGACACCAATTAGAGAACACAATGAAAACATTAAACAATTCATAAAAACAAGGAAAGCATACCTGGACATCAACATAAATAAATAGAATCTCATAAGACCATGACATCCAGATATAAGGAAATGAAATATAGACATTCATGAATAGAAAATGAAATAATAAGACTATAACAACTCATCTCCTAGTGGTCCATTACAACCCACCATATCCCAAATCACATACCCTCAGACACCTAAGCACCAACTCACAAAGGGAAGATAAAGAGAAACTGAGTAGTGGTTAACGAATCATGAAGACTACATAACCAAAGTGGTGTATGTAGAGTTTGAGAATGACATATACCATTAGGATCCCACTAAAGTGTCTATGAATTTACTTCTATTAGAAATTTAGGTATGCTAGTTTGAAATAAAATAATGAGAAAATAAGGTTTTTCATTACATAAAATAAGGTGAAGTATTCAATAATTTTTAAAAGACATAAAAATTTAAAAAAATAATGTATGGTTAATATAGGGTTTTAAACCATTACTTTTTCATTTTCAAAATCTATTTATAAAACTCAAGATAAAACATTCCAAATCTTTTCAAATAAAACTCCCTTTTTAGTAAATGTTTTGAAAGTAATTTAACAACACAAAGTCAACTTACCATAGTATAAAATTGATTAATAAATATATCAAGATAAATAAAACATATAAAAAGGAAAAAAATAATAAATAAGGTTCCTTATATCAATAAGAATATATGATAATAAAAGAAGTAAAATGTGTAACTCGAATGCCAAGTAATGATCAATTAACCAAATTCATATATTGAGTAACATGATTCAAGTTTCAAGGGTCATATGTCATGGGTAAATCCCAAGTATGATAATGAGATGAATGTATACATACTAACCATCCACTATGAATAAATTCTAGTACATTTCAAGTTGAACCAAAACAATACCAATGATTCCTTACACACCTTCCTCATAGAAATTCCTCCAGCCTGGACCTAAATTTTTAGGGTTTTTTAAGATTCTAATAACAAATATCATATCAAGTTGAAGTGAATAAAAACCCTTGTCTAAGGATATCCATTCATGAAATACAAAACTATGTATAAAAACCAAAAATGAATAAATGTTGTAAAATGTGTATATCATTCACCGAAGAGCCACTAAAAACATTGATCTTCATCTATTGTGTTTGATAAAGATCACCAAAGTGGAAAACATAAGTATCCCATCTCCATATATATCCATGGCCTAATATGAACCATTCGATGTTTATATGGGATTCATCTTTTCTCCATGGTATGATATTACATCATATGTAAAGGAGAAAGATGAAAGAGTTCTTTAAAATCTAGGGAGAATCGAATAAGATAGCATGGAAAACCCACACCCACTATCATCACATGGAACTTGATTATATAGTAAATAAATAATTGTAATTAATTTTCCTATCATATATTCATGTGTTAAACTCATGGATAAATTCCATGGTTAGTTCATGCATTGTATGAATTTATTCTCATCACATTATAGCTATTATAATGTATTAATAAATGACATGTTATGTGGATAATGTTTCAGTCATCTAGTGCATACAAAATAATATACTCAATACATGAAAATCATATTTTTTATGTATATTTATATACAGCCTATAAATAAGTCGTATATTAATATGGATTTTGGGAATATATCCTTCACTCCCCCACTTTCACTAAATCCTGATAGGCTTCGTTCCATTTGACCTTATATTGTATCATATAAAATTACTTGTGAAAACATATCCAAAAATAATTTCTAATATCTTCCAAAACACTTTTGTAAGTCCATCCTTAACTTCAACTTATATCAAATCATATAAAAAACCTTGTGAACACCCATCCAAAACAATATTGGATTAACTATAAAACACATTTAGAGTAAATATATGAGTCACACTCAATCCCCATTCAATCAAACCCAATGTGTTCCCTAGACCTTATATCATTAAAAATAAATATGAATATATAAATCCATATATGTAATCAAAGATAAGTCTCTATAAAAGAATCAATGTTACTCAAGCTATAAAGGAATCTAGCTTGATCTCCATAAAACACATGTATTTATATACTTGTTCCCAATAGTCTTCATCATATGTAAATATGTATTTTTCATATTTTTTCCCTTATCTAAGTCATCTAGTGACCCTTGGACATGGAACATGTCTATCCCATATAGCCAAATCATATTTTTTTCAAATCTATGATTGTAGACTGATCTAATCGATGAATACATCACATGTCATTCAACATTATAGATAATTACATCCCACGTCCCTTATCTAAATAGATATATAATATCTAAGTATGAAGGAACACTATCATAGTCTATCAAAATCAAGGGTTTTGATGTAATACTCATCATATGAGAGGAAATGTTCCATCTTGGTTAAGCTATAACTGACAACATGACCAGTAACATTCCCATCCTCCCCCATATTATCTATGTTTGTATATAGAATTATGTAAGTAGGGTGTCAAATTTTGAAGGTTCTCGTGCTAGGTATCTCCTCAATCTTAGTTTATGGGGACTCATATATGATATACACCCCTAGTATACCTAATATATTTGTATGATACACCATATGGTATACATAGTGGGTCATCTAGCACACAGAACCATATTCTCTTTATTTTTCCTCATGATAATATTCTATATCTCTATACAATAATCACACTCATTTGAACCTTAATATCTCATCTTAAAATATAACACTCCATGATGAACATCGATTAGCGATAAACTCAAATTTTTACTTCGAGAGGTCAACTATCATTATACTTCATGAAATGTATATCTATATATACATTTATGTAGCCAATGTAAAAGAATGATAAAATGGAGGATTCCTTTAATATGATACATTTTTATATCCCTAAATACATTAAGAATATTTTTAAAAAATAACATAAGCATCAGTTATTCATATCATATATGATAAACTACCAGATTATATTTATATTTACTACACTTTTTTGGGTTGAGTTAACACATTACATATTTTGTAATCCACATCACATATCTTTGTGAGCATATGATAAAACCCACCCACTAAAATCTTTATTGAGAAACATCTATAAAGTAATCTAGTTTGAATAATGTTGACATTTAGGAATTGTATTCCTAACCATTGAACATTTAACACATTGAAACATCTTAACATCAAAACATATAATGTTATGATGTTAACTTCTATTGTATCCTTATAATTATTTCTACATCCATCATCATCATCCGTATAAACCTATTCCATCAAAAAGTTTCCTTGAAATAATGTAACTACTTACATTATTTTTTACTAGCCCTCCTAAAATATTTTAGGTAAACTGACATATACAATAACTTAATATTGGTGTTATCATATATTTTTTAACTTTTAACTTCTTTAAAAATATATATCCACTAACCTCTTATATGTTATACTACTTTCAACATATATTAATAAGATGCACAAAACTTTTTTGTTACAAAATAACATTAATTTTATTTTAATCGGAATATAAAATAAATGAACTATATCATATATGTTATTTTATGTGTTTAGAACATTTTATTTTAAATTAATTCATTATTAAATTATACCATCGATGTGTAGAAATAACACATTCTTGTATATTTTTTACAAATATTTGGATAAACATTTTATCTTGGATAAAAAAATATCCAAATATTCTTCTTAAAACATGTTATAAAAATTGATGAATCATAAACCTTGGGCATACTATTAATAATCCAATAATTTATCATAAAAAATATTTTTTATAAAAGTATTACTCTTATAAAATTAGGTAAATGAGATGAAGATACACATATTTTTACTTAGATTCATTTAACCTTGATAAAATCCTTTACATTCAAATCCTCAATTCTATAACTATTTACCGCATCTCAGGAATATAAAATAAGAGATTGGTCAATTAATCCTATGACCGATAATTATTATTTTTATTAAGATAGACCCCCTTTTGATGGGTAAGGGAAACCCAAAATACTTCCAAGACATAACGACAATCATGCCCCACAAATCAAAGTTCCAGAGACAAAAAAAAACTAATTCAAAACTACAAAGAAGGACCCCTCCCCAGCATCAAAATCATTAAGATGAGCTTCCAACTTCTCATCGTTAGTCGGCTAGAAGTCCCATGCAATGATGCACAGGCATAGTACCGATGGAAAAATCCATACCCTCTCAAACATCCAAATCTGGATAGCCATGATCAATGGAAGGTCCTTGCTCTAAACCTCTTCTGGAACTGTTCCTTGAAGTGAATTGGATGCATTGTCCCATCAAACATGATCCGAAGCACCACCACTCAAAAAGAACGCCACAAAACCATTCGACCAAAACACAATTTCAACCAACAAAAAACCTACCATGAAATTACATAATCAACACCACAAAAATTCCACAGAAATCAAAAGCTCCTCCATCATCAGGCCAACACTGATCACCGAAACTGAAGCAACCTCAACCAAAACCCATCCAAGAGTCTGAGCGGTGAACCCAAAGACTCCAAATCCAGCCAATCGAACAACAACAGACATCATCAAATCAAAAAAACGAAACAGAACTCACAGAATCAATGAAACCAATACCCCCCTCCGTCCTTTCCATCTATCACCGAGATACAAAGGAACGAGTCGGAAATGGCACTTGGTCACGCCGGACCGAACTGGGAATCTGGGACCACTGTAACTGCCGCCGTCGAACCGAGCTGAACGGCATTCTGAGCCAGATCATCGCCAAAACAGAAATATCGCTGATCTGAGAGGCAGATTCCCACTCATCCAAATTCAGAGAAAGGCAGCAGAGACACCGAAGCTCCACCAAGACAAACTGACGCCAAGCCACACCAACATCGAGTCGAACCAGATATAGCCACCTTCAGAATTGAGCTAGGCCAGAGGGGGAAGGGAAGAGAAGCTGATGGAAAACCCTAGGCGCCGCAATGGGAGAGAAGATGTTGCTCCGAGGCTCCCTATACCAATAAATTCCAATCAATTAATCATTTTATTTTTAACTCCTTTACATTTACAAAACCTTGTGAAATAGACATTCAGTATCATATAACCTTCAAAATAAAAGAATTAATTTCATTATCATCCATACCTAACATGGGAATTCCATGGAGTTTCCAAAAATCCTTTAGGTATATATTTTGGATAATCTAGTCATATTATTTTATTACTCTTCCTTCCTAACAACCCTAGGTTTCAATTACATGGATTTCCTTCTTCAAGAAACATTATTGAATTTTTCAACCAAATTTTCTTATTTAACTTCCAACAATTATTTACTTTTACTATCTATATAGTACCATAATCCAGGCTTCATATTCCCATTTCATCCATTTTCATCACTTTGAAGATATTAGATAAAATTTTATTGAATTCAATCATATTTTCAAAATATTTTCATATATGAAAGTAGGATAAATCACCTAACCATAAAAATCCATCTTTCATCTAATGTTAATAAATCCTTGAATGAATCACTCTATGATTTGATTAGAATATATATTCACTTTTTTAACAACTTCAACACTTGGTTACTAAGAAATGAACTATTATATCACATATAATTTTTCCTTAAGAACTTTTCTAAAATTATCAATCCTTATTAAGAACTTTCCTTAAGTTACCAGTTTTAAGAGTGAATTATATTTAGATTATTCTTATCAAATATTAATCAAAATGTTTATCTTGATAATGGTGATGATAATTTTTTATAATAGAAGTTTTTATTAGATGAGTATCATATATTATTAACCATTTAATATGGACTTTTATTAAATTGGATCCCACTACATTGATGATCCCCTATTAAAATACATCATATCCATTAGTGGGACAAGATATATATTTCACTAAGAAAATAACCTTGATTTGGCATGAAACACACCAATTAGTTATTTAGGTAGGTAATCCCCCCAATCATTTCTTATATTAATCTTGGATAGTTTATAAAACAACCCTTTTTCTAATCCATCATATGCTTAAACCCAAAGTTATTCCTTTGGTATCCCAACCCTTGGGGTTTCCTAACTAGTGTAACCCAAAGCTGACGTCAAAAATGAGCTAATCACAATACAATCCAAGGCACCCTACATTGGCATGAAACTAAAAAATGATGATCTAGTGTAACCCATTACTTTATTTCCATTCATAATATAATTGAGAGGCGCCCTACTATAGTGTGAAACTACCCAGTTAGATGATTGAGGTCTTGATAAGTGCCTCTTCGGAAGGAATCTCACACTTAGTATTTGAACGGTATTTTAATCTCAAAATATTATCTTTTATTATTAAATTTATATATTCATGATTCCAATAATTTATTTTTGAATCCTATTTCCCCCACCAAATAAATATGTTCAAACCAAGTTGATTTTTTAGTCTTTACACAACCCACAAGTCTGTGTTACATACCTAAAAATAGAATTCAAACATATTTATACATATCCAGATGCATCATATGAATTATTTATATAAATGCATTATGTAAATTCATGGTGTTATATGATATTTAAGATATCCACATGAGTAATACCTGAGTGATAGATAGCTAACCCCATTCACCGGCGTAGATAAAAAATAAGCCTCCAGCTAGGTAGGTAGATAGAGCCTAAGCCCCTCTACCTGGGGATAATTTACTCAAAATAGAATCTAATTCATCATAAATTAAAAACCTAATATATAGAAACTATATTCAAAAATGAAATTAAATTTCATAACTTTAGTTACAAATTGAGGTCAAGGTAGATGAGAAACTAATTTTCTTATTGATATATTCCTAGTATGAAAATTCTAGGCTCTAACCTAGAATAAATTTATCAGATAATTTTTTGGCATAAAAAAATAGTATATACAATTTATAACTATGAATAAATAGTGAATAAAATTTAAATAAATGAGAAATTAAAATATTTAAACATGAAATTACTATTCATAATTAATTCATAAATGAAATTTAATTATAAAAATTTTATAATTACAACTTTAAAATTACAGACATTCCATAATTTTGAATATAAACATTTTATATTCAATTCAACATTAACTCTTTCATAATAATTTCAAAAAAAATGATATAAAGAAATTATAATCATATCAGTATGAAATATTTAATATTTATCATTATATGGAATTTGAATTTTCAATATATGATATTATATGCATTATAAAACATTTATAATCTAACTTCTATTATGTAAATATTTTATATAATCTAAATATCATATACATAAACACTATTTAAACCTGTATCTTATCATTCATCAATACACTTTTTGATGTGGGTTAAGTAATATCCAAATAAGTCCCCATTTAATTTTGAACAATTAAAAATAACTAATTATGAACAATTCATACTTTAAATAAAAAATATATATTATGGACTTATTTGACAATTTATAACCCTTTACAAATTATTTATAATGATTTATAAATAAACACTTTTATTTTTATACCATATGAATTTCAATATAATTTATTTAAATTCATTTCAAATATTAACATTTAATATTTGGGAATGTTTTATAAACATTTATTTCATTTAATTTTAAACCATTTATAATTAATTAAATAAATAATTATCTAAAATTAAATATTCTTATAATACCTTTTATAATGATTTTAATAAAATTTATAAACTATATAAATCATTTTAAATGTTAAAAACTTTTTTTAACAATTTTTAAAACAATTATGATTACCCTTACACATAGGAGAATTCCTATATAATGGTAAAGCCTTCTACCCTTATACAGGATCTCCAGAATCCCTTGCGTAAAGTTAAGTAACTTCTAACCTTTACACATCATAAAAGTAAAACATTGGATAAGGATACTAAATTTATGTATTCACCTCGTATAAGGGTATGACCTTTACATCAGAAATGATGTGTTAGGGTACATCAGTTTATACCTTTATGTGGCTACTTGGTATAGCTGCATAAGGGTACTACCTTTATGCAAACCATTTTTTTCAAGGTAATAAAGAGGTTACCCTTATGAAAAAATTATATATAAGGTTATTGTGTAAGGTTAAAATATTATATATTAATTTATGTATCCTTTGAAAAATAGTGTTTTTCCTTATGTGAAACCCATCATGTAATGGTAACCCACATGTTACCTTTACCTGACCACTCACATATGGGTAAAGTCCTGGATACCCTTACATTGTCTTTTGTGTACGGGTGAGTCCATGGTTACCATAATGTAATTCATATGTGTAAGGGTAAGGATTGGTTTACCTTTTAAATAGCCTAATACGTATGGGTAAATCCTTTTTCTATATTTTTAAAAAACATGTCAAATGATAGTCTACATTTCAGTTTCATCTTCATTTCCATGCCTGATTTCATAGATCTAATTCAGGATATTCAATGGTGCCACTAAAAGGTCGTTGAATATCTATTACTTATATAAACTGGTCCAATGTGGTATCCATATGAACCTAACAAAGGAATCTATTTCCCCAAGTATTTTGGAATGAAAATATGTGCGTCATAATGGATCTCCTAGATGGAGAGTCACACTTCATCACAATTAATGTCTTAGAGTTCCTAGCAATCAGTTAACTCTTTAACCTTTCCTTTGATACCATTAAATGGTTTTTTCATAGCCTAAAAATATTTATCACATCAATAAAAAATAATTAAAAATTCTAGTATGGGGATCTCTATGCATGAAATATAATTTTTTTTATGAAAACCAGAAATAAAGAAATGTTGTAAAACACATGTACCATTCACCGAGGATCCAAAACAAAATTTGATCATCAGGATCATCCAAGTCACATTAGCATATTGTACACCAAATGAGGTTTAAAACCAAAATTTTCCTCAGGAGGATTGATGATGCGATTCAGGTGAGATCCAATAATGTAGATCCAACTTTCTATTCACTTGTGGGATCTAGGTGGTCTGAGGGGACCATGGATCCTCTCTTCTTGAGAATCCATACATCCCTTATCAATGTATGGGTTGCTATCTCTCGATCAATTGAGTTTTGGCCTCAATGGAAATGATTTTGATAAAAATCACCAATGTGGAAAACATAATAATCCCACCTCCAAGGTATCTATGGGATAATCTAAATCATCTGACATTTGTATAGGATTCACCTTTTCTTCACAGTATGTTGGTACCTCGTATGAAGAGAAAGATGAATGAGATCTTCGAGATCTAGGGTAAATCGTCCATGATAACATGGAAACCCCATACCTAGTTCTACAACATGGAAATATATTATACAGGAAATAAGGTACACTCCTTGATTACCCTCCCATTTATTCATGCATTAAAATGCATCAATGAATGCCCAGGTCAGTTCATACATTATGTCATGACCCAGCCAAATAGGGCCCAAGACAAAACTTCCTAATCCCACCTCCAATAGGCCAGGGGATAGAGACTAGTGCTGGGAATGCATATAACATAGATAGAAGACCTTTTCCTAAATTAAATGTATACATGCACCCACAAACACCTCAATGAAATAATGAAAAGATATAAAAAACTAGAAACTAAAGTGAATGCATACATCTATGCCCCACCAACCTTGGGTCCTATGGGGACTCCATCGAAAGGTCTATGGTCTCTACAAGACAGAACACGTGTATGAAAAGCCTATGTTGGGGTGAGTATAAGAATATTCAATAGGTTCCCCAAAACCCTAAAATAAAAGATAGCAACTGAAAGGAAATAGTTTGCTCGACCTAGATAGAGGGAACCCAGTTGATAAAGAAACTCCATATTAAACAATCCTAAATTATACAGCACTAGTTAGTGAAATCCACAAGGGGTGTCAACCCAAACATGTGAAAACGCCATGAGGACTCCTAGAAACACTCAGATATACTCATCTAAAACACCAATTCTCAATAGGATATAACCTCATAGCCTACTTCATGATTCTACTAGCGGTTCTAAAAGTAACACAAAACTAGGATAACACACTCCACGAGATCATACATCTCAAATGGAACATGTCTGAGTGATTCACTCCACTGGGAATAGCTCAATAGGTCAAAATCTAGTTCTCAACACCAAATATCCAACCAATTCTAAATTTCTCCCTATTAAAGGATATAAGAACCCAACTGTAGAGTCCCTCCCCTCACCACTACACATAGTTGAGGAAAAAATACTCCATAATAAGAATCGTGTGCATCCTCTCCTATGATAGAGAATAGAGCAACCCAAACCTTGCCACTCCCCTACAGTTGAGGGAGTACTAGCTCTAAACTAAACCCATGAATCTTATGTCGCTTCTATATGGAGTTCCCCTCACCTTAATCCATTGAAGGATAACTAAATCCTAATTAGGTATAACATATATCTAGTAGAGGGTATCGCTCCTCATAATTTTTCTCAAAAGATGATGGAGCATTAGCTCCAATGGAGGACCTGATCCCCAGTGCTACTCATAGATAGGGGAGTACTACTTCATAGGTGAGGATTCAAACCCTACAAAGACAAGGGAGTACAACTCTACTAGTGAAACCAATAATTTGGGCCCACACTCTGACACGATAAGGGAGTATTGACCCTAGCCTAGAGGACCTGCTCCTTGGTATGATAGGGGATTACCAACTCTACCAGAACAACACTTTTGGAGGACCCTCAACCTGTAACGATAGATAAGTTCTTAATCTAAGGATAGAGTAACCAAACCAGAAAAATTACTACACCCACTAGTGGAATCCCAACTGAGTATGGATAGTAGGTAACCAATCCACACTGTGGAAACATCATAGGGTCTAACTCTACCACGATGAAATGATTTTATGCATCGTTCTCCCTTTATCAAGACTTCCAAACAAAAAAGGTTAAGAAAAAAATCTCCACTAGAAATGCCAGGACCTTCTTTGACAATCCTTTGCATAACTTCACCCTAAATACACAAGTATAAGTAACTCGTTCACCACACCTTGTCACTATCCACTTGGGATGTAAATGACTCACCCGCATGGTTTTGGTCATGTCACAAAAATGCATCTTAGTGGGGAAAGCAACCCTATTCCTCATGAGTACATAGCTACATCAAATTATGACTATTCCTCCTTAAGAATCTCACACAAGAAGCTAATTCGAAGAATACAAGGGTAATAAGGATAAACAAATGGCTTCCCAAATGCTCACACTAGGTCTTACAGGGCCATCTATCTGCAAACCACTAACAAGTTACCCAGCCTTAAACACAAAATTCATAGGGATTAATCCACCAAACCTCGATATTATCCACATTGGGCAGTACTAACTCTCCCTCATAGTTTTACTCACAATGAAAAAATGAATCTTTGTGGGGGAAGGACCCCACTTCCTCACAAATTTGAAGCTACATCAAACAACACCAACCTAGGGTTTCACTAACACCATGTGTCACCCCAGTTAAACCTTGAGCGAGGAGTGGAAAGAAAATTGTACCTCACAACACTGACTGTAATTACTAATGCAGAAAGTAGAAAATACAAAGATCATACCTATATTCATCCTTGGATCTACTGGGTCAAATTCCCACATGTCATATATCTATCCAAACCCATGTCCTCTATCTCCCAAATCGTGGCGTGGACCACCTGGGTATGGTGGTAAGAACATTGTGAACTGCTAGTGACCTATGGTTATTGTCCTAGCTCCTCCTCCATGTCTTCCATATTGTAGAATTACCTACTCTAAATGATGCCTATGTTAAGAGTCAAATGGATCCTTATCAGCAGCATAGAGGGTTATACAATCTCTAAAAATATTTCCTCAGCCATCACAAGTGTAACATCACATATCCAGTGGTTGACCTGATCCCTGAAATAGCTCTTACACTATAGGCCCATGTGCCTTAGTCTGACCATGAGAATGCCTCGTGGGATGTAATACAATCATCTATCATATACCAACTACTGCATACACCTCAGCCTCATGACCACCACTATAGGAAATATTTTTATACCACTCCACCAGAAAGATCTCTTTGATCAAAGATCGCTCCATCATCTACACATAAGTAGGAAGTTAAAAGGAAACCACACATGCTCATACATCTCTATGGGGTACCTAATCAAAGGTACAATATTGGAAGAAATGGTATCAAACCATATACATGGAGTAATGCAATAGGCCACATGTTACCTTTATGTGACCACTCATGTATGGGTTACATCCTAGATACCCTAATGCAAGTCATCTGGGTAAGGTTAAGGCATTGGATACCTTTATTCATCCTAACAACATAAGGGTATGGATTGGGTTACCTTTACATATCCCATCACATCAGGGTAAACCCTTTTTAAATATCTTCAAAAAAATTAATTAAACAATGCCCTATTTTTCAGTTTATTCTTCATTTTCATGCATGGTCTCTTAAATCTAATGTATTACCTACTCTGATACCACTAAAGTGTGAAAGAATATTTATTCCTCGTCTGAACACATCAAATGTGACATCCATATAAACATATCAAAGGAATTTATTACCCCAACTCCTAAGGAATTCAACTCTTTGTATTACATTGGAGCTCCTCAGTAGAGCGGCACACTTCATCACCATTCATGTGTAAGAGTTCACATTAATCAGTTAACTCTTGAACCTTTCCTTTGATACCATTTAATGTTTTTGTTAGAGTCTAATAACATTTATCATATTAAGAAAATGAAATTAAAAACCCTTTTTTGAGGATCAGTATTCATAAAAAATAAAACTGAATATAAAACCCCTAAATGATGAAATGATACAAAACATTAAAAACATTCATCAATCATCCACCATAGGCTTTGATATTCATCTGGTTTGTTTGATAAAAACCAACAAATTTTAAAACATAAGAACCCTAACTTTGTCAGTATCAACGGAATAATCTGAATCAACTTATATTCATATGGGATTCTCCTTTTCTCTATAGTATACTAGTACCCCACATGGAAAGGAGAAAGATAAATGAGATCTTCAAGATCCATGGAGAATCGTCTAATATAACATAGAAAACCCACACCCACTTTCATCGCATGTAAATAGATTATATAATAAATAAAGGATGATCCTTGGTTATCCTATGATTTATATAAATTCTATGGTTAGTTCATACATAATATGTATTTACTCCCTTCACATTAAAATTTTTTTAATAGATTAATAAATGAAAACTTATATGGATAATGGTTAAGGTATATATAACATATGAAATAAGATAATCAATGCATAAAAATCATAATTCTCATGAAAGATAATATACATCCTGTAAATATATCATATAAAAATATTTATTTTGGGAATATCTCATTCCACATCCTATAGGGGAATATTAGTTAGGGTGTGAGCTATATAGAATAGAAAAAATAATAGTTCTCTAATCTAGTTGGATGTATTCCCATAAACAATCAACATATTTTAGTGAGATAATAATTATCAAGGATCATCATTGATATCCACATTACCATTAACAGGCAAAATCAACATTTAATAACATAAAAATTCCATATCTCACCATCACCCCTAGGTTACCTCATTGATAAAAAAATCATTCTTTCAAAACTAGTCATCATGTTTACAAAACACCATTCATTAATGTAAAATAAATATAATAGGATCATCAAGGAATATTATAATAAAACCATTAAAAAAATAAAGTTCCAAATGGGCCTTTAAGTGAAACCAAATTGATAGATTAATCCATTATAAATTGACTACAAAATCACTTTGAATCATCCATTCAAATAGTGCATATATACCCCCTTCCTTTAAAACCCTTTTTTGAATACCAAACAGGAATTTATGTAAAGAACTTAAAATTACAATCAATTCTTTTAAATGGTCTGAAATATATTTTCAACAATATTTTAAAAAATATAATATTATAATTTATTATTTAAATTATTCCAAAACGTTTTCTAAAGATACACACATGTAAACATGCTGAATTAGATCTAAAGAATCAAATTGTTTTCATTAAAACAATTCTTTCCACTTTAAAAATAAAAAACTATCAAGATTGGAAAACTACCCAATTTTATTTCTAATCAAAGGATCATATCCTTTAATAAGGTAACTCTTTCCATGTATGGTTTTCATGTAAAAAGGTGTATTACTATTTTAAAATGATAAAACCATCCTTCACCAATAATAAATGAATTGCATTAAAAAGTCAAGTATCAATCAAATAACAAGATTAATAAAATACATAGAAATACATACCTCAGAATATAAAGGATCAATCTACATTGAATCCATAATGTGTATCCTCCAATGCAAAACACCCAAACAAGGGAAAGAGATCTCAAGAGAAGTAGAAAGGATCCTAAAACCATAAACCCGTATCAAAAATTTCATATCCAATGAATCCTTAGGATATCATGGAATCTTGGAATAATTAATCGAGAGGAAGAAGAGAGATCAAAGTCCAAGAGTCTTTCTTGAAATATGACACCTCATATCTCGTAGGCTATAACAAAGGCCACCATAACATTATATGTGGAAAATGTCTCAGGATAGGCTACTCAAAAGCCAAAATATGTGTTCTAGGGAAGGAGATACGTAAGGTAAAATATCCCGAAAATATCTCAAGGAGTAAACAACATGCACAAGGGTCTGTAGGACATGTGAACCCACCCAATCACCTAGTCATGAATCCTATCTACATGGTTTTTTAACCCATTTATGGGTACATAGTGTGTATTTCCCATACATGGTGTGTCCCACTTCACCAGGCCCCTATAAGTGTTTATCTTCCACATGGTCCATCCAGTGGTGTCCCTAACACATTGTGTATTCCATAATACATGGAATTTTCAAGACAACTAGCCATTTGACCATGCGTTTTTCCCATGATCATGTATGGAACCTCATTTATGTGTACTTTGGCCATGTAATTTTACATGTCCATGTAATGTCACATAGAAAACCCCATCCATGTCCTATGGTCAAACAGTTTGGGTCACTACACAGCACGTAACCCTGGTACATAGCATGCAGTCCCCAAACATTATCTTCCCTAAATAAGAAGAGCTACATGGTGTGTCTCACTAGACTACACACCATGTAGATGATAATTCCACTGAGTAATTATCTTCTAATTTTCCAAATTTATTCTGGTTTACCTTTAAACCTGTAGAACGACCTAGGAGGGATCTCTAGAAATTGAAATGGGTCTCAAAAACATTAAAATAATGAAAAGGTAATGGGATCAAGAAAAAAACTCAAAACTTCTTACCATGAGGGTGAAATGTTGAAGCTTTAGGTGTAGAAAGATTCCTAGATCATGTCGCTCCTCAATCTGATAATGATTTTTGTTGGGAATGGATATCAATAGCATTTTGTTGCTTCGATTTTGGATTGTTTTCATTTTTCAGCTGAAGGAGGAGAGGAGAGGATTATCATATGTTTTTTTTGCACACAGTGTGAGAGAAGGGGAAGGATTTAGGTTATATTTTAATTAAAATTTTCATTTAATTAATAATTCCACCACTTAAAGACCTATAAACTTGCCTCCCACCAAAACTATGGGCACAGACAAATTTATGTCGTGCTTTGGGTATAAACAATGTTCTAAACTCAACCATGGTCTCAAAAATATGATTTGATACTCCTCTTAGAATTAATTTTGTGTTTTAATTTAAATTGATCATGCGTACCAAAATGGAATTATATTTTTAAAATCACCACACTAAGGATCTCTAGGCCTTGGAATCCCACATTGACTCAACGCCTGGCTTAGGAAATATTCTTGGAAATATTACAAAGTCTTATAGGTCTAACCCAAGTCACTAAAAATTTTATGCATTTAACCCATTAACATTATAACTTTTATAATGGATTAATATATGATAAGTTTTGTTGATAATGATTTGGGTGTCTAGCACATTTGAAATAATATACCCAATGATTTTAAATAAAAATTTCCATGTATGCTGATATACATCTTATAAATATTTCATATAAATATTCATTTATGTCATATCTCTTTCAATATCCCACTTGAACTAAAGCTTCGTATACTTTGGGATATTTCACCTTATATTATATTATATAAAATTTCTTGGGAGGATATATCTAAAAGTCCTTTTGGATATCTTCTAAAACAACTTTGAAAAGCTATCATTAACATCACCTTTTATCACATCATATGTAATACCTTGTGAACACCCATTAAAAACACTTTTGAGTTAATTCTAAAAGACTTTTATAGTATCTATATAAGTCAAACTCTATCCCCACTCATTCAACTAAAAAGTGTGATCCCATGGTCCTTTATATTATTGACCAAAAAAATGAATCTCTGGATCTATATATGGAAGAAAAGAGCATCCTATAGCAAAGTTCCAATGCTACTAAAGTTATAAAGGGATATTTTATGATATTTATCAAACACACATATCTATATACCTATTTCCACTAGTTAATCTCATATGAAAACATGTATTCTCACTTTTTTTTTCTTTTTCCAAGACATCGAGTGACCAAGGGACATAAAGAATGTTAATCCCATATAGCCAACTAATCTGTTTTTGATTTTATAAGTATAGATTGATTGGATAGATCAATACATCATATTTAATTCATCCTTATAGATAATAAAATCACATATCCCTTATCTGGATACATATATAATATCTAGGTGTGGTCATACACACCCATGATTTATCTCAATTGAGGGCCCTAATTCCATACTCATCATATGAGAGGAAAAATACCACCTTGTTTAAGCTCCAACTGATGACATTATCAAAAACACATCCAACCACCCCCATATTTTCAAATTTCATATATAGACTTGTGTAAACATAGTATCAAACTGTTAAGTTTCTCATTCTAGGTATCTCACCAGCCTTAGGTAGTGGGGAATCAAATATGATCCATGCACTCCTACTATACCAAAGACATACGTATGACACTACATGTAGTATATGTAGTGGGAAACCAACACACACAAAGAATAATATTATCTATATTATGCCTCATTATCATATTCTATATCTCAATAAAAGATTCATACTCATGCTAACCTTAACATTTTTTCAAAACCAATAACATTCTATGAATAACATCATTTAGGGATAAACATAAAGACTTACTTTGAGAAGTCAATTATCATTACACTTTACGAAATTTATATTTATATATAAATTTATGTACCCAACATTAAATAATGATAAAATGGAGGATTAATTTAATATGATATAATTTAATATTCTTAAATTCTTTAATAATTTTAACAAAACTAATATAAGTTTTTTTTATCGTATCATATATGATAAACTTATAGAACATATGTATGTTTACAACATATTCTAGGATATTTTAACACATTACATCATATGTAATCCACATCACATCTCTATGTGACCATCAAATAAAAACATCCCATTACACTATTTAGGGAGAAATATATATGAACCAATCTAGTTTCAAAAATGGTGAGATGTAGGAATCATATTCTTATCAATTCAACTTTTGAAAATATTCAAACCTATTAACTTTAAAGCAGCAAATGTTATGATGTTAATTTTTTTCTTCTTAGAATTCTTTCTAAGTTCATTATCATCATCCTTGTAAACCAATTACATCAAAATAATTCATCAAATAATGTAACTAATTACATTATTTTTACCCCCCCCCCCTAGAAAATATTTTTGGATAAAGTGATAAATAATTTAACTTAATATTCATTTTATCCTTTATTTTTTAACTTTGAACTTATTTTAAAACATACTCCAACTATCCTCTTAAATATTATATTCTTTTTATAATATATTTTTAAGATACATAAACTCTTTTGTGTTAATAAATAACATTTATTTCATTTTATTAGGAATATTAAACAAATAAAATATATCTTATATGTTATTATATTTGTTTGGAACATTCTATTTTAAAAAGACTTTATAAAAATATACTAGTTATGGGTGATAGGAACAAATTGTTATATATTTTTAACAAACAATTGTATATTTATTTTATCCTTAATAAAAAAGTTATCCAAAAATTCTTCTCAAAACACGTATAAATTGATAAATTAAAAACCACGTGTATATAATAAATAATCTCATAATTTTTCGTAAAAACTATTTTTTATCAAATAAATTCTATTATCATGTAAGGGAAATGAGATGAAGATACACATATTTTACTTAGATTCATTTTATCTTGATTAAATAATTTATATTTAAACCCTTAATAGAGTAACTATTTAATATATCTCATGATTATAAACTATAAGAATAATCAATTATTACTTTTATTTTTAACTCTTATATATTTAAAAAATGTTGAAAAATGTTCATTCATAATCATATACCCTTCAAAATAAAATAATTAATTTCTTTAGAATCCATACCTGATATGGAAATTCCAGGGATTTTTTCTAAACTCTTTTAGGTATATAATTTTAATAATCTAATCATATTGAATTATTAATATTCCTTCCTAAAAACCCTAGGTTTCAAGAACCTTAATTGGATTATCATTGAGATTTTTCTAAATTTTTCAACCAAATTTTCTTATTTAATATTGAAATTTTACAAACTTTTATTATCTATACTATACCAGAATCCATATATCATATTTATAGTTCATCTATTCCTGACACTTTGAGAATATTAGGTAAAATTTTCTTGAATGCAATCATATTTTAGAAACATTTCCATGGATAAAAATAGGATAAATTTCCTAACCATAACAATACATATTTCATCTAATGTCGTTCAAACCTTGAATGAATCACTTTATACTTATTTAAGAATTTAGATTCACAATTTGAAAAACTTCAACATTTGGTTACTAAGGAAGGAACTGTTCTAACACATTGAATTTTTCTTTAAAAATCATTCTTAAATTACTATTATTTCTTAATAACTTTTCTTAATTTACGAGTCTTAGGCATGAATAACATTCATATTCTCCTTATCAAGAATTAATCACAAAGATTATCTTGATGATGATGATGTTATTTATTTAAAACATGAGATTTTATCGAGTGAATATCATGTATTATTAATCATTTTATGATGAAATTTATTAAATGTGACACCACTAAAATAATGACCCTTTTTAAAATCCATTATATCCATAGTGGGACAAAATCAATACTTCACTAATCATATAACCTCTCTTTATATTAAAACTCACCGCTTAGTTATTTAGGTAGGGAATCATCCCAATCATATAATATGTGACTATTATATAATTGAGAACATAAATATTTATCAAATCCATTGTATGGATAAACCCAACTCTATTCAAATGGTTTCCCAACCATTAGGGTTTATAATCTATTATAACCCAAATCTAATATCAAAAATAATCTAATCATGAGGAAGTACAAGGGAACCTTATTCTGGAATGAAAATACCCTATGATAATCCATTTACACCCATTACTTTCATTACTTGCACAAGAAAATCTATAAAAACTCTACTATGAAGTGAAAATACCTGGTTAGATTATCTATATCATAAAAAGTTACAATTTAGAAATAATATCCCAATTTTTATTTGAAGGAAATGTTAATCTCGTCACCTTATCTCATGTTATTCCCTTTATGTATGCGTGATTCGAGTAATTTAGTTTTGGAATCCAATTTCCTACACCAAATCAATATGTTCAAACCATATTGATGTGTAACTCTTTACACAAAACACAATCTTGTGTTACTTATCTAAAAATAGATGTCAAACATATTCATACATATCCATATGCATCATATCCATAAGTCAAATGAGTACTTCATGCAAAGGATTTGAGTTATATGAGATTAAGAATACCAAAATGAGTAATCCCATAGTGATTGATAGTCAACCCTATTAACCAGCCTAAATAAGGCACAAGCCTCCAATTAGGTAGGTAGTCCAACCCCAAGTACCTCTACCAGAGGATGATTACTCAAGATAGAATCAAATTCATCATAACTCTAAAAAAATTATGTACAAACCATATTCAATGAATAAATCCAAGTTTATAACGTTAATTAAAAACCATGGTCAAGGTAGATGAAAAAATTAAATTCATTATAGATATATTCCTAGAATAAATATTCACGGTTTTATACTAGAATCAATTTATCATATAAATTTTGGCTTAATTTTTTTTTTTGAATATTAACACTTTATATTAATGATAATAGGAAATCTTTAATATTTATCATTATAAGGAATTTCAATTTAAATTATATGATATTATATGAGTTATAAACCATTTATAATCCAACTTCTATTATGTAAACATTTTACATAATATGAATATCATATACTTAAACATTATTTAAACTGTTATCATATCGATGATCAAAATATTTTTTTATGTAGCTTAAATAACATCCAAATAAGGACCCTTTTAATTTTGAACAATTCAAAATAATTAATTATGAACAATTCTTAATCCAAATATAAACATTTTTTATTATAGCCTTATTTTATAATTAAAACCCTTTACAAAATTATTTATTATAATTTCTAAATAAATACTTTTTTATATCATAATAATTATCATATAATTTGATAAAAGGTATTTCAAATATTAACAATTAATATTTTTGAATATAAAGATTTTATAAACATTTATTTAATTTAATTATAAACCATTTATAAAAAATTTATTTATTTATAAATTCCTTATAAATTTAATATTCCCAAAATAACTTTTATAATGATTTATATACATTTCATAAATTATCTAAATAATTTTAAATGTTAAAAATCCTTTTTTAGAAAAAAAATTAAAAAAAATTATGATTACCATTTGCGATATTCCTACATAAGGATAAAGCCTTAAAATATTACATTGGTTGTATGGAAAATTTTGTATAAGGGTAAGTAACTTATTACATTTACACAACTTAAAAATAAATTAATTATGTAAGGGTACTAACTTTACATAGTTGGCTCATGTAAGGGTATAACCTTTACATAGAAGATGTTGTGTATGGGTACCTCAGATCATACCATTACGTGGCTTCATAGTGCCATTGTGTATGGGTATTACATTTACATAAACCATTTTTGTAAAGGTAAAAAAAATAGGTTACACTTACACCGAACTTATGTGTAGGGGTGTCATTTAAGGGTAAAATCTTATAAATTAATGTTCACAGTCTTAGGAAAACTCTATTTACCCTTACATGAACCACTTCATGTAAAGGTAAGCCACATGTTACCTTTATATGACCACTCGTGTATGGGTTACATCCTAGATACCCTAATCCAAGTCATCTAGGTAAGGGTAAGGCCTTGGCTACATTTATACATCCCAACTACATAAGGGTATGGATTGGGTTACCTTTACATATCCCATCACATCAGGGTAAACACTTTTTAAATATTTTCAAAAAAATCAATTAAATGATGCACTGTTTTTCAGTTTATTCTTCATTTGCATGCATGGTTTCTTAAATCTAATGTATGACCTACTCGGATACCACTAAAGTGTGTAATAATCTTTATTCCTCATATGAACACATTAAATGTGACATCCATATAAACATATCAAAGGAATCCATTACCCCAAATTCTTAGGAATTCAAATCTTTGCATTACAATAGATCTCCTCAGCAGAGAGGCACACTTCATCACCATTCATGTATAAGATTTGACATAAATCGGTTAACTCTTGAACCTTTCCTTTGATACCATTGAATTTTTTTGTTAGAGTCTAATAACATTTATCCGATCAAGAAAGTCAAATTAAAAATTCTTTTTTTTAGGATCAGTATGCATAAAAAATAAAACATAATATAAAACCCAAAAATTATGAAATGATACAAAACATGAAAAACATTCACGGAACATCCACCATAGCCTTTGATCGTCATTTGGTTTATTTGATGAAAACCAACAAATTGGAAAACATAAGAACCCAAACTCTATAGGTATCAATAAAATAATCTAAATCATCTTACATTTAGATGGGATTCCCCTTTTCTCTATAGTATAATAGTACCCCGTATGCAAAGGAGAAAGATTGACGAGATCTTCGAGATCCATGGAGAATCGTCTGATATAATATCGAAAAACCACACCCACATCCATCGCATGGAAATAGATTATATAGGAAATAAAGGATGATCCTTGATTATCCTCTGATTTATTCACATGTTAAAACACATGGATAAATTCCATGGTTGGTTCATACATAATATATATTTACTCCCTTCACATTAAAAATCTTTTAATATATTAATAAATGACAACTTATATGGATAATTGTTAAGGTGTCTATAACATATGAAATAATATACTCAATGCATGAAAATCATAATTTTCATGAAAGATAATATACATCCTATAAATATATCATATAAAAATATTTATTTAGAGAATCTCTCCTTCCACATCATATAGGTGAATATTAGTTAGGGTGTGATCTGAATAGAATAGAAAAATTCTAGTTCTCTAATCTAGTTTCCTATATTCCCATAAACAATCAACATATTTGAGTGAGATAATAATTATCAAGGATCATAATTGATATGCACGTTACCATTAACATGCACAATCAAAATTTAATAACATAAAAATTCCAAATCTCACCACCACCCCAAGGTTCCCTCATTGATTAAAAATACTTCTTTCAAAAAAATTCATCATGTTCACAAAACACCATTCATTAATATAAAATAAATATAATAATATCATCAAGGAATATTATAATAAAACCATTAACAAAATAAAGTTCCAAATGGGCCTTTAAGAGAAACCAAATTGATAGATTAATCCATTATAAATTGACTACAACATCACTTTGAATCATCCATTTAAATAGTCCATATATACCCTCTTGCTTTAAAACCCATTTTTGAGTACCAAACAAGACTTTAGGAAAAAAACTTGAAATTCCAATCAATTCCTCTAAATGGTATGAAGTATATTTTCAACCATATTTTCCAAAATAGAATATTATAAGTTATTATTTAAATTATTCCAAAACGTTTTCTAAAGATACACACACATAAACATGTTAAATTAAATCTAAAGAATCAACTCATTTTCATTAAAACGGGTCATTCCAATTTAAAAATAAAAAACCATCAAGATTGGAAAACAAACCAATTTTCTTTCTAATCAAAGGATCAAATCCTCTAATAATGTAACTCTTTCCATGTATGATTTTCATGGAAAAAGGTGTATTAATGTTTTAAAATGATAAATTCATCCTTCACCAATAATAAATGAATTGCATTAATAACTCAAGTATCACTCAAATAACAACACAAAGAAAATACATAGAAACACATACCTCAAAATATATAGGATCAAACTGCAATGAATCCATAATGTGTCTCCTCTAGTGGAAAACACCCAAACAAGGGAAAGAGATCTCAAGATAAGTAATAAAGGATCTTAATACCCTAAACCCATATCAAAAATTTCATATCCAATGAATCCTTAGGCTATCATGTCATCTAGGAAGAATTAATCGAGAGGAAGAAGAGATATCGAAGTCCAAGAGGAGTTAGACATACCAATTAGAAGCCACTACAAGGAATGGAAATTTGATCTACTAAGATTTGAGGTTGGGAGATAAAAAATCACCAAATATGACTCACAAGGTTCATACGGGTTAATATTGGGCCAAGGGAGAAATAATAAGAAATAAAATGGAGGTTTTGTGTAAAATTATAATAATACTCTTTCTAAAATCTTGTCCAGCGATGAAACTACTACAAAAATAGTATTTACCCTCATACCAACAGACCACCGGCAGGCCAGTGGTGACCCACCACCTGAATGGTGGCTATATCATATTTTATTTAGTTACTCACATGCCCATATATTGGTCATTGGGTGCAACAAAAGTTTTGTAGACACTACCAAGCCCGTCATTTGGCCAGTTGATTTCACCAACTAGTTGGTAGACCACCTACATATTACCTTGTTGTAGGTTTGATTCTGCACCTACTCTAAACTTTTGGTCTTCCATATGGCCTCTCAAAAAACTCAAAAAATTAAAAAATAATAATAAGTTAAAAATAGAAATAAATAGATGTTAGTGTTGGAAAGAAATAATGATATATGATAGTTTTCTAGAAGGTTTACCTTAAATTTTTTTAAAACAAATTAATGTATGATACTTGTTTTATGTATACATTGCGTGTGAACAATCTTATTTTCTATTTAATTTCCAAATTATAGTTTATGAAATGTTTTATGGAATGAATTTGCATAGATGATTTGGTGAATACTATTGATCATGTTTATCTCACACCCTTTATACACACTTTCGTTCATGTTTGTGGATCTCATGTTTTATATTGGTACCTAGGTTTGGGTTCTAGTTTGGATATCATTCAGGTATTCCATTGATAGAAATTTTTGATATGGTGAGTGACCACGTGTCACATGGTGATATTTGAGTGGTGCCTCATATTGTATTTTTGGGAAACTTATGTATCTACCAATTTTGTAAGGTGTAATTTTTATTTTATTCCTCTTTGTATCCTTCTTCTATTGTATATAGTACAATCATGTCGGTTTTATATTATTGTGTATCCTCAGATAAAATTATTCAATTTTATTTATTATACCTCGTGTGGATGTTTACCTTGACCATACCATGTTTGGTTTGTTTATTTATTTGTATATGTTACTATCACATGTATAGTAGTCAAAAATATGGATATAACATATTGAATTCTTGATATTTTATGCAACTTATATATTATTATTCACGTGTGAAACCATTCCCACTGGTTTTCTATTTAATACTCCATAACTAGTTTCTATACCATTAAAAAATTGAATACACTTAGGGCATTGTGGAGGGTTGATTAAGGTTCCAATTTAGTGGTAGCCCAGGATAGTTCATTACATTAGCACTAAAATCATTAACATATCAAAGTGTTTCTTCATTTGGGTAGCAAATTCATCATAATATTTTATTTAATTTATAATAAAAAATCATCAAAATAAATTATCACAAATATTGATTTGATGTTTTTTTATTTGACAAAAATATATGTATCCACTTTTCGTCAGTTAAATATCATGCTCTTCAATTAATTTCCCCACTTTTAATACTATTATCAAAGAGATTTTTTAACCCCATTAGGTGAATTATTTGTATTTCATTTTTATTTTCCATCATCATTATAAATAAATCCATCTATTTTTTTAGTGTATAAATCCTTATTAATTTCTTAGTTCTAGAATAAAAACTCCACATCTAATTAGAAAATCATGTAGTTACTTTGATAAAAATAATAGAAAATATTCCTATAATTTTAGACCTTCAACTAGAGAAAAGTATATTCTAAATTAATACCCTCAATTTTATATTATCAATTTCAAATTAGATGTTTCATGTTCTCTGCTACCTCACCAATATCATTGATTTTATTCTATAAAACTCATTTCATCCCATTAATATTATTCTTTTTAGTATGTGAAACTAACATCATAGTTTCATTATTCTCTATTTTATTTTACTCTTCTTCCATAATATCTATCAAATCAGCTTATTGTAAAGATTATTCAACATTTTTAGATTCAACTTGAGGTAGTAATTTTTTGTGATCTGAATTACTCATTGTTATTCATATTGGTAATTTTCTGATGTTATCTATAATTATATTGTATATTTTCACTTTTTATTTTAATTCTTCATAAATTTATCTTATTCCTAATCCTTCTCTATTACTATAAATCTCATATCAGTTAGTAAATCAAGCATATATACTGCACAAAGTGATATTTTACTTCTTTGATCACTATTTTTTGTGATCCTCTTTAATATCATCATAAAATAGAAATAATTATCATTTAATTAAACGTATATTCAATACAATAATGTCAAAGTTACAAATAATTTTCCTGATATTTTTTTTCATAACATCTATAACTACTTATTCTAGGTGTATAACCAAGAAAAACCCATTAGACCTTTTAATAACCTTAAATTCATTCCTTTGATTTTAATAATGAAATAGCTGTTAAACTCTCTCAAAGTTCCCTAATTATTATTCTTTTCAAACCACATCTCAAAATGATTTTTAACAAAAAAAAATCAAAGAAAGAATCCATTTTTAATTAAGGTTATTGTTGTTATGGGTTGTCTCTAAACATTACTCTCAGTTTAATGATCTAATAATAGAATCTTCTCATTTCAAAAAAACTCTCATTTTTATATTCCACAACACTTTTTTATGTGTTTATATAAATATATAGTCATACCTTATTCCATGTTTCTCAAGATATGCTTCAAAATATAAATTTTTTAATTTAGATCTATTCACAAGTCAAATTATCTAGATAATATTTATTGTTTTTTTATCAATATATCATGGATAATTTTTTAACTTATCAAGGGACTAGGAGTTATATAAAATAAATTAAATATAAATCATTTGAGTGAAATCATAAAAAAATATGATATATTTATCTCTATTGGTTGATTAAAATCATTAAAAAATATATAAAATACTTATCATTAATAAAATTTATAAAATGTATACCAAGATAAGTCTTTATGTATCCAAATGTATGAGAAAAAGTGGCCACGTTGTTTTGATCTTCACTATTTTGGGACTTTTTATTTATCATCATCCCATTATTAAAAACATCCCAAGATTTTATGCATTCCCAGTCAAGAATTGGAATATTTATCTTAATTTTATAATGGTCAAGTATTCTCATGTTCTTTTATTCCAAATGACCATGTCTTTGATTCTATATATCATTTTTCATTTAATACTTATATAGAAATAATATTTGTTATATTCCATTAGAAAAAATTCTCACTTGTTTGCTATACTCTCATAATAATAGTATCATTGTTCAATATTCTAATGACCCATCCATCTATCAGAAATATCACCTTATTCTTATTGTCTCATAGATGAATATACCGAAAAAATTACATCTCAATCCATCAATGAAGTTAAAATATTTTGATGTTATATTATTTTTATCGATTAGAGTGCTTCTAATGCCTTCAAATTTTAAGAATCAATCATTTCAAAAATATATATCACATGTATTATATTTGTTTAATTCCTTGTAAATTTTTTATATAGATCACATTTTTTAGTGATATAGATTTAATGCTATATTTTAGATTCTAAAGTTGAATCAAGAGATAATCATTAACGATATTCCTTTATTTTTCATTCCTATCATAAGTATCCACAAATTTACTAATGTTTTTTTGCACTTTGAATTCATATTTTGGATATTATGTTGGTTTGTTTCTCATATTTTCATATTTTCTCACCCATAAATTAAACCCCCTCAATTGTTTAAGAGAAAGGGTTATTTTAATAATAAACATATTCCTTTTGTCCATAAATAACACTAATATCTTCCTTTGAACTTTTTGATGGGATGAAAATTATATTGTTCAAATTATATTTCTTTCCTTTTCACTAATTGTAAACTTCACTAATTTATATCATCCTTATCATTTAATATTTAGAATGTATTCTAATTAAATTTTATCTTTGGTTGATCCTTTAACTCATTTGTCTTATAGACATAAATATTTCTAATGATTTCAATATAAAAACTTGATGTATCAATGGGTGTTACACATTTTCCAAGATAAATAACATCTAATTTATTATTCTTATCATTATTTACATCACTTAATCCAGAAAAATATGTTCTCAAAGTGTGTGATCATTGATTTTTATAAAACTCATAGAATTTTTATAGTGGATTATACAACTTTCATATATGATTTTAAAGATTAACCCACTACAATGAAATATTTTTCAATATCAATCTAAATTTTTTAAGATAATTTTCATCTTAAAGTATAATTGGTTCAAGTGAGTGAACCACTACATAAATATTGACTAAAAGTGTGATAATATCATCCATTATTTCATTTGTTTTTTATGAATGAAATTATGATTATTAATAATCCTCAATAATTATTTTTAGTTCTCAGTATCTTTTTTTACATTTAGTGTTCAATGTTTTTCTTCAATGATTCATTATATTTCTCAAGTTTAGCAATATTTTTAATTAAAATCATGAGTTTAATTCCCATAACATACTCTCCATTCATCTATTTTTATTTATCACTAATATCTATATTTCCTTATTTACTAGATGATTCATTAGAATGATTAGATTGTTCCATAAAGGCATGATCACCCTCATCCTCTAAGTCTTTCATTTTCACTTAACTTTATTCCTCAAAATATGACACATCTTTTTTAGGTAGTAAATTTATCCATTTGGAAAAAGTGTCATTCCATTTTCCTTTAATTAAATTGCTTACACCATGATCCTTGGACATATTTGTGTTATTATTAAATGATTATTTAGGTTGATCACCCTCATCGTCGTCATGATTATTTTTATATAAATTAACTAAAAATATCTAATTATTTTATAATTTAAAATTTTAATATTATTTTAATCCTTAAACATGCCATTTTATTTTCCAAATCCTTTATATCAAAGTATAATAAATCATTATAATCCATTTCATCCTCATCAATATCATATTATTTATTATGAGATTAATTTTGATAATTTATTTTGAAAACCATCGAGGGATCTAAAAGCAATCTCTTTTTTCATTGTACCTTTGTTATTAACTACTTGTATTCTTCTCATATCATAATAAATCATGATTTTATATAGTATTTTGATTGAAATTATATCCAAATCATGATCCTCATACGCCATGATTTTTTCAACAAATTTATATAGTATAATTTATATCAATTTCATCATATTGGTTGAATATTCAATTGTTTCTTTATAGTTAATAATAGATATAAAAATCTTGTTAACCCATTTAAAAATGTATAACCACTTATTCAACCTCTATTATTATTATATCTTCAAATTTAGATTTAAAGGATTGAAGTTATGACTCTCTAACCTTATTATCATATTTATGAATTTCATGAAATTTATCCATAATTTATTTATCAACCTTAGAACCAATAAAATTTATTAGTTCCTTCATTGGGAGTGATTAGGGAAATATATTATGTATTCTCACATTATCTTAAATATTATTTTTATTTCATAATGTATAAGATGCACCTACTATGGGTGGTATAAATAAATTCTTAGTAATGTTAAGAAAATACAATATAAATTAAATTAATTGTTAAATCATACTCTCTTTATATAAAAAATACATTTATAATGAAAATAATGATAATATTTTTCTTGAAATAATTCATACTCTCTATGAAAAAGAATTAAATCAAAAAAAAGATATGAGAAATAGAAAAAAATCAAGATATTTGAGATAAGACATAAAATTTGATTTGAATTAATGTACCTAAGTAATAAAGAGAAGGAATAATAGGTGGGTGTATCAACATTGAAAAAAATCACAAATAAAACATTTCTCATGTTTCATGTTAGAGTGAAATATCCTCTAATAGGCCTGTCAAACTATGGTGAATAATAAAACAAGATTTAATAACACATGAACACTAGGTTATTACATGGTTCCCCAACTATTTAAGTGTATAATAATTGGTGACCAAAGGGTTTTATCCCATGTATCCATGTATTTTTTTTATTATCAGCAAATATTAAATAGATAAAGAAGGTAGACTTGAAATTTTCACAATGATTTCTCTAAATAATTAAAGAAATGATTCATCATATTCAAATATTCAAATAGACAAACAATATAAATAACAATAAATAATTATCAAAACTATTTATGGTATTATTTCTTCTTTTAAAATTTCATTCAATCCACTTTATATGTGTGCCCTTGTTTTTTCTCAAAAAATAATCTCTTATCATTCAAGAAATATATGTGTGAATGTTATGTAGATATGTAATAACCCATCCTTGATCACTCATTCAAAAAACCTATACCACCACAACACTCGGGTACACTTCCAAATTTCTAGACACTGGTTTAAATTCTGATAGATGAAATTAGAGATGATAGTAAGTTTTTTCTATTGTAAAAATCTAGCAAAAAAATACTGGATCCTCTAGAAAATCATTGCAATTGATTAATACTTTAGAAAAATTAAAAGTAAAACCTATCCATTGGGGATTTTATCTATATTCTAAGGATAATTTTAAACTATGATTTTGTGGATAATAAAATTATTAAAAATCAATTTGTATGTGTAGACAAAAAATAGAATCCAAAACAATCATATGATCCATTTTCTATACACACCCTAACATAAATGAAATATCCAACACTTAAGTCAAAAAAAATTAAATTAAAAATTTCTAAGTGAAGTATTTAATAGGGGATAGGATGTAACATAACCTCATGGAAAACCCATATTATCCTCACTCAAGTCATCCAAGAAAAACCCAAAAATTATCAATAATAATCCACGCTAAAAATATTATAAGGTCTAAAGATTCAACAACTTCTATTTACCTAAATCATGTAAAAAAGGACTACATGAATCCCAAGGTGAAATATATAGGGTTTGAATACATCTTACTCAGTTGGTATCCATAACCCAACACTTATCTATATATCATTAAACCAAATGAATATAGTATCAAAACAAAACATATATATATAAACGTGTAAAACATGAAACACCCTCATAACATAGGTTTTGACCATAACTAATCAACATCTTATTATAGTTTCATTTCCCAGATTCCATATTATTTATAGTAGAACAAATAATACCATCTTTGAATATATCTTATAATCTATGATGAAGGTTATAAATCAGTTAGGGAAATGTCACTCATCCTATGGGGAAATGGAATTAGTGAATCTAAGTCTCATCACCTTTATGATCATACAATGGGAAAAGGGAAATGTGAATTGATTCAGGGAACTATGAGTTTATCCTATTTTAATAACCTATCCATCCATAGACTAGAAAATTCTTAAACAAATTTATAACAATGACATAACCCCTTCACCTACTCGATATATCAAGGAAATAGATGAATATGTGTATAAAAAAATAATAACAATATCGGAATAAAAGTTATCAATATTTCCTACATGTGGATCATGTTTAGAAAACTAAACCAAGTAAAAAGTATTGAATAGAGAAAAATAAAATCATACTAGTTAAAATTCATAAAAACTATAAGATATATGAATAAGAAAAAACTAATACATGGTAATAGAAATATATAAACTACATATCTCAATCAATATCCATATTTTAAAACATAATTCAAGATAATATTTATTAAATAAAGGAATTATATTTTTATTAATCTCACTTAGTATTATATTTTTTCTAAAACAAACACTATAATAATTATCCTATAGAAAATGGGTTGAATTCCAATTAATAAGTTTAACCCACAATCAAATCTCAGAGTAAGAAGGTATGAAACCTCAAAAAATATTTGATGAACCAAATCTATAATAAAATTGAGGATTATGAATAAATATAAATAAGAATAAAGGAGTAGTAGACACACCTCAAAATCAACCATAATATGTTTCTATTACCCCTTAAGGGAATAATGGCCAATTTTTTTAGTGGATTATAAAACCATAAATAAAAATATATTAAGTTTTTTCTCATTAGAGAAAAATTTCACCAAAATGTAAAATAATATATAAGAATCCAACATTATATACCATCATAAAAGGATATTTTATAAATTTTTAGGAGATTCAAAGAAACTAAGGTTGATGATCCACTGAGGAAAAACAATTGATAAAGAAGACTATAATAAGAATGGATTCATACTAATTTCAAGATATAAACCCAAGAAATTCCCTTATTGAAATTAATATTTATAATTTAAACAATATTATATGAATATTTTTAAAAATACACCACCATAACCCCTCAGAACTCTAATGGGTATCCACTAGAATTTTAGTGGCCACAAAAGTTGAACCATATTCCTAGTGTTAGCCACTAGGAGTCTGGTTCCTTACTAAACCACTCCCCCTTAACTATTATCCCACCATACTCCTCTAATTAGATTTATTACCCTTTGGTTTTAAATACTTTTAAACATTCAATTCCATAATTTTAACAATTTATAAGATTAAAATTATAATAAATAAACCACCAAAAAGATGAGTGTTATTATAGGTTATCTCTCTCTATTTCCAAGTGAATCACTATTTTTTATTAAGACTATAAAACCATGTAATAAAGGTATAAACCATATTTTGACTTAACCTTATCAACTATATATCCAAAAAAGGTATTTAAAATAAAAATACTCCATAAAATCTATAATTTATATTCTTTTTAAAACTAATAGCTTTGACAAAGTTCTCAAGGTGTTCTCCTATATTACATGATATGTTTTCACTCAAAATTTACACATATTACTTTTATATTCATGAATACAAATTAAGAAAACCATAAAACTTTAACCATAAAACCATGATTTTATTTATCAAAAAATGAGAATTTAAATTTAATTTAATTCTAGTAGCTACTAAGAATCAACTTTTAAACTATTTTGAGTAATAATGAAATGTAATATTAAATAGTTGAATGGTTTACATAATTACCATGTGGTTTCCTTACTCATGAAAGGATTTTATCTCTATATTTCATTTATATGAACCATAAAAACCCTTTTTCAATTTATCAATATCCTTCTCAATATATTTTTTCTTATAAAGAAACTATGATGTGTTTTGTGTCCCTCATTAGAATGGTTTTCACTTTCCATGAAATTATTTTCTCCTTTTCCATCTATCTAACTCCAATTAATCTTAAATAAATCCATGATCATGTTGAAAATATATAAAATATAAAGAAAATTTTATAACTCGTTAATTAATAACTTCATAAACTAGTCTATTGTTGGAACCCAATTTCACAATTATCTAAACACTAAAATACCAAATAGAGTATTATTTGTGAGATAAATCTATCTATAATTTTAAAGAACAATAATACATTGATTTATTCACATTACCCTAAGAACTAATTTGATTATCTCAAGGTATATTCAGTCTTTCCAAAGTACTCTTCAACTTCCCCTTTGTAAATATACTTCATAAGGGGTATTAAAGGCATATTTAATATAATTCAATAAATAAATTAATAAGGATCCCATCATATGTTTCACTAATAATTTCATAACCATTTTAGGGAATAAATATACTTTGTTACTTCCAAAAGTACATAGGAATCCTTTTAATTGTTTAACATTTAAACCCTTAAACAATATTTTTAAACTTATTTAACACATAAGCATATGATATACTTATTGGTTCTTCATAATTTACAGTTATAAAGAATTAAAACTTGTGTAGTAACATGATATCTCATATCCACCATATCATAATAAATAACATAATTTATGTCACAATCATAACCAAACACACCCTAAGAGGGGTGAATTAGGAAACATGTTTATTTTTTCTTATAGGATATTTCTATAATGTAAGATAGAGAAATAAAATCATGATATACATCATACATGAAAATGATATTATAGTCCATTAAAATAAATAATAAGACATTGGGTTTTACTTGGTTCGTCACTAAGTGATAATCTATGGAGAATATGTTGATAGTGTGTTAATATACCCAAAGGTATCACTTCCAATTATAGATGTTCAAATAGTTTCAGAATAATGAAATATCAATCCCCAAATCACTTCCAATTCATGAAATCAAATACACTTCTTTAGTCGAGAAATTAAAACATAAATAAAACATGCATTTTTATTTAAAAAATTTCATGAATCAGAATTAGAACACAAAAATAGAAAGAGTGTATTCACTTTTCTTTGTCTCCTCTTATGATTCCAATACTTTAAGAAATATTTTCTCTATACCAGCACACTAGTTCCTCTTTTTTCTCTAATAATCATCATTTTAGTGTTCAAAATTATATTTTATCACTTTTTTAAGTTCAATATAGTTTCCATATTTTGAATATGGAAATACCATGAATTTAGAACTAAAAAATACTATAGTTTTAATCCTTTGTGATCCTCTTGATCTCCTTCTAAAATCATGGTCTTTATTCTATTAAAAATCAGTAAGGTTCAAAAATATTTGATTTATTTATCAATCATATATTTTAATTGATAATATGCATTATAATACATATGGATTGCTAAAATCATCAATGAATGACTGTTGAAAAATGAGTTTTGGTGCTTTATGTCAAATCATGAACAATTCTTCTTCTCAAAAAGGACAAAACCTTACATTTACTGTGTATAAATATTTCATAATTCCTTTGAAAGAAATTACATAATATGAATGTTTGTTCCCTTCTCCTCATTATTCCCCTCCTCATATTATATTATGTGAAACAAAATAACATATATACTATTAAAAAAAACTTATGAAATATATAAAATATATTATGTTCCCACTATAAAAATTACTCGTGAAATTAATTGTAAAATTTCATTAAACTCAAGAGAAAATATATTATGTATAGTTTCCTTTATCCTCATTCTATGTATTTCATGGAAAATATTTTATTCATCATCTAAAGATGTTATATATCCTATAAAAATCTTTCTTTTTCAGAATTTTTATTCACTTTCTCAAAAAAAATATCATACGCAACTCCTTAAAATATATTTCATGTATAAGGAACTTAAATAATTTTCCTATATTTCAGGTGACTTGGGTAATAACTTACATATCATGTATGATTTCACATTTTGTTGACTTTTAAATATATTTTCAACAAAAAACTTATGTATTCCAATACTTTATGAATTTATCATAAATATTATAAAACAATATTCATCCATAATTACTCAACATTAGTTCAAAACTTCTCCAAGTACTTTATTTACACACAAAGATATTATGTCTATAGTTGACAACAAATAAAATATAAAATGTTGTGGTTCCAACATTATCTTAATTTGGAACTAGTTTTCAATAAAATATTGAGTTATCAAGTTTATCTTATGCTCCTTCAAAGATATATCTTATTATACCTCTAAGATATTAGTATTTTCCTCCTACTTTTATTCTCTCATTTTAAATAAAAAAATCAAGGGAGTTCTACCCTTTTCTAGTCTGATCACAACCAATCCAATAATGAATAGAACCATAAAAAAATCAATGATATATTAACCATGCCTTTTTCTACTATTTTAGTTGGTTTCAGTGTAAGAAACAAGATATATATGTTAATTTATATAATCCTATAAATATAAATCAGATCAAGACTTCATTCTTTTCAATAATTACCCATGGATAGTATCTCTCCTTTATCGTTAATTTCACTGAATATAATCAACTTTACTAAATACACAATAACCAAGTAAATCATTATATATAATGAGGAGAGGTAATAATTTCCAAAAATCATCATTATGAGGGAGGTGGTTGAACACCATAAAGAAAAATAAATATTTTCTATTAAAGTAATAAGGAATAAGAAGGTTCAAACAATGCTTCTCAAATGATAGGATATCCAATGGATTGGTCATGATATCTAATTTTTGTTGATCAGTAACAACATATTCCATATTTATTATTCTTTGATCAAACATTTTTTAATAAAGTTACATCTGATCATAATGATTTAGGTATGGGAGTGTTGAAATTCATTCTTTGTGAACATGAAATCACTCTTGTTTTCATAAAATATCACCATTATTTGTTGCACCATTCACCTAGTTATTTTAATATTTGTTTTATCTATTGATTTTTTGTATATTTTAATTACTATAATGTATTATATATCATACATACTAAGATATGTTATTTATTTTTTCTTACTCATCCACCGTACACACTTATTTCCAATATAAAATGCACCTCTATTTATGGAATTCTAATCCACTACATCACCATCATAATCAGTATTTGAGAATTATGATAATTCATGTTTCTTATCTGAATTAAATAGAAACCTAGCTGTGAGAGTTCCTTGTATGTACCTCATAATTATCTTCACTACATTGAGGTGGTCATCCTTTAGATTTCTTTGAAACAAAGTTTTTAATCTAGTGGCATAAGAGATGTTTGGTAGGGTTGATGTTAAGTAAAAAATATATATAATGATCATACTATATAAGACATATTCTAAAAACATCCCATTTTTATGCTTACCATATTTGGTTCTAACTAAAATGGGAGTTAATATAGTTTTTGAATCATGCATGTGAAACTTATTAAGCATATTATTTTCATATTTATAATGTGATATAAAATTGTATCTCTCTTTCTGAATCACTTGTGTTCTAAAAAAAATAAGTGATCTATCAAATAATTAACATTTAAAATTATAAACTAATCATATTAGAAATTTTTATCAATGATTTTTTTTTGATTCCCCTGAATATTATGTTTTCTATGTAGATAATAATCGTAAATTATTCTTTCTTCGATGTATTAATATAGAGGTTGTGATCATTATCACACCTATTTAAATTCTATTTTCTTTAGATAATAGTTTATTTTCATGTTAATGATACCTAATTAAGGTTATAAATCTCTTTTAGTCCACACTCTTTGTTTTAATCACTTCAAATTAAGAAACCCATGGGAATTTTGTTGTAAAATTTATCCTTAATAACCCCATTCAAGAAGGTATTTTTTACATCCATTTGAAAAAACATTTAGAATCTTCAAATTTTCACTTCTATAAATATTATTAATGAATCAAGAAGAGATACTGATGTGGTGGTCCCCTAAACATATATGAATATAATTTTAGTATAGTCACTTCACATCAATTAAGATTTATTTAAAACCATATTACCAGGTTCATTAAAAAAATTTCAAATGACCCAAAATTTTCCAATAAAATTACGGTGTTTGGGTCTCTCCAAAAGTTACCATTTATGGTTTTTTTCCAATATTTTACAACTCCTAATTTATGTATCTTACCTAAGATTCATCATTCACACCATATTAAAATGATTTTGGATCATGGTTGACAGTAAAATAGAATTTTCTACTTTCCTCATCCTTATTATCTAAGTTGGTTTAGCCATATCACCAATTACATTAGTTTGATAAACTTATATATTCAAATTTATTATCATAGGTATAGGATATATATCCTCAATAGATATATTCTCCTCTAATTCAGAATCAAAATCTTCATCCTTTTTATAAATTTTTATAGACCAAGAATTTCAATAAACTTCTTCATCTCTTTTAAATACTTTATCCATGTTAAAACTTACATAATTATTTAATTATATATCTTTAATAACAATGACAACATTATTTTCTAAAATATTATTTATCCTTTTTTAAATTATTTTTAGGATTTAATCTTCATTGAGTATCCAATGTACAATCTATCTCTTACATTACCATATTTTCCTTGATTTTCTTCTTTCTTTTGAATCCATTATCGTCTTCAAAAAACATGGAAGTTATTAAATGATAGATTATTTCCATGTGACATCTCAAAAAGAGTTTTTTCTTATTTAGGGATTATAAAATCCAATTTTTGAGTGTACATTGATACCTAAACTGACTCCTTACAGTGATGGATAGATACACCACTTTTAATAAGCAATTTTTTTAAATTTGGTTCATCATTTGATTTCTTATTTCAGTAACCCCATTATGGTGTGAGTACATACTGTGGATACATAAGGTTTAATTCTGGGTTTTTATAAGTATTTATACACTTAAATTTGCATGTACTCTATTCCATTATCTAGTCATAGAATTTTAATAGATTGACCACTTTCATTTTCCACTCTCCTTAGGTACCTATTCAGGCACTCTGTAACCTCCTTCTTAATCTACATGAACATGATATAAGATATTCTACTATGATCATAAAAAAATAAAATTAAGCATCATTGTCCACACATTTATTATAGATTCATTATGCCAAAAACATCTATGTTCATCAGATCAGGAAAATTATATTCCCCAATCTTTTTCTATATATAAGGATTATAAAAAATCATTCTCTATATTCATGCATTACTTGTTCTATCTCAATATTTATTTAAGTTAGGTATGTCCATTGATTTTATTGTCTTGGAAATATTTTCCATATATGATTAGTGAATATGACCCAACATTCATTAATGTAAATTTTTCTCTTCTTTCACAATAAGAAAACGCATTTTATCTTTATTTTCCACCTAGAAAAGGCTACCTATTTTTCTCTAACATTACATGAGATAATTATCATCATTAATTTTAATTAATATTCATTTAAGATAGAAGGTATCCTCAATAACTAATTCAAAAAGTTTCCATGCGCTTAAGAGTTTTTTCCTTAATCCATCCATGAGAAGTATTTTTGTGGTATTGAGTTCATCTCCTACTAGAAGATTCTTTGCACTTCCCTTCAGTTTTAAATTTCCATTATTACCAAAACAAATAATACCATTGAATATTTCTAGAAAATTCATTAGAAGGATTTCTTGATATGTTTTTTGGGATAAAAACTTGCTATTTAGGATCCATTTTCTTTAATTATTTTTTTATTTTAGTGAAAATTATGCAAATTTTTCTTTTTCTATCATTTTATTTTATTTTTAGTAGATACTCGACTAAGATGAGAAATTAGATGGAATCTCCTTTATCTCTTTATCACATGAAATCTAATTATATTCTTATCATTCCTCTAATGGATAAAATATATTCCACAATAGAATATCATTGGATTATTTTTCAAATATAAGTCTATAACTCTAATGGTAGTAGCTTCTATTTATATTTTTCATATAGTAAAATATTTAATGTGTAAAGTGTGAACCCTAATAAAAATATTCATAAAATTATTTTATCTTCTGTATTGATTGATATGGAATTATTTTTTTTAATCATTTATATGGTATCTCAAAAAACTAACAGTATATAAAGGGATATATATTTTTATAATTAACTCTTCAACTATTTCGAGAATTTGATCGACTTATTTTTTGTTATTAATTACACAAATGATAATGGTTATCTTAAATATTTTTCTTATATTTACATTGAACTACTTTTGTTCTATTTTTTGATGACTCTACATCACATTCAATTCTATTCATTCAAAATTTTCTCAACACATTCAGTACATTGTTTGGACCTTTGTAATAGTTTTCCATTAGAGAACTACCCAAACTATATCATTATTTTAAGTTTGATTAAATTTATTTTAGTTTATTATTTAATTTACAGGGTAATTAATTCTTTCTCAAGATTTCCAACCCTCTTATCCCTTTACTCCAGGAAATAATTAAGGTAATCAATTTCTTTATATTGTTCTTCAATATTTAATATTAAATATACTATTTATAGAGAGATTCTATAACTAGATGGTTGATCTTATAAATCCTTTCATAGTTAACCGATCTATTCCTCAATCAAATTAATATATTCAGAATATTCTTTCAATAATAAACTAATTTTATGATTTTTCTTCCTTAAAATATCAAGATCCTCATAAGCTCCTTCCAAATCCACCATGAGGTCTACAATTCTCTTATGTTGATGATCATTATCACTTTAAAATTTCTATTTTTCAATAGTTTACGCCATGGAATATTTTGTATCATACTAAATTCATTTTTTTATTTCTCTATGTATTCCTCTTTAACTTCCTCTTTCTTACTCACATTGTTGTTTCTCTGAAACTTCCTCTTCCTTTATCAGCGCTCTCGTTTTAGCACTGATAAAGGACCCTTTTATCAGTGCTTTTAAAAAAGCGCTGATAAAAGTTAAAAAAAAAATTAAAAAAATTTAAAAAATTTAAAAAATACTGCCAATCGGGGGGGCTTTTATAGCGCTTGAACCCCCCCCCCCCCTTTTACAGCGCTTTTTGGCCCTTATACAACACCCCACGCACCCCACGCACCCCTCCACCCTTTAACAGCGCTTGCTCCAATATTCCTCATGCGCGCGCACCCCTGCCTCCACCGGGATTTGAACTCGAGACCTCCCCCCTGCGCGCCTAAGCCCTTACCACTACTCTATTTTGATTTGCTTTCCAATTCATGATATCTCTATATATATATTTATATATTTAGTTATATTTATTCGTATAGTAATATATATATTTATATTAATATATATATAGTTATATTATAATATATATATATATATAGTTATAGTTATATTATAATATATATAGTCATATTAATATATATATATATATAGTGGTATTAATATATATCTATATCTATATATATATATATATTTAGTTATATTTATTCGTATAGTAATATATATTTATATTAATATATATATATAGTTATATTAACATATATATAGTTATATTAACATATATATAGTTATATGAATATATATTTATATAGTTATATGAATATATATTTATATAGTTATATTAATATATATTTATATAGTTATATTAATATATATATAGTGATATTAATATATATATTTATGGTGATATTAATATATATATTTATAGTAATACTAATATATATATATGTAGTTATATTAATATATATATAGTTATTAGATTAATATATATATAGTTAGATTAATATATATATAGTTAGATT
The DNA here is from genome assembly GCA_963277665.1 of Viscum album. Taxonomy (NCBI): domain Eukaryota; kingdom Viridiplantae; phylum Streptophyta; class Magnoliopsida; order Santalales; family Viscaceae; genus Viscum; species Viscum album. Next base: position 2,068,278,864 of record OY728131.1, read on the forward strand.
AATATATATATATATATAGTTAGATTTATATATAGGTATATAAATATTCATTGTATTTAAAATAAAATGGATGTTATTTATTATTTAGATAAAGCTAATATATTTTATATGTAAATATATTTTGTTATTTATATTTATAATTAAATTTTTAGGTGTGAATATTTAAAAAATATGAATATATTGTTATATATTTGATTATAAATAGTAGTGAATTATAAAAAATGATGAAATTTAAAAGTCATAATATCAATATGAATGTAATACCTTGGAATAAATTGAGACCCCACCAAAAAAATCCAATAATACCCCCTTAAACGAGGGTGAAAATCCACAAAATGTTAAAAAATCAGGGTACCCCGACTAAAAACTCAGTTTTGGAGGCCTTCTGGGCCTCTTTTGGCCTCGAAAATCCCTTGACCGGGGCCTCCCCAAGTCACAGCAACGTAGAGCTCATCGCAGGATTCGATTTGATATGTGGTAGAGCTCAAACGGACACCTAGATCAAAAGTTATTGTCGTTTGAAGTTTGAGTTGCGTTTTCAACATATTTTGGATCTTTTTTTAATTATTTTTAATTTTTTTAGTCCTCAAATTGTTATTAAATGACTATTACTCCATAATTATTATCAAAATATTAATTAAAAATATTTTTTTAATTTTTTAAGAAGTCATTTTCACTAAATATCTTAAATATTATGTATAATAAGTGTAAATGTACATTTATACTTATCTAAAATATATTTAAAAATTATATATTATATTTATATAACAATATAACTATATTTATATATTAATATATTAATATATTTTAAATTTTCTTTTTGAAACCGACCATTTATCAGCGCTACAAAAAGCGCTGATAAAGGCCCCCCTTTATCAGCGCTACTAAGCAAGCGCTGATAAAGGGGGGGCCTTTATCAGTGCTACTAAGCAAGTGCTGATAAAGGGGGGCGCTGCGAAAAACTGTTTTTGTGGTAGTGACCTTTTATTCCATTGTAAAATAATGAGATTATAAAAATATTTTTCCTTTAACATAACAAACTTTGAGATCAAATAATCATTTATTTTACATGAAATAAGATTTATTTCCACAAGTTTTAGATAAATTACTTTATGAGAAAACATAAAGGAAAAAATCTTATTCATGAGGGTTTCTTAGAAAACATGAGAACCCATGAAAAATATTCTCTTAATAACATATATTTTTTACCCATAAAGGAAATAATCATTCCTTTAAAAGAAAATATCATTATTATACCTTTTGAAATAAAATAATCTCCATGAAAATTCATTAGTAAGAATATAAAATTAGTGTAGGTTCCTTGGGACATCATATTAAAAGAACCCTTAAAAGAATCATTATAATTAGAATGATCATTCTATAATAATTATAAAATAATTATCCAAAGAAAATAATCATTATCCAGTGCATTGGGGAGCCATATCATCATCACCTATCATGATGAGTTATAAGAGACTCACCCTTTATAATAAGATATTTCATGATAACCCATCATTATAAACAATGTACAGGGACAATAACATTCATGTATCACATAAAATCTTTTAGATCCATTATCAATCTAGTAAAAATATATTTTTGAACACATGAGAAAACAAATTGGATATTTATATATCCCTTTCTTTGAAAACCGAATTTTTAAAAATAAAATTTCAAAAACAAAGGTTAGGAGGGTTTTTATTTGAATAAAATATTAAATAATATAAATGAATCCATCAAATAAAATAATATTTATATTGGTGGGAAAAGTTTTTGATTTTGTATAAGTTAAAATAGAGCATTCCTTTTGCCTTTTGTATAGAAAGTCAAAACGTTCCTTAAAAATATTCCTTCTCAGAAAATTTCTAATGAAGTAAAAATGTATCATTTTAAATTAATTAATTCCAATATAAATAAATAAATAAAATAATTTTTGGAATTTTTTTATGTAAAAAAAATATTTATAAAACTAATTTTTTAAAACAGTTAAAATTAGATTTTTAAAGTAAAGTTTCAATTACCTTAAGAATCACTCATCACATATGTTCTTTATCTTCCTAAATATTCAAATTATGTTAATTATTTACTTTATTAAGAAAAAATTTCAATTTTATTATTTATTTTATTTTATTTATTACCATTTTATATTTAATTACTCAATCAATTAATTTCACATCATATATTTTGAATAAATTCGATTCATATGTCGAAAAATAACTTTGGTAGGTTAACAATGGTTAAATATTTAATTATTCCATAATATATAAAATAATTATCATGAAATAATTATAATTTTTATACATCAATTAAACTTTTAAACCCAACAATAAAATATGGTTATGAAAAATGAACTACGTTATAATCATGGAGATAGTAGGTCGTACGTACGCATGAGTAATGTTTCCATTTTTCAACGATCATGATGGAACGAAGGTAAGTATTATTTTATATTTATGTAACGATTATCATATTATATAATTTTCTTAAATACACTTATATATACAATCCATGTGATTTGGTTATGAAAAATGAATCACATCGCTTGGTGGAGGCAGTAATCCACGCGTATGGATAAATGATGTTATCATTTTCAATAGATTGAAAGGTAAGAAATTAGATGATATATTATATTTATATAATTATAAATATTTAATTATTAATATATATATATATATTAAATCTATTATTATAACCATCTGAGAGAGGTGGTGATGGGAAATGAATTACATTAGTTTGGGAGGCAGTAGTCCACTATACACATGAATGATGGTTTCATCTCCCATTTAATGGAAGAGGATATAGATATATATTATTCCATTAAAATAATAACATACAAATATATTTAATACACTAATGTTATTATTTCTACTTGGTTTAATAATATTTGAATGGGGTAGAAGAAGAAATAAAATGAAAATTCTTGGTTTAGAATGTCACCTCTTCTTCAGACAACCTCTAGGTTTATACCTAAAGCCATCCTAAGATTGTTTTAGAAGAAAAATATGGAATCTATAAAATTTATAGGGATGTAAATAATGGATTTGGGTAGGTATTGGATGAAAAAAAAATTATTTATAATTATAAAAAAAAATTATGAGAGGAGGTTCCCTTTTATAAGTGAGGAGAGGGGTATTCTTTAAATTTATTAAAGTATTAAGTTAATATGAATTAATTATCAAGGGAAAATTACTCAAAATTGATATAATTAACATATATAAGGATGATGCATTTAAAAATTCGAATCTAATAAAATTTGGGTAATTTTATTTGATTTTTTCACCCTTATATTTTGGTATTAACTCCCCATCAACCTTTTTTTCTATTATCATGATATCAAGGTGTTTTACACTAAAGGATTCAAGATAGTTACTTTAAAAGTAAAATTATACTAGAAATGAAACATAGTTCATTTTTTAAACAATATCCTATTACCTTGACTCAAGATAATATTTTTAATAATTTTAAAAAAATTATAAAATATTATTTATTATAAAATATTATTAATGGAAAATTAGCCAACAAATGAACCTTGTTTCATATTATAAAAAATATCCCATTACCTTTACTCAAGATAATATTTTTAATAATTTAAATCATTTAATAAAATATTTTTTATTATAAAATAGTATTAATGTCATCTTTTAACTATTCATTTAATTTGAATTTGAAAACAACATGGAAGAAAATAAATTTGAATATAATTAATTAAAACTTTCCTAAAAACTTATTTTTATATTTAAAATTCATGTGGCACTAAAAATAACTCAAAAAATATTACTTTTAGAGTTTTTAGAATTATTTACTTGATTTTTCTACTCTTTGCACAAGCATTGTGTCAACGTTGTGTTAGAATTTAAGGTAATTATTTCATAACTAAAATAAAAAATAAATTATCATGATAAAAAATAATTAATCTTTAAAACTTATACTTATAACTAAACATGATTTTTTATCCTTATAAGATATATTATATATATTAAAATCAAGAGAGTAACTTTTTTATGTTTATATTTACTTAAAATAATATAAATATTATAATCAAAGGAAAGTGGCTATAAATTTCCTCATTTTAGAATATTTAATATTAATGGTAAAAAAATTATAAAATAAAATAAATACAAGTGTTAGGGAGATTTGTAGGCCTTATCACATTATTTTTTTACTTTAATTACTCACTTTACCTTTACTGAGGTGACAAATATTTACTATGGTTACTATTCATTTTAATATAAAATAAAATGTAAATATTTAAAAAAATTGAACCTTATGATTCCAAATATGGAATATATTTTTCAATATTCAATTTTTATAAGTTTTAAAAAATACTTTAATATTAAATCAATTAAAAATAGTCTTTAGACAAATGATTGATTAATCCCAAAAATGTACTTATACCAAAATTAGATATCAAGATGATTAAAATGTAATTAACTAGTTTATATATAAATAAAAAATACTTAAGTTACTTTTATATCAAAATAAAATCACAATTTGTCTTTTAAATTAATTTATTTAATAAAAATAAATTATAGTTTTAGAAAATTTGGTATTTTAACTATTCTCCGAAAAATAAATCTTCTTATAAAAGAAAATAAAATTCAACCTGAGATAATTTTTATATACTGATTTAAAAAATGATCTTAATTTTTCAAATTAAAATTCTATAATTTTTAAATAATTATTTTAAATAAAGTTATAAAATGCATGAAAACCCAGTTTGGTTAGAAATAAATTTTATCCATTTGACTGAAAATTACCTTATATTCTCATACTGAATATTACTCCATAAAATCCAATTAATGAATATTAATATTATACGAAAATTATTTAACATAACATTACCTAGGTGGTTAAATTCCTCCTCCCTTTTAGAAATTCTTTCCTCATAATTTTATTTCTTAATTAAACAAGTGGGGGTATTTTTCCTTTAACATATTTTCTAATTCTCATGTTGCTTCTTCAACCATGTGGTTTTTTAAAAAACACTACACTTGATTAATTATCTTATTCCATGACACTTAATATCTTCTATCAAAAATATGAATAGGATGTTCCTTATAATAAACTTTTTCTTCCAACTATACTACTTTAGGGTTCAAAACATGAGATGCATACGGCACATATTTTCTTTATAATGAAACATGAAATATGTTATGTACCTGAGATAAAATTAGAGGAAATACCACTTTATAAGAATTTGATCCAGCTTTCTACAGGATTTCATATGGTCCAATGAGCCATGGAATTAGTTTTCCCTTTTAACCAAAATTCATAACACTTTTCCATAGAGATACTTTAATAAAAACATGATCTCCTCCCTCAAAATAAATATCTTTCCTCTAGTTATCTACATAACATTTCATCCTAATATTAGTTTTATTCATATATGATAAACAATATTCACCTTCTCATTCATTTATTCTACCAAATTTGGTCCTAATAACTTCTTTTAAGCTACTTCATCCCAAAAAACTACAGTCTGACACCACTTTCTATATAAATCATTAAAAAGTTATATTTGTAAACTAGAATGAAAATAGTTATTATAATAAAATTAAAATATTTAAATATATTTATCCCAAATTATATGGTAATCTATTTAATAAGCGTGAATCATTTCTTCTATGGTACTAATTATTTTATCTGACTATCCATTAGATTGAGGTTGAAAAGTTATACTGGAATTTAATCCAGTGCCCAATGACTTCAGAAGCCCCTTCCAAAAATTAATAGTAAATTTTGAATCATGGTCAGATGTAATGGTGAGGAAATACATATAACCTAACTATCTCCCTGAGGTACATTCGAGAATGTTAGTCAAAATACATATTATCTAGAATTGGAAGTAAATACATTGATTTAGTTAACGGATCAACAATAACCCAAATAAAATTATTAAAATGAGGTGTATTTGGATATCCCACCGTGAAATATATGGATATAATTTCCAATTTTCATTCTGGAACTGACAAAGGCTGAATAATCTCTTTGAGTAATTATTATTCTACTTTAACCTATTGACATATCAAATATTTCATGGTAAATTTTGGAATTCATATTTTCATTTCATCCCACCATAAATTTTACTGAAGATATCTAAACATATTAATAATTCTATAATTAAAATAAAATAGAGAGTTATGAGCTTCACTCAAAAATTATCTCTTCAACTAGGAATCACAATTCATGCATAATCTCTTTCCAAATGTGATTGTACCTTCTTCATCAACATTAAATTTTGGAAACTTACACTTTTTACTAGATTCTACCTTTTCTTGTAAAACTTGATCCTTTTTCAAAGATTTCTTAATTCTTTCTAACGTAGGTGATTATACTAACTCCCAAAACAAAACAGATAAAGTTCATATATTACCAATTTCTAGGAAAACTTTCATCAAATAATTAACTAAAGGGTTATGTTCCAAATGTAATATGGTTAATATAGCATTATCTTTATGACTAAAATCATCAACTATATTGTTTACTTTTATTGGAGGGTAATGAATCATGTATTCATGATCATTTATCAATTACACCCATATCCATTATCTTATATTAATCACTTTTTGAGTGGATGTATACTTTAAAATTTTATGATAAGTATATATTTCATACATTACTCCATATAAATGATGACTCTAAATTTTTAAAGAAAACACTATAGCATCCAATTTAAAGTTATGAGTAGGATAATTTTTCTCAAGGGGTTTTAATTGATATGAAGAATAACAAATAATTAGATCATTTTTTATTAATATACAACAAAGTCCCTTCAATTAATCATCAATGTAGATGAAAATTTCACCACTTCTAGAGGTCAGGGACCAAACTGAAACATTTTCTAATATTATTTTTAGTTTCTGTAAACAATTATCACACTATTTTTTCTTGATGAATTTTACTCCATTTTGAGATAAATTAATTATTAGGATAGATAACTGATCTGGGTTTTCAAAAAACCACTAGTATTATCCCATTAATCCAAGAAAACTATGAATCTATATAACATTTTTTGGTCCTGGACACTCTTCAACAACTTTAGTTTTAATAGGTTCAATAGTTATTCTCTCGTTAGAAAAAATATTCTTGAGGAAAGAAATTTGTTTCAAACAAAATTCTCACTTACTGAATTTTCCATATAGTTTCTTTTCTTTAAATATTTTAAAAATAATCCTAAGTTGTATTTCATAATCCACTTTGAGTATACTAATATATCATCAATAAACACAACCACAAACTCATCTAAGTAGTCATGGAAAGATCTATACATAACATCTATTAATATATCTAGTGTGTTAGAAAACCCAAAGGGCATAACTACAAACTCATAATGCCCATATCTAGTCTGATACATAGTATTTGGAATGTCTTCCTCCTTCACCTTCAAATAATGATATATTGACCTGAGATCAATCTTTGAAAAATATTGTGCTCCCTATAGATGATAAAACAAATCATCAATATCTGGAAAAGGATACTTGTTCTTAATAGTGATTTTATTAAAGACTCTATAATTAATGAAAAGTATCATTGAACCATCTTTTTTTAACAAATAAAATAAGATCATCCATGGTGAAGTGATAAGATAAATAAAACCTTTACCATGAAACTCTTAAAATGGATTTTTCAATTCAAAAAGATCAACTTGAGCCATTCAATAAGGGGATTCTAATCTTGGTTTAGCATTAGTAACTAAGTCAATAGTAAACTAAACTTCCAAATCAGGTATAATTTTAGGCAACTCATAAATAAATACATCCATATATTCATTCACTATAGGGACATCACCAATATGAACAAACTCTCTATTTCTAAAAATGTGAACAATATAACTTTCATTTACAACTTTTAATAGATTCCCAGGTTATTCATATGTTATCAAAGTTATTAATTCATTCTTGTATACAAATTGAAACTCATTATAAAAAAATTATTTAGCTCTATAGTCTATATTTTCATGGAAAACAAAGAATCCAATCCATACTTAGAATAACATCAAACTCTACCGAGGGAAATACAATAATTTTTGTAGGTAAATACTTTCTATAGACAATAATAGGAATATTTTCATAATTTATTTTTTCATTAACACTTACCCCATGTGTTTTCACCAAAAGCTATGGCTTCATTTCTTAAGGTGAAATTTCCAATTTATCAAAAACAATTCTCAAAAGTGAATATTTTTGTAAACCATTAATAAAATAATAAATTTTCATAATCAAAATAAATAGTTAATGTACCTGAAATTACATTTATGGATGGAATAACTTTTGTTGAATTAGTTTCAAAATAACTTATTCATTCCTTTCTATTTTTAATTTCAAAAATCTCCATACTTCATTCCTATATTTGGACAAGTACTTACATAATAACCCATCTCATTATAATTAAAACATCTTACCATCATCCTTTCATTATTTGACTGATCATTTTATTTATAGTCACGAGCCACATATCCCAAATTTCCACATCAAAATCACTTACACAATCTTATAATACATTTCCTATGGTCCTTTTTACCATATTTATCATAAAACTAAAATTTTAATTTCTTACCTCCACATTTCTTTAATGGGTGCTTCCCCATTGTGTTCTATATAAAACTTTTTTCTACTTTATGGCATGGAAAACATTAACATTATTAAAATCAATTTTTATATTCTTGTAATATCAAAAAATTTTATCATAACATTTGAATTTATAAGATGTTAATTTCCTTTTATATGTTGTCTTCAATCCTATGTAAAACTGATTAATTTTACTATTAATATCCTGGATAAAATTTTGTGTGCCCTTCCAATCTGGTGAAGTTTTCTTCATAATCAGCCATTGAATCTTCCTCCTTCGATCTTAATTCAAAGAATTTTTTTCTATCCAAATTCAGACATCCATCATAAAATATTTCTCAAGTAAAATATTCTTAGATTCATCTCATTCTAAGTCATAAATTACTTTCCTTTATTTAATATTCTTAACCATTGTCCACCACTATTCAAATTCACCTTCAAAATGATAAATATAAAAAGTTAGCCTTTGATGATACAAGCAAACCAGGTCACGGAATATCTTCTTCGAGGAAAAAATCTGTCCATCAACTACCATAGGGTGAGATTGTCCACTAAAATCTGGAGGGTATTGTTTTGTAAAATGCACCACTATAAACATGTTCTGCTATATTGAGGGTGGTTTCTCTCTCACATGAATACGATCATCATATATAGTCTTTTTAAATTTTACATCATAGTAACAAACTACTCTACTCAAATTCCAACCATTCCTAGTTACTGATTCGGAAGGATGTTCTCCCCTTGCTGCCTTCCTATTTTAGATTCCTTGTTTCCTCTATACAAAACCATTATGAAAAGAATATTTTTGATGAATAAATATTATAATATTCAAATTTTATATCATGATATCCATAAATTATAATCTATTAAGGGTATTTAATTTCATTTTTAGGAACCCTAAAAATATCTACACCAACCCATGATACCAACTATAAGGACTCAAACCTTATTCAAAACATAATTTCATTTTAAGATGAGAATTAAATTTCTTTAATTATGAGGATTTTTTAGGTTTATAGTTTTAGATAATTTGGTCATAACTCTTACAAAAAAACCCCATACAATACATGTTGTACACTTCCACTCTGTATCTATTTTTTCTATAATAAAAAACATTTAAAAAATGATTTCTTTTCATGAAAACTCTTTATGGTTTTCAACATGAGTTATTCTTTTTTCCTAATCATCCTTGAAAACTTTGAAAAACATTTACAATTGTGGTATGAGCACAAAAATATCAGTAAGGAACATAAATAAAAAAGAAACTTGTTAGTTTATTTTGAATCCCTGATATCATAAAAAGAGTTTTCCTTTAACATTTTAAGTTTTATTCTCAAATAACTATTTAATTTCACATGAAATAAATTTTACCGCTCAAAGTTTTACATAAAACAATTTATAATTAAACAGAAATGAAAAACCATAATCATTAGGTTTATTAGAAAATATGAGAACCCATGAAAAAAATTCATAAAAACATACCTTTTTACCCTTAACAGGCATAATCATTCCTTATAAAAAATATCATTAGTTTACCTTTTGAAATCAAAAAATTTCCATGAAAACTCACTAGAAATTATAGAAAATTCATGTTGGTTACTTGGTAAATCATCTTTATATAACCCTAACAAGATACCCCATTATAATAACCAATACAGTCAACTTCTAACATAATTCTCTAATAAAAAAATCATTACCCAATGCATTGGAGAGCTATATCAGGTTCACCCATCATCATAAGCTATATTAGGATCACCCATCATAATGATCTCTATAAGGATTACCTATGATCAAAAGAAATTTCCATGTACTATAACATGCATGAATCATGTAAAATCTTTCATTTTCATTATAAAACTCATAAAAATATACTTATGAATCCAAAATCCAAACATTTTCAGTTCTTGATATACCCCTTTCCTTTAAACCCCAATTTTCAAAACTAAAATTCTAAAAATAAAGGGAAGTTGGGTTTTTATTTGAATAAAATATAAAATCATAAAAAGGAATCCAACATGTAAAATAACTATTATTTTGGTGGTAAAATACATTGATGTCATATACATATAAATAGAAAATTACTTTTATATTTTTTAAAGAAAGTAAAAAACATTCTAAAAAATATTCCTTTTGAAAAACATTATAAAAAGTAAAAAAATTAATTTTTAATTAATTCATGTCTAAATAAATACATAAATAAAATAATTTTAATAATATGTACAAGGAAGAAAAATATTTAGAAAATAAATCGTTAAAACATTTAAGTTGAGGTTTTTTAAGTAAAGTGTCCATCACCTTGAGTCTGGCACATCACGTATGTTATTTATCTTCCTAAATAATAAACTTATATTAATTATTTACTTATTTAATAATTTTTTTCATGTTTACTATTCCTTTTATTTTATTTATTACCATGTTATATTTAATTACTTAATCAATTAAGTTCATGTGAGACGTTTTAATGATATTCGACTCATATGTCCAAAAATAGTTTGGTGGGTTGAATATGGTCAAAGAGGTAATTATTCCATAATATAGAGAATAATAATCATGAAATATTTATCATTTTTATAAATAAATTATACTTTTAAAACCAACTGTGAAATATGGTTATGAAAAATGAACTATGTTACAATCATGAAGATGGTAGGTTATATGTACGCATGAGTAATGTTTCTATTTTTCAACGATCGTGATGAAAATAAAGTTAGTATTATTTTATCTTTATATAATGATTTTTATATCAAATTATTTCTTTAAACATACTTATATATACTATCCATGTGATGTTGTCTTGAAAAACAAATCACATCGCTTCATGGAGGTGGTAATCCACACGTACGTGTGAACAATATTATCATTCTCAATTGATGAAAAGTTAAGAAATTACAAGATATATTATATTTATAGAATTATAAATATTGAATTAATATCATAAATATATATATATATATATATTAAATACAATATTATAACAAGCTATAAGGGGTGGTGATGGAAAATGAACTACATCGGTTCTCGAGGCGGTAGTTCGCCATACACACAAACAATGGTTTCATTTCTCATATGATGTAAGTATACATGGATATAGGTTATTAAATTAACATAATAAAATATTCTTATATGGAATATTTTGATGTTATTATTTCATCATATTTGAATAATATTTGTAGTTAGGACAATATATAAAATGAAAGTTCTTGATTAAAAATTATACCACTTATTCGGACAACCTTTTTATGTATATACCTAAACACATCCTTGGTTGGTTTTATAATAAAAATAGGGACTCTATTGTGTGTGTAGTTATGTAAGGAAAATATTTGGTAATTTCTTGTATGAACCAAAATTCTTTTGTAGTGTAAATAAAAGAGGATAGGCGGTTCCCTTTTATAAGTGGAGGGAGGGGCATTCTTGGAATTTCATAATGTATTAAATTAATAAAGATTTAGTCTCTTGGTTAAAGGACTCAAAATTGATATAAATAAAATTTATAATGATTATGATATTAAATATTCACATATAATAAAAAATTTACAAGTTTAGGTGATATTTTTACTCTTATCTTTTGGTTTTAACCCCCCATTAACCCTTTTATCTATCATCGTGGTATCAAAGTTTTTTATACTAAAGGTGTAAATAAAGATACTATAAAAGGAAAATAGTTCCATAAATATAACATGTCTTGTATATTAAACTATATAAAATTTAATCATACAAATATAACATTTTTAGGCATTTTGAATAATTTAATAAAATATTTTTTATCATAAATATTATTAATGTCATTTTTGAGACTATTATTTTAATTTGACTTTGAAAACAATATAACATAAAAATAATTAAAATAAAATACATTAAAATATATGAAATAAGTTATTTATATATATAAATTTTTTGGGACACTAAAAATCACTCAATCAATATTACTTTGGAGTTTTTAAAATTATTTATTTGATATTTCTACAGTTTTCACAAGAACTGTGTTGGTGATGTGTAAAAATTTAATGATGTTGTTTCAATAATAAAATTAAAAATAAAATACCAAGATAAAAAAATATTTTATATTTAATATTATAATTTTAACTAAATATAAGTTTATTTTATCACAATCACAAAATATCATAGATATTAAAAGTAAGAGAGTGATATTTTTGTCTTTATATTTACTTAAAATAATATAAATGTTATAATAAAAATAAATTGGATATAAAATAGAAAATTTTATAATATTATATATTAATGGTAAATAAAGAATTATCCAATAAAATAAATACAAGAATTGGGGAGATTTTTTTTCCTTATCACATTATTTTTAACCTTAATTACTTGATTTACCCTCATCAAGGTGACAAATATTTAATATAGCTATTGTACAGGAAGACTAAAAATAAAAGGGACCTATTTAATAAATATGAACCTACTTATTCAAAATATTGAAACAATTTTTCAAGACTCAATTTATAAAAGTGGAATAAATTAATTTAATACTTAAATAATGAAAAACAGTTATTAGAAAAATGCATTTTTAATACTAAAAGTGAAATTATACCAAAATCAGGTATAAATATGATTAAAATGTAATTAATTAGATAATATATAACTAAAAAACACTTATATTAATTTTATAACAAATTAAAATAAAAATGGTACTTTCAAATTAATTTATATAATGAAAAATAAATGTTGGTTTTATAAAAAAATTATTTTTCACTATTCATAGAAAATAAAATATTTCTATAAAATTACCAAAATTTTAGACTAATATATTTTTGATATTGTGATTTAAAAATGAATTTAATTTTTAAAAATTAAAATTTTATAATTAGTAAATAAATATTTTAAACAAATTCATATAATAAATGAAAAATCGATTTTGTTAGAAATAAATTTTTTTTTTTTGATTGTAAATTTAAAAAATACTCTTATAATGAATATATATCTATAAAATATAATTAATTAATATTAATAATACATAAAAATTATTTATCTTAACATTTCTTGGGTTGTTACAGGCTCCAAAAACTTCTGTGATCTCATTAAAAAATTCACCTATATTTTCATTGGGATACATCCTCATATCATCAAACAAATATGAAAAACATGAATATTTTCCAACTTCACATTTTTTCCCCTTTATTAATTTTATAAAACTTCTTCCACATAGATTTTGAAATATTAAAAATCACCAAAACCTTATTGATTTGGTTTTACAGTGCCCCAAATAAGATATTCTAGGATTTGGCATCAGCATCGAGCAATTTTATGGATGCTTTAGTCATGGATAACTTAGTGAAATCAATTATATGTATCTAATGTAAAAATTAATAGAAGTATTAAAGTGATAGATATAATAGGTGTGATTTCATCATGTTCTTAAAAATTTGGTAATTATTATAATAAAAAAAGGGACTCTCTTTATATTCCTTATGTGCTCCATAACCACTAGTTTTATATAACTGATTCATCTCTTGTAATAATAACTATGATACCACTTGTAAAAACAAAAACCCAAGAAAACATAAGTAGTGGGTTAATTTTGGTTTTAATTTCATTTTTATTCTATAATATTTCTCTTGGGTAAGCAAGATTAGTACAAACTTGTTATCTTTTATGAATACTAATGATATTTTTTGTGTAGGAAAATAAACAAGAAGGTATAGGGTTTTTCTTGGTTCACATACACGGTATAATCCAAGGATAATACATCGATAGTATTTCAATGTTCGAGGAGGTAACACTATACACTATAGTTGTTACAATAGTTTGGAAAGAACATATTGTTTATCCCATGATCATTTCCTATTCTTGACTTTACACACACTACTTGACTCAATGAATTAAAAAGTTAATGTAACATGTAATTTTATTATAATATTTTTCAATAATAATAATAATAATGACACTAAAATAATAAGGGTTCATTCACTTTTCTTTGTCTCTTCTTTTGATTCCCAATCTTTAAGAATTTTATTCTCTAAATCAGTACTCTAGGTCCCCTATAAGTTTTATAATAATCACCATTTTAGTGCCAGAACTTATCTCTCGCCCATTTTTTATGTCTAATATATTTTCTGAATTTATAATATATAAAACCCATGAATTTATTTTCAAATAACCTTATTTTTTTAATCCTTCTTGATCATATCAATCTCCTTCCAAAACCATAATCTTCATTCTCTAAAAAATCCACAAGGTTCAAAAAACCGTCTTTGATAAAACTTTAAATCATATATTATGATTGATAATACACATTATAATCCATACGGACTTCTAAAATCCTCCTATATTTCATTTATATAAACTTATCATGAATCTTCAAGTCACGGGATGACTAATTCTAATTCTCAAAAAAACAAAGTATAAAACCTTACATTTCTTATAGAGAAAATATTATACATTTCTTTTGAAAAACATTATTTGATGTGTAAGGTTTTTCCCTTCCCCATATTATACCTCTCTTAAGAAAATTACACACCTAAAAAAATTTACATACCATAAAAATACTTACACAATATATAAAATATATTACATATCCAATAAAAACCATACACAAGTAATGAATTCTCTAAATTTAAATGAACACTAGAGAAAATATATTATGTATGGACTAACTTAGTTATATTATTTAGATTTTATAACAAATATTTTATGATTTATCCAATAATATTACGTATCCTATAAAAATTCAACCTTTCCTACATTTCCAATTTCTTACTATAAAAAAATATTATGTTGCTCCTCAAAATATTTATGTATACAGGGAACATCAAGAATTCTATAATATTCTATGAGACTCGTATAGTATATTATTTATAATGTAAGGTATCACCATTTTCTTATTTTTAGAGATATTCTTAGAAAAAATATGTATTCAAAAACAAAACTAATTTCTCATAAATCTTCATAAATAAGATTCATCCAAAATTCCGCAAGAAAATTTCCTAACTCCTCCAAGTACATTAAGTACACCCATGACTATAGTGTTTTGTATAAAAAAAAATAAAAAATCATAAGTTTTGGTTCCAAAAATCTATATTATTACCTCTGACATGGGATTTAGTGTACATATATCTTTAAATAACAACTATATTAAATATATATATATAACATATATAACACACATATCAAAAAAACATATATAGAATTTAAATGTTATAAGTATAATGTTTTGCAAAAAATGTTTGAAAATATGATCTTATGTTATGTTGTACACTATATGTATTTTATATGTAAATGTTGCATAATTTTTTTTAACATGTATTTATAAATGTTTTGAAAATATTTTTAATTTATACTTATACATAAATAACAACCAAAAAGATGTATTTTATGAGAGTGAATTTTTATTTTTATCAGCACTAAAATATCTTTGATGTTTCAAGCAGTAATAAAATGAAAGATCTTTTATCATCTCTAAAAAATACCTAATAAAAGTTCCATTTATCATCACTAGAGTTAGCTCAGCTAAAAGTTACTTTTATCAGTGTTGTATCTATTTTTGATAAAATTCATCAACTATAGCATTGTGGTGCAACATAATCATCACGCTAAAGACTATAAATAATTAAATTTCAATTAAATTTCAATTAAATTTACATTTCGATAAATTAAAATTAGAAATAAATTTTCATTAAAAAATATTTCAATTCATTTATAATGAATTTATATGTACAATTAATTACATCCATTTACAATTTCCAAAAAAATAAAAAATAATTTTACTTCTAGGACACCATGTGTACTTATATTCTACTATCTTTGAAACCCCCTTCCAATTGATCCTAATAACACTATAATTTATTGAACACACCAACTTCAACTCATAGAAAAGAAGTGTTTACCTGTAATAAAAAATAATTCTTATGTAATTCTATAAATAAAAAAATAAAACATAAATATGATACAATAATGAATAAATAAAAAATAAATCAAAAGGGAAAAATGAATAATAAAAAATATATCATAAATAAAAAAGAAAACATGATACATAAAAAACATATTACAAACTAATGTGACACTCACATCACATTTTCACTATTTTATTATGTTATTCACTTCCAATCATATTGTACATGCCACATATTGGATTAATGTGATGTTAATTCCGACATGTAAATAATTAATTATATATCTTTTTCCTAAACTATCAAAACAATACAAGATTTTTCTCTTAGTTGTGAGTGTGTTATGCATGTTTCGAAATGAAATATCACATTAAACATAAAAAACATGCACTTTTAGTTATAATGGTAACACTATGTATTAAATTTATGTGCAGTTAATTCCAAAAAGTCATAAATAAATTATAGATATGTATCCAAAATTATCAAGATAATCTAAGTCAGCTTTCTTAGTTTTGATTATGTGATGTTCATTTAGAATGAAAATATTACTTTTAAACTGAGAACATGAACTTTCATTAAAAAAGTAATACCATGTGTTGGATTAATGTGAGGTTAATTCTTACACATAAAAATGATTTATCCATATTTTTAACAAAATATCAAGATAATTTGAGATTTTTTTCTTGTTTTTTAAAATATGATGTGTGTTTTGAACTAAAATGTCACTTTCAAATGAAAACACACACTTTATATCGGAACAATCACACCATGTATCATATTTATGTGAGTCTAATTATTATACATCACAAATTAATTATTGATGTTTTTACTAAAAACAACACAATCTAATCAATATTTATCATTTTTGAATATGTTATTCATGTTTTCAACTAAAATGTCATCTTTTAATGAAAACATGCACTTTGAATCATAATAGCCACACTGGGGTCCAATTATGTTTGGTTAATTCCTACACATCAAAAATGAATTATCAATATTTTTTATAAAGTATAAATACAACACAAGTAAACTTTCTTGGTTTTGAGTACGTGATGTGTGATTTGAACTAAAATATCACTCTTAAATAAAAACACATACTTTTAGACATAATAACCACATTGTTTATAATATCGAAGTGAGATTAATTATTTCACATCAAAAATGAATTATCAATATTTTCCCTAAATTATTATGATAATTTGAGAGTTTTTTATTAGTTTTGAGTAAGTGGTATTCATTTTAAACTAAAATGTCACTTTTAAATGAGAACTCTCACTTTTATTCATATCGGACACACCATGCACATGATTGATCTCTAGTTAATTCATAAACAAAAAAAATTAATTATAAATATTTTTCCTAAAGTATCAGGACAATCCAATCATTTTTACTAAGTTTTGATTATGTAAATCACTCTAACGACCCGAACAATTATAAATTAAATCCCATTTTTAATGAATAAATGCCTTATTATGTAACAATGTTATAGAAAACAATTGCACTAATTTTGTTATTTTAGACTAATATAAAATATAGTCTATCAGATTTAATAGACCATTAAGAATCATAACCAATTATAACATATCTATTGTACAGTGACCATTAAGATTATTATATTTTAAGTGTTAAGATAAAGTCTAATTGGAATAGATGGAAGAATTTATGGCTTTAACCAATAGGATTGTACCTCAGGTGAAATATTTTATGGGATAATTTTAATATTATTGTGAACATGACCCAAACCATGCTCACTGAACCACCCCAACAAAGCACCACCATCGCACACATTACCCTTAGGTGTATGCCGGTGTAATAAAGGGATATGTATCTAGACCCTAGTAATATTAATTTTTAATTTTATTTTTCATGAAATAATGAATATATTTATCCCTTTTTATTATTACATTATAAAATGTTATATAATGAGTTTAATAAAAATTAGATTTTTATATGAAGAAATAATAATTTTATTTTTAGGAGATATATAATTTCAATTTAAAAAATATTTTTGATAAATTAACAAATTTTGAAAATAATATTATTTTCACAAAATAATCTTATTAATTAATATTTATTTTTATATAAATTATAATATAATTTAATTAAGTCTAACATAATTTTTATAAGGGTCGGAAATATTTTAGTATCATAAAAACATATATTTTCCAATAAATAATTAATTTTATTAAAAATATTAAATTTTAATATTTAGAGAATTTTTTTTGATATAATAAATATTATTTTTGAAATTAACATGTTAAAATTATCCAATGGTAAATTTTTTATAGTTTTCATAGACAGTGTAACACCCCAAGATTTCATAGTACGTTATTTATTCAAAATAATTCAATAACTTGCACTACACGCAACACCGAGTTCAAGCACAACACGACTTACCAAACTAGCCGTTCAAAAGCGATTATGAATAGTATTAACTAAATTTTAACCTTTATATAATCATTATAATTTTAGAATACATATTTTGAGTTTCCTGGACATAATGTAAGATCAAATTCAATTTTTTTAGATAAAGGAAGTATTTTTTAGAAAATGTAATTTTACCAGCTTTTGAGGGAGAACCTTTTTTAAATCCAATATTTGACACTTTTATATATTAAATTTGACTAAATAAACTTATTCATTAGAATCATGAGATAAAAATTTAGTTTTGATAAATTTTTGGTATTTTTCTGATAACTTTAATATTTTGGTGAATGGTGAAAAATACTAAATTTTAATTACAAACAACTTTTTTAATCGAAATAATTTATAGTGTTAAATTATAAATTTTAATGGTTTGTAAGTATAAATAGATTATATTTTTACCATTTAATCCAATTATGGTCATTGTAAGTAATTTCACTATGAAATTGGACATAAACAAGTGTCAATCTTTTGATAGTTATTATTTCTTAAAAATATGCCTTTTGGTTTTGACAATGGGAATTAATTTTAAATTAATAAATGAAACTTATATGTTTTTAATTTGGTAAAATAGACTTCATTTTTGAATTTGGAATATCAAAATTAGCTTAGGGTTAATTTTTTATATTTTTCTGAAAACTATCAATTTTTGATGAATAGTGAAAAACACTTAGTTATAGTTTAAAACCGAATTCTTATTTAAATAATTATTTATTCTATTTAAATAAATTTATGTCAAAATAGATACATAATACTTATATAAGTTCATTTTTATTCATTGGAGTCGATTTATAATAATTTTAGATATATAAAAATTGTATTGAACTTTTCACTGTCTTTTACCCACCTCCTAGGAGAATTTTCAAATTCACATAAAACTTAATTTTACCACTTCTGTGAGTTGAATTTTGAAAATCAGAAAAAAATGGTTAATATCAAGGAGTAAAATATGGTTCAATAAGATAAAAATAATTTTTGGTGAATAGTAACTTTTTACTTTTATTTACCGCGGTTAAAGATAAATAGGGTAATTCAAGGTAAAACAAATATTTTAAAAATTCAAAATTAACTTAACACATTTCCTAACCCTATTGGATGAGTAATGACCGACCATGGGAATATTTGGGTCGATTTTGGGACTCCATGGAGCCACTTATGAATTATAATGACACTTTAGATTAATTAATTTAATGTAAAGGCAAAATTGACATAAACAAAAACCTTTTAGTAATTAATTTTTATATGGTGTTATATAAGTAATATTTTTTACTATAAATATTCATTGAAAATATAAAAACATTTCCTAAATAATGGTATTTTTTATAATTTTTATACATCGAATAAATTAAATTATTTAGGACAATATAATGATGCAGTATTTACCTCATTAATAAATGATTTAAATAAATTAGATTATAAATATTAAAATAATATCCAAAACATTTCCAATTATTATTGGATGATTTTATTTCTACCATGAGTCATCTTATCTTTGACTATAATGATTTTTGGACCTTTAGAAACTGAATATCATTATATAATAAAATAATATTTTCACACTTTCCTAAAGAGCCCCTCCTCCCCCTTATAAAAGGAGACCACTTCTAACCAATTCATCACACCTCTCAAGTCTTTAAGCTCATCCAAACTCTACCAAATTAATCTCCCTACATCTCTCTCTATATCCTATACGCCTTACCTTAGGCATAAGGCACTTCATAGAGTCCTTTTTGTTCAAACCAAAGGAAGTTACCCAAATTAAAGGTAATAATTTCTCTTAACTACTTTTATTTTATTTAACTCCTCCAACCCCTAAACTCTTTTTATTCATTTATATTATAACAACACCAGTATCCTAAATATACTAGTATATTGTTATGAGAAGTATTTGAATTACACTTACAAACACCTCCATCTAATGGGTGAAGAACATAATGTTTCTGTGGATGGAAAACTAACGCCTCACAAAACGATGATTGTTCAATTACCTCCTACCACCTCTCATGGTGGCCATTATGATGGCACTATATTTATATATGATATATATTGTGTTTATTTTTTCTTCATGATTGTTTATTTTTCTTATATATCATACCTTAATGGTTTCCATTATGGGTAAACGTGATAATTTCATTTGAGGAAGTGCGGACTATCGCCCCCTCAAAGTGATATGACTCATTAATACCATATGTGGGATGTATAAAGGATGTAGTTAATGATATTATATACGATATTATACTGTAATTATAATACACCTATGTATCATTATGTTTTAAGTCCATTAAAATAAGAAATAGAAATGAATGTAGAATTCATGCGTACGTACGGCTTACCGTCTCCATGAACGGTGCATTTCATTCTTACCCCAAAATGATATGTACTATTATAATTACATGTATATAATGGATATATATGATATATATGATATCTAAATCATGAATATAATTCTGGATATAATGATATTTTGACCATGTGAACAACTTGTAACTATAAGGCGTTCATTTTTTACTCAAGTGCCAAATATCGACAAAACGAACGTTATTAACTTAAATGATTACATAATGTTTATAACATTGAAATAAGTGATATAAAAGTAATAATAAACTCAAAAAAGGTTCTTAAGAAAGTATAAATTAACTTTATTTTATTATTTAGGATATTAAATAACGAACGGGTCAAGTCGGATAGGAGGTAAGGGGTTTCTTATCTCACTTTTAATTCCGTGAGATTTCCATTGTTAACCACTTGTTTATTTCATGTGGTGTATTTTGTACTGCCATTTGATATATATATATATATATATATATTATCATGATTCTCTTTATATTCATGATATTATGTGATTCATTTGGTTGTTATTGACTATTGTTCATATGACTTGATTGATTGCAACGAGGTAAGGGTTAATTTCACAATCTCTTTATTATCCGAGGTTGTTTTACGTAAGTATCTACTAAGACATATTTATTATCTAGGTCCATGTTTCATAAAAGGGTTTTCAAAGGGATTATTTTTAATGTAATTTTTACTAAAACATCATTTCAAATGTTTTAAAGATTAATCTTTCTAAACCCTTTTAATTAATGTCCATGATTTCAAAATGATTTTTCAGGATTTATTTATATGGACATGAATGCTTTAAAATGATAATTCTTTTCAAAAGTTTCAAATTTGTATGGAACACTTTTATTCAAAAATATCTTTTAAATTACTTCCTTTATAAATTGTGAGACTTTTAAATGATTTAATGATAAATGGGTATTTTTATCAAATCATTTTATAGATCATTTTTATCTATGTCAACATCTTTTGATGGATTTTAAACTTGTTTGAAGTTGATTTATTATGATAGAAATCTTATGTATTGTATTGAAGGTTTTGTGATAGGTTTGACTATGGATGTGTTATTTTTATATCATTCATGGTTTATAGATAAATTATTGACATTTCGTATGCTAGTTTTAATACAAATGTTTTTGTTATGTTTCAACCTTTTCATATGAGGAATGTATTAGACTTAGTAAGTGACAAGTGGAGCCCGCTATAGCTCCTCAATGCATCGTTAGGTCTCATGAGACAACTAGACATGGAATTGTCTGAGGCCTTTCCCAATTTGAGATATGGTTTTGGCTGAGGCCTTAATCATTTTTAGACGTCTTGGCAGAGGCCTTGAAAAAATGTTTCAGAATGTCTGGCATTATACATTCCCTCATTATGAAAATAATATTGATGGTTCATGTGGTCATTCTACTAGTAGAATACTCATTATTATGTTTTATTATGGAATTATTTAATCATCTCATATTCCTGCCATAAAAGTATTCATGTTTATTATTGGTAAAGACTTGTGGTTTCAATTATTCACCATGCTTAATATTTATGTTATCTTCCACTGTATTGCTTACCCTTACTAAGCATTTGAGCTCACCCATTTCTATGTTTTATTTTTCCCAGGATTCTAAGAAGTGTATTATGATTGATATCCAGGGTTAAGCTAAAGGGAATAATGGCGTTCTCAAAGAACTATTTTTTTGTATTGTATATTAGAAAGTGTAATGTAATGTTCATGTATGAAATCTATTTTTCAAGACTGCTAAACAGATCGGTCTTTCAGGACGTGATTACTTGTAATCATGCCAATGTATTAAAATAATGCACCGACTCTGGGAATCTAGGGTCAGGGCGTTACAGACAGTAGAATTTTTGGGTAAAAATTATAAATTGTATAAATATATGGTATCTATTATGACATCATAATATTCAAAAAGTGTTGTAAAAAATACTATAAATGGATTAAATGAAGAAAAATATACTCCCCTCTTAAAATAATTTGTTTTTGAAGTTATTTTTTTAATTTTATAAACCATTAATAAATCCTCCAAAACCAATATTATATTTAAAGGTTTTAAAATCAATTATCTATAAACATGACTCATTTCCACATCACCAATGGTATTATTTTAATATTTTTGTATCTTAAACTTATAAATTATTTAAACCAATCCTATTTTACTAAAACTGTAGAAAAAAATGTAATGTTTTCATTTTTTATTATTTTATCATATAGAGTTCAAAACCTAAGTTTATAAATTAATAAATAATTTCCCTAAATTTTTCTATAAATACCCACCCAACCTCACACTCTTAATCACTAAATAACCATTGAGTAGTAACTTCCTCACCCTATTCCTATATAAATCCTTCTTAATATTTTCACAAACTCTTTATAATCTTCTATCGAGGTTTTAAAAGCCCCCACTCAAGGTAAAGGATTCTCTCCTCCTCCTCATTTATCGAGTACTTTTTTGTATTATACCTTTTTATTTGTAGTAATTTATGTTGTAATATGTTTTTACACATACCTTAACTATCCTTATTATGAATAAGTAATTATACACAACCTTTCACTCTTATTAAATCATTCCAAGAACCTTTATGTATACTTTTTGTGCTACCAAAATTATCTCATGATTTTCCAATACAAACCTTTTTTATTTTGAGTACCCATCCCCATATCCACTCAAGTTTATTCACCTAGATGATATTATCCTTCAATGATTGGGGACTTATAGGTATGTTACCCACACTCCTTAATCATGGTATTAAAAGTGATTAAAGGCATTCTTATGTTTTATGATCTATGTGGAACCCAAATTCATATACATGATATGAACATGATGGGTGATACTAAAATTATATATCCCTATAATGAATTGGGTAATGTTTTTTTCTCAACAGATACCATGTATGGTTCATGGGTGGTTACCCTAATCACACAATGTTATGTTTCAACTGTGGTTAGCCTTGAATTATACTTATGATGTCATGGTTTTTTTGTTGTTGCATTCTTATATTACCTTAATGTTATCTTCTTATACCAAGATTTGGTGTTCATGATTATGATTATCACTTTTCAATGTCAACATTTTGTGCCTCTTGACTCACATGTAATGCTTTACCTTATGTTATTCTTTGATTATTATCTTAATGGGGGTTATATCTCACTCCTTTTTTATATACATACTCATGTTATCCAATATTGTTTTAGAAGATTATAGGAATTTAAGGACATATTATCATATTTTTAAATAATTTTGTTGTGCCCCAATTTCAAGTTATGGTTTTATATATCTAATTACTCAAATACCTGAGGCCTGTTAGTATTTTTTGGATTTTATCATGTGTTACTTTATATAATAAATCATACGTTAATGTTTATAAAAGATATGGGTCTTTACAATTTGTATTAGAGAAAAGTCCAGTTATTTTTTAGGATTCGGATTAGTAAACCATAGTGAAAGGCTTAGGTGTAAGACTAAACATAGGAAAAATCCCTAAAATTTGGAGAAGTATGTATTTATTATTTTAAAAGTTATAAAATGTTTTTATAGATACAACAAGTGGATTTGCCTCTAGAATAGTTGTTCCTAGGGGTAATAACCCCAAAAGGGGAACATTTTGTATTAACCCAATTGTCACATGGTGCATAAAGAATAGGCCTTTATATACACCTTGTTTGACACACTCAGGGGATATTGTTCTGTTAATTCACATGCTCATTATAAACCATTATGAAGAGAACAAAAATTACCATAATATTTTATGTACAAAAATAGACCATGTATAACTTGGATTAAAACCTAGAAATTCATAGTCTATGGAATGTATGTTTTTTTTTTGAGTTAACACTTCAATGTTCACAGATTCCATTTTATGTGTGTGATAGTTTGAAAATTATAGTCACTAATTTTTTCTTCTATTTTAGTCAATGTATAAAAATATGAGGAACTAAGATAATAACCAACTATATAGGAAATTTAATGAATCCCAAAATTAGATTCCTAACCTTATGGGAGCAAGATTCAAAAACTTAATGAAAATGATTACTCAATTATCTTATGTTTTGAACAAAAACATGAGTCAGGGGAAAATCCCACATCCCCTAAATAAAGATAAAGTTAAAATTGAGAACTTTATATGAAAAATGCCTCTAAATTTTAGTGGATATTATGATTTCTTAATTTCATAATAATGGATTTTATCCATTGAAAAGATACTTTTCATGCATCAATGATCAGAGTAAGAGAACTTCATACAATGTAACACCCCAAAATTCAAAAATAAGGACACTATATTTGATTACATGTATGAAATGAAACAAAAAGTGTATGAGTAAATGCAACACCCTGATACTTTACAAAATATTTATTTTTAAATAAATTTAAACTCTTTGATATCATACATTATATGTAATAATGAGTTTCACCAAAAAACAAGATAGTATTAATATTATTATTTAATATAATAGTTATAACCTAGGTTTTAGATTTGAGGGTATGAATAATATTAAATAACTTATTAACAAATATATTTTATACATGTTTATTATTTATTTATAGATTAGTAATAAAATAATAATCATTTTAATGAAAAATAAATATTTTCTAAAAACTGTATTTTTTCTAAAAGACTGTATAGTCACGCTTTCCGCACTTAATTTAAGATTTATTTTTACCAATATTATAAAAAAATTGAAAAAATAAACTTCTTTTTTTAAATTTGAATATCAAAATTATCTTAGGGTGAATTTTTGGGATTTTTCTGAGAATTTTAATTTTTTATGAATAGTAAATGTTTTTGAATCTTGATTGAAAACAGAATTTTTGTTTAAATTATTTTTAATAATAAAATATATTTTGAATTTTTATTAAAGTAAAATTAGTTCAATTTTATATAAATTAATATAATTTAGTGTATTGGATTCATTTTTTATTGAATTTTGATATGAAATTTTTTTAAACTTTTGGACATTTTCACTTTAAAAATTGGTTTTCTCATCACATGTGTGAGATTAATTTTAAATTAAATTTTTTCACTTATATTAATTTAATTTGGAAAATTGGATTAAAAATTTGGAATCATAATAATTTATAATATATAATATTTTAAACTTAATTTTTGACAAAAATTAATAGGGAATATAGTACAAATTAATTACCACAATTAAGGTAAAAATGGGTTTATAAGGGGTTATACTAAAATGATAAGGGTAAAAATGAACTATACACTTGTATAAAAACTATTTTTTGGATTTATTTCGACCATAAAACCAATAAATTTATATAATGGTCCATTTTTTACTCTTATTACATATGAAAAACGTGGGAGCACTCAATTATTTTAAAAAATATCAGGTTTCTCCTCCCTCACACTTATAAAAGGCCACCCCCTCTCCTCTCTTCTTCGCACCTTAAAACATATTTTTTCAGCTAATACCTAATAAAATAACTCTAAAAATTAAATAACTTCATAATATAATCCTTATTTTTTCATAAATATTACCTAGGATGGATTTAGTGCAAGCCTAAAGAGGATACCTGAAGGAGAGGTAATGTTCTTTACCACGCGTCTTTATTTTACTCTATTCTCCACCTCCTTCAATTTTTATTAAAACATGATGATATAATAACATCAATAAATTCCATATACTAGGATGTTTTTATAACAATTTAATTACCTAAAATCATATCCACTTCCACCAAATGGGTTACGAAATCATAGTTTATGTGTACGACAGACTACCGTCTCCCGAACCGATGTCATTCGTTTTTTCATTTCCACCTCTCAAGGTTGGGTATAATGATTTATATAAAGTATATATATTATATTTTTAAAATATCTATACTTATTGAGTCTTTATATCATATATATCTTTTTTACTTCTATTTCATAGTAGATATGATAACGTCACTCGTGTGTAAGGCGGACTACCACCTCACGAAGTGATGTGATTTTTCTTTCACTAACGCTTCGCATAGAAGATGATAAAGATAAAGTTAATGATATACATGATATAAATAAAATAATTACTATATTAATTACATATTTATAATTATTTAAACATAATATATATCATTTTCTTTCTTTCCTTTTCACTCACATAAAGATGATAACATCATTCGTGTATGTGTGGACTACCACCTTCATGATGTGATGTGACTCTATTTTCATCACCACACAACATGGATGATATATATATATATATAATTATATAATATTTTTTTAATTAAATTATTATCATTTTATAATTATAAAATATTACTTACCTTCTTTTTATAATGATCGTTGAAAAATAGAAACATTACTCATGTATACATACGGCATGTCGTCTCTCTGATCGTAGCGTACTTAATTTTTCATAACCATAATTTATGATTGATTTTAAAAAATTTGATATATAAATATGATAATTATTTCATAAGTATTATTCTGTATATTATATAACTGTTTAATATTTGTAAGAACTGGATCTTTCATAACGAAACACGCTTGAGAAAATAAGGAAATTAACACCCAAACTAACAAAAATAATGATTGATTATTGATTAATGGGTAATAAGATTGTATAAAAGGATCATATATGATATTATAAATATAATGTGGTTCTATTATAAGTTAATAACATTTTTAAAACCACTTTATATGAGGTTAGAGCATGTTCAACCAAAAGGAAGCATACGGTAAAGGATTTTGTCTAAATTTACATTCCATTGAGACTTACTTGTTATTATTCACCAATTCACTTTTATATGGTGTATATATTGTCCCTTTTAAATTTAATATAATTAACAATTTATTATTCAAGGTATTTTAATTTTCAATTTTAATTATTTCATATAAGGGGATTTGAATTAAAATTTTCCCAGTTGTAAGGGATTTCTTAACTCGATTTTTATTAATTGGGATAAACATCTACTTCATTGATTATATCATTCTGAGATTATGTATATAATTACTTTTGATTAAAATATATTTTATTTACATTTATTTTAAGTTATTATATATTTTAAACCCATAATCTATTCATTTATTAATTCCCACCTTAACTTTATGATCATGTTAAGGGTTTATTTTACAATATCATTCTAATCGAGATTGTTTATTCTTGAATTTACATTGAAGGAAATTATTTTAAAATTGATTAATAAACCATTCCATTTTTTTATACTATAATTATTAATGATATATTAATTTAATAGTATGATTTTTAAATCTTTAGTTCTTAAAATAATTTAGAAAACGTTTTTAATAAAATATAACTTCATTTTTTACTTTGGTCAGAAATATTTTTTCTTCCAAACACATGTTTTATAAATATATTCACAATGATGTTTTTAACTTTTTCCAAATGATTTATCAAAGGAATTTTCACCCATTTTTACTATTTACAAAAAAATCAAATTAATCTTATTTTGTTTTCAAAACAATTCATGTTTGGATCTTAATGAAAATGTTAAAGGAATCTTATTGTTGTTTTAGGAATAATGAACTTTATTAACCTTTTTTTTAACAGTGAAAAAGGAATGTTCTTTTTAAATGGTATGGAATATATAAAATTACTAATATCATGACTATAATTTCTTCTAATATTCCTTTTCAAATTTATGAGTATCTTTTTAAAGAATAATTTTTAAATGTTATTTTAAAAGAAATGGATTTTCAAAATGTTTTTGAAAATGAGATATTTTCCTAAAGAATGTTTTTAAAGATATTTGTATGGTATTTATATCAATCAATGAAAACAAACCTTTATTATTAATCCAATTCTTAAATTTTGATACCTTCCCCATTCTTCCTCTAGATGGTTTATGATTATTTTGACCAAAGGTAGTATTAACATTCACTTCCTTATTTCATTTTCTAGTCATTAACATCCCCTTGAAATATTCAACTTCCTATGATCATTAGACATTAAATTTATCCTAAATATCCATATTATTAATTATGGATATTCTTATTTCTTAACCTTTATACCATTTCAATATATAGTGCTTACATTGAAAGGTATTTTTTTATATGGGAAAATATTGATAAATTTGTGTTCTTTACTCGATAAGAATAATTTATGATAAGGAAAATTATTTATGAATTAAATAGATTATTTGATGTATGGAGAATTATTTATATCTACATGACATTGGCTGGGAATATTTATTAAAATCCCCTCGATGCATCAATAGTCTCATGGGAAGAATCATTGGGCTATACTTAGTTAAATGGGTTTTCAAACAATATATTTAAAATTTCCTTGCGAAAGGTCTTGATGGTAAAAAAATCATGTGTCTAAGAAATATGACATTTTATATTTATTAATTTTCTTCATTAAAATTATAGTTATTATTATACATGATATTTTTTCAATGATATTATCTCTAAATTCATTTCATTATCATTTATTTATTAATGGAATGTATTTTCAGTTATTTACCATTCCATATTGATTATGCCTTCTATAGTTATGAAAGTAAGTTTATTGATTAAATAGAATTTTTTTTAGTTATTTACCTTTCCATTTATTGTGTTAGTTAATTATTTAAATGGGATGTGTGATCGGATATTTTCCTTGAAAATTTATTCATTCCTTATTGATTATGATTTATTTACTAAGGATTTATCCCACTGTACTTAACCCTTACTGGTCATTTTAGATCATCCTTATTTTGTTTCATTTCCCCAATATTCCATGAATTTTACTATTACAAATATGCATAGATATTCTATATGGAATAAATTTATTCTCAAAAAAAAATATTTTTAATTTGTGTATTCCAATTTAATATGGGTATCATGTATGTATCTAGTTTTCCAATATTACTAAAATATTTAGTCATTTGGGATATGATTATTTTTATCTTGTGCCAATGTAATGTTTTGGACACTAGATTTGGGATACCGGAGTTAGGATGGAAACATTTTGTATCGTATGAACTCTTTTAGAAACCTTAAAAACTGAATCTAGGAAAACATAGATTAAGGATCACAAACCTATGATAAAAATTGAGGATAATTGTATAAGAACATCCAAAAGTTTTGTTAAGGTATAGATTATGTGGTTTTTCTTAGAAATACATTCATTTTTGGATACTACAAGTGGATTTGGTTCTAGAATAGATGTACCTAGGGGTAATTACTTTAAAAAGGGTGCATTGGGAATGACCCAATCATTACCCAGTTCATGAAAACGATCCTTACAATGCACCTGTTTTGACACTCTGACAGTATATGCTTAGGATATTTAACATTTTCATAACAAAACATTATGAAGGATTTGAAAAGATGATATAAATGAATAACCTAGGGTGTCTTATATTGAAAATAGTGTTTCATAGTTTTTAAATTCTATAAATGATTATATGGTTTAACAGGTATAATTATTATTTCTCACACTATACTTTTGGTTCTAGTCAATGGATGTAACCCGAAAGAATCTTATTAGCATTGAACATATAGTAAAATGATGTGATTATGAGAAACCAAATGGGGTGATGATAGGATTGAATGATATCATAATTATTATAAATCAATTATCTTAAAATATGATTAAAAACATATACCTCAACCAACTCTTGGACTCACAAAATAAAATATGGATGGACTTATCTATGATATTGAGTGATGGAGACCATGAAGGTGAGATAGCTTGATTTCATTCATGAAAGATATGTGGAAGAAGACAGCTAGGTAAGTATCTCATTGGAATGTGAAATGATTTATGCATGGAAAAGAAGGGAATACATCAAAAAAATTAGAAAAATGAAGAGTACGATGGAATGAAATAAATTTCATACTTGGTATCCATTTATAGTTCATTATTTTAAATATAGATAACCTTATAATTATCTGAATCAATGCCCTATTCTAAAGGTTAAAACCTCAACCAAGGAATTCCCTATGTTGAAATAAAAATGATGAATTATTTTTTATTGGGATTAAATAATTAAATTTTAGAAGCATTTTTACTAATGGTTTTTGGGTATAAGAATCATGAAATTTCTAAGGATTGTGTTAAATTTTAAGAGAATATATATCTTTGTTAATTTAAGAATTATGGATACCATTATGGGCTGATGAGTTTATGGTTTATCATATGTTCAAATTTTTAAACATCCATTTTTAAAAATTTTGTGGAAGGAATATAACATGATTAAAGATATTTTGGGAGAAATTTATGGAAATATAACCCATTGGTTTAGTATATGTTTTAGTGAAAATTTCAATTTAGGAATAATGAATTTATATTTTAAAGACAAAATTATAAAGGTATTAATATAATTTATTGTTAATATGATCATTAATGACATTTTAATAATATTCAAATGATATTATTAGGCTTTATGAAAAAAAATAAGTCATATTGAAAACCATAGTAAAAGGGTTATTTACAGATTAATTTTATTTCAAGGATTCCATTATATTTTTCAAGGAAAATTATAGGAAATATATTAATATAGTTTACAAAAAACCCCAAATTTGTGGTGAAACCCCATCAAATTTGGTAAGTTTGTGGGGCATGAACCCATGACCAAAGCACGATAAGGGTTTCGCACCTACAAATTCAAGCCTCTGAGCAGCATCTCCACTTTTTTCCCTCTCTCTTGAATTCTAGGGTTCCTCCTCAGAGATGGTTTAGAGTAGGGTAGGCCATTGAATGACCCTCCAGCATCATCTCCCCCACTCTTACTCATCGTTATTCTTGCCTTTTCTGGCACTCCTTGCTCCATTGTTTCCCATTTTCTCACACTCTAAATTTCACTTCCTCTCTTGTTTTTTTGTCCTTCGGGACAATGATCTTTAAAATTGCATCCTTCGCTCACATAATATTCTATTTTCATCCTTAAATTCACTCTAGAATCCATAAAAGGTCTTGTTCTAGGGTTGTTAATATGGATTTGGATGATAAGGAGGCTCAACCTCTAATGCGACTAGTAATCTGTGGTTCTAGTTTCTCTGGTGTCCAATTCTAAGGAGGGAGTTATTTTCTTGGTGAGGGTCATGGATCACTGTGGAGACCATTTTCTGCTTCAATTTCTAATATTTCATCATGTTATAATTATCCCCATAGTTGGTGAGATTTGTTAGTTTACTATGAGGTTTTGGGATGTGCCGGTTCAGCTTTTGATGATGTACCAAGAGGCGCGACCTGAGTAGGATTTGGTCCTTCATTCAGGCTTCTAATGGAATTGATGTTCTTATTATTTTTCTACTAATTCATCAATATGTCTTAGGTACGTATTCCCCAATGATGATATCTATTCCACCTTTTATGTGGTTTCTCGAAGACGATGACAATGTTCTCGGATGATCAGTGGTGACGAAAAGTGATTTGATTCTTGGTGATTCTATGAATGTGGTTTGGTTGGGTTTATTTTGGTGATTAGGTATAAGGGTATGTTAGTTGGTTCATTTGGTAAGGTTTGGATGGGTTTCTTATTAAAATGTGATGATTGGGGGGCTATCTTCTTCGAAGCAAAGATGATGGTCGGTGATAGGACGGTTTAGTTGTTGGCAG
Source organism: Viscum album (assembly GCA_963277665.1). Lineage (NCBI taxonomy): Eukaryota > Viridiplantae > Streptophyta > Magnoliopsida > Santalales > Viscaceae > Viscum > Viscum album. The sequence continues at coordinate 2,068,311,551 of OY728131.1, forward strand.
GAGATGGCGATGATGATGATGTTTATAGTGGATGGAGGCGATGAGATGATGATGATGGTGATGTGATGATGGTGGTGATTAGGTGTACGGAATATTAGACTCAATGTGTCTTACCTTGTTGTAGGGTGTATGGGGTGGCTCACATGATTTTTAGAGTTCATCATTTTTACAACATCCCTTCAATGAACGATATTTTCTTTTGATTTTGAATTTTGAATTTATTTCCAGCTAAGTATGTGATGTTTTAGAAAATGTGAAGGTTCCTAATCTAATAATAAAAGTGGTTTTATGAAAATTAAAACATTATTTGGATATGTTTTCGTTCCTACCACTGGCTTATGTGATGTCCTAGTTAATATGTTACCATTTTTAGTTAAAAAATTTAAAAATTAAATATTAATGATGAACCAGTGGTGTTAATTTTTAGGTTTAAAGATTAATTTATTATATTGGAAAACATTTTATAACCATATTTGTTTTTTAAAAAGTTATAGACATATGGAAATACTTTTCACTCTTTTATGGTTCTTATGATCAATTAAAAGTGAATTTATTGCTTTAGGCATAAAAAATTCATTTTTGGATATTCATTTCTTGGTGTAAGGGATGAATTGGAAATTGATCTAAGAACAACCAAAGGATGAAATTGTTATTGTGAAATAGAAATATACCATGTGATTATATTTCTTTGTATTATTATACAGTAAAATAATTCCACATCTTTAGTAAAAGGATCTTGAAACAAAAATTTTATCCTACTATATTCACATTTGATGAATTAGATGGACTTTTAAATCATCACGAATTTATGGATTTTAGGCCTTTAACTTTCCATTGATCATTCACTTTCTTATGATCAATGACAATAATCACTCTCTATAATTATTTACACTTTTCTTCCATGTCCATGTATTCATTTCCCCCCTTTGTTCTCCTACATGCAAACTTAGTTATGTGTTATTCCAAATGAACTTTACACTTCATTTTCTATATTTTTGAGAGGATTTTTTGTTAACCCTTCTACGATGTGGTTTCTTCAACAAAGTAATTTTCAAATATCAAACCTTGGATTATTGATATCAAATTTAAGTTGTGAGGATGTAATTTATTTAAGGTGAGGAAAATGTAACACCCCAAAATTCTAAAGTAAGGATATTGTATTTGATAGAGTGTATGAAACGAAACACCAAGAATAAGAGGAAATATAAAACACTAATAATTTATGATATATTTATTTTTAAATAAAATCAATCACTTTGATAGCTTTCATTACATGCAAAACCATGTTTTACCAAATAACTATATAACAATATTATTATTATTTAATATAATAGTTATAACTGAACCATTAAATTAGAGGGTATGAATATGATTAAATAAATTATTAAAATATATATTTTAGACACATTTATCAATCTATTGATTACTAATACAATAATCATCAATAAAATAAAAAGAAATATTTTTTGAAAAATTGTATTTTTTATAAAAGACGATTTTGTCATGCTTTGCACACTTAATTTAAAATTAATTTTTACCACATTTATAAAATTAATTTGAAAAAATAAACTTTATTTTTGAAATCAAAATATAAAAATCATCTTAGAGTGATTTGTTTTTATGAGAAGTTTCTTTTTTTGATGAATAGTGAAAAGTATTGAATTTTAATTGAAACTGCATTTTTGTTTAAATTATTTATGATGTTAAACTATATTTTTAATTATTTTTAAAGTAAAATTAGTTCAATTTTATATAAATTAATCCAATTTAGATAATTTGAATCTTTTTCATATTGAATTCTGATATGAAATCATTTTAAACTTTTGAACATTTTCCCTTTAAAAACTCGCTCTCTCATCACATATAAGGGATTAATTTTAAATTAAATTTTGTCACTTTTGGGAATTTAATTTAGAAAAATGGATTCCATATTTGGAATCAGAATAATTTATAATTTATAATAAGTTTAACAAGATTTTTGACCAAAATTAAAAGTAAATATAGTAAAAATTAATTACTGCAATTAAGGTAAAAATGAGTTTACTAGGGGATAACTAAAATAATAAGGGTAAAAATCACCTATAAAGTTGACTAAAAACTATTTTCTAGAATAATATCAAACATGTAACCTCTAAGGTTCGATAATGGCCTATTTTTTACCCTTGTGGCATATAAAAAATGTGAGTTCACTTAATTATTTTATAAAATACCAAGTGGGTCCACTAAATGAATTTTATATTCAATGGTTATTATATATGAAAGAATAAACTTATGTAAAAATAATTGTATATTATTTTTCAGGGACCATGAATCACTTAAAAATTCCCATGTATGGTATTAATTGACATAAAAATATGAATAAAATTCTATAAAAGTTTTATGGTACTTTCCAATTATTTGAAGGTTTAGACAGTTATATGGAAGTGAGGAGATTAAATGGTAATTGAAATGGCATGTTGATAAAAAAATAATGATGTGAAACTTCATCACCAAGAATACTCTCCTCACTAGAATAAAATTTATTATAAGTATCCTAAATTTTAAAAGGTTCCAAGAATCCTTTGTATTGTGATATCTATAGATAGAATAAATCCTTTTGGTCTATAAAGTACCCCTTATACTATATGGTCAGTTATATTGGAAAATTATAACTTTCACTATGGTTATTCATGAAGTAAAAATACATTATATTGTCTTTACTTATATTATGACCAAAAGTAACTTGGTAATGATATTTATTATTATTTTAATCCATTGATTACGTATCTATAATTGATGTGGGATTCAGGTGTAATATTGTATTATTCTTATAGAAAGGAAGAGTTCATGTTGGGATATATGTTGTTCATGATGAAAAATGAATTTCTTATTTAGAGAAATTTTTTAGTATATAGAATTAAATTAATGTTAGGGTGTCCCATTTGTGAAGAAGTTACACACTCAGTTAGATTGAAACATTCCTTAAAGATAAAATTTCTAGTATATTTTAATTTTTTACCCTCATAACATAAATAATAATCTTGGAAAATATCATTTGATGTGGATTTAAAAGAAGTTACAACACCTTATTGATTAACAGATGATTAAAATTTTTTGAAAATAAAGTTTATTGTCCCTTTTTTTGGTAAACCCTTTTTTTAAAATCCTTATAAAAATGTGTTAGAATAAGAGGTTAATTTTTTAAAATTACTATATTGGAATTGTTTATATGTTATGAATTTTCTTGATGTCAGTTTGAAACTTATTTAATGGTGTAAATGATCAAGAGGGATATTTATAAAATATCAAGAATATCATTTTGATGACTTATTTGAAGTTAAAAGTATTTATATTTCATAAATTCCTTGTTTTGATGCAAAATTTAGTGCTTATTTATTTATGTTCCATTCCATCTAAAAATGTTTGATATACAATATCAAGGATTTACTTCCTATTCAAAGATATATTAGGTAATTTTATAAACAAAGTAAATTTTCTAACTATGTAAAAGGAAATTTATATAATATTATGTTAATTAGAGATGTTCTTCCCACCATCATTATTTCATACAATGGTTTTCTTTATTGTTCGCTTGGTTAGATATACCCTTTTGAATGGTATATGAAAATTTTTAAAAGGTACATCAAAAAATAAAGTTATCTAGAATGTTTTATTATAGAGAGATATTTTATTGATAATGAAATTGAATTCTATACTGACTACCTATCAACTGTGTGTAGGAGCCTAGAACACCCTGAGAGGGGAGGGTTGAATAAAGTTGTCAACTTTTTCTTTAAAAGTAACTGATCTTATTCTAAAATTAGTATCATCTTGTAAAACCTCTCTAATGGAATCATGCAGTTATTAAAAATTCATATAAAGAGAGACAACACAATAGTTTTACTTGGTTCACTAGTAAGGGATAGTCGAATTAGCATACACTGATACACTAATAGAATTTGAGGTTATTTCCACATAACTATAGCCACGGACAATAAAAATTGTGGCTATAAGTAATTTATTTCCACGTCCTTTTCGCAAGATGTGGTCATATCCCACCCTAACTCCCTGATTCACCAAACCATTGCACCCCACCTCGCGACCCTCCTCCCCCATCATTGTCATGATCCTCCTCCTCCCCACGCCCCTTCTCCTCCTCCCCACCCTCCTCCACCAATTTTTCCAAGACACTATTCCTCCTCGCATGCCTTCTCCTCCTCATGGCCCTCTTCTAAAGTGGCCACCCCACCCTCTCCACAAACACTGCTTCGATGTAGATTCCCCACCTCCTCCTCTAACGTGGCTTTGATGCTGCTCCGATGCAGACTCACCACCTCCTCCTCTAATGTGCCTCTGATGTGGCCACCCCACTTCACCACGATCCTCCTTCTCTAATGTGGATCTGACATAGCTTAGAGGAGGCCACCCCACCTTCAAAACAGTTCCCTTTTTGGATTTTCTAGATTTGGAAACCATGAAAGGTGTGCATGTTTTGATTTCTTCATCTTTATTTTATCTTTAAATTGGGTATTTAAATCAAATATGGTTAAATTGGTTCTTTGAAAACCTAAATTAATACCCCTTTATCCATCACTAAATATTTACTCCTTAATTCCAGTATTTTTTCCCAAATGAGAGCACCTCCACCATCTTCATTTCACTTCATTCATATTGAACATTAATCTCCATCAAAATTCACTATTGGGTGACAAAAATATTCATTATTAGGTAATTATAAGTTATGATTCCAGATGTTTTTTATTTTTATATTAAATTTCTATTGGATTCATGTATCCCTCATCCTCTCCTTCAATCTAAGATTCAAATACAGAAACTACTTCATATAGTTCTTTCTTAGGATGGAGAATAAATAATATAATAATTATTCATATGATAATCCTTTTTATAATCTTTTTTATTGGATTTTTTCAATTAAGGAAGTGTTCTAAACCCTCTTTTAACATAACTTAGGTCTCTTGAATCCATCGGTGTCATTATATATATTTTAGGGCTTATTGCATCACATCAATGTGATTTAAAATGGGTGACCATATGCTCGTTTTATTATATAATAAAAAATTGAAAATTTTAAGAGAATGGGGTGGATAGGGGTAAACACATATAATAGTTTTAAATAAGAAATTTAATAAAAAATATTGTTGAAAAAAGTTAAGCTATATTAGTTATCCCTCATAAATTCTGAAATCATTACCTCTTTTCTGAGCTTCTTGATTATTCAGTTGTGTGTTTGTGATGGTCAATACATGTTATAATTACCATAAATTTTTAGAATTGATTTATAACATTATTAAAGAAAATAATTATGTTACCATGTGTTTAAAAATTTCAACCAATCAGTTGAGAAACCCATTCCTAGTATTCCAAATTAGTGAATAAGAAGGGTGTTGATTTATGATTGAGCTTATCAAAGTTACATAACATGATTGTTGAGATATTTTAGTTCTAATTTCGAAAATTCATTTCATTATTATTATATTATTGATATATAAACCATGTATTGTGATTCCTTTATCTGATATTATATTATCTTAGTGATTATTGTTTTTTTAATAAAATGGATATATATATATATATATACAAGTTCTACAATATATTATGTATGATGGGTTTATGCCTTATATTGTAGTTTCCTATACAGGTCTTATATACTAATTTTTTATTAGAAATTGGTATATGCATATGATAATTTCTTTCATAGAATAATAGAGACATCATATAATGGATGTATATGTATATGTATATGATTACCCACAGACACACACTCTCTCTCTCTATCACTTTGTCTCTTATCTAAGATAAGAAGATTGACCTCATTGGGGAGAGTGTTATATATGTGTATGAAGTTCATCCCTTTGAGTAGTGGGTGAATCTTAGGGTGGATGATTATAGATACATGAATATATAAACACACACACATATATATACACTACCTCCTAGAGAGGATGGATTTTATCCTAATCCTTGAAAAAATAGGTCCCTTATAGAATATAGTCACCCAACAAGGATAATATGCACAAGTTAAAGTATGATATGATGATGAGGTTGAAAATTATTATGGAATTAATAATGAATTATCTATATTTTTGTTTAATTTGAATAGAATGTCCAATTTTTTGGAATAACTACTTTCTTAACATTACATTATTGAGAGTCTGATTATATTATCATATTACCTTCACATTTTATATTATTTTAATTCACATTTGGATTTATGGAAGAAAAGTTATGGTTTTTTCTTTACTTTCATAGAGTATATTATACTCAAATCAAGGGGTGTGAAAAAAACACTAAAAAATACCAAATAGAAAATAATACCAAACTAAACTAAAATAGAGGTTTTTTATTATGGTTTCGTTTATAGTGTAAATTTATAAAACCGTAGAGTTTATATATCATATTAGGTTCCAAATAAATCTATATCTATAAAACCGAACCACGCTTATTTTAATGAAAATAATTTTATATTTTTATATCAGCAAACCCCATGCATTAATTCACTAATCAAATCCCTCTTTTTGATTTTATTTTCAATAACTATTAATGAAATAATTTTTTATTTTGATAGCGGGAAAATTGTAATATTACATAAATGTGTCGATGATTATGTAAAAATTCCATTGAAATTATTTTACTATGATTATAAAATATAATGGATCCAAATATTGGACATATTCATTAAAAATTAATTAAATATGCAGTTTGTACCAAACCACAACATTAAGAAATGGTTTTAAAAAATTAATCCAAACTAAACCAATATTAAATGGTTTAGTTTATATCAATTAAAACCTATAAATAGATTTTGATATAATTTTGTTTTCAGTGAAAATGAAACAAAAACAATATGCACCCACCTTTACTAACTCCCAACACATGTTGCCTTGGAAATGAATGAAGTTCTTGCTTTGTGTAACCCAGGTAAAGGAAAATCCTCTGTACATGAGGGATGATGTTACCAAATCATGGTTAAGTGTTGGATATGGGAATTAGAATTAGGATAGACCTTTATAATTTCTTTATGGATATATGGTGTTGATGTGATAGGGTTTTCCATGATTTTAATGGGGGTAAAATCACACTAGACTCTCAATTTCACTCTTTGGGCCATATTTGACTCACCATATTTATTTAATGTGGTTTACATGATAGTTTAGAACATTTTTTTATTTTTTATTTATGTTTTAGAATATTTATTATTATGGTTTTTTTATATGGAATGTTGTTTATTCAAGTTAACGTAGTGATTGAATAATGTTTCAATGAGGTACTTAACAAGAAACAGTTCCACTAGAGAATGATTATGTTTTAGTCCTTCTGGTCCAATGAACCCATGTGTCATTATGGATTCATGACTAGCTATTTCATTTGAATAAAAAGACATGTTTGAGAATGATATAAAAAATATTATGGTTGAAATAATTTGTTCTAAATAAATTCCAAAAGTTTAAAAAAACTTGGAAATGTGTGAGTCCATCATAAAAGTTGTTGTAGAACATCACATTTCTTGTAAATTTTTGTATTTATGTTGAACTAAAGTAGGATAACCTATACAATTCCAAATGTTTCATGATTTTTCATGATTTTCATGACATTCCACCTACCATGTTCCATTGACCTGTTAATATCTTCTCAGTTATCTATTGGGTGTTAAATATGTTACTTCCCATATATAGAAACAATATTTGAATCTATCTTCACTGGATGATAACTTGTGCAAGAGGGTGGTTGTGCTAATTGAGTACCAATGGTTTGATAATTGTATACATCTTATGTTATGAATTCCATTTAATTTAGTACATGCATGTAAATTTATATTGGTTCTTATTAAAGACACAATTGTTGGAGTTATAATGATTTATTTTCTCACATCCTATAAATTCACCTTGGTTCCCATAAAAATCATATTGTTGGAATGTAATTTTGGGAAATGGACCCCGTACTGGAGGATGATGTAGTGCAGCTTCATCGGTTATAGATTTAGGTATGAATTGATATCATGGATAGTGTGTGGTATCGTTTGTTTTATTTATAGTTTTATTCAATACTATATATTATTGTTCAAGTTATAGATCCTATTATATCATATGACTATTTTATAATTTAGTTTAATTTCTTATAGTATGTTATTGTTATAAATTAAGGTTAAAATTTTTTTTAAATATATTAGTCATTATCAAATATTATATTTCTTTAAAAATGATTTTTTATTTTCCTTTTATTGTATACTCTGATACTAGTGGTTATATTCTCTCCATGTGGTTTATCTTACCCTATCTATTGTTTTACATCCTTTAGTGTATGGGGAGATATTCTTGAGGTCATATTACACACCGGCATGGGATGATAATTAGTGACTGTTCAAATAATGTTTCCAAGTAAAATTATAACCTTGTTTTTTCTAACAATTTAAGATATGATATGCAGATAAATAAATGATCTGAGTGGTTATTTATGTTATTTATGTGTATGGAATTCATCTACATGATCTTAAAGTAAAATTTACTAGGGATTTGTGACTATTATTCTTAGTTTTTACTATTATAGTTTAAATATTTTCATCATTCCAATAAAATATTCTAGTTATTCAATGTATGATTTTTCACTTCTCTTATCATAGTGTATTTCCATGGATGATGTGATTCACCATGGAAAGTATGTATTCACCCACATAGGGGGTTGAACCATGTAAATCTTGTGTGCTCTACTTAATTATACGCAATAAAATAGCAAGTATAATTTTTAATTTATTATGTGTATAACACCGAGTTGGTGATGACACAGGCTACAATCTATAAGGCCAAGACTATGAAGTCTTTGAAAGCTACTGATGAGGATATATTCAATGTTACATAGAGATTACCAACTAAGTTCAATGGCATTTTTTCTTTCAGTTCAGTTTCATGTGATGTGTTCGGCCTGCTTTGAGTTGGAAGTTTCTCTCATTCATCTTCCTTTTCTAATTTATTTTCTTTATCTATGGTGTTAGTTACATGCTAGGAGTATCTATTTAAGAGAAGTTTTATTGGGTATGTATTTTCTATAAAACAATATTATACATGGTTAGGGGGGTTGTGTAGTGTGGGAGGAGGCTGTAGGGGGCGTGGGGTTGTGCAGTTTGGGGGAGGGGGTTGTGTGCAAGTGGGGGGGCTGTGCGGTGGGGGCTGTAGGGGGGGCTACAGGGGGTGAGGGGGGATATGAAAAAGTGATATAGTGGTGAGAATGTTCACACACTAGTGAAACATGTTATTTTTATTTTATTTTATTATTTATATTATTGTATTTAATGAATTCATGATTTATAATTCTCAAATATTTTATAATTTTATAGTCTGTATGGTTTCATCATTGTTATAAGAAACCAAGTTGATTAATCTTATATGTGTACATTATGGTTTTGTGTAGGAACGTGGTTTATGCATGTTTAGAGGTAAATACTTAGATTAATTATATTTATCTAGAAGAAATAAAGGATTCATAGGGTTTTGGATATAGAGTTGTCTATAAGGATTGAATATGGTTTTCTAAACCATGATACTAAACATGGTGAACTATTCAGTTTTATAAAAATTGTTTTTAAATTACAAGAGTGAAACAAATAAATTTATTCCAACTTTGGCCTATATTTTCCCCATTATATTTTTCTAGACCATCCATGAGTCTCCTCCATTGTTTTACCATTATCTATTGTATTGTCTATGTATATATTCTATCATTGATGATGGTTCTTTAAGATAAGTCCCTCAAGATCTTCCCATCATCTCTTCTTTTCATGTGTAATCTTTTTCTTTCCCTAAGATGGTTTTAGTCGTGCATATGAAAAATTTTCCACTAAATTTTTAGTAAATTTTATAACAAGGTTGCCTTGGTGATGTTCTTATATTTAGGTTTTTGTATTCCAAATAGGTCTACATAGAAGTGGAGTGTGATTTTTCAAAGCTAGGTCCTTCTATTCTTGGTGGGAGGTATGTTTTTTTCTCATATATTTGTTCATGGTGATGTTATTGAATTGAATGGAAATGCCTTTTATCTTAAAATTATGCTCTTCTAAAGCTTGATAAATGCAGGTCTTCGCCTAAAAAACTGGAAGGCCCTAATGAACATTGGATCAAATAGTCCACCTATGGAATCCGACGTTGGAACACTATATGACCTACACCAGCTTTTGCACTGCAACATCCGCATCTAAAAAAATCTACACCAACTAAACACCAAAGGATGAACACTAAATGTCGTCTGTACCTTTCTAATGTTAAGGGATAGGATGGATGAGATATCTCTCACTCTAGTGAGGGAGGTTTTTTTAAATACTGGGATTCATTTGATATATTTTATGTTTTAATATTGATTTTCTATTTTTTATTGATTTTAATTCATTTAATTACTATCATTAATAGCCTGCAGATTGGGTTGATAGTGAATATATTTATGATCCTAATGATGTCAACCCAGAGGTTTAAAATTGATGATTTGTTTCTGCATGATATTGGTTTGTTTCATTATCAATATATATGGTCAGCATCTTTGAATGTTTTTTGTTGATGTAGGGATATGATTCGATTCCAGAAAAAATTCTTGACAGTACTGCTAAACAGGTTTTCCTAGTGGTCTTAACAATGGTTATTTATTTCTATTATTAGTGAAAAATTATCAAAGTATTATGGTTTTTTACCTTTATAGTACGTGAGTTTTTAATCTATAACATTATTTTTGGTACTTGTATTCCTTAAATTTCTCCATATACCAATAATTTTTATGATCGACAACTCTCCATTAAACTAAAAAATGGAGTTCCAACCACTAATGTTTCTTCTAAACTTTATAGACTGAAGGTTTTTTTGTTAACCATTATCTAATTACACTCAACTTATAGAGTTAAATTATTCTCAACTTACTTCTTTGTAAGTTGGGGGGTAGGGTGAGGGGGGAAGGGGGTGTGTAGGGTAGAGGGTTAGGTGTGAAAGGCGGAGGGAAGGGGGTTTAAGGGGGAGGTGTGTGTAGGGGGTGTTCAGGGGGGAGGGGTTTAATGGGGAAGGAATGAAAGGGTTCAGGTGGGGTGCAATGGGGGAGTGCAGGTGGGGTGCAGGGGGGGTGTTCAAGAGGGAGGGGGGTGTCTAGGAGGGGGTGCAGGAGGGAGGGGTGTCAATGGGGGTGTCCAGGAGGGAGGGGGAGGGGGTGTCCAAGAGGGAGGGTGGGGGTGTCCAGGAGGGAGGGGGATGGGGTGCTATAGTGGGGGCTGTCTAGGGGGTTGGGGTTATCCAGGGGGTGTCTAGGGGAAGGGGGATCTGCAGGGTAGGGGGAGGGGGCAGGGTGTCAGTGGGGTGCAAGGGGGGATGGAAAGGGCGCAGGTGGGGTGCAAGGGGGTGGGGAAGGGGGTGCAAGGGGTGGGGTAGTTGGGCAAGGGGGTTAGTTAATCTCTATATGTTTCTTTAATCTTAAATGAGGTTTAATAACCATTAAAATCCATCTCTAACTCCCACATTTCTCCATGATTAGATTTCTCCAAATATTTCCACCTATTTACAATAGATTTCTTTCACTAAATCATGGATTGATATCACTTTCAAAAAATAATATTTTGTAGGATAATACTAGTTGTTATTTGTATGGATTTAATACCTTTTCTTTTAAAAATCTTGGCCCTTATCACCACTTTTTTCATTATATATTATAAATATGGAGTTGGATCCTGCAATTTGTCCTCATTTGGGTGGGTTGATTCCACTTCCACATTGCATGAATTTACCTGTACATAGCTAGATTTAGTATGATATTTTAAATTACATTAGATATATCCAAATACACGACATTTCATCAATATCAAGATATTGTTCATCAGTTTTAGTGTGAAACTTTATCTGTTTCATGTAGATTTCATATTTTAACTTCCAGACTCTTATAATTTCACTTGTTACTTGTATTTTCAATATTTAATCTAGAACAATTTTCAAATATAGAACATGTTATTTGTGATAAAACTTACCTCATGGAAAAGGGTGGGGTTCTTGATTCCATATTGTTTCAGCTAATCAAAGAGAAAAATAAGATATAATTCTATCGAGAAATGTTATCCCACTATCTACCATAGTGGTTCGTTAGTGTATGATGACTCTGATTCCATGAAAATACTCTTTTAATAGATATTTATTTCTTATACATTTAGGTAAACTCTGAATAATAAGCAACCACTTTTTTGATTCTTATTTTACTAAAAATAACACAATGTCATGCTTTAAATGTAGGAACAACTTCCAAGAGAGCATATTGATCAAGAAAAGTGTGTCACATATTACAGTATATTGAAACATTCAATGTTCCGAATTTATTTTGTTATAAAATAACTTTAACTTAATTTCATATTTATTTTTTGTTGTGCTATAAGGTTATTGATGTACTGACTAAGTCTTTTGTCCTAGGTAAGGATAACAGTTTGGATCATTCATACATGAATGTATCAACTCTCTATCCTTGCAGAAAACTTATTGTTAATGAAAATATTATAACACTATATACTAGCATACAACTATAAATTGATAAGAACATTCCCTAAAACCAAACATCCTCGTATCTTTAATAATGAAACTCCATTCCATCTGATCACACGCCTTGTCCATGTCCACTTTAATTATGATGTAAAAGCATAGTGTTTTCCTATTTATGTTGTCCACCATCTATTTGGCTATTTTTATCTCCACTTGAATACTCCTCCCTTTCATAGAGCTATGATTCACCACCAATACCATCCTAGGATTGACAAGGTTGAGTATCCTATTAATAAGGGAGGAAAGGATTTTGTATGTGAAGTTATATAGTCAGATGGGCCAGTAGTGATCGATAGTAGTAGGATATTTAATATTTTTAATAATAACCACCTTGGAAGAATAGATAACATTGTTGAGGCTTAGACCACTGAAGAAATCCCACAATGCTTCTCCCACATTATCCTTGATAAGATCTTATCAAACCATAAAAAAAATATCCTAGACATTTGTTTGAACCTGACGCACTCTCTTGATTCAAGCTACACACCACCTCCATTATCTCACCCTCATAGAGAACCACTACCAACATATCATTATTTTTGATTCCCACCAAACTTAGGATGTTCTTTAAAAACTAATCCTCCTTGTCCTCCCTACTTAATCCTCCACCATTGAACTTGGTGTCTCATGTAAGTATCTCCATGAAATTATTAATTTTAAATTTCACATCCACCCCCACTTCCATCATATAAGATCAGTCATCCAATTTTATGTGGATTTTATTGATCACCTTTATCTCCTTAACTTAGGCCTCGAAGAAGGACATGTTCCAATCACCCTCTTTAAGCCATAGGTTCTTTGATTTTTCACTCCAAGCTCTTTCCATTTCAAGGATTCTTTTAGATAGAGTAGTTTGTTTTTCCACCAGATTTTCAAACATGTCATCATCCTAGATATCATGAAGCATATCCTCTAGACTTTCTATGTCTTTGTTGATACCCTACATGGTATTTTACCTACTCATTATACCTTATATATATCTTATAATTTCTTTCTTTAAATGTTGCAGGAAATGTGTTAAACCCACCTAAGAAGATCCCAACTTGTACAGTATGAATAAATACCTCCATCCTCATCCAATTAATTGAGTAGAAAAATTGAATACTCCTTATTTCATCCTTATTCAGTTTCACTATGACTAGTGGGTGGTCTAAAAGATCTCTTGTGAGATTATTAACGAATGTATGAGTGTATGTGTCAATGACTTGGAAGTTTAAAAGACACTGATCCAACCTAATCCATATTCTCTTACTTCCTTTCATGATGTTTCACTATGTGAATTTTCTCCCTGAGAAACCCAAATATAGAATACATTTTTTATATATGAATACCTTGAAATCCTATATGGAAATGTTTGTGTATGTTGAACCCCCTTTCTTTTCTTTCTAAGGTGTGTACAAGAGGGAGGAAGAGGAAGGAGGTGTCCAAGAGGGGGTGTGGGAGATCTGTATGGGTTGCAAGGGGGGTCTGCAGGGGGGTCTGCAGGGGGTGAAAGGGGGTGGGGAGGGGGTTCAAGGGGGAGGGGTGTGTATGGGGGTCTGCAGGGGGAAGGGTGTGCAGAGGGGTGGGGTAGGGGTCTGTCTAGGGAGGGGTGGGGATCTGTCCTGGGGGTCTATCTTAGAAGGAGTGGGTTTTTCCAGGAAGGATGGGTTTCAAGGGGGTATGTAGGGGGTTCAAGGGGGTCTACAGGGGGAGGGGTGAAAGGGGGTGTGAAGGGGGTGGGGGTGTGCATTGTAGTTTATTTTAATAACTAAAACTATTATGCAAACATTAAAAATACATTTTATACTTCATAAATTATGAAAACTAGATTATATATTTTTGTAGATACTAATTATAGTTGTTGGTCAGTGATAAATCATTATTATTTTGGTTTATATAATTAAAATTAATTGTATGTTGATTAATAACCAATATATATTCATTACAGGGAAATTATGAGTTTTTTTTTCACCTGATATGAATGTATTCAGACATAAAACACTTCTCATGACTATTGATATTTCAGATTTCAATGTATGCAACCAATATCGACCAAGTGAAAAAAAAAATATCCAAGGTAATATTTATGACATATGACGTAAACGAGATCAAACTTCAAGAAAGTATTACCTGAGAAAATGAGGTGTGAACCAGGTTATATTTTCAAGCATTGACAATCAACAAGATGAACTTTCTGACATGTCTCCCTCCAATTTGTATCTTCAGTACAATATTCTAATTTGTTTTGAAATTTTAATTTTCAAATAATTAAATAACATTGAAACATCTACTAAATTTATTTGAACACTGAAACATATGTTATAAATTTATGTCGTTTGGAGTATTAATGTACTTTCGTTAAACTCTAGATTAAATTTCTTGGCTTATAAGCTTCTTTTCACTTGGATAAAATGTAGGGTTTTGATCCTGCATACTAGGTTATAGGGTTTTACATAAATGGATTTTAGAGAAATAAATTATCAAAGAACACAGAATTTATGGAATATTTTGGAGTAATGGATTATTTTTTCTATCTCAGTTATTAGTTTCTTCTACTTGTATTGAATATTACTTTAGATACATGTTTTTGAAAACTAGATCATGGACACTGTTTAACCATTCGATGATGTATTTAATTTGACCAGTGGATTTATTTATATCATCGGAACATTTAATTTAGGTTTATTCTATATTTTATAGGGTTTTCCTTCAAGAGGTTTCCAGGAGGGAGGGATTTCTAGGAGGGGGTCTGGGAGGGGGGTTGTCCATGGGGGTGTCCAAGAGGGAGGGGTGTCTAGGGGGGTGTCCAAGAGGGGGGGTTGTCCATGGGGGTTTCCAAGAGGGAGGGGGCTATCCAGGGGGTGTCTAGGAGGAATGTTTGTCTAGGATAAGGGATGTCTATGAGGTATGGGGGTTGTCCAAGAGGGGGATGGTCCAGGGGTGTCCAGGGGGGGCGGATGTCTAGGAGAAAGGGGATCTGTCCAAGAGGGGGGATGTCCAAGGGAGTGTCCAGGAGGGAGGGTGTTTGTCCTCGAGGGAGGGGTTTCTAGGGTGGGGGGGTTATCCAGGAGAGATGGGGGTTGTAAAGGAGGTATGGGGGACTATCTGGAGGTGAAATGGGGGTCTATAGGGGGGAGGGGGTTGTGTAGGGGGAGGGGTGTGGGGGTCTTTCCAGGGAGGGGTGGGGTCTGTCTAAGGTGATCTGTCCAGGGTGGGGGTTGTCCAGGAAGGAGGGGGTGTTTCTAGGAAGGGGGTTCAAGGGGGTGTTTAGGGGGTTTCAAGGGTTCTTCAGGGGAAGGGGTCTATAGGGGGTGGGGTGTGCAGGGGGGGTCTGTCCAGGGAGAGGGTGGGGGTCTATCTAGGGGGTGGGGTCTCTCTGTGGGTTTTTTATGAAATGGGATGGGAGGGGTGTCTAGGAGGGGGGATGTCTAGGGGGTGTCCAAGAGGGAGGGGGATGTCTAGAGGGGTGTCCAGGAGGGATGGGGTGTCCAGGAGGGGGGTTATCCAGGAGGGATGGGGGGATGTCCAAGGGGGTGTCTAGGAGGTATGGGGGGTTGTCCAGGGGGTGCAATGGGGGGTTTGTAGTGGGGAGGGGGTTGTGTAGGGTGAGGGCCAGGGGGTATGTCCAGGGAGGGGTGGGGTCTGTCCAAGTAGGGGGGGGTCTTTCCAGGGTGGGTAGGGTGTTGTCCAATAAGAAGGGGAATTTTTCCATAAAGGAGGGGGTGCAAGGGGGTGTGTCGGGGGGTGCAAGGGGGTCTGTAGAGGGAGGGGTTCTGAAGGGGGTGGGGGTCTGTAGGGGGTTTTTTCTGGGGAGGGGGGCTTTCTAGGGGGTGTTTTTTAAATAAATGGGAAGGGATATAGCCATGGTTTCAAACCATGGCTATAAATCATTAGCCACTATTTGAAACCATGTTTATATCCCCTGTATGGATTAAGCTTCTGCGATGGTTTCAAATCATGGATATAAAGCTTTAGCCATGGTTCAAACTATGAATATAGGTTTTCCCCTATATCCACACCAATACCAGGAAGAGTTCATTAAACTGTGTCTATAACCTATAGCCATGGTTTTTGGGCTTATAGTCATGGTTTGGAACCATGGTTATAGCCTAAATTTCTAGTAGTGATAGTTTATCAGTCATACCTAAATCTACTAAGCTTCACTAATTATAGTGGAGTAAAAAATATCAAACATATTCACTTTGTGTCAGGAACACCACATTTATAATAATTTTAGGTAATACACACTGCCTCCTCAGAACACTTTTATAGACTCCACCCAACACACTTCTTTGGGTGAAGTCCTACTTTGTTTAAAAATATGAAGGTCGCTTCAGTAGATTTAGAATTTAAGTATGTTTCCTTGATTTGAATGAGACTCTACTTTCACCATATTCCTGAGTTGATGCACTTGAAATCTCTATTCACATAAAATAGATGTTAAACACTGTTGTTCTTGAAGATCTCATCCTTCATGAAACCCCCTATATATTTCCAAGAAATACCATAATTTAAAAACTCACACACTTTCACGAAGCTCCAAAAAATTGTGAAGCTTCTAGCCTTTGTGAAGATCCATGTCTTCATGAAACACAACATCTTCATGAAGATTCAAGTCTTTGTGAAACCACTTTTTCAGAAAATCCTTAAAATCGGTTAAGACTTAATCATTATTTTCATGATGTTAAAGCTTAAAAAAATCATGATTCATGAAGCTACTTTCCTTCAAAAATTTATAGTGATTCAGCCTTTTCTCAAATTATTTTTATGTTTTCAAATGAGGGGTGGATGCCTATTTATATAATTTCACCTCATTGAAGTTCCCAAGATCCCAACAACCATTTCACAAACCTATTCTATCCTATTCGTGGATCTCTTTTATTCATGAACCTCTAGTGAAACTTTACCCATTCAAGAACCTTCTCATAATCACATAGATATTTTTTACCCCATCACACATTCATGAAGCTTCTCATGGTCATGAGAACACTATCTTTCCATCACTCATTCATGAAGATTCATACCTTTGTGAACACCCAACCTTCAAAAAACCCAGCATTCATAAAACCTAGTCTTTTCAAAACTCATACATTTACCATATTTATGGAGAGTAAATCCTAGAAATACAACTTTCAAGAAGCTTTCTCCTTCATCCTTATTTTGAGCTCCAAAATTTTCCAAACACTAGGAAAATACACCACCTTTAACACTAAATCCATATTCACTGTAACATATCTTGTCTTGAAAATTACCTAATCAACCCTAGTGTGTATTAGAAATAAACACACACAAAAACTCCATTTCAAGCAAGGAATAATCCTTGGTTCAAAAAATATCCTCCTTTGGGTTTTTTTTCAATATGTAAATAAATTCAATAAAGCACCAGCCTCAACCAAAAACCTAATTGACATGAAATACCTTATATATCACTCTTAGTCTACATGAGCAGAGCTTAATGTAAAAAAAAGTGGAATAAGAGAATTTCATGCCTCAATAGACCACTAAGAAAACCTTCAACCAACTTACCTACAACCAACTACAACCATTGAATTACACTCATCTCCCCCTTTATTAATAAACCCAAAGAAATAATATTTATAATTTTAGTGATCAAAACAAAATCCCCTTGGATTTCCCACATAGACCTACTTCACATCCACAAACAGATTAAAATAGTTAACACAAATGGATATAGGGAACCAACCATAACATCCTCATGCATTGGGAGTTGGATGAACACTAAGGTTCAACCAGTGTTCTAAAATTTTGTTATTCCATTGGCTTAGTTAGAATGTGATCCACTTGTTCATTAGTTCTAACATGATCTAGTTTAATCATACCTTGTTCAACTTTTTCATTGATGAAATGATATATGATTTAATATGTTTGGTACAAGAGTGTTAAACCATATTATTCATAAGATCAATTGTGATATTGTTGTCATAGTAAATCACCATCGATTGTTTCACCTCATCAGTGATATGAGTTGGTTGTTGCTTTATCCGCAATAGTTGAGTGCATTCCTTTGTTGCATAGATATACTCTGCTTCAACCATACTAAGTTAACTACTTTCTTGTTTCTTCCTCAACCAACCCACACATTTGTTTCTAATAAAGAATTCTCCACCACTTGTGTTCTTTCTATCCACCACATCACTGGCCCAGTCAGCATTAGAAAATGCTGATAATTCATTATCTCTTCTTGATAAAAAGTATAGCCCAAAATTGATAGTTCCTTTAATATACCTCATGGTTCTTTTAATGTCTACAAAATGATCTTCCTTTGAATTACTTTAGAAATGAGTAGCTAAGCATGTTTCAAAAATGGATATCTAGCCATGTTGTAGTCAAGTATAATAATCTTCAAATGATCCTTTTGTATAAGGTGGGGTCTACATATTTCCCGCCCTCATGCTTTCCAAGTTTTGTCCCAACCACAATTAGAGTCTACATTGGTTTCGAGTAATGCATTTTTAATTTATTTAGCATCTCTCAGAAATATTTTTTCTAAGAAATAAATATGTAATCCATATTTTGAACTGCCCGTAGCCCTAAAAATCTGGTGAGTTTTCCAATAATAGACATTTAAATTTCAGATTTCATGTGATTAGAAGATTCTTCCATTGATCTCTGACTTCTTAAACCAAAAATAATATCATCTACTTACACAAGGACCATAAATTTACCGTTATGAGAATTATTCACTTAGATATTATGGTTAAAACCTTATATTTTAAATTATAGATCTTTTATATATGAATCTAATCAAGAATACCATACTTGTGGTGCCTAATTTAAAACATAAAGAGCATTATTTAATGTAAAAAACTATATCGCATCACTTCCAATCAAAAATCCCAATTATTGTTCAATGCAGACTTCTTCTTCAAGAACTCCATTTAAGAATGCTATTTTGAAATCCATCTAATAAAATTATTACCCTCTTTGAATTTCCATGGAAAGGAAGATCCAGATCAAATCTAGTATAGATATTAAACAAAATGTGTCTTCAACATTAATTCATTTAATATATGAATAGTCTTTAAATGCCAAGTGTGGCTTATTTCAAATAAAATTTCCATGATCATTGAATTTTTTTTTTGATGTTATACTTTGTTACAATCACATTGTGATTTAATAGTCTCTTAACAATATATCATGTTCATTTCTTATCAATATGATCCCATTATTCATTCATGGACTTAACCCATGATTCATCCTTCACTGCCTCATCTAATGAGGTTTCTTATACAATTGATAAGAAAAAAAGAATGTGTTTTATTACTCATTATCCTTGTATATATAGGTGCAGTACAATCCCCAATGATGTTAGATTAGTCAATTTCTTCTCTTCTATTTCTTCTATGTGGTTTTGATGAAGTTCATTCAGAAATGGATTCCTCTTCTGATTCTTCATCTGAATCATAATCATTTTGTGATCCCTAAATGTTTTAAAAGTCTTCTAATATTTATACATTTGAATATGTCCCTTTCCCACTTTATTATTCATCTTCAATCATATAAACATATGAGATCCTCGAAGTTTTCATATTTTTATGCTCAATGATATTGCCATCATTTATTTCAAAAATATTTCTAAGATGATTATGGTAACATTTTTAGGCTTTACTCTTCATTGAATATCCACGGAATATTCCCTCATCTACAGCACCACCATACATTCCTTGATTGCATTATTTGTTTCAAATGAAACATTTATCTCCAAAAACATGAAAATACTTCAGAGAGGGATTCCTTACATACCAAATCTCATATGGTGTTTAGTATATTCTATAAAAATACTTTTCATATTTTTATTGTACACTGATACTTGAACAAACTCTCTCTAGTGATGATAAGAAACATGACTCTCAATCAACATAGTTCTATCCATATTATTCTCCTGTTGATTTATGTGTTCAATGACCCCATTTTTTATGGGGTTCTCACTATTGACACCTCATGATTTATCCCATGTTGTTCAATGTAATTCTCAAATTCAATGGGTTTGTATTCTCCTCCATTTTCATATCATAAAACCTGATTGTGCATCCAATTTCATTCTCAGCACTTTAAAGATAACTCTTTATGAAATCAATCACTTTCCATTTACTCTACATAAACATCACACAATCCATTTTACTATAATAATAAATAAAAATAATTAAGTAACTATCTACATATATTCCATCCACATTGATTGGACCACAAATTCCTTTGTGGTTGAGATAAAAATATTCGATGTCCTTTTCTTCTTTGGCTGATATGAACTCATGACCATATTTCCTCACATGCATTCATCACATGTATTTTCTCAATCATTATTCAGATTGGGAATGTCAACAACTATATTATAGTTAGATATGTATTCCATGCCCTGTTGATTAATGTGACCCAACCTATGAGGCCATAAGTTGCCTTCTTCTTCAATTATTAAGTAAAAATGTTCTCTTTATTGTCTACCTAGTATAAATTTTCATATGTTATGCATCCCTTTATGATAGAATTACTTGTATTTCCTTTGATATCTCACCCCATATAATAAAATGTCACTACTAGTCCTGAGTCATAGAGTTGAATAACACTCAAAATATTGTGATGCAAACTATTTATATAAGGAACTTTAATTTTCCATAGCTCATCATTGGCTAATTCTGCATTTCCACTAACATTGACCTTTAAAGCACCATCTTTTCCAAATCTCATTGTTCCATCAACCCTTTTTTAACATTTTTCAAAAAAATATGTATTTATTTTCATGTGGTATAATCATCCACTATAAATAATCTAGGTTCTAATATTATTTTAAGCTTTGAGGTTCATTTTTATAAGATTATATTTCTTGATTTTCTTCTTTTCCTTCCATGAGATACCTGATTGAGTAGAGAAAAAAGATAGCCTTTCCAATATATTTTCAAAATGTATCGGTTCATCATACTCATATTCTTATTCCATAGGATAATACCTATTTTGAAGAGTAACTCTACTTTTTTATGGGTATTTACATGTCTATGAATTATGTATGTATTGTTTCTACCTTTCGCATGCCTGTAATTAATAACTTTATGACTATAGTTATAACAATAAAAAAATATCTATAGAAAATATTTCTTCTATATTATGAATGATATGGTATCATTATAATTTTTGAATTCTAAGTGCTTCACCAATCAGATAGATTTTTTCCTCTTCATAATAAGGCATGGTATGGACCAATAAGCCATAAAATTGACATTTCATAAGGGGAAATTTCTTCTCACTTTTATTCCTCCACATGTCCCCTTCTTTTGTAAAGGTATTTGACTGGAGATCCACTCTAGATACTTGAGGATTATTTTCATATCTCTTTTATATTTGGTTTAAAGATCTATTTGTTAAGAAAATAAGCACTTTTTGATATTTCCAACTTTATGGTTCCCTTTATTTTGGCTCATCCCATTTCTCGTTTACTCTTTAGAGTGGCTTCTTATTCTTCAAGTCTAAAAACTATATTATCTTTTTCCTCTAGTCTCTATATAAGGTCATTGGTGAATTTTTATTTCTATTAAATCATAATTTTAAATTATAAAACATCTTTTGAGATTTTAGGACTAGACACATATTCTTCTTCCTCTCCTTATAGTTGATTAATCTCTACTTCAAGTTGATCTGCATGCCCTGATGATTCTTTCAAGAAAGATACCATCTTTATATTTTTCATTATTTTAATGTCAATCTCATAAAGAGAACCCTAAAGATCCACCTTGATATCAAAAATACCATTCAACTGATTTTATTCATATTTTATAGGTTTTACCTTTTCAACTATAGCCATCATGGATGCTTCGGGTTCAGGTTTAAACTCTTGTTCTACGTCTTCCAAAAAATCATTATCATCTTGTTATTATTTGATAAAAAATATTTTTATCTGTAATTTAATTCCTAATTTGAAGTATACCTTGTGAAGAAACCTCTTTTTATACTTTTTCATGATTTTTGTTTAAAATTCTACACCATTAAATTTTCTTGGGCATCAAGCGACAATGTGACCAAATTTTTCACATCGAAAACAATCCAATAGAATATTTAATTCAAATATCCCTTCTCCTTTATTTAATTTTATGGAAAAAAAGATAAATAAGTTCATATTACTCATAATAATCTTAAACTAAAGAAATATAATGTTTTTCTATGGATTTGAATTCCATTTCCTTGCTTACTCAAGTTATTGAATCTTTTGGTTTGACTCTCATTTCAATGGCCACCAAACTTCTCAACATGTCATCAAGAGAAAGTATAGAAATATATCATTCCTCAAGGTCTAACACTTTTGTATTGTACAGTTTTTTAATCCTTGTCAATATTTTCTTTACAATTTCAATAACGTTAATTTATTCACCAAGTCCTCTAAATTCTCTAACAACTTCAATAATTCAGTTAAAAAGGATATCTTCATTTTCATCTGGATGAATATTGAAATCATCGAGATTATTTTCAAAAACATGAGGTTTGGCCTCCTTTACTTTGTCATCAACTTCATATATATTTTCTAGTTTCTCCCACATGGGCTTGGTTGAAGTCCATCTGATCACCTTCAAATAGATTTGATCAGATAGTGTTGTTGTAAGATCATTTTGATATTTGACATCTACATCAAGAATTTTTCTATATTTTTTATTCATAGAAATAATAGTTGAATCATTGACCTAAATCATTTGAACTATGGAATAAATAACTTCTCTCCCATGATATTACATATGTGGTCTCATTCAATTCTTCCATATCTGGAATTTACTTCAATCACATAGGTGAACTCCCCTATCATTTATTGAATTATCCATGAAAACAGCATAGGAAATATTTAACACCTATAACCTATTCACTATGATTCCACTTATAGGACTCTAGAACACCCTGAGAGGGGAGGGTTTAATCAATGTGTCAACTTTTTCTTTTAAAGTGAAATATCTTGTTCCCATGTTGGTAGGAACTTGTAAAACATGTATGTTGGAATCATGTAGTTATTAAACATTCGTATACATAGAGACAACACAATAGTTTTACTTGGTTTTCCACTAATGGCTAGTCCAAGGAAAATATGCCAATAGTGTGTCGATTGTGCCTAAATACACTGAGCTTCACTAGTTATCATGGAGTAAATAAGATCAAACATAGTCACTCAGTGTCAACCACACTACCTTTATAATAATTTTAGGGAAATAACACTGCCCCCCTCAGAAAAATTTCATATACTCCCCCTAGATCACTACCTTGGGTGAATCGTTACTCATTTTAACAACTTTAAGGTTACTTCAGTAGAATTACAAATTAATTCTTTTTCACAGATTAGCATGAAACTTTGTTTGAATTGTTTTCTTAAGTTGATGCAACTGAAAGATCTATTCACTTAAATCAGATGTTCAACACTACTATTTATGAATCTCACGACCTTTACAAAACCACATTTATTTTTATAGAAATACCAAAAATTTTGAATCCACACACTTTAGAGAATATCATAACCTTTTTGAAGCTATCATCCTTCATTAAGCTTCAAGACTTCATGGAACATAACATCTTTGAGAAAATTTCTATCTTCAGAAAACAACCTTTTAAGAAAATCCATTTCATCTGTTGAGGCTTAACTAGTCTTTTAATGATTATCAAGCTTGAAAATAATTCCTAATTCATGAAGCTCCCAACCATCATGAATGCAGATTGATTCATCCTTTCCTAAATTTCTCTTCATGTTTTCAAATGTGGGGTAACCGCCTATTTATAGAATTTTCCCTTCGCAAATATCTCAAGCACCTTACTTCCATTTCACAAACCACTTCTTTCCTATTTTTTAATCTTCTTTATTCGTGAAGATATAGTGAAATTTAACCCATTCTTTAACCATCTCATATTCATGTATATATATTATCAACCCATCGCACATTCGTGAAGCTTCGCATAGTCATGAGAACACTATCTTTCCATCACGCATTGATGATGATCCATACCTTCACGAACACCCAACCTTTGTGAAACCAAACCTTTATGACACCCAGTCTTCTCAAAACTCATTCCTTTACCATATTTATGAAGATTAAATCCTAAAAATCCTCCTTTTGTAAAGATTTCTCCTTATTCAATATTTTGAGCTCCAATAGTTAGGAAAATACTAGGAAAATATTACACCTTCATCATTAAAGCCATATGTACCATAATATTTATTGTCTTAAAAACTCACTAGTCAACCCTAGTGTGGATTGACAAAAAAACAAAAAACACTCCATTTCTAGCTATAAAAAATCCTTGGTTCCAAAAATGTGGATAACATTGGTATCACAAAATCTCATCATAGCAGGATCCTTATGGGTGAAATATTTTTCATAAGATATGTAATTACAATTACACTTACAGATCAAGAGCTGGATCACAATAACATTTACATAATAGTTTATAGGTTGCACTATATTTTGAAACTCAACAATTAATTCTTAAGTATTTGAACCGATCATGGTCTAAAATATGGATATCAAATACACATAATCAATAGTTTATAGGATGGTTTCAAGACCATATTTATAATGTTTTATATATAAATATGAATTTAATTTCAAAAATACTTTTATGGATGGATAAATTACAAATTTCACTTGTATTATCTTGTAAGTTTTGTGTAATTTAAAGTTATATGTTATATAAAAATGAACTGGATAGATGTAGTATGATGCAAAATAATGTAGTTACTCTTATGGTTTAAGCAATGAATTTATCATATACCGAGGGAAGCAATCTAATTTTTTAAAATATGTCATACTTTGGCATCATAAAAAATGGGAGTTGGATTATAAAACATCCCAAGGGTATATTTTTTAATACAAATGGATTGATAATAAGAGTGTAGTTAAAATCGATGAATTAGGATCCATTGAAGTGAATTTTAGTGAGTAAGGGTAAAATGATGATCCATTCATAATGGAATTAAATAAAGTATAATTATTTTATTCTATGGATCTTATAAACACAAATTGGATAATTGTTCTATTTTTTGCTAAAAAAACTATAGGGTCAAATGAAAATTTAATTAAGGATGACCTTTTCATAGTATTTCACAATAATTTCACATTGGTATCAATATAGAAGTTGTATTGTATGCCAAAGGGGACTAAAAAAGGGTATTTAGATACACGATAAAGGGACTGAATTACTGCAACCATTAAATAAAAAAAGAGTTCAATGAACATATCAAATGTATCTGATTAGTTTTTTATATACAATGTGTTTTCTCATAATATTTTGTGTCAAATAATTTATTAATGTAATATAAATTAGATGTTTAAATAATTATGTAGATAATGGATTCTCTACCTGCAGATGCTAATAATGTCTAGGAACAAAATATTGATGATTTTAAAATTGATTAAATTTTAAAAAGTGAATAACATATTGTTGAAAAAAAATATGATTGGTATGGATAAACAGTGTTAAAAAAATTATTAAGGTGATAAGTGAAGTTAAAAAATTTATAGTTGGATGGAATAAAATTGGACAACCTATTGACCCCTAACAAGCCCATTTTAATTAGTTACAATGGTTTTATTACTCGAATGCATGTGCCAATTCATAGAGATACATGAAACAATTTTATTCCTATATTGAAGGAAACAATTTGGAAAGTCATTTGGGAAATATTATGTTATACATTTTCTATTTTACTATAAAATAAAAATAAAAAAAAGTTGATTTAATCTTTATTATCACTTTCAAAATATATTTTTGTTAGAAGTATTTTGGATGAGATTCATACTAATGGTAGCTGAAAAGGTTCATAGAGAATTTCAAACACTTCTTAAAAAACATTATCTTAATAATACTGAGAGTAAAGTAAAACCCCACTCATTAGCCACACACACACACATCATAAACCAATAAACTTGGGATGTTTTCCTTAGCTATCAAGAGGAGTAAGAATTTAAGGTACATTGTAATTGGTATTATTTTATTTTACATTACATGTATTAATCAGGTTAAGTTAGAATTGTTAATTTATGAAACATAAAAAGAATTCAATAAATAAACAACATGTATCAAAACCAAAAAACCATACCATAAAATAAGGATACGGTACCCTTTAGTTGAAGAAAAAAATTATGTGTATTTCAAATATATAGTAAAACATTTATGTGATATGAAAAAACATACATAATTATGTTACTTTCTTATATGAATATTGACATATCAAAATCCAAATCTACTTCCATCCCAAATCATTTGTTATGGAAAGAGGCTCATATAAATATAAAGTAACAAACATTAGATGAAAAAACATAGAAATTATGGGAATATTGTGTAAGTATGACATAATATAAATTTGTTCTACTTTAAAACATTATTACATAATAATGAATAATTATTTTCTTATATTTTTTATCACATTTAAACATAAGAATTACTATATACTGTAGTTCATGTAAAACTAATTTTAGTGGATTTAAAGTTTCCAGAATAGTATAGCCACATTAAAGGTGTAGTTTTTGGAGTGTAACCCAGAATATACATTGAGAAAGTAAATACATGAGGGGATACAAATGAGAAAATGAAAAACATATAGGGATATATATATTCACTAATAGTAAAATTTAATTGATAGACTTGTGTTATAAACTAGTTTCTTTGAAGGAATTAATGATAAAAATCAACACATTAGTAACCACAACATACAAACCTGTATGCTAGTCATTCCTCTCAAAATAATAACTTACATGAGGTTGTCAAATTTTTTATAATAGTTTCAACTAAATGAGAATAAAAAAACTAATTCTACCTTTCTTGTACTAAAATTCTATAGGGTGAAATTGATTTTGATTTATATATATCAATACCCACTCATCACCTTACTATGAGAGGAATAGTGTAAAATATCCAAGGTGATATTCTATATGATATAAAACTTATAAAATATCATTTCAAATTAGAGATTCATGTAGATCATGAGCTGAGCACTAAGCCGCTTATTCTTTTCAATGATCATGATGTTCAAAAGGATGAAATATCTATTGGAAATTTCATAGCATGGTCATTTAATCTTATAAACATACATAATGATAATTAATTATAAACTTTATAATTTTGTTTATAATAAAAAAAATTACAATTAACAAAAAAGGTACGAACTAAGGTATATTATTATATAGGAATAAATAGAATGGGAAATTGAAGGTCTGTTCAATAAATTTTAAAGGTTCGATTGATAGATCGAAATGATATTTTGAGAGAAAATTTACCCTACCAATTACAA
Source organism: Viscum album (assembly GCA_963277665.1). Classification (NCBI taxonomy): domain Eukaryota; kingdom Viridiplantae; phylum Streptophyta; class Magnoliopsida; order Santalales; family Viscaceae; genus Viscum; species Viscum album. The sequence goes on from OY728131.1 coordinate 2,068,339,340, forward strand.
TTATTTATTTATTAACATTTCAAGTTCATACAAATAAAAAAATTTAAGATATAAATATGGAATAAATTTAATTTGAAGAAAAAATATAGGGAGATCCATTACTAACTATATTGGTCTTCATAATGTAAATAAAATTTTCAAGCATGAATGGTTGGGAGCCTTAGTTATGAATATATTCAGGAGTTATATTTTCATAATATATTTTTTCAATTGTTAATATAATATGTTAATTATAGTTTAATAATATAAATGTTTTTATCATATTTTATATCACAATGTAAAGGGAATGATTTTTAAAGAAAAATTTGGATTCATTATTCTTCATGTCACTTCTACAAAAAAAACATCAATAAATGAAGAAAAAAATTTGTAAGATCTCACTAAATGTGAAAAAATTTTAAAAAGAAAATAAAAGATGTTAGGATATACTTAATACTTACAATGCAGAGGTAAAACTCTATATTATATTCATATATAATATATTTTCATTTTCTCATTACTTAATCCCATTTTTTAGGAATAATTGGATTCTCATTGTGATCAATTTGGATACTCAAATGATAAATGTTTTAGATACAAAGTATAGATATTTAATAAATCAACCACACATAATACACCTTATGAATTTATCATTCACTATATTCAACATTTTAGAAATAAACATCAAATTATATGTTTTATATTATGTTTTAACAAGAATTATTTATGATAGGGAAATGTTTATTTATTATCAAAAGCATGATATTAGGACATAAAATTCTCATAAGAAGCATACATATTTCTATAAATGGATAAGTATTAAGTTATATATAATAAAATTTCACTTTAAAAACATATATAAAAAAATTAATCATTTTTCTCAAAAAAATTAGTATTGGAAATAAAATAATTTCATTGAACGTGGTTATAGAATTTTTAAATTTATGAAATATATTATATTCCATCCACAAACTAGTATATCTGAAGAGATATTTTCAAATTTAATTACAATTTCATTTAAATTTTTTATCAATTACTTGTTTTTATATATTTTTATATTACTACCATAACTATCTAAAATCCATATATTCAAATGAGGAAATATATTTGTTTCAGAAAGACTGAGAAAACTATATGGTGTCAGAATGTTTATGAAATTCACAAAGATGTCATTTCTTATCACATTTTTTATTTTTTTATTTCATATATATCCTGATGAGTTGGTTTATATACTACTTATTTAGTTAATTTTTTATTGTTTTATGATTGAGTTATGAATAGAGACTTTAGAATTAAAAAAATTTCATCTTAGTATGAATAAGATAGAATATATAAAGTTTTTTTACAAAGGATTATATAGTAATGTTATGGATGTAATATTTAGAGACCAAATTATTTCAAAATTTGATCATTTTTTATATCTTGGATCATTTTATGTTATGTGATGAAAAATTAATGTAGTATTCTCTCATAGGATTCAATCTGGAAAGATAAAATAGATAAAGTCTCTTGAGGTGCTTTTTAATCGTAAAATTCATTTTAAATTAAAAGTTAAAATTTATAGTAATGTTATTAAACCAACCGTTCTATATATTAGGTATTATTTTCCTTTTATGGTGCACCTTAAATAAAAAATAATGGTAGCATAAATGAAAATATTATGATGTACATGTGGGCATAATAAGATTGATAATATTAGAAGTGAATGTTTTTGAATGAAAATTACTGTGGTTTAGATTGATGATATGATTAATGGGTCTATATTAATATGGTTTATAAATTGTAAAAAAATACCTAGGGATGAACCTATTAATATGGTAATATTAATGACAAATTCACTTATTAAAATAAGTAGAGGTAGTCCTAAAATGACATTTTAGTTAAAAATGCACATAATATACCCAAAACTCAGAAAATATACTTGGATTATATTAACAATTTAGAAAAAATATCTATAATTCATTTCTGTCATTTCAGAATTAACCACACATAAATCTGACTCACAGTGTGGTCATTATGATTTAAATCACATGTTTTCATTTAAATGTAACATTTTAGTTCAAAACAAAAATAAAACTATAAATACCATGAAAATATGATCTAATGTTTTTGATAATTTAGGAAAAATATCAATAATTATATTTTTAAATGTAGTAATTAACTTCATGTTAATTTAACACATAGTGTGACTGATATGAATGAAAGTGCATATTTTAATTTAAAAGTGAAATTTTAGTATAAAACATGTGTAATATATTCAAAACTAAGAAAAAACACATTAGATTTCTTGATAATTTAGGAAAGATACCAATAATTCATTTTTGATGTTTAGGAATTAACCTCGCATCAATCTGAAACATGATGTGGTCGTTATGACTAAAAGTGTGTGTTTTGAATTAAAATTGGAATTTTAGTTGAAAACATGGGTATGAAAGCCCATATCTTTTCTAAACATTAATTCATGATTTATTACTTAGAGATACACATAATAAAATCCCAAAATATTGAATGGATTAGTGTTTTTGGTAATTAGATACATAACACCATAACTTGAAATAGGTATTCAACTACATTATTTTAAAATCCCATAACATGTCCTTAAATTCCTTTGATATTCTAAAACTACACTGGATAACTTGGGAATGTCGATAAGAAAGTGGTGATCAATAAATCCATGTAATGGAATAAAAAAGGTGATAATCATGATGAAAAGAGTTATAACATGATGACATAGAAAGGTGATAATCATAATCCTTAACGTTAAAGCATGGTATAAGATTATAACATCAAGGAAACATAAAAATGTGGGAACAATATAAAATGTGACATTATAAACATAAGTCAAGGATAACCATCATGAAAACATAACATAGTGTACATATTCTAACCTTCAATGCATCATTAATGGTATCCCATGAGACAAAAATATTAACTAATGCATTGGGGGCTATATAATTTCGGGCCCACCTGTCACATTCATATCATATTCAAGAATTTTTGTTCCACATAGATCATAAAACATAAGAATATATTTCATCACTTTTAATTACATGGTTAAATATTGTGGGTTATATAAATAGAATTCCCCAATCAATGAATTATAGTTACACCTATGTGAATAACCATGAGTGAAAATGGGGATGGGTACTCACAATGCAAAGTTTTGGCTTATAAAATCACAGGATAATTGTAGAGACCCGAATCCTGACGTACATAGACATTACATTACTTTTTAGGAATACTTAGTACATAACAAAAACACACACACAAATATCGTAATAGTTTAGTGTCTTTGGAAACTCAGAACGTAATCTTCTAATCGTGGTGAAAGATCTTCAATATCTCCCATAAAGATCTTCCCTTTTTTTACCTAAAACCTTTCTTTATATCCTAGGGAAAAGAAAACATAAAAGGGTGAGCTCAAATGCTCAGTAAGGATAAACAAAAGAAAAATCAATCACATCATATTCATAAGAACATAACTTTTGGAAATCTTAACCTGCAAAAGAGAGCATAATTTCATAACATGGGATAAATCATAGTAGTGAAATGAAATTCCAATAATCATAACTTAAAACATGAAACTTTTTGGCATACACACATAATCATAGAGAATCATTTCTTGTTAGTCAAGACTCATTGCCAAGACTATCTTAGTGGACAAAGTCCCTTTCTGAATCGAGTCACCCTCGTTCCAGTCCTATTTCACTGAACCGGTATAACCTACCGTTCCAGCCATGTCTATCTCATGAGATATGAAATCTTTACCCAATGCATTGGAGGGAGATATAGGTCCCACCCATCTTATAATTAATCCTTTCTTATGTGTGCCACATAATCATAAACCATACATCATAGCGTAACCCATGTAATAAAAATGGGATTCTTAAACAACATAACATCATAAAACAATTCATATAAGATAAAGGAATTCATAAAAATATTTCCATCACAACATAATCAAATCCATGTAATAATAGGGATAAAAACAGAACCCATTTGTTATCTTAGATGGAAAATAATTTTGATAAAATACTTGAACTCCATTCTTGAGGAAAATATCCTTTCTACTTCAAAAACACTTTTCTTTTCTTAACATGTCATACAATTATAAACTGAAATAAGTTGATTAAAAATAAACTTGAAAACTTGTAAAGGATTCTTCTTGGAAATAATGTTTTAAAAATCCATTCATGTCGTATAAGTTAAAGAAAAAAACATTCATCTCGTACTTTTGTCGGAAAAGTCAAAAAGTACCTCGTACGAAAAAACGACAAAAGATTTCTTTCATATATTTTACTAAAAACTCACCGAAGGGTAAAATTGGATTTAAACAATTGTAGGTGAATGGAAATAATATTACATATTGAGAAAACATGGATGTGGATGATAAAATACACCCCAGTAAATACCAAAGTATAAACAATCTCGGATAAAAATGAGATTGTGATATTTCCCTTACCTTAGGTCCGACTTGCTTTGTACGTGTCCGAAACTCCTTTATAATGATTTAAATCATGTTATTGACTTATTCCAGAATCATATTCATTGTTATTATATCATATATGGTCCACTCATGACTTTATATTACCCGTTCTTTTGTAAATTCATGTTAAAGTAGCGTTTTGGGTAAAATCGTCTCATTTGTCGTTCGTGTTTTTAACTTGTAATTATTAATATGATTACTTGGATCATGATTACTTATATCAAGAATTTAAAACATGATTTATATAATATATATATATATTCAGAATATACATATATATAATATATTGATAAATGGAATGAGATACACCGTTCATGGAGACGGTAGTCCGTACGTACGCATGAACGTTGTTTTCGTTTCCTTATTGAATTGAATGGAATTAAGTAGATGACATACATATAAATATACATAAATCCAGTATCATTATTATGTCATATATTTCATTAGTACATATTATATATACTTTATAATCATTCATGAATGGTTAATCATTGAGAATGAATCTCATCGCGTCGTGGAGACGGTAGTCCGTACGTACGCACGAGCGATGATATCGTTCCCATGGTCGTGGAATTGTGTTTAAGTGTATGTATACTATTTCAGTATCAATATCACTTTATAATAATCATATATAGTTACTTATTACACCATTATACCCATCCAATTAAGGTGGTGGCGGAAAATAAATTACACCACGGCGTGGAGACGGTATTCCGTACGTACGCACGCGCGGTGATTTCATTTTCCGTAGGATGGATAGAAGGTTAATTAGAGTTGTTTCATATTTATAATAACATATCAGTATGTAAGTAATACTGATGTTATTAATTTATCATGAAACAACTAAATAAGAAGAAGTTGAAGAAGAAAGAAATTGAAAAGATCGGTAATGGATATTACCTCTTCTTTGAAACGCCTCTTTGAATCCTCCTCTTAGGGAACTAAGATTGGTCTTTGAAGAAGACCAGAACCTATAGGATTATTCTAGAGAAGTGTAGAAGGGATTTTTGTAGGGGTTGGCCGAGCTTGAGTGCTAAAATTGGTGTGAGGAGGAGGGGGAGGAGGTGCCCTTTTATAAGGGAGGAGAGGGGCACCTTAGGAATATCTCAAAATATTATTTTATATTAAAGTCAAAATCGGTTTATAATGGTTCCAAAGGGTCTTATTTCGAAGCTAAAGTGGGGATGGGTCGAAATCCTATCAACCAATAGGATTTAGACAAGTTTAGGTTATTATTTTAACCTTATCAATTAGATTTAACTCTAAGTTAAATAATTTAACTTTTACCGTGTCTTTTTGTTTTCTTACACTATATGGTTAATAAAATTACTATAACATGCCAAACGAACCCCAAATTGTTTATTATTAATATATATATCCTTATCTAAGTCATTTTGCCGAACCTTAGATTTTTAGGAATAAAATAACAATTAATAATATAATATTTGATTCAAAAACTATTTTGTGTCAATTTTGACACTATTTGATATATGATTGTTGTGAAAGTCATAACAGAATTATATGTTCGAACCAAGTTGATTAAATCAACACTAATATATCATAGTAACCTAGAAAATTAGTGGAATTCATAAAAAGTCTCAAATTACATTTATTTTGGTGTTTATAACATCAATTATGTCAATATTTCATAAATAAGATAATTACTGCATCATCATTGTGTCATAAATAAATTAAATTATTTAATGTCTAAAAATTATAAATAAAATACCATTATGTAGGAAATCTTTTTATCTTTCTAATGAATATTTATAGTCGAATTTATCTTATGTATAACCCCATATTAAAAATGATTTACTTATTAAACTTTGATTTTAACTATTTTAACCCTTCTTTAAATAAATTAATAATAAATGTCCTAATCTAATCCAAGTGGGTCTAAATGATAATATTTTACACTTAAGGTTATTTTTGGTCGATATACACTTGTCCAATAGAATTAGGACATGTGTTAGGGTAATATTAATATCATTCTTACCCTTAATTACCCTATTTACTTTTAACCGTGGTAAATAAAAGTAAAAAGTTACTATTCACCAAAAATTATTTTCATCTCATTGAACCACATTTTACTTACTGACATCAACCGTGTCTCTCGGATTTTTGAAATTCTATTCACAGAAGCGGTAAAATTAAGTTTTATGAAAAATTCAGTTTTTTTAACTACCACTTAGTAGTTTCACTATTCATCAAAAATTGATGTTTTTCAGAACAATGCCAAAATTTCATCCTAAGCTATATTTCATATTCCGAATTCAAAAATGAAGTCTATTTTACCAAATTCATATCATATAAGTTGCATTAATTAATTTTCTAATTAGATCCCGCTGTTAAAACAAATAGCGTGTTTTTAAGAAACAATATCTATCAAAAGATTGACACTTGTTTATGTCTGGTTTAAATGTGAAATTACATCCAATGACCAATATTGTATTAAATTGTAAAAATATATTCTAAATATACTTTAAAACCACTCAAATTAATAATTTATCACTATTAATTATTTCGATTAAAAAAGTTGTTTTTAATTATAATTTAGTAATTTTCACTATTCATCAGAATATGAAAGTTATCCGAAAAGTACCAAAATTTCACCTTAGGCTAAATTCAATACTCCGAATCCAAAAATGAATTCCATTTTGAGAGCTAAAATTTATAAAATTTAAAAAGTGGTTATTACTATTCATAACGGCTAGTTTTAATAATATTTTAATAGCATATCGTTGTTTCGTGAAACTCAGTATTGCGTACTACACAGGCTATCGAGGAAGGTTGCGATTGCGTGTAATGCAAGGCAAGTCAAGGATGCGTGTTGTGCAAGCTCCTTTTGGTGTAGCGTACAACACAATACATTAATAAAATTAAAAAGAATATTTTTCATAAAATCTCGGGCTGTTACAATAATATTGGTAGTATAATGGGTGTACATAATGGTTCATGGAAGGGTTTAATGAGAGTTAAAGGTGGTCTATCATTACTTGGGAATCATAAGTACTATAATTTTATGTGTAAAAAAATATTCCAACATGAAATATTTGAAATCAAGAGGAATAATATAAAGAAATTACTTGACTAAATAGGAAAAGGTTAGAATCCCAAACCTTTAGTGGGTGCTTCAAAAAGATTTGGAGGAGATTCTTAAGAGATTGGGAACACTTTTTGAAGGATTTATAGAGGTATGTGGAGCGGAAATTTATGCCAAATGGGTTTTGAGTGAAGAGTATGTGGAGTTTGGGTATGTAACGTCCCGGTTCTAGGTGCCGCCCAAAGGAGCCCTGAACCAAGTTGGTCACATAACCTAAAGCACATTTCCCCAAATATCATAGGTTTCTGAATAGTATAAAGGGATAAGGTAATACATTGGAAAAACAATTCCCTCATTAGTAGAGTATATAATATAAATCAGTATGTAAACAATAGCATAAGCAATAATACCATAAAACAAAGTAAATATCAGAAGACTGGTAATAATATAGCAACTAGAGCATATAAAAATAATGCATGTCAAGTGTGTTTTGGATATCATCAAAACAAGTCATAATGATGGAAATAAAATACTAAAACCAAAGTATAGAAAAATAGAAAACTCCAACAGCATCTCAAGCCTCAGCTTGGTCCCATGCTCTCCAGCTCCAACAGTAATTAAGTACCTGATGAAGAAGGGAACTTTCCATTATCTATGCCTGCAACCAAATAATCTGTTTAGGACAAAAATCATGACCCAAACAGGGTTTAAGATGAATCTCAATAGGAAATAACCAAAATATCAGTGCCTAACTTTTAGTGAATATATATAGCAAGTAATATTCAAAATGAAGCAATAAACTAGGAGGTACTCAAAAGTAAACAATCCTATAGTTTCCAATTATATTCATTTGCGTTTATTAATTATCCAAACTATTGAATAATGAAATCTTGAGATCTAGCCTAATATATGTATCCCCTGTGTAATGGTAGAAACACACATCTTAGAAGGTCATCTAAACAAACAAGTAAGACCAAGTCCAGTCTTGTGCTTTGTCTTGGCAAACTCTTCACAATCATTCAATCATTCATAAGAAACCCTCTAAGAAATTTCTCACAGTCTAACACCTCTGGTCTAACATATCATCTAATCATTTACAAAATACCACTTGTCAAACTCTCATGGTCAATACCCACTTAGTCTACATAGCAACAATAAACTATAATGACCACTGGGAATCTCTCACAGTCAATTCCCAAGGGTCCAACATCCAATTAATAATGAACCTCTAGGTAGATCTCAGGATCTAACCCCTCTGGTCTATGACCACCTGGCTGCTCTCATAGTCAATACCTCTAGGTCAACATAACAACAATTCATACATAAATGACCCTACCCCAGGAATCTCTCACAATCAAATTACCCTTTCTCAAACCTTCACAATTCAAATCACATGCATCTCATATAATCAGTAACTCCATCCTAACAACACGAGGCATGGAAAACAAGGCAATCCTAATAGGCATTTTAGACCAAATGGTCATAATCAATCAACAAGGTAAACGCACCCATAATAGAGGCATAAACCTTATGTATAAGCAATTACCCTCATATCAATCTACCAAACCATAATAGGTAATAAACATGGTCTAATTTCAAACATGCAAAACCCCAAACAAGGGTATATGGAACTTTTAGTATATATAATCCAAATATAATCAACAAAAGGCACAAACCACCTACCTCTATATCTTACGATCAACACTCTTAAACATTGGCCCTTGAATCGGCCTATAATTATGTAGATCTATAAAAAGGTGAAAAATGTTCAACCTTAAAATACTCATGGGAGAGGAGTAATTATAAAGAAATGATCTAGGGAAAGATAGAACTCACCGGTGAGAATCTGATGCACCTGGATGTGATATGTGACCCTGAACCAATATATAAAATAAAAAGAAAAGTACATAGTGTGTTGATTTAATGTACACACCATGTATTAGCCTCAACTAGATCCCATTTTAGGTGGTCTTCCAAGTCACCTACAAGACCATGTACTCGGCCAGTACACAACTGTACGTAGTACCTGGGTACACAGCATGTACTCCTAAGTATACATCATGTACTTATAAAATTCTCATTTCTTCCTTTTCTCTCAAACGTAACAGGAATTCAATATCAATACCTAAAATGAAGATCTGGGTTGTTATAAACATCCCCCATTAAAGAAATTAGTCCCTGAATTTCCCTTCCAAGGGTGGTGAAGAAGAAACTTCAAACAACTCTGGCCACTGTGATCGCACTTCGGCCTCCCTCTCCCAAGTCTCATTGTGTACTTGCTCGTGATGCCACAACACCCATACCAGAGGAACAAACTAGCCACAAAGAACATACATGCTATTATCCAAAATCTGAATAGGGTGCCTCTCAAAGGATGCATCCACCTCCAACTCAACCTCCTCAGCTTGAAAAACATGAGACGGGTCTGAAAACTATCACCATAGATAAGAAACATGAAAGACTTCATGCATAGTTCGGTATATCTAAGGTAACTGTAACCAATAGTCACCTATCCCTACTCTCTCCAAAACCTCAAACATCCTAACGTATCTCTGTGAAATATTTCCTTCTCTCCTAATCCACCTATGTCTCAACCTTTGTGTGACATGTAAGAAAACCTAATCTCTGACCTCAAACTCTAGAGGTCATCTCCTTTGATTAGCATAATATTTATGTATATATTGTGTAGTATCCATCCTCTTTCAAATCAAATCTACATGTTCAGTGGTCTCTTGGACAAGAAAAGGTCCTAACATAGTTGTCTCTCCTTTCTCCAACCAATATAGGGGTGATCGGCATGGCCTACTATACAAATACTCATAAGGTTCCATTTTAATTATTTTCTAAAAACTATTATTGTAGGAAAACTATACCAAGGGTATGTGTCTCTCCTAAGATCCCCCGAAATCTAGGATGCATGCTCATAGCATGTCCTTCAAAACCTGAATTGTACGCTTAGACTGACTATTTGTCTATGGATGGAAAGTTTCTCTCATAAGTACCTATATACCCAAAGCCCTTTGTAGTCCCAGTCAGATATGAGAAGTAAACCGGGAATCCCTGTCTAAAATGATAGAGTGCGGAACCCCATGTAAACGTACAATATCTCAGATGTACAACCTTCCAAGCTCATCAACACTAAATGTTTCCTTAATCGCTAAGAAATATGAAACCTTTGTGAGTATGTAAACAACAAACCAAACTGTATCATTCCCTCGAGGAAACCTCGGTAAACCTATCACGAAATTCATTATGACATCATTCCATTTCCACTCAGGAATGAGTAACAACTGTAAAAGTTCTTTTGGTCATTGATGTTCCACCTTCACCTGCTGACAGGTGGAACACCTCATAAAAAACCAGTAACATCCCTCTTCATTCCTGGCCAAAAATAATAATGGTGTAGATCTCAATACATCTTGGTGATTCCAGGATTAACTACCCAAATTGAGGAATGAAAATATCACCTCAAATCCTAATGTTTTTCTGCTAACACCCATACACTTCCATGAAAATTCGAGACCTCGTCATCACCTACGGTCCACCTAGGAGTAGGGTCCTCTCCTGACACACTCTTCTATAGGACAAGGTCTTCGGAATCTGATATCTTTCTTATTCGTACCTGATCCAGTAGAGTAGAGGTAACAGATATATAAGAAATAAACATCTGCCCCTATCTATCATGCACCTAAAAATGCATCCCATAGAATAGATCCATAAGATATCGCTCATTGTTGGCCTCTGGGACTTCCTGTATCTGAGTCCTCCGGCTAAACACATCATCCACTGCGTTGCCTTTCCCAGGCATATAGGCAAGCTCAAAGTCAAAATACTGAAGGTACTCAACCCACATTCACTATCTCAAATTCAAATCATGATTAGTAAAGATATACTTGAGTCTTTTTAGATAATTTTACACCAAAAAAGTCTCTCCCAAAAGAAAATGTCTTCAATAGCTCAAATAATTCACAACTGCAGCTAACTTGAGATCATGTGTCAGGTAATTCCTCTCATGTGTCCTCAACTACCGAGACCCATACACAATGAATTCTTCCCTCTGTACAAGCACTTCTCCCAGACTGATACCTGATGCATCGCAGTAAACTATGTAACTCTTTCCCAGATCTATAAAAATCTGTATTAGTGTCGAATTCAATCTCCCTTCAACTCCTAAAAGGCTAAATCGTAGGATTCTATCCACAAGTACTTTGCACCCTTCTTAGTCAGTCCCATCAATGGTGTTGCTAAATGTGAAAAGTCCTGTATAAAGTTCATGTAGTAACTAGACATCCCTAGAAAACTTTGTACCTCAAAGACATTCTCCAGATACTCCCAGGAAACTACTCCTATCACTTTCTCTGGGTCTACTAATACCCCTGTCTCTGAGATAACATGACCCAAAAAGTGAATCTGGTCCATCCAAAAGTGGAATTTTGAGAGCTTAGTATATAACTGATTCTCTCTCATTGTACTCAATACAATCTCAAGATGAATTTCATGGTCATGTCAAGTGTGGGAGTACACCAAGATATCAACCATGAAGACTAACACAAAAGAATCCAAGTAAATATGGAACACTCATTTCATCAGTGCCATTAAAATTTTCAGTGTGTTTGTGAGACCAAACAGCATAACCAAATACTCGTATAGAACATACCTGATCTGAAAGACTGTAAGATGTTTATTTAATGTTATAACACACAATTGATGATAACTGGATCTCAAGTCAATATTCAATAAAACTTGTGCTCCTCAGAGCTGATCAAAGAGATCATCAATCCTCGGCAAGGAATACCGGTTCTTGACCCTCAACTAGTTCGGCTTCCAAAAAACACAAAAATTGTGAGGATATTTTCCAACTTCTTTGTAAAAAAGGACAAGAAAACCCTAAGGATAAGTATTGGGTATGAGGAAACCATTTTCCTACAACTCCTCTAGCTACTTCTTGATATCCTGTAAATATGGTGTAGCCATCCTATAAGGAGGAATGAACACTGGTTCCTCTCCTGGTTCGAGCTCAATAGAGAAATATACCTCTCGCTCTGAAGGTAAACCTGAAAATTCATCTAGAAAGTCATATTTAAAATGATCTACCACTGAATAAAACTCCATTTGTGAATTCCCCTGGTCATACAGATATAAACTAGCAATCTGGGTTGTAATTCCTTCCAACACATGTCGCTTGGGTCCAGCTCTGCTCGCCTGGACATCCCATTTTTCCTTGTGTAGAAAATACTTTCCCTATGGTGATGTGAAACACACCATGCGGAAATATTAGTCAAAAAAATAATGAAAGGAGACTAACCAGTCCATTTTGAGAATGATGTCGAAGCCTTCCATCCCTAAGACATAGAGGTCCCATGAGAAGTGACACCCACCAACCTCAAGAGGTAACTCCTTGAACTGACATACACTAGCCATACTAATCCCCAATAGAGTGTCTAGCATCATAATGTCCATGTATGTAAAGATAAAGATACCAAGGATCTCTACAATAGTAACAGATATAAAACTATGGGAAGCCAGTATATCAAAAAGAGAAAAGGCTAAAACTTAGGCAACTAGAATCATACCTCTAACTGTAGAGGGTCTAAGATTCTACTCTTACATTGGTCTGCTCCAATGATAAATTTTGACCTATACCACGACCCTATAACCCTACCTAACTACCCTGATCTGATACACCCTGATTTCACTAAAAACATGTAGCCTGAATATCACGGTCATGACCACCTCCTCAGCCTGAAGGGCCTAACAAACTCCAGTTCCCAGACAGATGATAAAGTGGTGGTCCTGCTCCTGAATATGGAGTCATAACAGAACCCCTATCACTCACTTATAGTGATAACATCCAGAAAAAATGTTAAATATGGCCCATCTTTCCATAATATCGGCACTCGATTGGGTCCTTAATTCAATGTGGTATCGTATGCTCAATCTTCCCGCACTGGTATCATACCACATACCTCCCTAAAGAAATGTCACCTAAAGGCTCCTTGTAGGGATTCCTGCTATCTTTCGAAAGAGTACCAGTCCTGGATGCTGAACTTACCTTTCTCACAGCTCCAACTCCCTCATATTGTGCTCAGTAATCTGCACTTGGTTTACTATATCCATCATTGAAGTCATCCTTAAAACATTCACCTAAGATCAGATGTCATACCTGAGACTAACCTCAAATCGCCTAGCCAAATATAACTCGTCACCTCCCAGAATAGGTGTGAAGCATTGAATCTCTTTAAAATGTGAAGAGTAATCCATCACTGAAATACTTCCCTGCTATGAATGCATGAACTCTTAGGCATGATCATCCCTCAATGTCTCAGGGAAGAATTAGTCATATAAGGTCCTATGAAACTCTTCTCGAACCATATCCCGATGACGTCTCTCCTTTGAGATAACATCCCACTATCTCTTGGAAGAATCATGTAGCATTTATTCTAAGAGATTCACCCTCCTATTAGGAGGTGTCTCCAGATGCTCAAAAATAGAAAGCATGGCCTCCAGCCGTGACTCTTCAACCTATATCCCTCCATCCCCTAAAAAAGTGGGAGGATGTAGTTGCTAGAACACCCTCTTCAACTCTACCATAGTTGGGGAAGGATGCAGTGCTCCCTGAAAAGTATAAAACATCCTCATAAATTCTTCATGGAACTGTGCATCAGCACCTGCATCTAGTATAAAAGGCGGTGCTAATACGAGCACAATAGGAGGATCTGTTGGTAGTCCTTGATCTACCCTTCTGATGTCTGATCATCACCCTATACCTAGCGTACAACCAGAGGATGTCTTGGTGGAATCACTATGCAAGGTCAAGAACACACCTCAGTTCAAGATTATCAAGGACAATAATTTATAAGTGGAAGAATGGAATAGGAAAAAGAGCATTCAATTTTTACAAAATAGGGTTACACGGCGTGTATAAACTTTACACTACATGTTCCCTTAATATTTTAACATGGCGTATACTTCTGTCAATCCTAGTCATGTATCACCCCTTACACACAGCGTGTTCCTCCTAATACATGATGTGTACTTGAATTTTCCATCCTTCCCAAGTATTTCTACGTGGAAAAATCATATGGGGTCTGTTGGCATAACACTACATGGCGTGTTCACCCTAGACATGATGTTTACCACTTAAGCTCCAACAACCCATGTCATTAGTCACATAGTCGAATACATGGTTGAATTATACATGGATTTTTCCATAAAGACATGATGTGTACAACCCAAGTTTCATTCACCCGTTTCATTCTTCACATGGACAGATACATAGTCCTTCACGACATGGCATGTACTCCCAGTACATGGTATGTTCTACCAAACGTTTACCAATCCCTGTGTCTCTGTTTACATAGTTAGTCCCACGGTCAAGCACTACACAGCGTGTACTCCCAGTACATGGTGTCTACTTAAGAAAATTCATTCTTCCTGAACAGAATAACACATGGTGTGTGTTCATAACCTCACATGTCATGTTGTCTGGGTTTCCAGACAGTAAGCCTCTAAAACATCTCTGTAACCCTTAAAAACTTAAAATTATGTCCAATGCATGAAAAATTCCAACCCGTCGGATTCCATAATCCCTGTGAATAAAATTTTGGCATCCCTTTTCACATGATAACTTGACAAAATTCGATTAAAGTTCAACATGATCCACCAAATTTTGATCCAAGAGGGCCCATAACACCTTAGGGACCAAAGTTTGGTGTCCATCCAAATGAAACTTTATAATTATAAATACCTTATCAAAATAGTAGGTATTCTATCAAGGAATCTATCACAATAGCATGCATATCTAGCACAACATCTATCACAACATCATGTAATCAGTAATTTATCCTAAATAGCATGAAAATAATGCATGACATTTGATCTCTAGAAAGTTCTTATATAATTAATGAGATGTCATACCCTCATCTCATCGGGTTGAAACATAAATAGAACCAAAATGATATAAATCATAATAGCACAAAACAAGTTAATCACCCAATGGTGAAATCAAATAAACAGTAATAATTGAAAAACTAGAAAAATTAAAATATTTGAGGTAACATGGATTTTCCATGTACACTAGTTAGTTATTCCTAGTAATATCTTATTACCAACTAATTATTACTTCCTATTCATGTCTATAGGCTCCAAATAGAAAGAAAAAGAATAAAATAAAACCCCTCTGATACAACTTTGAAACACCCTGGTTCCAGGTTTCGCCCAAAGGTGCCCCAAACCCGGTCGGTCACATAACCTCAAGAGCATTTCCCCAAACACTGGAGGCTGCTGACTAGCATCGAGGGCCAAGGTAAGACATTGGGGAAATTATTTCCTCATTGGAAAAATTATATAGAAGAATGAAAGTAGTAAACAATAGAGGAATCATTAATACCATACAACAAAGTAAACAGTGGAAGACTAATAATAATATAACAATTGTAGCATATAAAAATGATGCATGTCACATGTGTCTAGAAAAGCATCCAAATAAGTCAAAAATGTTGGAAATACAGTACTGAAACAAAATTACAGAAAAATAGTAAACTCCAATAGCATTGAAAACCTCATCTTGGTTTTGTGCTCTCCAACTCCAACAACAATCAAGTACCTCATGAAGAAGGGTGCTTTCCTTTATCTATACCTGACACCATATAATCTGTTTTGGCCCAAAATCATGACCCAAACAGGGTGTGAGATAAATCCAAATAGGTAACCAATAAAATATTTGTGCCTAACTGTCAGTTGATATATATAGTAAGTAATATGAAAAATGAAGCAATAAACTAGGAGGTACTCAAAAGTAAACAATCCAACAATTTCCAATTACATTCATTTAAATTTATTAATTATTCAAACCATTGAATAATGAAATCCCAAGATCTATCCTAAGATCTGTATCCCCTATGTAATGGTAACAACAGACATCTCAGAAGACCATCTAAAAAACCAGTAAGACCAAGTCCAAGATTGTGCTTTATCTTGGAAGACTCATCACAATCATTCAATCATTAATAAGAAACGCTCTGGGAAAGTTCTCATAATTGATCCCCTATGGTCTAACATATCGTCAAATCATTTAAAAACAACCATCTGGGCAGGTCTCCTGGTCAATACCCCCTTGGTCTACATAGAAAAAATAAAATATAATGACCACCTAGTAGCTCTCATAATCAATTCCCTAGGGTCCAACATCTAATTAATAATGACCCTATGGGTAGATATCACGGTCTAACCCCTCTGTTCTATGACCACCTGGAAGCTCTCACAGTCAATACCTCTGGGTCATCACAACAACAATTCAAACATAAATGACCCTACCTCGGGAATCTCTCATAGTCAAATTCCCCTAGGTCAAACTTTCACAATGCGAATCACATGCATCTCATATAATCATTAACTCCATCCTAACAATACTGGTCATGGAAAACAAGGCAAGACTAAAAGTTATTCAAGACCAAACAGCCATAATCAACCAATAAGGGAAACTCACCCATAATCAAGTCATAAACCTTATTCATAATCAATTACCCTTTTATCAATCTACCAAACCATAACCTGAAATAAATAGGGTCTAATTCCAAACATGCAAAACCCCAAACATGGGTATACAACACTTTTAGAATATATAATCCAAATACAATCAACGAAAGTCACAAACCACCAACCTCTATGTCTTACGATCAACACTCTTGAACGTTGACCCTTGAATTGGACAAGAATGATGTAGATATACAAAAATAGGAAAAAAATTCAACATTGAAATACTCATGGGAGAGGAAGAATCATGAAGAAAGGCTCTGGGGAAAGAGATAAATCACCGGTGGGAATCTGACGCATTCAAAGGCCTCTCAATTGGAGGTCAGACAGAGAATTGGTGGGGGTTCGAAATTCATGTTCGTCTCGTCACTCTCCTGTACAAAACACAGGACGAAGAAGACGATTCTGAACGTAAGACGTGACCCCGCACCAATATATCAAATAAAAATAAAATTACACAGTGTGTTCATATAATGTACTTGTTGTGTATTAGCCTCAACAATCTCCTGCTTTAGACGGTCTTCTAGGTCACCTACACATCCATGTACTCAGCCGTTATACGGCTAGTACATAGCTGTATGCAATACCCGGGTACACGGTTTGTACTCCTAAGTACACTACGTGTACTTAGAAAATTCTCATTTCTTCCTTTTTCCTCAAAAATAACCCAAATTCAAGATCTATACCTAAAATGAAGATATGAGTTATTATAGGGTAGGTATTTATATAATAAGAGATGGGAATTATTTATTAATTTCTAAACTTAGGTTTTGGACTCTTTATGATAAAATAATCAAAACCAGAAACATTCCCATGGTTTCTACGAAAGAGAAGTGGTTTTAAATATTTTATAAGTAGAATGACTTAACATATTAAAATAATACCATTGGTGATGTGTAAGTGAGTCAAGTTAATAAATAATTGATTTTAAAAACATAAAAATATAACATAGGTATTTAGAGGATTCATTAAATGTTTATAAAATCATTCAAATAACTTAAAAATAAACATTATTTTAAAGGGGATACATTTTTTAGGTCATGTATTCCCCTTATAGTATTTATTACATCACTTTTTATCTATTATGATGTTATAATAGATATTGTATAATTATACCATATTTAATTTTTACCCAGAAATCCGATTGTCTCGATTTTTTTTTGAAAATTTCACCATTTCATAATTTTGATTACTTATTTCAAAAATAATATTTATTTTACCAAAATAATTTTATAAATAATATAATTTACAAAATTAAATATAAATCTTTATTTACTAGAAAATAATTGTTTTTATGATACTATCATCTTTTGGATCCTTATAAAAATTATATTTATCTTCATTAAATCATATTACCATTTATATGTAAATATTTATTATCGAATAAGAATGTTTTATGAAAATAAAATTTCTTTCGAAGATTATTGAATTTATAAAAAAATAGTTTTTTGATAGAAATTATATATTTCCTAAAAATATAATTTTTATTTCTTCATTTCAAAATTAAATTTTTTTGAAAATCATTATATAATGTAACACTCTAATATTTTGTAAAATATATTTTTTCTAATAAATTTAATATTTTTGATATTATGTGTTACACACAACACCAAGATAGATTATGTTTCATGAAACACCTAGTTTAGAATTTTTTATATGCAACACCAAGTTAAGCTTGCACTACACGCAATGCTAGGTTATCTTGTGTTACACACAACATTGAGTTTTAAAAAAACCATGATATATTATTAATATAGTTATCTAAATATGACCGTTATAACCTTGAAATTAAACTTAGATATATGAAAAGTAATAAATAATTATTAAATATTAATTATAATGGTTTTATATAAATATAAAATATTGATAAAAAATCACTTAATTTTTTGTGAAGTCTATATGTTTTGGAAATACAATTTTCTCAAAAAAGTATTTTTATTTATTTTTTTGAACATTAATAAAATTAAATATTCACACTTTTGTAAAATTAATTTGATAAAATAAACTTAATATTTTAATTCATAGTTTCAAAATTATCTTAGGATTATTTTTTGGGATTTTTCTGATAAAGTTTCATTTTTTGAAGAATAGTGAAAAATACTGAATTTTAATTGAAAACTACCTTTTAGTTTAAATTATTTATAACTTTAAATTATAGATTAAATTAGTTTAAAAGTAAAATTAGTTCAAGTATACATCCATTAATCCAATTTAGGTCATTGGAATCAATTTTATATTTAATATTGATATAAAAACTTTATAAACTTTTGAACAATTTCTCTTTAAAAACATGCTTTATTGTCGCGTCTGTGGGATTAATTTTAAATTATAATTTTCAACTTATATGAATTTAATTTGAAAAAATTGATTCCATAGTTTTAATCATAATTATATATATTATATAATAATTTAAACATAATTTTTTACAATAATTATCTTTAAAAACAGTAAAAAAATTCATTATCGTTATTAGTGTTAAAAAATATTTTTCATGTTTAATGCACTTATGTTAAGATTACCTTACCACAAAAAATGGTTTTTTATTTAATAAATTATATATAATAATTATAATAATAATTTATAAATTATATAATAATTATCTTATTATTTTGTGATTAAATTATAATTTACCTAGGTTAAAAAAACCAGTTACCATGGTGAATGTTAAAATGGTAAAAGTGAGTAAAACTTAAAAGATAAGGAATGACATGATTAAAACATTTGTTTTTTTGTGGAGTAGGTGTGTATTGACCATATAATCCCTCCAATACATTATTTATAAATTTTTGAGCCACATGATGTGAGAGTGACCCACCATTATTGAATGCTTTTGGGTATTTACAAAAATGCCACTCTTTCTCAACTATAAAAAGCCACACCCTATCCTTTATTATTCACGCCATAAAACACTTTTTTTGGAAAATTACTACCAAAAACACTTCCCAAATTTCCTCATATCATCCTATAAGACATATTTTTTACATAAATCTAACCTAGGAAGGATTTTGGTGCAAACCTGATGAGGTTACCCGTAGAAGAGGTAACATTCTTCAATGAGCATTTTTTATTTTATTTCTTACTCTACATAATTAAATTATTATTATAGAATAATGATATAATAAAATAATAATATTAAATATACTAATATGTTTTTATGTTAATTTCATGATCTACATCCATCTTCACTTCCATAAAATGGGTTATGAAATCATTATTCTTGTGTACAGCAAACTGCCGACTTGCAAACTAATGTCATTCGTTTTTCCATTACCACCTCTCAAGGTTGGGTATGATGATGTATATAAAATATATATATGATATTAATTACATAATTATACCTTTATATTCATTATATCATATATACCATTTTAATTTCTATTCTGTAGGGGATATAATAATTCATGTGTACAGAGGACTACTGCCTTGCGACGTGATGTGATTCGTTTTCACAATTACTTAACAAGGAAGATAATAAGGATAAATTTAATGAATATATGTGATATAAATGAAATAATTATTATATTAGTTACATATTTATTATTTTTATAATATAATATATCATTTTATTTCTTACCTTTTCACTCACTGAAAGATGATAATGTCGTTCGTGTACGTGTGGACTATCACCTTCACGAAGCGATGTGAGTCTATTTTCATCACCACACCACATGATTGAAACTTATAAGTATATTTTAAGAAATAATATGTTATTTATGATATTATTATAATTTATAAAGTTAATATATCACTTACCACATTTCTATAATGATCGTTGAAAAAAAGGAAATGTTATCCATGCGTACATACGACCTACCATCTCCATGATTGTAATGTACTTCATTTCTCAAAACCATATATCATGATTGGTCTTAAAATAATAATTGATTTATAAATATGATAATTATTTCAGGATTATTATTCTATAGATGATGGAACCATGATAAAAGTAAGAGGAATGAAAATAATGAATCAAAACATATATGAAAAACAAAGTGGTTATTGCCTAAAACATTTTTTCTTTAGAAAAGGTTGAGGGTTGAGCCCCATTTATTGAACATAAAAAAGAAGAAATCTTTTAACAACTGGGAAAAGAGGGAACCTATTACAAGAAGAGGAAAATTTTATTAAATAAACAAAAACCAAATCTCTTAATGGTCTCAAAAGTATAAAGGGAATAAAACTTCAAGTAAAGCACTAGAAAAAACTTTGTTTCTCCCCAAAATAAACAATGAAATAGTGAAATCAGATAATGATGATGCGTCACTCCCCTACCAAGAAGTTGCATCGTGCTATCCATCACAATATTGCAGAGTAACACTCTATCCAATTATAACATGTGGAGGAGATATAGATAAAATTTTCATGTACACCTTTCACTCTTATGATATTCCCACTTGACAAATAATGTGAGGAACTCATTGAAATGTCAACATGATGCAATGAAAAACCATACTAAAGAAGCTGTGAAAACATTGATGGAAAGGTTCTCATCTATCTATAAAAAATTATTAAAGATGTATGAATTATGGGTGTCATCACACACATTCCTCTTTTTGGGTTTTCCACCCAATGGAACCTACAAATGTTGTATCACCTTCCAAATACAATAAATAAGTTACTAGTGCTCACAAAGATATATACACTCCAATAAATAAAAAGTCCTAAAAAATAGTGAAAAAATCAATAGAACCACACTAGAGATAAAAAACTAGATCAAAAAATAGAAAATCAGGTTCCATGAACCATGCTTGAAATCAAAAAATCCAAATGTCCAGAATGTCCCCATTAATGACAGCAATATTAAATATATATTTGCTTCTAACTACCACCTTGATCACTCACTAAAACCCAACAAGAACAATCCTATTAATCATATTCCATATCCATATTCCACCCAAAATTCCGGAGTAATCCATGAGCTCAACGTCACAAGACACACCTCGACTGTCACCCAAAAACTGAATTCTACCGAACCTCCAACAATCACCACCCGAAGGAATCCAAGACAAAACCTAAGTTAAACTCTGCCACCTAGGAGTAACTTTCCAATGAAATATGAGCCATAGTGGATTGATGAATCAGTGGAACATCACAAAAAACTTGAATCAAGTGTAAAAATCCTAGACCTGAACTAGATCTAGGGTTGAGTGAATCCTGGGAGGAAAAATAGAAATGTCATAACCAAATGAATCTCGTGAATATTTCAGAACAGATATGAAGATAGAAAAATCATCAAAGAATATTTAAACTCACAACTACCGCCAAATATTCCAAATAAAAACTAGAAGACAAATATTTATCAAAATAACTCTAATAAATCATAGGTTTAATCTACTTACAAGGAATCCAAAAACCATAAGAGAGGGAGTCGTGTTGGCTGGTGATTGCAGAGACATCAAATACCATATCTACCCCTGAAACATGACTTTAACATGGAATTGATAATAAATAGGTAATAAAAGGTCATAAGTATATCATATATGTTATGATATATATAATTATGGTTCTATAATATATGTATAATAAAATTATATTTGTTATACAAAAGGTTTGAACTTGTATAAAGGAAGGCGAGACTTAAGGTAAGGGATTTCCATCTAACTTTTATTTATGTGAGATACATGACATATTCACCACATATTTTTTAGGGGGGGGGATGTATATACTTCCAATTAATGTATTTTATGATTTAGTTAATGAAAAATATTGGGATTTAAATATCCATTTTAGGACCAATCTTTCATGGGGTTACAGTTCAAAAGTTACCAAAGCGGTAAGGGATTTTTGTCTCAATTTTACTTCTTTGATATATATGTTATGTTATGCACCTATCCTCTTTATGGGGTGTATATATAGACCCTTTGAAATGTAATATCATTAATATACTTATTTTCATGATATTTAAAGATTGATTTAATTTTATTCTTTGGCAGGGATTACGATTCAACATTACCAAAGTGGTAATGGTTTATGTTACAATCTCATAATTTATCAAGATTGTTTTTTATTATGATTCCAATGATTAAATATTATGATATATCTCTCAATAAAATCATGATTTTTCCCATCCTATGGTTTGTTATTAGAATAAATTTTTTTCCTTCATTTTTCTTTGTTTTTGTACTCAATATTTAAAAAGAATTTTTTTAAGAAAAATCATCTTTTCGATCAAAAACCATTTTTATTTAAAAACCATGTTTTCTAAAAATATATTCAATTTTTTTAAATTAATTAAAGAATTTATTAAATACATTTTTACCTATATTTTACTTTGTACAAAATTATTTTAAATAAACATTCATTTCATTTTCTAAATAATGCTTGTTTGAATTTTACCAAAAATGTGAAAGGAATCTTTGTTTTAATATGACATGAACAGAATATTAATTTATAAGTTTTCAAGGTTATTTTAAAATAAATTTTTTTTAAAAATGTTTTATCTTTTAAAAAGTTTTTTATTCAAATTGGAAAGGATATTTTTCTCAAGAAATATTTTAAATGATTTTGAAAGATTCATTTATAAGTTTGCAAGCTTATTTTTAATGAAAATTATTTCAAAATTATTTTATATATATTAGTTTAAAACAAATATTTTCAAATAATGGTTCTTTTCCTTGAGAAACTTTCTAAGTAATTTTTATTTCAATATCCATCTCCATCTAAGATGACATCCTTTAAAGTTACTTATGATTTACTATGGATACAATCCAAGGGTACCATTCTTATTATTTATATAAATGGTTTGTGTTTATGATGATGTTATGTTTATGAAACCTATTTCTCTTATCTGGGTTATACAATTATAGAAATCTTATAAATCCTACTTCTTTTTTCATAGGTTATGCTATGATGAAATACTGAAATGATTATGAAAACTATCTCTTTTCCATAGGTTATGATATGATGAAATGTTTATGAAATCCATTTCATTTCATGAGTTATGATATGATGAATGTTTTATAATCTTGTGGCAAAAAAATATATGATTTTCATTATGTGACAGTGGTTACAATATAACCAAGGATGGTGGTAACATTATAACCAAGGGTGGTGGTTACATTGTTGCCAAGGACAGCGGTTCTATTATAACTAAAGAAGAGTGGGACCTATATCTCTCTCTAATGGATTGGGTAAAGGTTTATATCTCATGAGATAAAAATGGGAAAAAAGTCAATGGGCTTGATCCACTATACGAAATAGGTGTTCCCTAATCCAATATAGGAAACAAGTGTGTAATGGTCCACTATGGGAAATAGTTGTGCCCTGATCCACTATAAGAAATAGTTTTATATTGATCCACTATGCAAAATAGGTATGTCCTAATACACTCTGGGAAATTGGTGTGTCCTGATCCACAATGGGAAACATGTGATGAATCTTGATCCACTATATTTATAGTCTAGGTAATTAATATTGACATATTAAATGGTTTTCAATATTTATGATGATTCCAAACTTTTATGACATGTGATTATGGTTCATGATTGATTTATGATAATTTATCACCTCTATGGGCCATGTTTTTAGAAATGATAAATTTTTATTCCATGAATCATTTTTATGATCTATTAAAAGTTTGGTATGAACTTCGTAATTTATGTTCATTATCACATACACTTATGCTTATATTATGCTTTCATATGATTATATATTGATATCTCTAATGTTTACCCTTACTAATAATTTGATCTCAACCTTTCTTATGTTTTTTCCCAAGTTATAAATAAAGGTTTTATATAGGGTATGTATATAAAGAGTACTAAATGATAAGATCTTTTTAGGAAACATTGATGATATTTCACCAGATTAGAAGATTATGTTCCAAGTTTCCAAAAGCACTAAACTATTATGGTCTTTAGGAATGTGTTTGTGTAATGTAATGAATATTCATCTAAAAATATATAATATCCATGTATAAGAATCTTGGTTTTATATAAGGATAAGTATAAGTATGATTCAATGTATAGGAAAACATTATATAATTTTTTAAAAGGATAGAGAGATTGGTTTCTAAGAAATTAAATCTTTTTCTGGATACTAAAATTGGATGTGGATCTAGTATAAAGGAACCTAAAGGTAATAACTCCAAAAGTGTGCATTTAGATGGACTTCATCATTACATGGTGAATGAAAATGGACCCTAATTCACACCTAATTTATCACTCTTGGGGTATATGCTTTGTAAATTCACAAACTATTTATGAAACCATCATGAAGGATTTAAATAATGACCCTGAATAAACTAGGATAAACCTAAGGTGTCATATATTAAAAAGAAGGTGTCGTGATTTAGATATCATATAAGTAATTTTTCATGATTATGTTGTTTTACACTAGATAGTGTTTATCACACTATGATTTTTGTTTTTATTCAATGCATAGAACCAGAAGGAATCATGTTGATCTTGAATCTGATGGAAAATTTGGTGACTATGAACAACCAAATTGGATAATGACTAGAGAGAAAGATATTGTGATTATTCCTAATTATCTATCATGATATTTGATTAAAAATGTGAAATTTGGTGACATTCCTAAAGCATAAAATAATAGGAAGATAAAATTTTATAAAATTTCATATGGTAATGAATATAGAGGGAAAAATCATTTTCCAATATTTCAATAAGGTGGGAACAAGCACCTAGAATAATATATCAAATGGGGGTGGATATGTTATCTATGTGGAAAATAAAGTCATAGAGTGAAAAATTATTGAGGAGTTCAATGTATTATGTGTGGGTAACATGGTAATTATTAAACATAATACCCTGACCCAAGAATTAACTTCTACACTAAGGAATGACCTATTCCCTTTCAATCATTTTAAGTGGAAGTATTGAATTATTTATGTATTGGGATTAAAGTATTATGTTGTATAAGTATTTTTATAATGGTATTAGGGTTTTAAGAATCATGAAACATCTAAGGATTATGTTATTTTTGTAAGAGTATATGTCTTTGTGTTATAATACCTTAAGAGTTTTGGATTCCATCATGGTTTTATAAGTTTATGGTTGATCATCAGTTTAAATTGTTAGACACCCCTCTAGAGATTTTATGTGATGGGAGTTTATTAATATTAAGGATATTTTAGGAGACATTTATGGCAACACAACCCTTTGGTTTTGTATATTTTTTAGTAAAAATTTTATTTTAATAGGAATGAATTTCCACTTTGTGGGCATATGATTAAAGGTATTGGTAACCTTTTGTAACGTCCCGTTTCTAGAAGCCGCTCAGAGATGCCTTGTACCCAGTTGGTCACATGGCCTCAAGCACATTTCCCTGAACGCCAGAGTTTTCCAACTAGTAGTGAGGGCCTTGTGTGTGATAGTGGGGAAACTATGCCCTCATTGGACGATTAACACAGCAGAAGTAAAACAAATATAAAATAGCGGAAGTGGTAAATATATCAACAATAGTAAATAATGGAATACTAATGAAAGAAACAACTAGAGAACATATATATAAATGATGCATGATACATATTTCTATGAAAACATCCAAAAAAACACAATGTTTAAATACAGTACTAAACCAAAGTACAAGAAAAGAAATAAATAGTTCCAAAACATCGCAAGCCTAAGCTTGGTCCCATGCTCTCCAGCTCCAATACAGTCAAGTACCTGAAGAATAAGGGTGCTTACCCTTATCTATACCTGCAACAATATTATCTATTTGGGACCAAAAACATGGCCCAAATAGGCTGTGAGACTAAATCCCAGTAGGCAACCATCATGAGATCTGTGCCTAACATTCAGTGAATATATATGGCAGGAAATAAGTAAAAGAAGGCAGTAAACAAGGAAGTACCCAACAGTAAACATTCCTACAGTTTTAATGCATTCAAATACCACATATCAAGTAAGAAAAAAAAACACAAACAAGTAACCCTCTAGAAAGTACTCACAATCTACCCCCTCTGGTTAAGATTTAGAGTAGACTATATGAGGAAGCACTCATCGTCAATTCCCCCTATAGTCAAGTGTGATTAAAGACTCTATGAGGAAGCAATCACCATCAATTCCCCCTATATTCTTTCAGCAGTAACTACAGATGATCTAAGGAAGCACTCAACGTCAATTCCACCTATGGCCTCATAACATACTATAGACCCTCTGATGGAGCGCTCAACGTCAATCCCCCCTATATTCTCATCGTGTGATAATAATTATAGACACTTTGGAGAATCCCTTACGTCCATTCTTCCTATGGTCTACTACACTAGGTTCTCACGACCCTATGTAAGTCACACGAGCATAGCAATGCAAAGTGACCAAACTAAACCTGAAGAACTACTTGGATAAACAGTCTATAGCATATCAACATGTCAGATAATATCACTCCATACTAACAGTACTAGGCATGGAAAGCAACAACATCCTAACAAGAAAAGATAGAGTAAATGGTCAAAACAAGAAAGCAAGCATAATTAAACACTTCCAAAGTATGGCAATTAACCCTATTCACATTCAAATAACCTCTATTCAAGCATAAAATCATAGCAAGAAATTATCAGGGCTAATACTATAAACACGCAATACCCCATTCCAGAGTATTGGGCACTTTTGCACATAAAATCCAAATACTATCTATATAAAGGCACAAACCACCTACCTCGGTGTTGGTAGATCACTATACATGAACCTCAAGCCTTAAATTTCCCAAGAACACCATAGATCTACAAAATGCCTAAAATTATCAACTAAGGATAACTTGAGAAATAAGAGGAATCAGGAAATGAAGCTCTAGAAGAAGGAGGAGCTTACTGAGGAAATCCCAATGCAATCAATGGAAGTCAAATCAGATAGTAGATGCTTGATTGGGGGCTCGGAGGAAGATCGTGGTTTTACGGGTTCTCTCGGACAAACCAAACCTAGAATGAGATAGTTCTGTCTATCAGACGCGACCCCGCTATGTTTATTGAAAAAGAAAGAAAGTACATGGTGTGTACTTTGGAAGTACATAGCATGTACTTTCCTTTACTTGCCCCCAAATTAGGCGGTCTCCAGGTCACCACACATGGCTGTGTGTACAGCCATTACATGACCAGCACACGGCTACCCACAGTAACTGAGTACACGGCATGTACTCATAAAGTACACGGTGTGTACTTAAGAAATTTCTAAAAATTTCCCTTTTTATCAAAAATGACCAGAAAAGAAAGACATACCTAAAAAGAAGATCCGGGTTCTTACAAACTTCCCCCTTAAAGAAATTCATCCCAGAAATTCCCTAGTAAGGCGGTGTAGAATAAAAAACATTGAATAGCTTTAGACACTGCAATCGTACATCAGCCTCCCTCTCCCAAGCCTCATCTTGTACTCATATATGCTTCCATAGCAATCGTACCAGAGGAACAGACCAAGCACGAAGAACCCTTGTACTTCGATCAACAATCCTGATAGGATTCTCCTTGAATGATGTATCCACTTCTAATTCAAACTTTTCGATTTAGAAAACATGAGATGGGTCTGAGAAGTAACGTCGAAGCTGAGAAATGTGGAAGACAACATGTATAGCTCGATACCTCTGAGGTAACTGCAACTGATAGGCAACTGGCCCAACTCTCTCCAAAACCTCAAATGGTCTGACATACCTCGGCAAAAGCTTACCCTATCTTCTAATCCTTCTATGTCCCAATCTTAGTGTGACATGTAAAAAAACCCGATATCCGACCTCGAAATCCATAGGTCATCTCCATCGATCATTATAAGACTTATGTTGAGACTATGGGGTATTCATCCTCTTTCAAATAAACCCTATCTGCTATGTGGTCTCCTGGACAAGATGAGGTCCCAGCATAGCTGCCTCTCCAGCCTTCAGCCAACATAAGGGGGATCAGCATGACATATCGTACAAAGCCTCATAAGGTTCCATCTGAATAGTTTCTTAAAAACTATTATTATAGGCAAACTCCACAAGAGATATATGATTCTCCAAAGAACCTCTAAAATCCAAGATGCATGCTCGAAACATGTCCTCAATCACCTAAATCATATGCTCAGACTGGCCATCTGTCTGGGGATGGTAAGTTGTACTTAAAATTACCTATGTAACCAAAGCCTTCTGTAACCCTTGCCAAACCCGAGAAGTAAAATGTGTGTCCCTTTCTGAAACTATGGAGTGTGGAACCCCTTATATATGTATAGTCTATCGGATGTATAAACATCTTAGGTCATCAATTTTGAAGGTCACCTTTATCGGCAAGAAGTGAGCAACCTTCGTGAGTCTATCAATGACAACCCATACTACATCATTTCCTCAAGGCGATCTTGGTAACCCTGTCACTAAATCCATCGTGACATTGTTCCACTTCCACTCGGGAATGGGTAATTGCTGCAAAAGCCATGCTGGTCGCTAATGCACCACCTTCACCTACTGACAGTTGGAACACCTCATGATGAAACCAGCCACATTTCTCTTCATACCTGGCCACCAATAATGATGGTGTAGATCACGATAAATTTTGGTGACACCAGAATGAACTACCCAAACCGCCTAATGAAAGTCCCACATCAGTTCCTTACTTATGTCTACAGACACCCATACGTTCCCATGAAAACACAAGATCCCATCCTCACATATGGTTCATCCGAAAATAGGGTCCTCTCTTGACACACTCTCCCGTTATAAAAGTCCTTCAAAATCTAATAGCTTCCTCATTCACACTCAATCAAGAAGATTAGAGGTAACAGCTACAGAAGAAATAAATGTATGCCCTTGTCTATCATGCACCTCCAAATGCATCTTAGAGAACAAAACCATAAGCTTCCACTCACTATTGACCTCCTGAACTGCCTGTATCTGAGTCCTCCTACTCAGTGCATAATCCACTACATTTCCTTTTCCAGGCTTGTAGGAAAGCTCAAAGTGAAAATACTGAAGGTACTTAACCCACCTTCGTTGTCTCAAATTCAAGTCACACTGCGTGAAGATGTACTTGAGACTTTTTTGGTCGATGAAAACCACAAAATTCTTACCCAGAAGATAATGTCTCCAACAGCATAAGGCATGTACAATTGCCGCCAACTCAAGATCGTGTGTCGAGTAATTCCTCTCATGTGGCCTCAACTACCGAGACCCATACGCAGCGACTCTTTCCCCTTGCATAAGCACATATCCCAGCCTGATACCTGAAGCATCACAGTAAATAGTATATCTCTTTCCCAGCTCTGTAAAAACTAGTATCGGTGCTGAAGTCAATCTCCCTTTCAGCTCTTGAAAGGATGAATCATAAGAATCTTTTCATAGGAACCTTGCACCCTTCTTAGTCAGGCCCGTCAGTGGTGCTACTAAATTTGAAAAGTCCTCTATGAAACGCCTGTAGTATCCAGCCAGCTCGAGAAAACTTCATACTTCAAAAAAGTTGTTCGGCTACTCCCAAGAAACTACTGCTCTCACTTTCTCTGAGTCTACTGAAACTCTTGTCTCTGAGAAGACATGACCCAAGAAGTGAATTTTGTCTATCCAAAAGTGGCATTTTGAGAGCTTAGCATATAACTGATTCTCTCTCAGTGTACTCAGAACAATATCAAAATGGTTATCATGGTCGTGTCAAGTGTGAGAGTACACCAAGATATCATCCATGAAGACTACCATTAAAGAATATAAGTATGGATGGAACACTCGGTTCATCAGTGCCATGAAAACTGTAGGGGCGTTCGTGAGACCGAACGGCATGATCACATACTCGTATAGACCATACCTGCTCCAAAAGGCTGTAAGAGGTATATCAGATGGTAAAACGTGCAACTTATGGTAATCGGACCTCAAGTCAATCATTGAGAACACACAGGATCCTCAAAGCTGATCAAAGAGACCATTAATCCTCGGCAAGGGATAACGGTTCTTGACCGTCAATTGGTTCAACTTCCGATAATCCACAAAAAGTCTGATGGTATAGTCATCCTTCTTCGCAAACACGATATTCGAACCCCACAAAGAAGTACTGGGTTGGATGAAACCCTTTTCCTACAACTCCTCCAACTGTTTCATGAGCTCCTGTAACTCTGGTGTAGCCATCCTATATGGAGAAATGGACACCGATGTCGCTCCTGGCACAAGCTCAATAGAAAATTCTACCACTCACTCCAGAGGAAAACCTAAAACATCTTTTGAAAGACGTCCCTGAAACAATCCACCACTAGAGAAAATTTTAACTGCAAAGTCCCCTTGTCATCCAGAAATAGACTAGTAATTTGGGCTGTAACTCCTCCTAACCCATGATACTCGGGTCCTGCTCTACTCTCCTGGACATCCCATTCACCCATATAAAGAAACAACCTTCCCTATAGTGTAACAACCCAATATTTCAGAGTACATTATCTCATTAAAATAATTTAATAGCTTGTGCTACACGCAACATCGAGTTCGAGCGCACCACGACTTACCAAACTAGCTGTTCAAAAGCAGTTATGAATAGTATTAACTGAATTTTGAATTTTATATAATCCTAACAATTTTAGAATCCATATTATGAGTTTCTTAGACATAATTTAAGAACATATTCATTTTTTCAGATAAAAGAAGTATTTTTCAAAAAAAGAAATTTTACCGCCTTTTAATGGAGAACCCTTTTTAAATCCTATATTTGAAAGTTTTATATATTAAATTTTACAAAATAAACTTCTTCTTTAGAATAGGGACATAAAAATTTAGTTTCGATAAATTTTTGGTGTTTTTCTGATAACTTTCATATTTGGGAGAATAATGAAAAATACTAAATTTTAACTGAAAACAA
The DNA here is from genome assembly GCA_963277665.1 of Viscum album. NCBI lineage: Eukaryota > Viridiplantae > Streptophyta > Magnoliopsida > Santalales > Viscaceae > Viscum > Viscum album. The sequence goes on from OY728131.1 coordinate 2,068,371,125, forward strand.
CTTTTTTAATCAAAATAATTTATAGTGTTAAATTATACATTTGAATGGTTTTGAAGTATAATTAGATTATATTTTTATCATTTAATAAAATTTTGGTCATTATAAGTAATTTTACATTTAAATTTGACATAAACACATGTCAATATTTTGATAGGTTTTACTTTTTTAATAAAAAAACCCTCTTTTTGGTTTTGACAATGGGAATTAATTTTAAATTAATAAATGAAACTTATATGTCTTTAATTTGGTAAAATGGACTTCATTTTTTAATTCATAATATCAAAATTAGCTTATGGTAAATTTTTGGTATTTTTCTGAAAACTTTCAATTTTTGATGAATAGTGAAAAACACTGTGTTATTATTTAAAATCGACTTTTTATTTAAATACTAAGTTATTTTATTTTAATTAATTTTATGTTAAAATAGATATATAATACCTATATAAGTTCAACATAATTCATTGGAGTCGTTTTATAATAAGTTTAGACTTTTTACCGTCTTTTACCCACCTCCTAGGAGCATTTGAACATTTGCATAAAATGTAATTTTACCACTTATGTGAGTTGAATTTAAAAACTCCAAGAGAAATGGTTAATATTATAAAGTAAAATGTGTTTCAATAATCTGAAAATAATTTTTTGTGAATAGTAATTTTTGACTTTTATTTACGACGGTTAAAAGTAAATATGGTAATTAAGGGTAAAAATGATATTACAATTACCCTAACACATGTCCTAATTCTATTGGATAAGTATAATTCGACCAAAAACATCCTTAGGAATAAAATATGATCCTTTAGGTCCACTTGTATTAGATTAGAACATTTATTATTATTTTATTTAATGAACAGTTAAAAGTGTTAAATTCAAGTTTTCATAACTAAAACATTTTTAATATAGGGTTATACAAAATATAAATTAGACTATAAATATTCATTAGAAAGATAAAAATATTTCCTACATAATGGTATTTTATTTATAATTTTTAGAAATTAAATAATTAAATTTATTTATGACACAATGATGATACAGTAATTACCTTATTAATAAAAGATTAAAATAATTGATATTATAAATACCCAAATAAATTTAATTTGAGACTTTTGATAAATTATACTAATTTTATAGGTTAATATGACATTTTAGGGTTGATTCAATCAATTTTTTTAGAATTAATCATGTTGTTATAATTTTAACAAAAAATAAATACCAAATAGTGTCAAAAATGACATAAAATAGTTTTTAAAACAAAAACTATATTATTGGTTGATATAATATTCCTAAAAATCTAAGGTTCGTAAAAAGGGCTTAAATAATATTATATATGTCATTAATGAACCACTTGAGGTTCTCTTGGAAGTTTAGCATAAATTTATTAACCATATAGTGTAAGAATACAAGAAGACACGGTAAAAGTTAAACTATTTAACTAAGAGTTAAATCTAAAAGATAAGGTTAAAATGGTAATATAAACTTGTCTAAAACCTATTTTTTGAGAGTATTTAGACCCATAACAACCTAAGTCTCGAAATAAATTCATTTGGAGCCATTATAAACCTAATATTATTGTATAATAAATTAATACTTTAATCTTTTCCTAAAGTGACCATCACCCCTCTTATAAAAGGGCACTTCCCCTTCTCTCAAAATCACACCTCCAAATCCATTTGGCTCGGCCAAAACCTACCCAAATATCATCCCAACTTTCCTACCTTCATCATAGATTCCTTCCTTTGGTCATAAATCCAACCTATGGAGCCCTTTTGATTAAATCAAAAGGAAGAACCCAAAGAAAAGGTAAATATTTCATCACCTCTTTCAAGTTCTTTTCTTCTTCCACTTCCTATTTCTTTGTTGTTTCCATTATGAAATAATAACTCCAGTATCATATATATAATATGATGTTATTATAAAAATTTTACAACCATATTCATTATTCTATCCATCCTATAAATGAAAAGGTCATCATACGTGCATACGTACGGATTACCATCTCCACGCCGTGGTATAGTTTGTTATTCAAACATTTAATTATTTGGATGGGTATAATAATGAGTATAACTGATGTAAATAATAAATATAACATGTTAATTATTCTGTATATATGATATAATATCTAATTACATACTATTTCTCCATCAATATAATGATATTTTTGCTTCTGCGTATGTATGGATTACCGTCTCCACAACATGATTAGATTCATTTCCATGTTCACCATTCAACGATGATTATAAAAATATATATATTATTAATAAGTACGTAATATATGACATAATAATGCTACTAAATATATATATGTGTGTGTGTGTGTGTGTGTTTGTGTGTATGTATTTATTTACTTACATATATCTTATTCACTTACTTCTGTTCAATACGATATGAAAATGGAAACATCGTTTATGCGTACGTACGGCCTACCATCTCCATAAATGGTGCCTTCCATTTCATATATACATATATTATAAATATTTATATTCTAAATATATATGATATATAAATCAAGTTTTAAATTCTGGAATCAATTAAATCATGATCTAAATGATACGATCAAGAATAACAAGTTAAAACACATACGATAATGAAAGCGAGTATTACCCAAAATGTTAATTTAACATGGAAATCATTATTAAATGGGTCATATAAAGTCATAAATGAATCATGTATGATATAATAAATATGAATATGGTTCTGGTATAATTTAATAACATACTATGGTCATTATACAGGAGGTTAAATTTATTCTCGACCCAAGGAAAATGTAAGGTAAGGGTTAATTTCACAATCTCATTATTATCCGAGATTGTTTTTACGTAAGTATCTACTGGGAAATATTTATTATCCATGTCCATGTTTCATAAAATAGTTTTCAAAGGTATTATTTTTAAGGTAATTTTTACTAAAACATCATTTTAAATGTTTTAAATATTTATTCTTCTAAATCATTCCCATTAATGTCCATGTTTTGCTAATGGTTTTTAAGGATTTATTTATAGGGACATGAATGTTTTAAAAATGTAAATTCCTTTCAAAAGTTTCAAAGTGGTATGGTAAAATTTGATTCAAAAATGTCTTTAAATGTCTTCCTTCCTAAATTGTGTGAATTTTAAATGTTTTCATGAAAAGGGGATATTTCTCTCAAAGAGTTTTACAAATCATTTTCATCTATGTCAACATCCGTTGATGGATTTTAAACTTGTTTGAAGTTGATTTATTATGATACAAATTTTCCATATTGTATTGAAGGTTTTGTGATATGTTTGACTATGGATGTTTTATTTTTATACCATTCATGGTTTATGGTTAAAGTATTTATATTTCATATGCTAGTTTTAATACGAATGTTTATGTTATGTTTCAACCTTTTTGTATGAGGAATGTATTGGACTTTGTATGTGAATGGTGGATCCTGCTATAGCTCCTAGATGCATCGGTAGGTCTCATGATACAATTAGACGTGGAATTGGATGAGGCCTTTCCCAATTTGATATGTGGTTTTGGCCAAGGCCTAAATCATTTTTAGATGTCTCTATTGAGGACTTGACAAAATGTTTAAGAATTCCCAGCATTATACATTCCCTCATTATGAAAATAATATTGATGGTTCATGTGGTTATTCAACTAGTAGAATACCAATGACTATGTTTTATTATAGAATTATTTACTCAGCTCATATTCCTTCCATAAAAGTGTTCATGCTTATTATTTTTAAAGGCATGTGTTTTTAATTATTCACCATGCCTAATATTTATGTTATCTTCTGCTGTATTGCTTACCCTTACTGAGTGTTTGAGTTCACCCCTTTCTTATGTTTTATTTTCCCAAGATTCCAAGAAGTGTTTTATTATTGATAAGTAGGGTTAAGCTAGGGGATTAATAGCAGTATAAAAGGATCATTTACGTTGTGTTTTATCTTCTAATATGTAATGTAATGTTCATGTATGTAATATATTTTATAGGACTACTAAACTGATCAGTCCTTTGGGACTTGATTCCTTGTAATCATGTGAATATATTAAAATAATGCACTGACTCTAGGCTTTTGGGGTTAGGGAGTTACAGTTGGTATCATAGAAATTTTAGCAACAACCTTGGAAATAGATTTAGATAAACTCTAATTAGAGAACACTACCCTAAGATATACTTTGAGGATTAGTATAGAATAACTTCCTAGAATTTTGGTAAGGTAGAGATTTTGTGAGATTTCCATGAAATACATCCCTGTCTGGATACGATTAGGTAGAGGTGGATCTAGCACAGATGTACCTAGGGGTAAAACCCGAAAACACCTCTTTGAGCTAGACTCGAATGAAAACTAGTGCACGACAACAGGCCTTGTTGCACTCATGGTTATGACACTCCCGGGGGATATGTATTGGATAATTCACGTTTTCATTACAATCCATTATGAAGGATTTACGAGTAAATACTTCCTCAAAGAAAACATTTTTATTATTATGGATTATATCCATAAACTGTTCAATTTATGTTGGGTATTTTAAAAGTTTGGAATTATTCATTGCGATTCATAAACTGACCTAGTGTATGCTATTGTTTAGAAATGGAACCCAGTATAAGGAATGAGAACTCCATTAATACGTATGATCCAGAGAGTAAGAAGTATCATATCTTTCATGGTATTAATACAACATTTATAAGGTAAATATTCTCCCATGTATTCTCAACATATGAATAAATAATATCATGTGTTAATAAGATAAGTAAATAATTCTCTGAGTCATATGGCTTTGAAGAGAAGCAAGAGAATAAAAGGATGGTAGAGAGAAAGAGGGATAAAGAGAAGTGGGGAAAGAATTATTTTCCCATATGTGATAAATGTGGAAAGAAAAACCTTGGTAAATTCTTGAAGGGAAGGGGAGTTTGTTATAAGTGTGGAGAAAAAGGACACAAAGTATGTGATTGCAAGGGTAAGAAAAAGGTTTCAAATGTAAAATGATTCATCTACAAGTCGTTGGGACCCTACACGAATCAATTTCCCAGTCATTAGAGTATATCACAGATGATGTTATTGGATAATAATGAAGTTATAATAATACCTCAGATGAAGAGGAATGACTAGTGTTCTTATGTTGTTATTATAGAATTATTTCATTTGATTGTTGTATCAACAATATATTGGTTATATGAATTATGGAGATAAATAATGATTGTACTACAGTACTATTTTATTTAGGATTTGAGATTATATGGTTTTAAGAAAAGTGACTTAATAGTAAGCTACAAGTTTTGGAAAATACATGGTTAAAGGAAAGGTAATCCTTAATATGGTCCTGATAATAAGGTAGTGATTTTGGAATAAGAGATGGTTGATTTGGATAAATTATATTGGATATTCTTGACTTCCTTGGAACTGATTAATAGTTTGTTTATTTCATCATTGTTGTAATATAAAAAAATTTTGGGTATAAGGAATATATCCAGTATTCTATAAAGAATAAGGGAGTATGAATGTATTCAATAAGGTTTTATGGTAATTCAGGGTGTTACCATGTTTTAAAAGAATACATGATGAAGGTGTTCACATGTTATTACGTGGCAAAAAGGATCTTCATTGTGTTTAACTTATAAAATTTGGACTGTGAGTTTGGATAGAATTATTTTTGATAAGTCTAAAGGTTGGAATGGATTAAGTTTTAAATTGGATACAATTGTTAAGGTTATTTTTGGATTGTCATAAAAAGGAAAACCCAGATATTGGGTGACAACCAGTCACATCCGGAAAGGCCGCAAGACTTGAAACAGCAACCAAAGGGCGACAAGGGTGTATCACTACCACTCGCCTACGTGATGTATTAGATTTTATAATGTAGTTTATTTTTTAAAAGGTCTGATTGGTGAATTATAAATTCATTATTTTTGGAACCCTATACGATCAGGATAAATAGAATTTTTTTTTTGAAATCTTTTGGAGTGAAAGATGAGTTTGTGGTAGGAATTAGTTAAAGGATGTAACTCTACATGTCAAGTATATATATATATATTTATTCATTCCCCTCTTATTCTATGACTGAATTAATTCATAAAATTTATTTAAGGGACTTCATCTCAATCTCCTATCATTGAGGCATCCTTTTATTTCTAAAAAATTTTCTTTTATAAGGTGTATAAAACCCTTTGACTTTTCATTTCAAGGGGAATCTTTTTCTACGAAGCATTTTACTAAACGACAAAAAAAAGGAATTTTTTTAACGTAAGCGGTGATAATGACCTTTCCGCCACCCTGAGTTTTATTTGATCTTTGGATTCCTTAACAAGCCAAAATGTTTTTTAAAAAATAAAATAAATACCATATAATCTTTTTACGTATTTTGGTAAGGAAAATGGTTTTGATAATGGATTTGTTATGTCAATATATTTAAATAATATATTATGATTGATGACCTCAATCACTATCTATAAATATTTATGTTTTCCCTACAATTATGTGTCTTTAATTTCCACCAATGTTCTCCTAATCGAGATCACAATTTGGTGGTAACTTTTTAATTTCCCTTTCCCTCTTATTAAGACTAAATTTTATTAACCCAATTTCTTATGTGCGTTTTCCACAAAGGTATTTTTCTATTTTTAACCATTTATTTTCAAATAAAAATTTCAAATTATGAGGACACAATTTATTGAATTATGGGAGAATGTAACACCCCAAGATTTCATAGTACATTATCTCATTAAAGTAATTCAATAGCATGCGCAACACAAAACACCGAGTTCAAGCTCACCATGACTTACCAAACTAGTTGTTCAAAAGCAGTTATGAATAGTATTAACTGAATTTTGAATTTTATATAATACTTATAATTTTATAATCTATATTATGAGTTTCTTATACATAATTCAAGAACAAATTCATTTTTTCAGATAAAAGAAGTATTTTTTTTAAAATGCAATTTTACCGCTTTGAATGGAGAACACTTTTTAAATCAAATATTTGACACTTTTATATATTAAATTTAACAAAATAAACTTTTTCTTTAGAATTGGGACATAAAAATTTAGTTTTGATAAATTTTTGGTGTTTTTCTGATAACTTTCATATTTGGGTGAATAGTGAAAAATACTAAATTTTAAATGAAAACAAATTTTTTAATCAAAATAATTTATAGTGTTAAATTAAAAATTTGAATGGTTTTGAAGTATAATTAGATTATATTTTTATCATTTAATACAATGTTGTTCATTATAATTAATTTGAAATTTAAATTTGACATCAACACATGTTAATCTTTTGATAAGTTTTACTTCTTTTTTTTAAACCCGCTTTTTGGTTTTGACAATGAGAATTAATTTTAAATTAATAAATGAAACTTTTATATTTTAATTTTGTAAAATAGACTTCATTTTTTAATTCGGAATATCAAAATTATCTTATGGAAAATTTTTGGTATTTTTCTAAAAACTTTCAATTTTTGATGAATAGTGGAAAACACTGCGTTATTATTTAAAACTGAATTTTTATTTAAATAATTCCTTATTTTATTTTAATTTATTTTAAGTCAAAATAGATATATAATACCTATATATGTTCAATGTAATTCATTGGAGTCATGTTTTAATAAGTTTAGATATATAAAATTTTATCAAACTTTTTATCGTCTTTTACCCACCTCTTAGGAGCATTTGCAAATTTGCATAAAACATAATTTTACCACTTCTGGGAGTTTAATTTCAAAAATCCTAGAGATATGGTTAATATCAGTAAGTAAAATGTGGTTCAATAAGATGAAAATAATTTTTGATGAATAGTAACTTTTGATTTTTATTTACCACGGTTAAAAGTAAATAGGGTAATTAAGGGTAAAAATGATATTACAATTACCCTAAAACATGTCCTAATTCGATTGGATAAGTATAATTAGACAAAAAACATCCTTAGGAATAAAATATGATCATTTGGGTCCACTTTGATTAGATTAGACCATTTATTATTATTTAATTTAAAGAAGAGTTAAAAGTGTTAAATTCAAATTTTCATAACTAAAACATTTTTAATATTGGGTTATACATAATATAAATTCAACTATAAATATTCATTAGAAAGATAAAAAATTCCTAAATATTTTTATTTTATTTTTAATTTTTAGACATTAAATAATTAAATTTATTTATGACACAATGATGATACAGTAATTACATTATTAATAAAAGATTAAAATAATTGATATTATAAATACCCAAATAAATATAATTTGAGACTTTTAATAAATTATACTAATTTTATAGGTTAATATGACATTTTAGGGTTGATTCATTCAATTTTTTTCGAAGTAATCATGCTGTTGTGATTTTAACAAAAAACAAATACCAAATAGTGTCAAAATTAACGTAAAATAGTTTTTAAAACACAAACTACATTTTTGGTTGATATAATATTTCTAAAAATCTAAAATTCATCCAAATAGCTTAAATAATATTATATATGTCATTAATTAACCACTTGAGGTTCTCTTGGATGTTTAGGGTAAGTTTATTAACCATATAGTGTAAGAATACAAGAAGACGCGGTAAAAGTTAAACTATTTAACTAAGAGTCAAATCTAAAAGATAAGGTTAAAATGGTAACCTAAACTTGTCAAAAACATATTGTTTGAGATTATTTATACCCATAACCACCTAATTCTTGAAATAAATTCATTTTTATCCATTATAAACCAAATATGATTGTATAATAAATTAATACTTCAATCTTCTCCTAAAGTGACCATCACCCCTCTTATAAAAGAGCACTTCCACTTCTCTCAAAATCACACCTCCAAAGCCATTTTTCTCGGCCAACCCCTACCCAAATATCCTCCCAACTTTCCTCCCTTAATCCTAGAGTCCTTACTTTGGTCAAAAAGCCAACCTATGGAGCCCTTTTGATCAATTCAAAAGGAATAACCCAAAGAAGAGGTAAATATTTCATCACCTCTTTCAAGTTATTTTCTTCTTCCAATTCCTCTTTCTTTGTTGTTTCCATTATAAAATAATAACTCCAGTATATTCTATATAATTTAATGTTATTATAAAAATGTTACAACCATATTCATTATTCTTTCCATCCTATAAATGACAAAGTCATCATATATGCGTACGTACGGATTACCGTCTCCACGTCGTGGTGTAGTTTGTTATTCAAAAATTTCATTATTTGGAGTATAACTAATATAAATAATAAATATAAAATGTTAATGATTATTTATATATGATATACCATCCAATTAAATATGATTTATCCATCAATATAATGATATTGTGACTCGTGTGTATGTATGGATTACCGTCTCCACGACACGATGAGATTCATTCCACATTCACCATTCAATGATGACTTTAAAAATATATATATTATTAATAAGTATGTAATATGTGACATAATAATTATAAAATATATATATATATGTATTTACTTATATATATCTTATTCACTTACTTCCGTTCAATATGATATGTAAATGGAAACAACGTTTATGCGTACGTATGGATTATCATCTCCATAAACGGTGCCTTCCATTTCATATATACATATATTATAAATATTTATATTCTAAATATATATGATTTATAAATCAAGGTTTATATTCTGGAATCATTTAAATCATGATCTAAATGATACGATCAAAAATAACAAGTTAAAACACATACGATAAAGAAAGCGAGTATTACCCAAAGTGATAATTTAACATGGAAATCATTATTAAATGGCTAGTATAAAGTAATAAATGAATCATGTATGATATAAAAAATATGAATATGGTTCTGATATAATCTAATAACATACTATGGTCATTATACAGGAGGTTAAATGTACCCTCAACCCAAGGAAAGTGCAAGGTAAGGGTTAATTTCACAATCTCATTATTATCCGAGGTTATTTTTATGTAAGTATCTACTGGGAAATATTTATTATCCATGTACATGTTTTATAAAAGAGTTTTCAAAGGGATTCTTTTTAATTTACTTTTTACTAAAACATCATTTTAAATGTTTTAAATATTTATTCTTCTAAATCATTATCATTAATGTCCATGTTTTCAAAATGGTTTTTAAGGATTTATTTATATGGGCATGAATGTTTTAAAAATGTTAATTTCTTTCAAAATATTCAAAGTGGTATGGGAAACTTTGATTAAAAAATTTCTTTAAATGTTTGCCTTTCTAAATTGTGTGACTTTTAAATGTTTTCATGAGAAAGGGATATTTCTCTCAAAGAGTTTTACAAATCATTTTCATCTATGTCAACATCCTTTGATGGATTTTAAACTTGTTTGAAGTTGATTTATTATGATACAAATCTTCCATATTGTACTAAAGGTTTTGTGATATGTTTGACTATGGATGAGTTATTTTTATACCATTCATGGTTTATGGTTAAAGTATTGACATTTTGTATGCTAGATTTAATACAAATGTTTATGTTATGTTTCAACCTTTTCGTATGAGGAATGTATTGGACTTAGTATGTGACGGGTGGAGTCTGTTATAGCTCCTCGATGCATTTGTAGGTCTCATGAGACAATTTGACGTGGAATTGTCCAAGGCCTTTCCTAATTTGATATATGTATTTGTCCAAGGCCTAAATTATTTTTAGACATCTTGGACGAGGCCTTGACAAAATGTTTCAGAATGTCCAGCATTATACATTACCTCATTATGAAAATAATATTGATGGTTCATGTGGTTATTTGACTAGTAGAATACCCATGACTATGTTTTATTATGCCATTATTTACTCAACTCATATTCCTCCCATAAAAGTGTTTATGTTTATTATTTTTAAAGTCATGTGTTTTCAATTATTCACCATGTCTAATATTTATGTTATCTTCTGCTGTATTTATTACCCTTACTGAGAATTTGAACTCACCCCTTTCTTATTTTTTATTTTCCTAGGATTCTAAGAAGTGTTTTATGATTGATAAGCAGGGTTAAGCTAGGAGATTAATGGCAGTCTCAAAGCATCATTTACATTGTGTTTTATCTTCAAATGTGTAATGTAACGTTCATGTATGTAATCTATTTTCCAAGACTGCTAAACTGATCAGTCCTTCAGGACTTGATTCCTTATAATCATGCCAATATATTAAAATAATGCATTGACTCTGGGATTTTGGGGTCGGGGTGTTACATATGGTGACGTGAAACTCACCCTAAAGCGATAGCAATCGACAACAACCTAAAAGGGAACTAACCAGTCCATTCTAAGAATGACATCATAGCTTGTCATCTCTAGGACATAAAGATTCTATAATAAGTGACACCCACCAACCTCAAGAGGGAACTCCTTGCACTGATGTACACTAGCCATTATTGTCCCCAATGGTGTTTCCCATGTCAAAGTATCAGTAGAAGAAAAGATACAGAGCTCAAGGCTCTCCACGATAGCAACAGAGATAAAGTTATGGGAATCCCCTATATCGAAAAGAGCTGAAGATAAAACTGAGGCAACAAGGATCGTACCTCGAACTGTTGAGGGTTCAGGATCCTACTCCTTCTAGGTCTGCTCCACTTCAAAAGTTTGACCTGTATTGTGGCCCTATGACCCTACCAAACCACCTTGAGCTGATCCACCCTATTGTTGCTAAAAACCTGGCGACTGGCTACCACGACCATGACCTCCGCCTTAGCCCGAACGGCCAGAATAACTCCAGTTCCCAGACTGATAAGAAACTGGTGGTGTTTCTCCTGCATGAGGAGTCATAGAAGAACCTATGTCACCAGCTACCGGTGAGAAGATCTGACAGAAATGATGAATATGGCCCATATTACTACAAGATCGGCACTCCACTGGGTCTCTCGGGCAATGTGGCCTCATATTCTTGACCTTCCCACACCGGTAACATACCACCTGGATACCTGAAGGTGCATCTCGCCTATTAGGATCTCCACGTGTAGTCTCACTATGGCACCTCCTGCTATCATCTGGTGAAACACTAACTCTAGATGTTGAACCACCATGGATCATAGCTCCAAAATCCCCTAGATTCTGTTCAGTGATCAGTGCCTGGTTAACTATTGAGGATATCAAAGTCAACCTGAAGATGTTCACCTGATCCCGAATGTCCTGTCTGAGACCATCCTCAAACCTCCTTGCTAGGAACAACCCATATCCTTATGAAAAGGGTGTAAAATGATGCAGCTCTGTGAAGTGATAAGAATACTCCATAACAGAAAGAGTACCCTGCTCCAGTCTCATGAAGTCTCAAGCTCGATAGGCCCTCAAAGTCTCTGGATAGAAGTAATCATAGAAGGCACATTGGAACTCATCTCAAGCCATAACCCGCTGGAATCCCACCTGTGAGATCACATCCTGCCATCTCTTAGTGGAATCCCGGAGCATATATGTAGCGAGCTTCACCCTCCTCTTTGGAGGTGTCTCCAGATGTTCTAAGATCATTAGCATGGCTTCTAGACAATACTCTTCATCCTGAGGTCCTCCATCCCCTAAGAAGGTGGGAGGATGTTGATGCTGAAAGACCCGCGTCAGTATTTCCATTGATGGTGCAGGAGGCGATGCTCCCTAAAAGTTCTGCATCATCCTCATAAATCCCTCTCTGAACTATTCACCAGCACCTATATCCTGAATAATGGCTTGTGCCAAGACTGGAACAACTGGAGGATCTACTGGAAGTCCTTGATCATCCATGTTCGGTGTTTGGTCGTTGCCTTGTAACTGGAATACAACTGGAGTAAGTCTCGGTGGCATGACTCTGTAAGTTTAATCACACACCTTAGATAAAGATTATCAAGGACTGAAAGATGAAAGTGTAAGAAGGTAAACAGGAGAAAGAAGCATTCAAGTTTTCAAAACATGACTACACGGCATGTATAATACCTACACGACATGTTCCCTTAAGCCTTCACATGGGCGTGTACTCCTGCCAACCCAGGTCAGGTAACACCCCAAACACACGGCATGTTATCCTAACACATGGTGTGTACTTGAATTCTCTTCCCCTGCCCAAGTTCTCTTACACGGCTAAGCCACACGAATCTCTTGAAACAATACTAGACAGAGTTTTTTTGCTAGACACGGCGTGTACTAGACAAAATTTACCAACCTGGGTTGTTAGCTACACATCCGGTTACACGGCTAACTCTATATGGTGTGTTCCAGTCGAACACGGCATGTACTAAGGGATTTCACTGACCCGTGTTGTTCATTACATGGTCGGATTCAAGGGTTACACTACATAGCATGTTCAACACTGACACGGTGTGTGTAACCTAAGTTTTTATCCCTCTGTGTCGTTAGTCACACAAGTGAACACAAGGTCTAAACACGCGGTATGTACATCCATCACATAGTGTGTTTCCCCAAGTTTTTCCTTATCTCGTGTCTCCGCCCACACAGCCTATGACACAGTTAGAGACTACATAGCATGTACATACGGTACATGGAATGTACTTAATAAAAACAATTTCTTCTCAAATATAAGAACACATGGCATGTACTCATCACTACACGACATGTATTCTAGGTTTTTCCAGACAGTAAACCTCAGAAAATACTCTATAGCCCAGAAAAACACTAAAATGAACATTAAAGTGCCAAATTTTGATCTGTGAGGGCCCATAATCCCCGCGAATCAAATCTTGCCATCTTAAACATGTTATAAACAAGGAAAACAAGGTAATGATCCACCAAATTCTGATCCATGAGGTCCCATAACACCTCGAGAACCAAAGTTTGGCATTCATTCAAACAAACCTTTACACAAATCAATATTGTATCAAACAGCGGGTATTTTATCAAGGAATCTATCACAACAACATACATATCTAGAACAACATCTATCACAACAACATGAAATACCTAATTCACCCTAAATGGCATGGTAAGAATGCATGACATGTGATATCTAGCGAGTGCCTATATGATGTATGAGATGGCATACTCTCATCTCATCGGGTTGCAACGGAAATAGAACCTCAATAACATCAAATATAACAGCATAAAACATGTTAATCACACAATGGTGAAAACCAATCAACTATAAAATTGAAAAACCAAAAGAAATTGCAATAATGAGGTAAATTGGATTTTCCCTATACACAGGTTAGCTACTCCAGGGAACAGCTTATTACCAAGTACCTATTCAGTCCTATCCCTGGATAAAGGATCCAAATAGTAAATCAAGAGAAAATAATTCCTATGATACCACTTTGTAACGTCCCGTTTCCAGAATCCACCCAGATACACCCCATACCCGGTTGGTCACACAACCTCAAGCACATATCCATAAACACCAGAGGCTGTCGACTAGCAGCAAGGGCCTTGGGTGTGATAGTGGAGAAACTATGCCCTCATTGGTATAGTAACACAGTGGAAGTAAAAAAAATATACAATAATTGAAGCATTAAATATACCAACAACAGTAAAAATTGAATGACTGGTGAAAGAAACAACTCGAGCACATATATATAAATGATGAATGATACATATTTCTAGGAAAATGGCCAAACAAAACACAATGCTGAAATACAGTACTAAACCAAAGTACAAAAAAAGTAATAAACAGCTCCACAACATCACAAGCATAATCTTGGTCTCATGCTCTCCAGCTCCAACCCAATCATTTACCTAAAGTAGAAGGGTGTTTAGCCTTATTTATACCTGCAACAATATAATCTGTTTGGGCCCAAAAGCATGGCCCAAATAGGGTGTGATACTAAATCCCAGTAGGCAACCACCACAAGACCTGTTCCTAATAGTCAGTGAAAATATATGGTAGGAAATAAGTAAAAGAATACAGCAAATAAGGAATTACCCAACAATAAATATTCCTACAATTTCAAGGGATTCAAATACCAAATATCAAGTAAGAAAAACAAACAAACAGGTAACCCCCTGGGAATTACTCACAGTCTATCCCCTTTGGTTCAACTTTAGAATAGACTCTTTGAGGAAGCACTCGTCATCAATTCCCCCTATAGTCAAGTGTGAATAAAGACTCTGAGGAAGCACTCACCATCAATTCCCCCTATAGTCTTTTAGCAGTAACTACAGGCACTTTGAGGAAGCACTTATCGTAAATTCTTCATGTGGCCTCGTAACGTACTATTTACCCTCTGAGGGAGCACTCAACATCAATCCCCCCTATGGTATCACAACATGATAATAATTACAGACACTCTAGAGAATCCCTTATGTTCATTCTCCCTATGGTCTACTACACCGGGTTCTCATAGCCCTATGTAAGTCACACGAGCATAGAAATGCAAAGCAGCCAAAGTAAACCTCAAGAACAACTTGGCTAAATAGTCTATAGCATATCATCATGTCATATAATATAACTCCATCCTAACAATACTAGGCATGGAAAGCAACAGCAGCCTAATAGGTAAAGCTAGACCAAACGGTCAAAACAAGCAAGCAAGCATGGGAAAACACTTCCAAAGCATGGAAATTAACCCTATTCACATTCAAATAACCTCTATCCAAGAATACAAGAATAGCAGGCAATTATCAGGTCTAATACTGTAAACACAAAATACCCCATTCAAGAGTATTGGTCACTTTTTCACATAAAATCTAAATACTATCTACGGAAAGGCACAAACCACATACCTCGGTGTTGGGAGATCGCTGTACATGAACCTCAAGCCTTGAATCGCCCAAGAACACTGTATATCTATAAAAAATCTTAAATCACTCAACTGGGGATAACATGTGAAAGAAGAGGAATCATGAAATGAAGCTCTAGAAGAAGGAAGAGCTTACCGAGGTGATCCCAACACAATCGACGGTGGTCGAATCAGTGAACAGATGCTCGATCAGGGGCTTGGAGGAATATTGCAGTCGTAGAAGTTCTCTCGGATGAACCAGACCTAGAATTAGACAGTTCTGTCTGTCAAATGTGATCTTGGTACATTTAATGAAAAAAACAAAAAAGTACACTGCATGTACTTTGTAAGTACACGGTGTGTACTTTCCTTTACCATCCCTCGCATTAGGCAGTCTCCAGCTCACCACACACGGCCCTGTGTACGGCCATTACACGGCCAGCACACGGCTACCTATGGTAACCGAGTACACGGCATATACTCATAAATTACACATCATGTAGTTAATAAAGTTCCAAAAATTCCCCTTTTTCTCAAAAACAACTAGAAAATAAATATATACCTGAAAAGAAGATTCGGGTTCTTACACCTTTAGGTTTTATCTTATCTTTTATGTTAAGTTAATAATGTTTTTTATTCAATCACCTTACAAAGTCTCACACTTAGTTACTATTGGAGAATATTTCTCTTTGGATCCTTTTTCCATAATATACATTAAATAAGTGTTAAGTTTGTATGGGGTGTCACATTAAATTGTATCTGATTAGGATCTGAAGTTTACCTCAGAGTTTTGGTGAAGTATTCATCAAGATTCTGATACATAGTTGAGTTTCATCATTGCATATCATCCTCAGACAGATGGTCATTCTGAGAGAATAATTAAAATCCTATAGGATATGCTAAGATATTATTCTATGTATTTCAAAGGTGGTTTTTATAAACACCTTCCTCAAGTTTATTTTTCTTTCAATGATATATTTTTCTTGAGAATTCATATGGATATTTATGAATCCCTTTATTTAAATAAGTGTAGAACTCCAACATACTAGAATGAAGTTGCGGAAAGAAGGCTATTAGGACCTAGTCAAGATGTTGATACGATAGACAAGGTTAGAGCCATTAATATATACATAAGGATAGAAAAAAGTTGATTGAAATTATATGCTTATAATCATTTACACGATCTATAATTTGAAGCTTGTGAGAATTTATTTCTATGAATTTCTCTATGGAAGAAATAAGGGAAAACTAAGAACTGGTTATATTGGTCCCATTAAAATACTTGATCATATCAGGACAATATGTTATCATTTCGATCTCCAACTAAAACTCTCTAAATTCCATGTTGTGTTACATGTATCTATCATGAGTAATTACAAAACTGACCCTTCACATGTACTGAAATCATAGATCATACCACTAGAGTAATATATTTTTTATGAGGGACAACCATTGAAGATTTAGGATCAAATAGAGAATGTTCGTCGAAACAAGACAACTCACTTGGTCAATGTTTTGTAGGAAAACCCATCTTGAGGAATCCAAATGGGCTCTTGATGAAAAAATGAGGTAGAATTATTCTCAATTATTAGTACTAAAGTGATGAATTTTGAGGGAAAAATCATTTTAAGGGGGGTAGAATGTAACACCCCAAGTTTTGTGAAATATTATTTTTTAAAATAAATTTAATCTTTTTTATATTGTGAATTAAATGAAATAATGATTTATATTTTGTTACATCAAACACTTAGTTTATCTTTTGTTACAGGTAACACCAAGTTAATCTTACACTATACGCTACACTGGGTTAGCTTTTATTACACATGACATTGAGTTTTAACAAAACCACAATATATTATTAATATAGTTATTTAAACATGAACATTATAAACCAGTCATTAAAATTAGAGATATGAATTGTAATAAATAATTTTTAAAAATTAATTATAATGGTTTTATATAAAGGAAACATATTGATAAAACAATTACTTAATTTTCAGTAAAGTCTTTATATGTTTTGGAAATACCATTTTTTCAAAAATAATGTTTTTTATTTATTTTTATTAACTTTAATAAAATTAATTTTTAATAATTTTATAAAACTAATTTAATTAAATTAAATTAATTTTTAAAATCATCATGTAAAAATTTCTTAAGGTGATTTTTTGTGATTTTTTTGAAAATTTTTATTTTTTGATGAATGGTGAAAAATAAAAAAAATTAATTGAAAACTAAACTTTTGTTTAATTTTTTTATAAAGTTAATTTATATTTAAAAATGGTTTTAAAGTAAAATTAGTTAAATTATACATCCATTAATCCAAGTTAGTTCATTTTAATCAATTTCATAGTGAATTTTGATATAAAAACTTTGTAAACTTTTTAACATTTTCTCTTTAAAAACCCACTTTCTAATCACATCCAAATGATTAATTTTAAATTAAAATTTTCTATTTATGTGAATGTAATTTGAAAAAAATTGATTCCATATTTGTAATAATAATAATTTATATTATCTAATAAGTTCGACTTAAATTTTTACCATAATGATTAGTGAAAATGGTAAAAAATTAATTACCACAATTCAGGTTAAAATAGGGTTTTGTGTGTTACATGCGCTTGTGTTAAGATTAACATTCCACACACATAGAATTTTTATTTAATAAATTGGATATAAAATTTATAATAATTAGGTATAATCTGAATGGCCCGAAGGCCTTTTTTTATTTTATATTATAGATAATCTCCCTTTTAAGGGTTGAAGGGGAACCCGTACATGACCCGTAGGCCCAAGGCACAAGGCCTGACATGACCCAAAATACATGACCTGAAGCCCCAAAGGAATAACATGCCCACAACATAACCCATAGGCCCAACCCACTAGAGCTGCCCCTCCCCAGCTTCTGCATCATTGATCACCTTTAGCTCCCCACATGCATTGCTGATCGGTTAGCATTGCCCCGTACAAAGCTGCACGGTGCCTGGTCCCGATGGTTGTTGTCATACCCTCTCATTATTCCAATCCAGTTAGCTCTGCTTCTGATGACTGCTACTGGTGCTTTGATCCTCTTCTAGGGAATGCTCTGTGTTAATTGGGCTATTTCATGGTCTTAAATATAATTATATTTTTTATGTTAATTTCAATACCAACAATCATATCTACTTCAATCAAATGGGTTACAAAATCATCATTCGTGTGTACGAAGGACTACCACCTTGCGAAACGGTGTCATTAATTTTTCCATTACCACCTCTCAAGTTTTGGTATGATGATAGATATAAAATATGTATATTATATTTATAAAATAATTATATCTCTAGAGTAATTATATCATATATAACTTTTTTAATTTCTATTTCATAGGGGATGTGATAATTCGTGTGTACAGTGGACTATCGCATCGTGAAGTGATGTGATTAATTTTTACTAACACTTTACATTGAAGATAATAAGGATAAAGTTAATGAATATATGTGATATAAATGAAATATTTATCATATAAATGGAATATTTATCTTTTTTAAAACATAATATATCATTTTATTTGTTACCTTTTCACTCACTGAAAGATGATAATGTAGTTCGTGTATGTGTGGACTACCACCTTCACGAAGCGATGCAGCTCTATTTTCATCACCACACCACATGGATTATATTTATAATTATATATGAATAAATAATATGTAATTTATTATATTAAAATTATTATGTAAATATAATATATTACTTACCTCATTTCCATAATTATTTTTGAAAAATGGAAATGTTACTCATGCATACGTATGACCTATCATCTCCATGATTGTAATTTAATTAATTTCACAAAACCATGTTTCATGATTGTTACTAAAAGTATAATTATGTATAAATATTATAATTATTTCATTATTATAATTATGGATATTATTGAACCATGATGAAATTAATAGGACTGAAAATAATGAATTAAAACATACACAAAAAAAAGCGGTTATTTTTCAAAACTTGACTTTAACATGGAATTGATAATAAATGAGTAATAAAAGTTCATAATTATATAATATATGGTATGATATATATAATTATAGTTCTATAATATGTTTATAATAAAATTATATTTATTATATAGGTGGTTTTAATGTGTACGATGGAAGTCAATACTTAAGGTAAGAGATTTCTGTCTCACTTTGATTTCTATGAGATATATTCCATATTCAAAACTTATTTTTGTTGTGTGGTGTATATAATAACCATTAATGTATTTCATGATTCATTTCATTAAAATTATTATGATTTAAATATCTATTCTATTACCTCTCTTTAATGGGGTAACTTTTCAAAAGTTACCAAAGCGGTAAGTGATTTTTGTCTTAATTTTCCTTCTTTGTGACATATTTTTTCCTCTGGAAATGGGGATGACCTTGTTTGGTTTAAGGTTCAAAAATTACAATCGATTTCTAATGGGTTTATTCATAGAACCGGAAACATCCAATAATTTTATATCCATTTAAACCTACTTTCCAAAGGTAGGTGCTCATTAATTGTGGACCTATGAGGCATAAGAATTTTCATTGGTCGAGAGGATGGGAGGTCGGACTCATCACACCTTTTTGGGGGGAATTATTGTCTACTATGGGACTCTATTTATAGATTTAAGTTATGTTCGTGAATCATTATTAAATTACCAAGTATGAAAATGAGATTTCCTTTAGATATGACAATCAATGATTGATATGTTTGAGATTTAGAGAATATTTTATATGTATTTGAGGTTCTTCATTGATAGAGAATCATCTGTATTTGTTAGAGATTCTTAGTCAATGGTATCCTTCAACACATTATATAGAAATCTCTTGGTCATTATGATAACCATACTAGTTTTAAAGCCACTCAATGGGGCACTTTAAGTTTATTTTCATTCATAAGGAGATGGATTATTTTAGAGTTGGGATCGTACCCACAGATGGGCTACCTACATATCCTAGTTTAGAAAAGGAATCATAACCCACGTAGTTCAGGAATTAATATATAGTTTAACGTCATATGGGACAGGTGAGAATTAATGGGTGATAGTATTGAACCTTTAGAAAGGATTCTTACGTACTCTACTTTTAAGGTAAAGATCAAAGTCCACATAGTTCGATTAATAATTGTCGGGCTTACGTATTATTAACGGCCCAAAGAGATGTGTTGTGGTTACTTTTACACTATAATCTCATGTGAGTCATGCTCGGTGTGAGAAACAAGATGTATCAGTAAACCTGACAATTTGTGCCACGAAAGATGCAGTCACAAGAAATGATGTGGAGCTTACGTATGTATAACTGCCCATATAGATGAAGATCGAGACTTACTTCAGGGGAGAAGTCCGAGAAAAAGGTCCATAAAGGTATATGTGCTTTATGAAGATTTGGATACTTAACTTAGGACTTAATCCTGAGAAGGATGCCCAAATTATATGGGACTTATGATTGGGTTTTACTCCTGAGAAGGAATCCCAAATCAAAAGAAATTAAGACTGGTTAAGAGGAATTATGACTGGGGATTACTCCTGAAAAGGAGGCCCAGGTTAAGAAGACTTGAGACTTTGGGGCTTAATCCTGAAAACGAGGCCCATATCAAAAGAATTTAAGACTTGGGTCTTACTCCTAAGGAGGATGCCCGGATTAAATATCTTCTCATCTTAGAGGATGAGGTTGAATGGAGGAAATCTCTATCCTTAGTGACATAAAGATATTTAAATCACTAGGTTTTGAGAGATGTTCCACAGAATTCATTTTAGATAAGGAATCCAACAAAGGAACCATGTCATAAATGACTTTAAAGAGGGTTTTGAAGGATAAATCTTGAAGAGGAGAGGTGGATTTGAAGAAAAGAGTTGAATAGACAGGAGGAGCACCCAAAAAGAGTTAGGCGCACAAGTCTTGTTTGGGAGCGCAAGTCCTGGTTGCACAAGTATACTTGCACGACACATGTATACTTGCGCGACGGTCAAACCATAGGGTAATACTTGGGTGAGACTTGGCTCAAGCCCTTAGTATTATCCCTAAAGGATTCCAAAATAGTGTCATGCATGTTCTGTTGAAGGGATAAGGCGGTGCACAAGTGTGGCCATTTTCCCTTAAGGGTTAGACACTTAGGTGCACAAGTGTTGATGAATTTCAACACTTAGGCCTTATTCTTCCTCTTTAGATCTTCCATTCTAGGTAAGAAATTACCTTAGAAGTGTTCGGAAGAATTCAAGTAGAGACTAGGGTGCCAAGAGCTTAAATATGACTTTTGGATTTTTCCATCCCCCAAATGGGGGGCCCATAAAGGGGTATTTATAAGCCATTGAAGACCTTGGGCAAAAATATAGTAGGGTGCACAAGTCACCTATGCGACCAATATGTGGCACGCAAGTATACTTGCGTGACCATGATGAAACTTGCGCGACCTATGTGTAAACAAATCCTTGTTCATGCCTTTGTCAATTTTTGATTTTTCTTCAAATGATGAATCTCTTTGTGCTAAGGTATTCCTCGTTTTTAGTTGTTAGACACTGTGACAGAAAGGAGCATCAACAAAAGTCCCCCCTCAAAGTTGGATCCAAAAGGAAGTAGGATTTGACTTTGAGGTAAAGGAGAAAACCAAGGAACTGCAGTACGCAAGTTTTGAGTGTGAAGGTCGTGGCCCACAGGTGAGAGCCACGCAGGCTACGGTGCGCTGGGTGCGGCATTTACCTGTATATATGAGGTCATTCTTGCGCAAAGCACTCGGGTCTCAAAGCACTTCGCTCTTGTTGTGCAAGTGGCTATCGTCGCGCAAGTGTCTTGATTTTCTGTGGTTCATTGCTTTTGTTCATGTCGTGCTTCTGCAGAGGTAGTTTGACTTGCACAGTGATACCTACGTGCCCAAACTTGCACGAACATACTAGACTTGCACACCGACATAGGACTTGCGCGCCTTAATGCCTTAGACATTTTTTCACTTTTCTTCACAAATTTCATGAAAAATCAACTTACTTAAGAGTTAATTATTCAACCTTTGTGCAGATTCAATGGATCTTAGAAGAATTGGAATGGTTAATGAGCTAGATAGCAAGCGGATTGATGACATGATGAGCATCATTGGCCATGATTATTATAATATCTGCTACAGAACTCTCCCAAATTTATCCAATTACTTCAAGAAGTATCATTTTAATTTTCCACAGAGCATCTACTTGCCTCTATATGGGCATGGTCATCTTCAAGAAGTAAACATTCCAGAGCCAAAGAACTATCTCTCGCATTCTTGGTTTCTGACTTACACCTATTTTTTGATTCAGCAAATATCTCAATTAGAGAATCGTTTATAAATGATGGAACAGTGGAGAAGGACAATATAATGCATCATAGCCCATGTTCCCCAGATCTGAAACCTCACAAGCCTGAGCTGCAACCACATTGTTATCCCTCAATCTTCTGAAACTCTTAGATGGATCAATCCAAAGGCTGGAAGAAGATTTGGGACTTCCATCCTGGAGGAGGTGTGAAGCCGACTTGGATGTGGTCATATTGGGTGCAAAAAACCTGTGCAGGGTTTGTTGAAGATCTAAAGGGAGCTGCAATATATGAAGCCATCTGGGTTGGGCAGACATATGTCTATAGGAATGATGACTTTGTGCCAGAGCTAATCAGCCACTAGAGCCCAGAAACCAATTCTTTCCATCTGACTCACGCAGAAGTACGCATCAGTTTGTGGGATGTCTAAAAGATCTCAGGGACTCCAATTTTAGGTGATATGTATGATGAATTCATCCCCCTCAAGGCGACCTGGAATGATTCGGAGAAGACTCTAGTTTTGGCTCGAGAATTATTGAAAATTATCTACAAGCTCAAGAACTAAAAGACCCCAAAAACTCATTCTAGAAAGGATATTCATCAAGAGGAGTGGATGGATATGTTTCTTACCAAGAAGGAGGAAAAGGGGACCACTTGTACTCATCCTACTACCTTCCTCATAACAGAGAAGAGGGGTGATTCTGACACATTCTGGCCGACTCTAGAAGTGGGAGAATCTGAGAAGTAGGGGT
The DNA here is from genome assembly GCA_963277665.1 of Viscum album. Classification (NCBI taxonomy): domain Eukaryota; kingdom Viridiplantae; phylum Streptophyta; class Magnoliopsida; order Santalales; family Viscaceae; genus Viscum; species Viscum album. The sequence continues at coordinate 2,068,394,724 of OY728131.1, forward strand.
ATGAAGTGGATCATAGAATCCCAGAAAAGACCCATCTGGCGGGATTCTTAACCTGTGGATCAGTGTTTATCTTTTGCTAGTCTGGGATTCGAAGGGAGGCATCAGGCCAGGGACCTTCATTGTTGCAGCCAAGTTGGATGAGAGGAAAATGGTTGGGTTAGCCACCCCCATTTCGGTGAAGATTCGCAGGATCTTACTCCATGTATTTATGGGTAAGTCTCCTTTGAGAATAGTGGGACCATTCCATGTTTTGTGGGGATGGATCGCTACTCATTTCAGGACCTATGCTGTACAGAATGGAGTACAGATTCCTGGAAGTTCTTTCAGGCAATCAGTGCAGGAATTTTCTGGAATTTCCCTATTATCTCTCTACTCCTATGATATGAAGGTGAGACTGAGCATGTTCAAGGAATTCCATTTCTTTCCTTATGGAAACCCGCCAATCGGGTGGTTTGTTGATGATGGAACAGCCGTCCTGGAATTGAGGTCATACATGCTGGCTTGCAGAGATTGTGTATTGGCCACCAGGATTGATGGAGAGATTATATGTGAGGCTTATGCTCCATACAGATTTGCACGCCAATTCAAGTCTCTACAACAGATTTTTGTATCCCCTCCTGTTCATGTCAGGTCAGAGCAGAATTCGATGGTTTCCTGAAAACAGTGGTTTCTGACATCTATGGAGAAGATCGGGGTAGTGTTTGATCTACCAGTTGCTAAAGAGGTGAGTAAATTGACTACATGGCATACTGAGAACTGGGTAGCATCATACCCTGAAGGGGTACTGAATCATCTGGTTCATCAGGTGGGGAAAAAGAAGAGAACTATAGAGAAATAAACCCTTCATCTGAAAGGTGATTCTTCTACACCCGGGGCTGATTCACTGGGTTCCTCACCCAGGGATGACTCGCTAGATTCTCAGGATGGGGATGATGATGCATGAAATGTGTCAAAGCAGCCTCGTGCCAAATATAATCCTCCAGTCATAATCAAGAGACCCACTCCATCAACTCCTGGTGAGTTACTTCATTAAGGAAATTTAATCTTCATTACTTTATAGAGAAAAAAAATTTATTTTCTTATCCTTTGTCTGTGACTGCAAGGGATGGGAAGAAGCTGAATTCCAAGATTATAGGACCCTCCTCACAACCTTCTGGTACACATGCTGAATATCTATGACCAGAGGCTATCCAGACATGGAAGAGTTTATATTGTGATGCTGAAACTGCCTGGATGGACCTGTGCGAGGGGATACACATCCCTAGAAAAGGGAATCTTTGGGCCTCTACTGATATCCATTTCGAGGATAACCCTGATGAAGTGCAGGCTTACATCAGAGAGCTATAGATACTCATATTTGCCACCGATGATTCCATTCTTGTCACCAAACGGGTGAAAGAAATGATAGATCGTGGCACCACTGAGGAGACTGGTGCTTTCATAGATTAGAAGTGGCACGATTACATGGCTCCTAAAGATGTAAGTCTCTTTTCTTATTTGTTTTGTAACTTGATTCCAGTTAACTCTTTATTACTCAAGGAAATTACTTTCTTCATCCTGCAGCTTGCAAAGAAAGGAACTGCTGAGGTTCCTTCTCCACAGTATAGCCCTGGTGGTACTTCCATCAGGGCTAATGAATCTCCTCATGAGCCAGGTGAAATATCTCCAGGCCAGCAAGCCATTGACGAGGAGTTAGACATATCTCTTCATTCTCAAATTCCTGTATTTAGATATGATGATGTCATCACTCCCAAAAATCCAAAGAAGAAAATTCATCGAAGGAATAAGTCTACAGCTAAACGCTTCATTAGTAGTGGTAAGTCCATCGGATAGTCATGAGTCTTAACCCATGAAAAATATTTCTCATACTTCTTGGGATTGTAGGGGCTTTTTCAATATCCCCTTTGAGGGAGAGGACTGACCCTCCTCTGAGAACGATGAAGGGTGCTGGTGAACAATCACAAGTTCATGCTAACTTGGATGCTCCTGGGGAAGAGCCAGTGTTTGTTCCCAATACTACTCCTACTGTTGCTACAAGGAGAGAAGAGCCTGCTTCTGGTAAATTAACAATGCTTCATAGAATGTTGAATGAAAACATCAAATGAATTCCATTCTGTGATACTTTAGGTTCAACACCAGCACCCGGACATTTGTCAGCCACTGCAACTGATGCCGTAATTTTATCTGAAGAAACTGTCCGGGGTTAGAGGCTGCAGGATGAGGGTCGTCAAGAAGATACATTGAATGCTCCCACTGGTGAGACTAACCAAGAATCTGAGATATCTTTGGATGAATTGATGAAACTTGGTGCATCTTTTGAAGACATTTTAAATCATGTTAAATTACCATGTAATTTGGAAGATTTTGGACGTGAGTGTTATCCTTAATCCTGTTAAAATAACTTCTTATTACATCTCTGACCATGATTGGTTAAAATGTGTAGTTCCGTCTAAGAAAGATGTTGAACTTCTAATGCCTGAAGGGGGTATATACAACCCTACTATTGTAGAGACACTATCTCAAGTGGAGCTTAACCTGGTAGAGATTCTTTAAACTCATCCTGAAAATCTTATTGAAGCTAGGAAAGACGGGGAGGAGCCTTCTCATGTTACTGACTTACCATTGGTTAAGAGATAATAATATCTGTGGTTTCACTTAATTTTCAAGACAACTTAATCAAATTTTTTATCCTTTGAAACTAACCAAAACATTCAATTAACTGTGCAGGGCCATCAATTTTAGTGGTTAGATCTGGAGGTGAAGCCTCAGCCTCCATCCCAACAGGAATAGAAAGTGAAATAACAAAGGTCCGGGGGAAGGAGAAGAATAGGGTACTTCTCTAAGTGCATTAATCCCAAATTATATTCCCCCCTATGACAGTGATGTTGTGTCATACCCAGAAGTACAAAAGGTGCTCAAATTTTCATGTCACAAGGCATGGAATAACATATGGAAGATCATATTTGAAGTTCCTCTTGAAGAGCTGTATTCAAAGATCCCACGACTGTCATCCCTATTTTTCATGTTGGGACTTGGCAGTTTTGGATAAAAAGAGATCCATGCCGTGGTGAAACAAGTCATTTTAAGTAGGGAGCAGGAGCAGAGGTACCGTCAAGACCTAAACAGAGTGAGGATATTGGCCAATATCAGTGAATTTGAGGTTACGGTGTCCCGAGCTAAGGCTGGTCATGCTGCCAAGTTGAAGGAGCTGAAGCATAAGATCAAAGAGAAAGTTGTCCAGTAGATGCACCTTCAGCAACAGTTATATCCTATTACTGGGGAACTTGACTAGCTTAACAATTCACTGGAAGGAGTTCAAACAAATGGTATGAAATCCATCGCTAAATCCAAGAAATCACTCCATCAAGCTGAAAATAATGAAGCTGGTCAAGTGCATGAACTTCAAGTGGCTACTGATGAATCTTGGGATGCTGTAAATCAAATGAAGAGTTATGTTGAAAGTCTCTTGTAATCCTTGAAAAAGAGAAGAGACTTCGGTCTGTGGACGTCCTTCTAATTCTTGTGCATTAATGAAAGACACTTTCATCTTCAATCATTTGTGTCTGCATTCTTTTTCTACCTGCTTTAAACTTTTTACTTAATCCAATGGTCCTAGTAAGCATAGTTTGATTTTTTCTAGGATTATAAAAATAACCCTACAAACTTTGAATATTTCTTTTGCTCAATATTACCTAAATCATACAAAATGTATGTTTAGTGAGGTGGGACTTGACTTTTGTGGGAAGTTTAAAGTCATGCGTGTCGGACATAAAAAAGGCTAATGTTTAAGGTCGAAATAGCTTTGACTAAATATATTAAAATTGACTCAATTCCTTGATAATTTATCTGAAAACATATTACCATATTCAAGTATGAGGGAAAAAATGTAAACTATGACTTAAGAAATTTTGAATCTGAGGAATGATATGAAAAAATGGCTAAAAGGCATTAGAAGAAGTATTTACCAATAATGAAGTTACCATTATTTAACAAACTCGCTAGGGGGTTGAATTATGCAGGGCCACTAAAGGGCATTGGCTGCATAGTAAAATAATAGCATCTTTTGGCTGACAGGTCCATTATGTAGACTACTTATGCAAGGCCACCTAAGGGAATGTGCTTCATAGTCAAGCAAAAGAACTCCCAGAAATTTTACTTTTCTATTGCTAAAAAGCCAGTGAAAGTTTATGGAGATTCAAATTTTCCAAATCATAGAGTATGCTGTATGGAAAGAGGTACTTGAATGTGGAGAGGATATTTTCAATCAAGATTGTCTAAGAATTGGATGAATTTCACTCCTGCGAAGGTCTGACCCAAATGTAGGGAAGGGAAATATAAACCATATACTTGAATACTTTCAGATCATGAAAAAGAGTATGAGACAAATATGGTAAGTATGGCTATTTTTTTGGATCCCTACATATTGTTATTAAGAAAAATAAGGACAAAAGAGGTTTTTCTCCCAAGAATGAAGTTACCACTATTTAACAAACCCATTAGGGTGTTGAATTATGTAGGGATACTTAAGGGCATTGGCTACATAGTCAAATAATAGCATCTTTTGGCTGACAAGTCCATTATGTAGACTATTTATGCAAGGCCGCCTAAGGGCACGTGCTACATAGTCAAGAAAAATAACTCTCAGGTATCATAAATTTTGTGACTAGAAGTCAAGAAAAGGGTTATGGAGATCTGGAAGTATTTAAGGTTAGGATTATGATACATCAAAATGGGCATTGTCGAATACATGTAGGAGATACAGAGACCAATGCTAACCATAATTATGTTGTTGTTGGGTCATGAATTGAGGTGTTGGACTTCACTACATATCCCATAACGATGGGAATCAAGGCATACGTAGTTCTTGAAATACAGTTTAATGTAATGTGGGATGAGATTGTAAGAGATCTTAGTCTAGGTTCATAGAGCTCGGACCATAATGAGGAATACACGTTGTGTGTTTGTTATAAACTTGACGTGAATGAAGATCAGGGTTTTTATACCACATTCATGTTTTCACAGGGGGACTTTTCAGCCAAGGTACTAAAAGTGGAATTTGGGGTTAGGCCCAAAGACTTGGGGCTGGATTCGAGGAATGCATGAATGTTCCTACGTATCCCATAAGGATGGGAATCAAGCCGCACATAGTTCTGAAATACCCTCTGTATAGATTTGGTTTGTACAAGTAAAGGGTGAAAGGGGACTTTAGTGCAATGATGGTTTGACTCAAGATTAAAAGTTTGGGTATTTCCATGTATGCATGTAGTCTTTGGAATATAACATGATTGGAGATCAATGTAAATAATGATTCCATCTCAGGTGAGGGTTTCAAAGAATGTTGTAGTTTATTGTCATACAGAACAAAAAGTGAGAATAGTTTAATGTCATATAGCAAGGACGATGGTGAACCAATGTAAGAAATATTGGTTCTAGGGGAGGCTCCACAAATCAAAATCATATGATATGGAGGTAAACCAATGTGAAGATATTGGTTTTGAGCTTGAACCTTGGGAGGTTGCCTACGTACCCAGCCTAGAAGGAAAGGATCAAAGTCTGCATAGTTTGATTAAATAATGAATTGGTGATCGAGTTATTTTTGAGGACAACGACCTAAAAAATGGTGTTTGGGACTTACACATGGTTAGCAGCCCAGAGAGGGTGTTATGGTTGAAGTTTACTCTAAGATCATGTGAGTCATACTCGGTGCGAGAAACAATAGGTAGCAACAACCCTAACGATGCATAGTTTAATGTCATGTAGGACATATAAGGTACAGGATACAGTTTAACATCATGTTGGATGAAATAGGGACTGTGCAGTTTAATGTCATGTAGTAAGGACTTAAGGGGGGGACTATGCAGTTTTATGTCATACTATAAGGACAAAAGAGGGGCTGTATAGTTTAACATCATATAGCAAGGATGAGTGCTGCACTGTTTAGCATCATGTAGCTAGGACAATACATTTTAACGTCATGTTGGACGAAGAAGGGGAATACAGTTTAACGTCATGTTGGATGAAAGGGTGTTGTACAGTTTAGTGTCATGTAGCTAGGACATATGGCTATGCAGTTTAATGTCTTGTAGTGAGGACAATGGGGACATAGTTTAACATCATGTTGGACGTATTAGGGAATTTTCCATAGTTTAACTTCGTATTGAACGATATAGTTTAACGCCATGTTGGACTTCACAGTTTAATGTCATGTTGGACGTCATATTTTAACATCATGTTGGACGTATTAGGGACTTTTCCACAGTTTAACATCATGTGGGATGAAGAGGTGCATGGTTTAACGTCATATATCTAGGATGACACAGTTTAACATCATGTTGGGCGTAAGGGTGCTATACAGTTTAGCGTCATGTAGCTAGGACATAAGAGGGACAATACAGTTTAACGTCATGTTGGATGACAACAGAGTTTAATGTCATGTTTGACATAAGGGGAATAATACAGTTTAACCTCGTATTGGACGACACAGTTTAATGTCATCTTGGATGTAAGGGGAATAATTCAGTTTAACGTCATGTTGGATGAAATATTTTAACGTCATGTTGGACGTAAGGGTATTTGTGTTACACAAAATACTTCTTCAGAAATTTGGCATTGGTTGGAGTTGTGATGAGTTCTCCATCCATTGAGATTAAATAATAATCTCCATTGGAGTAGACCTTATGTATTGAGTAAGGTCCTTCCCAATTTGGTTCAAGTTTTGGATAAATATTCATCCAATGAAGATTCTTCCTGATTAGACAATTTAGGTTGTGCCGTTTGGTGGGGCGGTGCCCGTGACTTTGAAGTAGATGGCATAAAATCTTCCATAGTCAAAGACAACTTGGGCTTTGACACAATCTCATCTTCTTCTGACTGTTCCTCTTTCTTTGAATTATTCTGTTTCTTCGAGGATTTTCCCTCTAATGAAGAGGGTTTTCCTGTGGCATTCATAGCAGAAGACACAATTGGTTTCTTCAACTTCGTTTGTAAAATGGCATGAGTTCGGTTGATTGTTTTTCTGACCATCCAATCATCATATTTATACACATTTTTTCTTTTGAATTCTTGTCACTCACCTTCTTCCTATGGATTTGTAGCAGTAACACATGCTACTTGGGATGAAGAACCTTTCAGTTTTACCTGTCCTGAGTCCACCATCTTTTGTAAGAGGTCTTTGAAGACAAAAACACTCTTGAATGGGATGCCCCAACATCCGATGAAATGGAAAAAAGTTGGGATGGTCTTCATCTCCTTCCTTGTTTGGCCTTTTGGGCCTTGGAAACTGAACCAAATTATTTTCTAGAGCCGAAATGAATTAACCAGGAACTTTTTCATTTCGGAAAGAATAAAATTTGCTCTTTAACTCCTCAAATTGTTTCTATATTTGATCTCTTTGATCATATTGATGAAACATCCTTTGTTGTTAATGCTCAGAAGGTGGAGCCCTTAGATAAGATGAAGGTTTTGAAGTAGAAGCAGGTACAGGTGCTTGTTTAAGTGTAACTGTAGAAGTATCTGCTTTACCCATTCTCCTTCATAGAGCTGATGGAATTACACGAGTTTATCCTTAGTCTTTGTAAGAGAGTCTTCGATCTGCTGAGCGATCTAAGTAAGGTCTCGAAATCCTCCTATTTATTTCACAGGGATCAACGGTGTGCATAATTCATCACGCAAATTTGCCACACATATTGGAAAAAACTCTTCTTGAGGGAGTGCTAAGCTTAGGGAATATTTTAATCCCTTCCAGTAAGCAATGAAATTTGAAACTCCTTCATTCTCCCTTTTCATACAATTTGTAAGATCAAAAACTGTTGCCTTTGGCAAAGTTGAGCTTAATTTAAGAAGGAATCATTGATGGAGATCCTCCCACTCGGTAATTGACCAGGATTTCAAGCTTGTATACCAGACAAAAGTAGGCCCTTGTAATGACTGTACAAAACACCTGAGCTTAACTACTTATTTTTGCTGAGGAGTTCCCATCATAGGATCGCAATGAGAAACAAAATGTGTTATGTGTTGTTCTGGGTCTCCCGAACCATTAAATATTAGGAATGTGGTACTTGAAAAATTTGATGCGGGAGGAATTGCATCAACCCATTCAGGGTAACCTCTATTTTTTGGTTGAATTTGTGCACGATTTCCCTTCATAGCTTCTAACCAAGCTATTAATGACTCAATAGTAGTTATTAACTTTTGAGAAACATCTGGTCGGTCTTGGACCTGAGCAAGCGCAATAAATGTAGCTTGGACAGGTGTAGTGGCTGGTACTGCAACTGATGGTAGCACCACCGATTGTTGTTGCGCATGACCCATAGGATTAGACCTATGAGGGTGTACTGGTAAAGAAGGATATTCTTGATCCATATCAGTAGGTGCAACAAATTCCCTTGGCTGACTGACTCCAGCATGCTTAGGAAGAAGACTACCTTGAAGTAGTTCTGCGTTCAACCTCCTCAATTCCTTCATTTCTTCCTCCTGTTGTGCGAACCTTTTCTCTAGTGAGATTGATTTTCCTTCTCCAGAGGAAGGGTGGAATGTAACTTGACTTTTTTCCTTTCCCCTTGTTGGACTCCTTTCGGAGAGGGGGAAGTTGGTTACTTGAAGGAATACCTAGATTCTGGGTAAGCCTTTGAATTTGTATATGCACACCTTCTTCATTTGCCTATGTGTGCACAACCTCTTGAGTAGGAACTTCCTCATTTGATCCCTATGAGTGAGCCTCATGTGCTGGAGGATCATCAACAATGTCTTTAATGACATTTATTGATGCATAACGCATTTCATCTCTTCTATCGTAATTTCTGAGATACTTCCTTTTTTAATGTCCCTAATGAGACATTGCCTTCTATTGAGTTGATCCCTCAGGGAACTTCTTGACGAGCCATAATTTGGATGGAATCTCCTGATAATTCGGCTCTACATTCCTCTTTTGGATTCTTCCCTAATCGAGATAAGACTGACTTCTGTTAAGGAAGGGATTGAGGATTTGAAAAAGTCCCCAGTCCAATGTACTGGGGCTGTTCCTACTATTCCTGCTCAACTCCTCAAATCCTATTTGTTGATTCTGAGGATTGGGCCAAAAGAGTCCCCAGTCTGGAAAGCTAGGGTGGTTCTTGAACTGCTACATCTGAGACTTTCTTAAAATATCTCCTGATCTTTCAAACATTAGTCTGTAAATTGGTTGGATGCATCAACCTACATCGACTCAAATCACCTGGCCCAAAATACCATTGGATGATTTTTGACACTTTTGTCACCTGATGATGTGAATTATCTAAACGAGAGGCCTATTAGATATTCTCGTTTTCCTGATGCAAGAGTAATTCGACAACTTGTTCTCTATATGCCTGACTTTGCGAAGAACTATTTGTGGTCTGTTCCTGAGAAAGCCTTTGATTATGCACAAAATCAGCTAGATGTGGCCAGTTCTAGGAAATAACATTTCCTGAGACCACCTTTGGTGGGCTTTGTTGACTAGAGAGTACAGTGAAATGTAGTGCTCCATGAACACCACATCCCCTGATATGAATACCAGATGGGGAATTGTCAATTAACTGGTGCAATATTTTTAGTGCGGCAAGGCATGAATGCTGAAGGGCTCTCTGCTGCTTTTCAACATTTGGATATAGATAAAATGACAGAGATGCCAAATCAATTTGGCGTTGTAACCCTTCTATTATCTTAACATGATTTTCATATTCATCATAAGATAATATTTTCTTTTTCAAGTGACAAAGATTTTTTCACATGTTGAGATGAATATCATGAATACAATCTTCTGTTAACATCTCTGGAATATCTTACTGAGAGTCAGCCAAATGCCAAAACATGACTGGTACTTCACCTTTCTCCAGTTGTTTTCTCATATTCAATAGTTCCTCTTTATCATTCGATGAATATTCTTATACCTGATTAGACCAAAGCTGGTGCTTATTTTTTTCTTCATCCGATTCAACAAGATTGGCAGTGAATTCATTTATCAAACTAGAATATGAATGACCTAGGGGTGGTTCGGAGAATGACCTACACCTTGGGCTATCTTCTACTTGAGAGATTATTTCACATGCTAATGTTAAAGTATCAGACATGACTGAATTCACATTTGTATGTGCCTCAAGATAAGAGTGTTTTCTCGTTACTGCATTTTCCTTTAAAGAATTTTCTAGGCAATGCGATCTACTACTATGGAGACGACTTTCATAGCTAAATTCATCATCATGGGGAGGACCACCATGGTGGTTTACAGAAAAAGATGAAACCTTTTGCTCCTTGATCTTCTGGCCATGCAGAGGGTTATCACGGCTCTCATCTGAAGATGATACTTTGAGATCGACCGAACTATCATGAAGGAATCCTTCATGATGAAGTGTCTGATGAAGACCTTAGGAATTAATGTTCCCACTATTGGGAAATGAGAGAGTAGAATCTTAAGTTGCAACAAATAATTGTCTGAGTGCATCAAGAACTCCAGCATCGAGCAAGGTCTTATTACAGATTGGCTCTTGATTTCTTGACTGTGCTGGATGGGTCTTTTTCTTAGATGTCTTCTTACTCACTGTGGGAACCACTTGTTCACAAAATTGGTTATTATGGGCAGGTGTATGTTCCTGCTTAGGAGAAATAGTCAGGTTATGCTGATTATCTCCATTCAAATCAGGTGTATGTGCCTGACTTGATTGTTCGTATGACATGGGGGAGTATACCCCACAACCCTATTGGATTGGAACAGAGATGTGTATCTGTTCCGGAGTGATATGTTGATGTGTCACTCCAATGGTAGAGACAAATCTGTATTTCTTTCCCTGTGATGCTGCTGAAGCTGTTATAATATTCTGGCAGGCATCCAGAATATGATCAGGGATTTGCTTCTGCTCTTTCACCATCGTCAGAATGTGCTTGGTGACTTCATCTACCAGAATGTGAATATACATCCATTTAGTTCTTGGAGTAGGTGTGTGTTCCTGATCCTGTCCTCATTTTCCTGTCAGTGAATTCTGACAGTACTCATGTATGGGAGCAAAGAGTTGAGTCTGCTCCAAATTTTTCATCAGAGCTTTCTGACAGACTTCTCTGAGTGCTACCAAATGAGACTATTGGCAGGCTTGATGAACATTGGAATGTGTATGTTCCTTCTGTGTATTTTTTGTCAAGTATGGTAGAAAAAATTCCTTCAATACTGGGAGATGATACTACTGACAGAATTCTTGATTGTAAACAGGTGTTTGTCCCTGCTTATCAGTTGCCACCATATTAGATTGTCAAACTTTTTTGGGTGCATTCAGAAGATTCTGCTGACTGGTTAATGAGTTATAAAAAGGTATATATGCTTACCTATAATACTCTGTCGGAATTACCTAGCGGGATTGGCGTGTTACTTCCAGATGAGTCTGTAGGGAAGTAACATTAGGTTGGATGGGTGTATATTCCTGCTCGTTATTTTCCATCAAGTTGGCTTGATGGACTTCTCCAGAGGGGGAAGAAATAAGAACCTGCTCCCTGTTGACCAGATTTTGCCTCTGGCAGTTCTTCTTGTGTGCTCGAGTCTGAGGAACCTAAGCTGAACCCCTAAAGGTGGTAGCCTCATCATGTTGAGGGCACACTACCGCACGAGTTTGGCGATGATTGTTGATGGGAGCCCTTGGGAAGGACTCATGTCTCCTTGAATTAAGGCCTTGAGTGACCTTCTCATTCACCTATTCATAAAATGGGAGGGACTGGTGATTGAGTTCCGGGGATAAAGGCCTGAAACGGTTGGAGATGGTGGTTGGCACCACCTGTTTCTTGATCACTGGTTGTCGCTGTCTAGACAACCACGGTGAATTATTGACTTGGAGGGTTTGTCGAGCAGCCTCCAGAGTTGGAATGGTACTATGTCGACGGTATTACTTAACCAGTATATTTGAGACCCAGTGTTGAAGATGCTGATTAGGTGATTCCATCCTCAGAGCAGATGAGGATCCAGCAAAAGTAGCAGCAGATGCATTCACAGGTGTGAACTTTAGCGAAGAAATTTTTGTAATGCAGAGAGATCTTGAAAACGAGTTCCTTTTTGATATAACATACATAATCAAGATAAGTTTGGACACTACATCTTTTGGATGAGCACATATGTTATTGATTGCTTTGTTGGCCCTCGCATTGAATTAAATAGGGGCCTAACAAATAAGTAAAACATCATTTTAACTTGGTTAAGGATTCACGTCAGGTTCACTATTTTTTGTTTCCTCTAGAAATGGGGATGAACTTGTTTAGTTTAAGGTTCAAACATTCCAATCGGATTCTAATGGTTTTATTCATAGAACTGGAAACATCCAATGATTCTATATCCATTTGGACCTACTTTCCAAAGGTAGGTGATCATTAGTTGTGGACCTATGAGGCTTAAGAATTTTCATTGGTTCAGAGGATGGGAGGTCGGATTAGCACATGAGCCTTAGCCCAGTTGGTAAGGACTCTGTAAGTGAATCCAAGCGACCAAGGATCAAATACAGGCGGAGGTAGAATTGTTGGTACTGTAGCAGTACTGTAGCAATACTGTAGCAGGTACTGTAGCAGGCACTATAGCGGGAACTGTAGCAGGCACTATTTGGTACTATAGTAGCTAAGAATATGCCCCTGTTTGGGCCTTCGAGCCACCAATTTGGTCCATGAGTCCTATAAGGCCTTCGGGCCATCCAGGACTTCGTGTCAGTAAGGACTTTGGGCCACCTCAAGGCCTTCGGGCCACCTTTAGTGCTGATGCAAACCAGACAACCTACAAGGAACAAGCTCTACAAGGAGGATGATCAAGGAGCTTTCACCACAGCAGAAACTAAACAGATTTCAAGAATGAGATGGTATGGAACCTACCATCAGGACAAGCCTATTCATGCACAATAATTCCTAGCCGAACAACCATACAAAGGTGGAGAGCTGATTTCACGATGAAGATGCTGGGGAGGAGCAGTTCCAAGTAGTTAGTATGGGTTGTATATAATTTTTGAAGCCTACGGGCAATGAATTCCTATAAGTCCTATGATCCATGTAATTATTTCGCCTTCAGGACTTGTAAGGGTTCCACCTCACCCCTTTAAAGGTGGATTATCAAAAATCAATAAAAAATGAAGGCCTTTGGGCCATTGGAGAAAGTTATGTTCGTGAATCCTTATTAAATTACTAAGTATGAAAATGAGCTTTCCTTTAGATATGACAATAAATGATTGATATGAATGAGATTTAGAGAATATTTTATATGTATTTTAGGTTCTTCATTGATAGAGAATCATCTTTATTTGTTAGATATTCTTAGTCAATGGTATCCTTCAACACATTATATAGAAATCTCTTGGTCATTATGATAACCATACTAGTTTTAAAGACACTCAGTGGGGAACTTGAAGTTTATTCTTGTTCAGAAGGACATGGATTATTTTAGAGTTGGGATCGTACCCACGGATGGGCTACCTACGTTTCCTTATTTAGAAAAGGAATCAGAACCCACGTAGTTCTGGAATTAAGATATAGTTTAATGTCTTATGGGACAGGTGAGAATTAATGGGTGATAGGCTTGAACCTTTAGAAAGGCTTCCTACGTACTCTACCTTTAAGGTAGAGATCAAATTCCACGTAGTTCGATTAATAATTGTGGGTCTTACGTATGATTAATGGCCCAAAGAGATGTGTCGTGGTTAATTTTACACTATAATCTCACGTGAGTCATGATCAGTGTGAGAAACAAGAGGTATCAATAAACCTGACGATTTGTGCCATGAAAGATGCATTCACAAGAAATGATCTGGGGCTTATGTATGTATGACTGCCCAGATAGATGAATATTGAGACTTACTTCAGGGGAGAAGTCTGGGAACAAGGTCCATAAAGGTATATGTGCTTTATGAAGATTTGGATACTTAACTTAGGACTTAATTCTGAGAAGGGTGCCCAAATTAGAGGGGACTTATGATTGGGTTTTACTCTTGAGAAGGAATCCCAAATCAAAAGAAATTAATACTGGTTAAGAGGAATTATGATTAGGGCTTACTCCTGAAAAGGAGGCCTAGGTTAAGAGGACTTGAGACTTTGGGGCTTACTCTTGAAAAGGAGGCCCATATCAAAATAATTTAAAACTTGGGGCTTACTCCTAAGGAGGATGCCCAGATTAAAGATCTTCTCATCTTAGAGGATGAGGTTGAATGGAGGAAATATCTAACCTTAGTGACATAAAGATATGTAAATCAATAGGTTTTGAGATATTTTCGACAGAATTCCTTTCAGATAAGGAATACAACAAAGGAACCATGTCATAAATGGCTTTAAAGAGGGTTTTGAAGGCTAAATCTTGAAGACGAGAGGTGGATTTAAAGAAAATAGTTGAATAGATAGGAGGATCACCCAAAAAGAGGCAGGCGCGCAAGTCTTTTTTGGGCACGCAAGTCCTGGGCACACAAGTATACTTGCATGACACATGTATACTTGCGCAAAGGTCAAACCATAGGATAATACTTGAGAAAGACTTGGCTCAAGCCCTTAGTATTATCCCGCGCAAGTTCTATTGAAGGGATAAGGCGTCGCGCAAGTGTGGCCATTTTTCCTTAAGGGTTAGACACTTAGGCGTGCAAGTGTTGATGAATTTCAACAATTAGGCCTTATTCCCCCTCTTTAGATCTTCCATTATAGATAAGAAATTACCTTATAAGTGTTCAGAAGACTTCAAGTAGAGACTAGGGCACTGAGAGCTTAAATATGACTTTTAGATTTTTCCGCCCCCCAAATGGGGGGCCCACAAGGGGTATTCATAGGCCATTGAAGACCTTGGGAGAAAAAATAGTAGGGCGTGCAAGTCACCTACACGACCAATATGTGGCTCACAAGTTTACTTGCGTGACCATGATGAAACTTGTGTGACCTATGTGTAATCAAATCCTTGTTCATGCCTTTGTCAATTTTTTATTTTTCTTCAAATGATGATTCTCTTTGTGCTAAGTTATTCCCCTTTTTCATTTGTTAGACTCTGTGATGGAAAGGAGCGTCAACACAAATGTTTTGTTATGTACCAATATTCTTTTATGGGGAGTATATAATAAAACTTTAAGATGTTTTATCAAGAATATACTTATTTTCATGATATTATAATATTAATTTAATTTCATTCTTTCATGGGGATTACAATTCAATATTAGCAAAGTGGTAAGATTTTTATGTTACAATCTCATCATTTATTGGTATTGTTTATAAGCATGATTCCAATGATAAAATATTATGATATATGTCTCAAGAAACTCATGAATTTTCATATACTATGGTTTTTCATGAGAATAAATTTTTTCCCTTATTTTCCTCTCTTTATATACTCAAGATTTCAAAAAAAATGTTTATTAGAAGAATCATATTTTCGGTCAAAAAATATTTTTCTTATAAAACCATTTTATCTAAAAAAATAAAAATTGTTTTTAACATTATTAAAATGATTTATTAAATAAATTTTGTATCCATGTATTACTTTTTAAAGAAATTTAAAATGAGTCTTCATTTTTTTTTCAAACAATGCATGTTTGGATTTTACCAAAAATGTTAAAGGTATATTTTTTTAACATGTATGACATAAAATGAGTTTTCCACCACCATGATGATTATTTTACTTAAATATTACTTTATATATTTTAAGTTTATTTTTAAATAAAATTATTTTCAATATTTTTTTTTAAAAAACTGTTCTTTTAAAGAGAAAATGATATTTTCCTTAAGAAATGTTTTAATTGATTTTTAAATATTTCTTTATAAGTTTTCAAGATTATTTTTAAAGAAAATAATTTCAAAAATATTTTATAAAGTTTAGTTTTAAAATTTTATTATCAAAGAAATTTTATTTTCTTTAAGAAACATTCCAAGTGATTTTTCTTTGAAAATACTTCTCTATCTAAGATGAGTTCCTTTAAAATTAATTATTATTTACAGGGGATATGATCCAAGGATACCATTCTTATTCTTTCTTTGAAAGGTTTATATTTATTTTGATGTGATTTTTTTTTTGAAACTTGTTTCTCTTCCATAGGTTATATCATGATATAAATCTTATAAAACCCGCTTATTTTCATGCGTTAGGCTATGATGAACAGACTATGAAACCTATCACTTTTCTATAGTTTATGATATGATAAAATGTTTATGAAACCCATTTAATTTCATGGGTTATGATATTATTAATGTTTTATGATCTTGTGGCACACACTTGTATAATGTTCATTTTGTGAAAATGGTTATGTTATAACCAAGGATGGTGGTAAAATTATAACCAAGGATGTTGATCACATTATAACCAAGTAAAGTGGTTTATTGATAACCAAAGATCAGTGGGTCCTATATCCCCCTCAAATACATTAGGTAAAGATTTATATCTCATGAGATAAGAGTGGGAAACTAGTCAATGGGATTGATCCACTATGGGAAACAGGTGTTCTATGATCAGCTGTGGGAAACAGGTGTGTCCTTATCTACTATGGGAAACTGGTGTGTCTTGATCCAATATGGGAAACAAGTGTTACCTAGTCTAATATGGAAAATAGGTATGTCCTAGTCCACTATGGGAAATAGGTGTGTCTAGATCCACAATTAGAAATATGTGATGATTCCTAAACCACTATGTTTATTCTCTTGGTAGTAAACCTTGACATGTGAAATGGATTTTAATATTTATGATGGTTCCACACTTTTATGATATGATATTATGGTTCATGATTTATTTATGATGATTTATCACCCTTATGGGTTATTTTTTCTAAAATGATAAAGTTTTATACCATGACTCGTGTTTATGATATATTATAGATTGTGTATAAACTTCATAAGTTGTGTTTATGATCACTTATCCTTATTATTTTATTATTCTTTTATATGATCATAGATTTATATATCTTATGTTTACCCTTACTGAGAATCTAATCTCACCATTTCTTATGTTTACTTTTCCCAGGTTATCAAGAAATGTTTTATGTAGGGTATGTATATAAAGAGTACTAAATGGGAAGATCTTTGTGGGAAATTTTGATAATATTTCACCATATTAGAATATTATGTTCCAAGTTTCAAAAGGAACTAAAATATTATGGTCCTTAGGAATTTTTTTGTGTAATATAATGAATATTTATCTAAAAAGATGTAATATCCATGCATGAGAAGCATGGGTCTCTATAATAATAATTTATAAATTAATAATAAAAATGAATAAATATAATAATTATTTCATTAAAAATAAAGTATACACATTCAAATTACTAGGGTCTAGATACATAAACCCTTATTACACAAGTGTATGCCCTAAGTGTAAGGTGTGCGATGGTGGTGCTTTATTGGGGTGGTTTGGTGAACATGATTTGGGATGTGATCTAAATAAGATTTAAATTCTCTCATAAATGGTTTCAATCCAACATTAGTTGTTAAATATTAGCCTGGTATTGGTTAAGGGAAAATCTTAGTGATTCCATCTCCCTCAGAAGATCTGATAAATGGGCTTCATAGGGTATGATCTGACTAGTTGAGTTTATAGATTCTTCCATCTATGTCAATTAAGTTTTATAATAACCCTTAATATATACTAATCATAACAATCATTGTACAATATATATATTATCAATGGTTATGATTATTAATAACCTTTTAAATATGAAATTCTATATTTTATAACAATCCAAAATAACTAAATTATTTCTTGTATTTTCTATAATTATGTAAATTAATAAAGAATTTATTCATTAAAAAGGTAATTTCATTTATAAAATTTTGGGACATTAAATTATCCCCCCCAACCACTTAAGATATTTCACACTATAAATTTCATTTTTTTATACTAGATCATATGAGGGTACTTCTGTGTCATCGCATATTTTGGTTCTCATGTTGTCGCCTCAAACTTGTAGTTCCTCTACAACACTTTGACCAGGTGAGTTGTCTTGCTTCATATAACTTTGTCTCTATGATCTAAGATCTTCACCAACTACTCCTCATATTAAATATCATTCTTCAAGTGTTTCACCTTTATATTTAGTACATGTGATGGTTCTGGTATTTACTTCCTCAAGAGGGATACGTGCAACACATCATGTACTTGAGATAGGTTGGGTGGTATTTTTAGTTTATAAGATGCAGTTATGATGTGATTAAGAATCCAAAAGGGGTCTATGTATCTTATAATAATCTTTCCCTTATTCTAAAATCTCATGATTTTCTTCTATGGTGATATACAAAGGAAAAAAAATTCTTAAATATCAAACTTTAGGTCTTGTTAACGATTGTCCGTATATATTTATATCAACTTTGTGTGGATTTAATATGACATTTAATGGTTTGAACCTTATCTATAATATCTTGTATAAGATTAGGTCCTATAATCTTCCACTCTCCAACTTTATCCCATCATATTGGAGTCTAAAACATTTTCCCATATAGAGCCTCATAAGTTTCCATTTGAATGAAAGAATAGAAAATGTCGTAATATGAGAACTCTACTAGGGGAAGGTTATAGTCCCAAAATACTTAGAAATACATTGAACATAATCTCATCATATCCTCTAGGGTTTTAATAGTTATTTTAGACTAACCATCCATCTAAGGGTAATAAGAAGTACTAAAACTTAGCTCTGTATTTATTTATTACTGAAGTATTCTCCAGATCCGTGAGGTAAACCTCAAATCTTGACCAGATACAATAGAGAGTGGTACTCCATGTGGTCTTACCACTTACCTTATGTATATATTAGCGAGTTAGTCAAGAGATAAATCTTCCTTGATAGTAATGAAATTCATAGAATTTTTATAGTTATATATTACAACCTAGATGGACTTATTTCTTTTAGATGTATTGGGGAGTCCTGAGAAAAAATCCATGGTTATGTTTTCCCATTTATATACTGGTATGAAAAATGGTTGGATAATACCCTTAGAATCCTGTAGTTCAGCCTCGAATTGTTAGTATACCAAGAATTAATATGAAAATTATATAATCTCCCCCTTCATGTTAGACCACTAGAATTTTTATTTTAGATCTCTACATCTTAGTTCTTCTTGAATGAATAGAGAAGGATGATCTATATGCATTATACATAAGTTCCATATTAAACTCTAGTTTTTATGGGGAACATATCTAGGTTCCAAACTATATAAATCCATATTTATCAAATTTAAACTCTAGAATATTTTCTACCATTCTTTGTATCTCTTCATCATCTTTTTGGGACTTCATAATTCTTTCAAGAATGGATGGTTGAGTAGTTATTTGATAAAGGTTGGATGAAGATCCTTTTATTATTCCCATTTTCATCCTTTTTATGTTCAAGAAGATTATATCCCTTTAAATACACATCATGTATAGGGTTTCAATATTCTTTCTACTTAAAGCATTTAACACTTGTTTTCCATCAAATGGTGGTAATAGATTTAACAATCATAATCCTTGATCAGATCTAACCACCATTGTTGGTGCATATTGAGCTCCTTTTGTGTGAATATATAATTGTGGATTTTAAGATCTGTATATATGTCACACTTATCCCCATAGAGATAATCTCACTAAATATTCAAAGTGGTGATCACTGTATCTAATTTTTGATCATGTGTTGGGTAGTTCTAATAATGGATCTTTAATTGAAAAAAGGAATAACATTGTAATATTTATTGAGTTCCAAACCCAAGTCCTTTTTTCATGCATTGATGTAGATAAAAAATCCTTCTTCATTGGTGGGTAATGTGATTACAATTGTAGTGATTAGCATCTTCTATAACTATTTAAAGATATCCTCACATTCATCAGTCCATAAAAGCTTCACTCCCTTCTGGGTTTTATTGGTTAGTTGGATTGATAATCATGATAACATTCTCACAAATTGATGATGGTTCCCAGATAATACAAGTAAATTATAGATCTCCATCACAAATGTTGGTATCGTCCATCCTTCAATTTCTTATATTTTCAATGAATCCATAAATATCTATTTTCTGGTGATAACATGCCCTAGGAATGTTACTTTCTCCATCCAAAAATAACATTTACTATAATTCAGATAGAAAATTTTCTTTCATAAGGTCTTCAGTACAACATTAAAATGCTTCTCCTGATTCTCCTTGATTTTAGAGTAGATAAGAATACCATCTAAAAACATTACAAAAAATTTGTTGAGATAATCCCAAAAAATATATTCATTAACCCCATGAATATATCTATAGAATTAGTTATTTTAAATGAAATCACTATGAAATCATTATGCCCAAACCTTATATGAAAATAAGTCTTGGGGATATCCTATTTCTTTATATTTAATTGATAATATAACAACAGAATATTCAACTTATATAAGTATAGGGCTCCACATAGCTGATAAAACAAGTCATAAATCCATGGAAGAGAATAATTATTCTTTATCATGATCTTATTAAGATCATAATAATCAATGGATAGGCACATCGACCCATCCTTCTTCTTGAAAAAAAGGGTTGGTCCGCCCCAAGTTGAAGCACTAGGGCATATAAACCCTTTATCATGATTCTCTTGTAGATTATTCTTTAAATATTTATATTCAATAATGGACATTATATATGGATTATCTGATATTTTTAATGATCTAGGTATAATTTTGATCAAGAACTCAACCTCTCATCTTGGAGGAAGACCAGACAATTCTTCGAGAAACACATCAGTGTATTCCCTCACAATGGGCATGTCATCAAGTGTGATATTTTATTTAGTATCAATCATTTGAGATAGATAATATTACTCATAAGGAAATAATTTCCATGATTTATATTATGATTCCAAATGATATTCATCCTACCCTTGTAATTGTAAATAATCATAGGGAAATTTATGATATAAAGGGTGATTTCCTTCTCTCATCAATTTATGGTGTCTTTATACGAGGAAATACAATCCAAACCTAGAATTGCATTGAATTATGATAAAGGAAGTATCACAATGTTCACTAGGAAGTTGAGACTACAAATATGGAAAAGGGATAAGGTATATACTTAGGGTGAAATAATTTCCTCATTTTCCATTTTCATAGATATCTCTACATCTATGTTTTGAGGTGGTTTTTGAATAGTTCTGCTAAAATTGCATGATATTAAAGAATGAATAAAACTAAAATCAAATAGTATATTTACTATAATTGAATGAATAACTATCATACCTATTAGCATGTTTTTTCTAGATCCACCTTCATAGTTTGGATGACATAATATCACCCTTTCTCACTTGGACTTAGAGGTTTTTTTCATTGGTTATCATTAAAAACACTTGGAAAAGTGAATTTATTTTATTAATGTTCTTGTTCTTTTCAGTTTAAATATTAGACAACATGTTGACGGTTGACTGGAGCTTTCCTTTATTCCATCACATTGTTGGGTTTATCCTATCAGAATTTTCTAGAAAGGTTCTATTCCTTTTCACACTTAAATCATTTCCTTGTCCCCTTTAGGAAATTTCCAGTATGCTTTTTCCTATTATTTTTAAAATTGGGATGTTGGACTATCTTTGTACCATGATATTTCTCTATTGATCTCCCAGAAATCATTCTCTTCTTCCTATATCAAAACCCATGAGGCACTTAAGATTCAACGATCTCCATTTTAATTTTGAGGGAACATCATAAAATTTCATCATAGTTGTTAAAGTCTCAAATTTCTAAATATTTTCATAGATTCAGATTTATCCTAATAAATAAGTGGAAAACTTTACATTCATGTCAATGAATAATCCATAGGCATGTCATGTAGGTCTTGTGAATTTTACCACATATTCTCTGATATATTCAACATCCTTTTTCTTGAGGCCAAGAAAATCCCCCTCTATTTTAAGTCAAAGAGTACTAGGAAAATATTTATCAAAAATAATTTTCCATAATTCTTTCCACTCCATCACTTTGATCTCCTATTCTAGATTCATATTTTTTATCAACATCCACCATTGATCAAATTCTAACTCTACATGATAAACAACTATCATGTATCAGCCTTGAACCAGTAGCCCAGAGTTGGTGTTTAATTTATTACATTGGAATAAGATAAAACAATCTCATCCCAAAGGTTCATATAGTTTAATAGTCTTAGTAAAATAGATACATACATGACACCCATATTAAATTAGAATACATAAATTACAACATAATTTTTTTAAGAATAATGT
Source organism: Viscum album (assembly GCA_963277665.1). Taxonomy (NCBI): domain Eukaryota; kingdom Viridiplantae; phylum Streptophyta; class Magnoliopsida; order Santalales; family Viscaceae; genus Viscum; species Viscum album. Next base: position 2,068,416,871 of record OY728131.1, read on the forward strand.
TATTCTATATAGATTATCCCTACCTATTAGTAATAGTAAGCTTCATGGAATCATAAGGAAAGGAAACAAAAGAAGGGTGATATTAAATGATTATTAAGGGTTAATTATAATATAAGAAATCATGAATAAATTGATTATCATCAATAATGAATGAATAATATGGAAAAGTAAATATATGAACACACATAACATTTAAATAATTGACTATAATAATCAATGGTAAGCTAAATAAATAAAAACAATTTTCATTTAATCAATAAACTAACTATTATAACTGGATAAGGAATAATAAATATGATAAGGTGAATTACTAAAAATGAATTCCATTAATCAATAACAAAGAATGAAATTAATCTAGAGATAATATCATTGTGAAAATATCATGGATAATAATAACTAAACTCTACAAGATAGCAATGATTATATATCAAATTTCATGTTTCCCAGTCAAATGATACCTTTACTATCAATACCTTTAAAAATAAAATTTAGAACATACTAGGTGAAAACCCATTTAACTAAGGTTATCCAATTGATTCATCCCATGAGACTACAAATGCATCAAGGGGATATCTATAAATAGTCCCCAACCAATGTCATGAATATCCAAAGCATTACTTATATATCAAATAATTGATTTAATTTATAAACAATATTCCTTATAATAAATTATTTTCAATGAGTAAAGAATAAAAATTTATCAATATTTCCCTAGATGAATAAATAAAATTCAATGTAAAAAAACATATGTTAAAATTGTATATGGTTTAAGAAATAAGAATATACATGATAAATAATATGGATATTTAGGGGAAATTTAATGTCTAATGATCAAAGGAAAGTGAATATTTCAAGGAGAATCTAATGAATACAAAATAAAACAAGGAAGTTAATTTCAATATTAACCTTGGTTAAAATAATCAAAAACCATTTAGATGAAGAATAAGTATGGTATCAACATATACCCATTGGAGTAAGAATAAAGGTTTATTTTCATTGGTGAATATAAATACCATAAAAATATCTTCAAAAACATTTTTGATGAAAATATCCATTTAATTTTTAAAAATATTTTGGAAACCCCTTTCCTTGAAAATCACTTTAAAAAAAATTAAAAAATATCCTCATAAATTTGAAAAGAAATATTCAAATAATTGATGGTAATTATGGTAGGTGATGCCAAAAATATTTTAAAATTTAAATAGAACATTCCTTTTTCACTATAAAATAATTTTTAGGAAATTTCCTTGTTTATAAAACAATAAGAATATTCCTTCGATATTTTCAATAAAATCCAAACAGGAATTTTTTTGAAATGACATAAGATTCCTTTGAAAAAAAATTGTAAAGAGTAAAAATGGGTGAAAATGAATTTGATAAATCATTTATAAATTCTTACAAAAATCTAAAATGTTTTTATAAAACATAGTTTTGGACTAAAACATATTTCTAACCGAAGAGAAAAATAAAGTCATATTTTCTTAAAAACATTATTTCAATTATTTTAAGTACAAAAGAGTGAAAAATGGTAATATTACTTGAAACTATCATGAATAACCAGAGGATAAAAAATTTAATGGTTTATTAAACAATTATCAAATAATTTCTTTTAATGTAAATTCAAGAATAAATAATCTCAATTAGAATGTGATTATGAAATAAACCCTTAAAATGATCAAAACATTGAAGTGAGAATTAAAAAATGAATAAATTATTTGTTTTAACTACAAATACATCTCAAAAATTGGAAATAGAACATAATTTAATCAAAATTAATTATTTAAATAATCTTATAATCACATAATCAATGAACTATAAGTTTAGCCATATGAATGGAAATGGAGTTAAGAAATCCCTTACCACTTGGTAACTTTTAATTCAAATTACCTTAGATGAAATAATTAAAATTTAAACTTAAAATACCATGAAGAATGAATTCTTGATGATATTACATGTAAAATTTATAGTATATAGATCATATAAAAGTGAATTTGTGAATAATAACAAATAAGTCTCAATGGAATGTAAATTGAGACGAAATCCCTTACCTTACACTTCCTTTTGGTTGAACATGATTTAACCTCATGTATAGTGGTTATAAAAATGTTATTAAATTTCACTAGAACCATATTAATATATATAATTTCATATATGATCATTTTATAATATATTATTACCCATTCATTAATAATCTTTCATTATTTTTGTTATTTCGGGTGTTAATTGCTTTATTTTCTCATGTGTGTTTCATCATGAAAGATTCAGTTCATACAAATATTATATATTTTAATCATATATAGAATAATAAACATTAAATAATTATCATTTTTATACATAAATTTTATTTTTAAAATCATTTATTAAATATGGTTATGAAAAATGAAGTACGTTAGGATCATGGAGACGGCATGTCATACATATGCAAGAGTAACGTTTCCATTTTTTAATGATCATTATGGAAAAGAGGTAGGTAATATTTTAAATTTTAAAAATGATAATAATTTCATTAATACCATATTATATACTTATATATATAATCCATGGGGTGTGGTTTTGAAAATAGAGTCATGTCACTTTGTGAAGGCGGTAGTCCACATATACACAAATGATGTAATCTTCCTTACATGAGTGAAAAGGGAAAAAATGATAAATACTATATTTAAATAATGATAAATACTATATTTACATAGTGATAAAAATGTAATTAATATAATAATTATTTTATTTATATCACATATAATCACTAGCATTATCTTTATCACCTTCCATGTAAAGAGTTAGTGAAAGACAGATCACATCACTTCGTAAGGCGGTTGCCTGCCACAGACATGAGTGACATTATCGTATCTCCTAAGAAATTGAATGTGGAAAGGTATATATTATATAGTGACACTAGATATATAAATATGTTATAAATATAATATATATACTTTATATCCATCAACATACCCTACCTTAAGAGGTGGAAATGGAAAAATGAACGACATCAGTTCACAAGGCGGTAGTCTTCCGTACACAAGAATAATGATTTTGTGACCCACTTGATGGAAGTGGAGAAGATTTTAGGTTATGAAATTATTATAAAAAAATCCCAGTATATTTTAGTTACTGATTTTTAAATCATCATGGTTTAATAAAAATTGAAGGAGGTGGAGAAAGGAGTAAAATAAAGACGCTTGTTGAAGAACTTTACCTCTCCTTCAGGTATCCTCCTTAAGTTTTCACTAAAGCCTTCCTAGGTTGGATTTCTATCCAAAATAATGATTCTAGTATGATGTGAAGGAATTTAGAAAGTTATTTGGTTACTTATTGGCCAAAAAATAGGTTTTATGGTGTAAATAAGAGAGGAGAGGGTCATCCTTTCATAAGTGGGGGAGAGATGTTTGATAAAGAAACTCATTATCTTATGGTAACATATCATTCAAGAGAGTAATTAGTTTTTTAAAGTGGTATCACTCCATATTTTTTCATATTTAAAATTATCTAGCTTCAATATGGCTACCAATATTTTTTAATTACTATAACCATTATATAATGTCATCTTTACACAACTCTTTAATTGTTAGGTTAAACTACATGAAACCATTTTTTAACTAAGTCATTAAAACTAATGGAAGGATTTATTTTAAAAGATTAATTTCTAGTATCTAATGGTGATAGTGCAACAAAAAAACAATTTATAGAAGTAAAAAAGTGGGTAGACCAAAAGATTGTGGTGGTAAAAAGTAAATAAGAAATTACCTTGACAAGTCTGAATGTGGAAGTGTGGATGCGTAAAGTAATTTCAAAAGGATTTCCCTGTGGATATGTAAGAATCTTCTTTTTTGACATGTAAGGATTTTTCCTAGATATTTTATGGAAAATGGAATAAGTAAGAGCTTTTAGAATGTAACATAATATTTGATATAAAACCATTGTATGACATTAACTTGATGGCATGTATAGAGTTGGAGTTGTGGGGATCAATGGTATAAGGAATATTAAAGAGACTGTAAGTGGAAACAGGATCCCATATCGCTATATTAAAATTTAAAAACCCAATATTCATGTATGTAAGTGTAAAATGAGCTAATTATCACTCTTATTTAAGAAAAAATGAGATTCATTAATCCTAAGACAAATTTTGGCATGAATTTAGAAGCCCGTCCACTTTATAGAATCCCCAAAGTCATCCATGGGGATAAGAATGTAAATTCTGGTGGGATATGGAATCAAATTCAAGATCTACACTTTTAAATTCATGTTATTACTTAAATTAAAATATTGGTGTTATAATTTTATGTAAAGTATTCTTAGAATTTATCTATTTTACTTTCAGAGTACAAGGTAGGTTTAACCCATATGAATTTAGGGTATTAGACCCTTAACTATTGTATCACTCCATGGCTATAAATAGCTACCCAAATGGCACTTTTATTGGAATTAAATATTTTAATATAGAGATTATTCTTTGTTTCTTTTCATTGTGTAAGGATTTTTCAGATTATCTCCCTTACTCTTATGAATTATTTCCTTATCAGTACACATATTAGATCAGTGATCCAAGATCACAAAGCCCATAATTTCATGCCTCAACCCAAGTGCATTGTTCTGTGGATTGGTTGTCACAACCCTCCCTCAAGTTTGGTTTCTAAGTAGTAGTTCACACTCTTTATAGAATTAGTTTACTAATTTCATCCAGTATCCATACCCAACATCCAACACTTATCTCTCAATTGTATAATTTATTTTCCACACTATACTATGAATATTGGGCCACCTTGAGCATATCTGATTAGTTGGTATCAGAGATATGGTTGACAAATAAGGAATATATCTCTTCATTTACATTACATTTATCTATTTCCATTCTTATCAATCCAAATTATCCACTCATTGAAAACCCAAAAAACCCTTTTTATTAAAAACCTCCAGAATTGGCCTATGTTATGAAAGCTTGAAATAATTTTAATTAATACAATTATTCATCCATCTACTTTACACATTTGATTTTCTATATGTGATTTGTAACCAAAAAAATCAAAAAAATCAAATTCTCTTAACTCATCATATTTTGATTTTCAAAACTAAGCATATCATTTATTTGAAATATTTAAAGAAAGTTCAAAAAAATGATACCATCACTTATTTATCTCTTTATGATTTACATTATTATCGCTTTTCATTTCTATAAATCACTTTATTCAGAATTTTACATCATCACCATATCATATTTTTCTCATATTGTTATTAATTTGTCTTATCATGGACAATCGATAAAAACCCACATACCATGCCTTTTTACCCTTTTCCACCTTTTACCCATATTTTATACCCTCTTTTACATTTGTTACCATTTTATAGCCATTTATCGCTAATAGGGGATATTTCAATCCATTCCCACAACCCATCTTGGATGGGTAAGGATTGGTGACTCATGATATCTATAAATGAGGTATTATATTTTATAAGAGATTGGTATTTAAATTGAGTGTTGATATTGGAGATAAATAAGAAAAAATATTATTAAGTGTGTAAATTTTTGTGTGTGAGTGTGTATAATTGTGTGTTCTTGTGTTCATATTATGTGTCTAAGTGTGTATCCTTGTGTGTGAGAGTGTGTACAAATTGCGTGTGAGACTGTGTATCCTTGTGTGTGTGAGTGTGTACATCTTGTGTCAGTGTGTGTGTGGGTTTTCATGTGTGTGTGTGTCTTCATGTATGTGAGTGTGTGTGTGAATATTTTGGTGTATGAGCGTGTGGAAATCATTATGTGTATTTCTCTCTATATATGTTTTTTTTTGTGTTTCTTATCATGGAAGAAGTTCATGGGAATAGAATCGATCATGCTAGTTATGAAGTAAGTTGAGGTATATCCCCCACACTGAAAGCTTCACATCTCTGAATGAAATATTTGGTGATAAATTTAGAGAATATTATTGATGGGAATTTTTAGGTGCTACTTGATAGAATTGATAACCTGTAGAATCAACTAAGCTTGAGGATGATCCATGATAACCTGTGGAACAATTCAGCACCACATTACACATCATAGAGGAGGAGATGGAAAACTTTGATTATTATTTCAAGCATGTCCCAAAAATGAGCAGGATGTAACAACAACCTATAGGAAGATGAATGAGACCAAAATATGATGACCTACTTGGTGGGATCAAGGTGAAGGTCCCTCTATTTCAAAGGAAAATATCTAAAAGAATACTTGGAGTGGGAAATTCAAATCAATAAGGAATTTTCATGCTATGAATATTCTAAGGAGAAAAAGTTAAAACATTATTCTATTAAATTATATGATTATACTTTAATTTGGTGGGATAAAATGAAAACATATATGGATAAATATGGTGGATATACCATCAACACTTGGGATGACATGAGGTTTTCCATATGAAATTGGTTTGTTCTCTCACACCATGATAGATATCTCCATGGAAAACATCAACACATCACTAAAGGGAGTAAAAGTGATAAAAATTACTATAAAGAGATGAATATTTATATGATATGAGTAAACATTGTGGAGGATCAAGAGGAACCATGGAATGGTTTTTACATGGGATCATCAAGATATTTCTGATCAAGTAGAGATGTACCACTATGTGGATATATAAGATATGATCCACCAATATTCCAACATAGAATAAAAAATATAAAGGATAAACAATGTGAGAAAAATATTACCCCATTTACTTCGTAGAGAAGCTTAAGAAATGATATTGGAGAATAATCAAATCTAAAAGAGGTGTTTGATCAAAAAAGTGAAAGGGTAATTCTTCCACCTAAGAAACATATTTTTTAGGCTAACCAAATGAATAATTGGGATATTAAATGTTTCAAATGTTAAGGAAGGTGTTTCATTTCTAGTTAATTCTCAAACCATCACACCATGACCATAATCATGTTTGGAGAATGGGAGACTGGTGGAGAGATCCCATAGGAAGAGGTGGGGGATTCCCTAAAAATCAATAATGTGTAATTTTAAGAGAAGGTGAGATTATCATCACAAGGAGGGTTTTGATTTCTCAAATGATGTCAAATGAGAAATAGAAAAGGTAGAAACTTTTTCATACCCTATTCAAAATAAATAGGAAGGTATAGAGTTTCATTGTTGATGAGGTATGTAGTAGCGATGTGGAGAGCACTGAGTTGGTAGAGAATTTAGGACTCCCGATGTTGAAGTGCCAACATCCATAATGGATTCAGTGGTTGGATGATTTTGGAGATCTAAATGTTACAAAATAGTTGAAGGGAATTTTCACCATTGTTAAATACAAGGATGAGTTATTATACAATGTTTTTTATATGAAAGTGTTCCATTTGTTGTTGGGTCTACCATGGTATTATGATCAACGTGTTACTTGTGATGGGTTCCTGAACTATCACTATGTTTTACTCTGAGGGAAACCTATAACCCTCAACCCCATATCCTCCAAACAAATTCTAGAATATTGTATCTTGAGGTAAAATAAAAAAAATAGATATTACGAAAATATGAGAATGATGGGAGAGGTGATGATGAGAGAATAAAATACATCAAATTTAAAGAAAAATAAAGAGAGAAAAGAATATTAATTTAGTGGAAAATGTGATGATAAAAGATAAGGGAGAGGATAAGGAATATTTTATTTCAGGTAAAAACCTCAAAGTACTGATGTATAAAGAAGATATGTTAAAAACTAACCACTTAACACCTTCTTTTTCAGATATTACTGAATCATTGTCATAGGTGTGTGATGGTTTCATTCTTAAAGAGGTACCGCCATGTTTACTACCAATTAGAGAGATAAAAGAAATTCAAAGATATATTAACAATATCATGGGTATAAAGGATTGGAATTATCTTCCACCATAGGTTTATTTTTTAAATATAATGTGAGATAACACTATAACTCAATTTTATCCATCTAGAACTCTGTTTGGATTTATCCTCTTTACCCTTATTGATAAGGTTTCATTGAATTTGAATGAAAGTATAAATATATAATGAAAATGGTATGTTAAGAAACACCATGAGAAATAAAAGAAGATTGAGATATTTAAAAAGAATTATAAGTCAAAGATTAAGATACATGAAGATGGACCATACTTAGTGTTTGATATTATTGATTATAATATCTCATTACAAGGTGAGTACGATGATATTTTTAAAGTCAATGTTTCTAATATCTTCTTATATATAGATGAAAATGAAGAATATTCGAGAATGACTTGTTTTCAAGAGGGGGGGATAATATGAAACCATTGGATGACATTTACTTGAAGGTATGTTCGGAGTTGGAGTTTCAAGGCCCAATGATGTAGGGGATATTAAAGAGACTGCAATAGGAAATAGGATCCCATCCCACTACATTAAATGGACCAAACCCAAGGTTGCATGGAAGTGTAAAATGGTCATATTATCGCTATTATTTAAACCCAAATGAGATGCATGAATCCCAAGAAAAATATTTGCATGAATTTATAATCCTAGCTACTTTAGAGAATCCCCAAAGTCATTCATAGGGACAATATTGTCAATTATGATGGTATATGGAATCAAATTCAAGATCTACACTTTTGGATCCATGTGATTCCTAAAATTCAATATTGGTGTGATACATTCATGGAAATTATTCCATTTAATTTATCTTTTTAACTTTAATGGGACAAGGTAGTATTTTCCTTTATGAATTTAGGGTATTAGACCCTTGACTATTGTATCACCCCTTGGCCATAAAAAGCCACCCCCATGGAAATTGTATTGGAATTGAAGATTATAATAGATATATTATGATTTTTTTCTCTCCATTGTTTGAGGATTATTCTGATTATCCCACTTCTTATAGTGCATTCTGACCTTGTTGGTATACATATTATATAGGTTATAAAAGATCACAAAGCCCCCAATTTTTCACCTCAACCCAAGTATGATGCTATGTGGATTGGTCATCGCATACCTCCCTAGATTGTCTTGTATAAGTAGTTGGTCAAAATCATTATAGATTATTTTAACTAATTCAATCCACTACCCATATAATATCTTGATATTTTAAAATAAAGATTATGTTCAATAGTATGAAAAATACACAACACAGAGCTTAAACGAACCACGAAATATTATTATTTAAATATGAATGTTATAACCTAGAAGTTTAATTGGAAGGTATGAATAGGATTAAATAAATTATTAAATACATATATAGGTCCTAATAAATTGGAATTTATTGATTAATTCTATGTAAATAAGCACGCAATTTTTAGTAAAGTCATTTTGTTCTTCAAATATATGATTTCTTCAAAAATGTTTTTTATTTATTTTTATGAGAAAATATTATAATTAATTCCTATAAAATTTATAAAATTTATTTGTTAAAATTAAATTCAATTTTCAATTTATAATTTGAAAATTATCCTCAGATAAATTTTTTAGCATTTTCTGGAAAGTTTGATTTTTCAATGAATAGTTAAAAATATATATTTTTATTAAAAACTATAATTTTATTTAAAAAATTATATTTTGGATTAGTTTTTAAATTTTATTAGTTCCTTTTTATTAAAATTAATCCAGTTATAGTATTTTAAATGAATTTTATACTTGAATTTAGTACAAAAATATTTTTTGTACTTCAAAATACATTTTTCTAAAAATATTGTTTTTATCATGTTTTGCAGGTTTAATTTTAAACTAAATTATTCCACTTATATGGATTTAATATTGAAAAATATATTTCATATTTATAATAAATAATTCCAAATTTTTAAAATATTTCCATTTTATTTTTAATCATTATGAATAGTAACCTTAGTAAATTTTTCACACCACGGTAAGGATGAATCAGATAATTTAGGGTTAAAAATAATATGATAAGGACTAAAAATAACCCTAACACTTGAATTTATCCTATTTTATGATTATTATTATCCATTACCATTAAATTCTTAAAAATATAGCAACTTGGTTCCATATTTCTTTGGTTTTGACCTTGACAATAGTTAAGTGAATATAAAGCCAAAAATGTCACTCTTTCTTTTAATAACATTAATATTTTTTGACAAAGATAAAAACATATTTTTCTCAATTATAACTATAAATTTTAAAGATAAATGATTTTTTCTTATCATAGTAATTTATTTTTAATTTTTAGTGAAGAATAATATCCTTATATTCTTATGAGCGTCGATGCAGTATTTATTCAATTAATAGAAAAATAAAATAATTGATTTTAAAAATGTTAAAATTAATAAGATTTAAATGAATTAATGGTTTCCATGTTTCTTTATAGAAATGTGATTTATTAGAGAGATTTAATTCATTATATTCTAATTCATTTTTTTTCTTTTAGTTTAAAAAGTCAAATTAAATGAATAGTTCCAAAATAGACATTAATGATATTTTATAGTAAATAACGTTTTATTAAATGATTTAAAATTACTAAAAGTAAAATATTCATCCAATTTACTAGGATATGGTTTATGATATCATCCATGGTCCATTTATGGGATTTTTTTTATATTAACTATATTGACCCCTAAAGAGTAAAAAACTTTGTTTCAGAGTAATAGTCAAAAAGGGTTAAAACGGGTTAAAATAGAAAAATAAGGGTGAAAAAATCAACTAAACTTTTCCAAAAATATATTTTATGAGATTATTTATGCCTATAATCAACCTATATTCAAAATAAATCGTTTTTTATTGATTTTTACGGTAAAATTAATTTATATTAATTTAATATTTTAAGAAATTCTAAGAGTGTCCCTCCCCACATTTATAAAATGGCACATACTCTCCTATTTTATTCATACTTAAAAAAATTAATCCAATACATGCCCAAATACTTTCTTTAAATCTGTAACCACATCCTAGAGGCCATGGTTTAATCAAAAACCAAACCTAGGAAATCTTTTGACGTAAACGAAACCATCATTTGTGTGTACAAAAGATTACTGCCACGTGAATCGATGTAATTAATTTTCTATAACCTCCTTTTATGTATGGATTTAATTATGGATTTAATGTATAAATATGATATTCATGAAATATTTATCATTATTAAAATATAATATATCATTTAATTTCTTACCTTTCTATTCAATGGAAAATGATAATGGTGTTCATACGTAAGTGTAGACTACCGCCTCCATGAAGCGATGTGATTCTTTTTTCATAACCGTGTCACATAGATGATATATATAAGTATATTTAAAGATAATATGGTATTTATTGTATTATTATAATTATGTAAATATAAAATAATAATTAACTTTTTTTATGATGATTGTCGAAAAATGAAAATGTTACTCATACTTATATATATCTCACCATCTCCATGATTGTAATGTAGTTCATTTTTTATAATCATATTTCAAGATTGGTTTTAAAATTTTAATTTTTTTTATAAAAATTATAATTATATCATGATTATTATTCTGTAGATAATGGAATAATGACATCTTTTACCATTGTGAACCTACCAAAGTTAGTTTGGACTTGAGATTCGAATATAGTCAAAACATCTGACATGAAATTAATTGATTAAGTAATTGTATTTAACATGGTATTAAATAAAATAAAAAGAATTATGAACATGAAAAATATTTTTAATAAATTAAATAATTAACATATTTTTTTTTATTCAGGAATATAATGAACATACGTGAGGATTTGGACTCTAGGTAAGGGACTTTCTTTTTTTAAAAATCTTCTTTTAATGTTTCCCTTCCAACTCTTTTTTATTCCATGTACATATTTTTAAAATTATTTTATAGTTTTATTTATATTGACATAAAATAATTATAAATTAAATTTTATGCCTCTTTTGAATTTATTTCAAAGTTTTTAAAGAGGAATATTTTTACAAAAATTTTTGACTTTATTTATAAAATACAAAATGAATATTCTATTTTAATATATATGGTGACAAAGACTTTTCACAGCACTGTAACTGTTATTTTATTTTTTTGATTCCTTTATAAGGTTTAATTTTTTCTTCAAATAAAAAACTCACTTTTCTTTTTTTGGTTATTTTTAAAAAATTGTTTTTAAATTGAATGGATATTTCAATATCTGAAAATGTTTTCTAATGTGTGTAAAGAATATTTTGAAAACTGAATGATTTTATATATTATAGTTATGTTATGGTTATTGGGAATTATTTATGATGATGTGTGGTTCCATTATAAACCAAGGATGATTAGGCCCATGATATACCTCTAATTCATTTGTTAAGATTTATCTTTGAATTTTACCATGATGGTTATTCCATGTGTAACTGTGGTGGTTATCCAAGTGTAATCATGAGGGTTATTCCAAGTATAATTGTGAGGTTTATTCCATGTGTAACCATGAGGGTTATTCTATTTATAACTATTATGGTTATTATATGTGTAAGAGTGATAAAAATAATGCCTCAAGTTACCTATATGATTTATTTATGCTTTATATGGTTTTTACAGAAATATTATGATTTATCAAGGTAATCTAATGAGTTTATGTTTAAATAAAAGTATTTTCTAATTCTTATCAGTAAAATTATTAATTTGTAAAAAAAATTGCATGCATTTATTATGATTTCAAAGAAGCCATTATTATTTTTATTTTGCCTTTAATATTTTTTATGAATAGTTTTATGAAAATATTTGGATATACATGTTGTTTTCTTGGGTATGAAAATGTTTTTAGTCCAAATTTTATTTTGAAAAAGAAAAAATTTTATGAATATTCATGGACTAATGGTTTTCTTTCTTCCTTTTTATGTACCTTACTGATCTTTTTATACTCATCCCATATTTTAAAATGTTTTTCATAGGATTTTAAGGATTATTAGGGACAAGGATGAGGAAAATATAAAAATTATGAAGATGTGTCATGAAAAGAGAACTTGTTATATCATGAAAGTTTTATTTTGTGGTAAAAATGGATACTTTGTAATGTAATATTTATTTAAGTATGGGTGGTGGCCTGATTATCTAAAACTAAAAACCATAAATATCCTCAAATGTAAGAAAATGAATTCTTCACTTAAATTCAACATTATGTAATATTTTAGGCTGGGTCCTTATGGTTGGTGTTACAAGAATGGCTTAGATAAATTAAGAGGATATCATGTTATTTGAGAATCGGTTAAAAGTCATCTATAACAACAATGGTTAATATTTTAGGGAGAATTATAGTTATTTCAGATAAATATGAATAGTTAAAGATAACATGGTTAGGGGTATCTTAGTGTTTATCCTCCTCATAATATGGTTTATTATGATTTTATTGATATATTCTCACTAACATTTTTAGTTTTAGTAAATGGATGGATTGAGTAGGAACCAAATTAAAAATGGATGTGAAGGAAAATGTGGGGTTTGTATGAATAAGAAACTAAATGCAATTAGAGATTTAGTGAAAAATATTATGGTTATTATTAACCAACTATCATGAGTTATGATTAATACTTGAACATAAGTGAGTTTCATAACACATCAAATAAGAGAAAAATGAAGCTTCGTGGAATTTCAAGAGAAAATATCATAAAGGTAAAAATATTCAATTATCTATGTGTCAAGAATGTGGAAACAAGAACCTAGGAAAATGTATTAAAATAAAGAGAATATTTTTTTATATTGTAAAGGAGGGTAAAAATAAATAACCAGTCAAGGAAAAAATAAAGCATTAAATTAATTCTATAAAGGGGAATAAAGTTCTTACCAAGGAATAAATTTAATGTTATGATTGTGGGGAATGTTGTCATTATGAAAATTTATGTACTAGGGGGAAATATTAATAATTGGATCTATAAGACCATATATATATATATAATTAGTACTGCCTAATTTCATTATAGTTAAAGATGAGGAAAGTGAAAATAACATATGAAATGTATGGAATATATGTTGGATTAAGTTTTAATATTTATTAATCTTAATACATGATTAATATTTTTAATTATATGAAGGAAGTATTGAGGAATAATATGGAAAATCATGGTTAATGGATTATGAATAATTTTGAATGATTAAGATGTATACATATAGTAATTCAAGAATTATTATTTAAGGATGATAATCAATTTAAAATAATTAATACCCTTTTGATTTTTTAAGTGATCGGATTTTAATGTGATTTTAAGAGATGTTTTATTTGGTTGAGTTATATGTAACCCTTAGGTTTAACATGAAGTATAATTTTAGGGAGAGTTCCTTTACATTTTTTTTAAATAAGTTTAAAGGTGTTAATAACATGTAGGTATTATATGATCTTTCATATTTAAGTAATATAGGTCATTACAATTTGGAAATATATGTTTTATTATATATATAACCATTGTATAGAAAAGTGATTAAGTGATTATGTGATTAATGTTATTTCGGAAGAAGATCACTATAATTTTGAGGGATATTATATGATATTTTGAAATTTTATTTGAGGAATCATGGTTTAATTATCTTTTAGAGGTATATATGATTTTAATGTATGTTTTTTTATGATTATCATAGCATGGAGATTATATTATTAGGACATATACATTTTTAGTATGAGACATTAAGAGTGATTGATGTTATTTAGAGATAAATATTAAATTTATCTTGGAAGAATATATGATAAAATCATTATAATCTTTGGGTTTCAATCTTAGTCTAGAATTTTTTAAAGGTTATTTATTTATTATATGATCTAAGATTAAAATTTGGTGTTATTTATAAATATTTGGTGTTTAATGTTGTATTTCTTCATATGATGGTGTATTAATTTTTGGAATTATCTTACTTTGTGATAAAAAAAATTTGTTTTGGTTAATTTTTAAAGATATGAGGAATATCTTGTTAGAATTTTTTAGAATTATGTGATCTATTAGAAGTTTTTTTTAGTGCTTTGGGAAAAAATCATCTTGAATACTCATTGTTTAGAGAAAAAGATGAGATTATGGTGGAAATTGATTAAAGGATGAAATTTTACTTTTCAAGTAATTATATTTCCTTATGTTCTTCATATAGATTGTAAATTAATTCCTCATCTATAGGATAAAAATATTGAAACAAAAATTTTATCTTGTTACCTTCATTTCTGATGAATTGATAGTCTTTTTTACACCTATTTGGTTTATGGTTTTGTAGTTGTTAACTTTCTTGTGATCATTAACTTTCTTGTGATCAATAACCTCTATCAAACTCCATCATTATTTAGACATTAAGTTTCTCCTCCATGTCAGTATTTTCATTTACCACTAATTTTTTTCCTGTTTGTAAAATTGGTTATGTTTTATTCCAAATGACCTTCAAATTTCTCTTTCCCTCTTTTCAAAAGGAACTTTTATTAACCCTTTTTACAGTGTGGGATTTAAAAAAAGGTATTTTCATATGTAAATCCTTTTATTACCAATATCAATTTTAAATTATGAGAATTTAATTTTTTAAATGGGGGAAATTTTAATATCCTAATATTTTAAAAAAAGACTTTTTTTGTTAGTATACAAGATATGCAATACCAAGCTTAAACTAACTGAGAAATATTATTATTTAACTATGACTATTATAACCTAGCCATTGAATTGGTAGGTATTAATAGGATTAAAAAATAATTAAATGCATATAAATTTCCTCATCAATGAAAATTTATTGATTAATTCTTAGGAAATAAGCACTCGATTTTTAGTAAAGTCATTTTATTCATTAAAAATATGTTTACTTCAAAAATAGTTTTTTTGTGAGATAATATTATAATTAATTTCATGAAATTTTAGAAAAAATATTTGATAAAATTAACGTCATTTTTTAATTCATCATGTAAAAAATATCCTAATATGAACATTTGATAATTTTCTTAAAAGATTGATTTTTCAATAGATAGTGAAAAATATTGTTTTTTATTGAAGACTATAAGTTTATTTTAATGTATTTATAAATAAAAAAAATATTTTTGATTAGTTTTTAAATTTAATTAATTCATTTTGATTAAAAATAATCCAATTATAGTCATTGAAATTAATTTTATACTTGAATTTAGTACAAAAACGTTTTTTGTACTTAAAATGGAATTTTTCTGAAAAACTATTTTTCATCCTTGACCAAGCCCAAGACGAGTTTCAACAAATGGATCTTGAACAAAATAACTTATAGTATAAGTTCAAGCTAGTGGATATTACCACTTGTTCTATGTTAGCTGAGACACCCCATGAAATTACCACCATCGTACACCTTACTCTTAGGGCGTACATTGGTGTGATAAGGGGTTATGCATCCCAACCTTATTGTGTAATTCCTTTGTTTAAATAAAAATTTTACTCCATCATTTTCATTTTAAGAATAGTTTTTATTAATAAAATTGAGATGGAATTCGATAAATTGATTTTTTGGATAGAGGTTGTACTTTTCAAAAAAGAAATAATTATTTTCATAAAATAATTTATTAAAAATAATATTTATTTTAATTAAATAACATGATTAAACACTCTTATTTAAAAATAAATGATAAAATAATTTTATTTTTTTCAAGTGTCAGAAATTTTACTGTACATTTTCAATCCACTATTATCTTTAATAAATAAGGATTTTTATAGATAAAAGTTAAAATTATAATATTTAGAGAATTATTATGATAAAATAAATATCATTTTTGAAATCAGCACATTGAAATTAGGTTAAGGTGAATATATGATAATTTTCTAAAATGCTTTATTTTCTCATGAATAGTAAAAATACAGCTTGAGGTTTTCAGTATGTTAATGACATCAAAATTACGTCATAGTGATATAATAACTAATTAATCAAAATACAAAACTAAAAATATGTTATTTTATTAATATCAAGTATTTTAATAGATTTTAATCAATTTAAAAATATATAATATACTTTCCAAATTCTAAAATGGTGACTTTAACTTTAAAAATGTTATTTTGTAAAAACTCTAACTTTCCTTTCCAAAATAAGTAATATAAAATTATGCACTACAAGAAAACCTCCGTTTAGCGGCGGTTTTTTCGCGGCAGTTTTAAAAACCGTCGCGAAACGCGTTTTCGGGTCGTCATTTCGCGGCGGTTTTAAGAACCGCCGCGAAAAAACCGCCGCTAAACGGCAAAAACAAAATTATTTTTTTTTATTTTATTTTTATTTTTATTTTAATTTTATTCGAGGATTAGCGGAGGTTTTTTAAAAAACCGCCGCGAAATAGCGGCGGTTTCGGTAAAACCGCCGCTAAATGAAATGAAAAAAATAAAAAAACGTGAGAAACCCCGAAATCACTAAAACGACCATAACTTTTGATCCGGGCGTCCGTTGAAGCGCCACGACCAGTCAAATCGAAGATCATGCAGAGATCTAGAGGCACATATAATCAAAACCGTGATACGGTTTAAGGTGTGGAAGATATTAGAGTTATAAAAACGTTGAAAAAAGTTCTCCAACTTCAAACGGCCATAACTTTCGCTCCGGGTGTCCGTTTGGGGTCTACCACATATCAAATCGAAGCCAGCGAAGAGAGCTACACACCAATGAAACAGAAGAAAGCTTCTGTTGGATTTTTCGACCCCAAAAATCCCTCCGAAGGCCTTCAAAACCTCATTTCTGTCACCGGTGTCCCGTCGAACTTGTCTTCAAACAGACCTAACTTTCGATCTGCATGTCAGTTGGGCCTCCTCCACCTGCCAGATCATAGATCGTTCCATGAGCTTCAGTTTGACTGGTCGCGGCGCCCACATGCACTCCTAGATCATATGTTATGGACTTTTTAGTGGGTATCGGGTTTGTTATGTTTTTCAGTGTCTCGTTTCTAGCACCCGTTCTCCGTCAGCTTTTTTTAAATGGTCATAAATTCTGATCCGTCTGTCCATTCAGACTCTTTCACCTTTCAGGTTGAAGATCGTTTCAGGATCTTTGATTTGACAGGTCGCGGATCTAAAACGGACTCTCGGATCATAAGTTATCTCTGTTAATGTGAGTCCAATGTTTTTGTCTCTTTATGACCGTTTTGACGGGTTTTAACGGTAACTCCATTTATTACTATTTATTTGGGTTTCCATGACTTTTTATCTTTATCAATGGTTTTTTATGGGTTATTATGATAATTATGTTGAATTATTAAGGAGTTTTCCAGAGTTGTCACGAGTTTTCATACGTTCTCATTTTTTCTAATGCCTAATTCTTCATATGCTTCTCCATTCTTTTTCATGCGTTTTCATGATTTTTCATCCCTTATCACATCTTTTCATACATTTTCATGTGTTTCCTTTATTATTTATTATTTATTATTTATAATATACATTAATTTATTTATTATCTATTATTTGTAACTGGTTATTTATTATTTATTATTTATTATTTATTATTTATTATTTATTATTTATATTTATTTATTAGTTATTATTTATTAGTTATTATTTATTAGTTATTATTTATTATTTATATTTATTTATTATTTATTTTTGTTTATTATTTATTTTTATTTATTATTTATTATTTATTATTTATTATTTATTATTTATTATTTCTTATTTATTATTTATTATTTATTATTTAGTATTTTGTATTTATATTTATTTATTATTTATTATTTATTATTTATATTTATTTATTATTTATATTTATATTTATATTTATTTATTATTTATTATTTATATTTATTTATTATTTATATTTATTTATTATTTATATTTATTTATTATTTATATTTATTTATTATTTATTATTTATATTTATTTATTATTTATATTTATTTATTATTTATTATTTATATTTATTTATTATTTATTATTTATTATTTATTTATTATTTATTATTTATATTTATTTATTATTTATTATTTATATTTATTTATTATTTATTATTTATATTTATTATTTATTATTTATATTTATTTATTATTTATTATTTATTATTTATATTTATTTATTATTTATTATTTATTATTTATATTTATTTATTATTTATTATTTTCTATTTATTATTTATTATTTATATTTATTTATTATTTATTATTTATTATTTATTATTTATTATTTATTATTTATTATTTATTATTTATTATTTATTATTTTTATTTATTTATTAGTTATTATTTATTATTTATTATTTATTATTTATTATTTATTATTTATATTTATTTATTATTTATTATTTATTATTTATTATTTATATTTATTTATTATTTATTTTTATATTTATTTATTATTTATTTATTAGTTATTATTTATTAGTTATTATTTATTATTTATTATTTATTATTTATTATTTATTATTTATATTTATTTATTATTTTTTATTTTTTATTTATTATTTATTATTTATTATTTATATTTATTTATTATTTATTATTTATTATTTATTATTTATTATTTATTATTTATTATTTATTATTTATTATTTATTATTTATTATTTATTATTTATTATTTATTATTTATTATTTATATTTATTTATTATTTATTATTTATTATTTATATTTATTTATTATTTATTTTTATATTTATTTATTATTTATTATTTATTATTTATTATTTATATTTATTTATTATTTATTATTTATTATTTATTATTTATATTTATATTTATTTATTATTTATTATTTATTATTTATTATTTATTATTTAATATTTATTTTTATTTATTATTTATTTTTATTTATTATTTATATTTATTTATTATTTATTATTTATTATTTATTATTTATTTATTATTTATATTTATTTATTATTTATTTATTATTTATATTTATTTATATTTATTTATATTTATTTATTATTTATATTTATTTATTATTTATATTTATTTATATTTATTTATTATTATTTATTATTTATTTATATTTATTATTTATTATTTATTATTTATATTCATGTGCATGTGCATGTGCATGTGCATGTGCATGTGCATGGGCATGTGCATGTGCATGTGCATGTTCATGTGCATGTGCATGTGCATGTGCATTAAAAAAATAAAAAAAATCGCCGCTAAAAAACCGCCGTGAAACGTTCTGCGACGGTTTTGAAAACCGCCGCGAAATGCCTTTTTTGCCGTAGTGATGGTAGACTCTTGTGGATTAAAATAACCTAATAGGTGTACCAAGTTTCCAATACCATGGTAAAATACCATGGGTAAGCCCATGGTTTTGCATTTACCACTACTTAGGTATTCAGGGCCTTTATTTAGAAATTAATAAACAAATCCCCCAATTTTTCTATAAATAATCTTCCATTTATCCATTTACATTCACTCCAATTTCATCATCCATTAAACTATGATAGTTTCACCTCCCAAAGAATCCTCACAAAGTGTCTTAAATCTCCCAAGGTCCAAATCCTCAAGTTTTAGGAACTACTTTTCAAGGTATGGGAAATCTACACTTCTCTTTTCCATTTGAGTTTATTCTTTGTGCAGTATGTCTTTAAAA
Organism: Viscum album; assembly: GCA_963277665.1. Lineage (NCBI taxonomy): Eukaryota > Viridiplantae > Streptophyta > Magnoliopsida > Santalales > Viscaceae > Viscum > Viscum album. The sequence goes on from OY728131.1 coordinate 2,068,437,215, forward strand.
TTTACAAACTAAGTTCTTATGTATAAATTTTTTTATCCCTTTACTTTATTAAGATTATTTTATGAATGGGAGATCCTTTTCCCCTCTCTTTTTACCCTTTTCTAAAACCATGTTTTATAGCCGTTATGCTATTGATTTTACTTCTCAAAATTTCTCTCTTCCCCTCAAGAAATTCCATTTTATTATATTTATGTGAATAACCAAACCTATTTATTTTCAAGGGGTATTACAAAATATGTAAAATTAATTTATTTTATTCTTTAATTGACATACATAAAACCCTCATTCCTTTTCTATGGTTTATAAATGATATAAAGATATTGTCTTTAAGCACTTTTTAAAATTCCATGATTTTTATATGAAACCTATTTCTTCTATTCTCCATGGGTTATTTATAAAATATTTTATAATGATATATATGGATAACATTAATTAATACATATTAAGGTTTCACCCTAATAACTCTCTAATGCATTTGATAAAGAAATTAATCTCTAGAGATGACATGTTTTATAATACCTTGGTGAATAACCTTGGTAATTTTTATAACACCTCCATGAAAAACCTTAGTGATGTGATTATGAATATATAATTTAAATTTTGTAGACAATTTCAATGTTATTATTCAAGATATTTTTATTATTATATTTCCCTTTTTTCCTTTACTCATGCCTTTATGAAATTCCTAATGTTCTTATTGATTTTTCCTTAAGATCACATGTAAACTGTTTCCCTTGTTTTCCCTTCCTGGGCCTTATGATCAACCTTTCTTTTGATGTATGCCCCCATGTTATGAGATATATTAAAATTACTTAAGATAAACCAATCTATAATCATTTAAAATTTTTTAGAAGAATGTTTTAAGTTTTATGTATTATATACCTTTTTTTTCAAGAAACTAAACATTAAAAGATCCTCTATTTGTATCATGTAAATGAAATGTTGTGTAATAAAAATACGGGATTCCATAGTTGGTATCAAATTATGGTTTAGTTATTTATGGAAATTAGGATTTTAAAACATTAAGAAGAACCTTATATAAAATTGTAAATATAGTAAAACATCCTAGTATTCTAGTGAAGTATTAAGTAATTGGTTTCTGAGAAAATAAATCTATATCTGGATATGAACAAGTGGATGTTGTTTTAGCACAGATGTTCCTAGGTTTAACAACTTTGAAAAGGGGCATCGGGCTTGAATCAGTGTAACCCGGTACACGATAATAGTCCTTAATTCACACCTAGTTCGACACTCTCAAGGGATATGTTTGGTTAATCATAACCTTTTAATGAATCATTATGAAGGATTTATTGAAAATGTAATTATTTTTAATGAATAACATATTTAAGCATGATGTTTTAAGAAATTAAATTCATTTAGAGTTATAATATTATTAAAAGAAACATGTTTCTCACTAAGGTTTTATTCTTTTAGAAAATAGCATGAAATGGGAGGAACTGTGTAAATGTTGAGTGCAACGGACCATGCGCTGATGACCATCCGATAGAATTTGAAATGGAAAATTTCATTAGAATTATGAATTAACTATCTCGAGTTATAACCAATAACTTGAATCAAAGATACTAGATTCACCTCGAAGGGAAAACCTTTCCATTGAGTCTTTTATGTGTCAACTACCACCTTATTTTAGTGTATCTACCGACCCCTTGATTGATAAATAGTGGATGAGTTCTATATAAAATATCCTTTCTGTACTCCGTTGTTTGGAACAAGAGAAATCCATCCTATCTATGTACCTCTTGAGGGAGAAGCTGATTAGTGGTGTACACTGGTTAAAAGCACAACTCCAAGAAGGGAAATTGAATTTATGGGTGGGAAGTGTTTAGGGTTCCTTTTTTAAAAATTATTTCCCTCATTCAATGAGAATAAAAATGGATAAGGAATTACTAGATCTAAAGTAGAAGGAAAATGAAACTATGGGAAGCTATGAGATGAACTTTACAAGGATCTCTCGCTACACCTCTAGCTTTTTCAATGATCCTAATAGAAAGGTTGATAGATTATTCAGTAGATTAAGACCCCATATATGGAACAATCTAGCCAATCAAAACTATGAAAGTTATGAGGATATAGTGAAAAGTGATATGAAGGTTGATTTAAAGTTTTTAGAGATACAGTAGTCTCATAGATTGAATGAAAAGAATAGATCTTTTGATCCAAACTTAGGGAGTAACTTTGATCATGGAAGAGGAGGAAAATAAATGCAACTTCCCACATGCAAAAAATGTGGAAAGAAGCATTCAAGGAACTTCTTTCTAAGGAGAAGAATATATTATAAGTGTAGAAGATATGGACATATTGGTCAAAACTATTTTAGTGAGGTGAATCCTTAACTTATCAACACTGATGATAAAGGAAAGGTAGTATAGGCTCATCCTGAAGTCAAATGCTCCAAGTTTGGACATCTTGAGAACTTTTCCAATCACTATCCAAATATGAAGATAGTGGAGGGGAATCACCATCAACCTCAGTACAGGGAAAGGGATAAATTTCTTTCTTTTTCTATCACAGTGGCTGAATTTGAAGCTCCAAATGATGTGGTGGAAGATACTCTCATTGTTCTCTCAAAGGTATCAAGTACTTTGTTTGATTATAGTTCTACACATTCCTTTATTTCCTCCAAGTTTAAAAATAATATAGATTCAATCCCTAAATTTATATAAGTCAATCTATCATTCAAGACTATTAGAGGGATTATTTAAGCATTAATAGTGTATATAAACTCTAGTATTTACTTTGTTGAGCATAATCTCATCGCAAATCTAGTATTCATTCCCATGTGGGAATTCGACATCATACTAGGGATGGATTGGATCTCAAAGTATAATATTAAGATCAACAATATAAGTAATGAAATTTTAGTAGTCTTTAATGGAAAACCTATAGTTTTTTCAAAGGAGAGATATCTCAACCTGAGCTTTGTCTAGAAGCACATCCCATATCCTTATTTATGGAAATGATCAGTAAAGATAAAGAAGGAAATGAAAGTATATGAATATAAAATTTCCCCATAATTCAGGAATACATTGATGTATTTCCTCATAAGTTACTTGTACCTCCCCTAGAAAGATATGTAGAGTTATCTATTGAACTCATGCATAGATCCAAGATGATATCAAAGATCCCATATACAATGGAAAATGTGGAGCTAGAGGAATTAAAGAAACAACTCCAAAATATTTTGGAGAAGGGGTTTATCCACCAAAGTGTTTCTCCTTGGGGATCACCTATTTTATTTGTGAAGAATAATAATAGATCAATACGGCTATGAATTTATTATAGATAACTTAATGGGATCATAGTGAAGAACAAGTACCCACTTCCACGGATTAATGATTTATTTGACCAGCTTCATGGGGCTCAATTCTTCTCCAAGATTGATCTTCGATCTGGTTATCATCAATTTAGGTTAAATAAAGAAGATATTTGAAAGGCTTCCTTTCAATCAAGATGTGGGATATATGAGTTTTTTGTTATTCCCTTTGGCTTGATTAATGATCCTACTATATTTATGGATTTGATGAATAGATTCTTTAAGGACTACCTTGATAACTTTTTGGTAGTTTTTATTGATGATATTATAATATATTCTAAATTTTGTGAGGATCATGAGGATCATATAAGGGTTATATTAAAAATTCTTAGGTTGTAGAGGCTATTTGGAAAGTTTAGAAAAATGTGATTTTTGGTTACAAAAAGTTGCTTTCTTGGGGCACATTGTAACCAATGAAAGAATATCAGTTGACCCGACAAAGAAAAAGGTTGTAGAGGAGTGGCCTCATCCCACAACATTAACTGAGATTAATAGTTTCCTTAGTTTATAAAGATATTATAGAAGGATTTTGGAATTAAAATCATGAATTTATAATACACTAACTAAGTTAACTCGAAAAGGATCCAAGTTCATCTGGAAAAGGAGTATGAGGAAAGTTTATAAGAGTTGAAGAAGAGATTGGTTACTGAATTCATGTTAACTCTACCCTCTATCAAAAAAAAATCATTATTTTTAGCAATGTATCTCTAAAATGGATTTGGTGTGACCTCATGCAAAATGACAAGGTGATTTCTTATGCATCTCAACTGTTGAATCCTCATGAGTAGAATTATCCTACGCATGACCTGGAGCTGGTTGCAGTTATTTTTTCTCTAAAGATATGGAGGAACTATCTTTATGGAGAGAAATGTAATATATACACTAACCACCAAAGTTTTAAGTATATTTCCATGAAAAAGGAATTTAACATGATATATAGAAGATGGTTGTAACTTCTTAAAGACTATGATTTTTCAATTCATTATCACCCTAGAAGAGAAAACAAAGTCATTGATGAATTAAGTAGGAAAGACCCTATTGTTCTAGAAATGATGAGGATTATAGGAGATCCTTTGATCAATGACCTAGTAAGGTTGGACATAGGAATAATGAGAAAAGGGGAATCATCAACCCTATACCAAATTATTTTTCAAACATTATTACTATATAAGATCAATAAATCTAAAATAGAATATCCTTTTTTACATAAGAAGTTAGAGTATGTTAATAATGGGAAGTTTCCTAAGTTCAATATTGATCAAGAAGGTGTATTTAAATTGCATACAAGGCAATGTGTCCCATCTATTCTAGAAATAAATAATGATCAAATGGAAGAATCTCATAGCTCTACATTCTCAATACATATCAGATGAACTAAAATATATAGGGACCTTTGTGATCATTATTGGTGAGATAACATCAAAAGAGAGATTTTTTACTATACTACAATGTGTCTGGTGTGTCAAAAAGTGAAGACATGGCAACAACTTCCTAAAAGGGTATTACAACCACTACCCATACCAACATAAAAGTGAAACAGTATCACTATGGAATTTTTCACTAGTCTCATGAGAACATCCAAAGGAAACAATTCAATATGAGTTATAACGTATCGCCTCACCAAGACTATCCATTTTATCTCTATATGGGAATAATTATATCTTGATAACATTTCCATAATCTACATAAAAGAAGGGGTGAGGTTTCATGGAGTTCCACTTTCTATTGTTTTTTATCATGATCTAAGGTTTGCATAAAAATTCTAGAGAAGTCTTAAACATACACTGAGTAACAAATTGAATTTTAGTATGGACTATCACCCCCAAATTTATGGTCAATATGAAAGGACTATTCAAACACTCTAGTACATGCTGAGAACATGTTCAATGGAATTTAAAGGTGGATAATATCAATATCTCCCATTAGTTAATTTATCATACAACAACAACTTCCATTCAAGTATTAAAATGGTACCCTATAAAGCTTTATATGTTAAGTGATGTAAAAATCATACTTGTTGGGATGAAGTTGGTGAGATAAAGTTTCTTTGGCCAGATATTGTGCAAGAAATGACAGAAGAGGTTCATGCCATCTAACAACACATAAAGGCTACTTAGAGTTGGCAGAAGAGTTATGCTAACAACCATTTAAGGGACTTGAAGTTTGGTGTTGAAAAAAAAATTCCCTTATAATATCACCTTGGAAGATATTCATACTATTTGGGAAGAAAGGGAAGCTTAGCTCCAAGTACATCGGCCCCTATGAAATCCTTGATTGCATAGGAGAAGTGATCCATCGGTTTGTACTTCCACCAAATCTAGCTCAAGTTCATGATGTATTCCATGGGTATCTCTTAAGGAAGTACATACCTGGCCGTTCACATATACTGAGTCCTGAGGTGGTACAACTAGAATATGACCTCTCTTATGAGGAGTAGCCGGTGGAGATCTTGGACCGTAGATACAAGGTTATACGCAATAAGACTACCCACATTGTCAAAGTGTTGTGGATGAACCATATATATGAAAAAGCAGTATGGGAACCAGAGGAGATAATGAGGCAGAAGTACCCCCACCTTTTAAAAATTGAAAGAATGAGTTAAAATTTCTAGGATGAAATTTCTTAAGGGGGAATAATGTAATGACCCGAAGTTTTTAAATGATAATTGTTACCTAAAATTATGTGTTATATTATTCACAATAAAACCATGATTTTTTAATGGAGTGAATATAAAAGGGAAATGTGACCATCTTGATTCAACCGTTATATGACCATTGGTCAATTATGACCATTGGACAATATGAATTTTGGTAATTATACCCTTGATAATAATTTTAACTTTATCGTTAGATTTTATAAGTAAAATTTTGAAAAAGGATAAATGACAAAGAAAGAAGATTCGATGGCCTCAACTAGTAGATTCATGTTATTTGAAGCCCATTTTTGGGAGCTTGGGAGGGAGGTTTCATTACTGAGGTTCGACCTTGACCAAGCCCAAGCTGATCTTCAACAAGTGAAGCTTGAATGAGATCTCCTATGGGAGAAGTTCAAGTTAGTGGAGATTACCACTCGGTCGATGTTAGCCGAGGAACCCCGTGAAACTACCACTATAGCACACCTTAATCTTATGGAATACGTGGATGTAATAAGGGGTTATGTATCATTAACTTAGTGTGTAATTCCTTTTTTAAAATAAAATTTTTATTCCATCATTTCCATTTTAATAATAGTTTTTCTTAATAAAATTAAGATGTAATTTGATAAATTAATATTTTGGATAGAGATTGTACTTTTCAGAAAAGAAATAATTATTATAATAAACTAATTTATTATGAATAATGTTTATTTTAATGAAATATAATGATTTAAATATTCTTATTTAAAAATAAATGAAAAAAATAATTTTATTTTTTTCAAGTGTAGTAAATTTTACTATGTATTTTTAATCCACTATTATTTTTAATAAATAAATATTTTTAGATTTAAAAGTTAAAATTTTCAATTTTAGAGACTTATCAGGATAAAATAAATATCATTTTTAAAATCATCACATCAAAATTAGGTTAGGGTGAATATATGATATTTTTCTAAAATACTTTATTTTTTCATGAATTGTAAAAATACATTTTGAGTTTTCTAGTATGTTAATGACATCATAATTATGTCATAGTGATTTAATAAAAAATTAACCAAAATAAATAAATTAAAATATTTTATTTTATTATTATCAATTATTTTAATATATTTTAATAAATTTCTAAATATTTAATTTACTTTCCAAATTTTAAAATAAAAACTTTAACTTTAAAAATGATATTTTGTGAAAAATCTAACTTTCCTTGACAAAATAAGTAATATAAAATGATGGTGGAAACCTTTGGATTAAAATAGCATAATAGGTGTCCCAATTTTTCAATACCATGGGAAAATACCATGGTCAATCCCATGGTTTTTCATTTACCACTATCTAGGTGTCGAAGGCCTTTATTTAGAAATTAATAAACAAATCCCCCACTTTTGTTATAAATACCCACCCATTTCTCCATTTTCTTTCACTCACATTTCATCCTCAAAGAATTTATGATATTTTTACCTACCAAGGAGTCCTCCCAGAGTTTCCTGAATCCCCAAAGGTCTTGATCCTCAAGTTTTAGGAACTACTCTTTATGGTGAGGTAAATATCCACTTCTCTTTTCCATTCAAGTTTCCTCTTTATGTGATATATCTTTAAAATTTACAAACTAAGTTATTATGTACAATTTATTTTATCCCTTTAATTTATTAAGATTATTTTATGAATAGGATACCATTTTACCCCTCTCTTTTTACCCTTTTATAAAACCATGTTTTATACCTGTTATGCTACTGATTTTACTTCTTAAAATTTCTCTATTATCCTCAAGAAATTGCCATTTATTTTCTTTATGTGAATACTCAAACCTAATTATTTTCAATGGGTATTCACAAAGATATAAAAATGATTTATTTTATTCTGTAATTTACATACATAAAACCCTCATTCCCTTTCTGTGGGTTATAAATGACATAATGATCTTACCTTTAAGCACTTTTTAAAACACTATGATTTTTATATGAAACTTATTTATTCTCCATGGGTTATTTTTGAAATGTTTTATTATGATATATTTGGATCATATTAATTAATATATATTAATGTTATAACCATATAGCACTCCAATTAATTGGGTAAATTAATTAATCACTAGAGATGATATGTTTTATGATACCTTGGTGGATAACCTTGATAATTTTTATGACACCTCAGTGAATAACCTTGGTGATATTCTTATGAATATCTCATTTAAATGTTTTTGACACATTTCCATGTTATGATTCAAGTTAATTTTATTATTATATTCCCCCTTTTCCTTTTTTCGTGCCTTCGTGATATTCCTCATGTTTTTATTGATTTTTCCTCAAGATCGCATGTAAATTGTTTCTCTTATTTTCCCTTACTAGGCCTTATGTTCACCCTTTCCTTTGATGTATATACCCAGGTTATGATATATAGTAAAATTATTTAGGATGAACCAATTAATAATACTTTACAAAAATTATTAATTTTTTTGTTTTTCATGTATTATGTACCTTTTTTTCAAGAAACTAAACTTTAAAAGACCATCTGTTTTCACCATGTAAATAAAAAGTTATGTAATAAAAATATGGGATTTTATATAAAAAATAACCTAAAAATAAAAAAAAAATTGAGATAATTTTGACTCATCCTCATATTATATTCAAAATAAATAAATTTGGAGCCATTTGGATATGAAAATTAATTTATATTAATTTAATATTTTAAGAAATTCCAAGAGTGTCTCTACCCTCTACTATAAAAGGGAGTATCTTATCCTCTTTTCTTACAACTTAAAAAACATTTTGTTTTATAAATAAACTACCTAAATACTTCCCTTAAATTCCTTCCCATATCCTATAGACCTTTTTTTGATCAAAAAACCAACCTAGGAAAGATTTTGGTGTAAACCTTAAGAGGTTGTTCGAAGAAGTGGTATAGTTCTTAACCAAGCATCTTTATTTTATTTATATATCTACCTACTTAAAATATAATTCAACCATGATTAAATAATAACACTTATATATTACCTATACTGATATGTTATTTTTTTATTTTAATAATCTATATATTTCTTCTCTTCCATCAAATGGGAAACAAAACCATCGTTCATGTGTACAATGAACTAGCACCACGTGAACTAATATAATTCATTTTCCATCACCTACTTTTATGACTGGTTGCAATGATCGATTTATTGTATATATATTTTATTCATGAAATATTTATCATTATGAAAATATAATTTATCATTTACTTTATTACCTTTTCATTCACTATAAAATGATAACATCGTTCATTCCTACCACCTCTACGAAGCGATGTGATTAATTTTCCATCACCAAATCACATGGATTATATATATATGTATGTATGTATATTAAAATAAATAATATATTATTTATGATATTATTATCATTATTGAAATACAAAATAATAATTACCTTTTTTCCATGATGATCATTGAAAATGGAAACGTTACTCATGTGTACGTACAACCTACCATCTCCATAATATTAAAGTAGTTCATTTTTCATATCCATATTTCATGATTGGTTTTAAAATTATAATATATGTATAAAATTATAATTATTCCATGATTATTATTCTATATATGATGGAATAATGGCCTCTTTGACCATATTCAACCTATTGAATTCAATTTTGACATATGAGTTTAATATCATCAAAACATTTGATGCGAACTTAATTGATTAAGTAATTATACTTAACATGGTATTAAATAAAATAAAAGGAAAAATTAAACTGAAAAAGGTTATTAATAAATTAAATAATTTACATAATTTTTTTATTTTGGAATATAAAGAATGTGCATGATGAGTCGGACTCAAGGTAAGGGAACTCCTTTTAAAAAAATCCTCTTTAAAAGTTTCCATTCCAAATCTTTTTCTTCCATGTCCATATTTTTTAAATTGTTTTTTTATTTATATAGACATAAAATAATTATAAATTAAATTTATGTTTCTTTTTACATTATTTAAAATGTTTTCTAAATAAATATTTTTATGTAATGTTTTGAATTTCTTTAAAAAAGGCAAAAGGATTGTTTTATTTTAATGTATACAACGGTAATTAATTTTCCTTCTACCATAAACATTGTATAATTTATGGATTCCATTATAATATTTCATTTTTTTCAAATAAAAAATCCTATTTTCTTTTTTTATGGTTATTTAAAAAAAAAGTTATAAAATGGAATGAATATTTCAATATCCAGAAATTTTTTCTTATGAGTGCAAAGAATATTTTAAAAACTACAAGCTTTTATATATTTTGGTTCTTGGGAATTGTTTATGATGATAGGTGGTTTCTTTATAAACCAAGTATGGGTGGGTCCATGATATCCCTCTAATTCATTGGGTATGATTTATGTTGGAAGTTTATCATGATAGTTATTACAGGTGTAATCGTGATGGTTATTCCAAGTGTAATCATAATGGTTATTCCAAATATAACCATGAACATGTGTAATCATGAGGGTTATTTCATTTATATCCATTACGGTTACTCTATGAGTAATAGTGATATGAAAATGATGTCTCAGGTTACCTATGTGATTTATTTATACTTACTATGGTTTTTAGGAAAATATTATGATTTTGAAAGGTAATCTAATGAGTTTATTTTTAAAGAAATGAATTTTCTAATTATTATGGTTGAAAATTATAACTTTGTAAAAAAATCATTAATTTTTAATGATTGGAAAGAAACCATTATGTTTTTTATTTTTTACTTTTAATATTTCTTATGAAATATTTTATGAAAAGCTTTAGGAAGATATGTTGATTTCTTATATAAGAAAATGTTTATTTTGAGTTCAATGTTTATTTTGAAAAACAATTTATGAGTATCCATAGACCAACGGTTTTATTTCTTTCTTTTTATATTCCTTACCAATATTTTTATGTGTATCCCATATTTTAAAATGTTTTGCATAGGGTTTTAAGGGTTAGTAGGGACAAGGATGTGTTTAATATGAAAATTTTTATGTGTCATGAAATGAAAACTTGTTATATCATAAAATATTTGTTTTATAGAAAAAATGGATACTAAGTGGAATTGTTCACTTTGTGATGTAATATTTCATTAAGTAAGGTTGGTGGAATAATTATCTAAAAATCTAAACCATAAGGATCCTAAAATGTAATAAAATTAATTCTTAACTTAAATTCAATATTATGTAATGTTTAATTCCAAGTCCTTTGAATTCATACTCATCTCCTGAAACTTATCTTTGAACTGAACCCTTCATATTCCACCTTAAACCATGAATAGTGAGCCTCCTCAAGTACCTCACATCAATAGTAAACATGAAAAATTATCAAAATTACAAACTATAAACTATAAGGGTGATTTGAGGTGGTCAAAGTCTTTGATTGGGTAGAGGGTTACCCATGAAGATCGGATCATGTTGGACTCACTATCTATGAAGATCAAAGGTAGTGGCACTGGTTTCACTGGATGATCTCTACTATAGTTGTATGGTGGATCCATTTATTTAGATGAATTGGATTTTTCAATTGTAATCATATTTTTTCTCCTTAATAAATGTGAGTTCAGTGTTCCCCCTCTAGATTAGGATTAATTTTTAACCATGTAAACTAATTTTTTTATTCTTTACCTTTATTTATTTCTTTTGATGTATTTTGGAAAAAAAATTGGTTTATTTAAAACAATTAATGAAATTCATTTAATTAGGTGAGATTTTTCTTTTAAGATCCAATACAACATTAACACGGGTTCATTTTAGTTATTTTTTCCATCCAGTGATTTTTTTAGGATAACTTTAGTGGTAAGGTGTTCCATGAACCCAAAAAGTGGTATAATATCCAAGTTATAGAGTTTTGAATGATTAGACCATGGAAAAGGTGTTTTAGATCTTGGTTAAGTGGAATCATTATACCTTTATCCTTTTATAAGTATCTTGGTAAGCATCCCTCAATCCTATATATGTGTTTTAAGATTTAGTTTGAGTTCTCTTGTCCCAGAAGTAATGATGTGGGATGAGGATAAGTTTTGGGTGGAGAGGTTAGATGAAAAGATTTTTGGGTTTTGTAATATGTAGATAGATTGTTTTATATTATAGAAGGATATTGATCTTTCATTAACTGGTATGAGTCTTAAAGAGATGAAAGAAGGAAGAATGGTAGATGATGGATATGAAATCACTTATAGTGATCTAGATGTCAGTAGACTGAAAGAGGCATATAACACCGGAGAGGTGAATTCAACTTTAGAACTTATTAAAGTCCTAACCGATAAGTATGAGAATCCAATAGCAATGAACAAGGTATTACTATTATAAAGGTCATTTTTCGTGATAATTGAAAAGGAAAGATAGTAGTAGATCACATCAATGAATTAAAAATTATTCTAAGTCAATTAGAATTGGTGAAGATAAATTTTAGGGATTCAGAGTGGGTGTGGTTGTTACATTCATCACTCCTAGAATAATAAGATATAATGGTTATCAGGGTGAGTAAATCAAGTGATAAGAGAAACTTTTTGTTTTTGAATGTTAGTAATTTTGTTCTGAATTAGGATATTCATCAAAAATAGATTCAAGAATATACTAGAAATATGTGTAGCATAGAAGGTATAGGACTTTATGCATCATGGAAAAGTCATATAAATGGAAAATGAAGAAGAAATTGGATCCATAGCATCTTAGTGGAAGGTGATCCCATGTGTTGTAATTTAGAGAATAAACTACATCTAAATAAATATTGCAGTGAATAAATAGTCAATTTTGGAATATATGATTTTTGAAAGTTCATCCAGAAATATTATATTGAATTATATGAGTAATTTTCTACTGATTGTCTCCAGTTCACATGAGTATTAGATTATAAACTCTGGAGCTTGAAGTCACTCTAAATAATAGAGAGAGATGGTATGATGTATTATACATCCAAATGATATGGAAAGGTACATCTTATGGATGGTGGAGCTCTCAAGATTGTGGAAAAGGGTGATGTTTCCATCCAAAAAATGAGTAAAATCTTGATATATTTATAGGGAGTATGACACATACCAGGGTTAAGGAAGAACTTAATTTTGATGGTATGGTTAGATTATGCATGTTTCTATATAGCCTTTTTGAATGGAGCATGGAGAATTACATGTGGTTACATGGTGGTATACAAAGTATTGAAGGGTGGAACTTTGTACCTAATAAATTGTTCATAAGGTGCAATACATGTCAGAAAAAAATAACTATTGGAAAGTTATGGAATGAACGTCTAGGTCACTTGAGTGATAAAGGCTTCAAAATCCAAGATTCTATAAGAATGTTGAAGTTTGAAATCATGGAGTATATAACATGTAAATAATGAATAATTTGGAATTATAGGAAGTTGTATTTACAAATTGAAATTAATAAACCCAAGGATTTAAAGTTATCACTAGTTAGTATAAATGTATGTAGGTCATATCTAGTATATTCACATATAGGGTTAATGTAATAGTTTACCTTCATTGAGGATCCAAAAAAATGTGTGGGTGTTATTTATCAATAACATGTACAAGGTATTTTAAAATTTTATTCAATGTAGAGCCATGGTGGTGGAGAGTAGAAGAAAACTAAAGTGCTTGACATATGACAACAGTGGTTATATAGAAGTAGGGAGTTCTAGAAGTTCTACTGGAAGAAAGGAATGCAGTTTGAGAAGACCATACCAGATACTCTGGAATAAAATGGATTCATGAAGATAATGAATCATATGTTAGTGGAAAATTTAAAGAGAATGATATTTTCATATATTTTCCCAAGGGGTTTTTTGAAGAATCAATGGATTGTGTAGCCTACCTAGTTAATATGAGTCCTTATTCTACATTGGGGGAAAAACATCCAAAATAATGTTGGTCTAAAATAAAGTTTGAAATTTCCCATCTCAAAGTATTTGTTTCACTCTTCTACATCCATTTTTATTCCAAGGAAAGGGATAAGGTAAGGGATAATTCCTGATCATGTTACTTTGTAGGCTATGGAGAAAAAGAATTTAGATTTTGAATATGGGATAAAAACTCCCATAAGGTTTTCAAAAGTTAAAGTATAATATACAATAAAGAGATATTATAGAAAGATCATAAATATTAAAAATTTGTTGACGAGATAAAAGTGTCATTGTAAGTTGAGGTTCAATTGAATGGAAGTCTAGGAGTTAAGGATGTTCTAGAAAATTCAGGGAGTATATCAATTTTGGAAGCACTAGACTATCCAAAAACAATTCAGATAGTAGTCAAGTTATGATAGTGATTCCAAGGCTAGAAGTACCAAAGACCTTAGGGATGGGAAAATATCCAGGAAGAGCTCATAAAGATGAAGTTTCAAAAGTAGTGGCTTTGGAAAGATAAAAGTTACAAGGAGAGTTGTAGAGATCTATTAAGATTTAACACCAAGTGAAAAGATACATAAAAATATTTCTCTATTTTCTTTTCATGGAAAATGGATAGCATGAAATCTTAAAAGGGGATGTAAGTTTGGAATACTTGAATGAGAGGGCGTAATCCATGAGGAATGATATTGATTTATTATATATATCTAAAACATGAGAGATAAAAGAATGAACTATAGGGATAAAAGTAATTTAAAATAAATGGATATATTGAGTGAAATAAGAAGCGGATGATAGATGGAGTTATAAGGAAAGTTTTTTAATGAAGTGGATTTAATAAATAGAAAGTGTATATTTTTTCAAGAACTTTTCTCTAATTGTTAAACACATGACTATTCAGATGGTGCTCAGCATGGTTTCCATGGAAGTTTCACATCTAGAATAATTAGATATGAATACCATATTTCTTCATGGGGATATAGATAAAGAAATTTATATGGATCAACTTGAAGGTTTCACAGAGAAGCAGAATAATAATATTATGTGCAAGTTGAAAATGAGCTTTTATGAGTTGAAGCAAGTTCCAAAGCAATTGAACCAGGAGTTAAATGCCATTATGGAGGAATATAAGTTCATCTAAAGAAAATTTTGTTCATTTGTATTATCAGATGGTGTAAAATGATGGGTGCTTCATTATTTTACTTGTCTATGTTGATAACATTCTTATTACTAGTATGGTAAAGGAAATGATCAAGGAGGTGAAAGCTAAATTGTCTGGAAGTTTCAAGATGGAGAATCTTTGTTTAGAAAAATGGATTTTGGGGATATAGATCATAAGGGACTTAAATTCCATAACTTTGTTCCTAAATCAGGATAACTACTTCTAGAAGACAGTGGAACGTTTTAGAATTAGTGAGGTGAAACTAGTTTACTCCCCTGGCTAGACATTTCAAGTTAAGCAAGGATAATTCACTATGAACTGAAGCAGAGGTCGATTACAAAGAAAAGGTTCCTTATACATCAGAATTAAAAAGCTTTATATATGTCATGGTTCGTACATGACCAGACATTATGCATGTAGTCAGAGTTATTAGCAGATTCATGGAAAATCTTAGTATGGAACATTGTGAAGTGGTAAAGTGTATCTTTTGGTATCTCAAATGTTCCAAAAAAAATATTTCTATTTTGGAATAGATGAATCGATGCATGGGTTTTCAGACCCAAACTTCGGTGTTCATTCAAATACATAGAAGAGCACCGTGAGATATGTGTTAAATTTTTGAGGTACAATTATGAGTTGGATGTCAAAACATTAACTGGTAGTTGCACATTCAACAATAGAAGTTGAGTATGTTTCATTAATGAAAGTTGGGAATGAGTTGGTCTGGATGGGTCTCTGAAGAAGGTAGGAGAATAGAGAGTTGTTTTTTCATTCAAAAAGTGCAATTCACCTAGCCAAAAATTCAATGTTTCACTCTCAGATAAAGTGATTCTCGCTCAAATTTACCCAAGATAATAAGGTAGGACGGTCCTTGTAGTTTAGCTTGGGTTGTTGGATCCTCAGAGACCTAAGAAGTAACCTATAGACACGTACATTCTATGGACTGTTTTTGGCTTTGAAGTGGCCAACTTGGGTTGATTTTAGATGGTTTTAAAGTAAATATAAGTGACTTAAGTGAATTTTATTTAAAATAATGAGTTGATCGTAGGTTATTGCTCGGGGTGGATTGGACGTATTTCCTTTTCAATGATTTCAATTTCTTATATTTGAGATGAGTTCATTTAAGGAGATAAAACAACATAATAACTTACTGGTTTATTTCCTACACCCTTTAATACTAATCACCTATACACTTGAAGGATCAATGTTTTGAGCACTTCAAGGTAAAGGTTCATATTATCACTTGAAGTGTGTGGCCTTAAATTCAACAAGGATGATGGAGTTTAAAAATCATCAAATAAAAGTCTCAATTAAAGAAGTGATTATACATTAATGGGGTGATAAATAACATCCAATACATCCCCTTGATACTCCCTTGGATCAACCCATAAGTGATTTATCCCTCCATTGATCCCATGGTTTCAATGGAATCGGAATGTAGACTCATGAGGGAGGAAATGGAGAAGTAAAGAAAACAACAAAAATAAAATGATCACTCCACCGTTGTGTGAATAATTTCACAGGGTTTGGTGTGAATAAATTCACACCATGATCCAAAGGTATCAAAGTGATATTAAGAACAACAGAATAAGAGTAGAATAATAACTTTTATTAAGAAACTAAAGTGAATTGAACAACTTACATGTGAAAGACAAATTTGAGACAACAAAATTGCAGCATGACATTACAATTGAACAAAGCACCAAAGATCCTTCAATCCTACAACACCACTGCCTTAAATAGGAATTTTTGAGCCCTTGGGTCGATCCTCAAACAATCCAAGTCTCCTCAATTAATTGTGGTAGGCCATAGGTGGGTGGAAAGTAAGGGAGAGTTGATTTTTCCACCCTTGACCCGAGGTGGTAGCCAGATTTCCTTCACCGAACAGAAACGCTTGGAAGACCTTCTAGATGGACGAATCAGAGTGGGACATAGTAGAAGAAAATGGATATCAGTATTTATTATAACCTCATGTATAATTTTAGCCCATTTGTACTTGTGTATTCTGAGATATGATCAAATTAATGGACTGTTTTTCTGGGCCACAGAATCTGGACCAGAATTTTATCTCTAACTTGGGCCGCCTAAATAGACACCATAGAGGCATAATTAGCATTGTATCTTCAATAGTGATTTGTTCCTATACATTTCTTCTAGTATCCCACGAAATATGGGATTAATTGGGCCTGTATTTTGGGCCCCACAGTCTTATCAGTGGGCTGGTGTCCAATCTGTCTTCTCTAGAATTGTTTCATTTTAATCGCCAAATATCTCCTTCATCCTTTATGAATCATCCATTGATCCCTGAATGAAAAATGTTTAAATTTAAGTGGATATCCATTTCAAAAAATATCAAATTAAAATATGGATAATTACATTCCTTATAATTAGATGACTCATTGGGTACTTTAAATGATTTTAAAAAATGTACCACATAATAGTGCATTTTAAGTAAGAATTACAATCATAATGTGAAATGATGTTCAATGTGTAAAATGAACTAAAATTGTGTTTATGAATAATAAAGAACATTAATATTATGTATATTAACAATGAATATTAGCCTCATTTAGTGGCTAATCACACCCCCCAAATTGAGTTTTTCTAGTCCCGAGCAAAATATATCTCAACAATATGAAATTTGAATTCCCTTTTCCAAAAACATTTTAATACACAATGATCACCAGAAACCCTTACACCAAACAATCAAGAAACCCATAAAAATATTTTAATACAAGATAGTTTCATAAGCAGATTTCAATCCCAAGGCCATTTCTTTGTTCAAATTCATTGCCATATTTCATCTAATATTAATTAATTATGAGGATGTGTTGTGCATCACAATAGACATGGGGGGTTCATCTTTATTCAAGGGGGAAATGACGGAAGCGCTAGGTGGAATCACATTTCAATATTAAGATGAGTATTCAATATTTTTTTGTATCATTTTTTTTTTGTTTTTTTTTTTGTTTTTTTTTTTTTGCAATTTTTCCATGTTAATTGAAATTGCACTCAAAAGAGTCAACCCCTGTTGCGAGACTTTGCTGATGACTCCCAGGCTCAAAGACTTTAGGGCACCAAGTGAATCTCACATACTCGGGCATCATCTCATGTTAACTCAGTCAAAAACAAATTCAAATTACCAAAAATGGAGATAAAATTACTAACTCTGGGTCATACAACTATGGAGTCACGATCCTCAAGTGCCGAAAGCCACGCATTAGGTCATTTCATTGCCCTACGCGCAAATTTTTTATTTTTTTATTTTTTTTATTGAATACTCATATTAAAACTAAAATGATCACCAAACCTATGCTATTTATTTGGGGGACCCCATGAACTCAAACTAATACCCCACTATCCAAAGGACGTGCATTGTGATCTTTTTTTATTTGGATGAAAATATAAACGATGAAATATGACATTGGACAGCCACACTTTCCAAAATCTATGCTCATGAAATTATACAAGGATTAAAATTAGAATCAGGGCATGCTAAATTATTTGATATTCAGTTTCAAAGTTTTCAATGTGTAATATCATGTCCAAAGTTAAAGGAATTTTTCCTTCTATTTACACTTTTTTTTTCAAATCATTCAATTTTTTTGACACAAAAGTATTTTTTATTTTATCTCCCCCCCCCCCCAACTTAAAATAACACTGTACCCAGTGTTGAAAGAAAAGAAAATTTAGAATGGGGTAGAGGTAGAGAATTAGAGTTCAAAAAGGAAATTGAAAATGAGGATCATGGAATGAAGTCACCTGGTGGTTGAAGTTGAAATTCTTACTGCTCCAAATTAGTCCTTTGATCTCTTAGGGGATGTAGGAACCTCCTTGATTGAACATGTATCACCCAAAATAGTACCTGAACCAAAAGAATAACAAACCAGACAAAACAAACAACACAACGACCTATTTAATTCCAAGTATCATCATTTTTATGGGTTTTTTTGTTTTTTTGTTTTTTTTAAATCAAACTAATGATACATTGTCTTCTTTTAATTTTCTGGGTAAGGTATTACTCAAGGATCACACCACGTGACACGGATAAATACGGTGCTCCCCTTTCATACCCATCCATACTCATAATATAAGAACAGGTCAACAGTCTTTTTTTAAATATAAAAATGATTAATTAATCCTATTTAAAATATAAATTTTATTAAAACAACAAAATGATAGGAAACTTGAAAAACATGGGTTGCCTCTCATGCAGAGCTTTGTTTAACGTCGTTAGCCTGACATGGACCCTAAATCTATCAATTTTTTCCTGGTTCATAGGTTGGCTCAGTTAACTCAACCTCTATTTCCTGTTTATTGAATGATTCAATGAATGGTTTTAACCTTTGACCATTGACCTTGAAAATGTAACCACTTGTGGGATCTTGAATCTCTACTTCCCCATGGGGGTACACATGATACACTATGAAAGGGCCTGACCATCTAGACCTTAACTTTCCCGAGTGTAAATGAAGTTTTGAACTATACAAGAGCACAAGTTTTCCTGGTTCAAAATGTTTGACCTTGATATTCCTAGATTGGTAGGATTGAACTATAGCTTTATTGATCCTTGAATTTTCATAAGCCTCCATCCTTAATTCCTCCAGTTCATTGAGATCTAATTTCCTTTTTTCTCCAGCCAATGAGAGGTCATAATCCATTTTCTTAATTGCCCAAAAGGTCGTATACTCAATTTCAACAGGTAAATGGAATGATTTTCCATAAACCAACCTATATGGTGACATTCCTAGGATGGTTTTGAATGTTGTACGATATTCCCAAAGAGTATCCAAGCGTTTCTCGGACCAATCTTTCCTAGAAGGATTAACAATTTTCTCAAGAATTTGTTTGATTTCACGATTGGCTAACTCAGCTTGACCATTGGTCTGTGGGTGGTAAGCAGTGGACACTTTGTGAGAAATTCCATATTTTTTCATGAGTTATGAGAATGGATGATTGCAAAAATGAGTTCCACAATCACTAATGATAGCCCTAGGAATTCCAAATCTAGAGAAGATGTTTTCCTTGAAAAATCTAATCACAGTTTTATGATCATTGGATTTTGTAGGAATGGTATCAACCCATTTGGAGACATAATAGATAGCTAAGAGAATGTAAAGATATCCCCTAGAGTTTGGGAAGGGACCCATGAAATCAATTCCCCAACAGTCAAATATTTCAACCACTAAGATGGGAGTGAGTGGCATTTGATTCCTTTTTGTGATGGACCCTACTTGTTTACACATAGGATAGCTTTGACAAAATGTGTAGGAGTCCCTTAAGAGGGTGGTCCAAAATAAACCACACTGAAGAATCTTAGTAGAAGTTTTATTATAGGAAAAGTGACCTCCACATGCCTCACTATGACATAATTTAAGGATGGACTCTTGTTCAGATTCTGGGACACACCTCCTAATGACTTGGTCAGGGCAGAACTTATAGAGGTATGGATCATCAAACACGTAGTGTCTAACATCAGAAAGGAATTTACTTCGAGCTTGAGTCCCTAAGAATATTGTAATTACTCCTGTAACTAAGAAGTTGGCTATGTCAGCATACCAAGGGAAGTCACTCACAGAGTATAGGTGTTCATCAGGAAATGAATCAGACACAGAAAGGTGATTTGAGTTATCTTTGAATTCCATCCTAGAGAGGTGATCAGATACAACATTTTCAACACCCTTTTTATCCTTGATTATGAGGTCAAATTCTTGTAAGAGAAGGACCCACCTAATCAGTCTAGCCTTAGCATCTTGTTTTTGGAAGAGGTATTTTAGTGCAGAATGGTCAGTGAACACAGTGATGGGGGATCCTAAGAGGTAGGACCTAAACTTCTCTAAGGAAAACACAATATAAAGTAACTTCTTTTCAGTAGTGGTGTAGTTGATTTGGGCATCATTTAAGGATTTTCTTGAATAAGCAATGACATAAGGAGTTTTATCACAACGTTGTCCTAACATAGCTCCAACAGCAAAGTCACTGGCATCACACATAAGTTCGAAAGTAAGGTTCCAATTTGGATATTTCATAATGGGAGGAGAGGTGAGAGAGGATTTGAGGGTTGAGAATGAACCCTCATAGCTTTCTGTCCAAACAAATGGGGAACCCTTTACTAGAAAAGCACAAAGGGGACGAGAGATTGAACTAAAGTCCTTGATGAATCTTCTATAGAAACCAACATATCCTAAGAAAGACCTCACTTCCTTGACAGTTTTGGGTGATGGAAGGTGACGAATGATGTCAACCTTGGCTTTATCAACTTCAATCCCCCTACATGAGACCAGATGGCCTAGAACTAGTCCCTCTTTAACCATGAAATGGCATTTTTCCCAGTTTAAGACAAGATTATTTTCTTCACATCTTGACAAGACTCTCTCCACATTCCTTAGACATCCCTCAAATGTATCTCCAAACACAGAGAAGTCATCCCTGAAGACCTCTAGAAAATCCCCTACCATGTCTAAGAAGATTCCCATCATGCACTGCTGGAAGGTTCCAGGGGCATTGCATAACCCGAAGGGCATGCGTTTGAAGTCAAAGGTTACAAATGGACATGTGAATGTAGTCTTCCCTTGATCCTCTAGGGAGACCTCAATTTGATTATACCCTAAGTACCCATCTAAGAAACAATAGAAGGCATGACCTGCCACTCTCTCAAGGACTTGGTCAATGAATGGTAAGGAGAAATGGTCCTTCTTGGTGAATGAGTTTAGCTTCCTATAGTCAATGCAGACCCTCCATCCACTACTCACCCTTGTTGGAAGAATCTCTTCATCCTCATTGGTTATCACTGTGATTCCAGCCTTTTTTGGAACCACTTGGATTGGGCTCACCCATTCACTCTCAGCTATGGGATATATGATACCAGCATTTAACAATTTCAGAAGTTCTTTCCTTACTACCTCCATGAGATTAGGATTGATTCACCGTTGAGGTTGACGACATGGCTTTGAATTAGATTCCAGAACAATCCTATGAGTCCAAATAAGTGGGATAATCCCAGTAATATCAGATAGGGTCCAACCAATGGCTTTCTTATGTTTCCTAAGGACATCTTGAAGCATCCTCTCATGATTGGATTCAATAGAAGAATAAATGACAATAGGATGTGTTTTATTGTCCCCTAGGAAAGCATACTTGAGTGTAGCGGGAAGTTCCTTCAATTCAAGATCTGTTTGGTTCGGAATTTCAGCAGAAGATTGGGACATTGGATCAAGTTCAATTTCTTTTTTTAGAGTTTCAGATAGGATTGATTCCCCACATGTAGAAGTTTCAGCTACTAGATTGGCTTGATCAGATTTAGGGAAGGAAGTTTAATTGGTCTCCATGAAATTGGTTTCCTAAAAGGTTTCATTGATTGTTGGACCTAAGACTTCATCATAAGAGAAATTTGAAAATGATTCAAGCCAAGGAGATAAACTTCCTTCATGTGAACAAAGGAAATCAATCTCATCCTGACTTAAACATTCATCAAATATTCCTTGATGTTCTATGGATTCATTATCAATGCTTCCTATCATGTTTACTTCATGAATTTACTCGTCATCCCCTATTTGTGAGCTTTCATTATAGATGTTCAATTCTAGACTCATGTTCCCAAAGGTGATGGTCATGTTCCCATTTTGGACTCGGATAACAGAGTTGATTGTTGTAAGAAAAGGATGGCCAAGGATGATTGGGGTTTGTTCCTTATTTCCTATGTTTGGATGGTTTTAAAGGACAATTAATTCAGTAGGGTAGATGAAGTTTTCAACCTTTACTAGAACGTCCTTTAAAATCCCCTTTGGAACCCTAATGCTACGATCAGCAAGTTGAAGTGTGACAGATGTGGGTTGGAGTTCTTCTAGGCCTAACTAGCAGTACACGGCATAGGGGATGAGATTGACACTAGCACCTAGATCACACAAGGCCTGATAACTTTGCTTTCTCCTAGTTCAACATTGATGTAAGGGAAACCTGGGTCTTTCAACTTAAGAGGAATGGCCCCTTGAATGGTGGTACTCACATTAGCAGCCAAAAAGACTTGGTTTTTATGTGAAAATTTTCTTTTAAAAGTGAAAAAGTCCTTAAGGTACTTTGAGTAGGCAGGTATGGTTTGGATGGCATCGAGAAGTGGAATGTTCAACTTGACTTGTGAGAAGATTTCCCTCAATGTTTCACTCATTTCAGGCTTGGGTTTCCCCCTCATGCATTGAAGAAATGGTGCAGGTTGTGGGGTTGTTTGTTGAAGAGTTGTTTCTTTCACATTGTTATCAGTTTCCTCAGTTTTATCTTGTGGTTCATTTGAATTTTCATCCAAGTTTGAATCTTCAGGTGGGTTCTGAATTAGTTGCTCAGGTTTCTCAATTGATTTCCCACTTCTTAAAATATTCACAACCTTTAGTTTTTCATGAGTTGTTTGAGCACAACTTGACTCTCCCCTTGAAGTTGAGGATGGCACCGCCTGAGTAGGCATGGGTGCCTTTCCAGTTTTGATGGTTTGAAGTTCTTGTTTTAGGGAAGAGACTTCTGAGTTCATCCTCTCCATTTGTTTGCACAGTTGTTCTAGTAGTCTTTGTGGAACAGTTTGGGTTGGTGCTTGAGAAGATTGGTTTATCCCAGGGGGATATTTTAGAGGTGGGATGGTCTGTTGAAAATGGACCGGTGGATGTTGGTATTGGATAGGTTGGGTTTGGAACTGGTTATGGGTTTGGTAGTTCTGATGGGGGTAAGGATTTTGTCCTTTTGGTTGGCTGGGTTGTTGGTTATCTTTCCAGCAGAAGCCTGGGTGGTCATTATACCTTGGGTTGAAGTTGTTTTGTTATTGAGGCTTTTAAAAGTTCAAAGCATTTACTTCCACTGGGGGTCCTCCTAAAAGAACATCCTTGATGGATGGAATGGTTGGGTAGTTGTCTGTCTTATGGTCATGTTTGTCACAAATTGTGAAAACAGGGTCAATAGTTTGGATTTCATGGACTTTACTAAGGTCAATCTCTTCAACTTTCCTAGAGAGCGCTGCGAGTTTAGCCCTAAGGCTTTCCTCTTCTCTAAGTGTATGAATTCCAGTAGTTCTTTGTGGCTTTTCAGAATAAGGTGAAGTTCCCCATGTTTGGTTTTTTTCATAAAGGATTTCTAGATACTCGTAGGCATCATTTGGGGCTTTGTTTTTAAAGGTTCCATTACACATCATGTCAATGAATTGTTTGTTCCCCGGACCCAACCCTTCATAGAAAATTATCACTTGTTTAGGAATAGAAAAACCATGGTGTGGAACCATGTTTATAGTGTCTTTGAACCTCTCCCATGTTTCATAGAATTACTCTCCCTCTTTTTCAAAAAAATTTTGGATACTCTTTTTAAGTGCAATTGTTTTGTGGTGGGGAAAGTATTTTTTGTAGAATTCTCTTTGTAGTTGGTCCCAAGAGTTTATGGATGATGGTCTCAAATTTTTTAGCCAATTTTTAGATCGATCCTTTAAAGAAAAAGGAAATAGCCTCATCTTAGCTGATTCTAGTTGATGTGGGGGACACATGGTTTCTACAATGTCATTGAACTCCTTAATGTGAAGGTAGGGCATCTCGGACTCCATTCCATGGAATGTGGGAAGATGGTTTAGGACATGAGGTTTAAATATGTAGTTGGAATCTCCTAGGGAATTGTGTATAATTCATGAGGGGGCATTGGTCCAAGAATGTGTGAGGTAGTCATTCATGGTTTGATCGACCGCATTCTCCATGTTTGGGGCTGCCTCATCTGGGTTTCCATTTTGGTTCCCACCCAAGTTTATGAGTTGGTTTCTTTGAAGACCTTCCATTGAAATGGGCTCAATTTTTGACTCGGGGGTGTTAGGAAGATTAGGATCTAATGGAAAGAGTTCCCTTGGTGTAATTGACTCCCCAACCCCAGGACTATCCACCCTAACTAGACGGTTCGATTGATCGCGGGTGTAGGCGGACATTGGCCAAAAGAAAAAAACGAGAAAGGGACAAGATAAGAGAATTTGGATGAGAAAAGAAGAAAAGGGGGAGAATAGAATGGGTGTTTATATGACTTACTTGGGTCCCCGGCAACGGCTCCAAAATTTGATTCTCGCTTAAATTTACCCAAGAGAATAAGGTAGGACGGTCCTTGTAGTTTAGCTTGGGTTGTCGAATCCTCAGAGACCTAAGAAGTAACCTATAGACACATACATTCTATGGACTATTTTTGGCTATGAAGTGGCCAACTTGATTTGATTTTAGATGGTTTTAAAGGAACTCTAAGAGACTTAAGTGAATTTAATTTATAATAATGAGTTGATCCTCGGTTATTTCTCGGGGTGGATTGGACGTATTTCCTTTTTAATGATTTCAATTTCTTATATTTGATATGGGTTCATTTAAGGAGATAAAACAACATAATCACTTACTGGTTTAATGCCTACACCCTTTAATACTAATCACCTATACACTTGAAGGATCAATGTTTTGAGCACTTCAAGGTAAAGGTTCGTATTAGCACTTGAAGTGTGTGGCCTTAAATTCAACAAGGATGATGGAGTTTAAAAATCATAAAATAAAAATCTCAATTAAAGAAGTGATTATACATTAATGGGGTGATAAATAACATCCAATCCATCCCCTTTCTACTCCCTTGGATCAAACCATAAGTGGGTTATCTCTCCATTTATCTCATGGTTTCAATGGAAGCGGAAAGTAGACTCATGAGGGAGGAAATGGAGAAGTAAAGAAAACAACAAAAATAAAATGATCACTCCACCGTTGTGTGAATAATTTCACAAGTTTTGGTGTGAATAAATTCACACCATGATCCAACGGTATCAAATTGATATTAAGAGTAACATAATAAGAGTATAAGAAGAACTTTTATTAAGAAACTAAAGTGAATTTAACAACTTACATGTGAAAGACAAATTTGAGACAACAAAATTGCAGCATAACATTACAATTGAACAAAGTACCAAAGATCCTTCAATAATCCAACACCACTGCCTTAAATAGGAATTTTTGAGCCCTTGGGTCGAGCCTCCAACAGCCCAAGTCTCTTCAATTAATTTTGGTAGGCCATAGGTGGGTGGAAAGTAAGGGAGAGTTGATTTTTCCACCCTTGACCCGAGGTGGCAGCCAGATTTCCTTCACCGAACTGACGCACTTGGAAGACCTTTTAGATTGACGAATCAGAGTGGTCCATAGAATAAGTAAATGGAGATCCTGATGTCTTCTAACCTTGTGTATAATTTTGGCCCATTTGGAGTTGTGGATTCCGAGATTTGATCAAATTAGTTGGCTGTTCTTCTGGGCCGCAGAATTTGGACCAGAATTTTATCTCTAACTTGGGACACCTAAATGGACACCATGGAGGCCGAATTAGAATTGGATATTCAAGAGTGATTTGTTCCTATACATGTCTTATAGCATCTCACGAAATATGGGATTCATTGGGCCTGTATGTTGGGCCCCACAGTCTTATCAGTGGGATGGTGTCCAATCTGCCTTCTCCAGAATTGTTTCTTTTCATCACCAAATATCTCATTCATCCTTTATGAATCATCCATTGATCCCTGAATGAAAAATCTTTAAATTTAAGTGAAGATCCATTTCACAAAATATCAAATTAAAATATGGATAATTACATTCTTTAGAATTAGATGACTCATTGGGTACTTTAAATGATTTTAAAAAATGTACCACATAATAGTGCATTTTAAGTAAGAATTACAATCATAATGTGAAATGATGTTCAAAGTGTAAAATGAACTAAAATGGTGTTTATTAATAATAAAGAACATGGATATTATGTATATTAACAATGAATACTAGCCTCATTTAGTGGATAATCATAAAGCGTATTTCATTTAAGTGTCACTTTGTTTGGAATTTGTTGGAGGAAAGGGTGCTGGATCTATAGAAGATAGATAGAGTTGAAAATGTGGTAAATATATTGATGAATGTTGTAGTCTGGGATGTGTTGAGGTGGTGGTACACCTCAGTCGGACAAGGATAACTGGAAACATGGTGGGAGAACCATGCATCTAAAAAGGTAAGTTTTAAGAATAAAATAAGTTATGAGGATGCTGACAGAGGACTTAGTGGTAAAGCCTAAAGATGATTTTCAAGTGGGAGATTGTTAGGTTCAGTTTTGTTGAAACCATTTTTTGGATAAGCCATTAAAACCAACGGAAGGAGTGATTCTGGATGTTTAATTTCCAATTCTGGATGGTAATGGGGGTACAACAGTAACAATGTCTGAGAGTCCATAAGCAAGCTGACTAGAAGATTTCATTCAGAAGCAAGATATTAGAAATTACCTTAACAAATCTGAAGGTGGAAGTGCGGAGGCGCAGAGGACTTGTGTGAGGATATTTCTGTGGATACATAAGAATATTTCTATTGATACATAAGGATTTATTCTAGAAATTTTGTAGAAAATGGAATGTGTAGGAATCTTTAGAATGTTACATAAGAGTAAACTCAAGAAAGTTTTGGAAGCATGCATTGTACATCAGAAGGAGGGGTTAAGGTAGTGGAAGTTTTTGATCAAGTGGATGGTTACCTATTAAGATCTGATTAAGGTGGACTCACTCTCTGTAAATATTGAAATGTAGTGGCACCGATTGAGATTTACTATATTTGTATAGTGGATTCATTTGTTTAAATAACTTGGATTATTCGATTGTAATCGTCTTCCATTTCCTTAATAAAAGTGATTGTCGTGTTACCCCCATGGATTATGACGAAGTCCAAACCATGTAAAATACTTGTGTTGTTCTTTGTCATTGTTTCTTTCTTCCATTTTCTTTTGGATGTTCTTGTCTAATTTGTTTTGAAGTGTGTGTTGCAGTGTCGTGACTTAGGTGTGACGTGTCTTCTAAGTTCTGGTGCATCGTTAACATGAGTTCATTCTGATTTTTTATTTCCACATAATAAGTTTTGGAGGATAACTTCTTGTGTTCAGAAGTTTCGTGGACCCAACATTAACTTTTCAAACCGCTTTGGGGTCATGAAGACCATCTTCAATGATCGTTGTCATTTCCTTAATACGATCTCCCTCATTGTTTACTGTTTTACTCATATTAGACGATCTATAAACTATAATGTTATCTCAGTCACTAACTATATTTAGTTCCTCCCCATGTTTAGTTCAATATTTATAACTTTAATCTATTCTAAGACCAATCAAGTGTTCTTCTAACTCATTTGGGTAAATTTGTCTTGAATAAGAACAATGTAAACACTGACAAATGGTTTGAGAAGGGTCATTTCCACGCTGTGCAAACATGATGATCTTTTTAACCTTATCCTCTTACTATTTTCACATGATTGAAATTTATCCTTTTTTGATTCATAATCGTCCTATTCAGTTCAATGATATTCATATTAAACAAAATAAATAAATCAATACATAGAAGACATGCATATAAGGTATCATTTTTTTCATGCATAAATTATATCAAGTATAACTATTAAAAATACAATTATAATTTATAATACACACACACACACATATATATATATAAGTATATAAAAGAATATATATATAAAGCATATGTTTTATAATGCATTGAAAAATATATACATATAATACAATTGCTATATATAAATATACTTTTATAATATTTGTGTGTGTGTGAACAAATTAAATATTTGTGTGTAAACGATAAATTTAATGAATATGGTTCAAAAATTATATAAAGAAAAAAATTAAAATTATAAAATATAAATTTAAAGAATATGCTTCAAAATTATGATACATATATAAATGAAGTGTACATAAAATAATCATAAATTTAATTAACATACTTACTATTATGTATATATGTATTTATTTAAATATAAATATATAAATTTATATATATATACACACACGCGCGCGCAAACACATAGAGTAATATAAATACACACACATAAATAAAAACATATATACATATTTATACATATAAAAATAGATAAACCACACATATTCACACATATATTTATATATATGAGTATGCGTATATACACAAATATATACCGATAAATTTGCGAAGAACAATCAAAATAATTAGGGATCGAATTGATCCTATCGTATATAGATAATTTTATATATACAGACATATATATAGATTTACATATATGGATAATTGGATATCATATTTACTGTTGATTACGTGAAGAACAATAAAAAATCACAAAAAATTATAGCATAACATGTAGATCAATCCTTAAAAACATGTTACAAATATCATACCTTTGGTTTTGAGGGTTGATTTGTCCAAAATATTTAATAAAAGCGTCAGCAAAGTTCCAATTCTGCAAACGGTTGAACGGAAAGGAGGAGTGTCATGACTGTTTGGATTCTTTTAAAATGAAGGAAATGATTTTATAAATGATGACAAAAAAAACTAATAAAAGTAACATTTATCAATGTTAAAACGATAAAAGGTGATAAAGAAAGTTTTTATCTTCACTAAATTTAACTTTGATAAAGAAATGACATTATCATTGTTAAAAAACCACCGATAAAAGTACATTTATTAGTACTAAAACTTTAAACACTGATAAAGATATATTTTATGAACGTTAAAGTTAGATATGATAAACACCTAATATGTAATAAATTTAATCAATATGCAAGGTTTTTTACTTTCAACAAAAATCAATGCCTAAGAAATATTTTTATTTTATTTTAATGTTTTTCTTCTATATAAAAACTCCACCCCCATTAAAAGCCTTAAAATTTCAATTGTGTGAGTCCTCTATTTGAGAAAATTAAGCTCAGACTCACTCTTCATCATGCTCGTTGAAGTAGGTAAAACTGTCTACATACATGCGCCCCTGCACACCGCAGCGGGTTAAAACTTTAGAAGCGGAATTACGATAATAAATATTGAAAATGAATAAAAATGAATTAATAAAATTATTAAAAATGAATTAATAATATTAAATAGACGTATATGTATATTAGAAATGAATAACTTACAAAAATATTAAAATATTAAAAAATTATATTAATTATATAAATTACAAAAATGTTAAAAATGAATGAATATTAAAATAGAAATTGATAAATATTAAAAAAATACATTTAAATACAAAATATTTACAATAAATTACTAATTTTATAAATATGTTAACCTTGAAATCATAGATAGATATCTCTTTTTTCTCAATGCAAAAACACTTATGTTTTTCAATCATGGATAAAAATAAAATTCTAACGCAATTAATGTTCTATGTGGCTGTGTATCCAAAACATTAACAATTTGATCAAATTAATTAATAATTATCAATTTCCTAAGTTTAAAAATAATAAAATGAAAATAATAATAACAAAGTTCGTTGACTAAGGTTCAAGGCAACAAACTCGCAGTGTGGGGGCGGTGTTGAAGATGGATTAGGGAAAGGTCAGCGGGAGTGTACGGTCTTTGGCTGGGAGCGGCGGCGGCGACAGGTGTGACGGCAAGAGTAAGCGGAGAAAAGTAGACCGGCGACGCCGACGCCGACGGTGGACTGAAATGACGGAGGCGGTGGCTGCGGAATGGACTCCGCCGCGCCCGGTTTTCACGTTTTCAATATAATTCATTTAATAAAAATTATTCGCACTTCAACAGTTGATTTAAATTTAATAAAAAACTTACTTAAAAAAATGTAAAATGGGCATCCATATACCAAAAAACCCCTTACAAGATTCTCTCTCAGGAAATCCGATTCCTAGATATCTGTCATCCAAATTCATCATGTTAATAAATCAAAATGAAGATCAATCGAATAGAATTACAATTAAATATTAATAATTATTTTAAAAAATTATGATTTCACTATTAAAATATATATATAACAAGATTTGGGTGTCGCAGTCTAGTATGAGCATGACGCATGTTCGGGTAAAGATCTCCGAGATAGCGACGTTTCGTCGACAAAAGGGTGATGTTTTGTCACAGATTGATCTTCCAATACATGGCGTTGGCGGGATGAATAGTCAGAGAAAAGGCAGAGACGTGTCAGAGTATGGTTTTCACACAGTTTTTCTATGTTCTCTCATTTGTGATTCAAGTTTGGCATTACTTAGATTCTTTGTATTCTTTGATTCATAGTGAATATTTTTGAGAATTGCTCCGTGCTTTTTTAATCTTCCACATTGGAGAGTTTTTGCACGTTACAAAAATCATGCGTGTTGATTTATTTATTCTGTTTATATCGGTTCCATATTTTGACGGGTTTCTCACGATATTTTGACAAACAATTTTCGGTCTGGAATCGGGATTCTCTTCAACAAGTGGTATCAGAGGTTGATTCGTGGTTGAAGTTTAACATGAGAATTATGGAAGATTCTGAGGGGATCAATGTTGTGTGCACGGAGCATAATTTAAAGCAGGTTGAGAGAGGTGATACACATGTCCGCTCGTGGGATGTTGAGCAGAGGGAGCAGTTTATTCCTGCAAGTGATCCAGATTATGTGGTAATCATTATTATGGGGCACCTAGATGTTTCTGGTTCTGGTCTTGTTCAGCAAGACGGTGCAGATACAAATGTGACGAAAATTTCGACGTTTGGTTTACTTTTTGCGGGGGGAGCTGATTTTTTTTATCAAAAGTGCAAAAGGGCGTTGTCATATTTTCTATAGATGATGATGGTTGATGTAATATCGACCTATTTTCTTTCCAACGGGTTTGAGCCACGACGGTGCTAGAAGGGGCGGCCGGAAAACCGGCCGCCGGCGGATAAGGAAGAGCCGCGGCCCTATGGCCGCGGCGGAGCAGCCGGAGGCGCCCGGCCTCGCCGGCCGCCAGAGATCAGGAGAGCCGCGGCCATCAGGCCGCGACAAAGTGGTGGAAGGCGGCGGCCGTGCCGGCTGCCGGTTTGCAAAGGAGGCGGGACCCGCGGGTCCCGCGTGTGATAAAAACGGCCGGCCGTGATCCTTAAATACCGGGGATTGAATTCCCCGGTTTTTGTAGAGGCGCCTCCCCCCCCCCCCACGTGGAGGGGGGTGTTTTATTCAAAGGCGCGACATAATGCCGCGCCGCCCTTTTGAAACAAAGGGGGGGCTTTGCCCCCGCGCGCAGCGCTCATGCGGCGCCCAGGCCGCGCCGCCGCGCCGGCCCGCGCTGCCGGCCGGGTCGTCGGGCCGGGTCGCCGCCCGGGCCGGGTCGACCCGGTTCGGCCAACCCGGGGGGTACTGGGTCGGGCCGGGCCGGGCCCAGGCCCCCTATTTTCGGACTGAGTTGGTTCAAACGCTTATATCTTGGGCTACGAACCTCTGATCGACGCACCGTCAGTTGCGTAGCGATTCTTGGAATGAGACGGTCGTTTTGGTATATCGCACTCAAGGTTTCGAAATACTTTGGGTTCGGCCGGGTTGGTTCGGATACGAAACCAACCAGGCCCTCGGAGCGGAAACACTTATATCTTGAGTTCCGGACGTCCGATTGATGTGCCGTCGACTTTGATGGATTCCTCTAAGTGAGACAGATCTTTTAGTTTACTCCGCTCAAGGTTTGGATGCCGTCAGAGTGCGGTCAGGTTGGTTCGCTCACGAAACCAACCGGGCCCCTAGAACGAAAAAGTCAATAACTCACAGACCGGACGTCCGATAGTCGCGCCGTCTGTTTCGTTGAATTCCTCTTGATGAGACGGAACTTTTGGCATACTTCGCCCGAGTTTTGGATGCAGTTGGATAGTGGTCGAGTTGGATCGCACCCGAAATCCAACTGGGACCTTGGAACAGAAAAGCTGATATCTTTCAGACTGGACGTCCGTTTGACAAACCGTCAGCGGCGTTGGTGATCACGTTGAGAAATAGTTCCTATGAGTATACCCTATGAGAGTTCGGGATACAGTTGAGATACGGCCGGGATTGGTTCGCTCACGAAACCAACCGGGCCCCTGGGATGAAAAGGCTAGAAGCTCACAGACCGAGCGTCCGATTGACGCGCTGTCTGTTGCGTTGAGACCCCTATGACGAGGCGGTTCTTGAGATACTTCTTCGTGGAACCTTGAGATACTTGAAGTATCGACCTGTAGCTCGTGGAGCGGACCCTCCCAGAGACGAGCGTGCGGAGTACGGAGACCGTGTAGCCGACTGAGACCTGACGACTGCTTGACCGACTCGACTTGGAGTGAGTCGACTAGCCTAGTGGACGGAGCACTACTTTCTGAGGTGCAGACCCATGGCGGACGAAGCACTACCTGTGTGACAGTGCAGACCCGCGGTACTCGTCCGGAGAGTACCTCAGCAGGCTACTTGGGGGTGTGCACTACTGTGTTTGGGTGACATACCCCGGCGGGAAGCACTACTGTGTTTGGGTGGCTGACCCGCGGTACTCGACAGGAGGAGTACCTCAGCAGTCTTAGGTTAGTGAGCAGTACCTCGGAGTCGTGACAGGACCACTGTACACTCCAGAGACGGAGCTCTTCAGCAGTTACGGTTTCGATAATGAAAATCCTGGTTTGAGCTGAATCTTTTGACCTTTGTGTTACCTCATGATTGAGATGGGTCACTTGATGACTTAGGTATATGTATGTGCATATACCTAGGTAGTGGTTATTCGTTGATTTCACAATCCTTGTGTTCCTCATGATTGAGATGAGTTACTTGATAACTTAGGTATATGTATGGGCATATACCCAAGTAGAGGTTATCTGTTGAGATCTTCTTTGTGGTTATCCTTGTTGGTTTAGTGAGACCTTGAGGGTCTTGGGGTCCCTACTGAGTATCGTTATACTCACCCCTGCACGGGCTATGCCCGCACCTCGTTGTGTTGGTTGCAGACGACAGGCAGTGCTGGCGGAGGCCGAGTGTTCGAGAACTGGACGGTACCCGGAGGTGGACTACACGACGAGTCAGTACCTAGAGGTGGACTACACGACGAGACGACACACAGAGGAGGTTGAAGGACGAGAGCGTGGAGGAGGCTATCTGTACCTACCCTTCAGGTAGGATCCGTGGTGGACAACCAGGAGCTGCGCCATCTGTACCTACCCTTCAGGTAGGATCCGAGGAGGACGACCCAGGAGCCGCTTCTGTCCTTCCAGCTGTTATCTTTTCTGTTGTACTTGTTCAGTTGTAGTTTTACTTTCTTTTGGGTTTGTATTTTGGCCCATTTACTTTTCAGCACTTCCCTTGTACTTAGTGTTTACTTTTTCCGCTTGCTTACTCTGTGGTGCTTGTTTTCTTTTATAAAGGCAATGCCTTCCCAGTTATCGGGATTTACGCCTTTGGTGCTAGTCGCCAGCCCCTGGCCTATGGAAGGCGGGCTTGGGGTAGTCACGACACGGGCCCCGAGGACGGGTCGTGACAGCATACATAAATGAATTAGAAGCAAACTATAATTTGTGGCACCCTATACTTGTACCGTCATATCAGACACATACATTACATGCCACCTTTGAAATCAACCGAAGAGACCACCATAACCATTCATAATTACATTATCAACAATAAAAATTGAGTTATTTACAATTCAATAACCTTTTAGCTTTAGAGTTTTAAAGAGTTAGGGAAAACCTTTAACCACTAAAACTCATATATTTCTCCTTCAATGGGTATTTTTTCCAATATTATTAGAGTTTCTCATTTAACACTAAGTCTTCAACAGCTTCTATAAATTTCTCCACACATGGTTCCTTCTAGACATATCATATATAATACTTTTCTTCATAAGCTGAGGAAATGAAAATATTAGAAGGATGAGCTCAAACTCTCAGTAAGATGTAGCGTGTATTAGAAGATATCAAAACATAAGCATGAGAAAAATAAATATGGAAAGAATAAATAAGAATCAAATAATGTCATATAACTTATCACATGTGCTTGAAATAAATCCTCGTATGACATAACAATATAATTAATCACATGGATAAAAATAACCCAGGATCCAATCCCGTAATTCTGCATACCCTAGGATCCAATCCGAGCATCCCTGATTTGGGGGATTAATTAGTAGAGCAATGGGGAGGCGTTACGGGAGCCGGACAGTGGGTCACATATGAGGTGTGTTGTGGTGGCAACTTCGATGGCGTTGTGGGTGGTCTTTGTCATCTCAGGTGTGGCGACGATCCTAGAAGGCTTCGACGGGATTCGAGGTGGGTGGTCTCGATCAGTGAGTTGTGGACTTCTGTGGCGGCAAGCAACGGGACCTTCGACGACATGCTCTTTGGCGACGACAGGATGAGGGAGCAGGATGTCTCAGTGGTAGCACTCGGTGGCGACAACGATGTCCACAACGGCGGGTCACGATGAGAGGCGGTCTCAACGAACCGATAAGGAAGAAAAAAAATAAGAGACACTCCACCGGTCCAAATCTAGATGGGGTCTGAGCATATACTCTCAGCTTCGCAGAGCTACCAGATCAAGAATAATGAGAGAGTATGACATCGCCATCAGAATTAGGCACTGTACACATCTATGCACGAGGCAATGCTTGTTGTGCGACCTTATTAAGTTTGAGAGTTTGATTAAAAATTAAAAATATATGTTGGATGAGTCTTCTCTTGTGGTCTTCAGTTCTCTGGGGCCTTCAGGGTCATGTACGAGGACATATATATGCCTCCTGGGCTTATGGACCATGTATGGTTACCCCTCAACCATTGAAAGAGGATTATCAAAATAATAAAAATATGTACGACCATCAGGGTTTCAGGTCATTGTAGTGAAATTCATAATGCAAGACATCTTAATCTTACCATCAATATCACCTGCCACGACATCAAGATCTTACCATCAAGGTATCGTTCCCAGGACATCATGATCTTACCAATAATATCCCATTTGAAGATGATTCTCATGCTCACACCAAAGTCCACACCAACTCAGCTTATGTTCACCCATATTCTATTGCATCACTTATATGGTTCTCCAATCTATGCACCTTTAGATCATTTGGACCATCAAAGAAACTTCTCAGTCCTTTGGAACAATGATATGGAATTTCGTTGAAACCGTGAAACTCATCTGAATGCATCCTTGGAAATTCCTCCAAAGAAAATAGGAACTGATATGTCATCCTCCAAATTTAATGAAATTTCCATCAACAAGCTATGTCATGCATTGTTTCTATGACCTCGCTTTATCGTAATTCTATGTGCTTCCAAAGACTTAACCATCGAGCTTTCGCACAATTTGATAACTAATTTCGCTATATCAAACTTCAGCGACATCATCAAAATCAACCTCCATATGGAACTCCTCTTAAAAGTTTGAAGTCATCGGTATGATGAACTCTCATTGAACCACCCATGCAACATTAGATTGCCATGCTCAGTGCAATATAGGATTCCATGGTCCTTTACTCCCACTTATCTAGAATGATCTTAACTCTTCTAGTGCCCACCTTCATCATAGAAGGTCCTTCTGTTTCTCTATTGATCCTCCAAAAGATTGTTTCCATGGAGTCAAAAGATACAAAATCTCCATCGTCACTCTGCAAAGAAACACATTCCCTTAACTTAGGGTTGTCCTTCATCATGTTTTAACATGGCTATAGTCGTCTCCTTCTGAATACTTTACAGATGAGAGAAAAAACATTCGTCTAATATCCAGACTTCCATCTGCTCCACACTCTCATCTTCTATATCAATTTTTAGTCCACCTGAATCATGGCAATGAAATATGTGATTGGAGAGTCATTCAAACTCGACCAACCTTATGATTCCCGTGAAAAAACCCTTCTGGAGCTTGAACACCAGTTGCAACATCTAAGATCACACTCTAAGATAATTTATAGTGAAGCATCATATGACTCAGATATATCATCTTTCCTCCTATCTCAATTCTATGTGCTCATGAAAATAATGACTCAGATTTCTCCTTCTGATCATCTGACATACAACATGATAACAATACTTTCAGACATATCCTTTTGGATTTGTAACCCTTATCCATACATTTCCATAACCATGAATCCACCCAACATGAATACTGTAACAAACCAACTCGGGTTGACCTAACTCGTCACCCAATCCGGCTCACTACATGGCCCAAAGTGCACTTCTGATCACCACAGGTTGGTGACAAGCACCGGGCATAACCATCACTTGAGAATGATTTCTCTACATGTAAATCGGCATCACCCATCCATAAAATGGGTTGTCCACACTGATATCATCAGAGTCAACAATAAAAGACAAGAAGATACCATAAACAATGACATACATCATAAACATAACATGTCATAGTTGAACATATACATGAAATCTAAAAGTAAACAATCCAAACTCAAAGGAAATAGAAAATTCCAAAAAAGGACCAAGTTCAATCCCAGTGGGTAAAAAATACCAAAAATGTCTCCACATGAGCCAATCCTTGTGAGACCACGTCTCTTCCACAAAAACCTGGATGATGATAATCAAGATGATCCACCCGGGTACATGGTGACCTTTCCTTTACCTGTGTCCTACAGAGCAAAATCTGCCAATGCCTAAAAGGTCCCAAGTAGGGTGTGAGGCACGAAGCCCAGTAGGATACCACCATGAATATTTTTAAGGCTTTTACCCATGTAAACCAA
This sequence comes from Viscum album, assembly GCA_963277665.1. Classification (NCBI taxonomy): domain Eukaryota; kingdom Viridiplantae; phylum Streptophyta; class Magnoliopsida; order Santalales; family Viscaceae; genus Viscum; species Viscum album. The sequence continues at coordinate 2,068,474,622 of OY728131.1, forward strand.
TAAACTAGTTTGAAAACATTTTCAAAACTAAAACCATTTTGAAAATATACTATTTCCAAGTAAACCATAAAAACACCTTTGGGTTTCCTTTTCAAAACAAAGCAAGGTTTTCCATTTTTTTCAAACATGGATCAATTAAATAAGCAAGGCCACATGGTAAAACATGCTCAACTTAACCAAAATGGCATAATAGTGAGCATAAACATCAACATAATATAACCATATAAATGGAAAATGAACAAATATGAATAATACATATCATCACATCAAAATGGCACTAATCAAATGCATAAAGCATATAATCAATCTAGAATGAGTAATGTGAACCTAGGTATCTAACCATCAGGACTAACGTGAGTGAGTAAACAAGCCTGCTAGCTATCTAAGCAAATGGAAGCTCTCTCGGTCTTCCATGGGAACAATTCCAAGAGCTCACACAGTCTCTCGGTAATCAACATGGAAGCTCACACGGTCTTTCCATCCAAAGTCTCTCTCAACCCCTTAGAAACTAAAATATAATCTCTCATAGGCTCCCTCCCTGATGTCTCTCATAGTCCCTTGTACAATCCTTCGCTCTCACCCTGATTAACCCACATGCTACTCCATGCCACCATAATAACTAAAAAGTGTCAATCAATCAAAAACCACATCACATGCCAATTTCATAAAAAAACATACACATTTGATCAAAAAACCTTTTAAAGGTAAAATAATTTATAAAACCACTTTAGAAATAAATTTAGAATTAAAAAAACCCTTTGACCCATTTTAACAAAAACCCTTTGTGCAAACAAGCCACACTCATCTGGAATACCCCACTTTAAACATCTAAATTTCCAAATCAATCCATAAAACACATAAAACATGGAATTATCACAAATAATAAATCATTTAAATGGAAATTAAAACATAAAAAAATTTGATTATAAATTTTATGGTATTCCATGGAAAACACCCTTAAATAGAGACACCTACCTCGTATTCGGTCCAAAGCTCATCTCCTTAGACGAAGACCACCCAAAAGAAGTAGAAACAAGCCTCAAACAAATAATACATAATAAACCAAACTAAAACCCCCATAAAAAATCCTAGATTAGTCCTACACCACCACCAGGGTTCCACACTTCTACAAAAGTGGAAGAAAAAGATTGATAATGGGGAAGAGGAAGAAGAAATCAAAGAGAAATCGACTTACCTCAATAAAAAGACCAAGAATTCAAGAGGAAATCCACCACTAAGAAGAGGAAGGAGCTCCACAGAGAAGGAGTATAGGATAAATGCACAGATGAAGGAAAATGATCCCCCAAACCATAAAAACCCAACATGGGTATTTTGGTAAAATCTAATTTTTAATGAGTTGGACAAGACCACACAGTTTGACTACACAGTTAGGAAAACTGCACACCAACCATACGGGAGCTACTGTCCACCCAAAATAGGCTACCTAGTTTCCCCTAGGGCGTCACATGGTTTGACAGACCATGATCAAATTGTGTGAAACTGCACTATTAAAAACTACAACCCACTTGCATGGTTAGCCGCACGGTTAGACAAACAGTGCGCTAATTGTGCACCCTAGTCTGTCTCCCCCAAAACTCCCAGTTTCGATCCCCGGTACTAGTGAATGCCAAAAACACACTCAAAGATAAAAAAAATTCAAAATTAGATATACCAGTGACCCAAAAGGCATCACAAAATCCCCACCATGACACTTTCTACCCTTAAAAAGTCCTCAGGCTTCACTAGAAAAGAACAACCGATGCCACTGCTCCCTCACTCAACCTTCATGATCCTACGTCTCATGGATATTTTCACCACATTTCTAGAGAAAATGGACCAAAAAGACCTTCCTACCATGGATAACCCAATTATGAAGATCCATGATACAAAAAGGATGCTCCACCACAATGACATCAGGATCTAACTCAAAATCTTCTCACTCTAACACATGAGATGGGTTTAAATAGTATCTATTCATCTGGGAAATATGGAAGACACCATGGATCAAGGTTATCCACAAAGAAAACTCCAATTGATAGGATACCTTCCTAAGATTCTCCACAACATGAAACAACCCAACACAACAAGACAAAAACTTCCCTCACTTTCCAAAGTGATGACAAATCAACTGAACTGATACATGGAGAAACACCTGATCACAAACCTGAAAATCTAATGTATGAAAACGTTTGACATATGACTTATAAAGACTCTGATTTGTCTATAATTATTTATAAATCAATCAAACCATATTAGTCATTTCCTGGACAAGTCTTGATCTGAACAAAGAATAATTTCCCACCTTGGCCCAACACAATGGTGATTGGAATGATCGCTCATATAATGTCTCAAACAAGGCCATCTTGATTGAGGTTTGATAGCTATTATTATATGAAAACTAAAACAAAAATAGGTTACCTTCCCACATTCCTCCAAAATAAATCACACAATCCCACAACATATCCTGGAGAGTCTGGATGGTCTGCTCAGACTGGCTATCCGTATACGGGTGATATGTGGTGCTCAACCTCAACTAGTTCCCCAAAGCCTCTTAGAGTCCCTTTTAAAAGCGATACATAAAATGACCATCTCAATTTGAAATTATCATTGAGGTAACTCCAAAAATCCAATAAACCTCTCATACAAACAGGAGTTTGAGAACCTCTACCTTCGTTGACTCCCTAATGGGTACAAAATGGGATAATTTCATCAAATGATTGAAAATATCCTACATGAAATATTTCCCACTCAGAGTACGTGGTAGTCCAATTATGGAATCTATAGAGATATCATCCCACTTCTAATTTGGCATGAGAAGTTCCTGTAATAACCTGGAAGGTCTATGATTCTCATCTTTGATCCTATGGTTGTTCAAGCATCTAGAAACGAAGTCTACCATAGCTCATCTCATCCCAAGCCACCAATACCAGCCTCTTAAGTTATAGAATATATTGGTCACCCCAAGGTGAATGACCCAACTAGAATGGTGAACATCCAATATCACCTCCTACCTCAGAATCAAAGGAACAATAAACTAATTCTATAAGAGAATATAACCATTGGGAGTCCAAGACCAATCAATCGAGGTCTCCCCATAATTTGAGCATTACTAATCTGCTATCACTTGGGTTTAGATGTTTACTCAATCCTCACCTGATCGATAAGAGAGGGCATAACCTACACACTATAAAATAATACCTTCCATCTATCCTCCTAAATTTCTAGTCTTATATCAGTAAGCAAACACATCAGACCCCACTCATCCATGTATTCCTGATCTTCCTTCACTTGAAGCTTCCAGCTAAATGCACTGGTGACCACATTTCCCTTCCTAGGCATATACAGAATCTAAAAATTAAAAGTCTGAAGGAACTCCACCTAGTGCCTCTACCCTAGGTTTAGGTCCCTTTGGGTGAAAATATACTTCAATCTCTTATTATATGAATACACTATAAAATGATCCCCGAAGAGGTAGTGCCACCACGTTTTTAGCAAATTCATTACAGCTGGTAATTCCAGGTCATGGGTGGGATAATTCCATTCATGTGGGTGTAGCTACATCGATCCATAAACCACCACATGATCATCCTAAATTATCACACATACCAAAACCACACTGAAATCATCACAATATACTACATAATCTCTCCTAAGATTCAAAATAATCAAAATGGGTATGGATGTAAAATAGGTCTGTAACTGATCAAAATCACTCTGGCACTTCTCATCCCACTCAAAATTTACCCCTTTCATGGTCAAATCCATCAAAGGATAATCTATCTCGGAGAAGTCCCAAACAAAATGACTATAATACCTAGCTAAGACCAGAAATCTACAGATCTTGAACACATTTTTGGGCCTCTCCCAACACATGACTGCTCGAACTTTCTTTGGGTCCAATGAAACTCCTACCTCAGAAATTATGTGGTCCAGAAACTTTACTTCCCAAATTCAAAATTGGAACTTGGAAAAATCAACATATAGATGATGCTTTGTCAAAATACCAAAAACAACCTCTATATAGTCAGCATGCTCCTCCTCCTACCTAAAATACACCACTATTCCATCTATAAACATGAATACAAAGGAGTCTAAAAAGCGATGGAAGATTCAGTTCATTAGTGTCATAAAGACTGCAAGATCATTGGTTATCCCAAATGGAATGAAAAAATACTCAAAGTGTCCATAACAACTTTAAAAGTTGGTCTTTGGAACATCTTCATCCCAGAACCTCAACTGGTGGTACCCTGATCTCATATCATTCTTCAAAAACCAACAGGCCCCTCTCAGATGGTCAAACTGATCATAAATTTTTGGAAATGAGTATTTATTCTTTACTTTCACTTGGTTAATCTTATTATAGTCTATGAAAATTCATAGGATACCATCCAAATTCTTTTCAAATAACACTGGCGAAGACCATAGTGACACACTAAGAAGGATAAACCCCTTATCCTAAAGATCCTATACTTAAACTTTTAGCTCCTCCTTCTCAGCTGAAGCCATTTGATAAGATATTAAGGAAATCAGGTTCATCCCGGGGAGCATATCAATAGTAAACTCAACCTCTAGCTGGGGCAGCAATCCTGATAAATCATTTGGAAAAATGTTTGTGTAACTATCCATGACCACTGAAAGTCACCCACTAAACCCTTATCAACAACCTCAAGGAACAACCTGTAAAATTAACATGAGATCAACCCCAACTCTAAAGAAAATGGTCTTTACCTCCCTAATCACAGATCCCACTCACCCTGAAATACATGAGTTCTACCATTATAAGTAAGAAACTGGACCCTATGATGATAAAAATTGACCAAGACTTTAAAGAGGATAAATCAATCTATGCCAATAATAAAGTAAAAAATGTCCAGGTCTAAAACAAGGAATTCCCAAATGACCTCTACACTAGCTGCCACAACAGGAAACTTATGGAACTTAAAACATTTCTTCTTCTTATTAGCTAATGGGGTTATAAAATCAATAACACACGACATCAACTAAACCTTCAAACCAAAATAATCAATTATTATAGGTGTTTTGAATGAATGGGATGCATCCATGTCAAAAAAATTGATGCCATCAAAGAAGCAATAAGAAACATACCTCTAACAGTGGTCGACCCAAAATCCAAGTCCTCTAGTATAACCTTCGCTGCATAGAGATGACTTGGATCAAAGTCTTATTTCCCTGGTGAGAATCCCCCTTTCCATGAGGATGATCCTCCACCCTTGTAATCCTCTGACTGCACCTAATATACCTTTAAAAAAGTGGATTCTACACCACTCCCATGTGAATGAAACTGAAAAATGAACTAGATATGCCCTAATGGACCACACTAGTGGCATGTACTCAGAGTCTTTGAGCACTGAATCCTGGTGCGTCCTGCCTTCCCATACTGATAGAATAAAACAAGCTTATTCCTTGAATAATCCACATAAACAAAACTTGATGAATGACATGCACTCTTTCCACCACCCTTTCAAGACTCATCCTGCTTCTACTTCTGTCCCAAGAAAGAACTATGGATACCACCCACTAAAGGAACACCACTAAAACCTATTTTTCTAGTATAATCTACCTCATCCATAGCTTAATTATCAACTACCTTTGAATATATCAGTATACACAAAATGATGACCATAGATCTAATCTCTAGCCTCAATCCCATCTCAAAACGTTGATCCTTGATCTAATCATTCATGTGAAGATCCATAGAGACATGAACCAACTTAGTAAATCTAGCAGAATAATCCATCACTGAATTATCCCCCTACTCCATCTTTAGAAACTCACAGGACTTCACTTATCTCAAGGTATCTAGGTATAAATTCCAGTTAAAATCCACCTTAAAATAAGTTTAGGTTAGATCATCATGCTTTCCTGAAAGAATCATTGACTCCCACCACTTCCTACCCAGTAATTCCAACACTTACATGGAAAATACCACTTTAGAGGTATCAGGGGTATTTAAGAACTCAAATATCTTCTTGATATGATCTATCCACTCCTTATGCTCACTGGGTCCCTTATCACTATGAAACACCAATGGATTCTGCCTCAAAAATTCTTGAGCATGGTCTATGGTCTATGTCTCCTCATGACCACCCACTTTCCCCAAGGTTTGGATCATATAAATCAATGAACCCACCAAAGATGGATCAATGGAAGGTTTCACATATGGGGTAATCTTCATTTCACCCTCTCTATGCTTGGATAAGGTTCTTCTATGATCCATTATCTATAATAATCACAATCCAAGATTAAATAATAAATAGATAGCTAAAAAAGCCTAAAAATGGGCATCAACAAGAAGAAATAACATCAAAATAAACTCCAAATGATAAAGGATCCAAAACATATAAAATTTCAAACATTTTCAATACTATACAGTTTGAAAAACCATGCACCAACCATGCAGGTGTCATTGGAATTGGAGGAAAGGCCACACAAGCTACACACAGTTACTACCAACCACATTCACTAACCATACACCTCCTAAAAACCTCCCTGTTTCACCCTAAAACACAAAAGGGCCATGATCTTACCTCAAGATTTCCCACCAAATAGGAAATACTTTGAAACATCATTAAACAACCCATAACTGGGCTCAAACATAACCACAATCCCATGTAACCCATGGAAACTTAAGGTTTGACATGAAGAAGAGTTGGCCAGGAACTCCCCGTCAATACCTCTCGAGTCCTGATGGTCCTATCTACCATATACCGCTAACACCCAAATAACTTCCTCAAATACCATTTTATAATGAACAAATCCAGGTTGAACAAACTCATCACCTAAACCAGCCCACCACATGGCCTGAAGCACATTCCTGATTGCCACAAGCTAGTGACTAGCACCGAGTATAACCAACCATTTCTTAAAAAAACCTATAAATTGGATCTAAACAAATATAAATCATTGGTATAGGTACCTTAGAGAGACTCTATACCAATAGTTTGGTCAAAACCATTGGGATAGGTACCATAGAGAGACCCTATACCAACAGTTTTAGAAAAACCATTGGTATAGGTCCCATAGAGAGAGTCTATACCAATAGTTTTGGAAAAAACATTGGTATAAGTCCCATGGTGAGAGTATATACCAATGGTTTTTCTAAAACTATTGGTATAGGCCCAAAAAATTTGGGTACCTATACCAAAGGTTCTACAAAACCGTTGGTATAGGTCTATACCAATGGTTTTGAGAACTGTTTGTATAGTACTCAAATATTTTATGAATTATATTTTTCAAATAACATTAAATACATCAAAATTTAAATTACTTTTAAATACACATATACATATATTTACCAAATTATGTTCACAAAAGTCATTTTATCTTAGTGGTTAGGTCATTTAAATATAAATTGGAGGTTCCTTGATCAAATCAAGGCTAACTTTTTTTTAACATTACCCATACCAATGATTTTTCAAAACCGTTGGTATAGGTATTTTATATGACCTATACCAATGGTTCCCAAAACATTGATATATAACACATATACCAATGGTTTTCAAAAAACCATTAGCATAGGTCTATACTAATTCCAAACTAGCCAACGACCCTCCAAACCATCGGTATAGGCTATACCAACAGTTTGGATACCTATACCAATGTAACTAAACCGTTGGTATATGATTTTTTTAGTACTGGAATGATTTATCCATAGTTAAACCATCATGAAACATCCATAAAATGGAAAAAATACATTGATATCATTAGAGTAAAAAAATAAGATAATAAGATACCATAAACAATGACATAAATCATAAAAAAAACAATTCATAGCTAAACATATACATGGTATCTCAAAATGAACAATCCAAACTCAAAGAAAAAGGTGAAATTGCAAACAATGCCCAAGGAAAATACAATGGGTAAAAAATAAAAAAAATGAAACCAAATGATCCAATCCCTGTGAGACCATGTCTCCTCCACAAAACACTGGATGATGGTAATCAATAAGAGTCACTCTGGTACATGGTGCCATTTCCTTTCCCTGTGTCCTGCAAAACAAAATCTACAAATTCCCAAAAGGTCCCAAGGAGGGTGTGGGGCATGAATCCCAATAGGATACCACCATGAATATATTTAAGTATTTTACCCATGTAAACCAATAAACTAGTTTTAAAAAAATTTCAAAACTAAAACCACTTTCAAAATATACCATTTCCAAGTAAACCTTCAAAATACCTTTAGTTTTCCTTAAAAAAAGCACGGGTTTACAATTTTCCCCAAAAATGGATCACTTAAATAAGAAATTACACAAGGTATAAAAATTCACAACATAACTAAAAAGGCATAAGGATGATCATAAAAATCAACATCATATAACCATATAAATGGAAAATGAACAAATGGGCATAATGCATATCATTACAAAAAAATGGAACTAATCAAATTCATAAAGAATATAACAAATCTATTATAAATAATATTCACCCATTCCTTGAAAAATTAGTACTAAAATGACTGAGTAAACAAGTATTATAGCTAGCTAAGAAAATGGATTCTCTCTTGGTCTTCCTCGGGCCCAACTCCAAGAGGTCACATAGTCTCTTGATAATCAACATGGAAGCTCACACAACCATCCTACCCAAAGGATCTCTTAGTCCCTTGGAAACCAAAATAGAAGCTCTCATAGTATCCCTCCCTAAAGGGTCTCATGGATCCCCATACAATCCTTCACTCACACCCCGATTAACCCATGTGCTACTCCATGCCAACATAATCACTAACAAGTGTCAATCAATAAAAAGACATATCACATGCCAATTTCATAAAAAAATGCCCATTTTATAATTTTTTTTAAAATGTGAAATAATTTATATCCATTTAGAATCACAAAAACCTTCTTATCCATTTTAACAAACACCTAGTGTGAAAACAAGCCACACTCATTTGGAAAACCCCACTTTAAACATCTAAATTGCCAAAGAAATCCATGAAACACATAAAAAATTGAATTCAAACTAAGAATAAATAATTTAAATGTAAATTAAAAAAACAAAAGGTGATTAGAAATTTAATGGTATGCAATGGAAAACACCCTTAAATAGAGACACCTACATCATATTTGGTCCAAAGATCGTCACCCTTGATAAAGACCACCCGAAAGAGGTAAAACCAAGACTCAAACACCTAAGAAAAAATAAATAATACCAAAAACCCATAAAAAACCCTATATTTGGCCTAAAACACACTTAGGTCTCCACACTTACACAAAAATATAATAAGAAAATTTGAGAAGGGGAATAAGAATAAGAAATCAAGGAGAAATTGGATTACCTCAAGAAAAACACCAAGAATTCTAGAGGGAATCCACCACCAAGAAGAGAGAGGAGATCAATAGCCAAAGATAAGAGGATTCACTCATGGGGTAAGGAAAATTATCCCCAAAACCATAAAAACATGATAAGGATATTTTGGTTAAATGCTAATTTTTAATGGGCTGAACATGACCACATAATTTGGTCACACAGTTAGGAAAACTGTACGCCAACTGTGCGAGTGTCAGTGTCCACCCAAAATATATTGTACAATTTCTAATAGGGTGTCACATGGTTTGAAAATCCAAGCTTAAACCATGAGAAAAGACACTGTCAAAAACTATACCCCCTTTCATGGTTAGCTACATAGTTAAAAAAATAATGCGCAAACTGTGCACCCCGGTCTATCTCCCAAAAACACTTAGTTTTGACTTTTGACACCTGGGAAATCCATGAATGAACTCAAAGATAAATAAAATTAAAAATTATACATATTAGTGACTCAAAAGGTGTCACAAATCCCATTCCCTTATATAATACCTCTTTCATTGCTCTAGCTGACCATCTTCTGACAAACTGGTACTGTGTTGATCGCTTTTTTTTCAATCCTTGTTCTAATGGAAACATTACATCCAAGATATTCTATATAATATTACAACTACTCAAAATAAATAGAATTTGATTTCTAGAAACCCCAGAACCATTTCTCCTAGCTCTAAATAGGCTGATGAACACTTGGAAACATTTCAGTCACCCCCATCAACAACAACATCCTTTGAAACCTCCAAAATGTGATCCTTCTAGGAATAGAACTTCTGGTCCCAACAGTCCTATAATAACATCCCTTTATCCAGGGTCACTACCTGAACATTACATGTACTTGAACTAACAATTTAATTCTTCATCCAACTTCTCTTTCTGGGAACACAAGTCATCTCTAACCCTACTCCATCATCTGAAACAATCCTTGTAATTGATGTCATGGCCTTCAGTTTACTTCTCTCTTTCAGATGACTTCACCATCCAATAGAACTAAAAACCACCTAGGATTAAAAACACCATCATTATATAAGATCTTAATATTCCACAATTGTATTATCAAGTTGTGCCTATAACATGAAGCACTTCCTTCCGGAACATGCCAAATTATAACTTCAATATCTTTTGGTAAATATTTTTTAGAGAATTGATAAACCGCCCAACCTTAAGAACCCCATAATCATCCATCCAAGATTTAATTACCATGTAAAAAATGGAATTAACCTTGATATTCCATAAAGTGAATAATATTTTTGATATCTAGAAAATCCTTTAGTATCACAACTTCTTTAGAGTGACTTCCCTTTGAGACTTTGATATGCCACTCACCAAAAAACTCTTCTACTATGCTCTACCTTGAAAAAATGTAACCAAAAATTGATACCAATTTATGGGGATACTAGGTAATACTTCAAATATGTTTATAATAAGTATAAATACCTCTAGAATCATCAAAAGTGGAAGAATGATTTAGAAGATCCCTCATGACTTTGGCTTTCAAAACTGGGAAGTCTAAGCACCCTAGACATCATACCAAGTTGAACCATCGTTAGGTGTCATTACTTCTCATGTAATTTCTTCTTACCAATAAAAAATAGTGAAAAAACACATGATATACAAATATTAATGAACAAATTACAATAAAATTAGGTATAACATGGTTCAGACATAGAGTTCCACATCCATGGGAGAATGAAAAAACTTCTTTTATTGAAGGAGAAGTTTGGGTTACATGGAAACTCAAACCTTCTAACCACCCTACCCAAATAATAAAATGATGTACAACCAGAAAAAAAACCTTTGGTTGTTTCATCTTTCATTTCTCTCTTTTTGGTTTATTTCCTTTTAGGTCTCGACTTCTACCATTGGATATGGTGCCCATACAGTTGTGTGTTCCCATGTTGGCTTCCCTGGAGTGCGATCCACCTTAGCCTTTTTTAGGCACCATCAACACTCATAATTATTACTCAGTACATTATTTACAATGGAATTATTATTGAGTTACTGGTCTCTCCCAAATTCACCCAAGATTTTAGGGTTAAGCGGTCTCTTGTAGTTTAGCTTGGGTTGTCGAATCCTTAAAGACCTAAGAAGTAACCTACTGACACGTACATTCTATGGATTATTTTTGGATATGAAGTTACCAACTTTGGGTTGATTTTATATAGGTTTAAAGGATCACTAAAATATATAATTTAATTCAAATTAAAATAATTAGTTGATCTTAGGTTATCGCTCGGGGTGGATTAGATGAATTCCCTTTTTAACGATTTCAATTTCATTAACTCGAGAAGGATTCATTCAATGAATTCAAACTAACCTCACAACTTACTAATTAAACACCTTCAAAAACACATAATAATCACCTATACACTTTTAGGATCATTTTCATGATCAATCCAAGGTAAATGATCTTATTAGCACATAAAAGCGGGGAGAATAAATTCAATATGGAAGAGGAAGAGAGAAAATCATTGAATAAAATAAACTCAAATAAAATAAATTATTAAAAATTTAGAGAGTGAGAAATAAAATCCAATGCAGTACCTTGAAACTCCATTTAATCAAACCATAAAAGAGTTATACCTCCATTTATTACATTTTCTCAATGAAAGCAGGAAGTAGACTTATGAGGGTGGAATTGAAGAAGTAAAAACAACAAAAATAACGATCACTCCACCATTGTGTGATAAATTTCACAAGGTATGGTGTGAATAAATTCACACCTTGAGGAAATGGTATCAAAGTGATATAGAAAAGAATATAATAAAAGTAAATTAAGAACTTTTATTAATAAACTAAGGTTAATTGAATAACTTACATGAGAAAAAAATGCGATTACAAACACAAAGTGACAACATAACACTATAATGAAACCAAGCACAAAAGATGATAAAATAATCAACCAACACTATATTAAATAGTCATTTAAAGAGGCTTGGGTATAGACCCCAATATTAAAAGTCTTCCCACTTGAGTATGGTAGGCCTATAGTGGTGGAAAGTTTGTAGAATTTAGGCTTTTCCACCCTTGACCTGAAATGACATCCATCTTGTATCCACAAAATAGAGGCGCCTAAATGAGATTTTAGATGGTAGAATTGGAGTGTGATATAGAAGAATAAAATTAATATTATGATGTCCTATAACTTTATATAAAGTTTAAACCCAAATGTATTTTGGAATTTTGAGATATGGTCGAAATGGTTGGCTATTTTTCTAGGCCACAGAATATGGCCCAGAATTTTATCTTCATATTGGGCCACATGGAACTCCATTAAAAAATCAGAATTATCTATTTTCACTATTGGATGAAATTTTCCCCATAATTTCTTATATCTTAAGTTAAATTTTTATAATCATTGGGATTGGATCTTGGCTGATGCATTCACTTTATTGGACTGTTATCTAGTTTACTTTGCCCATAATGTGTTTCCATGGAAGCCCATTTTGGTGGTCTTCCAATGTGAATCTTTAAGTAATAAAAAAGTATTAATTGTTACCAATGTAATGATGAACATGAAAATTAAATATGAAAATAAAATAAATATCATTGTGTATTTTATATGGTGTTAAAAAATGCACTATGTAATAGTGCATTTTAAGAAGGAATTACAATTATAATATGAAATAATGTACAAAGTGTAAAATGCACAAAAAATGGTGTTTATGATTAATAAAGAACATGAATATTCTAATATAAAAAATGAATATTATCCTCTTTCAGTGTATAATAAGTTACCTGATCATTTAACTATTCAACACCACCATCTGACATACGTAAGAAGCAATTCTTTAGTACTGGTGAAATCTGATTGCTTGTAGCAATCACAGCCTCAACCGCCATCACCCAATTCACTATGCGAATCAAATTTCGATCTTCCCACTAATTATTATTAAAAAAATATACTTGAATATATCCATGATAAATTATTCAAGTGATTCACCTTCAATTAATTCTTTCCAGAGTTACTTCTACACAACCATTACTGGAACCTCTGAAACTTCCATTTAGCATTCAGATATTTTTACTTTCATCCACCATCCTTTTTTCCTTCAAAATATGACCGAATTAATTTGAGATCATACTGAATATATCACTTATATTACTTATATTCCAATATACACCATCTACCGGACTTCTTCCACCTAGCCTGCTTCTACTGATCCTAACTTTCAAGGCTTTGTCAAACTTCTATTCAATTGAAACTGCTATATTTACTGAACACCACCCATTCAACTACTTCTGATAGGATCATTCCACTATCCTGATTCCATAAATTCCTTGTTTCTAGTTCAATGTCTCCATACAAGATCCCAAGTGTTACTTATGAATTATATACTTATAGATCCCCAAAACTCAACCCAAAAAACATTTCTCACACTAAACCAAACAATCTCCCACTTGAGAATTTTTTTCGTAGGTCGAGTCAAACAAATAATTTCCCCAATAAATAAATGGAATAAAATGATAATAATCCATCCATAGAAATAAGATTAATGATATCATTAGGGCATATCACAAGTGAATCATAAGGTCTTTGAAGGATGTTGACATAGATGAAAAATACCTTTATAAGAAGAATAATTCATAACATATCACATAAGAAGGGATCAAGAATTATATTGTTTGATACCATGAGTTTAATACCCCAAAATAAAAATAGTATAAGAGAATTTAGAGAGAAATTAATGGAAAATAACTCCAAAGGAGATATAAATTGTATAGTTTGAGAGGAAAATGGAAGCAAACCTATAAAATGATCTTTTAGAAAATATTTCATAACATTGTCGTAAAAAGAAAAATTTATGGTACACTTTCAAAAATAATTTTTATTAAGGAAAAATGAAAACTTTTTTTAAAAAAAATTTAAAATAAATTCCACTAATATATTCTTGAAATATTCATAATTTTTTTCCAGAAGAAATTAGGAGTGGAAGATAAAATATTTGATCATCAAAGTAAAATCTTTTTTAATATTTTAAAATACCTTTATCGAATCCCATATCAGTTAAATGAGTAATAAATATTCATTTGAAAAAGATATAATTAGAAACATGAATATTATAATATATAATATATATTTTTATTTCAAAAGAAGAAAAGAAACACTTGTAGAAAAGAACAATATGGAAATGGAGGAGAAAAATCCATTAAAGAGGATGAGGATTATTCTCAATAATATTGCATTTTTATGAAGAAATAAATCCATCAATGGAGAATAATTGATGAAAAAATCATTTGAAAAAGAGTGTATGAAAAATAAATTTAAATCCATAGAAAATAAAGTGTAAGTAAATCATAATTAATTTATAAGGTAAATATATACAACTTATAATAATAAAGTTCAATAAGAGTGACTAAAACTCAATGAATAAAAATTGAGTTAGCAAGACCCTTGTGGCTTTAGTAAAACATGAATTAAAAGACCTTAAAAAATATAAATTATTATGGACTTTTAAATACATTTAATTAAATGAAAATTATGATTAAAAATATCTATAGGGAAGTATATACACCACACAAAATAAACAAGTGGTGAATGTGACATATGTCTCAAAGAAATAAAATTGAGACAAGAAACCCTTAATTTTTATATAATGTATTAATTGAAGGATAAGGTAATATAGAGAATAAATAAAAGTTAAATTAAAAATAATAACAAATAATTTAAGATATTATAATTCAAGGGGTATTATTTACACCATACAAAAGGAAATTTGGGTATAATATGAATCATATCTCAAGAAATGGAAATCAAGACAAAGAACCCTTACCTTAATTCTTGACTTCCATGAAAGTTATTTAAACTTATGTATAATAAACATAAAAATATTAATAACTTATTTAAAAACCTCATTAATGTCTATTAAATTTTATACTATTTCTTTATAATCATCCATTATACTTTAATTAGCCAATTATTGTTCATTTTCATCATTGGGTGTTAGTATCCTTGATTATTTTGTATAGGTTTCATAATGTTGATGTCACTCCTCATTCTTTGATAAAAAGTAAATAATACCCATATTATTCAAGTAAATATAAAATATTATACCTAATTATTTATAATATTCTAGCTTCATTCCATTACATCTTTAGTTATGATCTATAAGGATGAAATCAACGATGAGCTAGTTTCGATAATTTTCAACAAACGAAAGGTGGTATCTTAATTAATGAATTAAATATTAATATCACATTTACAAAAAACAAAAAAAAATAAATTATTTACATGATAATATCATTTTTTATTTATTAATTAAATTCTTTGGACAATCCCTATAGGGTGTTGATGAAAAATGAACTACATCATTCCATGGAGGTGGTAGTCTGCATGTACACACGAATGAAAATTTCATTTTCCATTGAACAAGAGGAAGGTATAAAATGGTTTATATTTTAATAATATTAATAATTTTATAAATATCAAATTTAATAATTAAATATACTTTTATAACTATAAATTTAAGGTGGTGATGAAAAATAAAACACGTTGTTCATGGAGGCTGTAGTCAGCGTATACGCATGGATGACGTTTTAATTTTTATAAGAACACAAAGAAGTTATAAATTGATTTATATTTTACTAATATTAATATTTTAATAAATATAATATTTATTAATTAAATATCCCCCTTTAACTATAAATTTATGGTAGTTACGAAAAATAGAGCACGTCACTCCTGGAGGCAGTAGTTTTCACGTAACACGGGCGCCATCTTTATTTTTTGAATGGTTGGGAAGAAGATAGATAATGGTTTTAATATTAATATAATAAAATTATATTATAATAATTATACTGATTTTATTATATTAACATGTTTATAATAGGTTGGGATGAGGGTGGATGAGATAGATAGATAAAGAAAGTTAGAGAGTGGGTAATACTCACATTGAGGAGTCGAGTCTTCTCTTGAAAGAAATCATGGAAATGGTGGATTTAAAGATTATTATTGTAAAAAGTGACTTAAAAATGTGGGAGAGTAATATAGTATAGTTAAAATGGTTCTAGTTTCAAGGGAATTTTTAAGTAGAGTTTTGGTCTAAAGTGGGTGTAAGTGAGCTCCTTTTATAGGTGAAAAAGGGGGACTTTTCCTTATAATTAAATGTTAGGCAAGGGGAAAGAATGGAATTGCATAAGATTTAGGTGATAAAACAGTGGTGAGATATGTAGGTATGAATTTAAAACCTAAAAAATTCATTTTATATGGTCTAAGTATCTTGTAAATTTAACAAAATTCAAGCCACCTTAAGTTACCCATTTTTACCCTAATTAACCTTTATTAAATTTTATACCATGCCATTTTTTTACTAAAATATAATATGACCCATATTACAAAATTTTAATATTATTAATAATTTTTTATCCATTCAATAAAAATTAAATTTCTAAATATTAGAAAATAAACTTTTAAATTAAAAAAATAATATATAGAAAGACTATTTTTAAAAAAATGTCTTCTTAATATTTAAGTGTTATTAACCTTATTTCATGTAAGATACTAATTAAATGATTATTAATATGTTTATATATATATTTAAAAAAATTAAATTTGAGTCATAATTTAAAAGGTAACAATTTAATTTATTTAGATAAAACTATATAACTTTTAAAAATAATTCTTTGAAATTAACCCTTTTACCATTATAGTGGTAATTAAATTTTAACCTCAGTAACTTATTTTTATATATAAAAATTATATTTACCATATTACCCAATTTGAATATTTTTATTCAAAATATGTAAACGATTTTATAATATTAAGTTTCTAATAGTGAAAAAAATTATTTAAAAAAAATATAGAACATAAAAAGGATTTTTTTATAAAATATTTTTTTATTCATAAAATGATTTAATTAATTATTTAGATTCATTAATTTTATTTTATTAATGAATTAGTATTAAAAACAACCTTTAAGTTTCTTTATACATATATTTCATAATAAAATTATCTCTATTTATAAGCGCCAACTTAACAATTACATTATAGCAGTAATATTTACTTATATTTTTTCTTAATAAAATGTATCACAATTTGTTTTTGTTTGGTGTTTCATATAGAGAAATATATTCATAATGGTGTTTATTTAAAGGAAAATATATTGTGTCTTTGTATTTTACATTCCCACCCTTAAATAAATTGTGTCCTCATAATTTTCATTATTATTCACTAATGAAATAGCTAAGGGTGTCCATAAGATAAACAAGACTAAATATACAATTTATAATGAAATATCTACCTTAATATATTATATAATAATTATAATATACCATGACTTCCCTTCCCATTACTTTTTTGGTTTGGGAGTTGGAGGTGTTTAGAGGAGGCTCAAGGAGGATTCAATGGAGTATAGAGCTATAAAATACCATAGAGGGTTGTTCATGATGCGAATTAGGGTTTACAGTGTGAACATGTGTTCAAAACTTGGAGGATATAAATTCATGTATTGATGATTAATAAGATATATATTTTATTAATAAATCCACAAAATGAAATAATTATTCATGACGTGAATAAAATCTATCTTAAGGTGTCATGAAATTTAGAGGATGTTCATCAGGTTTTAACTTAAAGGGATTCACAATCAGAATCTATTTCATAGACTTAATTGGAGGGAATTATGAAAAATCATGGTGTGAATCATCATTTCATGTTTTAAATGCATCGAGCCCCAACCTAATTATAAATTCCAGAGCTCTCCTAATTTATTTCATTCCTTTAAAGTTTTTGGTGAACCCTAGGATTTTTTTGAGAGGATCTTGCAACCCATTTCCTCTGTATTTGATCTTTGGATTCTGGAGTTTGATATTTGGTGATCTATGGTGAGTAAATCCTCTTTATCCTCCCATTTTCCCATTCTTCTCTTGGGGAATTCACATCGGTGATGTTTTTTTGATTAGGGTATGGATGAACTGTGATTTTGATGATCACTTAGTGTGATTCAGGTAGATATTAGTTTTCCTTGTGTGGTTTCATTCTTTTTATTGTTCCTTCTTCACCTTATTGTGTGCAGTAATTCAGAAAGATTCATTGTGGTAGGGGATCCTTACTCTCTCCTAATTTATGTTCATGTGTGGAGATTTCATGCATTTTTGTTCAATTGGATGGATAAAACGAGCCATCATAAAATGATAATTAATTAGATAAACATGAAATTGATGGGAATGGATAGAAATCAAATGATTTACATCTTTTGTGATGTTTTATATGTGATTATAAATGATTTTTTCCATTACTGAAATTCAAAGCTATTGGGAGACTTTCTTGTGTTGTAGTTTTGATAACTGTGAAACCCTTATTGTGATGATCATTTGAAATAACCCTAAATTAAATGGATAATCACTTATATATTTTTAAAGGATTTGTTTCCCAAGTAAAGTCTAAATTGTGTGATAATACCCATGATAAGTAAATAATTAAAGTAATGAAAACCCTTTTATTTATTATGGTATGTGGTTTTGTGAAAGATAAAATGTGTTTTATGTGTTGATGTGCTTAATGTAAATCTTTGGTAGTTATGTGGATCATGTTGGGTCTTGAGAAGTGATGGTGGTAACGAGTTTGGGCATGGTATGTGTTGGGTAGAGAATCAATGGTTGGCCGACATGGGATGTGATGTGGCCTGATGTGTGGTGGTTGTGATGTGTGGTTATTGTGGTGAGATGTTTGGGTTGTGGTGATGGCTTGGAATATGTTTCACTGGTGAAATGGTTGATGTGGGATGTATGATTCGTTGTGTGGTATAGCTGTGTTAGTTTCTTAGTTATCCATGAAATTATATGAAATACTAAAATTGAAATGTCATGGGCTGTAGTTAAATATAATAATGGAATGAACATGACCTGTGGTAACTGTATTAGATGTTTTGAATGATAAATGAATGGGACATGTTAATGTAAAATGAAATGTCTTAGTAAATTAGAGTTATAAGAAACTCATTAATTCTAGAAATGGTATAACCTATAATTAGAAGTGAAAATTATGTGTCTATGCATGGTAGTTGTGTGGTGTGATGCATTTAGTAGAGGAAATGGTTGTAAAAGATGTTTTGAGGTGAATTAGTGGTGTTTTGGAGTAAACTTGTGGAGTTTATATGAACCTATATGTTGGATATTTTGTGTTATCTATATATATTTTATTTTCATATTATTTCTATATGCACCCACCTGAGTTGGATAACCATACCAAGGCCAAAATGTTTTAGGTTTCAGGTGTTTTCCTCAACATCCTGGTTGGTAGTGATATAGATGTATGGATACCCCCTCTTCCCCTTTATCCCTTTAGCAGTATTTATGATAAGGGTTGGTGTTTGATATTACCTAGTGATGATACAATTTGGTGTTGGAAATTACCCAGTGATGATACAAGTTGGTGTTGGAGATTACCCAGTGATAGTATGGGTTGGTGTTGGATATTACCCAGTGAGGATGCAAGTTGTTGTTAGAGATTTCCCAGTGATGTTGAGGATGTGATATGTGGTGGGGGTCATGTGTGGTATGAGGAGGTAACGAGGTTTATTTCCTTCACATTTATGATACCCTACTACTCTAGATATGTGATGTGGTTATGTGTACGTGTTTGTGATGAGATAAATCTATGATGTGTGATGATGACTAATTCTACCACTAGATGATACACCTTATGGTAGGTTGGAATAATTATGGATGTGTCTCAACCCATATCATAGACGTATGGATATGTGATGAGATATAATTTTAAGGGATGAGAGCACAAGAAATTCAACATTGGGGTCTAAGAGTGGAAAATCAGCGGGGAAGTTGTTACGGGGAACCTTTGATTTATATTCTTTAATGCTATGTTACTATATTAGATGTGTTATTTGGTAAGCATGTCATGGTGAGGTTGATATTGGTTAGTTAACCTATATAGTTTCATGTTGGTTATACTCTTTATTCACTAGTTCATTAGTATTATCTTTTCACATGTGCATGAGAGACCTTAGGTATGATGTACTAAGTATATATATTATGATCAACCTAAATATATATAAAATATTTTTCAGGTTTCCAAGAGGACTTTGAGGTCTAAGATGGGCCTTACTATCTTGTATATTTGAGCTATTATTGAGTCGTTTCTACAAGACATGTATTTTGGTATTTACTTGTATATTTTTATCTGTACCTTTTGAAAATTTTCATGTATTGTGGGTTGGTTGTGGTTTATTTTATATTATGTGTTTGAGTTTCTTTGTGGTTATTTATTTTATCACTTGAATATATATTATTATTGAGGTTAATTCCTTTCATATTTGATATTTTTATACCCTCAGTGCTAGTATCTAACCCACAACCTACTAGTGGTCAGACTTGGGGGTCATTATCTCTCTTCCTTCATTGTTAGCCCAGGAGGGGTACCTTTGGAGGGATGGAGTCATGAAAATGTGGTATAAAAGGTTTATAGTGATATATATGATGTAGTTTAGAGTTAGGTACTATGAGTATTGCATGGGTTGGAAGGGAATAATTTCCAGTTGATCTTGGTACATGATATAGGCTAGGGAGACCAACTAGGACACATGATTTTAAGGACCCCTGTGATCCAACACAAGGAGCCCGTGTCTACTAAACAATCAAGTTAGGTGGTCCTATTTATAGGTTAAATACCTAGAATATTTACATGAATTATATTTATTTGTATTTGTGTCTGAGTTGGGGTGAATTAAATGAAATATTATTAAATAAAATTTGATAAAATTCTATAGTATTGGGTTTAGGGTTTCTCCTTGTTTTTTTTGGAATGGATCTTGGTCATTTTCCACATGCATCTCTAGAAGTATAGGTTCAATGGGATGATTCAATTGATTATTATAGGATCAAACCGACACATGATGATGAGGCATGATAGAGGGATTTTTACGCCTTTCAACAATAGAGTTTGGGGAAGTATGAGGGGAGTATATTTGATTTAGAGATAGAGCATTAGTGGGAGGATATTGAGATCTATTTTGGTATCATTCGATCTCAGGATAAGTTTTAGGTTTCATTGGAAGTTAGTTAGATGTGGGGAGTTATAAATAAGTGGTGGATGCTATATCTTGGTGAGTGTAAGGAGTAAGATGTGTCATGGTCATAATTTGAGAAGGTGTTCTATGTGGAATTACTTTAATATGTGATAAAGAAAGAAAAGAGACTGTAGTGGATCTCCCTCTAGTAAGGGGTAATGAGTTTGAGAGAGATTGATATCAAGTTTAAGGACCTCCCACACTTCCCCCCTGATGAATTTCTAGATAAGGAGTCCTGAGCATGATGTTTGGGAGAGGCACTGTACCCAATGATCTGGAATGTAGTCATCCCATTTATACTTTATATATATTTAGAGGTGTAGAAGAAGAAAGAGGTTATTAAGAAAATTATTTATATGGTATGTGATCCCTAATACAATGGCTAGTATGGAATCTTGAGGAGTAGGGAATTGGGAAGTGAATCATAGATTTTTAGATAGTCGGGGTTCTGAAAGGTGGGAACCAACCTTGAAAGACCTTTTCATGTTATTACAGGGAAGGTGGATCCTGAGAACCTATTAGGGGACTCCCATTTTCATGTTATGTATGCGGGGGTCATAGTCACCAGTAGTCTTAGTGACTAACCATTTAGGGAGGACAATATCAGACAGGTGGTCAAGACCATTTTTAGTAGCTTCAACAGTTTTCTTTGAGGTAGTATCAACTACAAGGATCACTAATGTTTATTTAGAAGCTGAGTGTAGATGGAGTTGGTAGGGGGAAGCCTCGTGATGGTCCCCATCCATTAAGACCTAGTCCAGAGTCTATCTATGGAGGCTTTTAGTAGAGAGGTATATGAGTTAGGAATGGGAAGATGTAAGCGATGATGGTGGAAATGACAGCAGGGCTAGAGGTTATCTGAGGAAAGATCTATTTATCATATATCCTTATTTGTGTATTGTTTGATTTGGTAGCATCACACTCCTCTTTTGATTCTTATTTGTTCTGTGCCTTGGGAATGGAGGTGGAGAGAATTACTATTCCCCTAGTGTTATCCATGTCAGTTGTAGGTCAGACTAATTTGTTTGATGTGTTCCGAGGATGTAGACTAGTGATGGAGAAACACCACTCAGCGAGGGATTTATTTTTTTCTATATATATGACCATACAATGTTATTGTTTCCGATGCTTTCGCCGGGGTGCGCGCATCCATCTGTGGGGAGGACGCGCTGCTTGCTGCCCCGCATTCCGGCTTTCCAAAGGCGGGTGGCATCCATTCCTTGTTCAGGGATGTCTGCTCCTTAATCGAAACCGGGATGATGGAATGTTGGTTCTTCCTTCCGTGGATTCCTCCTCAGAACTCGTCACCTAGTCCGGGTCTCCCTCATAGATTTAAGACGGGTTCATGAAGCTCATTCCCAGTGCCATATCTACATGGACGCCAGTTAATTACGCTGCCTCTGTAACAACCCGAGATTTTATAAGATACATTATTTTTAATTTCATTCATATATTCTATTGTACGACACACCAAGATTATCTTGCGCTATACGCAACACCGTATTAGCTTGCAGTATACCCAACACTTTTCTTGGCTCTTGTTACACACAATTTCAAGTTCATTTGATAGAAGTTATTCTACGCAACATTGAGTGTGTATATATATATATATTCAATGTATAAATAAAATATGGTTGGATTCTGTTATACGCAATAACAAAGGAGTTGTGCACTACACGCAACCCTGACTTGGCTTGCATTACACGCAATCGCGACCTTCCTCGATAGCGTGTCTTGTACGCAATATCGGGTTTTACCAAACAACGATATATTAGTATAATATTGTTATAAACTAGCCGTTATGAATAGTGTTAACTAAATTTTGAATTTTATAACATTATTATTCATCTTACACATTTCTAGAACATGGTATAAGAACAAAATAAATTTTTCGGGTAAAATAAGTATGCAGTTTTGCCGCCTTTTGATGGCGCACCCACTTTAAATCTAGTTTTTGACATGTTTATAAGTTCAATTTGACAAAATAAAATTATTATTTTGAATCAGGATATAAAAATTTACATTAGATAAAGTTTTGATATTTTTCCGATAACTTTCATATTTCAATGAATAGTAAAAACACGCTATATTTTAATTAAAAACAACTTTTTTCATCATAATATCTTATGTGGTTAAATTATAATATTGAATGGTTTTTATAGAATATATTTTTACCATTTAATATAATTTATATCATTAGCATTGATTTTACCTTGAATTCGTAGGTTAAATCAATTCAATCTTTTGCAATGTTTTAAAGAAAAACCCGTTTTCTTTCGACAACGAGATTAATTTTAATTTAATTTCTGCATCTTTTGTGTATTGAATTTGAAAAAATGGATTCCATATTTGGAATTAGTGGGTCAAAATTATGTTAATAAGCTACTTTTTATTTTTGGGCATTGTGAATAGTAACTACGGTAAATTTTATTTACTATAGTTAAAGGTAAATCGGGTAATTAAGGGTAAATATAAGATTATAAAATTACCCCAACACTTGGAAAAATCCTATTGGATGGCTAAAAGTAGACCCATATAACCTAAGGGCCGGATTAGATTCATTTTATGGACTTTTGTCCATGAAAATAATTTAATTATTATTAAAACCAAAGAATGTGACAGGATGTCACTTTCTTAAATCTTATAAGTATAATAATTTTAATTTAGTGATAAACTTCATAAAACTTAGAACATGAATAGTATTCAGAAATCTAATACAATTATCTACATCATAGGAATTTATTTATAATTTTTAGGTATTAAATAATTATCATTTATTATGACACAAAGATGATGCAGTAATTGTCTTATTAATGAAATATTGACATAATTGATGTTATAAATGCCCAAATAAATGTAATTTGAGACTTTTTATGAATTAAAATAATTTTCTAGGTTAATATGACATGTTAGTAATTATTTAATTAAATTTTTTCGAACTAATCATTATGTTATTATTTTCAAAAAAATGAATTACTAAATAGTGTCAAAATTGACATAAAATAGTTTTTAGAAAAAATATTATATAATTAATTGTTATTTTATTCCTAAAAATATAAGGTTCGGCCAAATGACTTAGATAAGGATATATATATTAATAATAAACAACTTGGGGTTAGTTTGGCTTGTTATGGTAAGTTTATTAACCATATAGTGTAAGAAAACAAAAAGACACGGTAAAAGTTAAATTATTTAACTTCGAGTTAAATCTAATTGATAAGGTTAAAATAATAACCTAAACTTGTCTAAATCCTATTGTATGAGAGGATTTAGACCCATACCCACTTTATCTTTGAAATAAGACCCTTTGGAACCATTATAAACCGAATTTGACCTTAATATAAAATAATATTTTGAGATTTTCCTAAGGTGCCCCTCTCCTCCCTTATAAAAGGGCACCTCCTCCCTCTCCTCCTCACACCAATTTGAGCATTCAAGCTCAGAAAAACCCTACCAAAATCTCTTCTCCACTTCCCTAGTATCATCATACAGGTCCTGGTCTTCTTCAAAGACCATCCTTAGTTCTTTAAGTGGAGGTTAAGTGAAGGCGCGTCAAAAAGAGGTAATGTCCATTACCGATCTTTTTCAATTTCTTTCTTCTTCAACTTATTCTTCTTTAGTTGTTTCATGATAAAGTAATAACATCAGTATTTATTATATACTGATATGTTATTATAAATATGAAACAACTCTAATTAATCTTCTATCCATCCTATGGAAAAAGGAAATCACCGAGTGTGCGTACGTACGGAATACCGTCTCCACGCCGTGGTGTAATCTATTTTCCGCCACCACCTTAATTGGATGGGTATAATGGTGTAATGAGTAACTATATATGATTATTATAAAGTGATATTGATACTGAAATAGTATACATACACTTCAACACAATTCCACGACCATGGGAACGATATCATCGCTCGTGCGTACCTACGGACTACCGTCTCCACGACGCGATGAGATTCATTCTCCACATTAACCATTCATGAATGATTATAAAGTATATATAATGAATAATAATGAAATATATGACATGATAAATCTACTGGATTTATTTATATATATGTATGTCGTCTACTTACTTCCATTCAAGACAATAAGGAAAGGAAAACAATATTCATGTGTACGTACGGACTACCGTCTCCATGAACGGTGTGTTTCAATTCATTTATCTATCTATTATATATATATATATATACTGAATATATATGATATATAAATCATGTTTTATATTTTTTAAGTAATTAAATCATGATATAAGTAATAATAATTTCAAGAACAACAAGTCCAAACACCTACGATAAATGAAACGATTTTACCCAAAACGCTTCTTTAACATGGAATTTACAAAAGAACGGGTAATATAAAGTCATAAGTGAACCATATATGATATAATAACAATGAATATTATTCTGTAATAAGTTAATGACATTATTTAAATCATTATACAGGAGGTTCGGATACGTACAAAGCATATCAGACATAAGGTAAGAGAAATATCACAATCTCAATTTTTTTATCCGAGATTGTTTATACTTTGGTATTTACTGGGGTGTATTTTATCATCCAAATCCATGTTTCCAAAATATGTAATATTATTTACATCCACATACAATTGTTTAAATCCAATTTTACCCTTCGGTGAGTTTTTAGTAAAGGATATGAAAGGAATCTTTTGTTGTTTTTCGTACGAGGTACTTTTTGACTTTTCCGAAAAAAAATATGAAGAATGTTTTTTTAACTTATACGGCATGAATGGATTTTTAAAACATTATTTCCAAGAAGATTACTTTACAAGTTTTCAAGTTTATTTTTAATCAACTTCTTTTAGTTTAAAATTGTATGACATGTTAAGAAAGGAAAATGTTTTTGAAGTAGAAAGGATATTTTCCTCAAGAATGGAGTTAAAGTGTTTTATCAAAATTATTTTCCATCTAAGATAATAAAGGGTTATTTTTCTATCCCTATTTTTACATTGATTTGATTATGTTGTGATGGAATTATTTTTATGAATTCATTTATCTTATATGAATTGTTTTATGATGTCACGATGTTTAAGATTCCCATTTTTATTACATGGGTTATGCAATGATGTATGATTTAATATTTTGTGGCACACATAAGAATGGTATAATTATGAGATGGGTGGGACCTATATCTCCCTCCAATGCATTGGGTAAAGATTTTATATCTCATGAGATAGACATGGCTGGAACGGTAGGTTATACCGGTTCAATGAAACAGGACTGAAACGAGGGTGACTCAGTTCAGAAATGGACTTTGTCCACTAAGATAGTCTTGGCAATGAGTCTTGACTAATAAGATATGATTCTCTATGATTATGTGTGTATACCGCAAAGTTTCATGTTTTAAGTTATGATTATTGGGAATTCATTTCACTACTATGATTTATTCAATGTTATGATATTATGATCTCTTTTGCAGGTTAAGATTTCCAAAATGTTATGTTCTTATGAATATGATGTGATTGATTTTTCTTTTGTTTACCCTTACTGAGCATTTGAGCTCACCCTTTTATGTTTTCTTTTCCCCAGGACATAAATAAAGGATTTAGTTTTAAGATCTTTATGGGAGATGTTGAAGATCTTTCACCACGATTAGAAGATTATATTTCGAGTTTCCAAGGACACTAAACTATTACGGTCCTTGTGTTTGTGTTTTTGTTATGTACTAAGTATTCCGCAAAAGTAATGTAACATCCATGTACATCAGGCTTCGGGTCTCTACAGTTGGTATTAGAGGAAAGGTTTAGTCAACCTTTGGAAACTAGGATGCGAAAACGTTAGTGAGATCCCTAGAGATATTTCTAAGGTATGTCTAGGGATGTCCCTAAGGATAAGTATACGTATAGGATATAGTTATTGAACTATGGTAATGATATTAGATTAAACCAAAGATGTTATATATTGAAGTTACTCCCCCTTTATTATGATTTTTTCCTCTCACACTATTCTTTTTGGGTTTTAGAAAATGGCTAGAAACAAGATGATTCATGATAATGGAGGATATGATGGACAATTGAATGATATTATTCATGAGCAACCAAATGAAATGGGATTTGGAAGTCCAAACATCATTATTATGCCGAATCATCAATCTCATAATATGATCAATAAAGTAAAATTTGGTAAGTTTCCTGACTCGGCTAATAAGAGAAATATGGAGTTTCATGATGATCATAGAGGAAAGAAAGTTCAATTTCCCCTATGTAAATCATGTGGGAAGAGGCATCAAGGAGAATGTTTCAAAGGAACTGGAAGATGCTTTGGGTGTGGAAAAGAAGGACACAAAGCCAGTAAGTGCAAAGGAAAAGGTTCAATTAACACCAGGGATGAGGATAATGGTATTTCTAGGACATCAACAATGGTTAAATGTTTTAAATGTTGAATGTACGGGCATTATGCAAACCAATGCCCTAAAGGAAAGTCTCATGAAGAGAATCAGTATGGTCGTATGGGTAGTATTTATGTGGATGATGATGAAGAGACTAAAAATGATATGTGAGATGAAAGAATTTTTGAAGCTCGGTCAATGGTTTAAGAATGTAGTGGAATGATTACATGTTTATCATGTGTAATGTTGTATAAGTAATCTCATGGTACTATGGAATAAAGAGACATCTAAGGATTGTTACACTGTTGTCTTTCCTTGAGTTTTAAAAGTGTATGGTTAATGTTACTAGTATCCATGAAAGGTTATTCAGATATTTTTGGAATGTAGATGATATGCGCATAATGAAGGGATAAGGAGAAAATTAAATGTTTGATAGTATTCATGAGCTCATGACTGATATAAGGAGAAGGTTATATCATGGTTTGAGTATATATAATTTTGAGGATTTTGGTATGTGGAAAGTGTTAACGTTTAACTGAATTCTTGTTTTCACTAAGGTTCAATGGGTATTCAAGAGAATACATGATTAAGGCCTTTGAATGTTTAGAATGTGACCAACAAGGCATATCTTATGATATATGGGGATCAACGATGGTATTAAATATCTGGTAATCATTTTAACTATATTATGAGAGTGGACTGAAGTATTATGGATAAGCCTAAATATTGGAATGGATTATGTTGGACATAAGTTAGTATTGTTTAAGGATAAAAGTTTTTTCGATATTATTGATGGGATGTTATAGTAATATAGTTTTAGAAAAAGGACAACCTGCAGGACGAGCGACATCCCATCGCGTCAGACAAGGCTGTGGGAATCGAACCCACAACCGAAGTGCGACTGGCCTTTATCGCCTACCACGGGCCTACAGGAAGTCCCTGTTTAGTAGAAACTAGTTTTATTATATTAAGCAGTATGATATATGAAGTATAAGTCCATTTTAGGAACTATATAAGATTAATCTCACTATAGATGGACTTATGCATTTTTTCTGATAACTTTTATAACCTTTTGTTTGAGACAGATGGAATGACCCATCATTCTATCACATGATCTGCTAACACATCATGAATGACAAATTCAACTTCATTTCTTTAAGAGATGAAGTGGAAATTGTCCTAAGAATGACAAACGGTGAGACTATACCAAAATCACCAAAGTATTTCTTCTAATTCCAATTTCATCAACTTTAGGGAAATGATCTTGAAAAACCAAAAATGTTGTCCTACTTCCCTTATATCCGATGAATCAGATGGTACCTTAGATCACCACAAATCAATAGCTTTGTGATTGTTGGGTTTTTTATAGCCATGTTCTCTACCACTCTCCATCAGAACATGATAGTTAGATTTCTATTCCATGTACATATCTTATCCTATATGGAAACCCAGTGATGAGTTCATTTGGGTAACCGTTATATTTCATACTTTAGTTTTTAAAGTTCAGTTTTGGTATTTCTTTTTACAATGTGCATTTTTATGAATAGTAAACAATTTATAACCCTGGCGAATTTCGATGGAGAAATTCATTTTAAGGGGGGTAGAATGTAACAACCCGAGATTTTATAAGATACATTCCTTTTAATTTCATTCATATCTTCTATTGTACGACACACCAAGATTATCTTGCGCTATACGCAACACCGTATTAGCTTGCAGTATACGCAACACTTTTCTTGGCTCTTGTTACACACAATTTCAAGTTCATTTGATAGAAGTTATTCTACGCAACATTGAGAGTATATATATATATATATATATATATATATATATTAAATGTATAAATAAAATATGGTTGGATTCTGTTATACGCAACAACAAAGGAGTTGTGCACTACACGCAACCCTGACTTGGCTTGCATTACACGCAATCGCGACCTTCCTCGATAGCGTGTCTTGTACGCAATATCGGGTTTTACTAAACAAAGATATATTATTATAATATTGTTATAAACTAGCCATTATGAATAGTGTTAACTAAATTTTGAATTTTATAACATTATTATTCATCTTACATATTTCTAGAACATGGTATAAGAACAAAATAAATTTTTCGGGTAAAATAAGTATGCAGTTTTGCCGCCTTTTGATGGCGCACCCACTTTAAATCTAATTTTTGAAATGTTTATAAGTTCAATTTGACAAAATAAAATTCTTCTTTTTAATTAGGATATAAAAATTTACATTAGATAAAGTTTTGATATTTTTCCGATAACTTTCATATTTTAATGAATAGTAAAAACACGCTATATTTTAATTAAAAACAACTTTTTTCATCATAATATCTTATGTGGTTAAATTATAATATTGAATGGTTTTTATAGAATATATTTTTAACATTTAATATAATGTATATCATTAGCATTGATTTTACCTTGAATTCGTAGGTTAAATCAATTCAATCTTTTGCAATGTTTTAAAGAAAAACCCATTTTCTTTAGACAACAGGATTAATTTTAATTTAATTTCTGCATATTTTGTGTATTTAATTTGGAAAAATGGATTCCATATTTTGAATCAGTGGGTCCAAATTATGTTAATAAGCTACTTTTTATTTTTGGGCATTGTGAATAGTAACTACGGTAAATTTTATTTACTATAGTTAAAGGTAAATCGGGTAATTAAGGGTAAATATAAGATTATAAAATTACCCTAACACTTGTAAAAATACTATTGGATGGCTAAAAGTAGACCCATATAACCTAAGGGTCGGATTAGATTCATTTTATGGACTTTTGTCCATGAAAATAATTTAATTATTATTAAATCCAAAGAATGTGACAACATGTCACTTTCTTAAATCTTATAAGTATAATAATTTTAATTTAGTGATAAACTTCATAAAACTTCAAACATGAATAGTATTCAGAAATATAATACAATATCCACATCATAGGAATTTATTTAGAATTTTTAGGGATTAAATAATTATCATTTATTATGACACAAAGATGATGCAGTAGTTGTCTTATTAATGAAATATTGACATAATTGATGTTATAAATGCCCAAATAAATGTAATTTGAGACTTTTAATGAATTCCACTAATTTTATAGGTTAATATGACATGTTATTAATGATTTAATTAACTTTATTCGAACTAGTCATTCTGTTATTATTTTCACAAAAATCAATTATTAAATAGTGTCAAAATTGACATAAAATAATTTTTTTAAAAAATATTATATAATTAATTGTTATTTTATTCCTAAAAATCTAAGGTTCTTCCAAATGACTTATATAAGTATAGATATATTAATAATAAACAACTTGGGGTTCGTTTTTCTTATTATGGTAAGTTTATTAACTATATAGTGTAAGAAAACAAAAAGACACAGTAAAAGTTAAATTATTTAACTTAGAGTTAAATCTAATTGATAAGGTCAAAATAATAACCTAAACTTGTCTAAATCCTATTGTATTAGAGTATTTTGACCCATAACCACTTTATCTTCGAAATAAGACCCTTTGGAACCATTATAAACCGAATTTGACCTTAATATAAAATAATATTTTGAGATTTTCCTAAGGTGCCCCTCTCCTCCCTTATAAAAGGGCACCTCCTCCCTCTCCTCCTCACACCAATTTGAGCATTCAAGCTTGTCCAAAACCTGCCAAAATCTCTTCTACACTTCCCTAGTATCATCCTAGAGGTCCTGGTATTCTTCAAAGACCATCCTTAGTTATTTAAGTGGAGGTTAAGTGAAGGCGCGTCAAAAAGAGGTAATGTCCATTACCGATCTTTTTCAATTTCTTTCTTCTTAAACTTCTTATTATTTAGTTGTTTCATGGTAAAGTAATAACATAAATATTTATTATATACTTATATGTTTTTATAAATATGAAACAACTCTAATTAACCTTCTATCCATCCTACTGAAAAAGGAAATCACTGCGTGTGCCTACGTACGGAATACCGTCTCCACGCCGTGGTGTAATATATTTTCCGCCACCACCTTAATTGGATGGGTATAATGGTGTAATGAGTAACTAAATATTATTATTATAAATTGATATTGATACTGAAATAGTATACATACACTTCAACACAATTACACGACCATGGGAATGATATCATCACTCGTGCGTACGTACGGACTACCGTCTCCACGACGTGATGAGATTCATTCTCCACATTAACCATTCATGAATGATTATAAAGTATATATAATGAATAATAATTAAATATATGACATGTTAAATCTACTGGATTTATGTATATATATGTATTCCATCTACTTACTTCCATTCAAGACAATAAGGAAAGGAAAACAGCGTTCATGCGTACGTACGGACTACCGTCTCCATGAACGGTGTGTTTCATTTCATTTATATATATATTATATATATATATATATACTGAATATATATGATATATAAATCATGTTTTATATTCTGGAAGTAAGTAAATCATGATATAAGTAATAATAATGTCAAGAACAACAAGTCCAAACACCTACGATAAATGAAACGATTTTACCCAAAACGCTTCTTTAACATGGAATTTACAAAAGAATGGGTAATATAAAGTCATAAGTAAACCATATATGATATCATAACAATGAATATGATTCTGTAATAAGTTAATGACATTATTTAAATCATTATACAGGAGGTTCGGATACGTACAAAGCATATCAGACATAAGGTAAGGGAAATATCACAATCTCAATTTTTTTTATCCAAGATTGTTTATACTTTGGTATTTACTGGGGTGTATTTTATCATCCACATCCATGTTTCCAAAATATGTAATATTATATCCATCCACCTACAATTGTTTAAATCCAATTTTACCCTTCGGTGAGTTTTTAGTAAAGGATATGAAAGGAATCTTTTGTTGTTTTTCGTACGAGGTACTTTTTGACTTTTCTGAAAAAAAAATACGAAGAATGTTTTTTTTAACTTATATGACATGAATGGATTTTTAAAATATTATTTCCAAGAAGATTACTTTACAAGTTTTCAAGTTTATTTTTAATCAACTTCTTTCAGTTTAAAATTGTATGACATGTTAAGAAAGGAAAATGTTTTTGAAGTAAAAAGGATATTTTCCTCAAGAATGGAGTTCAAGTGTTTTATCAAAATTATTTTCCATATAAGATAATAAAGGGTTATTTTTCTATCCCTATTTTTACATTGATTTGATTATGTTGTGATGGAATTATTTTTATGAATTAATTTATCTTATATGAATTGTTTTATGATGTCACGATGTTTAAGATTCCCATTTTTATTACATGGGTTATGCAATGATGTATGATTTAATATTTTGTAGCACACATAATAATGGTATAATTATGAGATGGATGGGACCTATATCTCCCTCCAATGCATTGGGTAAAGATTTTATATCTCATGAGATAGACATGGCTGGAACGGTAGGTTATACCGGTTCAATGAAACAGGACTGAAACGAGGGTGACTCGGTTCAGAAATGGACTTTGTCCACTAAGATAATCTTGGCAATGAGTCTTGACTAATAAGAAATGATTCTCTATGATTATGTGTGTATGCCACAAAGTTTCATGTTTTAAGTTATGATTATTGGTAATTCATTTCACTACTATGATTTATCCCATGTTATGATATTATGATCTCTTTTGCAGGTTAAGATTTCCAAAATGTTATGTTCTTATGAATATGATGTGATTGATTTTTCTTTTGTTTACCCTTACTGAGCATTTGAGCTCACCCTTTTATGTTTTCTTTTCCCCTGGACATAAAGAAAGGATTTAGTTTTAAGATCTTTATGGGAGATGTTGAATATCTTTCACCACGATTAGAAGATTATATTCTGAGTTTCCAAAGACACTAAACTATTACAGTCCTTGTGTGTGTGTTTTTGTTATGTACTAAGTATTCCGCAAAAGTAATGTAATGTCCATGTACGTCAGGCTTCGGGTCTTTACAGTTGGTATCAGAGGAAAGGTTTAGTCAACCTTTGGAAACTAGGATGCGAAAACGTTAGTGAGATCCCTAGAGATATTTATAAGGTATGTCTATAGATGTCCCTAAGGATAAGTATACGTATAGGATATAGTTATAGAACTATGGTAACGATATTAGATTAAACCAAAGATGTTAGATATTGAAGTTACTCCCCCTTTATTATGATTTTTTCCTCTCACACTATTCTTTTTGGGTTTTAGAAAATGGCTGGAAACAAGATGATTCATGATAATGGAGGATATGATGGACAATGGAATGATATTATTCATGAGCAACCAAATGAAATGGGATTTGGAAGTCCAAACATCATTATTATGCTAAATCATCAATCTAATAATATGATCAATAAAGTAAAATTTGGTAAGTTTCCTGACTCGGATAATAAGAGAAAGATGGAGTTTCATGATGATCATAGAGGAAAGAAAGTTCAATTTCCCCTATGTAAATCATGTGGGAAGAGGAATCAAGGAGAATGTTTCAAAGGAACTGGAAGATGCTTTGAGTGTGGAAAAGAAGGACACAAAGCCAGTAAGTGCAAAGGAAAAGGTTCAATTAACACTAGGGATGAGGATAATGGTATTTCTACGACATCAATAATGGTTAAATGTTTTAAATGTGGAATGTACGGGCATTATGCAAACCAATGCCGTAAGGGAAAGTCTCATGAAGAGAACCAGTATGGTCTTATGGGTAGTATTTATGTGGATGATGATGAAGAGACTACAAATGATATGTGAGATGAAAGAATTTTTGAAGCTCGATCAATGGTTTAAGAATGTAGTGGAATGATTACATGTTTATCATGTGTAATGTTGTATAAGTAATCTCATGGTACTATGGAATAAAGAGACATCTAAAGATTGTTACACTATTGTCTTTCCTTGAGTTTTGAAAGTGTATGATTAATGTTACCAGTATCCATGAAAGGTTATTCAGATATTTTTGGAATGTAGATGATATGAACATAATGAAGGGATAAGGAGAAAATTAAATGTTTGATAGTATTCATGAGATCATGACTGATATAAGGAGAAGGTTATATCATGGTTTGAGTATATATAATTTTGAGGATTTTGGTATGTGGAAAGTGTTAAGGTTTAACTGCATTCTTGTTTTCACTAAGGTTCAATGGGTATTCAAGAGAGTACATGATTAAGGCCTTTGAATGTTTAGAATGTGACCAACAAGACATATCTTATGATATATGGGGATCAACGATGGTATTAAATCTCTAGTAATC
This sequence comes from Viscum album, assembly GCA_963277665.1. Classification (NCBI taxonomy): domain Eukaryota; kingdom Viridiplantae; phylum Streptophyta; class Magnoliopsida; order Santalales; family Viscaceae; genus Viscum; species Viscum album. The sequence goes on from OY728131.1 coordinate 2,068,509,567, forward strand.
ATTTTCACTATATTATGAGAGTGGACTGAAGTATTATGGATAAGCCTAAATATTGGAATGGATTATGTTGGACATAAGTTAGTATTGTTTAAGGATAAAAGTTTTTTCGATATTATTGATGGGATGTTATAGTAATATAGTTTTAGAAAAAGGACAACCTGCAGGACGAGCGACATCCCATCACGTCAGACAAGGCTGTGGGAATCGAACCCACAACCGAAGTGCGACTGGCCTTTATCGCCTACCACGGGCCTACAGGAAGTCCCTGTTTAGTAGAAACTAGTTTTATTATATTAAGCAGTATGATATATGAAGTATAAGTCCATTTTAGGAACTATATAAGATTAATCTCACTATAGATGGACTTATGAATTTTTTCTGATAACTTTTATAACCTTTTGTTTGAGATAGATGGAATGACCCATCATTCTATCACATGATCTGCTAACACATCATTAATGACAAATTCAACTTCATTTCTTTAAGAGATGAATTGGAAATTGTCCTAAGAATGATAAACGGTGAGACTATACCAAAATCACAAAAGTATTTCTTCTAATTCAAATTTCATCAACTTTAGGGAAATGATCTTGAAAAACCAAAAATGTTGTCCTACTGCCCTTATATCCGATGAATCAGATGGTACCTTATATCACCACAAATCAATAGCTTTGTGATTGTTGGCTTTTTCATAGCCATGTTATCTACCACTCTCCATCAGAACATGACGGTTAGATTTTTCTTCCATGTCCATATCTTCTCCTATATGGAAACCCAGTGATGAGTTCATTTGGGTAACCGTTATATTTCATACTTTAGTTTTTAAAGTTTAGTTTTGGTATTTCTTTTTACGATGTGGGTTTTTATGAATAATAAACGATTTATAACCCCGACGAATTTCAAGGGAGAAATTCATTTTAAGGGGGGTAGAATGTAACAACCCGAGATTTTATAAGATACATTCTTTTTAATTTCATTCATATCTTCTATTGTACGAAACAACAAGATTATCTTGCGCTATATGCAACACCGTATTAGCTTGCAGTATACGCAACACTTTTCTTGGCTCTTGTTACACACAATTTCAAGTTCGTTTGATAGAAGTTATTCTACGCAACATTGAGTGTATATATATATATATATTCAATGTATAAATAAAATATGGTTGGATTCTGTTATACGCAACAACAAAGGAGTTGTGCACTACACGCAACCCTGACTTGGCTTGCATTACACGCAATCACGACCTTCCTCGATAGTGTGTCTTGTACGCAATATCAGGTTTTACTAAACAACGATATATTATTATAATATTGTTATAAACTAGCCGTTATGAATAGTGTTAACTAAATTTTGAATTTTATAACATTATTATTCATCTTACACATTTCTAGAACATGGTATAAGAACAAAATAATTTTTTCGGGTAAAATAAGTATGCAGTTTTTTCGCCTTTTGATGGCGCACCCACTTTAAATCTAGTTTTTGACATGTTTATAAGTTCAATTTGAAAAAATAAAATTCTTCTTTTGAATCAGGATATAAAAATTTACATTAGATAAAGTTTTGATATTTTTCCGATAACTTTTATATTTTAATGAATAGTAAAAACACGCTATATTTTAATTAAAAACAAATTTTTTCATCGTAATATCTTATGTGGATAAATTATAATTTTGAATGGTTTTTATAGAATATATTTTTACCATTTAATATAATTTATATCATTAGCATTGATTTTACCTTGAATTCGTAGGTTAAATCAATTCAATCTTTTGCAATGTTTTAAAGAAAAACCTGTTTTCTTTCGACAACGGGATTAATTTTAATTTAATTTCTGCATCTTTTGTGTATTGAATTTGGAAAAATGGATTCCATATTTGGAATCAGTGGGTCCAAATTATGTTAATAATCTACTTTTTATTTTTGGGCATTGTGAATAGTAACTACGGTAAATTTTATTTACTATAGTTAAAGGTAAATCGGGTAATTAAGGGTAAATATAAGATTATAAAATTACCCTAACACTTAGAAAAATCATATTGGATGGCTAAAAGTAGACCCATATAACCTAAGTGTCGGATTAGATTCATTTTATGGACTTTTTTCCATGAAAATAATTTAATTATTATTAAAACCAAAGAATGTGACAACATGTCACTTTCTTAAATCTTATAAGTATAATAATTTTAATTTAGTGATAGACTTCATAAAACTTATAACATGAATAGTCTTAAGAAATATAATATAATTATCTACATCATTGGAATTTATTTAGAATTTTTAGGGATTAAATAATTATCATTTATTATGACACAAAGATGATGCAGTAGTTGTCTTATTAATGAAATATTGACATAATTGATGTTATAAATGCCCAAATAAATGTAATTTTAGACTTTTTATGAATTCCACTAATTTTATAGGTTAATATGACATGTTAGTAATGATTTAATTAACTTTATTCAAACTAATCATTCTGTTACGATTTTCACAAAAATCAATTACTAAATTGTGTCGAAATTGAAATAAAATAGTTTTTAAAACAAATATTATATAATTAATTGTTATTTTGTTACTAAAAATCTAAGGTTCAGCCAAATGACTTAGATAAGGATAGATATATTAATAATAAACAACTTGGGGTTCGTTTGTCTTGTTATGGTAAGTTTATTAACTATATAGTGTAAGAAAACAAAAAGACACGGTAAAAGTTAAATTATTTAACTTAGAGTTAAATCTAATTGATAAGGTTAAAATAATAACCTAAACTTGTCTAAATCATATTGTATTAGAGGATTTAGACCCATCCCCACTTTATCTTCGAAATAATACCCTTTGGAACCATTATAAACCGAATTTGACCTTAATATAAAATAATATTTTGAGATTTTCCTAAGGTGCCCCTCTCCTCCCTTATAAAAGGGAACCTCCTCCCTCTCCTCCTCACACCAATTTGAGCATTCAAGCTCGGAAAACCACTGCCAAAATCTATTCTCCACTTCCCTAGTATCATCCTAGAGGTCCTGGTATTCTTCAAAGACCATACTTAGTTCTTTAAGTGGAGGTTAAGTGAAGGCGCGTCAAAAAGAGGTAATGTCCATTACCGATCTTTTTCAATTTCTTTCTTCTTCAACTTCTTCTTATTTAGTTGTTTCATGGTAAAGTAATAACATCAGTATTTATTATATACTTATATGTTATTATAAATATGAAACAACTCTAATTAACCTTCTATCCATCCTACGGAAAAAGGAAATCACCGCGTGTGCGTACGTACGGAATACCGTCTCCACGCCGTGGTGTAATATATTTTCCGCCACCACCTTAATTGGATGGGTATAATGGTGTAATGAGTAACTATATATGATTATTATAAAGTGATATTGATACTGAAATAGTATACATACACTTCAACACAATTCCACGACCATGAGAATGATATCATCGCTCGTGCGTACGTACGGACTACCGTCTCCACGACGTGATGAGATTCATTCTCCACATTAACCATTCATGAATGATTATAAAGTATATATAATGAATAATAATGAAATATATGACATGTTAAATCTACTGGATTTATGTATATATATGTATGTCATCTACTTACTTCCATTCAAGACAATAAGGAAAGGAAAACAACGTTCATGCGTATGTACGGACTACCGTCTCCATGAACGGTGTGTTTCATTTCATTTGTCTATATATTATATATATATATATATACTGAATATATATGATATATAAATCATGTTTTATATTATGGAAGTAAGTAAATCATGATATAAGTAATAATAATGTCAAGAACAACAAGTCCAAACACCTACGATAAATGAAACGATTTTACCCAAAACGCTTCTTTAACATGGAATTTACAAAAGAACGGGTAATATAAAGTCATAAGTGAACCATATATGATATCATAACAATGAATATGATTCTGTAATAAGTTAATGACATTATTTAAATCATTATACAGGAGGTTTAGATACGTATAAAGCATATCGGACATAAGGTAAGGGAAATATCACAATCTCAATTTTTTTTATCCGAGATTGTTTATACTTTGGTATTTACTGGGGTGTATTTTATCATCCACATCCATGTTTCCAAAATATTTAATATTATTTCCATCCACCTACAATTGTTTAAATCCAATTTTATCCTTCGGTGAGTTTTTATTAAAGGATATGAAAGGAATCTTTTGTCGTTTTTCGTACGAGGTACTTTTTGACTTTTCCGAAAAAAAATACAAAGAATGTTTTTTTAACTTATACGGCATGAATGGATTTTTAAAACATTATTTCCAAGAAGCTTAATTTAGAATTTTTCAAGTTTATTTTTAATGAACTTCTTTTAGTTTAAAATTGTATGACATGTTAAGAAAGGAAAATTTTTTTGAAGTAGAAAGGATATTTTCCTCAAGAATGGAGTTCAAGTGTTTTATCAAAATTATTTTCCATCTAAGATAATAAAGGGTTATTTTTCTATCCCTATTTTTACATTGATTTGATTATATTGTGATGGAATTATTTTTATGAATTCATTTATCTTATATGAATTGTTTTATGATGTCACGATGTTTAAGATTCCCATTTTTATTACATGGGTTATGCAATGATGTATGATTTAATATTTTGTGGCACACATAAGAATGGTATCATTATGAGATGGGTGGGACCTATATCTCCCTCCAATGCATTGGGTAAAGATTTTATATCTCATGAGATAGACATGGCTGGAACGGTAGGTTATACCGGTTCAATGAAACAGGACTGAAACAAGGGTGACTCGGTTCAGAAATGGACTTTGTCCACTAAGATAGTCTTGGCAATGAGTCTTGACTAATAAGATATGATTCTCTATGATTATGTGTGTATGCCAAAAAGTTTCATGTTTTAAGTTATGATTATTGGGAATTCATTTCTTTACTATGATTTATCCCATGTTATGATATTATGATCTCTTTTGCAGGTTATGATTTCCAAAATGTTATGTTCTTATGAATATGATGTGATTGATTTTTCTTTTGTTTACCCTTACTGAGCATTTGAGCTCACCCTTTTATGTTTTCTTTTCCCCAGGACATAAATAAAGGATTTAGTTTTAAGATCTTTATGGGAGATGTTGAAGATCTTTCACCACGATTAGAAGATTATATTACGAGTTTCCAAAGACACTAAACTATTACGGTCCTTGTGTGTGTGTTTTTGTTATGTACTAAGTATTCCGAAAAAGTATTGTAATGTCTATGTACGTCAGGATTTGGGTCTCTACAGTTTCCGTTGAGAGGCTCCAAGGGGTCTTGTCGGGGCAGCAACCTTCGGTGAGGAGAATGGTCACATTGGGGTGTCGTTGGCATGTCTGTCTTCTTCCCCTTATCACAGGGCTTCTCGAGGGCACGGAAGCCTGAGGTATCCCACATTGAACGCGAGGAATGTGTACCATCCGAGGTTTTCCTCAGCTTCCCATGCTTAACACGGGGTATGTCGTGAGTTTAACGTCTTGCGGAGACGGATAGGGCTGAAGGAACCCCCCAGGGGGAACACCGATGTTGGGGCCATCACATGGGCGGCTTCCCAGATGTCATGGAGTGGGATGGGGTGGCATGATCTCACCGGAATGTGGAGGCCCGGGTAAGGATCAGGATGGATAGTGGAGTGACGGGATTGAACCTCATGAAGGCTTCCTACGTACCCCCATGTCATGGAATCAAAGCCCATGCAGTTCGGTGGTACGGTGGGACACCTGAAGAGGAGACCCATGAGAATGAACGCATGGATTGGATCCTGGAGGAATTAAGACCCCCGGGCTAGGTCATGAGCTTCCCAAGGCACGTGGACTCAAGGGGAAAGTCAGGATGAGACGTGGGTGTGAGACATGGGGCTTACACTTTGAGACGACCCAAGAGGGGGAATACAGTTTAACATCATGTAGGACGAGATACAGTTTAACATCATGCAAGACGAGGAATTTGGGTCTTACGCTTTGAGGCGGCCCATGGTGGTCGGGGAATCGACATGGAGAGGTCGGAACGACCGGGTGGTGGTATTGAACCTCGTGGAGGCTTCCTACGTACCATGCATTAGCATAGATCAAAGTCCACGTAGTTCGCTGGGATGAGGATTATGCTCTGAGGCGGCCCATGAGGGTTTCATGGTCGATGCGCGCTCTAAGGCCACGTGATTCATGCTCGGTGTGAGAAACAAGAGGCAGTAGGGACCGGACGATCACGTCGCAAAGGGTGCGTCTGTGAGAAGCGGAATGGGGTTACGCGTTGAGCGGCCTAAATAGGGGGTTACGCGTGGTTAGCGGCCCTTGGTGCCGGGGCTTACTCCATGGTGGAGGCCCATGGTGCGACAAAGCACAGTGGGAAAGGGACTCCACTGGCTTCGGAAGGGGGAAGTACGGAGATGCATGAGTGAAACCTTCCGTTGAGAGGCTAGGGGCTTACGCTTTGAGGCAGCACTTCCCCTACGGACAAATGCCACTCCGACAAGGAGGATCTCATTCCATGCGAGGAAGAGTCCATTCCCGTGGAGACGAGTGGGCGTAAAGAATACCCAAGCTAGGGGTACCCTGCGTGCGAAGCATGGGGTCGGACCACAGTTTAACGTCATGTGTTAAGGACGAGGTGCTTAACAGTTTAACGTCCTGTAGCTTGGACGAGGTGGGTTTGCTCCACACCCCTAGGGATTACATTCCCAATGCCTTCTACCCCTTGTGGGAGGGAAGGCATCGGCAAGGCCGTAGTGAAGGGGGGCCGCAGGGCGAACCATCGAGGGGTCCACGTTAGCGTGGGTATGGTGGATGGGGCTTATGCAAGGAAGCTGCCCAGGTGCCACTAAGGAGTGGAAACGAAGGATGGGGCTTACGCATGGAAGCAGCCCATAATGTCTTCCTCATGTCTGTCCATGAGGGCATCCCAACTCACTGGTGGGTTAAGGTATGCACCTATGCGCTAGTGCACAAGCGGGATAATGCCAAGGGCGTTGGAATCAACCTGAACAAAGGGATATGAAAAGTGTGAATCACATAAACGACATTCAAAATGCAATGAGAGCGGCATGGAGATAGAGGATAGCTGCTGACCATGTTTGCAACACAACATCTTGTTGTTAGCCTAGAATGGGGACAAATAAATGACGGGTCGACTGCTGACCGTGTTCGAAACACAGGACCTGACTCAAAGTGTCGCCCAAAGCCTTTCGGGGCATTGGCCCAGGACAGCAGGCGGACCATAGGTCAATCATCCGTACTGTTAGGGGGTCCCTCCAGACTTGGAAGTGGATGCAGATCCGAATAAAGGACACGCAAAGCGTGGGGTGGAGTGATGGAATGTTTGAACGGATTCCAATGCTCTTGAAACTACGCCACTGTAATCATGGCATTAGACATCTTATTCTTAGCGCACAAGACATTTCTTATTTGGAACAAGAGGCATACTATGTTTGGAGCATAGAGTTTACTACAGTTTATAGTCATGTAGATAGGATTATGGCATCTCATGCTTGGAGCACAAGGAATCTCTTATTTGGAATAAGAGGAATCCTATGTTTGGAGAACAAGGTTTACTACAGTTTATAGTCATGTAGATAGGACTATGGCATCTCATGATTGGAGCATAAGGCATATCTTATTTGGAACAAGAGGCATCCTATGTTTGGAGCACAGGGTTTACTACAATTTATAGTCATGTAGATAGGACTATGGCATCTCATTCTTGGAGCACAATGCATCTCTTATTTAGAACAAGAGGCATCCTATGTTTGGAGCACAGGGTTTACTACAGTTTATAGTCATGTAGATAGGACTATGGCATCTCATGCTTGGAGCATAAGGCATCTCTTATTTGGAACAAGAGGCATCCTATATTTGTAGCACAGGGTTTATTATAGTTTATAGTCATGTAGATAGGACTATGGCATCTCATGATTGGAGCATAAGGCATATCTTATTTGGAATAAGAGTCATCCTATGTTTGGAACACAGGGAATTCTTCTCAGGGGAATTTATGATGAGAATCTCAACTCACGACATAGGAAACGAACCAAGAGGAATATGTCAACTCAAGGTGTTTCGCAGTGTGCGGAGGAGTATCTCAAATCATGGTATTCCCTAGGTGGAAGGTGGGTGCGCATAAGGGCGCAATGGAAAATCCCGACATCCCGGACCGAGTAGTTCGCGGTGCGACTCTCCATTTTTCATAGCGGGGGTGCAGGGGCACAACCCCCATGGTATGGACCAGCGGGTGCAAGCCAGTATACTGTTGCACGCAATAAGAGCAACATGCAAGATGGGATGCGCGCAATAAGGGATGCCTGCGCGCAATAGGGAAGGCATGCGCGGAAAACACCGGGTCAGCGCGCAATTCAGGGATGCGCACAAAAATGGCCGGGTCAGCGCCCAAAGGAAGGGATTGTGCACAAAAAAAGGAATTGCACGCAAGGGAATGGGTGCGTGCACAAAGGAAGGATTGCGCGCGACTTGACCGGCCTGCGCGCAAACGAAGTAATTGAGCGCAAGGGGCGGACCACGAAGGGGATGGACTTTAGTCTAAGCCAGGGGGATCTTGCGCAAAGGGCGGATCCCAGGGCGACTTGGCGCAGAAAAGAACCATAACTCGAGACCGTTTTGCGCTTGCTATTACGCGCACAGGAGCCGGTTCAAATTTATCCCCCGAAAAGGAAGGGGTCTCCTTTTATTTATAGGAAACTGGTGGCACGGAATCCAGGGTTGTGCGAAATAATTGCGCGACAGAGGCGGCGGCACGAAATATCAACCGCGCGGGACGCGAGCACGAAATTATTTCACACCGGCGCCGGGACTTTTCTCGAATCCCGGGTTTCCTTTCACGTGGGACATTTTTTCCGCGCACTTCACCCAATTTTTTTCGCACCACTTCTAAGACCTCTGGACCGGGCCTCTGAGTCCGAATATGACCTCGCTTTGTCATTTCGAAACTTCCTCTGGGAGTTACAGACTTTTTTGGTGTCTACAGTTATCCTTAGTATGTATTGACTGCATTCCATGTGATCATTCATCAATTTATTTTATAGAAAGGTTTTTTTTCTGATATGGAGAGATAAAGAGTGGCATTCATCAGTGAGTGGAGTTATCAGATGGTTGGTAGGAAAGTGAAGTCTTTTATCTTAGTTGGTAGAGATTTCAATGGAAGCTTGGGTGAAGGATGTTCCCTGGATTATGGAGGATTTCCTTGAATTTTTCTTTAATGAGGTTATTACACCACCCCCTTGATGCATTGTCTTGTTTGATATAGAGTTATAATCAATATAATCTATGATTTTGATGGATCCCTATCGAATGGCACCGAAAATGTTATGGGTGTTGAGGCTACAAGTTGATGATCTGATGAAGATGGGTTTTATCTAACCCTGTGTATCTTCTTAGGCTTCTCCAATGTTGTTTACCAATAATGAATATAATAGTTTGAGGTTTTGTGTGAACTAAAGGTTTTTGAATTAGGTTAAAATCAAGAACCATTTCCCCTTCCAAGTATCGATATTTTTTGACCAGATAAAGGGATCTATTTTGTTTTTGAAGATCAATTTTCTATCAAGACATCATTTTTTAAGGGTGAAGTATGATGATATCCCAAATAATACCTTTTGGTAGAGGTATAGGCACTTTGAGTCCATGGTCATGCTATTCAGTCTCATGAACACACCAACTTTATTTATAGGGCTTGTGAACTTTGCGTTCCATGATTTACTAGACCAGTTTGTGGTTATTTTCAATGATTAAATCCCAATTTAATTGAAGTCATAGGAGGAGAATTTAATTCATCTCAAAGCTATATTATAGGTACTTCAACACCATTAGATCTATAGAAATATATCCAAGTGTAAGTTTTGTATGTGAGGGGTAAAATTCCTTAGGAATATGGTGTCTTAGTAGGGTGTGGTCATAGACCCATCAAATATGAAGCCAACTATTTCTTGGGAAACAACCAAGAACATGGTAGAGGTTCACAATTTCCTTGGTCTTATTTTTTATTACTAGAGTTTTTTGTCTGATTTCTCTCAAATTGTGGCACCATTGATAGATTTGACTAGGAAAGACCATGATTTCATATGGATTGATCAGTTTTAGGTGACATTTGGATACCTAAAGAAGATATTGTTTAGTTCCCCAGTGATTTGGTTTCTTGAGGAGGTTTTGAAGTTTGAGGTGTTTTGTGATTCATCTCATTTGGGTCTGGGGTGTATCTTGATATAGAATAGGGTGGTAATATTTTATGGGTATAGGCAGTTATTCCTCCATGATTTTAACTATTCATCCCATTATTTGGAGTTATAATCATTTGTGTTTGTAATAAAGTTGTGGTGACATTACCACATCAGTGAGAACTTTGTGATTTTAATAGACCATAATACCCTATAATATGTCTTCTCTCAATGGGATCAAAATTTATTATAGTAGATGTGTATAAATTTTCTCTAGGATTATAACTTTGAGATCTCCTATACTCTAGGAAAGGGGAATATGGTTTCCAATGGGATAATTTTGAATTCTGAAGGTGATGTGTTTCAATAGTATGTGGATGTTTGGAGAGGGATAAAGGATCTTTTTGTAATTCATATTGATGTAGAGGAAGGTAGTGGAAGAGGTTTCTTTTACTAGATGATGGTGTAATATTCCTTAATTAAGTAGGTGGAGGAGTCTTAGTGGGGAGACTCAGAGGTAGAGGTAAGGTGATACCATGTTGACTATGGTGATGCTTTAAAGGGATGGTAAGAGGATCGTCAAAATTAAATGTTGTGTTAGGGGAGTATATTTTTTACATTGGTAATGTTCAAGGGATTTATATATGAGTTATATAGATCATCCTTAGTGGAACATCACAGTGTGAATAAGATGTATCATGGCTTGAGGAGATAACTTTGGTGGTCTCAGATGAAGCGGTTTGTGGAAGAGTTTATGGCATGGTGTCTAGTCAATCAGCTTGTGAAGGCCGATCACTGAGTTCCTAGAGGTTTTTTTCATCTCTTGTATTCCCCCAAGTGGAAATGATAGGAAATTTCAATGTATTTCATCACCATGTTTCCCCATAATTATTAAGTTTGTGGATTAGTTTTGGTGACAATGGAATGAATGGTTAATTTAGATCATTTTTAGGAGATCTATGAATTGAGTGTCATGGATGTTTTGGTAAGGTGGCATGTGGATGAAATGGTTAGGATTAATAGGGTACTAAGGACCATCATATTTGATCAAGATCCTAATTTTAATTCATGAGTTTTTAGTATAATTTAACATGCCTTTGTTTCCTAGTTTCACTTTAACACTATTTTCACAGTCAGATAGATGGAAAAAAGAAGAAGAATATACAAACACTTGAGGATATATTTAAAACTTTCTTCTTGAATTTTTGTGGATCATCAGTAAAGAAACTGCATATTATTGAGTTTTCCTATAACAATAGACATCACTCATCCATTGGAATGGACCCATTTAAGGAATTGTACGAGTGACCGTGTGGTTCACCATTGTACTAGATAAAGGGTGGGAAGTTATTGGTTCTTGGTCTTGATGTAGTAAAGATCATGAATGAGAAGATATAGATGGACTGAGAGTATATGAGGGAGGTGAAATATTTTCAAAAGGCCTATGATGATCGTAGGTGGATTCCTCTAGAGTTTTTGGTTGCAGACCATGTGTCCTTGAGAGTCTCACCTCATCAGGGGGAATAAGAGGTTTGGTTAAGGGAGTAAGCTTTCTTTCTGGTTCATCAAGCCTTTTGAGATGTAGGGGCATATTGATGAGGTGGTGTATTAGTTGGAAATTCCATTGAGGCGGGACAAGATCCAAGATGTCTTCCACATGTCACAACTTCATTATTATCTTCATGATGACTCTCATGTCATTGACCGGTGAGAGTCAGATATTGAGGATGACCCGACATATATAGAGTGACTAGTAGATATCCAAGATCATTGGTAGAAAGTGATACATGGAGGAACCATCCACTTGGTTCGTGTATTATGGACATATAGTGTCTAGGAGGAGAGAACGTGAGAGTGTGAAGCATAGATGCATGCTTGATACCCATAGTTTTTTTGAGTTTTCCCTTAATATTTTTTTCTTGAAGACGTAATGTTTATTTTTTTTGATTTATAAGATGCTCCCTTTTCCCCTTGTCGATAATGTGTGTTTTCACTTCCAACATATGAATATGGGACAACTCCTTCTCAATCAAGATGCGTTATTTTACAACATGTTTTAAAAATGTGTGGGTGAGTCAGTGCCACTCAAATTAGAAAATATCTTGATATGAAGGGAGGGTTACCTTGATTTATGTGATTAAGGAAGTGTTGTGTGGTGGTTGTAGTGGTTGTTTTATTGGATTTTATAGAGGTTGAAATGGTAGTGCAGATTGTTTCATGTAAGAGAGGTGTGTTGTGGTTGGTGAGTGATGGTGTAGGTTTTCACCTAGTGGGGGATAGTGATGTGGTTGTGTGGGGTGTTTTTCAGATGTTTTGTCTTAGTTTGATGTGTTTGGATGGTGGTAGTGTTTGGGTGTAATGAGATCTCTAAGAGGCATCTCATGGGATGTTTTTTTGGAACCTTTCACTTTCAGATTTAGTTTCAATTATTGAGGATTATAATCATTTGAGAGGTATCTAATGTGATGGATCTTGACTTATTAGACTATTAATTTTATTGTTTAGGGATTTTAGGTGTTTAGATGAGTCTAAAGGAGGGTTAAATGAATCTTGGAGTTACAATTCAACTCTAGAGGGTTGTTCATGATGTGAATCTGGGTTTACAACATGAATGTGTATTAGTGAATTGGATTTTGTTGATTCATAGCTTGAAGTTTCGTAAGGGAGATATATTCTTAATAAACTCACAATGTGAAATAATTATTTATGAAGTGAATGAATTCTAGCTTGATAATCTATGAAATTATGAGGATGTTCATGAGGTTTTTACTTGAAGTAATTTATGGTCTAAATTGGTGGGCATCATGAAAAATAATGGTGTGAATTGTTTCTTCAAATCACAAATGTGTCGAGGCACAATTTTTTATAAATTTAAGATATCTTCTAATTTATTTCATTCCTCTCAAGTTTTAAGTAATCCCTAGGAGTTTTTTAGAGGATCTTCCAGCCCCTTCCTCTAACTTTGATCCACAACTTATGGAGTTTTTTCTTTGGAGATCCATGGTGAATAAATCCTCTCTATCCTTCTATTTATCCTATTCCTCTCTCAAGGAATTCACAATTGTTATATTGTTATGATTGGTGTATGACTGGTCTATGATTTTGATGATCCATTGGTGCGATTCAAGTTGATCTGGGGTTTCTTTGTGTGGTTGCGGTGTTCCATTTGTTCCTTATTTGCCTCATTTTTCATGGAGGTTTAAAAATATTCCTTACAGTAGGAGATCCTCATTATTTCCCTATTTATGTGCATGTGTGGGGATTATATGATTTTATCTAACTTTGGTTGGATAATATGGTTCATCATAAGAATATAATTAACCAGACACATTTTAAATTGATTGGAATGGAGAGACATTGCATATTTTTATAGATTTTGTGATGTTTCCTATGTGATTGTACATGATTGTTTTTATTGATAAAAATCATAGCTGTTGGGATCCTTTCTTATGATAAAGTTGTGATAGCTTTTAAACCCTTAATATGGTGATTGTTTGAACTCACCATTAATGAAATGGATAATCACTTGAATATATTTAAGGGATTTTCCCATGGAAATTTGTAATTGTGTGATAATAACCATGCTAATTAAATAAGTAAAGTAACAAAATCCCTTTTATTGAATTTGGTACATGGTGTTGTGAAAGCTAGAATATATAGCTATGTATTGATGTTATTAATGTGAATCAGTGGTGGTTATGCAGACCCTATTGGGGCCTATACATTGATGGTGGTGACTAACTTGGGTGTGGATGTGTTGGAAAGTGAAGAGATGGTTTGCTAGTATGGGATGTGATGTAGACTGATGCACGATGGTTGTGATGTGTAGTTATTGTAGTGATATGGTTGGGTTATGGTGATGGATTGATATATGTTGCGATGTGGTGATGGTTGATGTGAGATAGATAAGCCATTGTTTCATGTGGTTGTGTTAGTTTCCTGGTTATCCATGGAATGATTTGAAATAATGAAATTTAAATGTCATGGGATGGAGTTAAATATAATAATGGGCTTAACTTGATGTGTGTTAAATGGATTATATGTTTTGAATAATTAATTAATTGGTTGTGTTAATGTGAATTAAAATGGATTAATAAATTAGAGTTAGTAGAAACTCATTAATTCTAAAAATGTTGGAACATATTATTGAAAGTAAAAATTTTGTGGCTATGTGTGGTGGTTGTGTGGTGTGATGCATTTAGTGTTGGTGGCGATTATGACATATATTGTGAGGTGAAATGGTGGTGTTGTGGAGTATTCTTATGGAGTTGATGTGAAACCATATGTTTGGTACTTGTGAAACCTATCTTCCTTTTCTATTTATATGTTATTTCTATATGAACCCCACCCAAGTTTCATAACCTTAAAAACAACCAAATGTTTTGGGTTTTGAGTGTTTTCCCCAACATACATTTTGGCAGTGATATGGATGGCTGGATACCCCCTCTTCATCACTTTCCCTTTAGTATTAGTGGTGATATGAGTTGGTGTTAAAGATTACCCAGTGATTATATTGGTTTGTGTTGGAGATTACAAAATGATGATACAAGATGGTGTTAGATATTACCCAGTATTAATGTAGGGTGGTGTTTGAGATCTCCCAATGACATTGAGAATGTGATATGTAGTGGAGATCTTGTATGGTAGGAGGAGGGAATGAGGTTGATTTACTTCACATTCATGATACCCTACTACCATGGATATGAGACTTGGTTATGTGAATATGGTTGTGATGAGATGAGGTTATGATGTGTGATGATGACTGATGGTAGAAACAGATGATAGACCTTATGGGAAGTTGAGATAGGTAAGGGTGTGTCTAACCCACATCATAGATGGATGAATATGTGATGATATATTCTTGTAAGGTATGATATCACATGAGATTTAATGCTGGGTATTGAAAGTGAAAAATCAATGGGAAAGAAGTTACAAGACACCTTTGATTCATATTCATCGATGCTATGTTATTATATTGGATGTGGTATTTTGTGAGCAAGGAAGGGTGAAGTTGGGATTGGTTAGTTAACCTGTATAGGTTTATATTGGTTCTTCTGTTTATTCACTGGTGGATTAGTATGATCTTTTCACATCTTCATGAGAGATCTTGGGAATGACCCCCCCGAGTATACATGTTATGTTTACCCTACATATATATAAACCGTTTTCAGGTTTCTAGGAGGAATTTAGAAACAAATATAGCCCTTAATATGTTGGATATTAGAGATGCTATTGATTCACTGATGTAGGACTTGTATTTTTGTATTTACATAGAGAATTTTATCTATATTTGCTGACATGGTTCATGAATTGTGAGATGGATTCACTGTACTTTTATATAATGTGATAGAGTTTCTTGGTGGTTATTCATTATATATATAGATCCTATATTATTATTGAGGGAAATACCTTCTATATGTGATATTCTTATACCCTCAGTTATATTCACCAACTCAGGGCCTACTAGAGGTGGGACTCAGGGGTTATTATCCACCTTTCTTCATTTCTGGTCTAGGAGGGGTACCTTTGGAGGGAGGGGGTCATGAAATAGTGACATCAAAGGTTTTGTTTCAAAGATAGGATGGGGTTTGATGTTAGGAATTGTGTGTATTGTATGGGTTGGTAGGGAATCATTTCTAGTTGATATTGGTGTGTGACATAGGCTACGGAGACTGACTAGGAAACAACATTTTAGGCCCTCCTATGATCTGTCACAATGACCCCGAGTCTTCCAAACAACCAAGTGAGGTGGTCCTGTTTATAGGGTAAATACCTTGGAGAGTTATATGCATCATAATTATCTATATTCATGTCTAATTTGGGGTTAAATTTCAGAATTAAATGAAATTTAATTAAATGAACTTTGATAAAATTCCATGTTGGAAGGCTTAGGGTTTCTCCTTGATTTTTTAGGAATAGATCCTAGTCATTGTTCACATGCAGATTAGAAAGAAGAGGTTTATCGAGATGATCTTGTTTATTATTAGAGGATCAACTTGATAGAGAAGGATGAGGCATAAAATATGTCCTTTCATGCCTTTTAGCAATAGAGCTTGGGAAATTATGAGTGAATCATCTCTGATCTAGTAATAAATCATTGGTTAAATAATATTGAGTTTGATTTTGGTGTAATTTGATCTCAGGATATTATTTGGGTGTTATTGGTAGTTAGTCAAATGCATGTAGCTGTTCTTTAGTGGTGGATACTATATCTTGGTGAGCGAAAGGAGTAATATGTTACATGGTTAGACTTTTATAATGAGTTATTTCTAGAGTTCATATCATTAATGATGAATGTGATAAAGAGGAAAAAGATTCCACCCCCCTCCAACAAGAGGGACTGAGTGTGTAGGAACTCGGGATCATGTTTAAGGACCTCCTATATTTTTCCACTGATATATTTATATATAAGGAGTCTAAATAAAAAAAGGTGATACACCCATTGATTCGGTATGCGGTCACCCTATTTATGATTCATATGTATCTAGATGTGAAAAATAAGAAAGAGGTTATCTAGTGAATTCCTTATCTGGGAGGTGATCCTTGAGAGAGTGGCCAGTAGGTAATCTTGAGGGGTAGGGATTTAGATAGTGAATCACATATGTTTAGACAGTCAGAGTCTTGATTGGTGGGTAACTGACCTCACTAGACATTTTCATGTCATTTGGGGATATGTTTCTTTCAAGAAACTACCAAGGGATTCCCATTTTTCTGTTATGTCTATGGGGTCATGGTCACTGATAGGCTTAGTGTCTGATATTTTAGGGAGGAAAATATCTGATAGGTGGTCATGAACCTTGTTAATAGCTACAATAGTTTCCTGTAAGTCCATATCAACTATAGAGACTGCCGACATTTATTCATTATATGAGGGATGATGGATTTGGTAGGGGTATTCCCATGATTGTCCTTGTCCAAAGGCACATAGGATAAAGATTTCTTGTGGATGCTATCAATAGATAGGAAGAGGAGCTATGCATGGGTAGATTCATGTAATTAAGGTGGTAGTGCTATATGGGCCAGTGGTTGTTTGAGGTATAACTAGTTTATCATCTACCCTTTTTTGTGCCTTATTTATTTTTGGGAACCTCACACTCCTTTGTTGCTTCTACTTTGGTCTGTACCCTAGGTATAAAGGTGGATAGAATTATTGTTCCCCTGGTGTTATCCACACTAGTTGGAGGTCATGATTCTTCATTTAATGCATGTCGAGGATGCAGAATGGTGATGGGGAAACACTATTCAGTAAGGAAAATCCTTTTTCTATAGATACAACCATAAAATGTTATTCCTAGCATAGATTGGATATATTCCATGCAAGCGGTCATCGATTTATTTCAGAGGAGGGTTTCATTTTTTGATGTGGAGGGCCAATGAGTGGAATTCATAGGTTAGAAAAGTTATCAGATGAGTGGTAGGAAAGTGGAACCTCTTTTATCTCAGTTGGTAGAGATATCAGTGGAATATTAGATATAGGATGTTCCTAGGTTTATCGAGGATTTCTTTGATGTTTTCCTAGATGAGGTTATCACACTACCCCCTTGACGTGATGTTGAGTTTGGGATAAAGTGTAAGAAAGGTGCATATATAATTTCAATGGATCCTTATTGAATGATGCCTAAGGATTTGTGTGATTTGATGTTACAAGTTGATGATATAATATATATGGGTTTCATTCGACCTAATGTATCTCCTTGGTGTTCTCCTATATTGTTCTTCAAGAAGGTTAATGGTTGTTCGGGGTTGTGCATGGACCACTGAAGGTTGAATCAGGTTCCATTCAAGAAGCATCACCCATTTCAAGGATCAATAATTCATTAAACTAGTTGAATGAAGCCTATTGTTCTTTTAAGATTTTTTAGTCTATATATCACCATATGAGGGTGAAGGATGGGGATATCTCAAAGACTTCCTTCCAGTTCAGGTATGAGAACTTTGAGTTCATGATCATGTAATTTAGTTTCATAAACACACTAGTTGTGTTCATGGGGATCATGAAATCTATATTCCATTAGTTCCTAGACTAGTTCATGCTTATGTTCATTAATAATAGCTTAATCTACTCAAAGTTATAAGATGAGCATTCCGATCATCTTAGACCTGTCTTGTAGGTCCTTCGACACCACCAGCTCTATGGAAAGGTTTCTAAGTGAAAGTTTTGGATAAAATGGGTGTATTTACTTAGGCACACATCATCTCAGTAGGGTGTGTCTATAGACCTATAAAATATTTAGACTGTTGTTTCTTGTAAAAAATACAAGAACATGGTAGAGGTTCACAGTTTCCTTAGTCATGAAAGCTATTATTGGTGGAAGTGTATGATTTCTCTCAGATTTTGGTTTCGTTGATAGTTTTGACCAAGAAGGAAATAAATTTTATATAGAATGATTGGTTTTATAAGTCATTCAACTACATGAATTAGAGATCGGTCAGTGGCCTAATGCTTTGGTTTTCTGTGTAGGGTGTAAAGTTTGAGGTGTTTTACAATGCGTCCAATATGGGTCTAGGGTGAATCTTGATATATAAGAGGGCAGTAAAATCATATGGTTCTAGTTATTTATAACCTCATGAGTGTAACTATTCAAAATATGTTCTAGAGTTAGTGGTAGATGTATTTTCGCTGAATTTGTGGTGAAATTACCCCATCGGTGAGCACTTCATGGTTTTAACAGACCATAATATGTATTCTCTTAGTGGGATCTAAATTTATTGAAAATAAGGTGGATGAATTTTCTATAGGATTATGATTTTTTATATCTCATACAATTTTGGAAAGGGGAATGTAGTTTATAATGTGGTGAGTTGGAAGTTCTAAGGTGATGTGGTTGAAGAGTTTAAGGATATTTGGAGAGGGATGAAGGAGCTTACTATGATACATCTTGATGTTGTGGAAGGTAGTGGTAGAGGTTTTATTTACCAGATGATGGTGGAATCATCCTTGATGGAGAAGGTGGAGGTGTCTCATTGGGGAGACTCATAGTTAGAGGTGATGCGAGACCGTGTTAGACATGGTGATACTCTAGAGGGATGGTCAGAATCAGATGTTTTTTCAGGGGGGGTTATTCAATCCATTGGAAATACATGAGGAAATTATACATGAGTTTAGAAAATAATCATTATCGGTAAATATTAGAGTGACTAAGATTTATCATGTCTCGATGAGACAACATTGATGGATTTGGATAAAGCAGCCAGCGAGAGAGTTTATGGCATGGTGTCTGGTCGGTCAGTAGGTGAATGTCAAACAATAAGTTCTTAGAGGGGTTTTTAGACCTTGGATTCCATTGAGTGGAATTAAGAGGACATTTTTTTGGATTAAATCATTAGGTTACCATGGTATTAGTGAGGATATAATGTATTTTGGGTGATAGTGGACCGACTAGTGAGTTTGAATCATTCTCTAGTAATCCATGAATCGAGTGTCATAGATGGTTTAGAAAGGAGATATGCGGATGATGTAGTTAGGATTAATAGGGTATCAAGGAAAATTATATTTTATTAGGATCCCCATTTTACCACATGTATTTTGAGGTTATTACAACATTCCTTTGGATCCTTGTTACGCCTTAACACTACCTTTCACCCTCAGACAAATGGGTAGATAGAGCAGACATCCAGACACTGGAGGATATATTGTGAGATTGCAACTTGGATTTTGGTGGTTCATTGGTAAATGAACTTCCTTCCATTGTGTTTTATTATAAAAATATCTATCAATCATTCATTTTAATGGATTCATTTGAGGTGTTGTACAAGTGGTTGTGTTGTTCACCATTGTGTTGGATAGAGGATGGGTAGTTAGCGGTTCTTGGTCTTGATATAGTGCAGAACACAACTAAGAAGATCGAGATGGTATGAGAGTAGTTTAGGGAATAAAAGGACTTTCATAAGGTATATTATGATCATAGGTATAGGTCCAGGAATTTTTAGGTTAGATACCTTGTTTTCTTGAGAGTATCCCCTCATTGGGGGTCGTAGAGGTTTGACACAGGGAGTAAGCTTTATCTCTGGTTCGTCAGATATTTTGTGGTGTTAAGGCATGTTGGTGAGGTTTTTTATCAGTTTTTGCTTCAACTATGGATATATAGGATCCACTATGTTTTCCTCATGTCTCAGTTTCATCAATATCATCATGATGATTCCCACATAATTGAATGGGGAGAGTTGGATATCAAGGATTACGTGACATTCTTGGAGTGACTAGTAGAGATCTAATATCATTGATAAAAAGTGTTTTATAGATGAACCAACCCCTTTATTTTCATAATGTGGAGGTATATTGGCTTGGAGTAGAGTACGTGGTAGTGTGAGGCATAGATTCATGCTCAGTACCTGGAGTTTTTTTTGAGTTTTTCCTTATTCTATTTTTCTTAATGATGTGATGTTTAAATATTGATAATTTATGAGATGTCCCTTTATCCACTAACGATGACATGTGTTATGGATTCCATCATATGAATAGGAGAAAACCCCTTCCTAATCAAGATGATTTATATTTATGATACATTTTTAATATCATGTAGGTGAGTTAGTACCACCTAAATAGAACAATATCTTGATATTGAGGTTGGGTTTCCTTGACTTGTGTGCTTAAGAAATTTTTATGTAGCTATTGCAATAGTTTTTTGGATTAGACTATATAGAGGTTTAAATGGTAGTGAATATGGTTACATAGAAGAGAGGTAGCCTATGGTTAGTGTGATATAGTGTGGTGTTGTTACTGGTAGGGGGAAAGTGATGTGGTTATATAGGGTGTTTCGTGGAAGTTTTATCTTGATTTGATGTTTTTTATTGGTGGTAGTGTTTGGGGTATAATGAAATACCTATGAGGTATTTAATGGGATAGTTGTTTGGAACCTTTAATTTTATTTTTGGGTTGGTTTTGATTATTGAGGTTGACAATTATTTGAGAGGTATCTAATTTAATAGCTCATTCCTTCCTGACCTATTACTCTACTAGTTTGGTAGTTGAAGGTGTTTGGAGGAGGCTAAAGGAGGGCTAGATGGAGTTCAAAACTATAATTTTATTATAGATATATGTTTATGATGTGAATATAGATTTATGATGTGAATGTGTGTTTGCAGCTTGGATACTAATGTGTAATGTCCCGTAAATTCCATGTAATTTTTTTTAAATTACATGGAATTATTTCAAGGACAGACGCTTTGACGACACCTGATTTCGAGGCCCAGTGAGACCAGAATAAAATTTTGAACTTTTTTTAAGTTCATTTAAGTAAATGTGCGATTAGGGTTTTATAAATTTTAAACCAGTGTCCAGATAAAAAATTCTTGGGAACCATTGAACTCAGAACAACGAGATTCACATAGAATGGACTTAACTTCGACTGGTGAGGGTTGACCAGAAAAGATAGTTTTTAGAATTTTTTGGAAAATAATAAAATAACTTAAAAAGGTATTTTATTTTATTTTCTCACCATTGAGCGGTAGAATACCGGCACTACAGTGTATCAATGAGGCAGAGATGAGCCCCTTTAATGATACTCCTTAACGGAAACGAAATAGTTACCCTGTTTCATTAATGAAACAACATAATGACATGGTGACATAGCATAACAGAAATGCTGAGATGAATTTCTCTATCAATGAGATAACATGTTGGGGAATCAAAAATGAAATTTTTTCCTCTGATGAACCTATGACAAAAATACTCTCCAACGCAGAACGAAGAATGCCGGCGAATCTCTAGCGATGTCAACGCACCTCGAAGAATGGGACAGAAGGGTGATGAACGCTGAAGGATTTGAGTAGAACTTGACCCCACATGGATGGACTGCTTCAATGATGAAAACCTTTGAGTTAGGGTTTTTTTTGTTTTAAGTTTCCCCATTCTTTTTTCTAAATTATGAACGTTGATCAACCCACAAACAGGTTGATCCACGGATCACTCATTCTTGTGGGAGGGTACTTCTCTTAGGGTTTTGTGCTGGGATTACTTGATTAAATTGTGATAGAACATCAAATAATTTATCCCATGGTTCCTAAAACTCTAATGTGGAGGGTGTGGGATGACATGAATAAGGCCTGAGCCCCTCTGCCTTGTGTGTTTTTTACGTTCTTCATGACCATGTATTCGAAGTGGCAGTAAGGGGGATTTGAGGCCATCGCAGAAAAGATGGAATCCCTAAGAGGCCATAGGAAAAAGCAGCATAAAGAGCAGACCACTGAATTGGACTTGATGTTCTTTAGAAGAACCTGCCAGTAGGGTCCCATGGAGGCGCACCACGACAACACGCCAAAAGATTTTATATGGTTGGCTCGGGCCACGACGATACGAAAAGAGTTTCCGGCCTCCATGCCAGCGAATGGTGGCTGGAGGACACGGCCACCCTGCCACATCAATGCACTGCGGATGCAGCACCACACCACATCACATGTGGAACCATGCCACTTCGCATGTGGCATGCCTCGTTCAACCGATTTTGGTGGGGGAGGTGGTCCCACAGATGACACACGGGGCAGGGGGGAGCCAGACATGGATTCTAGTTGTGTCCTAGCAAGGCAGAACCGGTCTAACTATGGTGGACTGAGTAGGGCATTGGCCTCCCCAATAGGATAGAATGGGTCAGACCCAGGTCGGTCTTGGTTCAGGTTAGGTCGGCGGACCCAGGTCGGGTCAGTGGACTCCAGGTCGGGTCGGACTGGGCCTAAACCCAACTGACCCCTTTTTGAAAAAACACTAATATCTTTCAAAACAGGTGTCCATTTGAAAAATATTTTGCTACATTGGAACCCTAACAATGAGGAAAATCTTTTGGAACACTCTATGGAGGCTTTCATGGAAGCTGAAATTCAACGAATGGCTTGAGGAGCGGTTCTCCTGGAATCAAGCACACTACGTGTGAAAACCCTACGGTTGGATGAGACCTAAAGACTGCTGAAAAGAGACCATGTGTGGATTAGATACGATGACCCAGTGAGAAGCGGCTTCTGTGTGACACCATAGGCCCAAGGTGGGGAGCAGCTCTATATGACCCAGTAGACCCACAATACTCGACAAGAGGAGTACCTCAGTATGGCCAAGGTGGGAAGCGTCTTCTGTGTGACCCGTCATGCCCATGGTGGGGACCGAATTCTATGTGACCTAGAATACCCACAGTACTCATTAGGAATGAGTTCCAAAATAGTCCAAGGTTAGTGGGAAGCAGCTTCTGTGTGACCCAGAAGGCCCACTACACTCATTAAGTAAGAGTTCTCCATCATCCCAAGGTGTTCAATGACATGGATGATGGTCTTACTTTCCTACTCTATATTATACATGATGTGAGATTTCTTACCTCATGGTTTTATTTATGGTTTGATTTGTGGTCTTTCCTTATTGGTTTGGGGTCCCTACTGAGTATATTGTTACTCACCCCTACATGGGATTTTCCTGCACGTGTTGTGTCCGGTGCAGACGACTGCTGACTTGATGGAGGACTTAGTGGACCAGGACCCAATGGTGCCCAATGGGACCAGGCAGATGGGGCATACTTCTATGTCTTCCAGCATCTACTCTACACTTACCCACCAGGTGGGATTTCCAATATAAGACTTTTATATTTTTCCTTGTACTTTCCTGTTTTTAGTTTATCTTTTTTTTGGGTTTGTGTTATGGCCCATTTGACCTAGAATTTGTACTTTTACTCAGTAGTTTTTTAGTGTCATTCATGTTTAATTTTATAGATTTGGGACATGGTTATGTGTGAATGCATACAAGTACTCAGCCAAATGCCTCCCACTTGTAGGTTGATGCCTTCAGCGCTAGTCTCCAACCCTTGACCTTTGGGAGGCAGTCTTGGAGTATGTCACAACACAAGCCCTGGGGGATGGGTCATGAAAAAGTGGTATCAGAGGTGGTTGGTTCTACCTCAAAGACTGGGAGTCTGTTATTTTGTGTTTGGGAAAAAATTTTAAATGTTTCAAGTTCGACTTTCAGATTTGGGAAGTCTAGTGTTGGTGCAGTAGCCGAAATATCCATACAACATGACCTTGAAATCTATGTTTTAACTCTATATATAAAAACACTGGTTTCATGAATCATATAGTAATTTAGTGTTTCCTCATGTTCTTCTTGAATTAGAGTTAGATCACTAGGTATAATCTATTAACCGTGGTACATCTTGATCTATTTCAGGATGATTCTACACAAACATCCAGCTACGGTTCCGATGCATAACCATGAGGACAGCTCGACTAGCGTTGAAGCATCAGTTCAGGGACTAGTGCTAGATATGGCCCCTCCAGGTGGTGCACTAACATTACCACCACCCATTGTTTAGTAGTTAATATCGGCATTACCGGTAGAGGATGCACGTAGGCTCAGTGCCTTGCATGAGTTCCAAAGACAGAGACCTCCTAGGTTCAGGGGAGAGATAGATCCTTAGGCCGCTGAGGACTGGTTGGAGGTGATGACATGGGTCTTATGCTTAGTGAGGATGTAACTTGATCAAATAGAGATCTTAGTTGTGAGCCTTCTTTATGGATCAGTAAGGATATGGGAAGTTTTACGATTCAGACTCATGATGAGGCGACCCTCTCTTAGGCTAACTTCAAGTAGATTTTCTGGGAGGAGTTCTTCCCCATGACCTTGTGCTCGGTGCACATATAAAAATTTCTTCACCTACAAAAGGGAAACATTTCAGTGGTTGAGTACTCTGTGTGGTTTACAGACCTCTCTCACTACTCCACATATATGGTGTGAGACCCTTTCTTCAGGGTCTAGACCTTTGAATAGGGACTCAGATAGGATATCAGGGAATCCATGGTGTCTCTCAGCATCCCCACTTAGGATGGGGTGATGGAGAGATCCCTTACTGTGGAATCTTCCTAGAAGAGAAGGCACCGACAACTGGAGACACCAGCAGACATCAGGCAGTAGAGTCTTTAGTAGTGAGAAGCAGGCAGCAGATGCGGGGACCGAAGAAGGTTAGATCTTTCAGGGGATGACCCCGAGACTCAGGATCTATGGTGTGAGTCCACCAAGGTAGTGAGGGTTAG
Organism: Viscum album; assembly: GCA_963277665.1. NCBI lineage: Eukaryota > Viridiplantae > Streptophyta > Magnoliopsida > Santalales > Viscaceae > Viscum > Viscum album. The sequence goes on from OY728131.1 coordinate 2,068,534,757, forward strand.
TAGAGGAACATGGCATTCTACTCGTGCGGTGAGAAAGGACACATGGCTCGTGACTGCCCAACCCACCGCATATATGATCAATAGACAGTCGAAGGACCGCTAAGGTAGAGGCAAAGGTTTGAGTAAGGAGGTCTGTAGGGTGGAGGAAATGGAAGGAGATAAGGATGAGAGGTAAGTGGTGGATGACTGTTTGAGGTGCTACCACCACCACCCCCATGTGGTCCACCACAAGCTCAGGGAGCCAGCGGATAGGGGTAAGGTCAGTTTTAGGCGATGGAGGCCTTCATCCATGATACTCCTGAGATGATTAGAGGTACGATATGTGTATTATACACCTTACATATAGTTCTTATAGACACAGGTTCCATTCAATCTTTCCTTTCCACAAACCTTGTTCAAGGCTCAGAGATTCTGGTGGAGTTGTTGGCTTGATCCTTATGATTAAAGACTCCTAAAGGAGAGGATTCGATGATTACACACTGGTTCCGACAGTGTGAGCTTACTCTAGTAGGCGAGAGCTTCTGCTGGGAACTCCTAGTAGCAGCATCAAGACCTTACGATGTCATATTGGGTATGGACTATTTATCTATAGTCCATGCTCAGATCGACTGTATTAGGTGAAAAGTGCGATGTATCCACAAGGATGGGACTATGTTTTCCTTCACCAGTGATAAAGGAACTTTTAAGGAATAGGAAAGACTTTCTCAGAGGAGGGTGCATCTAATCACCCACAATTTGGATAGCCTCACCCTCAGTGCGGTTGATGAGAGGAGTCCAAGATTTCCTATAGTGGTGGACGAGTATGAGGATGTCTTTCCTGAGGATGTTCTGGGACTACCTCCTCACAGGGAGGTAGACTTCAACATTGACCTGTACCCTAGGATGACACCAATATCCACGCCAGAATATCAGATGGCTCCCACATAGCTTCTTTAATTGAGGTTATATTTTGAAGATTTATAAGAGAAGGGCTTTGTGAGGCCCAGCGTTTCACCATGGGTAGCCCCAGTGTTGTTTTCCAAGAAGGAAAATGGAAATTTGAGGCTATGCATAGACTTATGGCGGTTGAACCAGGTGACTGTGAAGAACAATTATACATTACTGAGTATTGTTGAACTTTATGACTAGCCGAAGGGAGAAAGGTGGTTCTAAATGATCAACCTTAGATCAGGCTATCATTAGATTCAGGTACGGGATGAGGACGTACTGAAGATAGCCTTCAGATGCCGGTATGGCCATTATGAATTTTTTGTGATGCATTTAGGCATGGCCAATGCCCCATAAGTGTTAATGGGACTCATGAATAGGATCTTCCATCCTTACCTCGATCATTTCATGGTGGTATTCATTGATGACATCTTGGTGTACTCAGCGTCAGAGGGGGAGCACGCTACACACCTGCGGACAATCCTTGATACCCTTCAAGAGCACCATCTTTACGGTAATCTCTTGAAGTTCCATTTCTGGATTTGGGAGGTCCACTTTTTGGGACATGTCATCTCGGAGGCTAGAGTTGTAGTGGATCTAGTGAAGATATATGTAATGCTTTCTTGGGAGCCACCTAGAAGTGTGACTGAGGTGGGAAGTTTCTTTGTGTTGGATGGATACTACCAGAGGTTCGTGCCCAACTTTTCCAGAGTAGAAGCACCCTTTTCGGCCTTGAAAAAGAAGGTACAACCCTTCATGTGGATATATAAGTGCCGATAGAGTTTCTAGGAGCTAAGGAAGAGACTGACGAGTGCCCCATCTTGAGACTACCAGAAGAGGCCATTAGGTATGTATTCTTCTGCGATGCATCAGGGACCAGAATGGGTTATGTCCTGATTCAGGAGCAAGAAGTGATTACCTAAGTCTCATGGTAGTTGCGTTAGCATGATCAAAACTAGGTGACCCATGACCTGGAGTTAGCAGTAGTGGTATTTTCCTTGAATATGTGGCATCACTATTTGATGAGTGAACAATTTACCATCTACTCCGACCATAAGAGTCTCAGGTATATCTTCTCACATAAGGACATGAACTTGAGATAGTGAATATGGGTGGGGTTCCTATGGGACTATGACTTTGACATAGTCTATACTTTTGGGAAGGGGAACGTGGTGGGAGACATGCTCAACAGGAGGTCTATTTTACAACTATTGAGTGAGGTGATAGAGAAGATAGCTACGATGAACATATCCTTTGTGGATGATGATAAAATAACTTAAATTCTGTTAATGACTGTCACTCATCCACTCTTACAGTGAGTCATAGAGGCACAACTTGTGAATGTTTACTGTGAGGCCTGACGTGCTCAGTTATCCTTAGGACAGGCTCCTGATGGATTTTCGATAGGTGGGCAGAACGTCATACTTTTCAGAGGGTGCACTGTATTACCACTGACATTGTGGGAGGATGTGTTGAGGGAGTTTCATACATCCCCTTTGGCAGTACATCCTAGTGTGGCGAAGATGTAACAAGACCTTCGATGTTAGTACTGGTATCTAGGGATGAAGAAAGCTGTGGTAGAGTTCATTTCATGATGCATCACTTATCAGCAAGTGAAGGCCAAGAATCAGGTTCTAGCAGGCTTGGCCCAGCCACTTGATATACTAGAGTGGAAGTGGGATGGTATCTTGATGGACTTCGTGATGGGGTTACAATGCACGTCTAGGGGCCAAGATTCTATCTGGGTGATCATTTACTGACTCACCAAGTCGGCTCACTTTCTACCCATCCAGAAGTAGGGATTGGTTGAGGGATTGAGACACCTCTACATCCATGAGATAGTGCGGCTCCATGGGGTTCCTTCAATAATCATCTCAGAAAATGATGCATTCTTTACATTCCGGTTGTGGAAGGGATTGCAGGAGGCATTCGGGACTCAGCTATGGTTGAGCACCTCCTTTCACCCTCAGACAGATGGTCAGATGGAGCGAACCATACAGTCCTTAGAGGACATGCTTCATACTTATGTCCTTGATTTTGGATGCAGTTGGGAGGACCAACTACCACTGGTGGATTTTTCATACAAAAATAGCTATCACTCCACCATTAACATGGCACAGTTTGAGGCCTTGTACGGGCGGCCATGCAGATCACCTCTATGCTGAACAGACCCAGGGGAGTCAGCACTCATGGGTCCATAGTTGGTACATGATACCACTAATAAGGTTTAGATCATCTAGGAGTGGATGAGGACTTCAAAGAGTAGGAAAAAATTATATGCTGATAGGAGATGGAGACCCTTTTAGTTCAAGGACGGAGACCATGCATTCCTTTGGGTCTCACCCTGATAGGGTTTGCAGAGATTTGACCAGGGCGACAAGTTATCTCCAAGGTTCATTGGACCTTTTCAGATTCTAAGAAGAGTTGGCGAGATGGTGTAACACTTAGATAATTCTCCACAGATGCACCAGGTGCATGATGTTTTTCACATGTCATAGCTGAGGAGGTACGTGCATGATCTATCTCACATCATCGATTGGGGAGAGCTGGACATTGACAAAGGGGTGACATTTGCGGAGTTCTTAGTGGAGATAGAGGATCGGAAGAAGCGGGTCCTTTTTGGATGGTTGATTCCTCCAGTTCACTTTTAGTGGAAGTACGAGAACCTCTCGGAGAGAACATGGGAGTGGGAGGCTCATATTCATGCTTAGTACCCCCATTTGTTTGTTTAGCCTTGTTTTTACTTATGAGGACATGAAGCCAAAAAAGGGGGAGTAATGTAATGTCTTGAAAATTATGTGTATTTTTATTAAATTATATGGAATAATTTTGAGTCCAGACGCTTTTACGGTACCAAATTCTGAGGCCCAGTGAGCCCAGAATAGAATTTTAAACTTTTTTTAAGTTCATTTAAGTAAACATGAAAGCAAGTTTTTCTAACTTTTAAACTGGTTATCAGATAAAAAATTCAAGGGAATTGTTGAACTCAGAATGGAGGGATTCTCCTAGAATGGACTTAACTTCGACTGGTGAGGGTTGACCGGAAAAGATAGTTTTCAGAATTTTTGGAAAATAATAAAATAACTTAAAAAATTATTTTATCTTCTTTTCTCACCATTGAGTGGTGGAACGCTGGCACTACGGTGCGATGAAGAGGAAATGATGATCCCCTTTAATGATAATTCTTAATGGAAGCGAAACAGTTACATTGTTTCATTAATGAAACAGCATAACAACATGGTGATGCAGCATGACGAAAACACTGTGACACATTTCTCTATTAATGAGATAACACGTTGGGGAATCAAACACAGAATTTTTTCCTCTGACGAACCTTTGACGAAAATCATCTCCAGTGACGAATGCCGAACACTGACGAATTGCTAGCTACGTTAATACACCTCGAAGAACAAGAATGGAGGGTGATGAATACTGACGGATTCAATCAGAACTTGAACCCCCCTGTGGATGGACCACTTCAACGAAAAACACCTTTGAGGTAGGGGTATGTTTTCCCATTCTTCATTCTAAATGACGAACAAAGATCAACCCATGAACATGTTGATCCGTAGATCACTCATTCTTGCGGGAGTGTACTTCTCTTGGGGGTTTTCACTAGAATTACTTGATTAAATTGTGATAGAACATCAAATTATTTATCCCATGTTTTCTAAACCTCTAACTTGGAGGGTGCGGGCTGACATGAACAAGTCCTGAGCCCCTCCGTCATGCGTGTTTTGTGCATTCTTCATGACCGTGTCTTCGAAGTGGAAGTAAGGGGGATTCGAGGCCATTGTAGGGAATATGGAATCACCATGATACCATAGGCGTGAGCAGGATGAAGAATAGACCACCAAAGAAGACTCGTTGCTCCGTGGAAGAACCCGCCAGCTCGCCGGTGCCGGCGGCGGCTGCGGGCGGGTGGAGGCGCGCCATGACGACACGTTGGAAGATGCGACACAGATGGCTCAAGTCACGGAGGTGTGGAAAGAGCCACCAAACTCCATGTTGGAAGATGGAGGCGGGAAGACGCGGCCACCTGACCATGTCGATGCACCGCAGACGAGGCACCATGCTGCGTCACACATGGAATACCGCGATCAACCGACCACGACAGATGAGGCGGCCCCGCAGATAACCCGTAGGGCACGAGGAACACAGACACGACTTCCAACCATATCCCGGACAAGTGGAACTGGTCCACCCCAGTGGTCCAGACCTACCTCAATGGTCCAGACCCTGGCCGAGTTGGGTTCGGGTTGGTTCGACCGGGTCGGACCGGACTCGAATCCAACTGGCCCCTTTTTAAAAAAATGCCAATATCTTTAAAATTGGGAGTTTGTTTGAAAAGTTTTTTGCGGCGTTGTAACCCTCATGATGAGATATATATTTTGGCATAATCTATAGAGGATTTAATGGAAGTTGAAATTAGATGAATGGATTAAGGAGTGGTTCTCTTGGAATCAAGTGCACTACGTGCAGAAACCCTATGGTTGGCTGATACCTAAAGACTACTGGAAAGTGACCCTATGTGGATGAACTACGATGGCCTAGTGGGAAGAATCTTCTATGTGACCTGGTAGGCCCATGGTGGGGAGTAAATCTATGTGTCCCGACAGACCCATGATATTCGACAGAAGGAGTACCTAAGTATGGCCAAGGTGGGAAGTAGCTTCTGTGTGGCCTGGCATGCCCATGGTGGGGAGATAATTCTGTGTGACCCAGCATACCCACATTACTCATCTGGGGTGAGTATCACAGTAGTACAAGTTTAGTGGGAAGCGGCTTCTGTGTGACCTGGTAGGCCCACTGTACTAATTGAGGAGGAGTTCTCCAGTATCCCAAGGTGTTTGATGACATGACTGATGGTCTTAATTTCCTACTATAGATTATACCTGGTGTGAGATATCTTACCTTGTGGTTTTCTTTGTGGATTTATTTTTAGTATTTCCTTGTTGGTTTGGGGTCTCTACTGAGTATATTGTTACTCACCCCTATATGGTATTTTCCCGCACATGTTGTGTTTGGTGTAGACAACTGCTGCCTTGATGGAGGAATTGGTGGCCTAGGACCCAGTGGTGCCCAGTGAGACCAGGCAGGCGGGGCGTACTTCTATGAAATCCAACAAAAAATCTAAACTTACCCATTAGGTGGGGTTTTGAGCGGACAAATTTTAGAGTTTTCCTTATACTTTCATATTTTTAGTTTATCTTTTGTTGGGTTTGTATTCTATCCCATTTGACCTAGAGTTTTTACTTTTACTCAGTGGTTTTTTAGTGACATGAATGTTTACTTTTCTATATTTGGGAAATAATTGTGTGTGCATGCATACAGGTACTCAAGAAAATTCCTCCCACTTACAGGTTGACGCCTTTGTCGCCAGTTACCAACCCATGGCCTTCGGGAGCCGGGCTTGTGGTATGTCACGACATGGGCCTCAGGGGATAGGTCGTTACATAATGATTCATTGATTGAAGTTTCAAAAGAGATATATATTATTAATAAACTCACAATATGAAAGAATTATTCATGATGTGAATGAATTCTAGCTTAAGGTGCTATAAAATTTATAGGATGATCATCAAGTTTGGACTTGAAGGAATTCATAGCCTGAATTGGTTGGCCTTAGGAAAACTCATGGCATGAATTGATGTATCATATCATGAATTTTTCTAGGCCCAGTCTATTTATAAATTCTAGATCTATCTTGATTTGTTTCATTATTCTCAAGTTTTGGTAGAACCCTAGGAATTTTTTAGAGGATATTCCAACCCCTTTCCTCTATATTTATCCTTGGCTTGTGGGGTTTGATCTTTAGATATACATGTTGAGTAAATCCTCATTCTCATTTGGTTAATCCTATTCCACCCTCAAGAAATTTTCATCGGTGATGTTGTTTTTCTTAGGGTATAATTTGGATGTGATTTTGATGAGCCCTTATTTTGATTTTGATTGATATATGGTTTCCTTATGAATTTTTGGTCTTCTAGTTATTCCTTATATTCCTTATTGTGCATAATGGTTTGGAAAGCTTCCTTGCGGTAGGGGATCCTCATTCTATCTCTATTTATGTGAATGTGTGGTGATTAAATGATTTTGTATTCTTTTGGGTGGATATAAAAAGTCATCATAAAAATATAATTAATTAGATAAATGTTAAATTAATGGAAATAGGGAGAAATCACATCTTTTTACTACTTTTTTGATGTTTCCTATGTGATTAGACATGCTTGTTTCTATCAATAAAAATCATGATAGTTGGGATCCTTGCTTGTATAGTAGTTGTGATTACTATGAAACCCTTATTGTGTTGTTTTTTTAAACTCACCTTGAATGAAATGGATAATCACTTATATATGGTTAAAGGACCGGTTTTCCATGGAAAGTCATAATTGTGTGATAATACCCATTCTAATTAAATAATTAATTCAATTGAATCCATTTTTTTAAATTTGGTATGTGATGGTGTGAAATATATAATGTGTTAATATGTGTTTATGTGCATGTTGTGAAGTTGTGGTGGTTATATAGACCCTATTGCGGCTTGTGTGGTGTAGTGGTGACTGGATTATGTGTGGTTTGCATTGGGAAGTGAAGTGTTGGATGGATAGTATGGGATGTGATGTGGTCCAATATTTGTTGGGTGTGATGTGTGGTTATTATAGTGAGATGGTTAGGTTGTGGCGATGGCTTTACATATGTTGGGTTTTAGTGATATTGATTTGGAATAGATTGACCATTGTGTTGCGTGGTTGTTTTAGTTTCCTGATTATCCATGGAATGATTTGAAATACTGAAATTGAAATTTCATGGGATATAACTAAATATAAAAATTTTATGAACTTTATGTGTGGTAAATGGATTAGTTATTTTTAATGATAAATGAATTGGATGTGTTATTGTGAAATGAAATTACTTAGTAAATGAGATTTAGTAGAAACAAATTAATTCTAGAAATAATGGAACCTGTAATTGAATAGGTAAATTGTGTGGCTATGTGTGGTGGTTGTGTGGTGTGATGAATTTAGTGGTGGAAGTGGCTATAACAAACATTTTGAGGTGTAGTGGTGGTGTTGGTAAGTACACTTGTCGAGTTGATGCGAACCTATGAGTTGGGTATTGTGTGCTATATGATTATCTTGTATTTTTAGGTTATTTTTATACAAACCCCACCTGAGTTGGATAATCTTACCAACACCCAAATTTTTTGGGTTATAAGTGTTTTCCCCAACATCTAGGTTAGTGGTGATACAAATGGCTAGTTAACCCCATTTTCTCACTCTCCCTTCAACAATAGTAATGATATAGGTTGGTATTATAGATTACCTAGTGATGATATGGGTTGGTTTTGGTAATTACCCAATGATTAGAAAGGTTGGTGTTGGAGATCATCTAGTGATGTCAAGAATGTGATATGTGGCAGGGGTCATGTGTAGTAGTATGAGGGCACTATATTGATTTACTTCATGTTCATGATACCCTACTACCCTGTATATGATTTTTATTTATGTAGATGTGGTTGTGATGATATGCGGATGTGACTTGTGATGGTGATTAATGCTAGAACCAAATGATAGACCCTAAGAGAGGTTGGGGTATGTGGGTATGTGTCCCAAAACACATTATAGATGGATGAATATGTGATGGAATATTATTGGAAGGGATGTGATAATAAGACGTTCAATATTGGGGCATGAGAGTGGAAAATAAGTGGGGGAAGTGGTTTTGGGGAAACTTTGGTTTATATTCTTTAATGTTATATTACTATATTAGATGCGTTATTTGGCGAGCATAATATAGTGAGCTTGGGACTGATTAGTTGACATGTATAAAAGAATGTTGGCTCTACAATTTATTCACATGTGAATTAGTATGCTCCTTTCATATGTGCATGAGAGACCATGGGTATGATCCTACTGAGTATACATGTTACTCTCACCTTATGTGTATATAAAATATTTTTTTGGTTTCTAGGAGGAATTCAGTGACCAATTTGGGCCTTACTATATTGGACATTGGAGATTTTATTGAGTCATTACCATTTGAATTGTCTTTTTGATATTTACTTGGAGAATTTTACTTTTATTTATTTAGATTATTCCTAAATCATGGAATAGTTTTCATTTAATTTTATATTATATGCTATATTTTATTGATGGTTATTTATTTTATATATTGGTCCCATATTATTATTGAGGGTAATACCTTTTATATGTGAGATTTTTATACCATCGGTTCTAGTTTCCAACCTTGGGCCAACTGAATGTAGGAATTAGGGTTAATTATCCATTTTCCTCAATTATCAGACCAGGAGGGGTGCCTTTGGAGTGAGGGGTTGTGAAAAAGTGGTATTAAAGGTTTTTTTGAGAGATAAGACGATGTTTAGAGTTAGGAATTATGAATATTTCATGGGTTGGTAGGAAAAAAGTGCCAATTTATATTGGTATGTGACATAGGGTAGGGACACCAACTTAGATACAGGATTTTAGGACCCCTATAATCCAATGCAAGGTTACTAAGTCTACCAAACAACCAAGTGAGGTGCTCCCAATTGTAAGGTAGATACCTAAGATAGGTTCATGCATCATACATGTTTGTATTCATGTTTGAGTTGGGGTGAATTTGGGGAATTAAATGAAAGATAATTAAATAAACTTTTATAAAATTCCATGACATCTGTCTTAGGTTTTCTCCTTGATTTTTCAGGAATAGATCCTGGTCATCATCTGGGTGTATTTTTGGTAGTATAGGTTCAACAGGCTGATTTATTTGATCATCATAGGATTGACCTAAAATAAGAGTATGTGGCATGATAAAGGGTTTTTCATACCTTTTAGTGACACCAATTGGAGAAGTAGGAGGGGAGTGTCTCTTATCTAAAGATTGAGTGCTATTTAGAGGATCTTGAGATCGATTTATATATGATTTGATCTAGAGATGAGTTTTGGGTGCCATTGGTAGTTAGTAAAATGTGGGGCTATATTCATTAGTAGTGTATTCTATATCTTAGTGAGAAGAAAGAGGAAAATGTGTTGTGGTCAAACTTTCATAAGGAAATATATCTAGAATTATTATCATCGATGATGAAGGAAACAAAGAGGTAGGAGATTGTATCCATTCATTAAGTGATCCTATGTTTTACAAATCTTGGGATAAAATTTAATGACCTCTTATACTTTTCCAATGATTTATTTCCAGATGAGGAGTCTAGAGTGTGATGTATAAGGGATACACTGTGCCCAACAATCAGGTATGCAGTCACCCTATTTACACTTCTTATATATCTAGATGTGTAGAAAAATGAAGAGGTTATAAATTATATGCTTTATCTAGGAGGTTAGACCCAAGATAGTGGCCAATATAGAATCTTGAGGAGTAGGGATTTAGCAAGTGGATTGCAGATGTTTATACAATCAAGTTTATGAATGGTGGGGAATCGATCTTAGAAAAACATTTCACGCCATTCCAGGGAAGGTGGTTTTTTAGAACCTATTGGGGGATTCCCATTTTCATTTTATGTTTTTGGGGGTCATGTTCATAGGTAGGCTCAGTGTATTATATTTTAGGGAGGAAAATATCAGATTGGAAGTCATTCCCTATTTTAGTGGCCATAATAGTTACAACCAAGGTAGTACCAGCTATAAAGACCATTGATGTTTTTTTAGTAGTTGAGGGATGATGGATTTGTCTGGGGGTAGCCTTATGATGGTCTCAATCCTCAAGATCATAGTCTAGAGTGTGATTATGGAGAACTCTAGCATATAATCCAGCATAAAAATATCATTTTATAAAAAACCAACTTGAATGACTCATTTAATAAACAATATCATATAACAATTCATTTTCAATCAAAGAACCATGGTTATGAGTCCTGATATTAGTTATATTAAGGATCAAGGTTCCACACATTCTCAATTAAATGTGTCTTAAAGTGTTCCCAAATCCCTAGATCCTAACCCTAGGGGGAATATGAATCCATTCTAAAGAATGAACCACCTACCCTCATCATATTCTGTTAGCATTTTCACCATAAATACATTGCTAGGTAGAGATAATACATGACCAATGTGAATATACTAGGATACCCAACTAACTACCCAAGATCCCATGTGCTTAAAGTAAATAAAATAAGGGAAAAATCATTCATCTCAAATTAGTTTCATAAATCATCATTCAAGTAGACCAATTTCAAGTTTCAAACATTCCATTTCATTTCAAAAACCAACATAAAATGGTTTTTATCAAAGAACATGTATTTCAAAAAAATTAATTTCATTTTAAATTAATAAAACATTTCATTCATTTATTTCTCAATAATCACCATAAAAATCATTCTTTAAATAATTCTTTTCATTTCAATATCATTTTCTGGAGTCCGCCGGCGGGTTTGTGGATTTGGGACGATGTTGATGGTCGCATCAGTGGGCATTTGAGAAGACCAGTTCTGAGGTTTGTCCAGCTCTCCTGATGGTTTTCCCCTAGTTCGTGGTACCCTGTCCATTTCTTGGTGACTTTAGCTCCAGCTATGGTGGTTTGTCTGTTTGAAGGCACGTTTGGATTCCATACATTGTGCTTGTATGATTTTTAGTGTTGAAGTGGTGAATTGGTGATGTTGTGATGCCTTTTTAGGTTTCTCACTTTTTCCTTAAAAGTGTTTGCATAATAATAAAAAACAATTTTCAGTCAAAGGGATTTCATCATACACACCATGCAATTTCATTTTTTTATAAAAAGACTCAATTAATTATTTGTATATAAATTATAAATCCATTTCAAATAAATAATAAAAAATGGTTTAAATATATAGTAATTGCGTTATGATACCACCTACCTCAATCAAAGTATCATCAATCACCAAAATAGGATCTAGAATCAGTGAGAGATAAAATTCTATAATTAATGAAGAAAGAATCCTAGAACAACAATTCCATAAATCAATATTCGAATCCATTAATTACATTACGATACAACACTAATTAAAAAATAGAGATATAAGTAAAGGATAAATCATAAATTGATCAAGATCATAGTCACTGAGAGAGATTAAACTCTTTAATAGACTCTTTGATCCATAATGTTTCAAGGTTATAATGGAAAAAATATCCTCTAGAGAGCCTCCAATTTTTTTTGTGGTTGAATTATATTCCAAGGAGTAGATTAGAGAAATAAAATAGAGGTTCCACATGGTGTAATTATGATACTTTATGACCGTTTCTCACCTATATTGGTGTCAAAAACTAGACACTAGATCCCATCGGCTAGTCAGTGGCACTAGACAAATTTCTTGGGCTATTAGGAACACCACCGAACATGCCATTAGATATCCAGTTGGATTTTTATAGTAAACTCCCACCACTATCCTTCTACCGATAATTCGATGGACCTCTTATAGAATTTATAACCAAAGTCCCATGTCCGTACCCTTTATTTAATTATTAAAAACCTCCCCACTCCTCAATAGAGAATAAAAACACACTCCCAACCCCTCAAAAGGTTTAAACAAGAGTAAAAAACAAGAATCAATGGGAACAACCAGTGATCAATATGAAAATAAAGAAGATATAAAATAATATAGGGATCATAACTAAAATCAAGTGTCATGATGTTATAGTTCACACCACTATAAATGATTTCTACCCTTAGAAAGCCTCTTCAATAAGACCGATCCAAAAAAATATATGGCTGCTGCTCTCTCATCATCACCTCAAATTCCCAAGTCTTATAAAGATTAAAACCAAGATGTTGTATCACCCAAATAAAAGTGATATAATTCCTACATATAACCTTCAAATATGAATAAAAAAATAAAACTGGATGGTTAGTCATAGTCATATCAGGTTATATATCATGGTATTACCAATTCAATACAAGAGATGGTTTTAAAAGATATTTATTGAGTTTTGACACATGAAGCACATCATGAATCAATGTCATATGAGGTGAAAAATAAAAATGGAAATCCACATTTCCAACACACTCAACACCCTCAAAAGGCCCCACATATATCAACTCCAACTTCCCCAATTTTCCAAGCCTTTAGTGACCTAAACAAGGTGAGACTCTCAAGAACACTGGGTCATTTAATTTGAACTCCAAAGGATATTGAATATGATACACATAAGATTTATATAGAATTTGTTCTATTACCAAAATTTCTTGAATCATATAGATTTTTACCATCGTCTATTGGGCCAAACTATATCCCACTAGGGAATATTCACAAATCTCCGACAAGAAAAGTAGAGATTTACAAGGCTGGACATAAAAGGACTCAAAGGGTTCCATTTTAGTAAACAACTGGAAGATATTATTGTAGGAAAACTGGACCAGACCTAAATGGAAATCCCAAACTCCTCTAAAGTTAATGAAACAAGCATGTAACATGTATTTAATAATTTATATAATCCTTTATGTCTGAAAATCCATCTAGGGATAGTACACTATGCTAAAATTTACCTAGGATCCCATCACATCTTGGAGAACTATCCAAAAACAATAAGTGAACTAGGGATCCCTATTAGAAAAAATAGCATAAATAAATCCATGAAACCTAAAAACCACTTCCACATATATATTTACTAAGTCCTAAACTTTAGTGGTATCATGAATAAGAATAAAGTGATCTAATTTGGTCAATCAGTCAATCACTACTCAAATCAAATTATTTCCTTGAGGATTACATGTAAACCCAACCAAGAAATTAATTGAAATCTCATACCACTTCCAAGTCTATACAAGAATGGGTTTAAGCAAACCTGAAGTCTTCTAATTCCCAAATTTTATTTTTGGACATGTATAACCATGGGATTTTTTTTCAATGTCCCATTTCATACCTAGATACCAAAATAAACACCTCATATCATAAAATGTATTAGTAATTCCTTAGTGAACCACCCACTGGGAATGATGAAAACCCCCATAACATCATTTCTTATAAGAGAAAAAATGATATATAAATTCTTGAAGTAAAGGATACCCTCTGAAGATAGAGACCATTCACTAATGGTCTCCCCCACAATATAAAGAAAATCTAATTCCTTGGAAAAAATCATTAAGTTGTTATTCCTAGAGAATCATCTCAAAAGAGATTATGTAAACTGATAACTTTCTAGAAAAACATCGTTATTATCCTCCCTAAACCCCATGTGAATGAAAGAAGAGAGAATCATAAGATTCCACTCCTATGATGATTCCTTCATGACTTGGGATGGTGGTTTCCTACTTAGATCATCAACAACAATGTTCCCATTTCTAGGGGTGTAGGAAATGTTATAGTCAAAAGATTTTAGGTACCTCACCCATCACCATTAACAAAGATTAAAATTATTTTTCAAGAAGATATAACTCAAGCTCTTATAATTATAGTAGATAGTAAACCTTTCTCTGAAAAGGTAGTGTCACCAACTCTCAATAAAATTCATCCCAACTATGAGTTATAGATCATGTGTGGGATATTTTTTCTCACAATTCTAAAGATAACATGAACCATAATCCACCACATCATCACCTTGTATGAGAACACATCCAAAACATGAACCTAAAGCATCACAAGAGATCATGTAATCCTGCCCAACCTCAAGATGAGTCAACGCTAGAGATGAATTCAAACAATATTTCAACTCATAGAAGGAAGTTTGAAATCTCATATCCCAAATGAAATTCACTCCCTTTTGAGTGAGATAATCTAATAGAGAATACAAATTAGATAAATATTTCACAAACCGATAATAACACCCTACTAAGACCAAGAATCTCTAAATCTCAATGATATTATGTAGTTCTTCCAATGTCATGACAACTTTAAAATTTTTAGGATCAACTGAGATACTATTTTTTGAGACTATATTCCCCAATAACTTCATCCCCAGAATCAAGAATTAGCACTTTGGAAGCTTAGTATAAGATCGGTGATTCCTCAATATGTATAAAATTTTCTCAAATGAAGCACATGACCCTCCTCAGTTTTTGAGTAAACCATGATTTAATCCACTAATAAAATAATGAAATAATTTATATAATGGTGGAAAATATTGTTCATCATCACCATAAACACAATAGGAACATTGTCCAGGCCTAATGAAATAACAAGATAATCATAGTGGACATATCTACTTCTAAAAGTGATCTTTAGGATATCAGACTTTTTGATCATATGATGGTGATAACCCAAACCAAGATCAATATTAAATAACCACTTAACCCCCTTAATTTTATCAAAAAAATCATAAATATACTGTAACAAGTACTTTTTCTTAAATGTGAAATGATTGAGCTTTCAATAATGAACACATAAGTGAAGGGTCCCATCGACCTTCTTAGTGAAAATAAATGGTGGTAATTTTAATACAAGAAGATTACTACTCAAGTTCAATAACATAAAAATATATCATCCTACCCAACTTAATAATTAGATATCTATATGAGCTATCCATCAAGTCCCATTATCTCAAAAAAACATGGAACTCTCCATCAGTGGTAGTAAACAAAACTCATTGATGGTAATAATCAATCCATGCTTTGTGAGCCACCAACCAATCCATTTCAATAATTAAATATAGAGGATTCATATCAAAAACCAAAATTTCCTAGATGATATCAATCTATGATAAATATAAAGTAAAATAATGAAATCATAGAACCTTTTCCCTTTTATTCCCACTAGGCGTTACACTTTCGATCAAATATGGCATGATCTTCGTAGGAAGATTCAACAAGTCCATGATATGGGTTGATATGAAATAATGGGAGGAACAAGTATGAAATAAATTACTCACTAAATATTAAATAATAGTAATTGTATATTTCATTTTCATAGGACTTGTATCAGTTCTAATTAGAGACTTATCCACTACATGAATAAGATTTTTTTTGATTTTCGTGGCTGAAACCCCATTGTTCCTGAAGTACCTAAATGCATCACAAATCCTCTTGTTAATGACCACATGATCTATAAATATTTAGTGCCTCCATGAAAGAATGATTTAAGTTCCCATCCTTTCCACACTGGAAATAAGTCAGTGGGCATGATACTACAGAATATCAATAGTCAACAAGAAAACATCATTAAAGAGACATAGAAATGATAACTACATCTATCCTAATTTAACTCAGGAATATAAATCTCAGATAAAAGTTTTAGAAAATTCTGGAATCAAATCAAACAACTCCTCAAAGTCATTTTTTCCCAACCATCCATGGTAACTTAAGGCTCATTATAGTGAGAGTTTTCTAGAAAATCACTCAAAACCTATCCCTTAAGTCCAGAAAATCTTGTCTCCCATCTACCAATACATTCCAAACTGTATATCAACATCCAAAAAGAGACTATACCTCCCTTGATACCAATTTTTCATGAAGAAACCTATAAAACCCAATTAAATGGTGCTCAAATTAGTCTTGACATGACTTGAAGGAAATTATCAATCCTTACAGGTTGGTGACTAGAACCTGGGCACTAAAAAAAATCAATAGGGAATGATTCCACCACAATAATAACCCAAAAAATAAAAACAATGGATAAGAATCCTTAAATAGTTGGTATTCCAGAAACACTCATCAGGAGAAAATTACCACAAGTAGAAAAGTACAAAACCCAAAGCCAACATTAACAAGATATCTTCTCATAACAAGTGGATTACATAATCCTATTATCAATGCCAACTCCCAATGTCCCACCATCAAATATACCCATAAAATCTAACTGATGATTTAATTTTTAATGAACCTATCATGAGAAAGTCTACAAACACCTAATAGAAAAAGCAGGGTGTGAGAAACACTACCCTAGTAGGATACCACCAAGAAATTTCATAAGAATTACATATCAAATAAACCAAATATTCTCAATTTTATATAAAACATGGCATGGTAATATTTTAATATTTCATAAATAAACATTCGTTTCAAATCATTCCAATTGAATGTATAAAATAGACACAAAAGTTAATTTCCATAAAAACATGCATGAATAAATCATTTCATCAAAACAAGCATGAATAACTAATTTCATAAAAATTGGCATGTAAAAATTCATTTTCAATCATCACATCATGTTATGAGTCTTAGGGTTGGTTAGATCAAGGATCAAGGTTCCACACATTCTCAATGAAATGTAGCTCTAAGTGTGCTACATCCTTAGATCCCAAGACTATGATGAATAAGAAACCATCCCAAATAATGAACCACCTAACCTCATCATCTTCCTTTAGCATTATAATCATTAATCCATTTATATGTAGAGATAATATATTCTTAGAGTGTATATCCTAGGACACCCACCTAACTACCTAGGTTCTCATGCGCTTTAAGTAAATAAAATAAGGGAAAAATCATTCATCTCAAATTAGTTCCATCAATCATCATTCAAGTAGCCCCATTTTAAGTTTCAAACATGACATTTCATTTCAAAAACCAAAATAAAATGTTTTTATTAAAATCTCATTCCTTAAAAAAAATTAATTTCACTTTAAATTCATAAAGTATTTCATACCTTTATTTTAAAGAATATTTATCAAAATAATTCTTTTTCATTTCAAGATCATTTTATTGAAATAAAAACTTTAATTTTAAAATCCATTATCAAAGAGATTTATCACATGCACCATGTCATTCCAAAAAAATCATTAAAAAAAATAAAATCTTGCTTTAGAAATAAATTAGTATTCCATTTCAAATCAAAATGAAATAATTTTTTAAATTGAGAGGAATTTATTTATGAAAACACCTACCCCAATCATGGTATCGTCAATCACCAACATGAGATCCCCAATCAGAGAGATAAGAAAGGATAGAACCAATTAAGGAAGAATACTAGAACCGAAATTCCACAAATCAAGATCTATATCTATAAAAATATGAGGATCCACCAATCTCAAAGAATGAGAGAAATGAGAAAAGTAGAAATCATAAACCGATCAAGATCAAACTTATTGAGATAGATTAAAAGCTTCAATAGGCACTTCAATCTATGATGTTTCATGTTTGGAAGGGATAAAATCACATCTATAGATCCTCTAAAGTTGTAAGGGTTTAATTATGTTTAAGTGAAGAGATTAGAGAAATAAAATAGAGGATTAAGGTGGGGGAATTTTGATATTTCCTGACCGCTACTTTCCCAAATATACATCACTGGTTAGGTATTGGCTCCCACCGGCTAGCCATTGGTACCAGAAAGACTGCCTAGGCTACTAAGAACACCACCATCTAGCTGATGGTGCCAAGTATAAATCCTTCACCACTAAACATTCCACCAATTTGATGGTGTGATTCCTGCAGGAAACCCCTACTAATATCTTTATACCAACTGGCTGGTGAACCTCTTGTATCCTTTCTAGGTATAGGACCATGTCCACCCCCTTTACTGAATTCTTGAAACCTATGGGATCCTAAAAAAGTCAAAACACACTCTTAACCGCTTAAAAGGATTAAATAATAAGAAATAAATAAGAATAAATGAAAACGACCATAGATTAATATATAAAATATTAAGAGCTAAAATAAAACCAGGATCATACTAGAAAGAAATTGTCAAGATGTTATAGGGACTTATATAAGGCATTCTCTATCAATAATACATATGAACCCAAGGAAATCATACAAGGAATTCCAAATTAGTGCTCATAATGAATCCACAGGGGGGGGGGACCCAAGTAATTAAAACTAGTAATCATAATGAATCCAAGGGGGAATTCCACAAGGAATTACATATGGATAATCATATTGAATCCAAGGGGGACTTCCCAAAGAAATTCTATATCTGTAATGACATCCAAATCCCAAGACGTCTCCTAGTAATTCCATCACCTTAGGAATGTTAACCAAATCTAGGGGAACCACCCAAGAATTCCAAATTAGTTTTACATATAAATCAATAGAACTAGTATAAGGGGTTCCAAATCACGATGGAATCAATAATCAGTAACTGATAGAAGTATGCATCTCACATAAAATATAATAAAATTTATTTTGAGGTTTGGACATACACCAAACAAGTCTCATATACTCAAGGTCATCCTCTCAACCACATGACTAAACATCATTACTAAAGTCACATATTGTACGCACCCTCTATAGGGTTAGTGCACCACTATGATGTCCTCTAAGGCCCCCTTATTGGGACCACAATAGAGACACCTTAGATGGGTTTCTCAGTCACCTTTCCATCTCTCGGTCTAAAACCGTAATTATAGTCACAACATTCTCCAACCATTACTAGGGCCCTTCAGACCCATCTATACCCTCTAAGGGGGTTTTCAGATCTATTAGGATCAACCTATCACTTTGATACCATAAGAAAGATTCTCATAGGGCTACACACATAGCACACATCATCATTCATAAACATACACACCAAGAAACTGTAATTAAAGAGAACACATGAATTTGGAAAACTAAGCATCATACACAAGAGTTCAAATAGATAAAACCTTATAAAGCTAATCCCTTCCCAAATTTTCTTTTAAAAACAATTAAAAATTCTATTTTCAAACCATTTTAAAAGGAATCACCTACCATTTACTCACACTATTCCCTTGTCCAAATACCATTTATGCATTCTTTAGAAAACCAGAATCCCATTTTAAAATTCCATTTCAAAAAATAATTTATCTAATCACCCATATCTTTTAAATTACATTTTAATCTATTCCTCTTTGTAAAATCACATTTTTAAAAAAGGAAATCTCTTATACTTTAATACCACTCACGTTATCATGAAATTTCATAAGGAGTGACACAAAAACATTTCCGACTAGGGTGAAACTATTGAAATATTTAGAAATCTATATGGTCGATGTTGGATAATAGGTTGATGTGATCCCATATCAACCTTATAGAGGAACCTCAAAAATCAATACTATACACATGCAATATAATAAGAAGGCACACAAACATATATAATTAGTCAACCAAGAGACTCAAATATAGTCAAGGCCACCCACCTCAAACTCATAGTCACCTTACTTTGAAACAAATTCTAACCATTAATGCTCAATATCTCCTATGTCACGAGAATTGATCTTAAAATATAACATCATAATTAATTAACTACAAAATCATTATAATTAATTTCACAATTAAACTTAATTTATCATTCCAATTATAATTTATTTTACAATTTAAAAAAATACATAAAGCCTAAAATCTCACCTAAAAACCTTTTTACAATAAAATGATAACCAACCTCACATGGAAGGTTTTCAACACAGTCCTAAAATCAATCCAAGAAAAAATCAATAACACATAGTACCAATTCCATAAACAAATTCCCTTTTAATTTAATCCAAAAACTATAGAGAAATTTGTAGTGTGATATACCCCAAGTGAAATGATAAGAAACAATGTGACTTATTCATCTTGAGCCAACCTATATCTATGAAAATATAAATCCACACCATATTATATGATTTACACCACAATTCAGTGGAAATCATCATCAAACCCTTGAAGGACCCTGAAACACCCTAATAGGGCAGGGGTGAATCAAGGTGTAAAATTTTTCTTCTTAAAGTGATTAATCTTGTTCCCACATTAGTAGAAACTAGTTAAACCTGTCTGATGGAAACCTGTAGAACACAAACAATCATAAGAAAATAGAAAACACACCAATTTTACTTGGTTCACCACTAAGATCTAGTCTAAGGAGCATATGTTGAAAGTGTGTTAGTCACATAAAAATCCACTAATCTTCACTAGTTGTGGAATAAATAAGTTCAAACATAATCACTATATTCTAAGAACATTTAATTTGCAAGATTTTAAGGAAAACACGCTACATCCCTTAGAACACTTTCATTGACTTCCCCTAGAGCACTGCTCAAGGATAATCCTTACTCAGTTTATCAACTTGAAGGTCTCTTCAATAGATTGACATTGAAGTATTTGTCTTTGACTAACTTGAGACTTTTATTTCACTGTAGTCCCGAATTGATGCACATGAAAGCACCGATCAAATAAACTAGATATTTAGAATTTGAATGAAGCTAAACCCATCTCTTGCACGCAACACCTATTATTGTGCACAAGTTTTAGGGTTTTCTTACAAAGTATTTTTCATACAACACTTTCTCTTTCATGAAACCACACCAAAAGTTTTGCTTTTTCTATATAGACATAAGGAAAATCATGAATGTAATATTTTCCTTGTGCAAATATTTCTCATAAAAGAGACACTAAATATTCATTGGAAAAGTTCTTAGTATTCAAAGGGGGTATCTGCATATTTATAGACATGGAAGACTCTATGCGCCAACCCCCATACACGTAAGCCTGAATTTTATATTGTATATAGTGCATAATATCCTTTCACGCATCCCATGACTTTTCCATATTTTAAAGCAATTAACTCAAAACTCTTATTGCATGCAACTCACTTTTGACATCCCATTTGGCACGTAAGATTCTTACATGCAAAGACTAATCTTGCACGTGATTATTTCCCATGCCGTATTTTGATGAGATGACCGCGGAACACACCTTGAGCATAAAATTTATATTCTTATTCAAAATTTCACACAAATTCATTTTACAAAAACACCTTTATTAATTCTCAAAATTTAGGACCCAAAAATTTAGAAAACCTTGGAAAACGATGCTACTTTCAACACTGTTTTCAGCTTGGACCGTAAGACCACTTTCCTTGAAAACTCCCTGATCAATCCAAGGTGGATTGAAAACAAACACAAAATAGTCTCCATTTTGATCATGAAAAGCCTTGGTTCCAAAAATATACACCTTTGGGCTTTTTTTGGAAATATTTAGATAAATTTAATAAAGCACCAGCCACTTATCAAAACCTAAAATGAGAGAGACAAGTGATATAACACTCTAAGTTTACGTGAGAAAATGTTGTTGTAAAAAACAAGAGGGGAAGCATAAATTGGGTTATCATGTTTTGTAATGATTAAATATGTCCAAGATAATTTTTGACTATTTCCTCATAACATCTAATTGTTATCATGTCATCGAATCAATAAAATATTTTTCAAAAATTGGAAACCGGAAAACCATAAAAGTGTTGAATTTATCATTCTGCCACTCCCACTTTGTAACGTTTATTTTTTCCATCCTACCCCTTTTGAAATGAAACCAAAGGACTTGTATTTTTACTTATAGATCTCTAAAAAAATCCCTTTGGATCCTATCTCCCCCATAAACCTACATCACTACCACAAAAGGATTAAAATAGTTAACACAACTAGGGATAAGAGAACAACCATAACCTCCTCATACATTGGGAGCTGGTTGAACATGGTGGATCAACCAATTTTTCTTGAACACATGTGATGCCAATGGAATGGTCAAAATTTTATCTTCTTAATCATCAGTTCTAACATGATCCATTTTAATCATGCCTTGTTCAACTTTATCTTTGATTAAGTGATATATGATTTAAATATGTTTCATATGAGAATGTTGAATAAGATTATTCACAATATTGATCGCAATATTATTATCACAGTGAATTACCATTGGCTATTTTAACTCATCACCAATATCATTTAGTTGTTGTTTCATCCACAATAGCTGAGTGAAAGCCTTTATGGTAGAGATATACTTTACTTCAATAGTACCATGGGAAGTGATTTCTTGTTTCTTTCTTAACCATCCATCACACTTATTTACAATGAATAAAGAACCACCAATTTTTTAATTTATATCCACAAAATCTTCATCACAATCAGCATTATAAAATGTTTATAGTTCCTTATCTCTCCCTGTAACAAAGAATAAGCCATAATTGTGAGTGACTTGAATGTAACTCATGATTCTTTTTACTTCCATAAAAAGTTATTATTTCAGATTACTTTGAAAGCAGGATGATAAGAATGTTTCAAAGATAGTATATGGATATATCAGAGTCAAGTACAATAAGATTCCAATGATTACCCTATACAATGTGAGATACACAGATGTCTCATCCTCATGATTTTCTAGTTTTTTCCCAACCACAATCGGAGTCGACATTGGTTTGGTGTTATGAATGTTGAATTTATTTATTAGCTCTGTTGCATATTTTTTCTAAGAGATAAAAGTTTATCATTTCCTTTTAATCACTTACATCCCCAAGAAGTATGTGAGTTCACCAATCATAGAAATTTTAAATTCTGATTTCATGTGATTGGAGAATTCTTCCAATGATCCCTGCCTACTTCCACCAAATATTATATTATATATGTACACTAACACCATGAATTGATATTTATGAGAATTATTGACATATAAATTTTGGTAAACTCCTCCTATATAAAATTCAATATTCTTTAGATAAGAATCCAGTCAAGAATACCATGCTCATGGTTCCTACTTTAAACCACAGAGTGACTTCTTTATTCTGAAAACCTTCATTTCATCATTACCAAGTATAAAAACTACTTGTTGTTCTTATTGAATCATTATAAGTACGGAAAAAAACTATAGTGGGTGGTGAATAGTCATTTTCAAATTTTAAACATAGTTACCAAAATTATCCGAGTTTATAAAAATCAAACCTTGTGGGTGAAGCATTATTTGTAAAGAAATGGATGCAGTGAAAAAAACTAAGGAACACCATCATAGATAATTTTTATAGTGGTTAGGATCTAAATATCCTAGTAAAATCATCAATCTCCTCTACCCCTCGAGGAGATTAGTACCCACTAAACCTCATTTTAAAGGTGTGATAACCTATTACAGACTTTACCTTTTACAATACCCAGAGGCACAACCAAATGATTACTATATGAGACTACCCTTATCTATTTACTTGACTTTTGTTCAGGAGTCACAACCCAATCCTTCCTTTTGGGTGGTATAATAACCACAGAATGAGAAAATCTTTTTTTGAAAGGTAAAATCATAAACCAGACACTAAAGATGTACAAATAGAAGATTACAAAATTACATGAAGTAAAAAAATACAATGAACAACAAAAAATGATCTGATTATTGTTGATTTATGTTGAATAATATTATTGGCCACTTGAATGAATAGATTTATAAGATCTAGTCCTTAATATGATCATAATAGATGGTGTAAGTAGCAGATGATCGTGAAATAATTTTGAGAACAATTGGAATTTGCAGTATCACACTGTTCATATTGTATTTCATTTTCATGAATCTTTTGAATGATTTGCATAACCCATTTTATAGGATTACCTTTGAATGGTTCTCTGGGAACATTTAAAACAAAATCCAAAAATCATTAATCTATGTTTACTCACCGCATGACACCTGTTAAATAAAAACAGAAATTTTTTCGTTACAAGAAGGTGATTAAGATACATGTAAAATTAAAAAATAAAACAATTAGGATATTAAATTACATTAAAATATTTTTCAAAATGATTAATATAATTAGTAACACACTTAAAATAAAATTAGAATAAAAAAATGAAATAATTAATTGAAATATCTATTTTAAACATGCATAAAAAATGCATAAAAATAGAGCATCGTATGACATATTAATCTTCTTGTATAAATTATTAGAAAAAAATTTTAAAATAATTATTTCAGTAATGAAATAATAAATCTATAATTAAAAGAAATTTTTCTAACAATATTTAAGAAGTTAAATCTCAAATAAGAAATTTAACAAAGTAAATTTTCTTACCGGTGGATGACCAACGATGACTCATTTGACATGCCATTTCCTAAATCCAATAGTGACTCATTTAACATACTGTTGCATGAAGCCAACAATGACTCATTTAACATACCATTTCATGGAGCCTATGATGACTCATTTGACATACCATTGCATGATGGAAATGGTGACTCATTTGACTTACCATTACGAGTTTAAGAAAAACTAAATCAATTTTTAAAAAACTAACTACATCATGGTTATCTATGATCAAAAGAGAAATAATTTAAATAATAAGAAATTACTCACTATTGGAAGTCCAATGGTGACTTACTGACCTACTATTGTATGAAGCCAACTGTGGCTGGAAACGGTGACTCGTTCAACGGTGACTTATTTCAATGGTGACTCGTTTCAATGGTGGATTGTTTCAATGGTGACTGGTTTCAATGGTGAATCATTTTAATGGTGACTCATTTCAACGATAACTCATTTGAATGGTGACTCAATTAAACAGTGACTCATTTCAATGGTGAATCGTTTCAATGATGAATCATTTCAATGACGAATCGTTTCAACAGTGTCATTTCAACAAAAATAATATATTTTAAAATCTAATTAACACAAATTTAGAAAGAAATGTATCAAAAAATAATTTAAAAGAGAGAAAATTAATATAAAACTTTTACATACTTTTAAATCCTAACAAACTCCCCTTTTTTATAAATTACAAAATATGTAGAAAAATATTAAATTTTCAACATAAATTTCCTTCTTTTTGAAATATATCAAAAAGTAAACTAAATTTTAAGAAAAAATCCTTTTAAAAAAAATGTGAACATGGTGTAGAAGAAGTCAGATACAGTGAATATTCTAGAAAAAAATTTAATCATCTAACATTCTTAATTCTAATTTCAATTTTTCAAATTTAGAATAATCTAAGTGTTTTATGAAAATGTATGCTAACTGATTCTCAATGAGAATAAATTCCAAGAAAATATCACCTTTATTAATATGATCTCTTAAGAAATGAAATCTAACATCTATATTTTTAGTTCTAGAATATTTAAGAGGGTTTTTAGAAATTGGAATAGCATTAGAATTATCATGGTAGATAGGAATTTTATCAAAACATATATTAAAATCTTACATAGTTTTTTTAATGTATATGCTCTAGGAACAATAGCTACTGTAAAAACATACTCAGCCTCAGCAGTTGATAGTGATACTGATAGTTTTTTCCTTGAGCTCCAAGAAATTAAACTTTTAGCATGAAAGTGACACATACTTGTGGTACTCTTTCTATCAAGTCTTCAACCTCCAAATTCAGATTCAGAGTAATATAGTAAATTAAAATAGTTTTCTTTTAAATAAAATAGTCCAGTACCAACAGTACCTTTGATGTATCTTGTTATTCTTTTAACAGATTTTAAGTGACTTTCTTTGGGGTTAGATTGGAACCTAGCACACAGGCATACTGAAAACTTGATATCTCACCTAGAAGCAGTGAGATATAAAAGACTACCAATCATATCTCTATATTTTTAATGTAAACAGAAATAATAGATTAATATAAGTCTAATTTAGAATTATTTATCATGGGCCTTTTCATATATTTACTAGAATCTAAACTAAATCATTTTACAATATCTTGAGCATATTTAGCTTGATTTATAAAAATACCATCCATACTTTGATTAATTTTTAATCCAAGTAAAAATTTTAATTCATCAATCAATATATTGTCAAATTCACTAGTAATAAGCTTAGAAAAATCATTACATAAAGAATCATTTGTTGAACTGAAGATTATATCATCTACACAAGTCCGAATAAACAGTAAATCATTTGAAATTATTTTTATTAACAAGGTTGGATCAATGTTACCTTTAACAAAATCATTTTTAAGTAAAAACTGTGTAAGTATCTCATACTAGGCTCTTGGAGCTTGTTTGATACCATACAAGGATTTATTAAGTTTGTAAACATGATTTGTAGAATCATCTTTTTCAAAACCAGGAGGTTATCTTACACAGACTTCCCCTAAAATAATCCCATTTATAAAATCACTTTTTACATCCATTTTAAATAATTTTATATTTTGACAACTAGAAAAGGATAGTAGTATTCTAATTTATTCCATCATTATAATAGAAGAAAAATAATCTTCAAAGTCAATTCCCTCTTCTTGATAATAACCTTGAGCTACTAGTCTATACTTATTTTTAAAAATATTTGCAACCTCTTCAAGTTTATTTTAAAAAATACATTTGGTTCCTATAAAAGGTTTACATAAATAAAAACTACTAAATACCACACTTTGTTTCTTTCAGATTTATTTAATTCATCATGCATGTCATTAGTCCAATTTAAATCAGTCAAAGTAGTTTCAATATTTTTTGGAACAAAATCAACTACAAAAACAGAATTAAAACAATAAAGAATAACAATTTTTTTGTTTGAACACCAAATTCAACATGTCTAATTAATTTATAAATTGAATGATCTTTAAGATTTTTCCATTCCTTTGGATCAGTTTGAGAAGAGGCATGCTTCCCCTTTACTTATGCATTATGATTTTCATGATTATTATCTTCAACAAAATTGAAAATTTTAAATTCATCATTTTAAGTTAAATAACAAAAATAATTATTTTTAGAGTAATTTTCATCACACTTTACATGCACAAATTCTTATACAACTAAAGAAGATTTATTAAATACTCTATACGATTTGTTAGCATCTGAACATCCTAATAAAATTCCTTCATCTGACTTGGATTCAAATTTATCTAAGTTATATTTAGTATTTAACATAAACACTTTACACCGAAAGACCTTAAAATAACATACTTTAGGTTTATAACCTTTCAAGAGTTCATAAGGGGTATTATTTAGAAAGGGTATAATAAATACTCTATTTAAAATATGTAAAGATGTATTTATATCTTCCGAACAAAAATATTTTGGAACAATATATTCCATAAGCATGGATCTAGCCATTTCTTGAATATACCTATTTTTTCTTTCTATAACACCATTCTGTTGTGGTGTCCTAGGGTATGAATAGAAATTTTTATAGAAATTAGATTCACAAAACTTATTAAAATATAAGTTCAAAAAATCACCACCTCTATCACTTCTAATAGATATTTTTGATTTTTTTTGAAATTCTGAATAAGTTTACAGAAAATATAGAATTTGGATAAATTTTCATTTTTATGAGACAAGAAATAATTCCATAAAAATATACTATAATCATCTATAATAAAAAATAAATATCTTTTAACACATAAAATAGTAGGTTGAATTGGTGCAAACAAGTCAAGATGGAGTAATTATAAGCATATAGTAGTACTGGCATCATTAATAGATTTAACTTTTTCTTTGTGTTGTTTACCTTTAAAACAAGAATCACACAGATAGGTCTTACTTGTTTAAAGTTTTGGTAATTACAGAACTTGTTCATATTTTGATAGTTTATGAAACAATCTGAAATTTTCATGCCCAAGCCTTCTATTCTATAGAACTTCATCTATTTCTATAGAATTCAGACACTTTAACTTTTGTTTGGTTAATTTAGAAAGATTAATAGAATAAATATTTTCTTTTATACTTGCAGAAAATAAAACTAAGTTATTTTTCAGAACTGTACACCTATCATTTTGAAGGAAAAACATTTGAAACATCATCACAAAGTTGATATATACTTAAAATATTATGTTTCAAACCATATACATATATTAATTTTGAAATTATTATGGTTTTTGAAAAACCTACCTCACACATACCTTTAATTTGTCCCTTGGAGTTATTTCCAAAAGTTACAAGGCCACCATGACATGTATTATATGATATAAATTTACTAATATCACATATCATGTGCCCATATTATCCACTATCTAAGTACCAAGATTCTATGAGACTTCCAAGATAGATTTCCTTCAATTAATCAATCAATATGTTGTTTTTTCACCCATGCCAACTTGGGTCAAATTTGGTTAGTAGCAGAAAATTTTGGAACCCATACTGATTTAAAGAATTTAGAGGGTTGATTAAATAGTAAATCATTTGAAATATAAGTTTTTGTATTATCAAAATATTTTGTAAATCTTAGTGAACACTCATTGGCATAATTCCCTTTCATTCTACATTTAAAACATGTTACACTTGAAATACTTCTTTTTGAGATTTTAACAAAGGTAGTTTTATTTAAGTTAGGAGTAAAACTATTGTAACCAAATATAGACTTATTGTGATTTAATCTTATTAAATCCATAATATCATCATATTATCTTTTACTATTTAAAAAAGTAGATAATTCCATTTTAAGATTAACTACTTTATCTTTTATAGTCAAGTTCTCCTTCTGAACAATTTCTAAATCTAAAAAGACATTTTCATGTGTACTAGATGGAATATTTCTCAGTTTCTTATTTTATTGTTTAAGTTTCTTACATTCATTTTACACTTTATTTAAATCATCAACAATCAAGTTAAATCTTTTATTTTTTACATTTATCATTAATATCTAGAAAATCATTAATTCTCTCATTTTCATCCTTTAGTTTAATGAGTTCAGAGTTTTGATCTTCTCTAAACTTATTATTCTGGAAATTACAGATTTCTATATTTTTACATTTCCTTTTAAATGAAATATTTTTTTTGAAAAATTCTTGTTCTTTGATTTTAACTCATTATATTTTTCCATTAATCTTTCTCCATTATTATTTAATTCTTTAATTTATTTGAGAATTTTTTTTCTTATTTTCATAATCAGAATAAAATGATAAATAAAAAAACATTTTTGTTTCATTTTTAGATAAATAATTCTTATCACTAACATCAATAGATATTAAACTAGTGTAAAGAGTGTTATTTACCTCTTGTTGAATACCCATTAGGGCTATGTTCCCTGTCTTCTATTCACATTCATAATTATTACTGTCAGAACTATTCGAGCAGTCCCAACCTCCAAACAGATCTTGTTTCTCTTTCCTTCTCTTCTCTTTTTCTTTCTTGGGATGTTTGAGTTTAGGGAATTCGGTCCTTATATGGCATTTTTTTCTGCACTCATAATAGGTTAATTTGGAAATATTAGAGTTATTGGTAGAATTACTTTTTCTATTGTCCTTATTAAATTTCTTCTTGAATTCCCTCTTCCCACATTTTCTTTTCATGTACTTTAAAAATTTCTTACTAAAGTGGGAAATCTCCTTGTCACTATCCTAACACTTAGATTCATAGGAATTATAGGTATCAATAATTTTAGATTTAAATGCAATTAATTTTATTTTGGTACACTCCTCATCAGAAATGTTATTTATCTCAAGTTAATATTGCATTTGGGATCCAATAAATTCATCCAGAGTGTATTCCTTGAAATTATTACTTTTGTCGATGGCATCCTTATTTGCATACCATATCATTAGAAAAGCTCTCAATACTCTTTTCACTTGAGTAGTGTTTTCCAAGGGTTCACCAAGACCACTCATCCTATTTGTAATGCTCCTAAACCTATAGAACATCTGGTTCACAGATTCTTCATCACCCATCTTGAAATCTTGATATTTGGCTTGGAGCATTCTCAAATTGGTTCTCTTGAGATTTTAAGTTCCACAATGGGTCACTTTTAGAATCCTTCATATATCTTGGGAAATCATATAGGTTGATACGTGGCTACATACATTCCTACTAATAGCACAATACAAAATATTTTTAAACTTTTAATTTAAGACATATCTCACCATGTCATTACCAAAAAGAGTCTATGGATCGAATTCAGGTAACTTGAATTCTTTCTCCATTATAGTCTAGTGTTCAAAACTTAGTTGATTTAGGTAAGCTTCAATTATGTCCTTCCATTAATCGTAGTCACTCCCATTGAAGAATGGTTTTTTTGTGCTATCCATCCATCATTGGTATTGAAACCTTCCATTTTAGAAGGAATCTCTTCTTTTGATTCTAGATTTTTATGTATATAATTCTAGGTCATCATAGTGATAACAGATAAGTAATAGAATACTTATTTTAAGAAAATAAATTTAGAGACAATAACCTACCTCTAATACCAATTTTTGGATCTTTATAATTATGTAAAAAATACTAGAGGGGGGGGGGGGTGAATAGTCATTTTAAAATTTTAAAAATAGTTACTAGAAATTATCAGAGTTTATAAAAATCAAACCTTGTGGGTGAAAAGTTCTTTGTAAAGAAATGGATGCAGTAGAAAAATAAAGAACACCAATATAGAGAATTTTTATAGTGGTTCAAATCTAAAGATCATATTCCACTCATAAATATCCTCTACTCCTCTAGGAGACTGGTACCCACTAAACCCCACTTTAAAGGTGTGATAACCTATTACAGACTCTACCTTTTACAATGCCTGAAGGTACAACCCGGTCTTTACTATAGGATACTATCCTTGTCTATTTCCATGACTTTTGTTCAGGAGTCACAACCCAATCCTTCCTTTTGTGTGGTAGAGTAACCAGTGAATTGGAAAACTGATTTTGAAAGGTAAAAGAATAAATCATACACTAAAGATGTACAAACAGAAGATTATAGAATTACACGAAGTAAAAAAATACAATGAAAAATAGTAGATGATATGATTATTGTTGATGTATGTGGCAAAAGATCTTTGGTCACATTAAGGAATGAATGTATAAGATGTATTCTTTCATATGATCACAATAGATGGTGGAAGTCACAAATGATCATGAAACAATTTTGAGAGTAGTAGGAATTTAAAGTATCACACCATTCTTATCATATTTCATTTTTGTGTATCTTTTTAATGATATGAACAACCCTTTTTATAGGAGTACCATTGAGTGGTTCTCCGATAACATTTAAAAAAAATCCACAAATCACATATCTATGTTCACTCACTGCATGACACTTTTTAAATAATAATAGAAATAATTCCATTACGTGCACGTGATTAAAAAACACGATGAATTCAAAAATAAAACATTTTTTATATTAAATCACATTTCAATATTAGTTATAACAATTAATATAATTAGTAACACACTTGTAATCAAATTATAATTAAAAAAAAACGAATTAATTAATTGAAATATCTATTTAAAATATGTTGTAAAAATGCATAAAAATAGAGCATCGTATGAAATATTAATTTTCTTGTATAAAGTATTAGAATTTTTTTTAAGATAATTATTTCAATCATGAAATAATAAAACTGTAACTAAAATAAATTTTTATAACAATATTTAAGAAGTTAAATTTTTAAGAAGAAATTTAATAAAGTAAAATTTATTACCAATGGATGACCAATGATGACTCATTTGACATACCATTGCATGAAACCAACAAAGACTCATTTGACATACCGTTGCATAAATACAACGATGAATCATTTTAAATACTGTTGCATGAATCCAATAGTGAATCATTTGACATACTATTTCATGAAGCCAATGATGACTCATTTGACATACATTTGTGAGTTTAAGAAAAAATAAATTGAGTTTTAAAAAACTAACTACATCCTGATTATCTATGATGAAAAGAGAAAAAATTTAAATAATAAAAAATTACTCACCGTTGGAAGTCCAATGGTGACTTATTGACCTACCATTTCATGAAACCAATAATGGATAGAAATGGTGACTCATTCAACATTGACTCATTTAAATGGTGACTTGTTTCAACAGTGACTTGTTTCAACAGTGACTCGTTTCAACAGTGACTCATTTCAACGATGACTTGTTTAAATGGTGAATCATTTCAATGGTGACTCATTTCAACGGTTAATATTTTCAATGGTGACTTGTTTCAACGGTGAATCATTTCAACGGTGACTCGTTTCAATGGTGACTTGTTTCAATAGTGACTTGTTTCAGTGGTGAATCATTTCAATAAGAATAATATATTTGAAAATTTAATTAACGCAAATTTAGAAATTAATTTATCAAAACATAATTTAAATTAGATAAAATTAATATAAAACTTTTACATACTTTTAAATCCTAATAGTTATATGTAGACTCTTCTTCAATAACACCATTTAAGAAAACTATTTTGACATCCATTTGATACATTTTGTACCCTCTTTAAATTTTCATAAAAAGAAAAACACTGATTAAATCTAGTCTATCCACCAAATCAAATGATTATTCAACATCAATGCCTTCAATCTATGAATAGCCTTTACAAACCAATCACACCTTATTTATGATCACATTTCCATGTTTATTGAATTTATTTTAAAAAATACAATTTATTCCAATCACATTGTGGTTTTTGGGTATCTTAACAAGACCCCATGTATGGTTCTTGTAAATCTTATCCAACTCTATATTCATGGATTTAACCCATGATTCATCCTTTACAGTTTATTCAAATGCGGTTGGTTCAATAATTGATAAAAATGTATACTGTGCACCATTCCTCATTCTCCTTGTCTATGTGGGTGTGGTCCAATCCCCAATGATGTCGGATTGATCAATTTATTCTCTTCTATTTCTCCTATGATGTTGAAAAGAAGTTTATTTAGCCATGGTTTCCTCTTATGATTATTCTCATGAATAATTATCATTTTGTGACCCCTAAATGTATTGTATGCCTTCTTCTAATTCTATATTTTCATCTGTTCTATGTCCATTTTCATCCTCATCTTCTATCATATCAGCATAATAATTACTTGAGGAATTTTCGGTTTTATATTCAATGATATTTACACCACTGATTTACATAATTATTCTAAGATGTTTATTGAAACATTTGTAGGATTTAATCTTTATTGAATATTCAAGGAATATTCCCTCATCTACAACATCACCATACTTCACTTGATTTCATTCTTTGTTTCAGATGAAACATTTACTTCCAA
The DNA here is from genome assembly GCA_963277665.1 of Viscum album. Taxonomy (NCBI): domain Eukaryota; kingdom Viridiplantae; phylum Streptophyta; class Magnoliopsida; order Santalales; family Viscaceae; genus Viscum; species Viscum album. The sequence goes on from OY728131.1 coordinate 2,068,568,112, forward strand.
AAACAAAAAAGTACTTAAAAGCGGGATTCATTCCATGCCACAAATCAGATAGTGTTTTGGTTTCTACCATATAAATCCCTATTTAATTTTGAGTATACACTACTACTTGAACAACCAATTTTTAGTAATGCTGAGAGATACAACTCTCAATCAGCATAGTTCTGGCCATATTGTTCACCTATCAATTTTTGTGCTAAAAAATCAATTTTTCTATAGATTTATCATATAAGCCATATCATACCTTATTCAATGTTTCTATAGGTAATTTTTAAACTCAATTGATTTTTATTCCCATACATTTTCAAATCATAGAACTTTGATTATATGAACTGTATCACTCTCAACTATTCGACGATAACTTTTCATGCAATAAATCACTTATTGTTTCCAATCAATGATTTAGATTGGGGATATTAATGAATATATTTATCTTATATAACTTTTTCATGCCATGTTGATTAATGTGACCTAACCTCCAGTTCCAAAAGTTATTTTCTTCTTCAATTCTCAGGTAGAAAATTTTCTCTTTACTATTAACCTGATATAAGTTTCTATTTGTTCTTCATCTTTTATGAGATAATTCACTGTCTTTACATTTATAGTGCACCCCTTTTGATTGAATGTCACAAAAGTCTCGAGTCATAGAGCTGAATCACACTCAGAATATTGTGACACAAACTAGACACATAAAGAACTTTGGTTTTCTTAAGCTCATCACTTTCCAGTTCTGTACTCCCACTACCTTTGATCTTCAAGACACCTTCATTACCAAACCTAACTATTCCATCAACCCTTTTATTTACATTATTCAATAAATTTGTATTTTCCATTATATGAGATGACCATATACTATTAAGAATCAAGGTTCAACTATTCTTTATAGCTTTGAGAGATACTTCTACAAGATTGGATTTCACGATTTTCTTATTTTCCTTACATGAAATATTTTATTAAGTGGAGGATAATGATGGACTTTGCAATCTCTTTTCCATGTGCATTTGTTTATCATACTCATATTTTTATTCTATGTTATATTACCTATTTTCAAGATCAATTATGTCTGATTGGTGAGTATTTACTTTTATCTGAGTTCTATAGGTGATATTCCTACCTTTCCTCTACCTACAATAAATAGATTTATGGCCATAGTTAAAGAAGTGAAATCAATATCCATAAAATCCATTTCTTTTATAAGATGAAGGATGTGATTTCATTCCCCTTTTTTGACTTTGTGGATCTTACCCATTCAAATAGATCCTTGACTCATCATAATATGACATGGTATGACCCAAATAGCCACAAAATTGACATTTTATAAGAGGAAATGTCTTCTCACTTCCGTTCCTACTTATGTCCCCTTCCATGGGAATAAAATTTGAATGAAAATATTTTCTGTAAACTTGTGGATAGTTTTCAGTTATTTTTTTAGTTTGATTTGAGGGTTTCTTTGTTTGGACTTCATGTGACTTTGTGATATGTCCCACTTTCTACTTTCCATTAATTTGGATCATCTTGTTTTTAGCCTTTGATGTTTCAGCATCATAACCAATTCCACCTTTTCCCATTCATTGATCATTCAAAGCCTTCTATACTCCTTCAAAACCATGCTTATCTCTCTCTATAACCTCAATATATGAGAATATTATAAACTATATTTTCTTATTTATTTCCTTTTAATTTGATTCACTTTCAAGTTTACTCCTTAGATTAACAACTTCTTCTTCAAGACCCTCATCGGTCTTGGACTTCTCCTATAGTCTATATGTACGGTCATTGATGACCTTTTCATGTTCTACAATTCTTATCTTCAATTATAATACATATTTTGAGATTTTAATATTTCTTTAATGTTCTTTTACTACTTATTCTAGTTGATCAAAATATTTTGATGACTTTTTCATAACTAGTATACAATTTTTGTTTTTGTTTATTTGATTTTCAATCTTACCAAGAGCATCCTCAAGTTACAATTTGAGATTATCATCAACAATAAACTGATTATATCTATCATTACCTTTTAATGGTTCTGAATTTTCAACTGTAGCCATCATGGATTCTTGGATTCTAGATTTAAACTATGGTTTTTCATCCTCAAAAAAATTAATTATTATCATCATCTTCTTCATAGACAAAACTCTTTCTATGTAATTTATTCCCATATTTTAAGTCTCCCTTTTGGGAAAAAATTTTCTAAGCATTATGTGCATTTACAACTTCGCTTTCTTTATCATCGAACTTAATTTAACACCGAGAGGAAATTCTCCCTACTCTACCATAAAAAAAATAAGATAGAGGTATATTTCCTTCAAATATCTCTTTTTCTCTATTGAATTTCTTGGAAAAGAGAGAAATAAGTTCATATTCCTTGTTATATTCATCAATACTATATCTAGAAACCTAAATTTTTTCCATGGTCTTAAATTCCATTTCCTTTCCAACTCAAGTTATTGCATCATATGGTTTTAACCTCATTTTCTAAGCCACCAGACTGCTCAATAGATCATCTAGAGAAAGTTTATAAATATCCCTTTCCTCAAGGGATGACACTTTAGGATTGTAGATAGGTGGAATCCTTATCAAAATTTTCCTCATAATGTCAATGACTTTGATTTATTCACTAATTCCATATATTTATCCAAAAAATTCAGTAATTCGATTAAAAAAGATATCTACATTTTCATCAGGATTAATTTTCAGATCTTCGAACCTATTTTAGAAAACTTGGAGTTTCACCTCCTTTACTTTGTTGCCTCCTTCATATATATTTTCTAGTTTTTCTCACATAGACTTGGCTGAAGTGAAACTCATAACCTTCAGATAGATTTGATCAAATAGTGTTTTGGTAAGGGAATTATGTACTTTAACATCTGTATCAAGAATTTTTATGTGTGTTTCAGTCATATACAAACCTGTTACATCAGTTACTTGAATCCCTTGTGAAATGGAAGAAATAACATCCATTACAATGGTTTTTAGATGATATCTCATCATGTTTTTCTAAATCTGGAAGCTGCTTCCATCAAAGAGGTGGACTCCCCTAATATTTAATGAATTCTCCAAGACTACAATAGAGGAAAAATTTAACTCCATCAACTTGTATACTCTAATATCACCAGAAGGACCCTAAAAAACATGAAGAGGGGAGGGGTGAATTATGGTGTAAAATATTTCTTATTAATGTGAAGGATATTTTTCCCACATTGGTATGTACTAGTTAAACTTTTTGATGGAAACCTATAGAACACAAACAATCACAAGCAAAGAAACAACACAAAAATTTTTCTTGGTTCACCTCTAAAGGATAGTATATGGAGCTTATGCCAATAGTGTGTTGTTTATACCAAAATACACTAATCTTTAATAGTTGTTGAATATATAAGTCCAGAAATAGTCACTATATTCCAGGAACAATAATTTTATAATATTTTAGTGATAACACACTACATCCCTCAGAATAATTATGTTGAATCCTCCTAGCTCACTGCTCTGGGAGAAGCCTCACTCAGTTTATTGACATGAAAGTCTCTTCAATAGATTTACATTGAAGTCTTTGTATATGACTAGAATGAGACTCGTCTATAACTATAGTCCTAAATTTATGAACTTCAAAGCACTAATAAAAAAACTGGATATTCATAATTTAAATAAAGCTCAACTCAAATCTTGCACACAACACCAATTATTGCGTGAAAGTTTTAGGGTTGTCACACAAAGTGTCTTTCGCACAACCCTTTCTCTTTCACGCAACCACAAAAAAAGTTTCACTTTTTCTAGATTGACATAAGGAACATTATTTATGCAATATTTTTTTCATGAAAGTCTTCTATGCACAAAGTTTTAGTGTGGAAGAGACAAGTAATCTTCATTATGAATGTTCTTAGTCTTCAAAGTGGGTAGCCTCATATTTATAGAACCAGATAACCCTATGTGTAAGTTACTTGTGCACCAACCCCTATGCATGTAAGCATGAATTTGACGTTGTATCTAGAACATAAAATACTTTCCCCCATCCCATACCTTTTCTATATTTTAATGTGACTAATTCGAAACTCCACTTGCATGAAACTCACTTTTAATATCACATTTGGCACGTACAATTCTTACGTGAAAAAACTAATCTTACATGTGATTATTTACTTTTCCATATTTTGATGCGATGACCCAAAAACACACCTTGATTACAATATTCATATGGTCCTTCAACCTTGCACATAACTTACTTTTCCAAAAACAGATTTCTCCATTCTCTTGAACCCAAAAATTTAGAAAACATTGGAAAATGATGCCACTTTCAACATTGTTTTCATCTTGTACCGTAAGACCAATTTCCTTGTAAAATCTTAGATCAACCCAGTGTGGATTGAAAGTAATCACAAACTAGTATCCATTTTTATCTATGAAAATACTTGGTTCCAACAAACCTAACCCAAAATGCACAAAATTATAGAGAGATAAAGGGATAAACACGATTTAAGATAGGAGGAACTTATCGTGAATCACCATAAAAAACAAATTAAATCTCCCTAATAAAGGGGATACTAAGATAGAATAGAGGGAGGGAGGTTGGATGGTATGTTTATGCACAAGGGAGGAAATAAAGGGGCCGCAATCCCCTAATAACTATGCATAGAAAAGTGGAATTTCTCTAAAACATTAAATCACTCATGGTAAAATGACTTGCACCATGTATTGCCCTACATGATGGTAAGATCCCAACCACCTCTATAGTGATTTAAATTAAAAAATACATGTTTTATCCCCCTAATTAATCACCATTTCCTATCATAGATCCTCTTAGACAAAATGGCCACTGAAACTCCCTTGACCAGGGTGCTATGGTGTGGTGCCCTTCCCATGTGCCACACACAATCAAAGAGAAATTTCCTCCACAACACTGAGTTATTAACTTCACCATTTTACACCACACCACCCCTAGGAACTATAAAGAGATATATAGTATAGGTCACCCCATGGTCAAACAAAATGGCCATACCAGGGGCACCATGACATAGCCTAAGCATTAGTGGCTTCCAGGCACCCCATTCCCCTCTTAAGCTACCCAAAACCATTATTTATCCTATTAAAACACTAGTAACACCTCTAGGGACTAAATATAAGTCTATAAAATTCTTCTTAAGATACTAAAATTCTTATAACATTGATCTAAACACCATTTCTCAAACAAACCCCACTTCTAAAATCAAGAATTCAAATTCCCATAGAATTTCACAACCAAGAAAAAGGTATGGGGTTTTATGACCTCCCCACCATATAAATTCTCATCCCCAATAATCCCAATATTTCTTAACTATAAAACCTTACCTATCTTGATCATTAATTAACACTGAAACTACCATGATCCATCCCAAAATTCTAAACATTATTCCACTACACAACTCCAAATACAAGGATTTCAATTCACCTAACCCTAAGACACTACTCATTACCACCACCAAAACATTGAGGTGGTGCTTACCAAAACCCATATATAAAAAGAAATGATGGTGTTGTCAATAAATTCATCATCTGAATTATGGTGATCCCCACAATAAGTCTCACCTCTCACATGCTTATTTCAATCCATATTTCTCTTTATCATCATAATTTCCCATCAAAATGAATCTTTAGAAATCATATGACTTGATTGATACATTTTCCATCCCACCACACTAAATTCCACAAAAAAATAATGATTAAATCTCCTATATATGACCATTCTCTAATATTTTAAGCTACATCCACTGAAATTATATTACATCGCCCAATCATGATGACTTAATCTATAGAGAAATTATGATATCATTCAATAAATATGCCAAACCATGAAATTTAATCTTAGTGTAATTCCATAGTTGGATACTCAAAAAACTAAAAACACTTCCATGCTCTCACCAAATAACTAAAAAACCTCCAATTTGACCCATGATCAAATATCACAAATTCTATATGAGTCCAAAAATAACACACAAACTCTATCCATCATCACACCCAAATAATAAAATTAAGTCTATCCACTCAATGGAATGCCACTTCCATATCCACTGACTATAAATTTATATGATTATCCCCACCATAGGAGTATTTTTATCATCGCCTATCTAAACCAAAACATTTGATCACAAATCACCAAGACAGTGCCCAACCACACTCGTAATTTTCAAAAACACTGAAGTGTCAATAATCAATCCTTCATAAGGATTTTGGTATCTCTACTATAAGACTCTTCTACAAAAGGCAAATTCCAAATAACGGTACTCCAACACCATAGGAATCAACTATTAAAATTCAAAATCAACCAGTTCAACTCATGAAAACAAAAAATGCACATCAAGGTGTCCTATAAATGAACCCACCAACTCACATATGTCAACTTGAGAAAAAAATAAAGCATCCATCCATGATACTGATACATGAAACTCTATCAAAACTACTAAAACACATCCTTCAAACCACATGAGTCAACTAATCGGGTCACATAATCCAACTCACACTCCTCCAAGTCACATCTCTAGGTTTTAGGATCTCCCAACTTACCCATAAGTCATATTTCATTCATAAGACTACCCACGACAACAACTATATTCCCATATTGATATCAATTGACAACTCACATGCCCAAAAATTACCTCTAGGTTTCCCATACACATAATCAACATCATATGCCAAAATATTATACTACTAAGGCATTGGTCCTCATCAATAATTCACATGCGAGACTTCACTCTCAAGGATCACAATCTCATCGAGGCACAAATATATGTATTGATATCATTCCAATATGATCCATGGAAAATGTACTATAGCCACACTATCAAGTTAAGTAGAATGTATCTAAGAAGATTGTTGACGCCGAAAAAAGGTCCATAACTCTTGGAGGAAGTTTCGAAATGATGAATGGAAGTCATATTCAGAATCAGAGCCCCGAACCGGAGGCCCGGGAAGTGGTGCGTGAAATAAAAGAGCATCCGCGTGAAAAAATGTTTTGCGCGCGAAGTCCTCCCGGGATGCGTGAAATCGCGCCGGTGAGGTGCGCAATAATTGCTCTCCCTGGTTCTCCGCGGCCTGATTTTGCGCGCAAGAGGTTCCTGGTGCAGAAAATTTTGCACGCCGCCTAGATTCCGCGCCCGAGGTCACCGATAAATATAAGGTGACCCCGAACGGTTTGGGGGTTGAGGAATCCGAAGCGTCTCTCATGCGTGCAATTCGGCTCCCCCCGCATGAAAGATGGCATCCAGTTAATTCCTCATTTCGCGCAACCTTGCCCCGAAGTTCGCCTTTGCGTGCAATTCCACCGGCTTTAGTGACTTTGCCCCCTCCCTCGGTTTCCAGTCTCACGCGCATTTCGCGACCTGTGCGCGCAATACCCTACCTGTCGCACGAAACCCTGCGTGGAATTCCCTCTTCGCGCGCAATTCCATTTTCTTTGATTGCGCGCCGTCCCGGTGTTTTGCGCGCAAACCTTCCCTTTTGTGTGCAAAGCCCGTGACCTCTCACCTTGACGCCCCTTGGCTGTCCCCTGCACCGGCACCTGATGTCTCCCCTGCCGGGCATGCGCGCCATGTGTTGTTTTCCCGTACGGCCTTCCAGGCTCATACGAAGTTACCTCAAGGTCCCCTGGGCCGTGTTTCCCGTTGCGTTGCTTTGCCTTATGGTTCTCCGCATAGGCACGCTAACGGCCATTGCTTCTACGCATAGCCACGCTAACATGGACCCCCCGGTGGTTTGCCCTGCGGCCCCCTGACCATGGCCTTGCCGATGCCTTCCCCTCCACAGGGGGTAGAGGGCGTTGGGCATGTAAGCCCTAGGGGGTGTGGAGAAAACAAACCCCGTCCAAGCTGCAGGACGTTAAACTGCTGAGCACCTCGTCCTTAACACAAGACGTTAAACTGTGGTCCGACCCCGTGCTTTGCACGCAGGGTCCCCCAAGCTCGGACATTCATTCCGCCCACTCGTCTCCATGGGAATGGACTCTTCCTCACATGGAATGAGATCCTCCTTGTCGGAGCGGCGTTTTTCTGCGGGGGAAGGGCTGACTCAGAGCGTAAGCCCCTAACCCTTCTTGCGGATGACTGCACCCGTGCATCTCCGTACTTCCCCCTTCCAAGGATAGTGGAGTCGTTTTTCCCACTGCGCTTTGTCGTACCACGGGCCTCCACCCTGGAGTAAGCCCCAACACCAAGGGCCACTAACCACGCGTAAGCCCCTGTTCCCTCTTTGGGCCGCTCAACGCGTAAGCCCCATTCCGCTTCTCACGGACGCACCCTTCGCGACGTGATCATCTGGTCCCTGCTACCTCTTGTTTCCCACACCGAGCATGACTCACGTGGGCTTAGAGTACGCATCGACCATGACACCCTCCATGGGTCGCCCCAGAGCATAAGCCCCATCCCAGCGAACTACATGGACTTTGATCCGTGCTAATGCATGGTACGTAGGAAGCCTCCACGAGGTTCAAGCCCACCACCCAGTTGTTTCGACCTCTTCACGTCAGTTCACTACCCACCATGGGCCGCCCCAGAGCGTAAGCCCCATACCCACCATGGGCTTCCCCAGAGCATAAGCCCCATACCCACCATGGGCCGCCCCAAAGCGTAAGCCCCATACCCACCATGGGCCACCCCAGAGCGTAAGCCCCATACCCACCATGGGCCGCCCCAGAGCGTAAGCCCCATACCCACCATGGGCCGCCTCGGAGCGTAAGCCCCACATGCCAATCATCCCGTATGAAATTAAACTGTATTACTCCTCTTGGGCCGCCCCAGAGCGTAAGCCCCATGCCTCACTCCACCATCCATCCTAATCCTTACCCGGGCCGCCACATCCCGGTGGTATCATGCCACCCCCTTCCCTTCCGTATCATCCGGGAAGCCGCCCACGTGCTGGCCCCAACATCGGTGTTCCCCCCAGGGGCCCTTCAATCCGATCTATCTATGCAAGACGTTAAACTCGCGGCATACCCCGTGTCAAACATGGGAAGCTGAGGAAAACCTTAGATGGTACACATTCCCTGCGTTCGATGTGGGATGCCTCGGGCTTCCGCGCCCTCGAGAAGCCCTGTGACGAGGGACCAAAGACAGACATGCCAGCGACGCCCTAACGTGACCATTCTCTTCACCGAAGGTTGCTGCCCCGACAAGACCCCTTGGAGCATCTTGACGGAAGCATCGTAATTAACCGGCGTCCATGTAGATATGGCACCGGGAATGAGCTTCATGAACCCGTCTTAAATCTATGTTGGAGACCCGGACTAGGTGATGAGCTCCGAGGAGAAATCCACGGAAGGAAGAGCCGAAATCCCATCATCTCGGTTTCAATCAAGGAGCAGAAATCCCTGAACAAGGAATGGATGCCACCCGCCTTTGGAAAGCAGGAATGCGGGGCAACAAGCAGCGCGTCCTCCACGCAGACGGACGCGCGCACGCCCCGACGAAAGCGTCGGAAACAAAAAATGGTGAAACCGACGTGAATCTCTTCTCCTCAACATGGGGAATGGTAGCCGTCAGGGCATCATAAGACTTGCATGTCACTAGGTCCGGGTAACCCTCACCGAGACAGGAACCCACCAGGGGTCGAGGCCGTCAGGGCGTTGACCACTCCGCTCTGCGACTCTGCCAGCATGGATACCTCCCGCCGACCATGGAAGACGGAGTGACGCTGGGCCTTGGTCGTTGATATCTTTTCCTATTGATGCTAATGGGTTCATCTACCTGCATCCAGGAATCAGATCACTGCATTCGGAGCTCGATCGCCACCTGCCCACCGGCGCATGGGCAGGGGCATTACCGACGCGGCTACTCCGCGCGGTCTTGCCCATTTCACGGCCGCTCCGACTTCAACCACCGTAGCAGCAGGGCACCTGTGCCCCCTCTCCCCGTCAGAAGTCATCCAGCGAGGGGTGATCAATGACCTGTTTCGTAGGTATGACGAGGAAGGTGTCATCCCCACAAGGGGCATGTCCCGTTTGGATCTAGAGGCGGCTGCGCCTCACCACCATCGCCGCCCTCGAGGTCCACACAGGGAGCCGCCGCTCCCCACGCCGACGTTCAACCGCTTCGGGAGCCTATCCCCGGAGCACCTTGACACATCCCTCCCCTACGCCAATGAGGTGGGGAATGTCCGGGTCCACCCGATTGGCGATCCAACCCAGGGGTTAACGGCAAGAACCCCCGCCAGGCTGCGTCGACACCGCCGCCTGACTCCCCAAACCGAGGAGCAGGCAATCTTCATGTCCGCACCGCCGGTTCTGGCCCATCTGACTCGACGCCAGCATTGGGTGCGAGCGGGAGAGAATGCCCGTCCTGGGGCATCAACATCAGCAACCACTGTGGCCGGAGCCACCGCTGACTCCCCTTACCAGATTCCCGCTCACGTTGAGCAGGGGAAACCATGTGCCCGACTGGGATCGAAACCCCGACCGCCCTACAAGCAAGTTGGGTCGAGTCTCCCGGTCGCGGGCACTGGCGATGGCCACTGCGGACCAATCCGCGGTAGTGCCCCTCACCATGAAGTCTCATTCCATGATTCCAATCTGGAAAGCCGAAAGCTTCGTCGCGACGGCTATGCTCCGGGTATGACTCCTTCCAGCGCCTGATGCATGGGGTATGAGGTCACTCCCCCTACTGCCGGCCGTGAGCATGGAGCCGTTGTGTATCCAATCACCCACTCACATGGAGGTCCTCCCCATGTCCCTTTCAACATCTGTCCCGGTGCTTCTTGCACCCCGGCCCTCGGTCCCCTCTGCCCCAGCTCCATTGTGGGAGGGGGACCCTATGAAGGAAGTCGTCCCTACCCTGAGGAGCTACCCAGGGGCAGGAAGGCCGAGCGTCGTCGCCGTGGAAGGAATGTCATGGGAGTTCGGACGGAAATTAGACCAGTACATTTCTCGGATTCTGAGGCAGAGTATGACTCGACGATGGAACCTTCCCCCCAACCCTTCAAATTGAAGGCAGGGACGGGGACGCGGCGTGTCAGTCTCGTACTCCCCGAATGCGAGGTCCGTATGATTCCCTCCTACCTTCGAAGGTATATCCAAGAGGACGAGGACTGGGCGTACCGCCGAGGGTCAAGCCCGCAGTTGCCACTGGCCTCCGCGGAATCACCTCCCGCCCCTACTTGGGAGGGTGAGGAGCTCTTCTGGGGACCGACAGAAGAATCGCGAGGCGATACACCCTTGGCAGGCACTGACGCTGTTACAAGAGTCCCGTTCGCCAGCCCATCCTATCGCGACGTGGCAGCCAGGGCACTGCAACCCCGGGAGGATGACCCAGGGCTCGGCGGCCAATCGGCCTGTTCGCCGTATTCCCTGCCGGCCAGCCCACTGCCCCGACGTCCTGCCTCAGTGCCATTGCCAATTCCCCAATTTTCCTCGGTGGAAGAGCAGGGTCGACAGGTTCCGGACCCCGAACCGGAGCCGTGGAGCTTCTGGAATGTGCTTGCAGTGGGCCACTTCCCTGAGAAGTTTTGGCCGGTCACAGAATCAGATTTTGATGTGCCAGAGTCACTCACCCTGGGAGAGTTTGAATGCTTCCGCCAGATTCTCCGGGTGACTCACTCCCACCTCCACCGTCAGCTAGCGCCTTATCCCGGGAGCCAAGCGCATCTTGGGGAGATCGGTGAGTAGTGTCGCCGGGTCGACCTAACAGCCTTCCCCGCGGTCCGACACCCCGAGTAGATGGACCACCACGAGGTCCTCCAGCAACAATGCGTCCAGAGTTTTCAAGTACTCCGTAGAGTTATCGAGGAAGCCACCCCCCACGCGCACGTCCGCGGATGGGGGCAGTACACTGCTCTCCTCTTCTGTTCGATACGCCGATAGCCCGATCCACTGGGCAACCCTGAGGGAACGTCGCCAAGGGCAGTCGCAGTCAACATGGCTGACCTTTCTGATGAGGGAAACATTGTGGAGCCCCTTGACGGGGACTCAGCCCCCGAGGACAGGCCGCTACTGGACCCATCTGGGAGGGTTAATCGCCAACAGAGGAGCCTCCTAGGTCTTCCTATACCCACGGAGGCACTAACACTCGGCCGAAACATCGACAAGGGTAAAGAGCCCGTTGGGTCTGTCAAAATCACCGACCCATCTGCCTCAGTGCAGAAGGAAGAGGAAGACCCCGAGAAGGCCGCGCTGCACCATCCGCTAGCTGAGAAAAAGAGTCTGGTTGATGAGCTCTTGGCCGAACGCATTGCAGAGCTACGACCTGACTTTGGTGCTCCTAGACCGGGACAGCAGGGGCAGGACCATCTACCCCTTGTTGAGATTCCCCCGGGCAACCGTGACCGTGTCGTGTTCACCGACAGGGGAGACGCTGGAACCTATGGAAAAAGGGTGCGATATGTTTCGCCAAACCCTCCCGTGCAGCGAGACAACCTGGGGGACCCTACTCGATTTCCTCCCGCCGCTCCAAGAGTCGCTCCGCCCGCTGTCCCGCGAGCCGCTGAGCGTGACTACCGTATCGAAGAGCCTGGAAATGTGCTTGTGATTAGAGATCCCCTTCAGGACAGGAATCCGCACCCGTATGATCTGATGGAAGTACTCATCGCTCGCTTGGAGGCTCTGGAAACTCGGCAGGTGGAAATCCTGCCAGATGGCAAGCCGTACCCAGCATGGGTGGATGACATGTCGGCCCCGCCAGGATTCGAGAACCCTACTTTTTCCCCCTTTAACGGGACCGGAGACCCGCCTCAACACTTGGCCCACTTCAACTCAAGGTGCGGGCCTATGTTAGGGACTCCGGCACAGTAGGAGGCTGCCAAGCTCTGGTGCTTCATTCAGACACTGGAAGGACCAGCATTCATCTGGTACAGCCAGCTCCCTGTTGGATTGGTGACTAGCTGGGAGGACCTTCGCCGGCAATTCCTCTACCAGTTCAGTTCCACAACCCAGTAGACGAACATTGCAGACCTCTTCAGGTGCAAGAAAAGGCCCGACGAGCGAGTCGCGGACTTCGTCACCCGGTGGAAGGGACTCACGTACTCCCTTGACATGCCACTGACTCAAGAGAAATTACTGACAATGTGTGTAGGGAACGTCAAGGCGGAGTTGGTTCCTTCCATGATCATGCAGAATTACCCTGGAGGGTTCCGGGACTTCTCGGACAAGGCTCAGCGCCTCGAAGAAGCCCTGAAAAAGGCCGGTCAGGCACGCCTTCTGCCTCCTGTAATCTCTGCAAGGAGAGTCGCCAGGGCCGAGCCCGCTGTTGTGGCCCAGATCGAGGCTCCCAGATAGCTAGAGTTGCTGCCAGTGAGGCCAGCTCAGCAGGCTCGTAGGGGTCCACCCCCACGGGCACAGCCTCCGGCCCAGTAGCGACCGCCTCAAAATCAGCAGGCGCCTCTGCGTAATGCACCGTCACCACCTAGGCGAGGTAATCCGACTCCGCCTCCTCGGCCTGCTTCTCTGGCCCTTGGTCATGGTCAGCCCCCAAGAGTCCCCTTTCCAGACAGAAGGAATCGGGCTTACTCATTTAGCGAGGCCCAGATCCCCAGTTATTTCCGTAGCACCTTGGAGCAGAGGATCGTGCGGCTGCCTGAGTGCCGGAAGCCAGAAGAGGCGTGTCTCACTGATCACCCCAACTACTGCCCTTACCACTGGATCCTGGGACACACCATCTGGCAGTGTTATGTGTTCAAGGACTGGCTCCAAGACCATATTGACAACAACATAGTCAGGTTGGGCCCTGCCCCGGCACAGGTGGAAGGTGTATTTGTAGGATCAGATGGAAGCAGCGACGATAGGGATATGTGGGAACAGGTTTCCGACCGTGGGTCCTGGAAGTATAACGATTGGATGGCCCGCAGGACGGTCGCTCGTGCCCATGGAATTATCCGTGCCCGCCTGAGTCAGCCAGAGCCCTCAGAGTCTGTAAGCGCCGCTTTGGCCTCGTCATCCCAGCCTACTTCTTCCCAGAAGAGTAGGCGGCGACGCAAGAAGAAAGAATGCGCCCTACCATTGCCGTCATCTTCTTGCACGCTTGGCGATTTCATTCCCCCGTAGATGGGGATCCCTCCGAGACCCCATCTGGTAGTGGATGATTCCTCGACTGAGAGCCTGGGGTACGCTTCGGTTAACACCGTAGAGTTGGTAAATCCCTTTGTGGATCCCGACGATGAAGAGCGCCAGGCGGACCTCTCGAAGAGCCCGGGGTACGCTTCGGTTAACACCATAGAGTTGGTAAATCCCTTTGTGGCTCCTGACGATGATGAGTGCCAGGTGGACCTCCCGGAGAGCCCGATGTACGCTTCGGTTAACACCGTAGAGTTGGTAAATCCCTTTGTGGCTCCCAACGATAAGGAGCGCCAAGTGGACCTCCCAGAGAGCCCGGGGTATGCTTCGGTTAACACCGTAGAGTTGGTAAATCCCTTTGTGGCTCCCGACGATGAGGAGCGCCAGGTGGACCTCCCGGAGAGCCCGGGGTACGCTTCGGTTAACACTGTAGAGTTGGTAAATCCCTTTGTGGCTCCCGACGATGAGGAGCGCCAAGTGGACCTACTGGAGAGACCGGGGTACGCTTCGGTTAACACCGTAGAGTTGGTAAATCCGTTTGTGGCTCCCGACGATGAGGAGTGCCAGGTGGACCTCCCGGAGAGCCCGGGGTATGCTTCGGTTAACACCGTAGAGTTGGTAAATCCCTTTGTGGCTCCCGACGATGAGGAGCGCCAGGTGGACCTCCCGGAGAGCCCGGGGTATGCTTCAGTTAACACCGTAGAGTTGGTAAATCCCTTTGTGGCTCCCGACGATGAGGGGCGCCAAGCGGATCTCCCCAATGTCCCCAGCCGTCGCCAATGCCGGCAGAAATGTGGCTACGTGAATCGCCGAGGCACGACAGTCGTCACCTCCAGTCAGGCCGTGCACGCTACCGAGACCAGGCAGCATGCCCGGTACAGAGAGAAGCACTCGCGGCTCCCTCACCCGGTGACAACAGGTTCCCCTCCACCACCGTTTGTGTTGCTGGATCAGGCGGAACCGCCTTGCCCGCGTCGCAACCAGCCCAGCCCTACCGCTGGCCGACCACGGCCTTCCGGTCCTGGCATGATAGCTACCTCCCGGGCTTCAGCTAGTGAACAGCGGGACGTGCCTAGTACCAGTCAGTCGCCGGTCCCGCCAGCAGGGCCCGTCATGCCCCCAATTGCAGGGCGACATCCTGTAAGAAGAATCTTGCGTTTGGCGCGGAAGTATGATGTCCTGAAGCATCTGGATGGTATCCCGGAAAGGCCTTCCATCCTTGAGGCCCTTCGTCTATCGTCCGAAATGCGTGAGGCGCTCGCCGAGGTTCTAAGGAGCCCCCTCCAGTTCGAAACGGAGGTAGCAGCCGCAGAAGCCTTCCACACCGAGGTGATCAGGGACGCCGAATGTCAGGCGGTTATCTCGTTTTCCGGTGATGATGAAGACCTTCCCATATAGGGGCACATCCGCCCATTGTACATTACCGACCAGTTCAATGGTGTGGAAGTCCGTCGCTGCCTTGTCGACACAGGTTCTGGGATTAACTTGATCCCAACTCGGACACTACGAAAACTGGGGTTGTCCGGGGATGATTTAACTCATTCCGACCTCAGAATCCAGGGGTATGACAGGACCGAGAAAACTCCACTCAGCAAGATTCATCTGAAGACCCGGTTCGGTGGCTTAGTTGCCAATACTGAATTCATGGTTGTCTCTCAGGACACTACCTACAACACATTGATGGGCAGGCCATGGCTCCATCTGCACGCGGCGGTTCCCTCAACATACCACCAGTGCCTCAAATACTCCCTTAAGGGTCGAGTGGGTGTACTCTAAGGAGATGCGTCTCCATTTGCCTCTTGTGAAGCCCTTTACCTGGATGCTGACTACTACAAGATCCAGGAAAAGAAAATCCTGGCAGGTGAGGTTGAGCCCGCCGCTATCGCGTGTGGCCCCTGGGCTGGTCTGGACGATGCATATGTCTTCCCAATCCATCGTCTGTAAGCTACGACTCCCGATATGGGAGAGTGTTTTGTTGTCTCGGGTACCAGAGGAAGGAACATTTATAGGTCTAAGCGACGGCGGGAGATCACCTCGTACTCTTACGCCAACCAGGATCAGGTGATCCCCGAGCCTCCTACCCCTGTACGATATCGAGACGTTGGGCTACTGGCAACAGCGGTACGTCACACATGTCTGTTTCGCCAAACTGGAATCAACCGGCTCAAGCCAACGCATCACCACTGCTTCTATATCATAAAGCATGGCCCCTTGGGCCGAAGGCCGGATGGGATTGGATCGACCGCCTTCGTCGCCATGATCTCCGCGGTGCATGAGCCTCCCGTCGGGACGACCTCCGCCGCCCAAGCCGGTGCCAGCTCCCCATCAGGGTTGAGCAGCCCCAAAATGGCTCCCCTCGTGGACGATCCTTCCTCAAGCAGAGAAGAAGACATGGAAGATGCTCCTCCCACCTTTGAGGAAGGTGTCTCCACCACGGTCGACGAGCTAATACAGGTGAACCTCGGTAGTGAGGCGGACCCGAGACCCACATTGGTCAGTGCCGCTATGCCTCCCAAGGAGCGAAAACAGTACATAGACTTCCTCAGACAGCATCGTGATGTGTTTGCCTGGAGTTATGAAGAGATTCCGGGACTGGATCCCCAGGTAGCCATCCACCGCCATGGCCTCCCAGCAAACCATCGTGGGTTCAAGCAGCCTCCCAGGAAAATGCACCATTTTCATGGTGCCATGGTCGAGGATGCGGTTGATAAGCTAATTAAGTCCAACTTCGTCTAGGAAGTCCAATACCCTTGGTGGCTAGCCAACATTGTGCCCGTCAGGAAGAAGAATGGGAAGATCAGGGTCTGCATTGACTTACGCGATCTTAATCACCACTATCTGAAGGATGACTTTCCCCTTCCAGTGACAGAGCTATTGATCGATGCGACGGCTGGGTTCCAAGGCCTCTCTTTCATGGATGGGTACTCCGGGTACAACCAGATCCGGATGGCCCCTGAGGATGAAGAGTTAACTGCCTTCAGGGCCCCCCAGGGTACCTTCTGCTACCGGGATATGCCCTTTGGCCTGAAGAATGCGGGTGCCACCTATCAATGGGCTATGCACCACATATTCAAGCCGATCCTCGAGACACTGGTGGAATGCTACATAGATGACCTGGTGGTTAAATCTCGTCAGCGCCGGGACCATCTCAAAGACCTTGACAAAGTGTTCGGTTTCCTCCGTTCTCGCCACTTGAAGATGAACCCGTTGAAGTGTGCCTTTGGGGTCACCTCCGGAAAGTTTCTTGGCTTCATTGTGAGATATCGAGGTATCGAGATCGACCCCGAGACGATTAAGGCCATCAGTCAGATGCCTCCCCCGAGTAATATTCGGGAGCTTCGAGGCCTCCAAGGCCACTTATCCTACATACGCCGATTCATTGCAAATCTGGCCGGCAAGTGTAAGACCTTCTCCCAGCTCATGAAGAAAGGCACCGCCTACGGGTGGGACGAAGAGTGTCAGACCGCTTTTGAGGAAATCAAGCAGTACCTGCTTCAACCTCCGGTCCTGATGCCACCCGTTCCTGGAAGACCGCTGGTCCTTTACATGACCGCCTTGGAGCGATCCCTCGACACCCTTCTCTCCTAGAAGAATGACGCGGGAACAGAGAATAGACTCTACTACCTCAGCCGCATGCTCCTCGACACGGAGATTAGATATTCTCCTATCGAGAGGAGCTTCCTGGCGCTCGTTTTCGCCTTACAGAAATTACGACACTACTTGCAGCACCATGAGGTACAGTTGGTCTCTCGGGTAGACCCATTGAAATACATCCTAAGCCGGCCTATGTTGACCGGACGATTGGAACGCTGGGCGGTGATCCTCCAACAGTTCGACCTTAGGTTCGTTCCTCATAAGGCCGTCAAAGGGCAGGCGCTGGCAGACTTCTTTGCCGCCCACCCCAGCTCTGCAGACCAGCCACTGGATTCGGGCTTTCCTGATGAGGCAATCCTCTCAGTCGATCACGCCACCCCATACCGGCATATGCACTTTGACGGCGCCTCCTGAAGCCCTACCGGTAGAAGGATCGACGATCCTAGGCTTAACAAGGTGGGCCTGGGTATCGTCTTCATCACCCTAGAGCAAGCCATTCTTCCATATTCTTTCTTGTTGTCAGAAGGCTGCACCAACAATGAGGCAGAATATCATGCCCTCATCACTGGCCTCGAGTTGGACCTGGAGGTTAACGTGCCCCGGCTGTGTGTGAAAGGGGACTACGAGCTAGTCGTCAAGTAGGTTAACGGCGACTATGCTGTCAGAAATCCGGAACTCATGCCATTGCTGGAGTGCACCCTCCATCTAATGGATAAGTTCCCCTCCCGACCAGATGTCGTTCACGTCCCCCGGTCGCAGAACAGTCGAGCAGATGCTTTGGCTAGCCTGGCTGCATCACTCGCGGAGCCCGAACAGGATGACCTGATCATCCATGTGGCGCACCGAAGAGTCATTGCTCCTGTTATCCCCGCTCCTGATATCCCAGAGGGAGATCGTGGCTCGCGAGTGAACCATCTCACTGCTGGTTCCCCTGCGTCAGGACCCCTCGGGGTTCCAGGCGTGGTGATCGGGACAGTTCTTGACTGGAGGACACCTCTGGTTGAATATCTCCAGCACGACCATCTTCCGATGGACCGAGCAGAGTGAGAACGAATCCAGTGCCGCGCGCCGCAGTTCACCCTTCAAAGCGGTCCCACCCGTGATCAGCTCTTTTACAGGCGTGGGTTTGACGGTGTTCTCCTCCGTTGTCTGCAAGGAATTGAGATCCCACAGGTCATGTAGGAGGTACACGCTGGTTCCTGTGGCGCCCACCAGGCCGGGTCGAAGTTGTCCCACCAGATTCGGAGGTTGGGATACTTTTGGCCCTCCATGATCCACGACTGCATCGAGTACGCCAAGAGGTGTCATGCGTGCCAAGTTCATGCTAACTTTGTGCATCAGCCACCAGAGCCTCTCCATACTACTAAGTATTATTGGCCCTTTGCAGTCTGGGGGTTGGATGTTGTAGGGCCTTACCCGCCGGCGACGGCCCGTCAGTGCTGGTTAATCTTGACTGCTATGGATTTGTTCTCAAAGTGGGCAGAGGCAGCCCCGCTCAGGGAAGTCAAGGCTGGTTCTATCGCCGACTTCGTGAGATCAAATATCATCCACCGATTTGGAACACCTCACGCGATCCTTACGGATAACGTAACCAACTTCCGAGCGGCCGAGCTGAAAAGATTGTACGCCAAGTACAACATTCGCTCTAACCACACCTCCCACTATCATGCGCATGCAAATGGACAGATTGAGGCGTTTAACAAAACCCTCTCTAACATTTTACAGAAAATGGTGGGTCAGAACAAGAAAAGTTGGCCGGATAAGCTCCCCAACGCCCTCTGGGCTTATAGGACGACGACTCGCAATTCCAACCAGGTGAATCCATATTCACTGGTGTATGAAACTGAGGCTGTCCTACCCATCGAGGTCTAGCTGCCCTCATTGCGCACGGTGGTCTACGACCAGCAAGCACCAGATAGAGCTGCCGAGATCCGTCTAGCAGAGTTGGAAGCGCTGGACGGAAGTAGGCTTTGCACTTTACATAACTTGGAGAGGCATCAGAGCAGGATGGCTCGAGCTTTCGATAATAAGGTTCGCCGCCGCTTATTCCTACAAAGTGACATGGTGCTGGATCTTAGAGCACCGATGATTCCCGGTAGGAAGCCACCCAAGTTGGAGCCCAAGTGGGAGGGACCTTTTATTGCCCACAAGGTCTATCCTAATGGCGCGTATTCCCTGGTGACTATGGATGGTGAGTGTATCACTCCTACCACCAACGCCAGGTTCCTCAAGAAGTACTTTGCCCAGGATTTGGGTCCAGCATGACCTTAAACTGTACGGTCCAACATGACCTTAAACTGTACGGTCCAGCATGACCTTAAACTGCACAGTCCAGCACGACCTTAAACTGCATTTTTCCCTACATTTGGGCCCTAGGGTCCAGCATGACCTTAAACTACACGGTCCATCACGACCTTAAACTGCATTTTGCCCTACATTTGGGCCCTAGGGTCCAGGATGACCTTAAACTGTACGGTCCAGCATGACCTTAAACTGTACGGTCCAACACGACCTTAAACTGCATTTTGCCCTATATTTGGGCCCTACGGTCCAACATGACCTTAAACTGCATGGTCCAACACGACCTTAAACTGCATTTTGCCCTACATTTGGGCCCTAGGGTCCAGCATGACCTTAAACTGTACGGTCCATCACGACCTTAAACTGCATTTTTCCCTATATCTGGGCTTCACGGTCCGAGCTCTAAGACCTAAAACTAAGATTCTCATGGTCTGAGCTCTAAGACCTAAAACTAAGATCCACATTTTGTCCAACATGACGTTAAACTTTATTTCAAGAACTACGTCTGGCTTGATTCTCATCCTAATGAGATATGTAGGATCGCCCTAACATTTCGTCTCAGGTCCAGCCCCAGGAGTTACCAAACTCCACCCTTTCGCCTTGGTCCGAGTTCTAAGACCTAAAACTAAGATTCTCATGGTCCGAGCTCTAAGACCTAAAACTAAGATCCACATTTCGTCCAACATGACGTTAAACTGTATTTCAAGAACTATGTCTCGCTTGATTCCCATCCTAATGGGATACGTAGGAACACCCAAACGTTTCGTCTTTGGGTCCAGCTTGAGGTCCGCGGTCATGTCTGTCTCGCCTCCGGGACCTTAACCGCAGGATCATGTAGCGTGGTATGAGATTATGTCCTCATTCACATCGGGTTTGCAATAGATGCACCACGCGCACCCTGTCCTCAGGGTTTATCCCTCCTCTGTCCAATGGAATTTAAAGACGCACGCTTTCCAGAACTATGTATGGCTTGATTCCCATCATTATGGGATACATAGGATCACCTGAACACCTAGATGTCAGGTCTAGCCCCATCTCTTAGGAGATCCCACGATTCTCATGGTCCGAGCTCTAAGACCTAAAACTAAGATTCTCATGGTCCGAGCTCTAAGACCTAAAACTAAGATCCACATCTCATCCTGCATGACGTTAAACTGTATCTCGTCCCGCATGACGTTAAAATGTATCTCGTCCCGCATGATGTTAAACTGTATTTCATCCCGCATGACGTTAAACTGTGCTTCAAGAACTACGTGGGGCTTGATTCTCATCCTAATGGGGTACGTAGGACCGCCCATACATTTCATCTTGGGTCCAGCCCTAGGGATTGCTAAGCCCCGTCCCTCCTTATTATCGGCCCCTCGGCCCGACTTCAGGACATTTACCCCGAGCAGGTTCGGGATGCCCCACAGTAATAATGGGAAGCGGCAGTTCTCTCACTAAAGAGATCCTGCCTGGAAATTGGGACGACCCGTGATCAGGTTGGTATGTCCGCCCGATGCGCCTTCACCATGGTGGCGCAATATTGAGAGTGTTGGACTCTGTTCGAACAAGCCACCACTCCACCTCCCACGCTTTGCGTTCCCCCTTATTCGGATCCTCATTTCCGATCATGTTTGACGGGACCCCCTAACAGTATGGATGCTCGACCTATGGTCAGCCTACTATCCTGGGCCAACGCTCCGGAGGACTGATCATGTTTTACGGGACCCCCTAATAGTATGGATGACAGACCTATGGTCTGCCTATTGTCCTGGGCCAATATTCCGGGAAACTGATCGACGGTATTTGAGTTAGGCCCCGTGTTGCGAACACGGTCAGCGGTCATCCCTCATTTATTGTCCCCGTTCTAGGGCAACGTGATATGGATACTGTTTTTCCGCCACGGTTGACAGTTATCCTCCATGGTTGCGCCCCATTGGGTTCCGAATTTGGGCAGCGTGATGCACCCTTTCTCTCCATCCCCCTATGTTCGGATGGATTTCAATGCCCCCAGCATTGCCCTGCTCGTGTGCTAGAGCACATTGAGAAGTCAACACATCAATCGGCCTGGGGTCTCCTCAGAAGTTCAGGCACGATTTTGGATGCCTCAAGCCTAGTCAATGCCCCACAGTTAAACGGAATGATGGTACGAGCAGCTCTTACTTCTCGCATTGGGTATGTCCCATAGAAGCCTAGGGGTGAGTTGTTATTCGTTTCGAAACTATGGTTGAGCGCATTAAACCAAGGGTATCAAGAGTGGATTTGGCCATATATTGGAATGAGACGATGAGCAGTACAAGAAAAATGTTCATGAGATGGAAAAACAAAGATCTTAGGGATCAGCATGCTGAAGTGATCTTTCTAGCGCTGCTACCCTCTGGCTGGTAGCCTCCAGGGCCGCTTTTCGCTCCTGGAAGACTCTCTCCTCATTGGCCACCACAGAGTGCAGCTCGACAGCAATAGCTTGTGCCTGCGCCCGATCGCTTCGAAGCATGGTCATCTGGTGACTCGCCTCCACCATTTGCTCCTGTACATCAGCCAGCTAGGACGTCAGTTGTTCCATGAGCTCAGAGCATGTTGCGATGAAGGCCTCCTTATCTGCCGCCTGCCCTTCGAGGAGTCGGACTTCCTGCTCCTCCCTCAGCAGCGCTTGAGCACTTTCCGATCTTTCCTGTCACTGGGAAATGTCGGTGCGCCGGCAGCTCTCACGTGTCTTCTCGGCCATGTAACCACAGACCGACAGATGAAGACGCTGAGCGTCAGCTCCTCCGGCGCACAGGAAGCACAACCAGGTCTAAAGTGATCCCATCCGCCCCAGTCAATCGGACTGGGGCTGCCTGAGAAAGCGCTGGATACACTTCCACCCCTTGCGCCGTGCCATCCGTCTCTCTTCGTCCACCTCTGAGTCGGATTCGTCTATCTCCTCAGGGTCAGTGGGTCGATACATGGGGAAGGCCGCCAGCAGATCGACGGCCTGGTCCGCCCCAGGGATGTCATCGTGAGGCATAGCATCCTCGACGTCCGGGCGACCTTCTTCTCTTGCCCTAGCAGCAATGATACCTCCACCAGCTTCCGGCCTCATCTCAGGAATAGCACCGCTGATGTCTGCCGCCCCCTGTTCATCAATTGTCGGGGCCGACTCAGTGCAGGGAGCATGTTCCAAACGAGGTGGTATGTCCGCCGCTGGTCCACTCACGGACGCCCCAGGCTCCACAGCCTGACGTGCCTCCAGTTTTGAGATCACTGCACAAGACATACGCTGGTTAGATGGGATCCTTTTCCACCAAGCGCCAATAGTGAGGCATGAGACTTACAGGAGTCCAGAGCACCGGTCCCTGGTGTTTCGGCCACCGCAGGAGCCACCATGATGGGAGACCCCTTTGCGCTTGTTAGTTCAATGATGGGTGTCAGATCCCCGTCATGTCTCACTGGGTCCTCTCCCTCTTCTAGTGGGGACGCCCGTACAATGGTCAACTGCTCCTGATTAGGGTGGAGAAGTGAGTTAGAAGTGAGAATAGATAAATGAGGGAAATAAATGAAGACAGAGACCAACCTCGAGAATCTTGGTTAGGTCAAGATCAGAGTTGGCAATCTCGCCGCTCTATCGGAGACTCCCTTGGTATGCCGCCCTTGTGACCCCTCACCTTCAGGCCCTTCTTCTTTGTCTTCTCCCTCGCCTTCGTCTTCTCCGGTTTCCTCCTCCCCCTCCGGCTCCTTGTCACCATCGCCTTCTCCCGGCGGCATCGCTTCCGGATCATGCTCCTGGCCGAGCATCACTTTCACGAGGAAAGTTGGATCTGCACGCCGTCCCCTCTAGCGTGTGTATGCGTCCATGGGCGTCAGATAAGAATACCGTCGATGGAAGTTTACTCGGTCGGTAATTCGAATGAGTCCGACCTCTGGCAGTTGAATCCCATTTTGCGTTATCTTCTTCCAGATGGCTTCGACGCTCAGTGATTGCCACAGGGTCATCCAGGCCGACCACAGTACCGGGAGAATTGCGTCTTGGGAAGGTTCGATCAGATATCTTATTTGCTTCCCGGGCAGTTCCCTGACCATCTCATGTGACCCCCCTACGGGTAACGAGAATGTGGCAGCACCATGTGATGTCCCCGCCGCCGAAGTCCCGGCCAGCGCTGGCCTCGCTGCCTGACACGCCCTTGGTTCCCCCCTTCCGACGGCACCGTGCCCTCTTTCCCATCGCCCGGTTTCCATGTGAGTGACCTCGAGTTGCCGGACGCGCTTGCGTAACAGCCCCTCAGGGTACGCGATGGTCCAGTGTTTGGCGTATTCGGTTGCTAGGCCGTCATCGACCCCGACAGGAGGAAGGGTGACAACATCGCCAGAGCCGAAGGTGGTAAACATCAACCACATCTGGCACAAGATGCATGTATTCCTCTCATGCTAGACAGTGGTGAATACCTTCTTTGGCATTCGTTGGAGGCACCCGAACTGCCTGGCGAATCGGGATGGAACGTACGGCTCGCAGATCACCTTCCCGTCGATCCGAGCCATGAGCACCCCGCCCCGAATGCTCTGGAAGTATTTCTGCTGTTCCAGAGATCTTCGTCCATTGTCCACCATATGACCGACTGGGGTGGGAAACGGTCTGAAGTTGAAGTTGGCATGGTTGCCGATGCGGATCCTCATGCCCTCCTCATTGAGAGTCATCGGCGCCACCCCTGCGATATTCAGCAAGGACGGTCGCAGACCATTACCTGGAGGACGGACGGCGTTTGGAAAAGTATACCCACCGAGATGAGCCACCACCCAGCCATGGAAGCTCTGGAAGGGACCACATACTCTCTGAGGCGGCCCCCCTCGTGAGATGCACCCCAGAATGGTGTACAACTTGGCCAGTATGGGGACGCCCAAGTTGAACTGTTTGTTGGCGGCCATGGAGCCCGCCATCACCAACGTTGCTGGACGGATGCCTATCCTCGCGTCTCGCACCGGCAGGAGCCACCTGCTCAGGAAAGCAGCAAGGAACCCGACATATCAGACGTTCGGGTCCCGGGATTCAATCACGCGGTAGCCCCATGATTGGTATTGCCCCGCCTCCAGGGTCCTCTAGTATGACCCATCCCTGCTCCTCTGAGTCGCGGTTGGGCACCGTTTGCGCCGTCCCGACATCTTGACGGCCAGATCCTTCTCAAGGAACATGCTGAACCAGCCCTTGAAGGCAACATCCTTCAGGAAGTCCTTGACCCCCAGCCTCTCTTTGGCCAGCTCCAACAGGTGCCACGTCAGCATAGGCGTTCGCGTCCTGTCTCCCCAGGTGTTCTTTGGAGGAATGAACTCATCATATTGGAAACCCTCCAATGGGATACTGCCGATGCAGTGAACGTCCCAGATACTGATGCCGACCTCCCCATGATGAAGGTGGAATGTGTTGGTTTCAGGGGACCACCGGGTGAGTAGCTCCGATCCAAGTTCAGGATAGCGGTGGAAATGGAACTGGGATGTCCATACCGCCTCGAACAGGACGATATACCGCAGTTCGTCCCCGAACTGGTCGCAGGTATTGCGGACCCAGAACGCCCAGGCCCATTCGCTGGTGAAGTTGCCTCCGGACCGCAGGTCCCAATCCTTCAGCCAGCCCTTCGTGTCATCCGTGATGCTCTGACGGAACGTGCTCGTGTAGAGTGCTGGATAATCCTCTGCCACAGGTTCGTCCCCGGTAATGGTCCTAGTCCTCAGGTTCAGGACATATACATCCATATGTCTAGTTTCCCTGGCAGGATGACCATTGTTGGTGATGTTGTAGCGAGGAAGTTCATCCTCCCGAGTCACCCAAGACCGCGGTGTGTCCACTTCGAAGCCCGGCAGTGGCACCTCCTCCAGGATACCGAAATTCAAGGGAGGGAGGTTGTCAGATAGGGGATACGTCTTCTGAGTCGAAGTCAACAGATTGAACAGGGTCAGATTGTTGGACACAATCACCTTGGCGCTGTAAACCTCCTCGTTCGCCGCCATTTCGCTCCTACGAGCAGCGGCTTCCCCCTCATCAACTCGGTTTTCGGCCATCTCGAATTTCTCGGGAGTTGGGAGAAATCAGGATGCAGTGCACGAAATAGGAGAGTTCTGCATGAGATCTGAAGGAGTTGCGCGAAATCTGGGAGTTTGGCGCGCAATCGGCACGCGAAGCACGGAAAGTCCCATTCCGGCACGAAATCCCGGCCAAATTTCGGAAGGAATTCCGCGCTGCCAAAGCGTTTTTACGCATAGCCGTGGGAGAGTTTTCGCGCATGAGAGCAATAAGCTTATCACGCGGAAAAAGTGGATGTACGGACTTGGGACCCAGCACCCCTTTTTATAGGTGAGTCCCGGGTTCCGCGCTGCACGGAAAAGAGGATTCCGCGCGCGTCCATAGGTTTTGCGCGCCACATCGAAATTTTTTGCGCAGCTTGACCAGGGGAGTCTGCATTTTGGTGTTTCGGCGTTTCCCTTGGAATCCGATCGTTGCGACCTCTCGCTGATCCAATTCCAAGGGGGGGCATTTGTTGACGCCGAAAAAAGGTCTGTAACTCTTGGAGGAAGTTTCGAAATGACGAAGCGAAGTCATATTCGGAATCAGAGCCCCGAACCGGAGGCCCGAGAAGTGGTGCGCGAAATAAAGGAGCATCCGCGTGAAAAAATGTTCTGCGCATGAAGTCCACCTGGGATGCGTGGAATCGTGCCGGTGAGGCGCGCAATAATTGTGCGCCCCGGTTCTCCGCGGCCTAATTTTGCGCGCAAGCGGTTCCCGGCATGGAAAATTTTGCGCGCCGCCTGGATTCCGCGCCCGAGGTCGCCCATAAATATAAGGTGACCCCAAACGGTTTGGGGGTTGAGGAATCTGAAGCGTCTCTCGTGCGCGCAATTCGGCTCCCACCGCGCAAAAGATGGCATCCAGGTAATTCCTCATTTCGCGCAACCTTGCCCCGGAGTTCGCCTTTGTGCGCAATTCCACCGGCTTCAGTGACTTTTCCCCCTCCCTCACTTTCTAGTCTCGTGCGCATTTCAAAACCTGTGCACGCAATACCCTGCCTGTCGTGTGAAACCCTGCGTGGAATTACCTCTTCACGCGCAATTCCATTTGCTTCGATTGCGCGCTGTCCTGGTGTTTTGCGCGCAAACCTTCCCTTTTGCGTGCAACGCTCGGGACCTCTCACCTTGATGCCCCTTGGCTGTCCCCTGCACCGGCACCTGATGTCTCCCCTGCCGGGCATGCACGCCATGCGTTGTTTTCCCGTACGGCCTTCCAGGCTCGTACGAAGTAACCTCAAGGTCCCCTGGGCCGTGTTTCCCGTTGTGTTGCTTTGCCTTATGTTTCTCCGCATAGGCACGCTAACAGCTATTGATTCTACGCAAAACCATGCTAACATGGACCCCCCGGTGGTTTGCCCTACGACCCCCGACCACGGCCTTGCCAATGCCTTCCCCTCCACAAGGGGTAGAGGGCGTTGGGAATGTAAGCCCTAGGGGGTGTGGAACAAACCCACCCCGTCCAAGATGCAGGACGTTAAACTGCTGAGCACCTCGTCCTTAACACAAGACGTTAAACTGTGGTCCGACCCCGTGCTTTGCACGCAGGGTCCCCCCAGCTCGGACATTCATTACGACCACTAGTCTACACAGGAATGGACTCTTCCTCACATGGAATGAGATCCTCCTTGTCGGAGCGGCGTTTGTCCGCGGGGGAAGGACTGACTCAGAGCGTAATCCCCTAACCCTTCTTGCGGATGACTGCACCCGTGCATCTCCGTACTTCCCCCTGCCAAGGCTAGTGGAGTCGTTTTTCCCACTGTGCTTTGTCGTACCATGGGCCTCCACCCTGGAGTAAGCCCCGAAACGAAGGGCAGCTAACCAAGCGTAAGCCCCTATTCCCTCTTTGGTCCGCTCAACGCGTAAGCCCCATTCCGCTTCTCACGGACGCACCCTTCATGATGTGATCGTCTGGTCCCTACTACCTATTGTTTCCCACACCGAGCATGACTCACATTGGCTTAGAGCGCGCATCGACCATGACACCCTCCATTGGCCGCCCCAGAGCGTAAGCCCCATCCCAGCGAACTACGTGGACTTTGATCCGTTCTAACGCATGGTACATAGGAAGCCTCCACGAGGTTCAAGCCCACCACCCAGTTGTTCCGGCCTCTTCACGTCGGTTCACTACCCACCATGGGCCGCCCCAGAGCGTAAGCCCCATACCCACCATGGGCCGCCCCAGAGCGTAAGCCCCATACCCACCATGGGCCGCCCCAGAGCATATGCCCCATACCCACCATGGGCCGCCCCAGAGCGTAACCCCATACCCACCATGGGCCGCCCCAGAGCGTAAGCCCCATACCCAC
Organism: Viscum album; assembly: GCA_963277665.1. NCBI lineage: Eukaryota > Viridiplantae > Streptophyta > Magnoliopsida > Santalales > Viscaceae > Viscum > Viscum album. Next base: position 2,068,596,324 of record OY728131.1, read on the forward strand.
CATGGGACGCCCAAGAGCGTAAGCCCCATACCCACCATGGGCCGCCTCGGAGTGTAAGCCCCACATTCCAATCGTCCCGTATGACGTTAAACTCTATTCCTCCTCTTGGGCCGCCCCAGAGCGTAAGCCCCATGCCTCACTCCACCATCCATCCTGATCCTTACCCGGGACGCCACATCCCGGTGGGATTATGCCACCCCCTTCTCTTCCGTATCATCCGGGAAGCCGCCCATGTGCTGGCCCCAACATCGGTGTTCCCCCTAGGGGCCATTCAATCCAATCTGTCTATGCAATACGTTAAACTTGCGGCATACCCCGTGTCAAACATGGGAAGATGAGGAAAACCTCAGATGGTACACATTCCCCGCGTTCGATGTGGGATGCCTCGGGCTTCCGCGCCCTCGAGAAGCCCTGTGATGAGGGACCAAAGACAGACATGCCAGCGACGCCCTAACGTGACCATTCTCCTCACCGAAGGTTGTTGCCCCGATAAGAACCCTTGGAGCGTCTTGACAGAAGCAGCGTAATTAACTAGCGTCCATGTAGATATGGCACCGGGAATGAGCTTCACGAACCCGTCTTAAATCTATGAGGGAGTCCCGGACTAGGTGATGAGATCCAAGGAGAAATCCACGAAAGGAAGAGCCAATATCCCATCATCCCAGTTTCGATCAAGGAGCAAACGTCCCTGAACAAGGAACGGATGCCACCCGCCTTTGGAAAGCGGGAATGCGGGGCAACAAGCAGCGAGTCCTCCCCGCAGACGGACGCGCGTGTGCCCCAACAAAAGCATCAAAAACAAAGATATATAGGAAAACACCATATAGGTTGTTATTGGTACTTCATGTAACCAAACCTATTCCCTCTTCTGAAACCTATATCATACTCACATATGTTTTCAAAAAAAAAACCTTGTCATTTAAGGGTTATTCTATAAAAACTGAAATCATTAAAATCCCCATCATAACTGGTGATTTTTTCAAAGACAGATCCCATTTCTCAAAACCATCTTAAAATAAAATTTCAAACACCATTTTAATCTTATTTTTACAAAACATGAAAATTAAAATATTTTTAAAATATCTAGTACCGTAATCTATTTAATGTGAAATAAAATTATAAAACCATTTCACACACAATCCTTGAACCACCACACAATTTTTTCCATTGAAAACTATGTTTTTATTAATTTTTCTAAAATTCGAAAAACAATTTACCTATGGTGGCCAAACAAACATATCAAAATCACTATCAATAAATCAACCAAAACAATAAGACCCTTAAATAAATTATTAATCTAATTACCACTTATAATATATTCAAGAAAACAATGATTATATTATAATTTGCTTTAATTAATAATGGATTACAATGAGGTAATATGTCAAAAAATACCACCCATAGGAATGTGTATCATTCCCTAAGAATTCCACTATTGTGATGCATATAAAACTAAAGAAATCCCAGCTAATCCATACGAATCACCTTGAGTCTCATATAACCCATATTATGATTCTATGTCTAAACCAATAAATCATACATTCTAGAGTTCCCAGTCTCAAAACTAGACATCCCTTAGAAACTTAGGTCTCAACTAATGCTATACTTGTTAGGAATGTAACTGATATATCTCCTAAGTCCTGAAAATATATCTCCATTACCAACCAACACTATACCATCCTACAAAATAATTTGGTACCACTATATAATTAATTTTTAATTCCTATATATTTTTAATATATAAAATTACATTCGATAGAGTATACAATATGCAACACAAAACCCAAACAAATAAAAATTATTTAAATATGACAATTGTAACCTAGTCGTTAAATCTGTAGGTATGAATAATAATAAATAAATTATGATATATATATATGTATGTATGTATGTATGTGTGTGTGTGTGTTTCCCAATAAAAATAAATTTATTTATAAATTCTTAGTAAATAATCATTCAATTTTTAGAAATGTTCTTTTGTTTTGATTTTTTAACTGAATAGTGAAAAATACCCATTTTTTGTAAAACTTTTCTTTCTTTTGATAAATTAAGTAATTTAAAACTCCCATTATTGTTTTAATTTTATTTTAAATAATATTAATAATTAATTAGTTATATTTAATCCAATTAATTAAATTTAAACCATCTTTATATATGATTTTAGAATCAGTCTATTTTTAGGCTTGAAAACATATTTTTCTGAAAACTATTTTAAAATGCATAATGTTTCTCCATTTTAATTAATTAAAAATAAAACTTAATGAGGAATTATTTAAATTAAATTTATAAACTATAAATTTATAATTATTTATTTAAATTAATATAATTTATATTACTAGTTATAGAGTTAATGTAAAATCATCATTTCCTTGAAAAAATGCATTTATTCATAAAACTGTTTTTCGTTATGCTAGTGTGTTTTATTTTAAATTAAATTCTAAAAATTATTTGAATTGAATTTTATGAAATTTATTCCATATTTTTAATCATCATAATTTATATTAGGTAACATGGTAAACTTAATTTTTGGACAATATGAATAATAACCGTAGTAAATATTTATTACCAGAGTAAAAGTAAAATAGGTTAATTAAGGGTAAAATAACAATAATAATAATTTAACAAGGGAAAAAGGATAACCATAAAAATATGAATATTTATATTTCCTTTTAAATTAAATAATTATTATATTTATTCCTTATTTTTTTTACTTCATAAAAGATTAATTAATGAGTTTGATAAAAATTAGTTTTTAATACGACAAAATTCAAGTTTTATTTTTGTGTAATATTCAATTTCAATTAAAAAATTCCTTTTTATGAATTTATTAATTTTAAAAATAAATTATATTTTAATGAAATAATAATATTAAGTAATTTTTATTAATTATAAATGATAATATAATTTTTATGATATAAAATATAGCTTTGTAATGGTTTGAAAACTATTATTGTTAGAAGACCATCATTTCTCAATAAATATCAATTTATGTTTTAAAAGTGAAAATTCACATATTTATTGAATTATTTTTATAAAATAAATATTATTTTTTTAATCATCATGTTGAAATTATCTGGCATTTAATTTTTCATAATTTTCTAATATAGTTGGTTTTTTAGGTAAAAATTAAATACGGTATAAATATATGGTGTATATTATGATATCATAATGACCCAAAATTGATGTAATAAATTATATAAAGGAAATAAAAGACTAAATATATGTTTAAAATTTAAAATAATGTGTTTTTAGGTTATTTTTTTAATTATATAAATATTATGAATCCTTCAAAACCTATATTATATGTTAAGGTTTTAAAATCAATTATTTATAAACATGATCCACTTCCACATAACCAAGGATAATATTTTATTTAGTTCTGAACTCTCATTTAAAAAATAATTAAAACCAATCATATTTTAAAAAAATATGGGAAGAAACCATGTGAAGGTCTGTGGTTTGATTATTTTATTGTATAGAGTCTAAAACCTAGGTTTTAGGAAATAATAAAGAACTCCCCTCTCTTTTTCTATATAAGACCACCCAATATCCAATTCTTCTTCACTAAAAAACCTTGTATCATCTACTTAATCTTAAATAACCTTTCTATATTCCACCTAAGGTTACCAAATCACTCAATAAGCTCCTCCCAACTTTTGGAATCACCCTCTCAAGGTAAGATACCCCTCTATCTTCTTTTCAATACAAGAACCTTCTTTATATTTAGCCTTTTGAATCTAAATTGGTTATGTTTTCATGAGTTTATAAGTATAAATCTATTTTATCATTTTTTTACTAATAATGATATATCATTTATCCCCTCTAATTTTAGTATTTACCTAAGCCATTATTGTGTCAAAATTTAGTAAGGTATTTCTCACTCTTCTTTTTCTATTCAAGAATTATCTTTATAGTTAGCCTTTTGAAACTCAATTGGTTATGTTTTAATGACTTTGTAAAGATATATAAACCATATAATTTATTTCATAACAATGATATGTCAATTATACCATCTCATTATAGCATTTACCTAAGTCGTTACTGTACTGAAATTTAGTAAGGGATCCTTTCCTTTTTCTCTTAATTCAAGCATCTTTATCATTTTTTGAATTTTATCTCTAATTCCTATTATTGGGATATTTTTTACACATCAATATTACTTTCCATTTTATGTAAAAATTATGAGTGACCTCTTTATATCTCATTAAACCATTTTATGAATCTTTATGTACCACTGTTATGCTATCGAAATTTCACTGTGATTTTTCCATACCAAACCTTTGTATTGTGAATACCATCACTATTTACACTAAAGGGTATTTACATAGACATACCTATTTATTCGTGTTTATGATTCTCACAAATTTTATGTAACATGGAAATTAATATTGTCTAACCTGAATGGCCCGAAGGCCTTCATTTTTATTGATTTTTGATGACCCCCCTTTCAAGGGATGAGGGGGAACCCTTACAAGGCCCGTAGACTCAGATATTACATGGCCCATAGGCTTAGGAGATTACATGACCCAAAGGTCTTAGGGAATTCAACCAGACTATCTACAAGGAATTTCCCCTCCCCAACATCTGCATCTTGATAGTAGCTCCCCACATTTGCATAACCATCTGGCTAGGCTTCTCGTGCAAGTACAGGCTGGAACTGATGGAATAGACATACCCTTTCATTCTGATAATCCATTTGGCTCTGCTCTGGTGAGTGCACCTTCTATGAATCCTCTTCTAGGGCTGCTCCTTTTTTGTAATGTGTCTGGGGCCTATATTCATGTAGCCCGAAGGCCTTGGGTGGCCTGAAATCTTTGAAGGACCCGAGGACTAAACCGGTGGCCCGAAGGTCCAGATGGATGAATATTTCCGGATGCTACAGTACCAAACAGTGCCTGCTCCAGTGCCTGCTATAGTACAGCTACAGAAACCTAGAAATATTCCTCCACCCGGATTTGATCTTGGGTCTCTTGTATGCACCTAGAGAGTCATCACCAACTGGGATGAGGCTCTTGTGCTCTAACATGTAATAATTTATTCGTGTTATTATTTGTTTATTACCTTACTATTATTTATAGCTCACCCCTTTCTTATATATGGTCCCAGGTTATCTTGTGTTGTTTTAAATGATATGAAATTTTAGAAGCATGTTAAGGAAATTTTCAATAATTTTTTTATATCCATGTACCAAGTTATTTTGTTATGTACCTAATTACCAAAATAAATTATTATTATAAATCTTTGGGTTTGAATTAAGTGTATTATTATGTAATAAATTACAAATTAACGTGTAAAAGAGACAAGGGTTTTCATAGTTATTATCAAGGGAAAGTCTATTTATTTTTGGGATTAGTATTAGAAAACTCTAGAGGGAGGCTTAGGTATAACACTAAGTATAGGAAAACATCCCTATGTTTTGTTAAAGTATACAGTAAGTGGTTTTAAGAAAATACATCCATTTATAGACACTACAAGGGGATGTAGATCTGACATAGATGAACCCTGGGGTGACAACTCTAAAATCACCATATTGAGCTTGACTCAATCAGGAACTGGTGCATGATAATGGGACTTGCTGCACACCTAGTTTAACACTCCCAAGGGATATGATTTAGTAAATTAACAAGATCATTATGAACCATTATTAAGGGGAAAAATTCCCATAAGATTCTATGTTAGGAAATAGATTGTAGATAACATATATTTAAGCCTAAAAATTCATAATCTATGAAATTAATTTTCATTTATATGTTGACCCTTTAATGTTATTGTCTTCCCATTTATGTGTTTAATTTTTTAAAATTAACATCCCTAATTTTTCTTTTTTAGTCTATATATTGAAATAGGAGGAACTGATTCAACAACCAATGTGATGGGCAATGCGATGAATTATCAAATGAGATACCTTACAAGATGGGAGCTAAAGTAAGACATCTTGTGATTATGCCAAAAATTTTATGAAAAATAATAGTTAACAACTGGAACATAGTTGAATGTCTAAATTTATCAAATAATAATAGGTCAACTTCTTAAGGTAGTTCATATGATAAAGGCGAGAAAGGAAATAAGATTAAATTTAATGAATGTCAAAAATATGGAAAGAGGCACCAAGGGAAATGCCAAAAAGGAACTCCAAGGTGTCTTAAGTTGAGAAAATAGGGTATAAAGTAGCTATTTGTCTTAAAAAGATAGTATGATGGAATGGAATAAATTATATCCTATGAAACTATTTGTTGTTCAATGTCTTATGTGTGGAGAATATGTGTATTTTCCATGTTAATTTTCCTAATCCAAGTGTTAAATCCTAGATTAAGGAAGGACCTATGATATATAAATTATTTAAGTTTAAGTATTAAAGTGTTTGAGTATTGGTATTTGAGAGTTATGTTGTAGAAGTAGCATATAAATGAAATTATGGATATAAGAATCATGAAACATCTAATTATTGTTCCACAATAGTTTTCTTTAAGGATTTGAAACATATGTTGAATGGTACTAATAACCTATAAAAGTTATTTAGTGATAAAGTGATATTTTGGAAAACAAATGATTGAGGGATTGATAACCGTTAATATGTGTTTTATGTTGGGATAAAAATAAAGAGTCTCTAGATGATATTTATAAGGCCAATATTATGTTTAAAATAATTGATACCAATTTTTAATACATATATAAAAGGTGTTTAACATGATTATAGATATTTTTAGAAACATATTACATGTTTAATTTTTTTTTTGATTTTGAGGTGATTAATGATATTTTGGGAGATGTTTTATTTGGTTGAATGTAAAGTATTATTAAAGAATAATGATATTTTGTTTTTTGGAGGTGTAAGCTAAAGGGTATGATACAACATTTGAGGTTAAAATATTATTTAACATTGTGGTTATTGGTGTTTTTTGGGATATAAGGGTGTTTACTTAGTGAATTATCTTTGTTAAACCTTTGTTTTTTTGAATTTTGGAGATTAATTTATTAAGATCAATTTATTTTCAGTATTTTATTACTTTATGATAACAATTTTTGATTTATTAAAGATAGGAGGAATATATTTTTATTTTTTGGTGGATTATGTGATCCATTATAATATTATTCTAGTGCTTCAAGAAAAAAATTCATCTTGAATACTCATCATTTGGAGAAAAAGGTGAGATTGTAGTGAAATTGATTAAAGGATAAAATTTTACTTGTCAATAAAGTATATTTACTTACGTTCCTAGAATATATGGTAAATAAATTCCATAACTATAGAAAAAGAATCTTGAAACAAAAATGTTTTTCATATTATGATCATTTATAATTAATTGATAGTCTTTTCACCCATCACATATTTATGGTTTTTTGGTCTTTGACTTTATCCTCACTATGCTCTCTATCACTCTTTATTAGTTATTTGGTGTTAGTTTTTTCTATTACATGTTTATATTTTCACTTCCCACCAATTTTATCTTACATTGAAACCTATTCATGTGATGACCATCGTACTTCCCTATCTCTCTTTTCAAGTGGTTGTTTTATTAACCCTTTTCAAAATATGGGTTTTCCCTAAAAAATATTTTCAAATTTCAAAAAATTACACACCAAGTTCAAGTTTAAATTATGAGGCTGTAATTTATTAAAGGGGGGAAGAATGTTACACCTCAAGTTTTAAAAGTAAAAATTAGGTTTAAGAGAGTATTCAATACATAACACTGAACCCAACAAAACAATGATTATTTATATGTGACCATTAAAACCTATCCATTAAATTAGTGTGTATGAATAAGATTAAATAATTTATTGTATATATATATATATTTCATAATTAATATTAATGTATTTATAAATTCTTTATAAATAATCACTCAATTTTTGGTAATGTATTTTTGTTCTTTAAAATATGTGTTCATCAAAAATGTTTTTTATTTCTTTTTGTGAAAAAATATTACAATTATTTTCTAGAAAATTTAGAAAATGTATTTGATAAAATGAAAATAATTTTTTATATCATCATATCAAAATTAACTTAGAGTGAAATTTTTTCATTTTTGGAAAATATTGATCTTTTTAATGAATAATGAAAATATACATTTTTTTATAAAGTTGTCGTTCCTTTTGTTAAATTAATTAATTTAAAATTACAGTTGTTGTTTTAAGTTGATTTAAAAATATAATAATATTTATTTAGTTTTATTTAATATAATTAATTACATTTAAGTCAAATTTATAACGTATTTTATAATAGTTTTATTTTTAGGCTTGAATTTATTTTTCTAAAAACTGCTTAAAAATACATAATGTTTTTGCATTTTAATTAATTAAAAAAAACCCTTAATGGGGAATTATTTAAATTAAATTTATATATTATAGATAAATAATTATTAATTTAAATTCATATAATAAATATTACTAGTTATAGTGTTGAAGTAAAATCATCATTTCCTTGAAAAAATGCATTTTTTTTTCAGAAGACAGATTTTCTTCTCACTTGCTTATTTTATTTTAAATTAAATTATTCCAATTATATGAATTTAATTTTATTAAATTTATTCCATATTTATATTCAAAATAATAATTATTAGATAATAATTTCAACTTAATTTTTTGACAATATGAATAATAACCGTAGTAAATATTTATCACCGTAGTTAAATTAAAATAGGTTAATTAAGGGTAAAAAAATAATGAAAAAACAAGGACAAAATTTTTAACACTAAAAGTATGAATATTTATATTTAATTTTAAAGGAAATAATTATTATATTTACTCCTTATTGTTTTTACTTTATAAATGATTAAGTAATCAGTTTGATAAAAAATAGTTTTTAATATGGAAAAACTAAAAATGTGTTTTTGTGTAATGTGAAATATCAATAAAGACATTAATTTTGATGAATTCATGAATTTTAAAAATAAATAATATTTTAATAAAAAAACACTATTAATAAATTTTTATTAATTATAAATTATAATATAATTGTTATGAATTCAAATGTAATTGTTATAAGGGTTCGAAAACTATTATTGTCAAAAAACCAACATCTCTCAATAAATGTCATTTTTTAAAGTAAAATTTAAAATATTTATATAATTATTTTTATAAAAGAAATATTATTTTTTTAATCATCATGTCGAAATTTTCAAATAGTTAATTTTTCATAATTTTTTGAGAGTCAAATTTTCAGGTAAAAATTATATATGATATAAATATACAGTTTGTATTATAACATCATAATTACCCAAAAGTGTTGTAATAAATGATATAAATGGTATAAAATAAAAAATTTATGTTTCCCATTTAAAATAATAATTTTTATGGTATTTTATTACTTTTATAAAGCCTTTGTGAATCCTCCAAAACCTATATTATATTTTGAGGTTTTAAAATTAATTCTTTATAAACATGACTCACTTCTATATCCCCAAGGGTAATATTTTATTTATTTTTGAACTTTACTTATAAAATAATAAAAACAAATCCTATTTAGTGGAAACTATGAGCACAAACCATGGTATGGGTTTAGGTTTTGTTTATTTTATTGTAGAGAGTCTAAACTCTATGTTTGGGAAATAATAATGAACTCCACTTTATTTTACTATATAAACCCACTCAATATCCCATTTATATTCAATAAAAAATCATTTATCACATCCTTAATCTTACTTAAAATTTATATATTTCTTCTAAGGTTATCCTTGATCTCAAGAATCTCCTCCAAAGCTTTTGGAATCACCCTCTGAAGGTAAGGGACCTCTCCCTCTTCTTTTTAATTCAAGAACATTCTTTGTATTTAGCCTTTTGAATATCAATTATGTGTTTTTCATGAAATTATACAAATCCCTATATAGTCTAATTTATTTTATAATAATTATATAACATCTATCCCCTCTCATTATAGCATTTACCTAAGCAGTTACTATACCGAAATTTAGTAAGTGATTTCACTCTCTTCTATTCAATTAAAGCACCTTATTTGTCATTAGCCTTTTGAATCTCAATTGGTTATGTTGTCATGAATTTATAAAGGTAAATATACTATCAAATTTATGTCATAACAATTAGTGACCATTTATCACATATCATTATAGTATTTACCTAATCTGTTACTATATGCTTAAATTTAGTAAGGGATCCTTTCCTTCACCTCTTTTTTCAAGAATATTCTTCATTTTTTTCATTTTATATCCAATTGATAAAATTTGATATGTTATTTAGATCCCTTTTAATGTCCATTTTATTTATAAATTATGAGAGACCTATTTCTCTCTCATTAAACCATTTTATGAATCTTTATGTATTACTGTTATGTTGCCAAAATTTCACTGTAGTTTTTCCATGCCAAACCTTTATTTTATGAATACCATATCTATTTCCATTAAAATTTATTCACCTAGAAATATGTATAATTATTTTATTTTATAATTACATGTATTTATTATAAATTCCTTGATCATTGAATAATTTTTTGGAAATATAATCCTATGTTGAATGATCTACGTGACACCCTTATGAATGTACATGATATAAAAAAGAAGGGTGAACAAAAAATTATATAGAACTCCATTGCATTGGGTAATGTTTTAGTCTCATGAGATTCCATGTATTATTTATAATAAGTTATCCTAAGAACATTATGTTATGATTTCTTGGTGGTTATCCTTAACTTATGTTTATGATGTCATGTTTAATGTTGTTGACACATTATCATGTTGCCTTTTATGTTATAATAATATATCATGCTTCTTTATTCATGTTTATGATTCTCATAACTTTTATTTCCCATGTAAATTCCTATTGCATAACATATAATACTTTATTCATGTTATTATTATTTTTATTTCATTACTGAGATTTATAGCTCACCCCTTTCTTACGTATGTATCCAGGTTATCCCGTGCAGTTTTAAAAGATATGGAATTTTAGAAGCATGTTAAGGAAGTTTTCAATAATGTTTTGGTATCCATGTTTCATGTTATTGTGTTATATACATAATTACCCAAATAAAATAGGATTCTCAATATTCTAGGTTCTATTCAGTTTATTATAATGTAATAAATCATGAATTAATGAGAAATAAAGACAAGGTTTGTTATAGACATGGCTTGGGCCACCTGAATAATGCCCATGTGGGGACATTACTGGATATCAGGTGAACCTACCCATATTCTAGAGGATTCTAACCAATAGTGTGGGCTAAAGATAATCATGGGGAGACTATTACCTCAAAAATATGGATCACGGGGGGGGGGGGGGGTCATGCCTGATTCTACCAAAAATTCATTATGAACCATCTGTATGATAGACATTTGAGAAGCCTATAGACACAAAACTGGGAGCCCACTAGGTCCCACAATCTAGAATAAATAGAATTAAAATAGTCTATATGATGCATCAACCATTATATATTAAAATATTAAGATAAATAAATAAAATATGAATTATATATAATAATGAATCATCGACTAGTATATATTGATCAATAACTAAAATAAATTTGAAAAGTAAACTAGCCACTGACCCAACTCATAATAAACCCACCTGCTAATCCCTCAACCTCCTTGACTCTCTAGACCCATTCCATGTGTTTAAATCCAAGTAATATCTATGTCTTGGGATAAAACATGAAGTTCTAACCATATACATTGAAACCCATGTCATTTACAGAGGTAGTGGTGAGTCTAATAAACTAATATGAACCCCCAATGACTCAAAAATATCAAGTTATACTTTGATCAAGTGGATGTGTATGCAATTCATAATATAAAAATTATAGTCACCCACAAAACACAACCACCTAGAAACATAATACATAAAAACATAAATATACCTACTTTAGTTGATTACAGAGTGTCTGAGCATAGATAACCACCTAGGGGGACCAAGTCCCACCTAAAAAACAATAACCAATATCACACCTTCTTTGGATAATACCAAAGTTTCTTTGAGCATGTCATTATTCCATGATAACCCAAAACCTGGACATTGGCCAAGATAGTAGTAGTTGAGAGATCCTATTCCTAATGGGATGACCTTAGGAACTCTAATCATATCAATGTTGTGGTAGATTCCTTGGATTAAGTCATGTGAAATACAATTAGTAGCACATACGAATCCATGGAACCTGTCTAATGAATTAAAAACTACTTGTCCATTAAAATATAAGGAGCTCATCCAAGGAATTCTAAATCGGATGTTTATATAAATCCAATGGACTTTCCTAAGGAATTCTAAATAAATCTTCCATACGATTCCAAGGAACTCATCTAAGTCATTATAAATTATTTTTATACATGAATCCAAGGAACTATTTCAAGGGGTTCCCAACCATGAATTTTAATGAATCCAAGTAGAACTACCCCAAATAATATTGTATTTGTAATCCATATGAATCCAAGGAACTCACCCAAGGAATTTAAAATCAGTTCTCATAATGAATCTAAGGGGTAAATGTCCCTATATAATTCCAATAGTAATAAAAAAAATCAAGGGGGACTACCCCAAGTAATTACATATCCCTAATTATATAAAATACAAGGGGGACTACCTGAAGTAATTCTATATCAGTATTCATAGCAGAATCCCATAAAGTATCCTAGTCATTCCATCACTTTAGACATGTTAGTTGAATCACGGGGAACCACAAAAATATTCAAAATAAGTTGTCTATACAAATTTAAGGAACTCATTCAAGGAATTACAAATAACAAGTCCCTTAGTTATCAGTAATCAAGGGCAGTATGTCCCATCCATAAAATCTTAGATAATATAACCTAATGGTTACACATATTCCAAACTCATCTTACATACCCAAGACTGACCAATAAAGTGCCTAAACTGACATTTTAACTAAAGTAATTTCTCATAAGAACCATATCTAGGGTCAACAAACTATCAGGGTACCCTCCAAGGGATCCCTTGGTGAAACTATAACACATACACCCTAAATGGGTCTCTTGGTAACCTTTGTATCTCTCAACCCAAACCTGAAATTCTAGTAATGATGTCACTCAACCATCTCTAGGGTTGTTCAGACCTATATCTAACCTATAACTAGATTTTCACATCTATCATGATCAAACCTTCACATTTATACCACAAGAATTTTTTTAAAAGGACTAGATACAAAAAACACACCATCATACATATTATCATACACACCAAGAAATTGTAATTAAAGAGAACACAATATATTATAGAACTAAGAATCATCCACCAGAGGGAAAATATACCAAACCATATAGATCCAATACCCTCATAGGTAACCTTTGAAAATCAATTCAAAATTCTCTTTACAAACCATTTTGAAATGAATCATATTCCACTAACTCATGCTAGGACCTTGTCCAAATATTTTTTATGCATTCTTCAGAGAACCAAATTCTCATTTTGAAATTCCATTTAAAAACCCATTGATCAAATAACCAATTTCATTTAGATTAAATTTCAATCCATTAGTATATTTAAAATCAATGTTTTAAAAAATAAATTCTCTTTTCCTTTAAAAACACTAATTCTACCATGAAAATACATAAGGAGGGACACTAACGCTCATTTGATTGGGGTTCCACCATCAAAACATTTAAAAAAATATACGACCCATGTTAACTATTAGTCTGATGCGAGCCCATCCAAAACTTATGGAAAAGCCACACAAATCAATATAATATGTTGTTACTATAATAATTAAGGCAACCAAACAAATATAATCACTCAACCAAGAGAATAAAATATATTCAAGGATACATACCTCAAACTCAAAGTTACTATCCTTTAAAATGAAGTTTTTCCAATAATAACCAATCTCCACCAAGTCTTGGGCATCTATCTCAATATATAACATCATAATTAATTAATTATAAACATTTATAATTAATTATATAATTAAAATTAGTTAATTATTCCTTAAAAAGGCATAAATCTTAAAATGTCACCTAGTGACCTTATCACACAGAAATTGTAAGCATCCTTAGGTTAAAGGTCTACAACATGTCCAGACATCAATCTAGGGAAAATAAAAAACATGAAATATCGATTCCATAAACAAATTTTATTTAATTTAATCCAAAAACCTTAAATAATTTCACGGTGAGACATAAAGTGAAACACTGAGCAATGACATGTGTTCTTTCTCTTAGGACACCCTCTCTCCATGCCAAGCCAAAGCCACACCAATCATATGATTTCCACCATGATCCCATAGAAATCACCACCAAACCCTAACCCAAACCACACAAATATATATATATATATATATATTTATATATAGAGTGAGAAATGTAGAAACATAAATGAAGGATAAATTTACCTAGAATCACTAGAAGAAACCACTAAAATCACCCCATTCAAAGGAAAGCAGAGAGAGAAAAGTGGGGGAGGTCAGTCATCCTATGCACGTGCAAGGGAGGAAATAAAGGGGATCCAAGAACCTAATAACCTTGGAGGGTAAAAGGGGAATTTATCCAATATATTAAAATTATATAGGAAAAAATAGATCACACAATGGATTTTTCTATAATATGGTTCACTCCTAACTACCCCTCCAGAGCCTGACATGCCCAACTTCATTCCACATGCCCCTATTTTCTCACTATTTCCTACTATAACTCCTCATAGCTGAAACAACCAGTGAAACACCCTATGCTAGGACACAACAACATGTTTCCCTGCCTAAGAACCACACCAAGACAAGTGAAATCCTCTCTATCACGTAGAGTTGTTCCCATACCAATTTTACACTTTCCAACCCTTAGGCACCATATGAAGATCTATGACATGGGGATTCCCATGGTAAGAAAAAATGGCTACACCATGGGAACCATGATATAACCTAAGTCATAGTGGTCTATATTCACATCATGAGCATCCCGAACTTACTCCTTATCCCCCACCCAAATAAAAACACCCAAAACACATTATGAGCCTGAATCTAAGGCATTAAACTACATCTTAAAACATTAAAATGATCAAAACATTGATTTGAACCCCATTTTTCAAAAAAAAACACACCATAAATAAAAAATTCAAATAAACTTGGAATTTAACCACTTATAAAATGGTATGGGGTGTTAAAATATCATCCTTTAACACCATAATTTCATCCAATAATATTTTAGGGTTGTTTTTCTATTAGGTTATCTAACCATATCATAAGAATGTGCTCAAATAATTTATAATGGTTTATAAAGTGCATGTGAATCACCAAAAATATCCCCTATGAGTTTCAAACTAGTTGTATAGTGAGGCATTTTTAATCATGCACTAGGTGAAGATCGAGCTAATACTCAGCCAGAATTTTTTGGGTTATTATCTATAAGAGCGTCTATTTCAGAGCTTTCATCCACTTATTTGTATTCAAATAGAGATTTCCTTGGTAGGAAACCAACAACTCTACACCTTACCAAAATTTTAGGATATTATCCTATATTTAGACACATATATAGGTTTTTTACTAATGTTCTCTCATCTTAATACACAAAAAAACATGAAATAACATACCAATAACTATATAATTTAATCATGTATACTCTCAAAAGGTATTAATATTTTTCTAAAATAACCTAAATTTCCCTATAATAAAATCATATATAAACCCTAAGGCTTTATATAACTTGATCATATAATTTTCTTAACCTATAAATTTATTTAAACCTTACTTTAACATTAACTATGGTGCTATAAACTCATACTCCTCAAATCTGTTGTCAATATAAATTATATTTAGGATTTAAAACCAACTAAAAGACCTAAAATTAACCATCCATAATTATAATATCAATAAAAAATATTTAGTAACTTGAAATCTAAGGACCTTTTATTTTTATAACTTTATAGAGTTAGGAAAATCCTTTAACTAACAATACCCATATATTTTCCTTCCACTCAGATTTTCTCTCATTATAACCATAATTATACTCTTCTATAGATATTATGTGTAATAATTCTCTTCATAACTAGTGGAAATAGAAATATAAGAAGTGTGGAATAAAATTATTACAAGGGGATAGAATATATTATAAGCTATCAAAGGATACAAATCAAATAAATAAATATGAGAGGAATAGATAAGAATAAAATAATTCCTTTTAACTGAACACAAGTGGTTAAAATAAATCCATAGATGACATAATAATATAATTAATCACATGGATAAAAAAAATTAATTTCATGGCTGTGAAATGCGTAATACATGACATATTAATCTTAATGTCAAGGACACATTCTAGTAAATCATGATCTTACCATCAAGACCTTATTTTTAGGACATCATGATTATATCTTCAAGCCCTCATGTCAAGGAAATATTATTAAATGGGCAGGTGTAACGACCTAATGTTTTATCAATAAAAATTCATTTCTTATAATTATGTCATATAATCACATAAAATCACAACACAATGAACTTCTAAGTAATATGTGACCTTTAAAAATAATATTTTCACTTATGTGATTTGAATTTCAAAAATCTGACATACACAGTTGCGATAAGTATGATGTTTGGAGTCCGATAAGACAAACTTAAATTTTGGTGAATAATAACCTACCCTTATGAATAGTAACCTACCCTTATGAATATTAATATGATCCTTATGAATATTAAATCATCTAAAATAATAGTAACCTCACCCTTGAATGTATAAATAAAATTTAGGCATCTTATAAGTGATAATATGACCATAGTAGAAGTATTGGTATTTTTGTAAGTCATAAATAAATAATTAGAATTAATTAATTAATTTAAAAGAAATTTTTTTCCCAAAAGGTGTTCATAAATTAATAATTTTAGGTCTTCTAGTTTTAAGATAATTTTGTAAGGCCTTATGTAATTTTTGAAAGCATTATAAAGTCAGTTATAGTTTTAAAATCTATATTTTTCAAGTAAATTATGATTTTAATTAAAAATTAAATTATTCATATTTAAAAAATTATTTAAGAAAAATGGATTTCATTTTTTGATTCTACACATCAAAAAATGGTTAGGGTTAATTTTTGTTATTTTTCTAAAATACTTGATTTTTTGGTGAATAGTAAAATATGATAATTTATGATAAATGCTAAATACATGAATTATGATGTCATCAGCTGATGTATGGATTATGTAAGACCATTATATAGAAATAACATGAAATATTTACTATTTTTTGGTCATGGAATCATCACTATTTCTGGTCTTGAGTGAAATTAATAAACTAAGGTATTAAATATTATGAAAACCATCCTCTCTTCCACTATAAAAACTACCCCTCCTTACCTCTTCTATTCACTCCACTAAAGCCTTGTGTCTTCAATAAATTATGCCCAAATCTATCCCCAAGATCATCCCCCACGTCCATAATCTCTTAGTCTCCTTGAAAGACCAAATCCTCCCCCCTTAAGAGGCTCTAAAGGAAGATCAACTCAAGAGGTAAATTCCTCTTTTCAATTCTTTCACTTTCTTTTCAAGTTCCTTTGTATTCTTTTATATCCTTACCTCACCTCATCAAAATGTTTTGACAACTCCATTAACTTATATGTACTGTTATTTTTTTATGTAATAAGTAATTATCATATCTCCTTTACTCTTCTTTTATACTTCTAGTAAAGACACCATCCGAGATGTGTTAATTACCACATTCAAGGACGATGGGTTTTCAATTTATTTTACCATCTTCTATTCTGAAAATGAAACCATTTTTATGGTTGAACAAGACTATTAAATATTTATTTTATCTTATTTGTGGTTTTGGAATCCTTTTTCGCACTTTATGTAAGATAATAATACAAAATAAGTTAATAATGAACAAAATCGCCAAGTTAATCCAAGCATTTATCATTGATGCTTTATATAATGATTCACCTTCACTAAAAATAACCAAATTAATTTTACAAACATGTAATTTTCTGGATGATCACTAATGTTATATAAATTCAATTTTGGACAACCACTTTCATCATACATGTGTGTTCGAACATGAATATAAGTGAACCGATCATTAAAACCAAGGAAACAAACGGACCCGAACAATGAAATTGAACCACTTAACCCATCAAAAAGGTTATGAATGAACTTAAAAAGGTTATAATAAATCTTTTAAATATATAATAGGTTATATAATTATTAATTAATTAACCCAATTTTTATTATTTTGGTCATTAATATCTAGTGGAGAACACCATCAAACTTAAGGTAAAGGATCCTCTCTATTTCACTTTTATTCAAGAATGACCTCTATGTTATGATATTTTATGTGTAATCCCTAATAATGGAGGTATGATTTTTAAAATCCCCCATACTTCCATCATGATGTATAATTGATGATAAAACCCTTTATCTCTCAATAATCCCTCTTACATACACTCGATACCACGCTGATAATTTGTAAGGGATTCTACCCGAACCTCCTTATTTCTTCAGGTTGCCTTATATTTCTTTAACCATAATGAAGTTATCTTATATTATTATGTGAATATTCTAAATTATTTTTACATTTACCAAATTAATTTATCAATACCATTTTATCATTCTCGTTTGAGGATATAAATGTTTTTAAGTGATTCCCTCCTCAATACTTCCTGATAAGAAAACCTGTTTTGAGGGTACTTCCCAAATTCTTACCCGATTTCAAGTGCACTATATCTTATATTTTAAGAAACCATTGTATTTATAAAATAAATTTTTTTATTATGAAAAAATTATTGTTTCACTTCTGGTTTTATATAAGGGATTTTTTTCTTTTCTATTTTAAATGCTCTATAGTATTTTCTTTAAAACCACAGAAAAATGTTTTAATGCTAAAAATTATTAAATATTTTTATTATGTGTTTTCACTTATATATGACATAACTTACCATGATACATAACTATTTTACCTTATTATTGTTCATGTATATTTTATTTCTTCTCTTTCATGGACACTTTTATGATATGAACATTTGTTATAATTTATGACATGATTATGGTACCCAATTCTTTCCACGGGTAACCCTTATGTTTATGTAAGATTGATTATGTATGATTATTTATGTGGAAAAAATATTCATGAAAATTTAAGATGGGTGTGCATAAATATATCACTAATTCATTGGGTAAATTTGAGTCTCATGAGGTGTTATGCGCGACGGTCTTAGCGGTTAGCCTTGGCTTGTGCTACCATGTGTGGCGGTCTTGGTGGTTAGCCTTGAATCATGCTAAAGTAATGTTTTATATTTCTAAAACATTATTATGACTCTATAATTACATTATTACATGTTTATATGTTATTATTCCTTTTGTTACATGCCTTTTTGTAACATCATGTCATTCCTTCTATCCCATGTGCTGATTCTTTGTTCTTATGGTTATTCTCTTACTATGATATTTAGCTCATACCTTTGTTCATGTTATCCCCAGGTTAACCTATGAATATTTATGGGCACAATGGTAGTTAAGATATCAATTTTAAGATTAAATAAAGAAATGTTTTATTTAGTTCCATGTTTTCAGTTTTATGTACCTAGTCTTTTAAGACACTAGAATTTACGATACTTGTCTTGTACTCTAATGTATAATTATACTTAAAATCATGTGATGTTATATGTAAAAAGATAGGGTCAATATATAAGTTATAAAATAAATAACCATACTAGTATATTTATTAAAATATACCAAAACATCAAGGGGATATATTACTTTAGGACCTACCCATCACTTAATTAAGTCCAATGCATTCACCATGTGAAGTAAAAAAAAACAATACATTACATAATCAACTTACTATAACAATAAATAAATATCCATATTGAAAAAAAAAATATGAGATGTCAATAAATTCTATAGTAAGTAAATTGAATAACATGATCATTATAAATATAGAGAAATAAGGTAGATGGTATCATTATGGAATATCAAAAGTAAAACATAATATCTTTTAAGAATGTTGAGATATATGAAAAATACCTTTATAAGAAGAACAATTCATAAAGTGTCACATAAAATGGTATCAAGAATTAAATCATTTTATACCACAAGTTTAATCCCCTAAAATAAAAATATAATGATATGATTTAGAAAGAAATTCATGCAACATAACTCTAAATGAGATATAATTTTTTTATCTTTATAAGAAAATAGAAGTGAAACTATAAAATGTTATTTACAAAAAATTTATTAATAATTTTGTAAGAAGTTAAATTTACGAGACACTTTCAAAATAATTTTAAAGAAGGTAACATGAAAAAAAATAAAAATAAAAATTTAAGAGAAATCCAAATAATTGAGTATTGAAATATACATAAAGGTTTTCCATAGGAAATGTGGTGTGTAGGATAAAATATTTTACTATGAAATGAAAATATTTTTTTAATATTTTAAATACCATTATTGAAATCAATATCAGTTAAAAGAGTAATAAATATTCATTTTAAAAAGAGATAAATATATTCATCAAGTTCATGAGAGATAATACATATTTGTATTTCAAAATAATAATGGAAAAATTTGTTTATTCTAAAAATAAGGATATGGAGGAGAAATATTTATTAAAGAGGATGGCTATTATTCTTAACAACGTTTCAATTTTATGAAGAAATAAATTCATCAATGTAGAAGAATTGTTGTAACAATTCTTTGGAAAGGATTTTATGATAAGGAAATTTAAATCCAATAAAACTAAATTGTAAGTAAAATATAAGTCAATAATAAGTTAGAATCTATCAAACTTATAATAATAAAGTTCAATAAGAATGATCAAAACCCAATGAAAAAAATTGAGTTAGAAAGACCCTTACAATTATTTTAACAATTGAATCAAAATAAATTAAAAAAGGTAAACCTTGATTAATTTTTAAATAAATTAAAATAAATAAAAATTATGATTAAAATAATCTATGGGGAAGTATACACACCACAAAAAATAAATAAGTGGTGAATATGATATTTGTATTAAAGAAATAAAATTCAGATGGTAAACCCTTACATTTTAGGAAATTTATTAATTTAATAACAAGGTAATATAGAGAATAAATATAAATGAAATTATAAATAATAATTAATTATTTAAGATATTAATATTTAAGGGGAATTAGTTACACTATACTAAAAGAAATTGGTGTATAATATGAATCATGTATCAATGAATGGAAATTGAGACAAAGAACCCTTACCTTAATTCATAACTTCCACAAAAGTGATTTAACATATTGTATAAAAATAATAACCATATTAATAAATTATTTCAGAACCTTATTCATATATATATACTTTTATACTCTTTATTTATAATCATTTATTATACATTCATTTGCTAGTTATTGTTTATTTTAATCATTGAGTGTTAGTATCCTTGATTGTTTTGTATAAGTTTCATAATATCAATGTCGATCCTCATTAATTCATAAAAATTTCATAAATACTATATTATTCAAGGTAATATAAAATTTTATTTCTAATTATTTATAATTTACTAGTTTCATTCCATGAGATTTTTAGTTATGATTCATAAGTATAAAATCAATGACGTGATAGTTTCAGTAAATTTTAATGAATGAAAGGTTGTATATTAATTAAGAAGTTGAATGTTAACATTACCTTAAAAAAATAAGTATTTAGATATTAATATAACATTAATTCATTAATTACATTCATAGAAACATCCATTTAGGTTGGTGATGAAAAAGGAACTATATCATTCCATGGAGGTGGTAGTCCGTATGTACACACAAGAGACGTTTTTATTTTACATTGAATAAGAGGAAGGTTGAAAATGGTTAATATTTTAAGAATATTAATCATGTTATAAATATCATATTTAATTATTAAATACACCATTATAACCATTTGTTTTAGGTGGTTATTAAAAATAAAACACATCATTTATGGAGGTGGTAGTAATCTTGCATGCATGAATGACATTTTTATTATTATAAGAACAGAAATAAATTATAAATTGATATATATTTTCAAAAAATTAATAATGATATAAATTTTATATTTATTCATCAAATACCCACTTTTAAATTTCCATTTAAGGAAATAATGAAAAATGGAACACGTCGCTCATGAAAGCGGTAGTTCGCACATTATAGGAGAAACATTTTCATTTTTTGAATGGTTGAGAAGAGGATAGATAATTGCTGAAGCATAAATATAATAAAATTTAAATATAACAATGACACTGATGTAATTATTTTAATATTGTTATAATAGTTTTTTAGGTGGGTGGATGAGAAAGGTAGATAAATAAAGTTAGAGAGTGGGTGATGCACACATTTAGGACTTGAGTCTTCTCTTGAAAGACTTCTTAGAAATGGATGATTTAAGGATGATATTTGAAAATTGGGGATAAAAAACATGGAATAGTATTATATAATATTTAAAATTAGTAAAATTTCAAGGGAAATTCTATGTGTAGTTTTTTATTGAAGTGTGTGGAGGTGATCTCCTTTTATAGGTGAAAAGATGGAGTTTTCCTTCGAATTGAAGGGTAGGTGTGGGTTAAGAATGAAATTGCATGAGAGTTTGGTGATTAAATGTTATTGAAATATTAAGTTATGCATTTAAAAACTAAAAAATGTCTTATATAATAAACTTAACAAAATTAAAAACACTTTAATTTACCCATTTTTACTGAAATTAACCTTCCTTAAAATTTTTCCACAGTAATTATTTTTAAACTAAAATATAACATGACCCCTATTACCAAATTTTGACAATATGAATATGAATTTTGAATCCATTTAATCTTATTAAATTTATAAATATTATAATATAAATTTTTAAATTAAAACATATAATATATAGAAAAACCATTTTTGTAAAAAAAATATCTTTTTAATATATAAGTGCTCTTAACATTATTTCATGTCAATAAATAGTTAAATTAGTGTTAATGTTTTTATATATATAAAAATTAGATTATAATCTTAATTTAAAATGGATTTATTTAATTTATTTTGATAAAAGTATGTAAATCTTAAAGACAAATCTTTGAAATTAACCCATTTACTATTATTGTGATAATCAAATTTTAACCTTAGTAACTTTTCTTATTTCTAAAAACAATATTTACATTATTATACAATTTTAATATTTATATTATAAATATGTAAACAATTCTATAATATTTATTTTCTAATGGCGATAAAAATTAATTTTAAAATAAAAATGTATATCACAATAGTAGGATTTTTTTCATCAAAATATATTTTATTGTATAAAATTATATTATTAATTATTTTTATACACTAATTTATTTTAATAAATGAATTAATTTTAAAAATTACCTTTTTGTTTATTTATACATATTTTTCATAATTTAGTTATCTCTATTTATACCCTCTAACTTAATGAATACATTATAATGGTTATATTTACATATAATTTTATCCTAATAAAATGTATCACATTTTGTTTTTGTTTGGTGTTTCTTGATGAGAAATATATTTAACATAGTATTTATTTGAATTAAAATTTATATTAAAATATTAATAAGTTACATGATCTAGAATAAGGTGGGTAGAAAATTCAAACCATCACCTACTAAGAGAGATAATCATGTTAAATATGATATGCATGCATGTTATATGAAACCGTTAGTCTACCCATACTACACCACCCTCCATCTCAAGTAAGGAATAAAACAAATTAATAACCATGACTATGCCACCATTGAAGGATTTGATAAAAATGAAAGATATAAAATATGACACTTCTATACAAATTTTCCATCTAAACTTGGTGTAATTAACTCGAATACTTTAATAGTATCACCACACTTAATTTATATTTAATATTTTAAATAATTTAGATTCATGGATTATTTTATTTTAAATTTAATTTTTAGTCAATTTTTATTCCACCAACCCAACCACTGATCATCTTGATTTTTTTGTTTCTTTCAGAATCTGAAAGAGAATTCCTTCAAAGAAATCCAAAAATGTTTCACGAATCTATGAATGTTTTTAATCCTAAATTAACTCCCTTTATCGATTTACATAATAAATAACTAAAGGCATTTAGTGATTAATAAATTATTGATTTTGGTTACCATTGTTTCCCTGACACTAAGGGTATTGTGATTTATAAAATGAGACCCATCAGTGACCAAAATATGAAGGTCACTAATGCTAAAATATTTTTTTTAAAAACTTGTAAAAAATAACATTCAAAGACTGGAAAAAGTAGTTGTGAGGGGGTATTTCACAACATGGTTTCACTAACCCACACAAATAATTAAAATTTTCCTTTATATCCATGATGTATTTTCTTTCACTATAACGACTAGAGATTTTGGACCTTTTAAATTAATATTATATTTAATAGCTTGTGTAACATGCAACTCAAAACTAACTCAAAAATAAACTAAAATAAGCTGAGAAATATTAAAACTACATGAATAATATAATCATTAGTATATAAAAGGATAGTAATCAATTAAAATAATTTCATATTTTTTTTGCCTTTCAAAGAACTGCTTAAAAAAGGTATTGTACTTTCTCTTAATAAATTAAATTGATTACACTTAAAATTTTATTATAGTAGGTTATATTTAGATTTATAAACTAATATTTCAACATTTAGTTATTTTTAAATTTTTATGAAATAATATTAAATACCCAAGAAGTTTAAGGACATTTTTTTATAATTTTTTTATATATTGTATTTTTATTTTAAAAATAAATTTATAATTTTTATAATTTTAATTTGAAAAAATTAAATTCATTTTTTCATCAAAAATATAAATATTACCCTAGGATGAATTTTTGATATTTTTTTTTAAAAATTATATTTATGTGAATAGTGAAAACTATCGATTTTGCTTGAAACCATTAATTTTTGGACATTATATTAACATAATAATGAGATAAAAGTCTATAAAACCTTTTATATAGACATTTTATATGTTTAATAAGCTATATAAATCATTTAAAAATAATAAGTTGAATTATAAAATCAATTTTTTGCGTTTTGGAAACATAAACAATATTTTACTCTAATAACCGTTTTTATTCGCTTATATTATAAATTAGGTTTCACTAATTATATAAATTAAATCAATAAAAATGGATTTCATATTTTATATAAATATGATAATATTGTTTAATAAGTTCAATTTAATTTTTAGACATAAAATCATGATTACTAAGATTAATGTTAATGACCTTGATAATGGTGAAAGTGTTATTTTTAATGAATTCCTTATTAATGTTGTTCATATATATTTTATATAATAAATATTATATGATGTTTTAAAATGTATAAAAAATATTTTATGAGTCATTTAATTGGTAATTAATGTTATATAAGATTAAGAACACTTAATGGTGAAAACAACATTTTGCTACAATTGTTTTTCTATATATTAAATGTATTAATTTAAACATTAATTTTATATTATTTATAAATTTAATTACTGTATATTTATCCTTTTTTAATAACATTTTAATTTTTTATAAGTTTTTCCTTATTTTTTTAAAATATAAACTAATAAGGTAAACTCTAGTTACCATCTTAAAAACAAAAATAGTAAAATCTAAAAATCAAGTGATAAAAGGCCTAAAATATGTTTAAAACATGGGGTAAAATAGGATGTGGAGGTTTTATTAACCTTATATCACCCCAAAATCCATTATTTCTCAACTTTTTAACCATTTTACCTTTAATAGTTTCATTCCATTTTTGAAAATTAATGGGTGTTCACAAAAGTGCCATTTTCTTCATTTATAAAAGTGGATCACTTACACCCTATCAAAGTTACACCTTACCTTATAAATTTCCTTGAAACCCTACCCAATTTTTATCTCTAATATATACCTTTTATTAACTAAATCACCTGGTTTCTATAAGTTAGACTAATCCCTTCATTTATAAGGATACTTTCAAGAGAATGTTCAAAGTTACAAAATGAGTATTACTTAATCCTTATCCCTTAATTCTTAATATTTATCTTAAAAACCTAACATAAAAATTATAATATAATGATATAAGTAACATTAATATACTTATTTTTTATTATATTAATGTAAAAAACCTTATTTATTTTATCCCATCCACTTAGGAAAACAAAATAAAGTCGATGGTGCCTTTGTGCGGACTACCACCTCTATAAAGAAATATTCTATTTTTTTCATTACCACCTAACATGGATGAAATTATAAATTTATATATGGAAAAACATTATATTTATGATACTATAAATATTATATTAATATAATATTATACATTCACTAAGTGATATTAATAGTTAATGGTTGTAGTAAACTTAACCATCTAAAATAAACATATCACAGTACCTTCCCCAACTCGAGTTCATTTTATAATAGCCTATATAATTGTATAAATTTCATTATAATATAATATTAAATGAAATAAACCCATAAATTTATAGAAATTATTATTTTATTCTATAACACCTTTAACCATGGTTAATATACAAAGAGAGTTACATAGAAATTGAGTGAACCACATGAATTATCCTTCCTATAAAAAACTATATAATAAATAAATTTCATATGATAATAAATAGTCTTTATAATCCTATTTTTATATCGGGTGTTTTATCTAAGGGTTTTGGATTTTTTTTGATAATTACTAATTTGGCAGTTTTTAAAACTGAGCGTCGAGACTTATTTTTCCGAGCATTGACACTACGATGTGTTTCTATTTTAAAGAAATTAAAATTAATTAAATTAACTTTGAAATGATTTTTTTTAATAATAATAATAATAATAATAATAATAATATTATTATCATGTTTATTATTATTATTACTATTATCTTTATTTTTTATTATAGTATTTATTTTACCTTTTGTAGAACCCAAAAGGGGGATCCCCTATTACCAGCAAGTGTTAAACCCCCTAGAAGAACCCCTTGGACATGCAACCCATTTCCTCTATCTCTCCCTCTCCAGGGTCAAGCCCCCCTCTTTCAGTGCGAGCCCACTCCTGGCCGCGACCTCCCTATAGCACGCCCCTCCTGGCCGCTCTCCAGTAGGTGCGGTACACCCCCTAGCTGAGACCCTAAAACATGTGATACAATATTGAACACATCCTTTGATCATTTCTTCATCCAAATATCTTCTGTTCTTGTCCAATTCACTGAGGTGTGGTCCTCTCTCCCTCCTCGTCCCAATTTTTGGCCACGATTTTGTCTCCACGTCGCCCGATATGATTCAGCCGATCCTAGGGTTTGAATGGGTAATCCAATTTCTATGTTTCTTATAGATTTGGGGTACACAAGGGATGTATCAGGACCCATTGGTTCGTGATTCAATAATAGCTACCAAAGGTGAGGTTGTTCGGGTTGTTTCGATTCACCACCGGCATCCGAGGCGAGGTATTATTCTTCTTGCTTGCCTTTTCACCATCCAATTTAGAGTCTTTTGGGGTTTTTGAGTCCCTGATAAATTATTGGAGGTGTGTTGGTCCTTACTGCATTAATTTTGGGTTCCTATTGATGATATAGTGGGTTTTGATCAATGATTGAGGGCGCAAACACATGTACTTAAGGTATGTGTATATACATATATATATATAATATATTTCCTCCATGTATGTATTCCCTCATGGCGTAGGGAATACATGCATTGAATTAAGGATATATATATATACACACACACACACACATATGGAAGTATGTACGTGGGAGTGGATGGCTGCTTGAGTTAGAAAGTGTTGGATTGGTCATCCTTTGAGGTAAAATATTAAACTTAATTCAATTTAAACATGCATTAGTTGTTATTTACCTCTTTTGATAAATTAGACTGCAATTCTAGAATAAAAAACCTTTTGTGTAAAATGATTTGTGAGATTATAAAATCATGTTTTTGTAATAAAATCCCTCCATCGGAGGTGTGCTCCCTTCAAGCTAAAAACATAGTAAGTAGACTGTTATGTTTTCTTAGATTGATTTATGTGGTTTTACTATGCTCTCCTAGTTAGAGGAATCTTGATAAATTAAAGGGATATGGTTTTCTTATCTAGAAGATTTTTTCCTCCTTTTATTGTTGACACACATGGATTAAATTGTTAAAATTAAATAGATGGGATTAATGGGTGGTATATCCATGTTAAATGAATAAAATTTGATAGTAATAAATGGGTGGGTATACCCATGTGAACAAATAAAATATAGGTAGTCTGAAATCCAATCCCATAGTCTCGTTTTGTTATGCATATGAAATTATACAAATATCATGGCATAATTATAAGGCCCCAGCCTTAAACCTTACTTAATCTTGAGTTATTACAAGATTACACGTTGAGGATCTTTTCGGGTTTAGAGTTTTAGAGAATTAGATCATAAGACTTGCATTACATTCCACATATAAACAAAGTGGTTACATAAAGATAGTATTCTTCATTCCCATCAATGGAACACACATTTAAAATAAAACATGGATTAATTCTTGACACATCCTTGACTCTATCATCTTATCATGTACCTTTCCCTTGACCTGTGAAAAACATTTCAAAAACTTGGGATGAGCATAAAAACTCAGTATGGGTTATAAAAAAAAACATGGAAAGGAAACATGAGTTCATATATACATAAGAATGAAATCATACTTTACCCATAAAACATAGGCACTTTAACATGCCTCATAAAATCATGAATAAATCATAGAAACCATAAGACATAAAGGTAACTTGAGGCATTCATAACATTCTTACATAGGGAGTAACCCTCTTGGTTACGTTTGGAATACCCATCACAGTATATTCCCTAAAATCTCTTCGGAGAAACCTTAACGTTTCACTCCTTCGCGTTACCCAATGCATTGGAGAGCTATAACGGGCTCACCCGCCCTTAGTTTATCACGGAACCACCCGTCTTCATAATAATGCCCAAGAACCATAACATAATCATATCACATAAAACATACATAAAGGAAACATAAAATTTCCACCATTCAATCACAAGATATCAATACCACACATTGATATAAAAAATATTATGAAAACCATTTTCAATACCAAAATAAAAGAAAAGTAAAACATGGTATTTATTTTTCTTTTAAAAAGAAGGAATGGCTTGTAGAAGAAGCCGAAACTCAAATAACGGTTACGACGGCGGAGAAGTCGTTGTCGCCGCATACGTACGACAAAAACATTCCCTTTTGTCGTTTGGTAAACGCTTCGTATAAAAAGATTCCTTTTGAATAAACGTAAAAGTCAAAGGGGTTTATACACCGTATAAAAGAAGGTTGTGTATAAAACAAAATATGCCTCAACGAAAGGAGATTGAGACGAAATCCCATACAAAGATAATTTTTAAAATAAAATAGATACATTATGTGTATTTACTATAAGTACACATAAATAAAGTACCAATACAAGATACGACATAATAACATAATGACATAATTTGAAAGTAGGAGATTAACCCAAAGAATGGAAATTGGGTTAAGAAGTTCCCATACCTCGTATCTGACTTGACCCGACCGTTCTTTAAACTCCTGAATAATAAACTTTAGTTAATCTCTACTTGATTATGAATCTTTTCCAAGTTCATTATTTCTTTTATACCATGTTATGAACATCATGAAATCATTTAAGTTAATAATGTTCATTTTGTCGGTATTTGGTTCTTAAGTCAAAAATAGACTTCTTACACTTACATGTTGTTAATTTGGTCAATGTTTCATTATATCCAGAATGGTATTCATGATGTAGATATCATATATTTCATATATATCCAGTACATACATGTATTTAAAATATTACATAATCATTTAGAGGTAAGAAATGAAATGCACCGTTCATGGAGACGGTAAGCCGTACGTACGCATGAACGCTACTTTCATTTCTTTGTCATATTAACGGAATTAAAACTAAATGAGACTTATGTATATTTTAATTCCAGAATTATATTCATCATTTAGATATATCATTAATTTTATATATCCATTATATACATGTACTTTTAATAGTACATTACATTTGGGGATAAGAAATGAAATGCACCGTTCATGGAGACGGTAGTCCGTACGTACGCATGAACGCTACTTTCATTTCTATCTCATACTTTAATGGAAATAAATGATAATGATATATATAGGTATATTATAATTCCAGTATAACATCATATATAATAACTTTAAATCCATCCTTTACACGTCCCACATATGGCATTAACGAATCACATCACTTTGAGGGGGCGGTAGTCCGCACTTCCTTAAGTGAAGATATCGCGTATACCCATAATGGAAGCCATAAAGGTAAGACACAAATGAAAAATACAGAAGCATAAGTAAAACATAAACATATTACATATCATATATAAAAATAGTGACATCATAATGGCCACCTTTGAAGGTGTTAAATGAGTATTGAACAATCATCGTTTCGGGAGGCAGAATTTCGCCATCCACGGAAACCGTATGTTCTTTAACCATTTGATGTAGTTGTGTGAGAGTGTAGCTCAAATAAATCTTATAACAACATCCTAGTATATTGAAGATACTGGTGTTGTTACAAAAGAAGTAAATAAAAAGAGTTTAGGGGGTTGGAGAAGCAAAATAAAACAAATGAACATGAGAGAATGAATTACCTTAAAAAGTGTAACTCCTTTTGAGTTGAGCCTAAAGGCTTCTTTTGAAAGGATTCTGCCCAAAGGGAATCCTCTAGGATGAGGAGAGGAATGTGGAGAGAGCAAATGGGCAGGGGTTGGCCGAGCCAAAGGCTTGAAGAGTGTGTGAAATGGGGTAGAGGTGGGGGCCTTTTATAAGAGGAGAGGAGGGGCACTTTTGGAAAGTAAAGAAATATAACTTTGTTTGAAAATGTGTTTCGGTTTTAAAAGGTCCCACATTGATAGAATTCGTGGATAAGGTGATAAGGATTCGAAATCCACTCATACAATTGGTTTTGGCCATGTGTAGGTTTTAGATTTTACATTATCTTTCCATTTTATTTTAATCGTTAAATAATGATGTCATCACTGCATCATTATTATGTCGTAAATAATTTAATTTATTTAATGTCTAAAAATTATAAAAAAAATACTATGATATAGGAAATCTTTTTAGCTTTCCAATGACTATTTATAATCAAAATTTGGGCTTGTATAACCCCACTTAAAAATTGTTTTCGCAAAACATATTATGTTTGTGTCACTTTCACTTTAACATTAAATAAAAATATATTATTGTCATTTTCCAACTAAAGTGGATACATGGGGTCCCCAAGTTAGGCCATGGCTTGTCTTGGTCGGCCATGACACAACCAATGAGGTTGGGACATGTGTCTAGGTCATTTTATATTATTAAAGTATTATTTATACCATAAACTACACTAATTACCACTAATCGCGATTAAAAACTTAATAAGTTACTATTCACCAAAAAATTATTATAATCTCATTGAACCACATTTTACTTCTTAATGACAACCATGTATGTCGGATTTTCAAAATTCAATACACATTAGTGGTAAACTTTCATTTAACTGAAAAATCAGTTTGCTTGATTACCACTTAGTGGTTTCACTATTCATCAAAAATTGAAGTTTTTCAGAAAATTACCAAAAATTCACCCTAAGCTATATTTGATATTCCGAATTCAAAAATGAAGTCTATTTTACAAAATTCAAATCATATAAGTCACATTAATTAATTTAATAATTAATTCCCGCTGCCAGAGCAAATAGCGTGTTTTTACAAAACAATAAGTATCAAAAGATTGACACCAGTTTAAGTCTAATTTCAAATCGAAATTGATTCCAATGACCACCATTGGATAAAATTGTAAAAATATATTCTAATTTCACTTTAAAACCAATTCAAAAGATAATCTAATCATATAAATAAATTAGATCAAAAAGAGGTTTTGAATTAAAATGCAACATTTTACACTATTCATAAAAAAAAATGAACTTTATCAGAAAGGTACCAAAAATTACACAAAGTAAAATTTGATATCCCGATTCTTAATAAAAGTTTTATTTGGTCCAAAAGAATGTATAAGAGTGATCAAAACTATATTTAATGACGGTTCACCATTAAAAGGTGATAAGTGAACCTTTAGTGAAAATTAGAGTATAAAAGCCTAAAATTGACCTCTTTCCGTATTTTAAGCCTTTATCTTTTATTGGGTAAATGTAAAAACATCTAAAAACATATCTATTCATATTTTAGTTATTTCTATTCATTCCCGCCAGTACAACGGCTACTTGTTAACTAACATTTAAAATAATATTATTATATTACTAGTGTGCTACGTACGTTTCAAAGAAACTCATCGTTGCGTATCGGGTACGCTATCGAACATAGCAACCCCTTTTAATTAAAATTCATATTTAATTCTCAAATATTAATAAATATGAAAATTATTTATTCTTCATTTACCTGGGATGTTACATCCTTCCCCCCTTTTGGGAATTGCGTCCTCGCAATTTTATTCACTTATCAAAATAAGTGGGGGTATTTATCCCTCATAGCATTTTCAGATTCCCATGTTGCCTCTTCAATCATGTGGTTTTTCCACAAAACCTTTACCTGGTGAATCACCTTATTCCGTAACACTTGCTCCCTGTGGTCAAGAATCTGGACCGGTTGTTCCTCATAAGATAGGTTCTCTTCCAGCTGAACTACCTCTGGACTCAAAACATGAGATGGATCTGGCATATTCTTTCTCAACATCGAAACGTGAAAAACATTGTGTACCTCGAAAGATAGATCCTTCCTCTGGTTATCTGCATAACTCTTCTGCCTACTCTGAGCTATTCTCATGTGTTTCTGAATCAACTGAACTTTTTCTGCCATCTCTTCTACCAATTCTGGTCCCATCAACTTTCTTTCACCCACTTCATCCCAGAAAGCTGGAGTTCGACACCGCTTCCCATATAATGCCTGAAATGGTGCCATCTGTATACTCGAATGGAAACTATTATTATATGAAAACTCAACCAAAGAAAGATGTTGGTCCCAACTTCCCTGATAATCCATAGAACAAGCTCGTAGCATATCCTCCAATGTCTGAATTGTTCGTTCTGACTGCCCATCTGATTGAGGATGAAAAGCTGTACTAAAATTTAATTCAGTACCCAACGACTTCTGAAGGCCTTTCCAAAAGTTAGAGGTAAACCTGGGATCACGATCTGATACAATGGAGAGAGGAACTCCATGTAA
The DNA here is from genome assembly GCA_963277665.1 of Viscum album. Lineage (NCBI taxonomy): Eukaryota > Viridiplantae > Streptophyta > Magnoliopsida > Santalales > Viscaceae > Viscum > Viscum album. The sequence continues at coordinate 2,068,629,382 of OY728131.1, forward strand.
CCTGACTATCTCTTTAAGATACAAACGGGAAAGTTGATCAAGAGAGAAAGTATCCCGTATAGCAAGGAAATGACCAGATTTAGTCAAGCGATCAACAATAACCCAGATTGCATTATTACCTCGAGATGTCTTCGGTAATCCAACAACAAAGTCCATGGATATATTCTCCCATTTCCACTCTGGCACTGGTAAAGGCTGAAGCATCCCTTTCGGTAACTGCCGCTCTGCTCTAACCTGCTGACAAGTCAAACACTTCACAGTAAAATCAGCAATATCTCTTTTCATTCCATCCCACCAGTAATACTCCCGCAGATCTCTATACATCTTAGTACTGCCCGGATGAACTCAAAACGGAGAACTATGAGCTTCACATAACAACTCTCTCTTCAACTGTGAATCACAAGGCACACATAACCTCTTCACAAACCTCAAAACACAAACACAAACTTATCCAAGAACTCATGGAAAATTTTATTCATAAGGTCCATGAATACAGTAGGTGCATTTGTTAACCCCAAAGGCATAACTAAAAATTCATAATGGCCATATCTCGTACGGAATGCGGTCTTCGGAACATCTGCTTCTTTTACTTTCAACTGATGGTACCCCGACCTCAAGTCAATCTTCGAAAAATACTGAGCTCCCTGGAGCTGACACCACTTCATTCGATGGCCCAACATCTGCTGAAGTTGTTGCAAATGATTTTACCACCCCTTTCTACTTGTAGTCTAGCTGCTTCCCATCACTCAAGCTCCTTGTCGGACACTCGTTTGCATAGTGACCCATCTCATTGCACTTATAACATTTCACTAACTGTAAATCAAATTTATTCTTACCTTCACCTTGATCCTTTTCAGTGCAATCACGAGCCTTATGTCCCATCTTACCACATCGGTAGCACTTCCCAGAATTCAAAAGACATTCCCCAGCATGCCTTTTGCCACATTTATCACAAATTGGAAACTTAGTTATCTTACCATCAGACCTTTTTGAAGAATTCTTACCATTCTCCTGCAACCTCGGTCTCTTCTTCTGCTGGTTGTTATAGGACACTTGGTCATCGGCAAACTCCATTTCCACCTTCTCAGCACATCGAACAAGCTTTTCATAACTTTTAAACTCACGAGAAGCCAATGCCCTTCGATACTTTGGCTTTAATCCTGAGTAAAAACGATTGATTTTACTATCAAGGTCCCGGATAAAATTTGGAGCATACCTTGCCAATCGAGTGAACCTTTCTTCATAGGCAGCCACTGAGTCTTCCTCTTGCCTCAATTCCAAGAATTGCTTTTCCATCCTAAGTCGAACAGCCTTAGGAAAATACTTCTCAAGAAACATACCTTTGAATTCATCCCAGTCAAGAGCATCAATCTCATCGGCATCCCTGATATTTTTAACCATAGACCACCACTGATCTGCTTCACCCTCCAGACGATAAATAGAAAGACTAACCTTTTGATTGTATGAACACCCCATGACATCAAAAATCTTCTCCAGTGCTTTAATCCACCCTTCAGCTAGCACAGGGTCAGATGATCCTCTGAATGATGGGGGATGTTGCCTCATGAAATGTTCCACCACTGACATGTTCCTCTGCGGTTGATCTGGATGATCTCGTGCATGAATACCACCACCATTTATCGCTTGAGTCAACTGCGCCATTACTGCAACAAACTGTTCAGTTCCAATTCCGACCATCTCAGGTTGCTGATTTGGAAGGTTATCTTCCTCCTGATGTCGTCCCAACATAGCTGCTTTGTTTCCTCTGCGAAAAACCATTCTGAACACAGAAATATCTTAGGCGAAGCAACATGGTAATCCGTAAATGCTATATCATTTCAATCATATTATAATTTAACACTTTTCTAACTCCTAAAGTTGTCTAAACCGACCTTTGATACCAACTATAAGGCCCCAGCCTTAAACCTTACTTAATCTTGAGTTATTACAAGATTACACGTTGAGGATCTTTTCGGGTTTAGAGTTTTAGAGAATTAGATCATAAGACTTGCATTACATTCCACATATAAACAAAGTGGTTACATAAAGATAGTATTCTTCATTCCCATCAATGGAACACACATTTAAAATAAAACATGGATTAATTCTTGACACATCCTTGACTCTATCATCTTATCATGTACCTTTCCCTTGACCTGTGAAAAACATTTCAAAAACTTGGGATGAGCATAAAAACTCAGTATGGGTTATAAAAAAAAACATGGAAAGGAAACATGAGTTCATATATACATAAGAATGAAATCATACTTTACCCATAAAACATAGGCACTTTAACATGCCTCATAAAATCATGAATAAATCATAGAAACCATAAGACATAAAGGTAACTTGAGGCATTCATAACATTCTTACATAGGGAGTAACCCTCTTGGTTACGTTTGGAATACCCATCACAGTATATTCCCTAAAATCTCTTCGGAGAAACCTTAACGTTTCACTCCTTCGCGTTACCCAATGCATTGGAGAGCTATAACGGGCTCACCCGCCCTTAGTTTATCACGGAACCACCCGTCTTCATAATAATGCCCAAGAACCATAACATAATCATATCACATAAAACATACATAAAGGAAACATAAAATTTCCACCATTCAATCACAAGATATCAATACCACACATTGATATAAAAAATATTATGAAAACCATTTTCAATACCAAAATAAAAGAAAAGTAAAACATGGTATTTATTTTTCTTTTAAAAAGAAGGAATGGCTTGTAGAAGAAGCCGAAACTCAAATAACGGTTACGACGGCGGAGAAGTCGTTGTCGCCGCATACGTACGACAAAAACATTCCCTTTTGTCGTTTGGTAAACGCTTCGTATAAAAAGATTCCTTTTGAATAAACGTAAAAGTCAAAGGGGTTTATACACCGTATAAAAGAAGGTTGTGTATAAAACAAAATATGCCTCAACGAAAGGAGATTGAGACGAAATCCCATACAAAGATAATTTTTAAAATAAAATAGATACATTATGTGTATTTACTATAAGTACACATAAATAAAGTACCAATACAAGATACGACATAATAACATAATGACATAATTTGAAAGTAGGAGATTAACCCAAAGAATGGAAATTGGGTTAAGAAGTTCCCATACCTCGTATCTGACTTGACCCGACCGTTCTTTAAACTCCTGAATAATAAACTTTAGTTAATCTCTACTTGATTATGAATCTTTTCCAAGTTCATTATTTCTTTTATACCATGTTATGAACATCATGAAATCATTTAAGTTAATAATGTTCATTTTGTCGGTATTTGGTTCTTAAGTCAAAAATAGACTTCTTACACTTACATGTTGTTAATTTGGTCAATGTTTCATTATATCCAGAATGGTATTCATGATGTAGATATCATATATTTCATATATATCCAGTACATACATGTATTTAAAATATTACATAATCATTTAGAGGTAAGAAATGAAATGCACCGTTCATGGAGACGGTAAGCCGTACGTACGCATGAACGCTACTTTCATTTCTTTGTCATATTAACGGAATTAAAACTAAATGAGACTTATGTATATTTTAATTCCAGAATTATATTCATCATTTAGATATATCATTAATTTTATATATCCATTATATACATGTACTTTTAATAGTACATTACATTTGGGGATAAGAAATGAAATGCACCGTTCATGGAGACGGTAGTCCGTACGTACGCATGAACGCTACTTTCATTTCTATCTCATACTTTAATGGAAATAAATGATAATGATATATATAGGTATATTATAATTCCAGTATAACATCATATATAATAACTTTAAATCCATCCTTTACACGTCCCACATATGGCATTAACGAATCACATCACTTTGAGGGGGCGGTAGTCCGCACTTCCTTAAGTGAAGATATCGCGTATACCCATAATGGAAGCCATAAAGGTAAGACACAAATGAAAAATACAGAAGCATAAGTAAAACATAAACATATTACATATCATATATAAAAATAGTGACATCATAATGGCCACCTTTGAAGGTGTTAAATGAGTATTGAACAATCATCGTTTCGGGAGGCAGAATTTCGCCATCCACGGAAACCGTATGTTCTTTAACCATTTGATGTAGTTGTGTGAGAGTGTAGCTCAAATAAATCTTATAACAACATCCTAGTATATTGAAGATACTGGTGTTGTTACAAAAGAAGTAAATAAAAAGAGTTTAGGGGGTTGGAGAAGCAAAATAAAACAAATGAACATGAGAGAATGAATTACCTTAAAAAGTGTAACTCCTTTTGAGTTGAGCCTAAAGGCTTCTTTTGAAAGGATTCTGCCCAAAGGGAATCCTCTAGGATGAGGAGAGGAATGTGGAGAGAGCAAATGGGCAGGGTTTGGCCGAGCCAAAGGCTTGAAGAGTGTGTGAAATGGGGTAGAGGTGGGGGCCTTTTATAAGAGGAGAGGAGGGGCACTTTTGGAAAGTAAAGAAATATAACTTTGTTTGAAAATGTGTTTCGGTTTTAAAAGGTCCCACATTGATAGAATTCGTGGATAAGGTGATAAGGATTCGAAATCCACTCATCCAATTGGTTTTGGCCATGTGTAGGTTTTATATTTTACATTATCTTTCCATTTTATTTTAATCGTTAAATAATGATGTCATCACTGCATCATTATGATGTCGTAAATAATTTAATTTATTTAATGTCTAAAAATTATAAAAAAAATACTATGATATAGGAAATCTTTTTAGCTTTCCAATGACTATTTATAATCAAAATTTGGGCTTGTATAACCCCACTTAAAAATTGTTTTCGCAAAACATATTATGTTTGTGTCACTTTCACTTTAACATTAAATAAAAATATATTATTGTCATTTTCCAACTAAAGTGGATACATGGGGTCCCCAAGTTAGGCCATGGCTTGTCTTGGTCGGCCATGACACAACCAATGAGGTTGGGACATGTGTCTAGGTCATTTTATATTATTAAAGTATTATTTATACCATAAACTACACTAATTACCACTAATCGCGATTAAAAACTTAATAAGTTACTATTCACCAAAAAATTATTATAATCTCATTGAACCACATTTTACTTCTTAATGACAACCATGTATGTCGGATTTTCAAAATTCAATACACATTAGTGGTAAACTTTCATTTAACTGAAAAATCAGTTTGCTTGATTACCACTTAGTGGTTTCACTATTCATCAAAAATTGAAGTTTTTCAGAAAATTACCAAAAATTCACCCTAAGCTATATTTGATATTCCGAATTCAAAAATGAAGTCTATTTTACAAAATTCAAATCATATAAGTCACATTAATTAATTTAATAATTAATTCCCGCTGCCAGAGCAAATAGCGTGTTTTTACAAAACAATAAGTATCAAAAGATTGACACCAGTTTAAGTCTAATTTCAAATCGAAATTGATTCCAATGACCACCATTGGATAAAATTGTAAAAATATATTCTAATTTCACTTTAAAACCAATTCAAAAGATAATCTAATCATATAAATAAATTAGATCAAAAAGAGGTTTTGAATTAAAATGCAACATTTTACACTATTCATAAAAAAAAATGAACTTTATCAGAAAGGTACCAAAAATTACACAAAGTAAAATTTGATATCCCGATTCTTAATAAAAGTTTTATTTGGTCCAAAAGAATGTATAAGAGTGATCAAAACTATATTTAATGACGGTTCACCATTAAAAGGTGATAAGTGAACCTTTAGTGAAAATTAGAGTATAAAAGCCTAAAATTGACCTCTTTCCGTATTTTAAGCCTTTATCTTTTATTGGGTAAATGTAAAAACATCTAAAAACATATCTATTCATATTTTAGTTATTTCTATTCATTCCCGCCAGTACAACGGCTACTTGTTAACTAACATTTAAAATAATATTATTATATTACTAGTGTGCTACGTACGTTTCAAAGAAACTCATCGTTGCGTATCGGGTACGCTATCGAACATAGCAACCCCTTTTAATTAAAATTCATATTTAATTCTCAAATATTAATAAATATGAAAATTATTTATTCTTCATTTACCTGGGATGTTACATCCTTCCCCCCTTTTGGGAATTGCGTCCTCGCAATTTTATTCACTTATCAAAATAAGTGGGGGTATTTATCCCTCATAGCATTTTCAGATTCCCATGTTGCCTCTTCAATCATGTGGTTTTTCCACAAAACCTTTACCTGGTGAATCACCTTATTCCGTAACACTTGCTCCCTGTGGTCAAGAATCTGGACCGGTTGTTCCTCATAAGATAGGTTCTCTTCCAGCTGAACTACCTCTGGACTCAAAACATGAGATGGATCTGGCATATTCTTTCTCAACATCGAAACGTGAAAAACATTGTGTACCTCGAAAGATAGATCCTTCCTCTGGTTATCTGCATAACTCTTCTGCCTACTCTGAGCTATTCTCATGTGTTTCTGAATCAACTGAACTTTTTCTGCCATCTCTTCTACCAATTCTGGTCCCATCAACTTTCTTTCACCCACTTCATCCCAGAAAGCTGGAGTTCGACACCGCTTCCCATATAATGCCTGAAATGGTGCCATCTGTATACTCGAATGGAAACTATTATTATATGAAAACTCAACCAAAGAAAGATGTTGGTCCCAACTTCCCTGATAATCCATAGAACAAGCTCGTAGCATATCCTCCAATGTCTGAATTGTTCGTTCTGACTGCCCATCTGATTGAGGATGAAAAGCTGTACTAAAATTTAATTCAGTACCCAACGACTTCTGAAGGCCTTTCCAAAAGTTAGAGGTAAACCTGGGATCACGATCTGATACAATGGAGAGAGGAACTCCATGTAACCTGACTATCTCTTTAAGATACAAACGGGAAAGTTGATCAAGAGAGAAAGTATCCCGTATAGCAAGGAAATGACCAGATTTAGTCAAGCGATCAACAATAACCCAGATTGCATTATTACCTCGAGATGTCTTCGGTAATCCAACAACAAAGTCCATGGATATATTCTCCCATTTCCACTCTGGCACTGGTAAAGGCTGAAGCATCCCTTTCGGTAACTGCCGCTCTGCTCTAACCTGCTGACAAGTCAAACACTTCACAGTAAAATCAGCAATATCTCTTTTCATTCCATCCCACCAGTAATACTCCCGCAGATCTCTATACATCTTAGTACTGCCCGGATGAACTGAAAACGGAGAACTATGAGCTTCACATAACAACTCTCTCTTCAACTGTGAATCACAAGGCACACATAACCTCTTCACAAACCTCAAAACACAAACACAAACTTATCCAAGAACTCATGGAAAATTTTATTCATAAGGTCCATGAATACAGTAGGTGCATTTGTTAACCCCAAAGGCATAACTACAAATTCATAATGGCCATATCTCGTACGGAATGCGGTCTTCGGAACATCTGCTTCTTTTACTTTCAACTGATGGTACCCCGACCTCAAGTCAATCTTCGAAAAATACTGAGCTCCCTGGAGCTGACACCACTTCATTCGATGGCCCAACATCTGCTGAAGTTGTTGCAAATGATTTTACCACCCCTTTCTGCTTGTAGTCTAGCTGCTTCCCATCACTCAAGCTCCTTGTCGGACACTCGTTTGCATAGTGACCCATCTCATTGCACTTATAACATTTCACTAACTGTAAATCAAATTTATTCTTACCTTCACCTTGATCCTTTTCAGTGCAATCACGAGCCTTATGTCCCATCTTACCACATCGGTAGCACTTCCCAGAATTCAAAAGACATTCCCCAGCATGCCTTTTGCCACATTTATCACAAATTGGAAACTTAGTTATCTTACCATCAGACCTTTTTGAAGAATTCTTACCATTCTCCTGCAACCTCGGTCTCTTCTTCTGCTGGTTGTTATAGGACACTTGGTCATCGGCAAACTCCATTTCCACCTTCTCAGCACATCGAACAAGCTTTTCATAACTTTTAAACTCACGAGAAGCCAATGCCCTTCGATACTTTGGCTTTAATCCTGAGTAAAAACGATTGATTTTACTATCAAGGTCCCGGATAAAATTTGGAGCATACCTTGCCAATCGAGTGAACCTTTCTTCATAGGCAGCCACTGAGTCTTCCTCTTGCCTCAATTCCAAGAATTGCTTTTCCATCCTAAGTCGAACAGCCTTAGGAAAATACTTCTCAAGAAACATACCTTTGAATTCATCCCAGTCAAGAGCATCAATCTCATCGGCATCCCTGATATTTTTAACCATAGACCACCACTGATCTGCTTCACCCTCCAGACGATAAATAGAAAGACTAACCTTTTGATTGTATGAACACCCCATGACATCAAAAATCTTCTCCAGTGCTTTAATCCACCCTTCAGCTAGCACAGGGTCAGATGATCCTCTGAATGATGGGGGATGTTGCCTCATGAAATGTTCCACCACTGACATGTTCCTCTGCGGTTGATCTGGATGATCTCGTGCATGAATACCACCACCATTTATCGCTTGAGTCAACTGCGCCATTACTGCAACAAACTGTTCAGTTCCAATTCCGACCATCTCAGGTTGCTGATTTGGAAGGTTATCTTCCTCCTGATGTCGTCCCAACATAGCTGCTTTGTTTCCTCTGCGAAAAACCATTCTGAACACAGAAATATCTTAGGCGAAGCAACATGGTAATCCGTAAATGCTATATCATTTCAATCATATTATAATTTAACACTTTTCTAACTCCTAAAGTTGTCTAAACCGACCTTTGATACCAACTATAAGGCCCCAGCCTTAAACCTTACTTAATCTTGAGTTATTACAAGATTACACGTTGAGGATCTTTTCGGGTTTAGAGTTTTAGAGAATTAGATCATAAGACTTGCATTACATTCCACATATAAACAAAGTGGTTACATAAAGATAGTATTCTTCATTCCCATCAATGGAACACACATTTAAAATAAAACATGGATTAATTCTTGACACATCCTTGACTCTATCATCTTATCATGTACCTTTCCCTTGACCTGTGAAAAACATTTCAAAAACTTGGGATGAGCATAAAAACTCAGTATGGGTTATAAAAAAAAACATGGAAAGGAAACATGAGTTCATATATACATAAGAATGAAATCATACTTTACCCATAAAACATAGGCACTTTAACATGCCTCATAAAATCATGAATAAATCATAGAAACCATAAGACATAAAGGTAACTTGAGGCATTCATAACATTCTTACATAGGGAGTAACCCTCTTGGTTACGTTTGGAATACCCATCACAGTATATTCCCTAAAATCTCTTCGGAGAAACCTTAACGTTTCACTCCTTCGCGTTACCCAATGCATTGGAGAGCTATAACGGGCTCACCCGCCCTTAGTTTATCACGGAACCACCCGTCTTCATAATAATGCCCAAGAACCATAACATAATCATATCACATAAAACATACATAAAGGAAACATAAAATTTCCACCATTCAATCACAAGATATCAATACCACACATTGATATAAAAAATATTATGAAAACCATTTTCAATACCAAAATAAAAGAAAAGTAAAACATGGTATTTATTTTTCTTTTAAAAAGAAGGAATGGCTTGTAGAAGAAGCCGAAACTCAAATAACGGTTACGACGGCGGAGAAGTCGTTGTCGCCGCATACGTACGACAAAAACATTCCCTTTTGTCCTTTGGTAAACGCTTCGTATAAAAAGATTCCTTTTGAATAAACGTAAAAGTCAAAGGGGTTTATACACCGTATAAAAGAAGGTTGTGTATAAAACAAAATATGCCTCAACGAAAGGAGATTGAGACGAAATCCCATACAAAGATAATTTTTAAAATAAAATAGATACATTATGTGTATTTACTATAAGTACACATAAATAAAGTACCAATACAAGATACGACATAATAACATAATGACATAATTTGAAAGTAGGAGATTAACCCAAAGAATGGAAATTGGGTTAAGAAGTTCCCATACCTCGTATCTGACTTGACCCGACCGTTCTTTAAACTCCTGAATAATAAACTTTAGTTAATCTCTACTTGATTATGAATCTTTTCCAAGTTCATTATTTCTTTTATACCATGTTATGAACATCATGAAATCATTTAAGTTAATAATGTTCATTTTGTCGGTATTTGGTTCTTAAGTCAAAAATAGACTTCTTACACTTACATGTTGTTAATTTGGTCAATGTTTCATTATATCCAGAATGGTATTCATGATGTAGATATCATATATTTCATATATATCCAGTACATACATGTATTTAAAATATTACATAATCATTTAGAGGTAAGAAATGAAATGCACCGTTCATGGAGACGGTAAGCCGTACGTACGCATGAACGCTACTTTCATTTCTTTGTCATATTAACGGAATTAAAACTAAATGAGACTTATGTATATTTTAATTCCAGAATTATATTCATCATTTAGATATATCATTAATTTTATATATCCATTATATACATGTACTTTTAATAGTACATTACATTTGGGGATAAGAAATGAAATGCACCGTTCATGGAGACGGTAGTCCGTACGTACGCATGAACGCTACTTTCATTTCTATCTCATACTTTAATGGAAATAAATGATAATGATATATATAGGTATATTATAATTCCAGTATAACATCATATATAATAACTTTAAATCCATCCTTTACACGTCCCACATATGGCATTAACGAATCACATCACTTTGAGGGGGCGGTAGTCCGCACTTCCTTAAGTGAAGATATCGCGTATACCCATAATGGAAGCCATAAAGGTAAGACACAAATGAAAAATACAGAAGCATAAGTAAAACATAAACATATTACATATCATATATAAAAATAGTGACATCATAATGGCCACCTTTGAAGGTGTTAAATGAGTATTGAACAATCATCGTTTCGGGAGGCAGAATTTCGCCATCCACGGAAACCGTATGTTCTTTAACCATTTGATGTAGTTGTGTGAGAGTGTAGCTCAAATAAATCTTATAACAACATCCTAGTATATTGAAGATACTGGTGTTGTTACAAAAGAAGTAAATAAAAAGAGTTTAGGGGGTTGGAGAAGCAAAATAAAACAAATGAACATGAGAGAATGAATTACCTTAAAAAGTGTAACTCCTTTTGAGTTGAGCCTAAAGGCTTCTTTTGAAAGGATTCTGCCCAAAGGGAATCCTCTAGGATGAGGAGAGGAATGTGGAGAGAGCAAATGGGCAGGGGTTGGCCGAGCCAAAGGCTTGAAGAGTGTGTGAAATGGGGTAGAGGTGGGGGCCTTTTATAAGAGGAGAGGAGGGGCACTTTTGGAAAGTAAAGAAATATAACTTTGTTTGAAAATGTGTTTCGGTTTTAAAAGGTCCCACATTGATAGAATTCGTGGATAAGGTGATAAGGATTCGAAATCCACTCATCCAATTGGTTTTGGCCATGTGTAGGTTTTAGATTTTACATTATCTTTCCATTTTATTTTAATCGTTAAATAATGATGTCATCACTGCATCATTATTATGTCGTAAATAATTTAATTTATTTAATGTCTAAAAATTATAAAAAAAATACTATGATATAGGAAATCTTTTTAGCTTTCCAATGACTATTTATAATCAAAATTTGGGCTTGTATAACCCCACTTAAAAATTGTTTTCGCAAAACATATTATGTTTGTGTCACTTTCACTTTAACATTAAATAAAAATATATTATTGTCATTTTCCAACTAAAGTGGATACATGGGGTCCCCAAGTTAGGCCATGGCTTGTCTTGGTCGGCCATGACACAACCAATGAGGTTGGGACATGTGTCTAGGTCATTTTATATTATTAAAGTATTATTTATACCATAAACTACACTAATTACCACTAATCGCGATTAAAAACTTAATAAGTTACTATTCACCAAAAAATTATTATAATCTCATTGAACCACATTTTACTTCTTAATGACAACCATGTATGTCGGATTTTCAAAATTCAATACACATTAGTGGTAAACTTTCATTTAACTGAAAAATCAGTTTGCTTGATTACCACTTAGTGGTTTCACTATTCATCAAAAATTGAAGTTTTTCAGAAAATTACCAAAAATTCACCCTAAGCTATATTTGATATTCCGAATTCAAAAATGAAGTCTATTTTACAAAATTCAAATCATATAAGTCACATTAATTAATTTAATAATTAATTCCCGCTGCCAGAGCAAATAGCGTGTTTTTACAAAACAATAAGTATCAAAAGATTGACACCAGTTTAAGTCTAATTTCAAATCGAAATTGATTCCAATGACCACCATTGGATAAAATTGTAAAAATATATTCTAATTTCACTTTAAAACCAATTCAAAAGATAATCTAATCATATAAATAAATTAGATCAAAAAGAGGTTTTGAATTAAAATGCAACATTTTACACTATTCATAAAAAAAATGAACTTTATCAGAAAGGTACCAAAAATTACACAAAGTAAAATTTGATATCCCGATTCTTAATAAAAGTTTTATTTGGTCCAAAAGAATGTATAAGAGTGATCAAAACTATATTTAATGACGGTTCACCATTAAAAGGTGATAAGTGAACCTTTAGTGAAAATTAGAGTATAAAAGCCTAAAATTGACCTCTTTCCGTATTTTAAGCCTTTATCTTTTATTGGGTAAATGTAAAAACATCTAAAAACATATCTATTCATATTTTAGTTATTTCTATTCATTCCCGCCAGTACAACGGCTACTTGTTAACTAACATTTAAAATAATATTATTATATTACTAGTGTGCTACGTACGTTTCAAAGAAACTCATCGTTGCGTATCGGGTACGCTATCGAACATAGCAACCCCTTTTAATTAAAATTCATATTTAATTCTCAAATATTAATAAATATGAAAATTATTTATTCTTCATTTACCTGGGATGTTACATCCTTCCCCCCTTTTGGGAATTGCGTCCTCGCAATTTTATTCACTTATCAAAATAAGTGGGGGTATTTATCCCTCATAGCATTTTCAGATTCCCATGTTGCCTCTTCAATCATGTGGTTTTTCCACAAAACCTTTACCTGGTGAATCACCTTATTTCGTAACACTTGCTCCCTGTGGTCAAGAATCTGGACCGGTTGTTCCTCATAAGATAGGTTCTCTTCCAGCTGAACTACCTCTGGACTCAAAACATGAGATGGATCTGGCATATTCTTTCTCAACATCGAAACGTGAAAAACATTGTGTACCTCGAAAGATAGATCCTTCCTCTGGTTATCTGCATAACTCTTCTGCCTACTCTGAGCTATTCTCATGTGTTTCTGAATCAACTGAACTTTTTCTGCCATCTCTTCTACCAATTCTGGTCCCATCAACTTTCTTTCACCCACTTCATCCCAGAAAGCTGGAGTTCGACACCGCTTCCCATATAATGCCTGAAATGGTGCCATCTGTATACTCGAATGGAAACTATTATTATATGAAAACTCAACCAAAGAAAGATGTTGGTCCCAACTTCCCTGATAATCCATAGAACAAGCTCGTAGCATATCCTCCAATGTCTGAATTGTTCGTTCTGACTGCCCATCTGATTGAGGATGAAAAGCTGTACTAAAATTTAATTCAGTACCCAACGACTTCTGAAGGCCTTTCCAAAAGTTAGAGGTAAACCTGGGATCACGATCTGATACAATGGAGAGAGGAACTCCATGTAACCTGACTATCTCTTTAAGATACAAACGGGAAAGTTGATCAAGAGAGAAAGTATCCCGTATAGCAAGGAAATGACCAGATTTAGTCAAGCGATCAACAATAACCCAGATTGCATTATTACCTCGAGATGTCTTCGGTAATCCAACAACAAAGTCCATGGATATATTCTCCCATTTCCACTCTGGCACTGGTAAAGGCTGAAGCATCCCTTTCGGTAACTGCCGCTCTGCTCTAACCTGCTGACAAGTCAAACACTTCACAGTAAAATCAGCAATATCTCTTTTCATTCCATCCCACCAGTAATACTCCCGCAGATCTCTATACATCTTAGTACTGCCCGGATGAACTGAAAACGGAGAACTATGAGCTTCACATAACAACTCTCTCTTCAACTGTGAATCACAAGGCACACATAACCTCTTCACAAACCTCAAAACACAAACACAAACTTATCCAAGAACTCATGGAAAATTTTATTCATAAGGTCCATGAATACAGTAGGTGCATTTGTTAACCCCAAAGGCATAACTACAAATTCATAATGGCCATATCTCGTACGGAATGCGGTCTTCGGAACATCTGCTTCTTTTACTTTCAACTGATGGTACCCCGACCTCAAGTCAATCTTCGAAAAATACTGAGCTCCCTGGAGCTGACACCACTTCATTCGATGGCCCAACATCTGCTGAAGTTGTTGCAAATGATTTTACCACCCCTTTCTGCTTGTAGTCTAGCTGCTTCCCATCACTCAAGCTCCTTGTCGGACACTCGTTTGCATAGTGACCCATCTCATTGCACTTATAACATTTCACTAACTGTAAATCAAATTTATTCTTACCTTCACCTTGATCCTTTTCAGTGCAATCACGAGCCTTATGTCCCATCTTACCACATCGGTAGCACTTCCCAGAATTCAAAAGACATTCCCCAGCATGCCTTTTGCCACATTTATCACAAATTGGAAACTTAGTTATCTTACCATCAGACCTTTTTGAAGAATTCTTACCATTCTCCTGCAACCTCGGTCTCTTCTTCTGCTGGTTGTTATAGGACACTTGGTCATCGGCAAACTCCATTTCCACCTTCTCAGCACATCGAACAAGCTTTTCATAACTTTTAAACTCACGAGAAGCCAATGCCCTTCGATACTTTGGCTTTAATCCTGAGTAAAAACGATTGATTTTACTATCAAGGTCCCGGATAAAATTTGGAGCATACCTTGCCAATCGAGTGAACCTTTCTTCATAGGCAGCCACTGAGTCTTCCTCTTGCCTCAATTCCAAGAATTGCTTTTCCATCCTAAGTCGAACAGCCTTAGGAAAATACTTCTCAAGAAACATACCTTTGAATTCATCCCAGTCAAGAGCATCAATCTCATCGGCATCCCTGATATTTTTAACCATAGACCACCACTGATCTTCTTCACCCTCCAGACGATAAATAGAAAGACTAACCTTTTGATTGTATGAACACCCCATGACATCAAAAATCTTCTCCAGTGATTTAATCCACCCTTCAGCTAGCACAGGGTCAGATGATCCTCTGAATGATGGGGGATGTTGCCTCATGAAATGTTCCACCACTGACATGTTCCTCTGCGGTTGATCTGGATGATCTCGTGCATGAATACCACCACCATTTATCGCTTGAGTCAACTGCGCCATTACTGCAACAAACTGTTCAGTTCCAATTCCGACCATCTCAGGTTGCTGATTTGGAAGGTTATCTTCCTCCTGATGTCGTCCCAACATAGCTGCTTTGTTTCCTCTGCGAAAAACCATTCTGAACACAGAAATATCTTAGGCGAAGCAACATGGTAATCCGTAAATGCTATATCATTTCAATCATATTATAATTTAACACTTTTCTAACTCCTAAAGTTGTCTAAACCGACCTTTGATACCAACTATAAGGCCCCAGCCTTAAACCTTACTTAATCTTGAGTTATTACAAGATTACACGTTGAGGATCTTTTCGGGTTTAGAGTTTTAGAGAATTAGATCATAAGACTTGCATTACATTCCACATATAAACAAAGTGGTTACATAAAGATAGTATTCTTCATTCCCATCAATGGAACACACATTTAAAATAAAACATGGATTAATTCTTGACACATCCTTGACTCTATCATCTTATCATGTACCTTTCCCTTGACCTGTGAAAAACATTTCAAAAACTTGGGATGAGCATAAAAACTCAGTATGGGTTATAAAAAAAAACATGGAAAGGAAACATGAGTTCATATATACATAAGAATGAAATCATACTTTACCCATAAAACATAGGCACTTTAACATGCCTCATAAAATCATGAATAAATCATAGAAACCATAAGACATAAAGGTAACTTGAGGCATTCATAACATTCTTACATAGGGAGTAACCCTCTTGGTTACGTTTGGAATACCCATCACAGTATATTCCCTAAAATCTCTTCGGAGAAACCTTAACGTTTCACTCCTTCGCGTTACCCAATGCATTGGAGAGCTATAACGGGCTCACCCGCCCTTAGTTTATCACGGAACCACCCGTCTTCATAATAATGCCCAAGAACCATAACATAATCATATCACATAAAACATACATAAAGGAAACATAAAATTTCCACCATTCAATCACAAGATATCAATACCACACATTGATATAAAAAATATTATGAAAACCATTTTCAATACCAAAATAAAAGAAAAGTAAAACATGGTATTTATTTTTCTTTTAAAAAGAAGGAATGGCTTGTAGAAGAAGCCGAAACTCAAATAACGGTTACGACGGCGGAGAAGTCGTTGTCGCCGCATACGTACGACAAAAACATTCCCTTTTGTCGTTTGGTAAACGCTTCGTATAAAAAGATTCCTTTTGAATAAACGTAAAAGTCAAAGGGGTTTATACACCGTATAAAAGAAGGTTGTGTATAAAACAAAATATGCCTCAACGAAAGGAGATTGAGACGAAATCCCATACAAAGATAATTTTTAAAATAAAATAGATACATTATGTGTATTTACTATAAGTACACATAAATAAAGTACCAATACAAGATACGACATAATAACATAATGACATAATTTGAAAGTAGGAGATTAACCCAAAGAATGGAAATTGGGTTAAGAAGTTCCCATACCTCGTATCTGACTTGACCCGACCATTCTTTAAACTCCTGAATAATAAACTTTAGTTAATCTCTACTTGATTATGAATCTTTTCCAAGTTCATTATTTCTTTTATACCATGTTATGAACATCATGAAATCATTTAAGTTAATAATGTTCATTTTGTCGGTATTTGGTTCTTAAGTCAAAAATAGACTTCTTACACTTACATGTTGTTAATTTGGTCAATGTTTCATTATATCCAGAATGGTATTCATGATGTAGATATCATATATTTCATATATATCCAGTACATACATGTATTTAAAATATTACATAATCATTTAGAGGTAAGAAATGAAATGCACCGTTCATGGAGACGGTAAGCCGTACGTACGCATGAACGCTACTTTCATTTCTTTGTCATATTAACGGAATTAAAACTAAATGAGACTTATGTATATTTTAATTCCAGAATTATATTCATCATTTAGATATATCATTAATTTTATATATCCATTATATACATGTACTTTTAATAGTACATTACATTTGGGGATAAGAAATGAAATGCACCGTTCATGGAGACGGTAGTCCGTACGTACGCATGAACGCTACTTTCATTTCTATCTCATACTTTAATGGAAATAAATGATAATGATATATATAGGTATATTATAATTCCAGTATAACATCATATATAATAACTTTAAATCCATCCTTTACACGTCCCACATATGGCATTAACGAATCACATCACTTTGAGGGGGCGGTAGTCCGCACTTCCTTAAGTGAAGATATCGCGTATACCCATAATGGAAGCCATAAAGGTAAGACAAAAATGAAAAATACAGAAGCATAAGTAAAACATAAACATATTACATATCATATATAAAAATAGTGACATCATAATGGCCACCTTTGAAGGTGTTAAATGAGTATTGAACAATCATCGTTTCGGGAGGCAGAATTTCGCCATCCACGGAAACCGTATGTTCTTTAACCATTTGATGTAGTTGTGTGAGAGTGTAGCTCAAATAAATCTTATAACAACATCCTAGTATATTGAAGATACTGGTGTTGTTACAAAATAAGTAAATAAAAAGAGTTTAGGGGGTTGGAGAAGCAAAATAAAACAAATGAACATGAGAGAATGAATTACCTTAAAAAGTGTAACTCCTTTTGAGTTGAGCCTAAAGGCTTCTTTTGAAAGGATTCTGCCCAAAGGGAATCCTCTAGGATGAGGAGAGGAATGTGGAGAGAGCAAATGGGCAGGGGTTGGCCGAGCCAAAGGCTTGAAGAGTGTGTGAAATGGGGTAGAGGTGGGGGCCTTTTATAAGAGGAGAGGAGGGGCACTTTTGGAAAGTAAAGAAATATAACTTTGTTTGAAAATGTGTTTCGGTTTTAAAAGGTCCCACATTGATAGAATTCGTGGATAAGGTGATAAGGATTCGAAATCCACTCATCCAATTGGTTTTGGCCATGTGTAGGTTTTAGATTTTACATTATCTTTCCATTTTATTTTAATCGTTAAATAATGATGTCATCACTGCATCATTATTATGTCGTAAATAATTTAATTTATTTAATGTCTAAAAATTATAAAAAAAATACTATGATATAGGAAATCTTTTTAGCTTTCCAATGACTATTTATAATCAAAATTTGGGCTTGTATAACCCCACTTAAAAATTGTTTTCGCAAAACATATTATGTTTGTGTCACTTTCACTTTAACATTAAATAAAAATATATTATTGTCATTTTCCAACTAAAGTGGATACATGGGGTCCCCAAGTTAGGCCATGGCTTGTCTTGGTCGGCCATGACACAACCAATGAGGTTGGGACATGTGTCTAGGTCATTTTATATTATTAAAGTATTATTTATACCATAAACTACACTAATTACCACTAATCGCGATTAAAAACTTAATAAGTTACTATTCACCAAAAAATTATTATAATCTCATTGAACCACATTTTACTTCTTAATGACAACCATGTATGTCGGATTTTCAAAATTCAATACACATTAGTGGTAAACTTTCATTTAACTGAAAAATCAGTTTGCTTGATTACCACTTAGTGGTTTCACTATTCATCAAAAATTGAAGTTTTTCAGAAAATTACCAAAAATTCACCCTAAGCTATATTTGATATTCCGAATTCAAAAATGAAGTCTATTTTACAAAATTCAAATCATATAAGTCACATTAATTAATTTAATAATTAATTCCCGCTGCCAGAGCAAATAGCGTGTTTTTACAAAACAATAAGTATCAAAAGATTGACACCAGTTTAAGTCTAATTTCAAATCGAAATTGATTCCAATGACCACCATTGGATAAAATTGTAAAAATATATTCTAATTTCACTTTAAAACCAATTCAAAAGATAATCTAATCATATAAATAAATTAGATCAAAAAGAGGTTTTGAATTAAAATGCAACATTTTACACTATTCATAAAAAAAAATGAACTTTATCAGAAAGGTACCAAAAATTACACAAAGTAAAATTTGATATCCCGATTCTTAATAAAAGTTTTATTTGGTCCAAAAGAATGTATAAGAGTGATCAAAACTATATTTAATGACGGTTCACCATTAAAAGGTGATAAGTGAACCTTTAGTGAAAATTAGAGTATAAAAGCCTAAAATTGACCTCTTTCCGTATTTTAAGCCTTTATCTTTTATTGGGTAAATGTAAAAACATCTAAAAACATATCTATTCATATTTTAGTTATTTCTATTCATTCCCGCCAGTACAACGGCTACTTGTTAACTAACATTTAAAATAATATTATTATATTACTAGTGTGCTACGTACGTTTCAAAGAAACTCATCGTTGCGTATCGGGTACGCTATCGAACATAGCAACCCCTTTTAATTAAAATTCATATTTAATTCTCAAATATTAATAAATATGAAAATTATTTATTCTTCATTTACCTGGGATGTTACAATAATTAATAATTGAGTTTTTATTTTTGTTTAATTAATTATTTTGGTTGTTTTGAATAATTTATTTTGGAATTAAATAATTGTCATGATGTGATTAATTAATTTGGTTGACGCAAATAATTAATTGATGAATTAATTATCAAATTATGGAATGGTAACATGGATATTCATGGGTGTATGAGTATGGAATAATAACATGGAAATTCTTGGATGGTTGAGTATGGAATGGTAACATGTACATTCATGGGTGCATGAGTATAGAATGGTAATGTGGAAATTATTTGGTGCATGAGTATGGAATGGTAACATTCATGGGTGTGTGAGTATGGAATGGTAACAATGGACATTCATGGGTGTGTAAGTATAGAATAGTAACATGGAAAATAATGGGTGTGTGAGTATGGAATGGTAACTTGGACATTAATGGGTGCGTGAGTATAGAATGGTAACATGGACATTCATTGGTGCGTGAGTAGGGAATGGTAACATGGAAATTTATGGGTGCGTGAGTATGGAATGGTAACATGGACATTAATTTGTGCGTGAGTATGGAATTATAACATGGACATTAATGGGTGTGTGAGTACGGAATGGTAACATGGAAATTAAAGTGTGTGTGAGTTATGGAATGATAACAACATCATTCTAATGGGTGAAATATAAGAATTGTAACATGCTCATTCTTTTGTTTGGTTGAATAAATAATATTAAATAACATGATAAACAATTTATTTATGCATTATATATATATAGTTCCTGTTCAGAATCTTATTCTGGCTATGAGCCAAAGCAGGTATCATCGTCAGGTGTCCCTTAGGAACCTGGACAAGTTGTTGTTTATTTATTCAATTATGTTATTACTTCACTATACCCACACACTATTTTATTATTATTCACTTAATAGTTTGGGATAATCATCGATGGGTGCCGACCTATTGAGATTTTATCTCACACCCTACTCAGGTACCCTTGGTACCTGAGTAGACTCTTCTTGTATGTAGGGCTATGGACCTATACTTGTGATGTTTTCTCTTGTACATGGGAGTTAAGAGAAAAGGACCGAGCGGGAGATCATGATGCTTGTAGAGATCACCCTTGGGGCATTGGGTCTTTCTTTTATTTATGTACTGATATTTTAAGAATGTTTTATTGTTACTAATTTCAAATTATGTATCATCAGTGACATGCATGTATTGTATAAACTGGAATTGTCCATTTTCTAAATTCAGTTGTTACTACAGTTGTCTTCCACTGCTTTAGTTATTGCTTCATACTACTTCTGCTGTTATATAAGTTTTTTTATCTATTTACTATTGTGAACTATGAGATTGAGGGTATAGTCTCCCCATTGAACTACCATTACACCCTCGCTTATATTCAGCAGCCTCTGGCATACGGGGAAATGTGCTTGATGTCATGTGGTGACCAGTTTGGCTATCAATTCGATGGTAAGATGGGTCGGGATGTTAAAAAGTGGTATTAGATGAGTTTAACTTTTCCTTTATCTTTCTATTTTGGGTTGGTAGATAGGAGACTATGAATGTGTTGGTGTTTGGTTAATAGTTGTGCTTGGGACTGATCGCCCCACATACGGGAAATGACAATGTGGCCAGGGTTGTGAAATGATGTTTCTATAGTTCAATGTTACAATTGATATGATTTCATCTTGAGTGATTGATGTACTTTCCACTGATTATTATTTATGGAATTTATGGAAATTTTCCCTTATACTGGTTCAGTGAGGATGAAATATAGAATGCATCATGTTAGGAACATATAAATTCAAATGTCGTGGATAGAGCCACGCCATATAGTTGTATTTTAGTTTTCCCGTTGATTCAAATTGTGTGTCATGTATGTATGTCATGACTTGTAATTATTTATCATGCCTATTTACATAGCATGTTTCAGTTATATATTTAACATTATTGGGTGTTAATATTCCATGTTTTCTATCTTGATTATGTGCCATGATCCTATGTTATAGATTTTTTTTGTTATTTCAGCATGTTGCTCTATGTTAGCTGCTTGTAGTGACATGCTAGTTTGATATTTTATAATTGGTTTATTTTTTCTTAAATTTATTGGTTGTAATTAAATTGGAGAAATGAGTACTGTATAGTGTATGGGTGCCTTATGTATTGGTATATGTCCACCCATGTGACTGAGCCTTTGTATAACCATGGTATGTTTGAGAATGGTTATAAATATAGAATAAATGACCCAAGTAGGTTTGTTGGGGCATGTTTTTATGAAATTAAATGCTATTAGTTTTCTTTTTGAAGAAATCAGGTTGAATAAATGGGACCCTTAGAGGTTTCATTTCTATTAAAAGGAATTTTGATGCTAAATTTCCTATTTATGATGGAATGCATTTCAATGTTAAATGTTTAAGGAGAGAGTTTGTTATAACTTTTTTAAAAACCAAGTGTCTTATTGTGAAATGGTACTTATGGTTTGTTGCAATTTTTTAAAATGTTTAAAGGTTGAAATAAATTAATGAAATGGATTTACATTGGAACCTAGCGTGGTTTCCTTTTCTTAGACCCTTGCAGAAGGGTATTTTTAAATGTTTAGGTGATATGATTTGGAATGAAGACATGAGTGATCATCTATAGGATGTTTCTTTTTTTCTTTTTATTAAATGGAAAGGGATACTGAGCCTAGTGAAATATATTTTGCGTGACCAAGAAATAGGGCTGATGCTTATGGTTCGTAAGGGGCTGTCCCATAGTAGGTATCACCCTTAGAGTTTGATTCCTTGCTTTCTACTACGATCTTTCTGGTGTTAGTGTTGTTTGGTACCATTTTCCCTAGTAGGATTTTTTTAAAAAGACACCCTTTTTCAGATGGGTGGTCATTGTATCTTGACCCTTGATATAAGAAAAATCATCAAGGAATTCTTGGTTCAATAGGTTAGACATGCCTCAGGCATGGTCAACTATTTATGAGGTTGTGTGAACCTCACTTTTATTTAGTAATAGATGATTCAATGCATCTTCATCCAAGTTAATGGTTGTATAAGATGATGTGCAGTTTTATTTTTTGAACTTGGGGTTGTTTGTGTTGAAATATGTGGTACTCGTCGAGTGTTTTGTGATGTAACAAACCGGTTATGTTTGGTGTGATCATTAATATTGAAATGTTGAGGATGTTCTTGGGTCAAATCTTGAACAGAGTGACTGGGACCTTAAGGTAAGTTCGTCCCACTGCTCTAGAAGACTTTTTGGGACTCAGGTTCTTTGACATGCAAGTCAGTTTAATTTTATCTTTCATTCCTAATGTTTTAACGTGGTGATTATGGCTTGTGGAACATCATGTGTGCATTTAAGGTGTTTTTGAAATAGTGTACTTGAGAGTGTCTGGTCTTTTCTTACGAAGACATGGACACTCTTAAGGTGGGTAGTGTAACATTGGTTATAGTATGTGTTGGTGCTTTATTGGCCGTAAAAATTTGATGAGGTTGGCGGTATGAACAACCCTTTGAAAACTTCATTAGTTTAGGAAGTGTTTTAGTGGTAGGTTTTGAAGGAACATAATTTCCTCTGGTGGGATAGGCATTGGGGTTTGGTTGATGATGCGTCAGCAGGTGAACCTGAGCTTTTTATAAAGAGTCAATAGGAAATAGTTTTACTGGTCTTCTTAGTGATATTTAGTTTACTCTTAGTGTGATCTTCTAAATAATATGATAATTTCACCTATCTTGACCTCGTACTGGAAGATCTAATATAGCATCAGTATTATGCCACACTAAATTTTTTAAAGTCATTTGGTTCAATAAGTGGTTGTTATCTGGGTTGTATGTGGGATACGTGGTGCTTTGGGTTACATCTTTTTTCGTGCTGAGTTATGAAGTTTTTAAAATATCCTAGTGATAGATTGTTCTAGGAATGTCACCAGAAGTCGTGTAGGGACTTCGGTGTACATGTTTGTGATAGCTAATGAATTCCTTAGGGAGGAAGGCTTTTTAGTTATGATTAGAACATGTTGTCTTTCTAAGTTGATCATCTTCACTGATGGTTAGCCTAACATGGTTTGGTTGTTCCATTTTTTCTTATGGTACATGGTTGGTGATGGAACCATTTTAAAGACACATCACCAGTTTAAGGATGAGTGTGGTTTGTGGGTTGGTGATGTCTTTTGAGGAAAGCATGGGCATTCAATTTTTTTGGTTGATTGAGATTCAACTATTTATTTCAATGAAGTCTCTATAATGGCCTTAGATGTAATAAGATTCTCCCAGTTGAAGAAATCATGTGTTAAGAATCACTAGAATGCTTAAGACATATCCTTTTAGGCATTTTAAATGGTGGAAGAGCTGTGGTTTGGGATTGACCATTAAATTATAAGACCATTGGTGGAAATCAACCATAGGAGGATGGTTAAAGAGACGATGAAGAGGCCATGTCTCTAGTTACACGGGCTTGGCTATGCACTGTTTCATTGATTTGGTTGAATTTTGAGCTTTTGATCAGGTTTTAAAGGCTTAAGATCCTTGGAATTGTGAAATGGTTAAAGATGAATTTGGCATTTGGAAACACAACATGATCATTCAAATGATACTACATGAACTTGGTGGTTTGAGTGATGTTTTTGTAGTTTTGGAAGGATTCTTAGGGATGATAAGTTTTAAGGTGGGTAGATTTTATAATCCCATGTTTTAGACCGGGTGGTTTTTCCATGGGTTTTTGATTTTTTTTGACAATTACTGATTAGGCTATTTTTAAAATTGAGCATTGGAACTTATTTTGCCGAGCATTGACACTGAAATGTGTTTCTCTTTTAAGAAATTAAAATTAATTAAATTTTAATAGAAATTAAAAGTTTTAATAATAATAATAATAATAATAATTTTATATTTATTTTATTATTATTATATTATTTAGTATAGGTTTTGTAGAACTCAAAAGGGGTATCTCCTCTTACCATCTGGCACACGACCCCCCAGAGGAACCCCTTAGACACACAACCTCTTTCCTCTAGATCTCCTTCTCTATGACCAAACTCCCCTCTTACAGTGTGAGCCCACTTCTGTCCACGATCTCCCTACAGTGCGCCCCTCATGGAAACTCTCCCATAGGTACGGAACACCCCCTGGCTGAGAACCTATAGTGCGTGACGCAATCTCGACCACCTCCTTCAATCATCATTTAATCCAGATCTCTTTTGTTCTAGTCTGATCTGCTGAGGTGTGGTCCTATCTCCCTCCTCCCAATTTCTGACTGCAATTTGGTCACCCCATCGCCCGGTATGATTTGACCGAACCTAGGGTTTGAATGGGTAACCCAATTTCTTTGTTCCTTTCGGTTTTAGGGTATACAAGGGATGTCTTAGGAATCATTGGTCCGTGTTCCAATAACATCCATTGAAGGTGAGGCGATTCAGGTTGTTTCGATTTTCCACTACCATCCGAGGTGAGGTATTTTTTTTATTTATTGGTTTTCCTCATCCAATTTAGAGTCTTTTGGTGTTTGTGAGTCCCTGGTAAATTATTGAAGGCGTGTTGGTCATTTCTTCATTAATTTTTGGGTTCCTGTTGATGTTATAGTGGGTTTTGATCAATGATTGAGGGCAAACATGCATGTACTTAAGGTATGTATATATATATATATAATATTTCCTCCATGTACATATTGATCACGGCATGGGGAATACTTTCATTGGATTAAGGATGTATATATATATATATATGTAATTATGTGCATTTTAGTGGGTGACTACTAGAATTAGAAAGCATTGGCTTTTCCATCCTTTGAGGTAGGTTCAAAAACCTGCTTTAATTTAAAAATTTAGTAGTTATTATTTACTTCTTTTGATAAATTGTATTGTAATTATGGAATTAACTGTGTTTTATGTGAAATGATTTGTTAGATTACAAAATCATGTTCTTTTAATAAAACCCCTCCATCAAAGGTGCGATTACTTCAATCTAAAAATGTAGTGAGTATACTGTTATGTTTTCTTGGATTGATTTATGTGGTTTTCCTATACTATTCTAGCTAGAAGAATCTTGATTAAATTAAATGGATATGGTTTTCTTAGCTAGGAGATTTTTTGACTCCTTTTCTTGTTGACACACTTGGATTAAATGGTTCAAATGAACTAGATGGGATTGATGGTTGGTATACCCATGTGAAGTGAATAAAAGTTGATGGTAATAAATAGGTGGGTATAACCATGTGAAAAGATTAAATGTAGTTGTTATGAAATACAATCCCATAGTCTCATTTTGTTATGTGTATGCAATTGTACAAATATCATGGCATAATTAATAATTGAATTTTTTATTTTTGTTTAATTAATTATTTTGGTTGTTTTGAATAATTAATTTTGGAATTAATTAATGGTCATGATGTGATTTATTAATTTGGTTGATTTAAATAAAAAATTAATGAATAAATTATTGAATGATAGAATGGAAACATGGACATTGACGAATGAGGGAAATTCCCTTTGTTTGACCCCGCCTGCCTAATCTGTATCCTTTTCTTTTATTTAATAAATTGTAATATTCTTAGCTTCTGGCTAAAATTGTGTTTAACATGGACAATGAGTATGAAATGGTAACATGGATATTCATGGATGCGTGAGTATGGAATGGTAACACGGATATTAATGGCTGCGTGAGTATAGAATGGTAACATGGAATTTTTTGTGTGTGAGTATGGAATGGTAACATGGAAATTCATGGGTGTTTGATTATGGAATGGTAACATGGATATTCATGGGTACGTGAGTATAGAATGGTAACATGGACAATCGTGGGTGAGTGAATATAGAATGGTAACATGAAAATTCATGGGTGCGTGAGTATGGAATGGTAACATGGACATTCATTGGTGAATGAGTATAGAATGGTAACATGGACATTCATGGGTGTGTGAGTATGTAATGGTAACATGGACATTCAAGTTTGTGTAAGTTATGGATTGATAACAATGTCATTCAAATGGGTGAGATATAATAATGGAAACATGATCATTCATTTGTGTGGTTGAATAAATAATATTAAATAATGTGATAAACAATTCATTTATTCATTATATATATATAGTTCTTGTTCATAATCTTATTCTGTCTATGACCCAAAGCAGGTATCGTCATCAAGTGTCCCTTTTGAACCTAGATGGGTTGTTGTTTATTTATTAAATTCCATTATTACTTTTCTATACCTGCATACTATTTAATTATTATTCACTGCCTATTTTGGGCTAGTCGCAAGTGGGCTCTATACTGTTGATATTTTATCCCACACCCTGCTCAGATACCCTTGGTACCCGAGTAGACTCTTCTTGTTTACAGAGTTATGGACCTATTCTTGTGTTGTTTTCTCTTATACCTAAGATTTGGGAGCAAATGAATGAGCGGGTGATCGGGATTCTCGTGGAGATTTACCTTGGGGAGTTGGGTATTTTATTTATTTTTGTACTAATATGTGGATCATGTTGTATTATTACTCATTTCTAATTATGTATCATCATTGGCATGCATGATTGTATAAAACGGCATTGGAAATTTTCTAAATTTAGTTTTTATTACAGTTGTCTTCCGCTGCTTTAGTTATTACGTCATAATTATTATGCTATTATCTGAGTTTTATTATCTATTTACCACTATTCACTATAACATTGAGGGTATAGTCTCCCCACTGAACTACCTTTACACCCTCGTACTTTTCAGCAGCCTCTGGAGTACGAGGAGACGCGCTTGAGATCATGTGGCGACTGGTTCGGCTACCAGTTTGATGGTTTTTTGGGTATGGACGTTATAAACTTAATTTCTTTATTCAGGATGTTAGGTGCATGTGTAGAGAGAATCAGTACTAAGGTACGAGTTTTTTTCTCAATTTTTACCCCTCGAGATGTATTTATTATTATACACCCCGTTTTGTTTGGAATGATATATATAACTAACACTTTATATATTTTATCATTATTATATAATATTTTATAATATTCAATGTTCAATTGCATTTTCTTTATCTCATGGGGTTTTGACTCAAAAATAAAAAATGGTGTAAGGGTTTGTGTTAACTCAATTTTATTCAACTGAGTTACAAACTTTCTTATTAAACACTATTATTAAAAGTTAAATTTATTATAAATAATGAATAATTTGTATTTTATTTCATAATTATTTTCTAGGTTTCAGAATATATTGATTATAAACTCATTATCAAATGATTCTAACCTCAAAGTTTATGTTACATAAAATGGGTTTTTTGGTTTCAATTTTTATTTCTTGAGACATGTTTATTTTTTATGCTCCAATTTAATTTTATATTGTGTATATACAATCTATTTATTATATTATATCATGAATTATCTTTCATTCATGGAATTTTAATTTTATATTCATGACCTTTCTCCATCAAGGGTTCTGATTTTAATTTTACCGAAGCTATAAGGTTTTTTTCCCAACCTCATTTTAAAACTAAGATCTCTCAAATGTGATAAACCATCAAGGGAATATTTATATTCTTCCTTTATAATATCATAATATTTTTATTCCCCTCTCCATCCTTGGTGAGTGTTTTCATATTTAATTTGATTTAAGATGAATGTTTTATAATTGTTTTAAAATGATGTGGTTTTCAATAAAAGTATTTTAAAAATATAAAAAGGGAATTTATTTTTATGATTATATTTTATCTTCAACTGAACATTTTAGGATATCACTATTTTTATTTTAAAAATTGAAAAAATTTCACTTTAAACTACCTTTAATTTCTTTTAAAATGGTTTAAAGGAAAACCTAGCTGATGTGTTTTTAATAAAAATAACCTCTTTCAATGTTTCTATATGAACCTATATTTATATTATTTTTGTATTTTTCAATGAAACTTTTTATATATTTTATAATTTTTTCTAAAATAAATTATTATTCTCCTAGTTTTTTAAAATATTTATACTTAAATAAATGCTTTAAAAAATATCAATAATGTTTATTATTTCTAAATTTATTTTCCTAATTCTGATAAAAATATTTTTTTATCTAACTCAACATACTTTGATATATTTTATGCTTGATCAAGGATATTATTCAAAATAATCCATCCACCTTATTTCTCAAGATATCTTATGAAATATTCTTTCCAATCATAAAAATGGTCCATCACTAACTTTTCCCTTCCTAACTATATTTATTGTGTAACTATAAAAATTCTTCCAATGCCGTTTCTATATGAATAATCTACATTTAATTCATATGATTTATGGGTGTTCACTTAGAAATCATTCATTGATTGATTATGGAAATTATTGAATAAACCATAAAACCTTTATTTTCACATTGTAAATACCATATAATTCATTGAATGGTATCTACCTAGAAATTTATTTAGTATCATTGGATACAAATTTATATACCATGTGATTGTCTTATTTATTAATGGAATTATTAATGTTTTACTTATATGATTCCATTTGAAATGGATATAAAAACAATTTTATTTACAATGGTTATTTATGATATGATAGATTTCTTATGGGAAATATATGTAAGGATGATTATGGATGGGGTCCTATATCACCTTCCAATGCATTGGTTTAAGTTTATATCTCATGATATAGTTAGGAAAGAATATAACATGTTTATTGACGTAGACATGGGCATAATAAGTTTTCTCACATTTTTAATTCATGGTAATTATGAGTTTTTTTTCACATAGGCATCAAAATTATGAGTTTTATCACCATGTCTCCAATGATTATGGTTTTTATTTATCTTTAAGCTATTTTTACTATTTTTCCACCTTTCTAATTTTATTTTCTTTCAAGGATAAGTTACATTACATGTTTAATCCTTTTTTAGGACATTCCACACTTTTATGTTATTATATTTTTTATTCCATGATTTATGACCCATGATATACTGGGTATAACTTTCTTATGTATACTTATTATACCCATAATCTAATCTTATTATATTTCATTATTACTACATATTATTACACTTATTAATAATCTGAGATCACCTGTTTCTTATGTTTCTATTTTCCGAGGTTATGATGAAAATTAATAAGTATTATGTAACTAGAAGAGTATATTATATGGATAATTTATGGTTGATTTTAAATACTTGTTATGGATTAAGAAGTTTCTTATATAGTATGAAAATGGATATTATGTGAAAAATGCATGAGTTTTGTTAGTTAATGTTTTGTCCCAATTCTCCAAAACTCTAAACTTGAAAGATCATGGGAATGTTTTCTAATGAAATATTTTCTTGGTCAAGTAATTTAAATGGTCATATATGTAAGGAATCATATTTGGTATTAAATAAGATTTTACATAACTTTGGAGATTATTATGTTATTTTCTGAGGATAATTTAAGTGTTAAAAATGTCATCAAAGGTTGATAAGTTACAATCGATCATAATTTCAAATATTTAAATAACCCTTTAGGATAGTTGAGGTAATATTGAATATTTTATATTGTTTATAGATTAGAATAAGGTAAATTTAGTAATTATAAGGGATAAATCTTTACATAGGATAATATACTGAAATTTTGGTGATATTTTGGGTATGTGATTTTATTAGAAATGAAATCCCTATCTAGATACTATAAGTGGATGCAGGCTCTGACACATATGTACTTAGGGGTAATAACCCTAAAAATGGTGTATTGGGTATTAATTTGATCTTTACCTAGATCATAACAAATAGTACTAATTTCACACTTGGTTTGAAACTCATAGTAGATATGTTTTGGTTAATTACATTATCTTTACAAACCATTATGAAGGATTTAAGTATGATGCTAACTAATTATGTTTGAGAACCTAATATGAAGAGGACCATAGATAACCATGGTTTGAACGAAAAGAGTCATATGTTTAATTGTAAGTATCTTATGTTAAAAATGAATGTTCATAGAGGAATATATCTTCAAATTTTTGTTTTAATATTCATATTTTGGATATTATCATAACTATTTTTTTAGTATTTGGTTGAAACAAAATCATGAAAATGAAGCTAAGAAAGGTATATATCTCAAAACCACTTTGTTTTATAACCAAATAAGGTATCATACTTAATTGTTTTTTTGAATCATAGTACATGGATTTTTTTATTGAAAGGGTGAGCTTCCTAGACATACCTAAGGTAGTGAGGTTGATATCTTAATAGAAAATAAATGTCGACACCCTTATATATTTTCATTAGTGTGGGATATTTATCAATGATATTATAGTATATTATAAAATTTTTGTGAAGCATATATGGATTTTTATTTAGTAGTTTTTCTTTAATGGTTTGAAAATATATATTAAATGGTCTCAATAGCCTTGAAATGTGATTTTATGAAAAGGTTATTTTTTGGGGGATAAATATTGGAGAACCCAAGATTGAGGTAGAAAAAACACTTAAGTTTAATATATTCTTGATGTTGAGGTAAAAAGGTTGATTTATTTTGGGAAGAATTAGTAAGGTAGTATTTATAGCCTTGGAATTTATTATTGATTTAATAAAAACATGATCCCTGATATTTTTGGGGATGCTTATATCATTTTTTAGATTGTGATATATATTTAATAGTGTGTTACTTTATGAATGAGTGGTTAATAAAATTTAGGTTTAATGATAAGGGTTAATTTTTAGCATAATATTTGATTTCTTGATTTTTTAATGTCTTGGCGATTCAAACAGTTTTTCGAAAGGTATGTTATGAAGAATATATGATTAGGGTTTATAAATAATGGGGTACATGATTATATGTATGATTAATGTTGTTTGAGGGAAGATAAGTAAGTTTATATAACCTAGGAGAGTAAGGTAAATGTCATATTAGAAGTTATATCCCTAATGATTAATTTTCTAAGAATTACCTCACATACTTTTATCCATGATTAATAATTAAAATGGTAAGTATGAAATTTATTTAAGTGGGATAGAATGTAACAACCCAATATTTTGGAAACTTTAAATTAATAACATATTCAATATATTGTGTCACACATGAAACCAAACTAATGAAAAACCTGTCTAAAACAAACCTCCACATATTAAAACAACCCGATGAATATAAAAATTAGTATATAAAGAAATAATAATCAATTAAAATAATTACATATTTTTTTTATTTCCTTTCAAAGAACTTTAATAATTTAAATTGATCATAGTTAAAATTTTAATATAATACATAACATTTATATTTAAAAACTAATATTACAAAAATCAATTATTTATACACTTATATGAAATAATATTAAATACACTTGAATTATAAAAAGGTTATCTTTTTTATAAAAGCATTTTTTCTTTATTTATTGTATTTTCATTTAAAAGATAAATTTTTAAATTTTAGAATTTTAATTTTAAAAAATTAAATTCATTTTTAGATTAAATATATCAATATTATATTTAGATTAATTTTTTATATTTTTTAGAAATAACTAATTTTTTTGTAAATAGTGAAAATACCGATTTTTCTAAAAACTGTCACTTTTATGACATTATTTTAACAAAAGAATGTCATAAATTTTATAAAACATTTTTTAAATAAAAAATATATTTAATAAGTAATATAAACTTATAATAAATTATATTTTTAATTTATAACATATGTGTTTAAAATTTTAGAAACATAATTAACAATTTACTCTAAAAACTATTTTTATTCGCTTATATTAAAAATTATTTTTCATTATTTTTATAAAATAAATCTATAAAAATGGATTTTTTATTTTAGATAAAAATTAAAACATTATTTAATAAGTTTAGTTTAATTTTTTTGGAATAAAAGTATGATAACTAAGATTAATGTTAATGACTATAATAATGGTAAAAGTGTTATTTTTAATGAATTATTTTATTATTGTTGTTTAATTTTTATCTAATAACTTAAAATGATATATTTTATATAATTAATATTATATGATGTTTTCAAATATCTAAAATAATTTTATCACTCATTTATTTTTTAATTAATGTAATGTAAGATAAAGAACACTTAATGGTGAAAAAAACATTTTTCTACAAAACAATTTTTATATATATTAAAAGTTTAAATTTAAAAGTTAATTTTATATTATTTATATACTGATTTAGACTATATTTAGACTAAATTTAAGTTTATAGAAAAAATTTTTGTTATTAGGGTTTCCTTATATTATTTAATAAAATATAAGATATGAATGTAAAAACTAGTTACTATGTTAAAAACCAAAATAGTAAAATGTAAAAATAAAGTGGTAAAAAGATTTAAAAACATTTAGAAAATGTGGAAAAATGTATGGTGGATACTTTTATGTCATTATATCACCAATAATTCCAATATTTATCACTTTTTAAACCATTAACCTTTGAATAGTATTATTCAATTATTGAAAAATAATGCGTGTTTATAAAAGTGATATTTTTTCACTTATAAAAGTGAATCACTTACACCCTCTAAAAGTTAAAAATTACCTTATAAATTTCATGGAAACCATACCAAATTTTCTTATCCTATAATTTACTTTCATGAAATAAATCCCATGGCTAACATAAGTTATCCTAAGCCCTTCATTTGCAAGGATTCTTTCATGAGTAAGTTCAAAATCCCAAAATGAGTATTACTTAATCCTAATCCTTTTA
This sequence comes from Viscum album, assembly GCA_963277665.1. Classification (NCBI taxonomy): domain Eukaryota; kingdom Viridiplantae; phylum Streptophyta; class Magnoliopsida; order Santalales; family Viscaceae; genus Viscum; species Viscum album. Next base: position 2,068,662,669 of record OY728131.1, read on the forward strand.
TTATTAATATTTAAATTAAAAATGTACCATAAACATAGTAATATAATGAAATAATTATAATTATTATACTTAATTTCTATTATATTAATGTAACAATCCTTATTTATTCCTTCCCACCAACTTAGAAAAACCTAAAACGTAGATCATGCATTTTTTTAGACTACCACCTCCATGAAGTGGAGAGATTTTTATTCTATAATCATAAAAAATGGATTAAATTAAAAATTTATTTAAGGTAAAAAATTATATTTATGAAACTATTAGTATTATATAAAGATAATATTGGACATTCTACAAATGATATTAATAATAAATGGTCAATGTAAACTTAACCACAAAAAATGAACACATTAGAGTACCTTTCCTAATCTAAGTTCATTTTATAAAAACCTATATAACCATATAAATTTTATGATAATATAATAATAAAATAAATAAACCCCTATAATTATGGATATTATAAAGTTATTCTACATTACCTTTAACTATGGTCAACATATCAAAATAGTTATATAGAAATTGACCGAACCAAAAAAAAATAAACATAAGAAAAAACTATATAATAAATAAATATAATATGTTAAAAAATTTCTTTGATAAATGAAATATAGTGTAATAAGTTTTCTAATAAGGTATATAATAAATTTAATTTCATTATTAAGGACTTTAGGCACTCGCACAAAGTGAATTCGGACCAAGATAAGAGTTTCGTGTCTCAATTTTTAATCCTTGAGACATATTTCTTATTATACACCATATTTTATTTGGAATGTTGTATATAATAACAATTTAATATTTTTATCATGATTTTATTATATTTAATAATATTTAATATTCAATTCCATGTTATTTATCTTATGGGGTTTTGAATAAAAAATTATAAAATAAGAAAACATTTGTGCTCACTCCATTTTCTTCCATTGTGGTAAAAACTTTCTTATTGAACTCTATTGTTCCAAGTTTAATTTATTCTACCTAATGAATAATTTTTATTATATTTCCTAATTTTTTAGGGTTATAAATTTTTTTATTATAACCTCGTTATCAAATTATTCATATACTAATGATTATGTTACCTAAATGGGATTTCTTGTTTCCAATTCCAATTTATGGGGACATGCTAATTTTTACGCACTAATTTATATTTATATGGTGTATATAATACCTATTTGTTATATTATATATTTAATTTTCTTTCATTCAAGGTATTTTATGTTTAGTTTCAGTCTCTTTTTCCTTATAGGTTTTTATCTAAATGTTACTTAAGTCCTAAGTTCTCTATTCCCAACCTCATTTTAAAATCATGATATCTCAAGTATGATAACCCATATGGGGAATTTTACAGTCCTTATTTCCAATATCACAATAGTTTTTGTCCCGTCTAGTTATCTTGGGTGTGATTTTTTTCTCTTTACCTTTATTTAAAATGAAATTTTTTTAATCTTATAAACTAATTTTTTTAATAAAAGTATTTTAAAAATATTAAAAGGGAATTTAATTTTATTCTCATATTTTTATCTTTAAAACTACATTTTGTGGATATACCTATATTTATTTTGAAAATTAAAAAAAGTAATTTTCAACTACCTTGACATACTTCTCAAATGTTTTAAAAGAAAATCAATCTAAATTTTTCTGTATGGTTCATTTTCAATAAAAAGAACCTCTTTTAATGTTTCAATGTGAACATATATTTCCTTTATGTTTTCCTTTTTCTCTGAAACTTCCTATCTACATTTTCATGATATTTAAAAGAAAATATTATTCCCTTAGTTTTTATAATTATTTATACTTAAATAAATAATTTCAAAAAGTTAATGAAAGTTCCTTATTACCAATGAAATTTTTATAATGCTCATAAGAAATGTTTTTCATAAAAATCAACATCATTTGATATATTTTATGCTTGATCAAGGATATTATTCAATATATAACATCCACATTATTTATTAGGATTGCTTATGAAATTTTCTTTAATATCATAAAATGTATAAATCACTACCTTTTTCTTACCCAAATATATTTAGTGTATATCCATAATTATTCTTCCAATTACTTTCCTCTATGAACCCTCTTTATTTCTTTCCTTTGATTGAAGGGTGTTCACATAGATTCCATTCATTGATTGATTGGGGAGATTTTTACCAAAACCATATACCATTTATCTATATAGTGTATATATCATGAACTTCATTTAGTGGTATCTACATAGAAAGTTACTTATTGTCATTAGATACACATTTATATTCCATGGTTTTATCATATTTGTTTATGGATATATATATATTTTCCTTATATGTTTTCATTTGAAAGTGATATGAACCCCATTTTCTTTCCATGAGTTATATATAATATTATTGATTTCTTATGACACACATATATAAGAATGATTATGGGTGGGGGTCTATATCACCCTACAATTAATTAGTTTATGGTTACACAACCACAAAATAGGCCTTTAAAAACACTAAAAATGTCCTTTATTAGCGCTAGAGATGCACTGACTACTAGAGAGAGATTAAAAGTCATAGTATTTTATCAATGCTAAAAAATCACTCATAAAGGGTCATGTTGTAGTTTTCTATAACAACACAATTCAACACTGGTGTAGTGTGCTGTAATAGCAGACTACAGCTCCAAAAAAACCACGGAAAAAAAATCAAGTACCAATACAAAATTTAAATGAAATGAATTTCTAACACAAATACAAAAAAAAACAAAATATTATAGACATTTAAAACATTGGTTTACACAATTACATAAGTATAAACTATTAAATACGTTCAAAAACATAAGAGTTCCTTTTTCTTTTGATCCCAAACTCTTATTGAGAAAAAATGAACCTATATAAGAAAAAATACTAATGTTAGTAATAATATAACAAAATAAATTAATAGAATGTTTTAATTTTAAACTAAACTTTGATTTATACCAGGAACACTGTGTATCAGATTGAGTATGGTTGATTCTTTCATGTCACATCATTTCTTGTTCATCTTAAAGAATTATATCTGTAAAAATTATCTAAATAAGTATAAGATAAAAATTATAAGGAAATTAATTAATTAATAGTGGATGGAATGATTAAAAAACAATCTAGCCTTATTTTCTTGGTTTTGGCGATGTGATTTTCATTTAAAACTAAAATGACACTTATATATTAAAAATAAACACTTGGAGTCATACCGGTCACACCATACATCAGATTGAGGCATGGATTATTCCAAAACATTTAAAATGACTAATGAAAAATTCTAATAAAGTATCAAAACAATCAAAATGTGTTTTCTCAGTTTTGAGTACATCACTTTTTTTTACTAAAATGTCATTTTAAACTAGAAACATGTAATTTGACTCATACCAGTCACATCATGTGTTAGTTTGATGTGATACCTATTCCTACATGTTACAAATGAGTTATTAATAATTTTCCTAAATTATCAAGACAATTCGATCATGTTTTCATGGTTTTTAGTGAGTGAAACTTTTTGAACTAAAATATAAATTTTGAACTGATAATAGAAACATTAAGTCATACTGAGAACATTGGGTGTCAGATTGAGGTTAGGTTGATTACAACATATAAAAAATGACTTATGGATAATTTTACTAATGTATCAAAACAATAAAAACGTGTTTTCTTAGTTTTTAGTAGGTTCGTTGTGCTTTTTACTAAAATTGATGTTAATTTTAAATAAAAAGACGCACTTGGTGTCATACTGGTCACACCGTGCATCATATTGAGGTGATAATGATTATTAAAAGTCCCAAATGACTTATAGATCTTTTTCTTAAATTATCCAAACAATCTGAATGCATTTTTTTTTATTTTGAGTAGATTAGTTGTCCTTTTTAATACAACTAATGTCAATTTTAAATAAAAAGACACACTTGGAGTCATACCAGTCACACCGTGTGTTGGATTGAGGTGAAGATGATTCATTCACATCCCAAATTACTTATAGATTTTTTTATAGAGTATAAAAACAATATAAATGTGTTGACTTAGTTTTGAGTACGTCACTTTTCTTTTTTACTAAAATGTTTTTTGAAACTAGAAACATGCACTTTGACTCATACTGATCACATCATGTATCAGTTTGATGTGAGACCAATTAATACACATAAAAAATGAATTATGAATAAATTTAATAAATTATCAAGAAAAATGAATACGTTTTCTTAGTTTTTAGTGAGTGATACTTTTTGAACTAAACTATCAATTTGAAACTGAGATTAGACACATCGAGTCATTTCGGGCACATCATATATCAGATAGAGGTGCGACTGATTCATACATATCAAAAATGGATTATTAATAATTTTAATAAATCATAAAAACAATAATAATGCATTTTCTTGGGTTTTAATAGGTCATGTGTCGTTTTTACTAAATTTGATGTCAATTTTAAATAAAAATACGCACTTAGAGTCATACCGGTCACTCTGCGTCTCGGATTGAGGTGAGGATGATTCCTACACATCTAAAATCACTTATGAATCATTTTAATAAAGTATCAAAGCAATACGAATGTTTTTATTAGTTTTGAGTAGGTCTGTTTTCCTTTTTACTAAAATTATTGTCAATTTCAAATAAAAAGTCGCACTTGAAGTCATACCAGTCACGCCGTGCATCAGATTGAGGTGACTCTTATTCCTACACATCTCAAATGACCAATGGATAATTTTACTAAAGTATCAAAACAATCCTAATTTTTTTACTTAGTTTTGAGTACAACAATTGTTTTTTTACTAAAATTTTATTTTAAACTAGAAACACACACTTTGACTGATACTGATCACATAGTGTATCAGTTTGATGTGAGGCTGATTCATACACACCAAAAATGACTTATGAATCAATTTAGTAAATTATAGAAAAAATATGAATGTGTTTTCTCAGTTTTTAGTGAGTGATATTGTTTGAACTAAACTGTTGATTTTAAACTGATAACAGACACATTGAGTCATATTGGGAACATCATGTATTAGATTGAAGTGATAATTATTACTAAATGTAAAAAATGACTTATTTATCATTTAACTAAATTATAAAAATAATAAAAATGCATTTTATCAGTTTTGATTAGGTCAGTTTTCCTTTTGTCTAAAATTGATGTCAATTTTAAACAAAATGATGCACTTGGAGTCATATTGCTTACACCGTACATCAAATTGAGGTTTGGATGATTCCTACACATTCCAAATTACTTATGGATCATTTTTCTAAAGTATCAAGATAATCAGAATATTTTGCTGGGTTTTGAGTATGTTAGTTTTCTTTTTTCACTAAAATTAATGTCAATTTTAAATAAAAAGAAGCACTTGGGGTCATAACGATTACACCATGTGTCTGATTGAGGTGTGGTTAATTCCTATATATCTAAAATGACTTATGGATATTGTATGTGATTTACTGCTTTTGAGTATATCACTTGTCTTTTTTACTAAAATTTCATTTTAAACTAAAAATACGCACTTTGACTCATACATATCATATAATGTGTCATTTTGACATGAGACTGATTCCTAAAAATCAAAAATGATTTAAGAATTGATTTACTAAATTATCAAAAAAATATGAGCACATTTTCTTGGTTTTCAATGAGAGACACTTTTTAAAAATGTCAATTTTAAACTAATAATGGACACTTTGAGTCATACCAGTCATATCGTGTATCAGATTGAGGTGAGGATAATTCATACATGTCACAAATGACTTATGGATCATTGTATTAAAATATAAAAATGATCAGAATATTTTTTCTCAGTTTTGAGTCTGTCAGTTGTCTTTTTTACTAAAATTAATGTCAATTTTAAACAAAAAGAAGCCATTGGAGTTATACCGATCACACCATGCATCGAATTGAGGTGCGTATGATTCCTATACGTCCCAAAGTCTCAAAAAAATCCTAACAATCAAATTTATTGTGATTTACATTTTCTTTATTTATCAAACTACCAACACTGTATATTGACTGGATGTTATTAGCCGAATTACTTTTATCATTATAGAAATATACAAGGTCATAGGAAGCTCATACACCCATTGTACCCCGAGAAGTCACCACGGTGGGCACATAAGCTTCCTCCACTCCTCTGGATTTCAACAATGAGAAAGTTATTTCTGTTAAGAACATTGAGTTAATATGCAGTGTTGGTAGTTTGACAAAGAAAGACAATGGAAATGGAAATCATGGTAACATTGTCATAAATAAACATTGTTTCTTTTTTGTGGCTTGTTGTAGATTAATGAAAGAGAAATATGACTTCCTAAAAGGTCTGTGAAAAAAAAAACTAAATAGGTATTAGATAAAAATGATATGGAAATTAACTTACAAATATTAGAGAAAATGATGAAAAAATTAATTAAATAAGCAGTATGAATTCACCTTTTCATGATGGTTGTATGCATTTTTTATGCATTTCCTTATTGTCATTATCTTAGTTGAAGGATCTAAGTACAATCTCTCACAAGCATGAAAATCTTCAAAAAAACCACCTCAAATGAAACAAAAGAATCCACCTGTATAAGAAAACAATTATTATATGAGTTATTATAAAAAGAAATAAATTAAATATAAATATGAAAGAATACATTAATTTTATGGACAATGATTTTACTGTGAAAGCATCAAGATTACCTCTATAATTGAGCAGTGTAGGGAACTTGAAGGAAAGTGATAAATTCCAACACTACAGGGGAGAAAAGGTTTTGAGAGAGAATAAGTCTATGGAAGTTTTGGTGTAGAAAGGCATGAAATATGGATAGATCACGACAACTCGAACAAAATAATCGACCTATATAAGGAAAAAAATTATGTGAGTAATACTAAAAATAAATAAATTAAACGGCTCATGTTTTTCTACTTCCACACTGAAATTCACCTTCACGAAGACCATTATGAACGAATCATCATTTATCCTCTGAATTCATTCAAAGGTGAAGGTTATTGACAACTATCATCCTCATCAGCTCATTTCCCTAACATTTATCATTACATTTTTTTGTTTGACACACAACCTCTATCTCTTGTGGACATGCAACTATGTTGCTTGAAATACTCTAAGAAGTAGTCATCCGCAGGATGGATAATACTCAGAGTAGTACAAGAAACATAAAAGAGATGGGGGGGGGGGGTTATGGATTGGGTTATGACCTGGGCGTATGATTGTGTATGTGTGTGTTTAATTTTAGTTATACCTCCAATCACCTAATATATATAATTGATAACACTTATTCATTTTTTAAATTTATTCATCCTTATTATTATTTATTTCATTAATAGAAATTTCATATTATATAATTTCATTCTTTAATTTAACTTGTATCAATTTTTTTTGTATATATATACACACATTAATTTCATACACACATTTACATAATTAATGCAATATTATATAGAAACATGCAGACAAAATATTTATGTAATTTCTTTAAATTTTAAAATTCATTTTAGAATTTTAGTTAGGAACACAATATATTTAATATATTATATTTTTAATCGGTAAATTTTATTTATTCATTTTTAATATTTTTTTTTGGAATTTAATCACTTTCTAATATTTATTTATACATATTTATTTACTATCTTCTTATATTTTAAATATGTATTCAACTTAATTTCAATATATATCCGTATTTTATTTTTTTAACAAATTGTATAATTAATAAAACTTATCATATTTTTCAATATTTTTAAAGTCTACTCATTTTTAATTATTAAATTTCACTCATTTTGACATTCATATATTTAAGATTATATATTAATCAATAATGTTAAAAATATATATGCTAATAAATATTTAATAGTAAATATATTTATAAATGTATATTTACTATATTTATAAAATTATATATTTATAATTATAAATAACTAATATAATTTTTTTAAAAAGTATTTATATAATTATAAAAAAATAATTATATAATTATATAATTGTAAAATAATAATAAATATATTTAAATATTGAATATAATGAATATATTTATATTTAAATTTATATATATTTGTTAATTATATATATATATATAATTATATAAATATATATAATGATATAAATATATTTATAATTATAAATAAATAATTATAAATATTTTTATCTATAAATATATTTATTTATGTATTTTTACTATATTTATAAAATTATAAAATTATAATTAAAAATAAATAAATGAATTTTTTAAAAGTAATTATTTCATTATAAATAAATATTTATATATTTAAATAATTATAAAATTATAATAAATATATTTAAATAATGAATATATATAATATATTTATATTTATATGTATATATATTTCTTATATATATATATAATTTATTAAATATATATAATGATATAAATATAAATATATTTATATAAAAATATTTATAAAAATATTTACAAATATATTTATTTACAATTATAATTATATATATATATATATCTATAATTATATTTATAAATGCATAATTAAAATTATTTTAATATATTTATTCAGTACATGGCCCATAGGCCCAGTGGGCATGAAACCCATGACATGTTTTGTAGGCCTAGTGGTCATGAAATCTCATTACATGGACCTGAAGGCCCAAATTTTTTGACCTGAAATCCCTTTTGTGAATAGTGTTTCTATAGTACCTGGGCTGCTATAGTCCTTTCTATAGTGCTACTGTCGCTGCAGTCCCTGCTATAGTACCCACCTACGCTATAGTGCTGCTACAATACCACTATAATGCTGCTACAATAACCTGCGCTCCATGGGTTTTCAACCCCCAACCTTGATGTAGTATTACGGGGTACTTTACCACTGAACCAAACCCCAACTACTATCAATATATATATATATATATATATATAATTATATAATTATATATTATTATATAGATATATATAATTATGTAATTTTATATAATTATATAAATATATTTATAATTATATAAAAATATTTTTTAATATATTTACTTATTATTATAATTATAAATAAATAAATATATATTTAAATAATTATAAAATTATAATAAATATATTTAAATAATAAATTTATTTATTTATAATTATATAAATTTAATTTTTTTAATTATATTTATTATCTTATTAAAATTAGGTCATTATTAGTGATTTTTTAGCCCTAATAAAAATATATTTTAATCAGCGCAGAAAAAAGTGCTAATAAAGTTTTGTTTTATCCATTCTTAATATTTTTCCAAAATCCATTTTTTTATTATTTTGAAATGTCACTTTTAAAGGGTAAGTGTGAACCCAAACAACTTCAACCAAATAAAAAATTAAAAGGAAATTCATCCCAGTTAGCTATAAGAACTGCTCCTCCCCAATGATTACATCATTATGTCAAGCCTCCACCTTCGCAAGAATGCTCAACTAGTTGTCATGTGTAGGGTTGCACGGGCCTGGTATCGATAGAAAAGGATATACCCACTCGATCTTCAAATTCCGAATAGCCAAGCTCTGGTGAGTACTTCCTACTCTGAATCCTCATCTAGAGTTATTCCATGTAGAGTATCTAAGTGCTTTCACATTCAAAAAACAAGAAACACCAAAACTAACATGCGGTCTGAAACTATAAAGAGTGTAAACTCAACCCAAAAGACATATTCCAACATTTAAATCCTTCAAATCCATCGTACAATATCACATCTACATCATCGTCAACATCTGAGATCCAATAGAAATAGAACCACCAAAACATGCCTACAATCACTCGCCCTCACATACCAAAGCACCTTGAAGACCACCACTCAGATCCTCCTCAGAGAGAGTGGCATAGTCTCAGAGTAAGAGAAGATGAATGAGTGACCAATTCCCTTAACATAGATATTCTCTACACCCCCCCCCAACACCAATGACCACCACCTAAATGAAGATGAACAACATAGAAACCAAAAATACCAATAACATCTCATCCACCAGCATCAGAACACTCAAACTTTGAATGAAAATATGAACCATCATTGAGGAAATGGAGAACAGACCTAGAGAAAACCATCAAACTAGAGATTTTTTGATGCAGGCCATGTTGGGACAATGATGAACACCTATCAATACCTCCCAAAACCTTATAGAAACCACCACAATAGATCTGACTAGGAATAAAGCTATAGAATCTAGAGGCCAGAGCAGGAAAGGTGACCGAAACCACCGAGCAACAACAACAACGAATGGAAAACCACCAGAAGAGCCACCAAAAGCTTCAATACTGTAAGATTCAAGGTGGGAAGTGGTGGAAATAGTGGAGGATAGTGGAGATCGGCGACAACAAAGGGTTTGGAAACCCTCACCACTATTGATGAACAAGTTTCTACCCGCCAGATCTGAACAATGCTTCCACACAGTTGTGGCCGAAGACGCATCCAAAGCTGACCACACAAGCCGCACCCCAACACCGATGATCCACATATGAATATGATGAAGCTAGATCCAAAGTTGACACCCGCACTGAATCCCCAACGAGACACATTTGAAGCCTACAAATCCGCATCCGAGGCTGACACCCGTACCGCATCACTGACGAGATGTCTGAAGCCGATGAAGCCACATCTAAAGCCAACGTACCGTAGCGCCATCGCCTGAAGCCTCCACTGTGCCAACTAAAAACCCTCACCCAAGAGACCCTCACCATTAACCTGCCAACCGTGAACCTTCCATCCACACCAAATCCATCGACCCTAGATCTTTTAAATATAACCCTAAGAGAGTCATACTCTCTTAGGCCATTTAAGCTATCATAGAACTGAATCATTTTCACTGCTCTTCATTGATCCTATCAAATAATTAATCCTCTAAAAAGATAATGTATGTGATTATTTATACTTCTCTTTAATCAAGATCCTTGAATATTCCCATCACATTCCAAACTACTCACCTAATCTGATTCCTATCCCACCACATCTTGTCACAAAAAAAAACAACCAATTGAACCTCCATTAGACGACCCCTCTGAAAATGCTTAGCTTCCACCACCAACACACTATTCATTTACCCAAACAGCATTCCATCTTTCTTGGAGGAAACCCAAGATCATTATGAAATACCCACTGAAGTCTCAACCTGAATTTTAGTGTGATTCCACAACTAAATCCTCAATAGACCAGAAACCATCGTCAGACTCTCTTGCCCGAACTATAACCATCCCACCATTTACGAGTGGTTTTGGTTGATAACCATTATTAATGATACAAAAATAGGAGTTTTAATGGTGTTTTTCTATTTTTTGGTTTATGGTTCATGTCTTGATTATGATCAGTAGTCATATAGGTGAATGAATTGAATTAACAACATTTTTTTCCTGGAAATTATGATTGAATTCATAGTTTTTAGGTGTTCATGCATTTTTATTCACTGACTGTTAGTGAATATTATAAATAATTTTAATTATATGTTTGTAACTAATTTTTTTATAAATATTTTAAAATTTTTATGTGAAAAAATTTGATAGTTTTTGAAATTTAAAGGTTTAAAAATTAATTTATACTAATGATTATGTATAAATTTAAACTCTATATTTTAAAATAAAAAAATATTTGGATTATATAAAAGATTTTAATGAATATGTGAAATCACTTTTGTTTAAACATTTTTTAAAATTTTAAAATTTGTATTACTATATTTGTCTTAGTTAAATGTTTATTTAATTTTTTTATCTTGGAATTATATTGATATATTAAAATCATGGTATGTGATTACCTATGATCTGTTTCTCCCCTTCATAACATATTTTTTTGTTTTTAATTTTCCCAAATAATTTTAATAGCACTCATTCAAAAGATATTATTTGTCCTTGATCAACCCCACTAATTCTCCACTCAATCTCTCTTGCCTCAATTAACTGTTGGCCCACTCTCTCTCTAACCTTCACATTCATTTTCACTCATTCATCATTATTTATCACTTCGATTTCATGGAGCTCCTAGTTGTGCACCACAAAAACCCTTCCCACTTATCATGTAAGGTGGTGACTGAAAATGATAAGTTGATATAGTTTTTTTAGTGCAAAAATGTTAATTAGATCCATTTTCGAAGTGTCCCTCCAACTCCTATGGATTAAAATCAAACAATTCTGCCCATTTTCTTCCAATTATCCCTCTTACTCCCATGGATTAAAACAAAAATGTCTTTCTAAAACATTTCATTATATTGTGTATTTTATTTTTAGTTACCATTATAGTATCATATTCCAATATTTGTTTCTTTTCAATAAAACAAAAACTTTTGTCTTAGTGTTTTTAGTATTTTAAATGTGATAATATTGGGTTAAATTGGTATCTATAAAAGTGATTTTAGAAACACTAGATAGAATAAATTGAAACTTATTTCATTATTTTTTCCTTTATGATATTCAAGAAAGGTCATTATATATGCTAAATTAATTTGATTATTTTCATTCATATTTTTAACATGACACATGTCAATTAAAACATCATTGAAAAAAATCATAACCTTGATTAAAAGTTTAGATACAGTGGAAGCCTAATCAGTTTGATACTTCATTTTACAGTTTGTGTGTATCATTTATAATTATATTTGACGCTTTTAGTTTGAATGGGTTTGTTATAGGTAATTAGTAGAGTTTTTATAGGTTCTCTATACTTTTACAGGTTTCATGGTATTTTTTGTACTTTTATTTAAAGTATATTTAAGTAGTTAATAACTTGTATCATTTCAAAAAAATTATTGTAGTTGATTTTATTTTATTTCATTTAATTTTGGTTTTTAGAAATCTACCTGATTGACAATATGAATTTTAAATAAATGTTTTTTTGTTTTAAAAAATAGTTATTGGAATGAAAACTCAATTTTTTCAGTTCATTTATTATAATAATGAATTTCTTTAATTATAATAATTTGGTAAGTTTATTTATGATAGTTTTCTAAAACTTTTAAGTGGTATTTATTTTTAATGAGTTGGAGTTTTTATAGATAATGGTTTTATTAAGGGATGTGTTTTAGAATAAAGGATTTATGATCAATAAATATATCTTAAAAAATATAATGAAAATGGTTTGGGGTGTACTATAAAGTGATCTTTATATATGTGAATTATGTTAATATTGTGGAATTCATAATTGTTCACTTGATTTTTTTTGAACCTATTATAATTTAAATGTTTAAGATAATCTCATATTTTTTTCTTTTAAATATTTCTAAGTATTTGATTAATTTATATTTATAATTTTTAAGTATATATATAAATTTTATGATTTCCATGTATAGTGATTTTGAAAACTATTACTTTTTAGTATGAAGGATACTTAAATTTTTATTAATTTATTCTTACTGTGAAATGAAATGTTTTAAATAAAGAGTTGAGGTTGGTTGTTTCTTGAGTTAATTTATAAATTAGATTTCTATAGTGATGAAATGTAATTATTATTGAATAAAGTCTCATTTTCATATATTAAACTGATTATTATTTTCATATATAATTTTTTTTATCTAATGGGATATTTAAATGAGTTGTGAAGTGTTTATAAATTAAATTTATGGCTTCATTTATTTTCTGGGAAGTTTTACTCAGAATAAAAAGTTTTTAAGGATTTTGTAGCTAAAAGTTTCTTTGTTTATTTGGTTTCAAAGGTTTTCTTTGAAACAAATTAGTTTCATTATATCTTAGGAAACAAATTTGATTTTTTATAACCCATTTTAGGCATAATGTCTTGTTTGGGTGAGTATATATTTTTAAAAAAATTATTTTATGATATTATAATTTTAAACCCCTTTTATTTTGGGTTAATATAGTTGGGTTGTGATTTTTTGGTTATATGAAAATGGTTTTGGTTATGATTTAATTTATTATTAAAGTGTTTGGTTTTGGTAATGATTTCTATTGGGTATGATGAATCTTTGAGTTAGAATGTTTTTGGGTTATTGAATTTAGTATGGAATTGCTTAAACTAAATTAGTTACATGATGTTTGTGGGGTATATATTTGTTAAAGTTTCATATGGATTTAAAACTAATATTTGAGGTTTGAACCATTTGTAATATGATTAAACGGGTATATTAAATATGGGTTTGATAGTTTTTTCTTATGAATTATGAAAATGACATATTTAGTTGTAGAATTGACCTAACATTTAAGTTGTTTTATAAAGAAACAGGTGATAGAATGAGTAAAAATCATTAAAACATGTTTAGAGAAGAAAAATAACACCTTTAATGTGTGGGTTTTAATGTGTAAAGTGACTCAGGAAATTTTAATGCTCAAATTATAAAATACGAGCATCAAATAATTATTTACAGTAGATGCATGGTCTATCATGAACCATCCCAGGTACCCTGGTAACCCGATAACCAGGCCAACCCTGAAATTTTCCTAAGGACATTCTTGATCCCCATGGGTCGGCGAATAGTACCTATCATCGTACAACATACTAGTGGGAATGATTTTGGAACAAGAATGCAGAAGAAAAAGAAAACAAAGCAATATGCATAATAAAAGAAACTCCATTGGGAGTGATGTACTGGAATACAACATGGAATAAATAGGCCAAAGTATTACAACCCAAGTACTAGAAATGGAAAAAAACCCCAAGGTATCTAAGGACACAACTCACCAAGACCAAAGCTCAACAGCTGGATCCTCCTCCAAGAGATCTTTTCCCTTCCCTCGAACATAGAAGAATAAAGTCTACAAACACCCGAAGGAAAAAGTATGGTGTGAGCCTAAACCCAGTAGGATACTACCAAAGATTCCATAACATATTCCAAATATAGATTATCCAAAGAAAAATTTTCGATTTTAAATTAAATAGATTTGGAAATTAAAAATCATATTTAAACAAAACATGCTATATATTTTCAAATGATGGAAACGAATATTTTAAGCCATGATTTTACAAATGATGGAATATTTATAAAAGAATGTATTATGTAAAAAATTTATATAAAATAGTTTATATAAATTCTGAAGGCATGTAAAGCAATTCAAAAGTATTGTCATACATTTATTTCTAAAATATAAATAAACAAGTGAGAAACATGGTCATCTTCTAAAAGGTACAATAGTATTAACTAGTAATAGGATTATTCACTCTCTATGTGAACTCAGAAAAATGTGTATACACACGTCCCTATGACATTGGCCAAAGAAGACTTGTCACCAACACATCGGGGATGTGACCCACTGCAAGTATGTTTTAGGACGTTGTCGTAGCATATAGTGTATCCAAATAACTCACTAACTACATAAGGATTACATGTGCTCTTACGTGATGGGTGAAATATTTTAATACTGCTTAAAAATATGATCAATCCCATTATTTCATTTCAAAAGTTCTAATTTCTCTCCATTTAAAACCAAAACAGGTTTTATTAAAAAACATGCCTTTTTCACACGACAAAACCAATGGGTTTCTATCAAATAATTTTAAGCCATTTTCACCAGTTTGAAAACCATTCAAAACCAATTCAATCATTACAAAATTTATTTCCACAATTAAATTCAATAATTTAATTGAAATCATTTCCATAAAATTACAAATTTAAATTAAACAATTTAAATCATTCAATTTTTATAAACACACCCAATTCAATGGAATTGGGGATTTCCCAAATTTTTATGACAAAACCATTTCAAATATCTCAATTCACTAGAATCAGGTTTTTATCAATTTAATTGAAAGTAATTTTGAGCAATTGAATTTAAATCAATAATTGAAATAAATGAAACAATACAAGGATAATCAATTTGATATATTGGAACGGAAACACCCACCTCAAGATCGTCGAGGTCAGCGTAAACGATATTCGACCTAGTGTGGTTCAATACAATTTCTCACAATATAATTATCATAAGCATTGACACACCAATGCTCAGTGTTTTTCATGGGTTCCTAGAACCAAAACATCTATTTTATTTCACAAGGAAGTAAAATATTACATGAAATTGCATTTTATCTCTCCTGGATAATCTCTGCATTATCATTTTATGTTAATGAATGCAGTCACAAGAAATATCCATAAGAATAATTATAAACCTCATTTGATAGTTATATCCCTATATTTTATTTGAAAAGGAAATAAAATATTACATGCACTTACAATTTCCCTCTCTAGGATAATCTCTAGATTATCGTTTTATGTTAATGCATGTAATCGTAATATTTTACTCTGAATAATTATAAACAACATTTGATATTATAATATCTATAGATTAAAACGATAACACATGTAGTAACCCTTTATAATTATTCATTGATAATTTAAATAATTATCCTTCAATAAATTGTTTTAATAATTATCATTTGGAAAAAACATGATTATCACATGATTATTCATTGTAATTATCATTTGATAATTATTTATAAATACCATTTGATAATTTTTAAATTATTGTTTGATAATTATATTGATTATCATTTAATAATTTAGTGCAATTATCCTTTAATAAAACAAGTAATTATCCCATTATAATTTCAATAATCCATGTCACATGATAATTACTTTATAATTATCCATTAATAATTTTTTTCATAACTATTTACAATAAGATGTGTAATTTTCTTTTAATAATTCAAAACAATTATTGTGTGACAATTTTATAAATTATCACTATATAAAACCATGTGATTATCTATTAAAATTTATCCATGTATAATTATTTTATGATAATTTTTCACAAATTATCCATTTATAATTTAGAAATTATCCTTTAATAATTTATTTTCAAAGATCCAATAAAATGTAAAAAAATGGATCGAGGAATACCTTATTCCATTCGAAATAAAAAATATTATTTGATTCTACTCGTCGAGGCAAATTCAATGGTACTAATAGTGCTTAATTCCAATCAATAACAAATAAGTTATTAAATTTAGAAGATTTAGAGAATATTATATAAATTAAAAAATAAAATAAATAAAATGAAACACTCACGGTTCTTCTTCAAACTATCGCTGTGCAAGGGAAATAAAATCCAGTAAAACCACTACCAAGCTTCAGAGTATTGAATGGTTGTGCAAGAGGGTGTTTTGAGATCATTAGAGGACAAAAATATCAACCAACAAGAAGGATCAAGACCCACAACAATTTTAGAACCCTAAAAATGTAGGACCCTCAACACACTTTTAAGACACCTGATTCCAAAAATTAATCAACCAAAAAATTAATACTGAGTCATTAATTTCACCTAATCAATGAGTTGAAACACAAATGGGTTGAAACAGAAGTTTTTGAAAAAAAGGTGACCATCAATGGTCGTTTGCGTGCGGTAAAGAATGTGAGATAGTTTTGTTTTATTAGATTTAGTTTAATTATTAAATTAATAAAATTTGTTATTTAACTTAAAAATTAAATAATGCCAAAAAATTAATGCGAAAAAATTATATTATTTAATAAATCCCAAAACCGGATGAATTAAAACCATAATTTTAAACACTCGTTTTAATATTCTATTTCACCAGAAATTCATTGCGGACTCATTTATTTCACCAATTTCAGGCATTGAAACTAAAACCACTCAAAATAGTTAAAAAAATGAAGGGTTTAGAAATTTAATTGGTTATGAATGGTGGAAACACCATTTTGGGGAGAGGATGAACAATAACATCCATTTTTAATTAAATTATTAAATTTAATTTTTTAACCCAAATATTAAAAGTTAAAAAACATCCATTGCACATAAAAATTATATCCTACCTAAGGTAAAAATTTCATTCTGAACCCAATAATGGTATTGGATTTATCAAACGATGAACCATTTGAGATATATTAATTATTTATTATTTAAAAATTATATTAAATAATTAATTAAAATAAAAATCATTATTTTTTCAAGCGAGAATCCAAATGCCCGACGCTTACCAATGTTATACCCCATCTAGGGTAAACCTCTCATTTCGGACCCATCGATGGCCTCATATTTCTCAATTAATCAACAGTTTGAGAGATATTAATGATTTATTAAAACAAATTGGAACAATTAATTAATTAAAATAAAAAGGGTTATTCTTGTGAGCGAGGCATCCAAACACCCAATGCAAGCAAATGTTATACCTTTTCTTGGGTAAATACCATGTTCTAGACCCATCGGTGGTCTTGGATTTACCAAACGACACACCGTTTGGGGGATATTTAATTATTTTTAGTAAATAATATATTAAATATTATTTAATAACTTTAACTCATGAGCGAGGCATCCAAATGGTGCCACTTTATAATGTTATACGCCTATCAGGGTAAACACCATATTTCACACATAATAGTGGTCTCAAATTTCTCATTCAAAACACCATTTTGGAGTTATTCAATTATTTTTAATAACATTCCCATGTTTAAAATAATATATTTAATATTTTTATTCTATCCTCCGTGAGGCTTTTCAGACATCAGAAGCTCATACTTACTCAGTGTTCAACATAAAAATATTTAATTGAATGTTTTTGAGTATTAATTGGGAGTTTTACCATTCCAAGACGTGTTTAACAAAAACAAAACTTTTCACTGATAAACTATTTTTACCATTTAACGTAATAATAATTTAACATAAGATGGTTTAGGAATACCTGAAATAGTAACGGGATGTTACAACCTCCCCACCATAGAAACTTTCTGTCCCCAAAAAGCCTACGAAGAACCACTTCAAAAAAGGACAAGTCCACTATTCTCCCATCAGTGCCTCCGTCTCTAACATCTCATGTGAATTAGAACTATGCATCCATATAATATGGACAAAAGGTACCATCCTCCCATGAAGTACCTTGGTCTCCGAATCAACAACTTTGACTGGTCGTTCAATCACATATAAAAGAGGTTCCACTTCAATATTATGCCAAATCAGGACATGAAATAGATCAGATAAATGATTTTGGAACCGAGATACATGAAACACATTATGTATCGATGTTATTTTCTATGGTAGTGCTAAATGGTAAACATTTTCCCCACCTAATCAACAACCTCAAAAGATCCCACAAAACAAGGAGCAATCTTTATTTACCTCCCAAGTCATCGATAACCCAACCTGGGTGAAACCTTCAAGAATACATGGTCACCAAAATTGATGCTTCAAGTCGTAGAATATCTTATTACTTCCTGATGAATCGGGTTATACAAGAAATACACAGGGGGGGGGGGTGAATTGTGTCTTTTACAAATTATTCACGAGATCGATTTCCGTCCTTTAACTTTAATAAGATAGATTAAAGCAGTGGTAATTGAAATAGATGGGACACACGATGTATAGTGGTTCGGGGAACAGAAGGCCCCTAGTCCACTCCACCAACGCTCGACTCCACGAGCTTGGTTATTTTCACTATCTCGTCCTCTTATCAAAATACCTTTTCATAACTGAGTATAGGAAGTTGACACCTTTACAATCTATGTAAAAATAGACCCTTCTAGTTTAATCGCAGAACCTACACATCTTAGTAAGAGAAGTAGGTCACTCAAGTTAAAAAGAAGTATTTGTTATTTGAAAATACTTTCCCATTCTTCTTCACAATTGCAACAGAATGCAATTGAAAGTAGATGAATCCTCTTCTTCAGAAATAGTGATCTTCAAGTAAGATTCATTCGGAGTCAATCTGGTTGCAGTAGATAAAGAAAAATAATTCACAACTTTAACAGTAGTAGATTCACAATATATATTCAATGATGAATAGGTGAATCTTCTGTCATGTTTCTTCTTCTTCAATAAACAGAGTTTTGTCACTCTTCATAACAGCAGATTTGTAAGTCTCGATTATCTTAAACTTTCTCAACATTGTCATGAAATAGATTTTGTATATCGTAAGTGTATCTTCTCTCATGTCGTGTTTCAGATGTTGTATGGTGTATATATTGAATTTCAAAATAGCAAAAATATATCGAGCTCTTTCTGTCCAAAGTCAGATCCACAAAAGTCTCCTTCTCACTCACAATATTCAATAAATTTGAAATAATAGAGCAGTTGTAACTCCCCTGAAAATTCAGAATGAAAATATCCTTTTAAATTTATTCTTTGAATCCTAGATAAATGAATTTGAATTAGTCAAAGACGCACTTTAAAATCAGATTTTAATCTAGCTTGAAATTAGCCTAATAATTCGCTTGTAGACTATTGCATAATAATATCATTTTAATTCTCCAATACAAAACATAAGGTTCAACTGTATAGCATGCATCTTCTGAACCAAATGTAGATTAAAAACTTAAGGTTGATGATGCATCGTTCAAACATAAGGTTGAATACAAACGTAGGATTGATAAAAAACATAGGGTTGATCATCCATACTTTTCCTTCCAACATTCAAACGTATGATAAATGATCCATACTTTTATAAGATTCCAAAAAAAAGATACATGATCCATAATTTTTGATGAAATTTAAGGTTTTTCACAAATTAAGGTTGATGAACCATACTTTTGATAAAAAAACATAACATTTAAAAATTACATGCAGTTCTTCTTCCATACTTTTCCAATATCTCAAACGTAGTGTTCCTTTATAATGTAGGGTTCTCCATCTATACATTTCTGATAACGTATGGCTGTTTAACCATACTTTTCTGATATCTCATAAAGTATACACTGCATTCCATCCTTACGCTACGCTTCTTCATGTAGGGTATGCAATTTTTTTCCAGAACACACTTAAGCAATTCCCAAATATGTAGAGCATGAACAATGTTTGCAAAACACGCTAATGCAAATACTTTAGCATTTAATTCTCATTATTAAAGAATTTAAATATTTCTTCCAGTAATAAAAATATAATGAATAATAAATTCCTGAAATACACTTAAAAATAAAATCATTAGAAAATAATTAAGGGCATTTTTGAGCATAAAATCATCATAAAGAGATAAAGTATTGTTCTAAATAATCTCCCCCTTTTTAATAAAATATTATGTATTGTTGAAAACAATACTTGCTCAACAATATCCCCCTTTTTGATGATCACAAAACCCATAAAATAATAAATGAAATTAACTTCCAAAATATATTACATATAGTTTATAATTTTTCATAGATAAAACAATATTTAATTATAACAAGATTATTTCAAAAATAAATAAACATTGTGTTATCCGTAATTCTAAAAATAAATTTCTCCCCCATTTTCTAAAGTGAGAAAAAAAACAGTTTATCCAAATTTATCCCCCAATAAAAAGAGTTAAAAATAATTTAAAACAATTAAAGTACAATGTGAAATAGTTAAAATAAATTGTTGTGTTTATACAAATTTCTCCCCCTTTTTGTGATATCAAAAAGAATGATAAAATATGGAAGAGAACACATTTTAATGTAGCACTGAACTTAAATAAATACTATATTTTAACTGTTTTGTCAATAAGTAAATCTAGATTACCAGCATATCTAAACAAAGACAGAAAAACTTAATAGAAACACACAAATATAGAATGAAACAAAATTTCATTGAAAATATGTAACAGTGACAATCATGATGAGCACAAGAAGCAAGGTGTGGTAAGGGTATGAGATAGGGTCTATCTCCTCTGAACTATGGCTTTGATTTCTATAAACTGTTCCCTCAGCCTTATCATCATGCCATCTCCTAGTTTGATAATAAGATATCTATTATTCTGAGTCATATGAATATCTTCGATCATATTTACTCTGAAAAACTCATGGAGCCTTTCTTCCTTCTGCATAAACAGAGTCAATTTTGCTGTGAATCAAGTCAGTACAGTTCTAATACTTAGTTCACTTGAGGTCAACTGGTCAAATAAAAACTTTTGATTATCTAATAGAACTGACAAAGGGGCACTATTGCATTGAAGGTCCTACAATCTGTCATTCATATTGCTCATCGCTGCTGTGATAGCCTGAAATATTCTGATTAAATCAGGTGAAGTACCTGATGTACTAGCCTCACTTGGTCTGATAGATGCAAATTTTTGTTCCCTGAAAGATCTAAATTCCATTAAATCTGTATTCATAACCATATCTGATTTCATCTTTTCAACTTCATTTAACATTTCTTTCATAATCACTTCAACTTCCTGCTTTGAAACTGAACTAGCTTTCAAATTCTGAAATTTCAACAATTCTTTTTCTAAGGTGCTCCTCAGAGCAGCATTTTTAGATTCCAAACTTGACAGCTTCTTGTACAGCTCTTCTACTTCCTTATTCACTAAATCAGAGGTACCCTATGATTTATTCTCATCTTTATCTTGTACTTGATGCATCAACACTATAGGTAATGACTCTACATCTGATTTCTCTTTATCTGCCTTCTGAGAAGGTTTTTCTACTGACTTTTCCTTAGAGACTTTCCCATATTCTTCCATAGAAAAATCCATATTAAACACCTCTATATGTACATCAGAAACATTTTCATCCTAAATTTCAACATTTGATGGAGGTTTCACCTCATGAGAATCATCTGCATCCATTTCTTCCACTGGATTTTCTAAAACAATTTCCTCTTGAATTATATGAGGATTGGACACTACTACTTCACCAACCACGACCTCCTTTTCTTTTTCAGTTTTAGTTTCTACTCCAGCCTCTATAATAGTTTCAACATAAATTACAACTATTACCTCTACTTAAGCCACTGATCCTTTTTTAACTTGAGGAGTCATCTCAATCTGAGAAGCTATTGGTTGAGCAGTGTCTTGTACTGCAGAGTCTCTAGTGAATATATAGCTCAGAAAAGGTTCAGTTTCATCTGGGAGTGCTTGAGTGATCTGTTCATTAGCTTGAGTCACTCGATTTCTTAACCTATAAAGTTCTATTTGACTTTCCTCAGTAGTTGATGGATAAACTACTTCAAATTGTAACCTCCGTGATACTAAACTTGTTCTAGATTCAGCTACTCCTTCTTTTGGTTTTGCTGGTTGGGTCTGAGAACTTTATTCATCCTCTTCAGCTCCAATAGGCAGCAGTTTGCCTTTGATAGTGCTCCATAAATATGAAATTTTTCTCAAAGTACCAGCATTAAAGATATTACTATTGTGGAATCTCACCCGAGTATCCACTGATCTTATCATATCTTTCTTGAACAGAATTTTTGAGATAAATCTTCCAAAAGGATAAAAACTCATTCTTGCCTCCGGTTGGAAACAGTAACTGAGATACCTCACCATGTATCTCAGAAAGTTTAATTTAATATCACTCATCTGAAAAAACATTAAATACATATCTGGATAAATAATTTTTTCCATTTCATACATCCTGGGTGCAATCCCAGTTTGCACAAACTTAACCAATATCTTCTGGTTCGGTTCTAAGTCCTTTACAAACATTTTTCTGATATTTCTTGATCCAAATAGAAACGACATAATATACTTATATTTATGTAAACTATTTTTAATATTTCTTAAATAAAAATGATAAACTACCTCATGATGAAAATTTAGAATCTGACCATTTTCTATAGATGAGATTGAAAAATCATTGTCTTCTATTTTCGCTATCATAGAATGTTCATCTTCCCCCAGACTAAACTAAACATATTTAAAGAAATAATGAAGCTCCACATAATATAAAAACTCAATTTTCTCACCATTAAAAGTCTATTCGAGGTTTTGAAAGTCAAGAGCCTACTTCAGCAATAGGTTCATCTGATATAACCATTCTATATCTATTACCTTTCCTTGCAAAATTTTCCTTTAGTCGGAGCGCTGTCTCTTGGTAGTGCTGATCTCAGCCTCATCAGTTCTCTTGGTATTGGCCATTTTTGTCGTAAATCTCTGAAGGTTTGTAAAAGGATTAGGGTTTTTAAGGTTCAGGTTTAGATTGACAAAGAGCGGTAATGCTTCGTGGGATTGAAAGGGGTTTTGGTAGAAATAAAACGATTTAGAATACGAAAGGGCTCTAACAACCTTGATTCCCATGTCATCAATAATCATTACATAAATTAAAAAAAAAACAAATAAAATTGTGCGTGCGCATATGAAAAATAAATTTAATAAAAAAAAATTCTGTTTGAAAAAAACTAATTTATTTAAATAGTAAAAAAACATAATCAAATGAATAAAATAAAAATTTATTTAAAATTAAATAAGCCTAGATCCCCCTTAATAAAATTAAACCTTGCAGAGGGAAGCAGTTTAGTAAAAATATCAGCTAATTGAATTTCAATACTTACAAATTTTAAGAATATATCCTTTTTAAGAACATGGTCTCTTAGAAAATGATGTATGATATCAATATTCTTAGTCCTAGAATGATTAATAGGATTTTTTGAAATATTAATTTGACTTCTATTATCACATAAAATAGGTGTATTATTAAAATTTTGTCCAAAGTTTATAAGAGTGTTTTTCATCTACAACACTTGTGCACAGAAACTTCCAGTAGACACATATTCTGCCTCGGCTGTTGACAGAGAAACTGAATGTTGTTTCTCACTTGACCATGATACTAAGGATTTTCCTAAAAAGTGAAAATTACATGAAGTTATTTTCCTATCTAATCTACAACTCCCAAAGTCTGCATATGAATATGAAATTAAATTAAAATCATACATTTTTGGATAAAGAAGATATTGAAAAATAGTTCCTTTTAAATATATAAAAATTCTTTTAATAGTAGTTAAATGAGATTATTTAGGATTTGATTGGAATATTGCATAAAGACATACTGAATACATTATATTTGGCCTAGTAGTAGTAAGATATAATAAACTACCAATCATACCTCTATATAACTTATTGTCAATTGATTTCCCAGTTTCATCCAAATCAAGTTTTATATTAGTACACATATGAGTTGTATATGTCTTGCTGTTTTCAAGTCCAAATTTCTTAAGTAAATCAGTAATTTATTTTCTTTGATTTAAAACATTTCCAAAATCTTTTTGATAAATTTGAAGTCCTAAAAAGAAATTTAACTCTCCCATCATACTCATTTCAAATTATTTTTGCATTATATTTGAAAACTCATGAAAAATAAATTTATTAGTTGATCCAAAAATTATATCATCAGCATAAATGTGAACCAATAAAGTATTAGAATTTACATTTTTTTAAAAAGTGTTGGAGATACCATTCTAATAGTAAAATATTTTTTCAAAAGAAAAGATTCTAATCTTTCATATCAATCTCTAGGTGCTTGTTTAAGTCCATAAAGAGCTTTAGTAAGTTTAAAAATAAAATCTAGTTTTTTTGAATTTTCAAAACCAGGAGGTTGATCAACATAAACTACCTCCATTAAATAACCATTTTAAAAGGCATACTTAATATCCATCTGAAATAATTTAAAGTTCATATGAGATTCATAGGGTAAAATAATTCTAATGGATTTTAATCTTACTACAGGTGAAAAGGTCTCATCATAATCTATACCTTCTTCCTGATTATATCCTTTAGCTACTAATATTTCTTTATTACAAGTTATTATTCCTTGATCATCTTGTTTATTTCTAAAGACCCATTTTGTTCCTATAACGGGATAATTCTGCGGTCTTTCAACTAATTTATAGACTTCATTTCTTTTGAACCAGTTTAGTTCTTCTTGCATTGTTATCACCCAACTTTCATCATCTAAAGCATCTTCTATAGACTTGGGTTCTAATTGGGATAGAAAGGAAGAAAACTCAACAAGATTTTCTATGTTCCTTATGATTTTTATTCCTATTTCTAAGTCTCCTATTACAGTTCTAAAGGGTGATTCCTTAGGGTCCTTGACTGTCTAGGTAGTACACTTATAGGTTCTTCAATGTCATGTTCTTCGGGATTAGAGTGAATTTTATTTATATCTTTTTCAAAATCATCTTTCAGGTCCTCAAGTCTCATATTATCATTATAATCAAGTTCATAAATTTGATCTGTCCTTTTCTCAAAGGGAACAGATTAATCAAATTTCACATGAACTGATTCTTCAATAGTCCTTGACTTTTTATTAAAAACTCTATAAACTTTGGAAGTATCAGAATATCCTAAGAAAGTGCCTTCATTATATTTTGGATCAAACTTACCAAGATTGTCCTTGGTATTTAAGGTGTAAACCTTGCATCCAAAAACCTTGAAGTAATTTACTTTAAGTTTTCTGTTATTACAGAGTTCATAGGGCGTCTTTTTCAAAATTGGTCTAATTAAAACTCTATTCATTATAATGTAGGATGTAATTATAGATTTTTCCCAAAAATAGGTAGGTAGACTGTATTCATTTAACATAGTACTAGCCAGTTCTTGAATAGTCCTATTTCTTCTTTCAACAATTCCATTCCGTTGAGGTGTTCTTGGTGTAGAGAATGTGTGTTTAATACCCATATTTGAGCAAAAGGAATTTAATTCTAGATTCTCAAATTATCCACCACGATCACTTCTTAATGAAATTATTTTAAAACCATTTTCATTTTGAATAGCTTTGCAAAAACTTTCAAATAAAGTAAAAGATTCATTTTTAAATTTTAAAAATAAAATCCATATAAATCTAGAATAGTCTTCAGCTAAAACATATTAATATAATTTACCAACCAAGTTTGATACTATTGAAGGTCCAAACAAATCCATATGGATAAGTTATAGAGGTTTAGATGTAGCAATTTTGTTAACAAATTTGAAGGATGATTTATGCTGCTTGCTAAGTTGACATGCATAAAAAAATCTATCACTTTCAAACATGAGACTTGGAAAATCAGAAACTAATTGTTTCTTGGATAAATTATGTAAAGCATATATATTGCAATGTCCAAGTCTTCTATGCCAAATCCAGGATTCAATTATCTTAGTAGTTAAGTAGTTTACTTGTTGTTTACACAAGAAATTTAAATCCTGGGTATACACATTATCATTTATAGGTGCTCTAAATTTAAGCAGTTTATTTTTGAAAACAGAACAAAAATTGTTAGAGAAATCAATAGCATAACCATCATCATAGATTTGAGAGATACTTATCATATTGTGTTTCAATCCTTGTACATAATATACTTTATTGATTGAGACAACTTCTAGATCTCCAACTGTTCCAATGCCAATTATCTTTCCTTTGGTATTGTCACCAAAAGTGACTAGTCCACCATTTTTTGAGTTAGTGTAGTGAAATTTGATGAGATTCCACTCATATTCCTTGAGCATCCACTGTCCATATACCATATTCCCTTTTTTCTTCAGTGACCTGCTTCCCACAAAGGCACTTACAGAAATTACTTTGGTACCCATATTCTATTGGGTCCAAGAGTGTTAGCCTGCAATGATCCGGGAATCTGGACTTGCTTAGATTTTTTAAATTCAGCAGAATCAAATAAATTATTTGATAAAAAGATTTATTAATGCCACTTATTTGAGGTTGTCTTAATAAATAGTTTTTAGAAATATGTCCCCTTGTCCCACAGTAATTACAATTTAATCCTTTTGTTCTTGGAACAAGATAGTTCTTGTACAACTTATGTTTTTTACCTTTACTGCCAATTACAAATATTTCTTTCTTAATGATAGTTTTTACAAGAATTTCATTCAAATAGTTTTCTCCTTTGGTAAAAACAAGGGCTACAATTTTATAGGTTTTTACTTCATTTTTCATTGTTTTTATGTTCGATTCATAATTTGTATAATTAGTGTTAATTGAATTATACTTATCAGTTAACTCCTTAAGTTGTTTCAGTATTGTATTTCTTTCATCTAAAATAGCCTTGTGAATGTTCATTAAAGACTTATGCTACTTAAAAAGATAATCATATTTTTCTTCAAGCATGTTGCAGTAAGCTGCAAGTTTTTCATTAGAATAGCTTGTTTCAGAACTAGAGTCAACATTATAATTAGAAGAGTAGTATGATTGTACCTCATTTTTTTCTTCCATAAAGCACATATTAGCTTTCATATTTTCTTTTTATTTTTTTGATTCTAATTATGAAGAGCTGCTGGAGTCTTCAGACACACTCCATGTAGCTTTCATTGCTTTCTTGTCTTTTTTCTCATAATCCTTCCTTTTGAAGAACTTCTTCTTGTCTTATTTTAGCTAAGGACAATCATGTCTGATGTTTCCCATTTTCTTGCACTCATAACATCTGACTTCCTTTTCATCCTTTTTGAAATTTTTTCTAAAGCCTTTATTATTTTTGTAGAATTTACTAAACTTTATGGCTAGCTGAGCCAGTTCTACATCAGAATTTGATGAATCAGAACTGTCTGATTTCACCTTTACTTCCTTTTTCTTTATATTTCTGCTTTTACTTTGTGATGAAACTCTTAAGGTAGTGTCATATTTCTTGATAAATACCTTATAATCATTTGCTTCATCTTGCATCTCGGCTTCATACATCATAAGTATTCCAATCATCTCTCGCATGGTTAAGTCTTTGATAGGTGTTGACTGTCTGATTGTAGTAGATATTCCATTCCATTTAGTAGGTAGTACTATCAGTACTTTTAAGGCTTGATCTGATTGTTTTATTGGTTCTCCCAAAGTAGTTATATTATTGACAATTTCTGTAAATCTTCCATTCATTTGAGTAATGCTTTCACCTTAAAACATTCTAAATGTATCAAATTTAAGCTTAGCAGTAGCATATCTTCTTTTCTTGACATTGTCAGTTCCTTCATAAGCAACAACAATAGTTTTCCACATCTCATATGATGTTGGGCATTGAGATACTCTATTGAATTTATCAGGTCCTAGACCAAATATAATTGTATTCATTGCCTTTGAGTTCATATCATATTCTATTTCAGTATCTTCACTTCATTATTCAGGATTTTCAGGTATTTTATATGGAGTCAGAATCTTAGAATATACTCAGTATCCAAGGTTTTTTTAGATAAATTATCATTCTTGACTTAAAAAATCCATAATTTTCCCCATTGAAGTATGGTGATATTACCATAGACATTCCCTCTCTTGTATCATTCATCTTTTTCTATGTATAATCCTTAATCACTTTCAGTTTGTTAAGGATTTATCATAAATCTCCTCCTCTGATACCAATTGTTGGATTGGGTTATACCAAAAATACACAAGAGGGGGTGAATTGTGTCTTTTAAAAATTCATCATGAGATCATGTTTCGTCCTTTAACTTTAATCAGATATATTAAAGATCGGTAATTGAAATTGCAGCGATACACGATGTATAGTGGTTCGAGGAACAGAAGGCCCCTAATCCACTCCACCAACACTCTACTCCATGAGCTTGGTGATTTTCACTATCTAGTCCTCTTATCAGTAGACCTTTCCACAACTGAGTACAAGTAGTTGAAACCTTTACAATCTATGGAAAAACAATGCCTTTTGGTTCAATCACAGAACTTACACAACTTAGTACTTGAAGTCGGTCACTCAAGATAAAAAGAAGTATTAGTTCTTTGAAAATACTTTCCCATTGTTCTTCACAATTGCAACAGAATGCAATTGACAGTAGATGAATCGTCATCTTAAAAAATAATGATCTTCAAGTAAGAGTCATTCTAAGTTGATTCAGTTTCTGTAGATAAAGAAAAACAATTTTCAACTTCAGTAGAATTAGATTCACAATAAATATTCAATGATGAATAGGTGAATCTTCTATCATGTTTCTTCTTCTTCAATAAACAGAGTTTTTTCACTCTTCGTAACAACAGATCTATAAATCTCAATTATCTCAAACTATCTCAATGTTGTCATGCAACAAATTTTGTATATTGTAAGAGTATCTTCTCTCATGTCGTGTTTTAGATCTTGTACGCTGTATATATTGAATTTCAAAATAGAAGAAATATATTGAGCACTTTATCTACAAAGTCAGATCCAAAAAAGTCGCCTTATGAATTGAGATATTCAATAAATTCGAAATAACAGAGCAGTCGTAACTCCCATAAAAATTCGGCATGAAAAGCTCCTTTTTAAATTGATCCTTTGAATCATAGATAAATGACTTTGAATCAGTCAAAGACGCGCTATAATATCATCTTTTAATCTGGATTGAAATCGGCCTAATAATTCGCTTATAGACCATTGCATAATAATATCATCATTAATTCTCCGACGCCAAACGTAAGGTTAAACTTTATAGCATGCATCTTCTGAATGTAAGTTAGATTACAAACGTAAGTTTGATGACGCATCCTTAAAAGATAAGGTTGAATGCAAACATAGGGTTGATAAAAAATGTAGGGTTGATCATCCATACTTTTCTTTCCAACATTCAAATGTATGATAAATGATCCATACCTTTATAAGCTTCCAAACGAAATATACATGATCCATACTTTTTGATGAAATGTAAGGTTGTTCACAAAAGTAAGGTTTATGAACCATAATTTTGAGAAACAAACGTAACATTTAAAACTTACGTGTGGTTCTTCATCCATACTTTTCCAATATCCAAAACGTAGGTTTCCTTCCTAATGTAGGGTTCTTATTCCCTACTTTTCTAATAACATATGTTTTTTTAACCATACTTTTCTGATATCTCATAAAGTATACACTGCATTCCATCCTTACACTATGCTTCTTCACGTAGGGTATGAACAGTGTTTCCAGAACATGCTTAAGCAATTCCCGAATATGTAGAGCATGACCAGTGTTTCCAGAACATGCTAATGAAAATACTTTAGAAATTAATTCTCATTGTTCAAGAATTTAAATATTTATTCCAGTAATAAAAATATAATGAATAATAAATTCCTGAAATACACTTAAAAATAAAATCATTATAAAACAATTAAGGGTATTTGTGAGCATTAAAATCATCATAAAGATATAGAGTATTGTTCTCAAAAATCTTCCCCTTTTTAATAAAAATATTATGTATTGTTGAAAACAACACTTTCTCAACACTTCCTAGGTGCACAACCCATTAGAAATTATGGAAATCCCCCATTATATCCTTCCTTGTCACTAACGATGCAACATAAAAGTTTCGATAAAACAGAACACCATCTTTGGAGAACGACCACTGGGTACCAGTCTCCCCACCATAAAGAGAGTCTCTAATGCTTAAGGAATTCATCAACATGTTTCTGTTCTTGAAGAATCATATCTAGAGGAGAATATTTTAGAGAACCATCAGATTTCATGGTGTATAGAACCGCCGCCGCCAAAGGTGACACACTTGGGTGAATAAAGGATTTCTCAAGAAAATCATCCAATTGGGACATTAGTTATTTCAGTTCAGTTAGAGCCATTTAGTAAGAGTGAAAAGAAACTGGTTGAGTACTAGACATCAAGTTAATGGAAAAATAAACCTCTCTTACCGGTGGTAAACCCAAAAAATCATAAAGAAACACAATTGGAAACTCGACGATAATTGGAGGGTGACCACTGCTCCAAATTAGAAGAAAACACTAATATTAGCATCCCCAACTCTAGATAAGAAGTTTTGGCCTTACTCGACCCTGGGTCCATTCTCCTTGAAAGATAAGAGACACACCACTGAGTGTGGTAAGGTAGACCCATCGAAGATAACAACCAATCCAGGCTTTATTGGGAACGAGCCAATCCATCCCGAATATAACTTTAAGATATTTGTAGTCGAGTACCAAAAAAACTCCAAGAAAAATTGATAACTGATAGAGATAAGACACAAGAGGGATTACATAGACCCTTTTCTCTCATCATTCTAAGGTGTGTATTAAAATCCATTGAACAAGATAAAATCTCCATAGGAATATTAAGAATTTTAATGGTATGGTTTGAAAAAAAAGGGTGAGACACACTGGTATCAAATAGATCAATCACTAAAGACAAAGCTATAGTAATGATACTTTTCATGGTTTTTAGACCTATATCAGCTTCCTCTAGAGACTCTTTCACTATGTGAAGAAGCTTCATTCTAGATGCTTGTGTCTAGAAACTTTTTGTATGTGAAGCATTTGATTGCCCCATAGTTTTTGAAGCTTCTAATGATCCCACCTCCACTAGATTCAGATCCACCACATGATTCGCTCGCTGAGGTTTAGTTGCAGCCTCCTCCTAGATCTGATTCACATGACTTCTCAGGGGCATTTAGTTACACAACATCAGCCTTCAATTGGAAGACATTAGATTAACACTCAGACTATGTAACGATAGAAATTATTCTCAATAGAAGGAACAAACATTATTTGGATTTCACTCTATCCGAATCAAAATAGGAAAAAGACTGGAACTACACCACAAGACGTATTTCCCTAACCACCCCTAGTGACTTAAGGTTCATTGTGGCGAGAGATGGACAAACACTCAATCACAACTACCTTCTAATTCCTAACAAGATTTCACAAATTCATACTGACTTCAATATAAAGGCTCAACCTCCCTTTGATACCACTTTTTCATGAACCAGCCCAGGTACCCTACTAACTCAATAAACAATCCAGCTCTGACATAGACCAAAGGGAATTCTCGATCCCCAAGGGTCTATGACTAGCACCTGTAATCATACAACATAAAAGTGCGAACAATTTTACCACAAGAATACGAAAGAAAAATAAAACAATGCAATATGAATAACAAAAGAAACTCCACTGGGAGTGATGTACCAGAATAAAACATGGAATAAAAATCCCAAAGTACTAAAAAACAAGTACTAAAAATGGGGAAAAAACCCTAAGGTCTCTAAGGACACAACTCACCAAGACCAAAGCTCAACAGCTGGATCCTCCTCTAAGAAATCTCTTCCCTTCACTCAAACCTGGAAGAAGAAAGTCTACAAAAACCTGAAGGAAAAAGTAGGGTGTGATCCTAATCCCAGTAGAATACCACCAAGGATTCCATAACAGTTGCCAAATATAGATTATCCAAAGAAAAACTTTCAATTTTAAAGTAAACATGTTTAGAAATTCAAAAGCATATTTAAATAAAACATTCTATACATTTTCAAATGATGGAAAAAATATTTTAAGCAATGATTTTACAAATTATAGAATTTTTCTAAAATAATGGCTTATGTAAAACATTTATATAAATCAGTTTATATAAATTCAGTAGGCCTGTAAAGCAGTTTAAAATAATTTTCATACATTTATATCTCAAATATAAATAAACAAGCAAGCAACATGGTCATATGACAAAAGGTACAATAGTATTAACTAGATATAGGATTCCCCACTTTCTATGTGAACTTAGAAAAATGTGCATACACACTTCCCTATGAAACTGGAAAAAGGAGACTTGTAACTAACCCATCGGGGATGTGACCCGCCGCAAGTATGTTTTAGAACGTTGTTGTAGCATAGAGTGTATCCAAATAACTCACTAACTACCTAAGGATTGCATGAGCTCGTACAAGATAGGTGAACTATTTGAAGACTTCTTAAAAATACGATCAATCACATTATTCCATTTCAAAAGTTCCAATTTCTTTCTATTTAAAACCAAAAGAGGTTTTATTCAACAACATGCATTTTCACAAGATAAAACCAATGGGTTTCTATCAAATCATTTTAACCCATTTTCACCAGTTTGAAATCCATTCAAAACCAATTCCATCATTACAAAATTTATTTCCACAATTAAATTATATAATTAAATTGAAATAATTTCTATCAAATTGACAATTTAAATTAAACAATTTAAATCATCTAATTTCTATAAACACACTCAATTTAATGAAATTGGGGATTTTCCAAATTTCCATGCCAAAATCATTTAAAATATTTCGATTCACTAGAATCAGGTTTTTATCAATTTAATTGAAATTAATTTTGAGCAATTGAATTTAAATCAATAATTTAAATAAATCAAGCAATCCAAGGATAATCAATTTGGCTTATCAGAACAGAACCACCCACCTCAAGGTCATCGATGTTAGCAGAAATGATAATCTACCCAGTGTGGTTCAATACACCTTCTCACAAAATTATTATCATAAGTGTCGAAACACCAATGATAAACGTTTTTTAAGAGATCCTAGAACCAAAACATCTATTTTATTTCACAAGGAAGTAAAATATTACATGCAATTACATTTTCTTTATCCTGGACAATCTTTGCATTATCGTTTTATGTTAATGCATGAAATCATAAGAAATATCCATATGAATAATTATAAACCTCATTGGATAATTATATACCTCTATTTTATTTGAAAAGGAAATAAAATATTACATGCGCTTATAATTTCTCTCTCTGGGATAATCTCTGGATTACCGTTTTATGTTAACGCATGCAATCATAATATTTTCCTCTAAATAATTATAAACCACATTTGATATTATAAAATCTTTAGATTAAAATGATTACACATCTGGTAACACTTTATAATTATGCATTGATAATTTAAATAGTTATCCTTTGATCAATTCTTTTAATAATTATAATTTGGAAAACTCACAATTATCACTTGATTATTCATTCAAATTATCATTTGATAATTATTTATAAATACCCTTTGATAATCTTGAAATTATTATTTGATAATTATATTAATTATCCTTGGATAATTTAGTGAAATTATTCTTTAATAAAACAAGTAATTATCCCATGATAATTTCAATAATCCATGTCACATGATAATTACTTTATAATTATCAATTAATAATTTTTTTGATTACTATTTACATTAAGATGTGTAATTGTCCATTAATAATTTAAAACAATTATTGTATGACGATTTTATAAATTATCGCTAGATAAAACCATATGATTATATTTCATAATTTCTCCATGTATAATTATTTTATAATATTTTTTCACAAATTATCCATTTATAATTTAGAAACTATCCTTTAATAATTTAGTTTCAAAGTTCCATTAAAATGTAAAAAGACAGATCGAGGAATACCCTGTTGCCTTAGAAATAAAAAATATTATTTGATTCTTCTCATCAAGAAAAATTCAACGGTACCGAAAACACACAATTATGATCAATAAAAAAAAGTTATTGAATTTAAAAGATTTGAATAATAATAAATAAATTAAATAAATAAAATAAACAAAATAAATAAAATGAAACACTCACGGTTCTTCTTCAACCTTGCACTGTGCAAGGGTAAAAAATCTATTAAAACCTCTGCCAAGATTTAGATTGTTTAACGGTTGTGCAAGATGGTGTTTTGAGATCATCAGAGGAAAAAAATATTGACCAACAAGAAGAATCAAGACCTATGGTGATTTTAGAACCCTACAAACGCACCACCCTCAACGCACTTTTAAAACACCCAATTCTAAACATTAATCAAACCAAAAATTAATGTTTAGCCATTAATTTCACCTAACCAAGGATTTGCAACACAAACTAGTTGAAACAGTGGTGAAACAAAAGTTTTTGAAATCAAAGGTGACCATCAATGACCGTTCAGGTGTGGTGAAGAAGGTGAGATAGTTTTGTTTTATTAAATTTGGTTAAATTGTTAAATTAATAAAATTATTTATTGAACTTAAAAATTAAATTACGTCAAACTACGAATGTAAACAAATTCAATTATTTAATAAATCCCAAAACTGGATGAATTAAAACTATAATTTTAAACACTCATTTTAATCTTCTGTTTCACCATAAATTCATTGCGGACTCATTTATTTCACCCATTTAAAGATTTGCAACTGAAACCATTCAAAACGGTTGAAAAATGAAGGTTTTGTAAAGTTAATCAGTCATGAATGGTGGAAACACCATTTTGGAGAGAGGATGAATAGTAACATCTGTTTTTAATTAAATTATTAAATTTAATTATTTAACCTAAATATTAAAATTTAACAAACGTCCATTGAACATAAAAATTATACCATGCCTAAGGTAAACAGTCCATTCCAGACCCAACGATGGTCTCAGATTTATCAAACGATGAATCTTTTGAGAGATATTAATGATTTATTATTTAAAAATCGGATTAAATAATTAAATAAAATAAAAATGTTTATTTTTGCAAGCAAGACATCTAGATGCCTGATTCTTACCAATGTTATACCCCGTCTAGGGTAAAACCCTCATTCTGGACCCATCAGTGGCCTCATATTTCTCAAATGACAAACCATTTGAGAGATATTAATGATTTATTAATTAAAAATATTAACAATTAATTAATTAAAATAAAAAGGGTTATTATTGTGAGCAAGACATCCAAACACCCGATGTGAAAAAAATTTATACCTTTTCTAGGGTAAACACCACATTTTGGATCCATTAGTGGTCTCAGATTTCTTATACGACACATTGTTTGGGAGATATTTAATTATTTTTAATAAATAATACATTAAATATTATTTAATAACTTTAAATCATGAGCGAGACATCCAAATGTTCAATGCTTTCAAATGTTATACCCCTCTTAAGATAAACACCATATTTCAAACATAATATTGGTCTCAAATTTCTCATTTAACGCACCATTTTGGAGTTATTCAATTATTTTTAATAACTTTCCTGTGTTTAAAATAATATATTTACTATTTTTATTCCATCCTCCTTGAGGCTTTGAAGACCTCGAAAACTCATAATTAATCAGTGTTTAACTCAAAAAATATTTAATTTAATATTCTAGAGTATTAATTGAGAATTTTACCATTCCACGACATGTTTAAAAAAAACACAACTTTTCACTGATAAACCATTTTTCCCATTTCACGTAATAATAATTTAACACAAGTTGGTTTAGGAATACCTAAAACAGTAACAGGATGTTACATGGCCTGTTGGAAAAAATTCATGGTTAGTTTACATTATTTATTATGATTAATACATGTACATAATGTTATTATTATTTTTATCTTTTGTGTATCATTAGGAATAGTTTGAGTGTCACCCATAAAAGTTATAGTTTGAAGCACATTTATCTTGGAAACATACTCGATTAAAAGATAGTGGAAGAATTTTATAAATTTTATTATAATCTCCCCTAATCATACATATGGTATGGATTTTATTAAGAATTAAAATACTCTTTTGGATATACCTATGAAGGGTTTGACTACTATCTGTGGGAGATATCTTATAGTGATCTCTGTCATTATTAGAGGTGGACTCAGAATGTTTTGAATCTAAATGATGTGAAATCCATGTTAACCAATTTTTTTGGAATATTTATTAATGGAAAGTATTTGTGGTGTTTTTAAGGAAATTGAATATAGGTTTTTACCATGTATGTTTTGTGGAAATATATTTTTACACAAATTTAGAAATCACAGTCACAATTAAATTGCAAGAAAGAAAAATAATTTCTGAGGGAAGTATGACATCAAATAATATATAAATTTTCTTTACCAACATATTTATTACAACATTTTTGTCCCACACAACAAAAAATGAAGAACCTATGCCAATAAAAACATGTTTACCCTAGGTTGTTTCTTTTCATGTTGCCCTTGTGTAAAATGATAACTTGTCAGAAATCAAAACTAATAACATTCAAATGTTGGGTTACCCTTATTAGAATTATATATAACTTTTTCCTTTAATTATGAATATATTTTATGTATTTACTTATTTTTAGTACAAAATGAATATTTTATGAACCTAATAGGATTAATATGAATGGAAAATGGATGCACACTAATCTTATGAAAAAATAGTATAAATATGGAGTTAAATAGTTCATCAAGTTTTCAATAGAGCATGCATACAACCCTTCTCAAATACTTTTAACATGTTTAAATTTTTGTTATTAAACACTAATTAGTTGAGAAGATTTGGGAAAATATTTTATTTTTCCGGAAATAGATTATATCTATAAATGTTATACTAAACATAGGAAAAAACTAAACATGCATACCGATTGGATGTACCGCATTAAATAGTATATAAAGATTTTGAATGGGTACATCAAGAATAAAAGTCGTATAGAAGGTTGTATTGTGGAATAATATATTATTAAAGAATCTATTGAATTCTATTTTAATTACCTATCAGATGTCTATATCATTGGTCTCCCAAAGTCTCATCACAATGGGCGCCTTATAGGAAAACATATTTCTGGAAGAGTTGTTGTTAGAATTACCATTACAGAGTGGGATAAAGATCACCTTTACATTTCATATAATAGTGAATATTTTGATCCATATATTAAATCCCACAAAGAAATTCTTATACATTTGAATCTATCAAGGGATGAAGGACGGATATCAAATACACAAAATAAATAGTTTATAGGGTGGTTCCGAGATCATATTTATAAGGAGTTATCTGAAAATATTAATTAAATTTTTGAATGAATTCGATGGCTAGACAAGGGACCAATTGAAAATGTTATATCTTACAGTGGTTTGGTAATTAATTATTATACATTATATATAAAAGAACATAATGACTATAGTATGATGTAAAATAGTGGTGTTAAACATGTGGCAGAAGCGATGCACATATCTGGTTCTAAGGATACAAATACAATTTATTAGAATATGTCATATTTTAACATCATCATATAGATATACGAGTTAGATTATACAACATTACAAGTGTTTATTTTCCATTGCAAGTGGGATGATAATAGGAGTGCAGTGAAATTAGATGAAATGGAATTTGTGATGGTGTATTTCATTGTGGAATGGGATAAGGATGATCCCTTTATAATGGAATCACCAGTAGTGTAGGTATTTTCTTGTCTCAGATCAAGCAAACAAGAACTGGTCAATTATCCTACTATAAACTAAAAAAAACTATAGTATGAGTTGAAATTTCAATCAAGTATGACCCTTTCATTAGTATATAACAATCATTTCATAGTGGTCCCAATGTAGAAAATGTCTTGTATGTTAGAGGGGGCCACAATGAGTGGATTTGAATTATCAAGAGAGAAGACAAATCCCTTCAAACTTTAAAGAAAATAAAGGGAGTTCAATGAGAATGTTAAAGTGTTTATTTATTAATATACTATGATTTTCCTCACAATATTATGTGTTATTTACTATATTAAAATTATATAAATTAAATATTTTATTACTCATGAAGAAAATTACTTTTTCACATTATGATGTTACCAATATCATGGAAGAATAGAAGGTTGATACTGAAACTGAAAAATTATCAGGGGATGAACAACATGTCGATGAAAAAACCCAGAACAAAGTATCATCACAATATTGATTAAAATCAATAAAACAAACAGAAAGTGTATAAAATTTGATGTTGGATAGAATCTACTCGACCAACCTATTGACCCCAACAAGTCAATGCTCTTTAGTTATGTTGGGGTCACAATGAGAATGAACGTACCAATTGATATAGATTTGTAGTTCCATGTCCAGCCTATAATGAAGGAAATCCTTTGGGAAGATATTAAGGTCATGTTATGATATAGTTATTCAATTTTACCAAAAAATTATATAATGAAATATTTATTTAATTTTTATTATTCCTTTAAGAGTTTGTTTTTTAATGTTTTTTGTAAGATATATGTCTTAATGGCCACTGGAAAAGACCATAGAGGGTTCCAAACTATTCTCACCAAGTTTCATCTTATAGATGCTGAGGGGAAAGTAAATCCCACCCACCAGTTACTTATGCATGTATTATAAATTAGAAAACATGGAATACATTAATCATTATTTGTGATGATAAATAATTTCACGTGAATTGTATTCGATAATATATTATTTGAAATTATTTATTTTATCCAATTTGATTCAGAATTGGTAATTTATGAAACAAAAAAGGAGTTATAAAAATAAATAATGTGCATCAAAAACAATAAACCATTATCCCAAAGTAAGGATGGGGTACACTTCACTAGAGAATAAATTGGTATATATTTTTAACCAACAATTTAATTTTTTATGTGATATAAAACTACATATGTTACTTTATTTATATACATATTGATGAATCAAAATAAGAATCCACATCCACCGCACATCACATGCTATAGATGGAGGCCTGCATAAATAAGTATGGTAAACTAGTTGAAAAAAACACAAAATTAGTATGGGAAACATGTGTAAGTATGACATAATAGTAATAATTTATGATTTATAATAGTATTATATAAAAATACCTATTTATGTTAATTTTTATACATTTTATATATAATAATTGGAAGTGAACATACCAGAATAAAAACTAATTTCAGTAGCTTTGAAGTGGAAAGAACAATATGGTCGTGTTAGAGGTTTAGGTTTTGAAGTATCTACTCGAAAATATTTCGAGAAGAAAAAACTACAACAAGATACATATTTGATGATTAAATTATTACAGGTAAAAATAAATGATTTGAAAGGTATTATTTTCTATTCTAGATTAGAAGATAAATATATTTGAAAAGATTAAAGTGAACCGGTAGTGGAAGAAAGATCAGCACATGAACAACCAAATGTACCCAATAGATTTGAGTCTAGTCATTCCCCTCAATCACATGTATTACCTAAGGTAGTCAATTTTTTCATTACTCTTTCTCCTAAATGTGAATCAAACAACTTCTGATAACTTAATATTTCTAAAATTCTTCAAGGTAAAGATGTATGCAATTTCTATCTATAAACACCCACACAATGCCTTGTTGTGAGGGGTATAGTGTATTATATCTTGGGAGACATGCTAAAAAATAATGATGTCCGAAAATATCACATGATAATGGGGATTGAAGTTTCTCAATATCTAAGCATTGAGTTTCCTATTCCACTCGATGATTCAAATATTATAATGGTCAATGATTCTATTAGAACTTTCATAGCCTGACATTCTAATCTTATAATTATACATGAGGTATGTACTTAATTCTTTTTCAAATGAAATACTAGGAAAAATTGATAAAATATAGTCTAAAGTGAGGTATGGTATTAGTGATGGAAAAAAATGGAGAGACAATATGTTTGATCAAGATAATCAAGTGAATTGACCAAGAAAAAAAAAGACCTTTCAGAAGTAACTTCTCCCTACCAGTTCCACCACAACAAATATTATCATTCCAACTTCATACAGATTCCACATTAAAATATGGATATGTTTCCTGCATTTAATATGAAGAATAAATATTTTTAATTATCATTACAAATATGGTTGCTCTCGAGAGTATAAATGAGATTCTCAAGTTTGAATGGTTGGGAGTCTCAGTTGTGAATATAGACATAAGGTACATTTTTATAATATATATGTACAAAAAATTATCTATTATGCTCATTAAAGTTAATAAATATTCATTATCATACTGATATTTATATTACTACTATATAAAGGTAAAATCCTATGAAGCACGGTTTGGATTCATTAATCCATGTATCATTTATATAGATGAAATTTATTTGGATTTTAAGAAACTCATAAGAAAAAAGATGAGCTAAATGAGAAATTTGAGAATAAAATAGCAAACAAAAATACATTTTTTACGACTATAATGTAGGGGTCAAACTATGCAATCTAATCATATAAAATATATTTTTATTTTTTTCATAACCTAATTGTTTTGGTTACTTAAGAAGCACTAGATTATGATCGAAAGAAATCTAGATACTCCAAATATATATTTTTTGGATCCAATGCATGGATTCCCATCAAACCGACCACACATGATGTGCACTGTGAATTTTTAATGAATTGAAATCAAAATTTTATAGATAAAATTAGAATTATATATTTTAGTTTTTGTTTTAACAAGAATTATTTGATAATAGGGTGATCTATAAATATAGGCTAAATAATGGTATGAGGTCAGTGAATGAAGATAATAAGCCTATAGATTAATTCATATGAAAACATATTAAGGTATACATATAAATATTTAACTATGAAATCATATTTCAAAATAATTTACTTATTTTAGTCAATGTTCATGCGGTGTTTGAAGTAAGATAACAAAAATGATTATAGATATTATGTTTGAATTTTTTTGAAAGATATCATATACCATCAAAATACTAGAATCCCCAAACTAGTAATTTTATATGGTAATTACAATTTCATTAAAATAAATCTTACTAATTTTTTATCTATATTTTTCTAGTACTTCTAAGATTTCCAATAATATACATACTCAAAATAATTATCCAATTTATTTAGAAATGATTGGGCATCGTACATGGTGTCATAATGTTTTTTGACATAAAATTTTGGTGTTTACCTACTATTTTTATGATTTAGTATGGGCTATGACCTTAGAGATACACTTGAGATGTGAATCATTAGTATCATAATTATTATATATTATTTTTGATATGGTTATCAAGGAGAAGTATAATGGAGAAAATATATATTTTTAGAAGAAAATGGGCATAATACTCGGTGTTAGAATGTATACATAAATCAGGAATAAGTCACTTCCTGCTACATATTTAGTTAATTTTATTATCATTTTTATCTGATACTTATTTTGTTAAATTTTAACATTAGTTCAAAACAAACATCACATGATCAAAACTATGAAAAAAATTATGATTATTTTTATACTATAGAAAAATGATCCATAAGTCATTTTGATGTGTAGGAATTTACTGCACATCAGTCTGACACCTGATGTGGTCAGTATGACTTGAAGTTATTTTTCTCAATAGAAATGTGTCATTTTAGTTTAAAACTTGTGTCACATCACTGAAACTGATCTAACAAGATTTAATTTTAAAACTTTAAGATAATGATTCATAATTTATTTTTGATGTGTAATAATCAACCACATGTTAATCTGTCACCCGATGTGGTCGGTATGACTCGATGTGTGTGTTTTCAGTATAAAAGTGTCAATTTAGTTTAAAAAACACCTCACATAGGAAAAAATAAGAAAAATATATGCTATTGTTTTTGAACATTAGGAAAATGATCCATAATTTATTTTTGATGTATTGTAATCCACCACATGTCAATACAATAGGCGATGTGGTTAGTATGACTTGAACTGCATGTTTTCAATATAAAAGTTTCATTTTAGTTTAAAATGCATATCACATATCCAAGAACAATAAAACGAGATCGTATTATTTTTAAATTTTATTAAAATTATCCATAATATATTTTTGACATGTTGGAATCAACCTCACATAAATATTACACCTGATGTGGTCGGTATGACTCTAAGTACGAGTTTTTAATATAAAAGTTCCATTTTAGTTTAAAAGGAATGTCACATGCTCAAAACTGAGAAAATGAGATCATATTGTTTTCAAACATTAGTAAAATGATCCATAATTCATTAATAACTTGTATAAATCAACCACACATTAATATAACAGATGATATGGCCAGTATGACTTGAAGTGCATGTTTTTAATGTGTCATTTTAGTTTAAAACGTGTATCACATAGCCAAAAATGATAAAACGATCATATATTGTTTTCAAAATTTATTTTAATGATCCATTATTAATTTTTGATATGTAGGAATTGACTTCATGTCAATCTGACATATGATGTGATCATTATGACTCAAAG
Organism: Viscum album; assembly: GCA_963277665.1. Lineage (NCBI taxonomy): Eukaryota > Viridiplantae > Streptophyta > Magnoliopsida > Santalales > Viscaceae > Viscum > Viscum album. The sequence goes on from OY728131.1 coordinate 2,068,705,742, forward strand.
TGCGTGTTTTAAATATAAAAGTATCATTTTAGCCCAAAAAACACATCACATAACCAAAACTGAGCAAACATGATTGGATTATTTTAAAAATTTAGGATAGTGTTCCATAATTTATTTGTTACATAAAGGAATTTACCTCACATAATTTCAATAGGCGATATGATCGGTATGACTCGAAGTGCGGGTTTTCAATATAGAAGTGTCATTTTAGTTTAAAACGCATATCATATATCCAAAACTGATTAAAATAGATTTTACTATTTTCATACAATAATAAAATTATCCATAATATATTTTTGACAAGTATGAATCGACCACACAAAAATCTGACACATGATGTGGTCAGTATGACTCAAAGTGCATGTTTTCAATATAAGTGTCATTTTAGTTTGACATGCCTCACTTATAAATAACTTAGAAAATGAGATCATTTTTTCAAACTTTAGTAAAATATTAAATAATTCATTTGTGACATATAGGAATTGATCACATGTCAATCTGATAGACTATGTAGTCGGTATGAATCGAAGTGTGTGTTTTCAATATAAAAGTGTCATTTAGTTTAAAATGTATATCACATAGCCAAAAATAATAAAATTAGACTGGATTGTTTTAAAATTTTATTAAAATGATCCATAATATATTTTTTATGTGTAAGAATCGACCTTACATCAATCCAACACCTGATGTGGTCAGTGTGACTCTAAGTATGTGTTTTCAATATTAAAGTGTCATTTTAATTTTAAAAACATGTCACATGCTCGAATTAAATAAAATGAACTTAGATTGTTTTGAAAATTTCGGAAAACTATCCATAATATTTTTTTAATATGTATTAATTGATCACATATCAATATTATAGATTATGTGGTCAATATTACTCGATGTTCATGTTTTTAATATAAGTGTCATTTTAGTTTAAAACACATATCACATATCCAAAACTGAAAAAATGAGATCATATTATTTTTAAACTTTATGAAAATAATAAATATTTTTTATGATGTGTAATAATTTACCAAACATCTATTCAACACACGATGTAGTCCGTATGACTTGTAGTGTGTTTTTTCAATATAAAAGTGTCATTTCAGTTTAAAATGTGCATCATATAACCGGAACTGATTAAATGAGGTTGGATTATTTTAAATATTTAGGATATAAATCCATAATTCATTTTTTATGTGTAAGAATACAACACATAATTTTGACAAACGATGTGGTAGGTATGACTTGAAATGCATATTTTTAATATTGAAGTGTCATTTTCATTTAAAACAAATACCACATATAAAAAACCAAGAAAACAATCTCATATTGTTTTGAAAAATTAGGAAAATATCCATAATATATTTATAACATATAGGGATTGACAGAATAAGAATATGATACACGATGTGGTCGATATCAAAAAATGTGTGTTATCAATTTAAGTGTCATTTTAGTTTAAAACACACCTCAAATAGACAACACCCAGAAAATGAAATTATATTGTTTTTAAAATTATGAAAATAATCCATAATTAATTTTTAATGTATAGGAATTTACTGCACATCAATCCAATAGATGATGTGGTTGGTAGGACTCAAAGTGTATGTTTTCAATATAAAAGTTTCATTTTAGTTTAAAACATGCAAAGCATATCAAAAACCAATAAAATGATCTATGATTGTTTTAAAATTTTATTTAAGTGATCGATAATATATTTGTGACATGTAAGAATTGACAACATGTCAATCCGATACACGATGTGGTCGGTATGAATCAAAATGTATATTTTCAATATTAGTCCCATTTTAGTTTAAAATATGACTCACATAGACAAAACTAAGAAAACAAACTTGAATTGTTTTTAAAATTTAGGAAAATGATTCATAAAATATTTTGTATGTGTAAGAATCAACCACACATCAATCTAACACACGACGTGGTCAACATAACTCAAAGTGTGTGTTTTCAATATAAATGTCTTTTTAGTTTAAAACTCACCTCACATAGCCAAAACCATGAAAACGAGCTCAGATTTTTTTTTTCAAAATTTAATAAAACAATCTATAATTCATTTTTATGTGTAGGAATTAACCACACATCAGTCTGACACATGATGTGGTTGATATGAATCAAAGTGCATGTTTTAAATATAAGTACCATTTAGTTTAAAACGCACCTCACATATCCAAAATTGAGAAAACGTGCTCAAATAATTTTCAAAATTTATTACAATGATCTATAATTCATTTTTTATGTGTAGGAATTGACCAAAAATCAATCCAAAATATGATGTGGTCGATATGACTCGAAGTGCATGTTTTTAATACTAGTTTCATTTTAGTTTAAAATGAACCTCATGTATCCAAAATTGAGAAAAAAATATTAGATTGTTTTCAAACTTTATAAAAATAATTCATAATATATTTTTGATGTGTGGGAATTGACTGCATGTCAATCCGATATGTGATTAACTGATAATATCATTAATTTATAAAATAATTAACAATATAATTTATCATATGTGGATTATATAACATTAAAATTATATTTTTTTTATTTAATGTTACTAAAATAAACATTGGTTTTAGTGAAGGGATATAATTTTATATAGAGATTTATCGTCGAAAAGAGTGTTCTAGTTTTGATTTTGTATATGGGTTGTAATTTTATTGATAAATTGTATATATTAAATTAATATAAATATTTTGAATTTAAATTTTGAATTTAAATGATATTGAAATATGTTATTTATATTAAAATATGGTTTACTATATCTTTTTATTCCTTTTTATTTATTCTGATTGGGTTTGATTTTATAGGGCTGTTGCATGGCTACTGTAGGGTTGTTGCTGTGTAGCAGCTAAAATGGACTTTATCAGTGCTAGATAAAGCACATATAAGGGGTCAGTTTATTAGTGCTTCATCTAGCACTGATAAATGTGTCCCTTTCTGAGGGCTTCATCTCTCACTGATAAATTATACCCTTTATCAACAATAAATAAAAAACACCAATAAAGGCCTAGGTATTTAAATATCACTCATATTGTTAGTGATTTTAAGCACCAAGAAAGATCATTTTTTTCACTGTTAAAAGTGTGTTTTGTATTAGTTGTATTTATTTATTTTATTTTTGATCAATATGAACAGTTTTGGTTGAATTTTTTATTTCATATTATTCATTCTTTAATATGATTTGATTTAACATGTTTTCAACATTTTACTTTCTTTGTTCAAGATTCAAAATTTCTTAAGTTTAATAAAATATGAATAATGATTAGAGATTCCATTAGAAAATTTTGTGGACTCTAGATGGATAACATGTGATTACATTGTGTGTAGATGAATTACATGCCATGTAACTAAGTGAACTACATCGGGCCATTTTGCGGGATACACAGCACACCGATCAGTAGTTTCATGTGGTGCATTTATTGCACACCTTGTATAGACCAGGAATACTTGTCATAAGTAATGTAAGATTACACAAAATTTATCTAGTGTACACGCTATGTAGTATAAAAGTGTTATCCTTGAAATTCGCACAATCTCTGTGGCCATTATACATGATCAAACCACTTGAGACTGCCATCCTAAAGTATTAATGATATATATGATGTGTATGTGGCGGAAATATCATGTAGTTCATCATTTATACATCCAAAATACATGCCAAATAATTCAATAAGTTATTATTATACATGACATGAGTGATACATGCTGTGTAGATGGTCTGTACACGTTATGTAGTCGAGACCGATGAACATGTCGAGTTCTTGAGTGGGTTTCAGGGAAGACAAAAAGATTAATACACGGTGTGTATATGGCTTGTACATAACATGTAGTCTATTAGAGTTTCCCAACCAAATTAAATTGATGGCCTATGAGTCATCCCTACCTCCATTATTATGTAGGATCTTTGTGTCTAAGGTTATTTATTTAATCTACTTCAAGAAATACTTTGGTTCCCTCTCCTGTGTATGAATTATTGATACTTGTAATTAATGGAGTATTTTAAGGAACATGTAGGTGGTTCAATATGGAACCATAACGATTTCAAACCAGGTGATAAACAGGTGGATATTTGGAATGTTTCATCTCATGACAATACCAACACAAGGAGTTATTACCCTGGGTCATAGGATGATTTATTCTCTGCTCAATAAATCAAACATTAGATAAGCTCGTGATAAAGTTATTTATTTATTTATTTATTTCTGTCCATGAATTATTTAATTTATGAATGTAATATTTCAATCACATACATAAATGAATTAATGTACAAAGATGGAATTTAAACAACTGGATTATGCATCAATATTTTATCCAACACAGTTAATTAATTAAGTTTAATTCACCTAATATTATAAATTCATGTATAAGATAATACAAGATAAATTTTATTTATAATTGGAACCACTCCCGCCACAAGGAGAGATAAAAAATCATAAATTTGATTTTTCCCTTCTGAACCAACTACTAGGTAGCTAGTGTCAGTCGGGGTCAATCCCATGGGGAAATGAGGAAAGAAAAAAAACTAGTGGAACTCAAGAGAATCTCAGTTGTTTTTCCAGAAAAAACAATTGAAGGGAATAGTTAAACTAGTGAAATAATTTGAGAAAATTAAAATAAAAACAAAAGAAAAATAGGACAAACATAAGATAAATGTAAGAACCTGGTTCTTATTCTTGAGGTACGGGTTTCTTCTTTTCCTCTTTCCTTAAGGGTTTTTGAGAAAATAAGGAAAATGAGGAAAAATCCCAAATTTTGTGGGTACACGCCATGTAATTTTCCACAAATTGTGTACTTTGACCATGTGGGATGAGTATACAGGGCGTGTAGGTCTGTCAGCAGTAAAGGGTGTAAAAACTGACTACACGCCGTGTACTTAGTATGTACACACCGTGTAATCAGTCGACAAGTGAATAGTAAGGTGGTGAAAGCAACCGCCAGCAGAGTGACAGTACACACAGTGTAATCAGGAATACATGCCGTGTACTCATGTCGACAGATGAACAGTGCCGTGGTGGAAAGAAGCCTCTAGAGGAATAGTTAAAAAAATGAAAATTACATGTTGTGTACTTGAGAGTACACGCCATTTAGTCTATTTTTTCCGTTTTAAACGGGTAGTAGCCTCCTCATTTGGAAGCAGAGGCAGTGGGTTCATTTGGAGTGCGGAAGCGACAGTCGGACCTTAGAGGATATCCCCACCACATACCAAGAACCTGATTCCTAGTCCACTGATCTCATTTTAACCGCACAAGTAAGACCTTACTTCTCCTTGAGTAGTTCTTACCAATTCCTTCTTGAGGGAAATTTATTTGAGGTTGAATATGTGAGCATTTATCCTAGATCTATGTCGTTCATGGGCGTTTTGGGAGGTGTCGTTCATATATATCGATCAAGGGTGATCGAGGTAGGTGGTCTGATGTTTATTTCCAACTATTGTGTAGAATTTGTGTATTGTTGTGCTACGAAACCTTGGTTGGGGTGTCGTATGGCTGAGGCCTTTGCTGAAAGATATCTATAATTGCATAGATAATCTAATGATAAGTTAAAACTGCTGTTTGAGATCACTACTTGGATCCAGGAGCACCCCAGGGGTGCATTTATCTATTTAGCCATTTGGACAAGATACCTGAGGGTATGCCATGATTATATTGTGCATTAAATTTTCTTGAGAGAAATTTATATAAATTGATTTTATGCTTTGGGCTCAGCCTGGTTCCTTTAGCCTGAGAACAATGTTCTATTTGCCTATGGGCAATGCTTGGTTAGCCTGAGGGTAAACTTTGTTTATGACAGTTGGCAGTAGTTTCTGTGCCTGAGGGAAATATCACGTATTCCTGAGAGCAATGATAATTATGCCTAAGGGAAATCACCAGTGGGTATTTGATTCTGTTACTTGAGGGTAAGGATAGTATGTCTGAGGACACAACTATTTAGAATATTCACTGTGGTGATTTTCTACGTTGTACCTACCAAGATAAAGCACAATCTTGGAGGTAATAAATAATAATTGAATTTGAAATGAAAATGGTAGTGATAGTTACTTTTTAGTACATACTGGTTTAATTCATTTACTTTTTGTACACTGCTGTTGCACAATTTCATTGATAATTGGGCACGGGCCTTTGGTAGGTGCCTATTGGGATTTATTTCTCACACCCTATTTGGGTCATATTTTCTGCCCAAATAGACTATATTTATATAGGTGTCGACAGGGTTAAAAATCTCTATATAGGTACATGATTGTAGTAGAGGAGTAGGAGGGCATGGGACCGAGCTTAGGCTTATGATACCGCTGCGTTCAGTTCACTCTGTTTTGTTCTGTTTTGTTGTACCTTGTTCTTTGAGTGGTATTGTATTGAATTGTAGTGTATCCTATTTTGACTGCTTTCATTGAATTAGTGACATGCTGAATCATTATCTATATAGCTTTTGGTTATTATTTACTACAGTCATTCATTTCTGGTTCATATTCTTTACCGCTTCTGCTGTTGTATGATATATTTCTTTTCCGCTGCGCTACACTTTTACAAATGAGGGCATAGTTTTCCCACTATCAGACCTGGGACCTTGCTGCTAGTCGACAGCCTCTGGCGTTTGGGGAAATGTGCTTGAGGTCATGTGACCAACCGAGTTCTGGGAACCCGTTACGTGGCTTCCGGATTCAGGGCATTACAAAGTGGTATCAGAGGCGGTTCTTTTCTTGGACTTACTATTTGGAGCCTATAGTCAGGGATAGGATGGAAATGGTAGTTGGTAATAAGCTGTGCCCAGGATTAGCTAACCCATGTACAGGGAAAATCCAATCTACCTTGTTTCTTACAATTATTCTCATTTTGAAAATTTTACAGTTGATTTGATTTTCACCATTGGGTGACGCACTTGTAGTGTGCTATTTATATTTTATACGTGGGTTGTTGTGGATAGACTTACAAAGGTACATCACTTTTTTCTGATCAAGGAGACCTTTGGTGTTGACGAGCTCAGGAAGTTTTATATCTAAGAGTAGTACGTCTTCATGGGGTCCCTCATTCTATCATTTCAGATAGGGACAACAATTTTACATCTCGTTTCTGGTAGGGATTTCAAAGGGCACTAGGTACACAGGTGCTTCTGAGAACAACTTACCACCCTCAAACCAATGGAAATTCATAACATACAATATAGGTGCTTGAGGAAATGATGGGTTCATGCAACCGGGACTTTGGGGGCTCTTGGGAGAAGCACATACCCTTGGTCGAGTTTTCCTACAATAATAGTTTTCAGGAAATTATTGAGATGACACCTTATGAGGCTTTGTTGGTAGGACTTTCCGATCACCCTTGTGTTGGTTAGAGGCAAGTGAGGTAGCTTTAATAGGACCACATCTTGTGAAGAAGACTTCAGAGTAGGTCTGATTGATTCAGAAGAGGATGACTACTGAACAGTCTGGTCAGAAATCTTATGATGATCGCTGCAAATGACCCTAGGAGTTCATGGTTGGGGATCAGGTGTTATTACGCGTTTCAATGAGGTTGGGACACAGGCAGATTAGGAGATAGTGTAAACTTTTACTGAGGTATGTAGGGCTGTTTGAGATTCTGGAGAGATTTAGGCCGGTTTCCTGTCGATTGCAGTTACCACAGAGGTACCAGGCCATGCACGATATCTTCCATGTATCTCAGCAGCGCCATTATCACTCAAACCCATCTCATGTCTTTCATCCTGAGGAGGTTGAGCTTCAGTCTGTTGCATCCTTTTAGGAGCATATTATTCATATTGTTGATAGGAGAATAAAGGTTATTAAGGCTGGTCAGTTCCTCTCATACGAGTGCTATGGTAGCATGGCTAAGTGCAGGATGAAACTTGGGAGAGGGAGATCGGCATACGTGCTCAGTGGATAGAGTTATTCAGAGCTTTATCTTCAAAACCCTTAGAAGGGAAATTCAGGGACAAATTTATTTAAGGGGGGAAGTTTGTAAGAACCCAGTTCTTATTCTTGAGGTACGACTTTCTTCTTTTCCTCTTTCCTTAAGTGTTTTTGAGAAAATAAGGAAAATGGGGAAAAATCCCAAATTTTGTGGGTACACGTCATGTAATTTTCCACACGTAGTGTACTTTGGCCATGTGGGACAAGTACACAGGGCGTGTAGGCCTGTCGACGATGAAGGGTGTAAAAACTGACTACACACCATGTACTTAGTATTTACACACTGTGTAATCAGTCAGTAGGTGAATAGTAAGGCGGTGAAAGCAGCCACCAATGGAATGAAAGTACATGCCGTGTAATCAGGAATATACACCGTGTACTCATGTCGATAGATGAACAGTTCCACGGTGGAAAGAAGCCTCCAGAGGAACAGTTAAAAAATGAAAATTACACACCGTGTACTTGAGATTACACACCGTGTAGTCTGTTTTTTTAACGTAAAATAGGTAGTAGCCTCCTCATTTAGAAGAGGAGGAAGTGGGTTCATTTGGAGAGTGGAGGAGATGGCTGGACCTTGGAGGATCTCTCAACCGCACACCGAGAACCCGATTCCTACGTCGTTGATCTCTTTTGAACCGCACAGGTAAGACCTTCCTTCTCCTTGAGTAGTTCCTACCAATTATTTACTGAGGAAAAGTTATTTGAGGTTGAATGTGTGAGTGTTTATCCCATATCTACATCGTTCACGGGTGTTTTGGGAGACGTCGTTCACGTATATCGATCAAGGGTGATCGAGTTAGGTGGTCTGATGTTCATTTCCAACTGTTGTGTTGAATTTGTGTATCGTTGTGCTACGAACCCATGGTTGGGGTGTCGTATGGATGAGGCCTTTTATGAAAGATATATATAATTGCATATATAATCTAATGATAAGTTAAAACTGTTGTTTGGGATCACTTCTTGGATCTAGGATCACCTCGGGGGTGCGTTCCTCTATTTATCCATTTGGCCTGGATACCTGAGGGTATTCCATGATTATACTGTGCATTACATTTTCTTGAGAGAAAGTTATATAAATTACTTGTTTATTCTTTAGGCTTGGCCCGATTCCTTTAGCCTGAGGGCAGTGTTCTATTAGCCTGTGGGCAGTGTTTGGTTTGTCTGAGGGTAACCTTTGTTTATGCCTGTGGGCAATAGTTTCTGTGCCTGAGGGAAATATCACGTATGCTTGAGGGAAATGATCATTATGCCTAAGGGAAATCATCCGCGGTTATTTGATTCTATTACCTGAGGGTAAGGATAGTATGTCTGGGGACACAACTATTTTGAATATTCACTGTGGTGATTTTCTATGTTGTACCTTCTGGGATAAAGCACAAGATTGGAGGTAATAAATAATAATTGAATTGTAAATTAAACTTGTAGTGATAGTTACTTTTGAGTACTTACTAGTTTACGACATTTACTTTTTGAACATTGCTATTGCACACTTTCACTGACAGTTGGGCATAGGCCTTTGGTGGGTGCCTATTGAGATTTATTTCTCACACCCTGTTTGGGTCATGTTTTCAGTCCAAACAGACTATATTGATGCAAGTGTCGATAGGGGTAAGGGTCCTTATATAGTTACATGATTGTAGCAGAGGAGTATGAGGGCATGGGACTGAGCTTAGGCTTGCGATTCTGCTGCATTCTGTTGACTCTGTTTTGTTCTGTTTTGTTGTACCTTGTACTTTGAGTTGTATTGTATTGAATTGAAGTGTATCCTGTTTTGGATGCTTTTATAGAATTAGTGACATGCTGAATCAATATCTATATAAATGTTGGTTATCGTTTACTGTGTTCGTTCATTTCTAGTTCATATTCTTTACCACTTCCACTGTTGTATGATATATTTCTTTTCTGCTGTGCTATACTTTGACAAATGAGGTCATAGTTTCCCCACTATCAGACCTAGGCCCTCACTGCTAGTCGAAAACCTATGGCATTTGGGGAAATTCTCTTGAGGTCATGTGACCAACCGGGTTCGGGGCAACTGTTGCGTGGCTTCCAGATTTGGGGCGTTACAATAATCATGTCAGAGATTGAAACTATGATCGTGTTTTATTATAATCATCATTATTTAACATTAAATTTATAAATAAAATTATTTTATCTCAAGGATTCAATAAAATCATTATTTCTTGGTCTGAAAAAAAATAATTAAAAATTTAAAGGGTTAATTATTTGTTATTGTAATTAACTACCCAAACACGTTTAAGTTCTTTACCCCAAAAGAAAGCAGAAAAAGGAACACCCAATGGTCATGGATTTTCTTGTTGCAACTCCTTCAGTTTTCACCACTGATGTTGTTCTTGGTCTGATATGACACAAACGGTAAATAAGGCATTTGATTCATTGAATAAATTTTAAACACAATTAATAATAAACAATGATTTGGGATTTCAACTACTAATAATACAGAATCATTATTATAACCCCCAACATGGTGAAAACTAGCCTCTTATGACCATGGTCACGGTGTGTGGATTGATATGAAGTTTAATCTCTACCATGGATATGAGAGACATATAAGGAAAGGGATAATTACACAAAATAGAATTAAAAAATAGAAAAGTAAAACTTGAAATGAATTTCAGGGAGGACCGAATGACAGAGCGACGAACAACTCCCATGGATGTCCAACCTCGAACATGAAGGAGATTACCTCTTATTTAATGATTTTAAAACTACATGGCATGTTACCTAAAGTAAACGCCATGTAAAAATGTTAACTCCTGTTTGCATTTGGTTTCTCCAATGGTAGGTGAGTGGTGCACTGATCCTTGACTTTGAATGCGTTGGTGGTCAGTTGGTGGGGGTACACGGCATGTAGTGCCACCCCGAATTTCATGTAGTCTAGCCTTCGACCACCAAACGCTTCTCGAAGGCAGGAAACAACATGTATAGTGAAGTACATGGTGTGAAATATCTGACCATCTACTTGGGTGTGTACTCGGGTTGGCTGATCCCAGTTTGGCCAATTTTACATGGCGTGTGTATTTGAGTACACACCATGTATAAATGAACTTTTGTTTTTATAATTCCAAATTTGTAACTTTGGATGGAAGACACCAGAAAATCACCATGAACACTAAAATAAATCATTTTATCTACAAAAAAAATATATCCGGTGAATTTTTTTATACTCAATAGAATGTATGAAAATCTATACACAAATTAGGCACATCAAACTCCCCCACACTTAGCCATTTGCTTTACCTAAAGAAAAATATCAACATCAAATGCACATAATCCCTTCTCTAAAAAGGGAATCATTCAGCTAATTATACTTATAAATACTATAGCCATAACAGAGGATTTTAAAAGGCACAAAACATATTTCAACTCCAATTAAATTCTAACCACGACTTCTATATAATTCAATTAATTATTTTCATTATCTTTCATTCACATTATTAAACTTTTCATAACTACACATGTCACTTGATGATTTACCTCACCAGAAGTTACCACACTAATTACTCAGGATTATTTTATCAGATTTATGCTCAATATCAAGTATACACACTCTATCTATAGGCTTTCTAGTATTCTCAATCTCTACTTTATAAATCAAAACACAAAAATCATGAGGTATTTCAAAAAGGTTCGAATGATTCTAAGGCTTCAGGTAAGTAGGTAATGTTGTCAAAAATAAACTCAGCGGCATGAAAAAGGAGGCTGAATTCTTAAATAACAATGCATGATATTCAGAAATAAATCTCAATGAAAATGAATCCCCAATCAAGATCTCTCAACGGGTATCATCATTGTGATATTCCCTTGACAACATGGGTCTATAAACCATCAATAACATGTAATGAAGGAATATGGTCCCTCTTTTTAAATTTTCAATACTTTTCTTATATAGGGACCATCAAGAATACAATGAATAGTGGTTTTGGAACCCTTATTCCCAAATGAACAAGAGGCACTCTCCCCTACACTTAATTTCATTGTTTCTCACAAAAATTTACCATGAATAGAAAAAAATCCCTCTCTAAAGTTCAAATGAATAATCATGAAAAATTATGAAAGAATTAGGGTAGGAAGGGTAAATAGGCTTGTAATGTGGATTCATATCAAGGAAGTTCATAGTTTTTAAGGGTTTTAGGAAGATCCGATGTAGGGTAGGTCTCAAGGTCAAAGGGGCTGAAAAAAATCAAATGAATCAATCATTTTAATGTGATTTAAAATATTCATGTTTTGAAGAGAAATACTCACAAGTTCTAGTAGTTATGCATATCCCAAGAATCTCTCAAGAAAGTGGGTATGAGAAAGAATCTGTAAAAAAGGATTAGAATACCTCTTGGGAATGAGAAAAAAGAAAAGGTCAATTAGGTCATGACATGAATAAAAAAGAGTAGTCTAATAGATGTAAATGTACAATAATTTAAATCAATAATCAAACTATATCAACAATCCTTTTAAAATAATTTGAAATTTAAAATAATAATATAACTTCTAAAATTCCCTTTTATGTCTCTACTATTTATAATTATAATTAATCAAAAAAATTCCACAGTTTTAAATTTTTTAATTTATTAATGATGTCTCCTGGATCAGTTCAAGGGAAAAGGCTAGTGTATTTAGAGACTCTCTGCCACAGTTAATAGTTCACATGGCCCCCCAAGTGCAACATCAAGGAAGAGAAGAGGATATGGTAAAACACAAGTAGACCAAGACGAGGGATGGAAGTGAAATAAGTAATGAAAAAAAAATAATAATGAAAATACACTCCAAAATAATACTTCCCTCATGGAGAGATCAAAAAGATGGGAAGTGGTCGAAAAGAAAGGCCCATATCGCGTTAGAGTACCTGTGAATGGTGGTGAAATAGAAAAGAGATCTGGATGAAAATACACAATAATAGCACAAAATATAACAATATATATATATATATATATATATTGAAACAAGCATGAAAAAACTAGTTAGAGGGTCACCTTAGAAGAGGCATTATCTGCAACAAGAGGAACTGACATAGGAGAATATATAGTATTGGAAGAGGAAAGCTCGAGATTTGTGCTCCGTATAGTGTCCGCGAGGGAAACATCCGATTCAGTAGAAGAAGTAGTGGTATATGGAGGAATGGGAATGATGCACTCAGCGAGAGGCTTGACTAGATCACCCGGGCTAGAAATTGAAGTAGTAGTAGCTGGGCCAGTAGTGGATTAGATAATGAAATCTATGACCAGTTCCATCAATAGTGGTTTGCTGTGGAGACCTAGGGATAAGATGAAGGATTAGGGGATCCTAGTGTGGAAAGGACCAAGTTTTGGATGATGATAAACAACATACCATCCATCTGTGTTTGTGTCTAAACGATGGCAACCCGGTGATGCTTGAAAAGGCCCATACGACAGTCCAATGCTTCCAGGTAGAGTGAAATGGGGGGGGGGGGGGTCAGCTGAGGGTGTGGGTGGAGGTGGGGCTGTGTATGGGCCAAAAGAATAGGGGTTGGTAGAGGAATAAGGAAGGGATGAAGAAGTGGGGTGGGGTAGAGAAGGAACATCCACTAGTGGATGAGGTGGGTCTGGATCTACAACACTAGCAGGGGCAACTGGGTCATCTATTGCCCCTACAGGAGCTGGGGCATCCTACATGAGTATAAAGTCCTATCCTTGATGATCGACCCTCCTCATGGGAATAATCATGATGAATTACATATTCTGGGGAGAGCCTAAGTGATCATGAGGGAGAGAGGGATCAAAAAATCCCAAATAGTGTGCCAACTGGGTGGCAAAGAAGTCGCTATTCAGGTTGCCCTAACGACAATGGATCATGGAGTGGAAGTATGAGGCGACAAGAAATGAGAGGACTAGGTAGTCATGCCGAGCAATACAAGTTAGAAGGTCTATGTCATGTGTGTACACCACACCCATGTCCTCGTGATGTGGGAAAATGATGGTGCTAAAGCACCAGTGAATGAAATGAATGGGAGGGGAAATGATGAGTGTGCTCTTCTGAGAAGTGGGGGTATACCTGTGGTTAGGCCCATAAAGCTTCTACCACATGGAAACAAGGTCATAGAGCTTAGGTATGGTGAGGTTAGAGACAAATTGTGGGGTGAAAGGATAGGGATAGAAGTCACACCCTCATCCAAATTTGGCCATGGTCAATGAAAAGTGGAATTCTACTAACCTAAAGAGGATCGAAGTAGCTGTATCGGTGGGAGTCTGGTGATAGGTTGTCTCATAGAACTCAAAGGTCATTAAAAACTCTAAAAAAATCTAAGAATGTATGAGTGCTGACTTATAGGGTGTCCAAAATATGTGTGTGTCTGAGGATCTCCTCGATCTCCTCCCAGATGCCAAGATGCTTCGGTACTATGATATCTAGGAAATGAGCACTTAGATAGATTGTGCATCTTGAAAGATGATACAGTCTATCAGCCATAGGATGACCCTTAGAAAAGATTAGGCCGGGATGTGTCTAAGGTCAGGTAGCTACTAGTGCAGGCTGAGGTGGGACCTTAGCTGCTGAGGTGGAAGGTCCAGCTGTGGTGGTAGTGGATGGAGCAGCTGATGATGCCAGAGTTGGCTTTGAGGTCGTGACAACATTGGATAGAGGTGGGGGCATAATAGGATTCATTATACCGGAGCCCTCAGTAGTAGGAGAGGATGAAAACATGGCCGCCAGAGGAACATGAACTACCATATATGGTGATGTGGTGGCTTCTAGACTGGTGAATTTCGATGATGATGGTGCTTAAAGAAGAGGAGGCAGTGTTTCAAAGGCTAAAGGCTGACAAACCAGAAAATCTAGTGATGGTTCTGTGGAATGCTGAAGTTGGATCTGGTATAGTTCTGTTCACTCTCCCTCAGTAATGTGCACATGCCTCTTCCGACCGGTGGGATCGCTATCTTCCATAGCTGAAATAGAAAGAAAGGTAAAAAAACAAAAGAAAAATAATATAGAAAAGAATAAAGAAAAGTGAGAAAATAAGAAAAACATAAGTACACAATATGTTGATATAGCGTACACGGTGTGTAGTATGAACTTGTGAGAAATCCATGTACTCTGGATAAACACACAAAGTGGTACAGTGTTTGGGAAATATCTATTACATGATGTGTAAGAAGGGATACATGCCGTGTATCATAACATGGGGTGAGGTCTGTGTGGCTTCCCATACATAGACTCAGCGCATATAGGTTGAAAATTTAAGTACACACTATGTGTCGGCATGACACAACATGTGTGAGAACGTGAAATAAAAACTGAGTATTCCCTTCACATGGAAAACTCCTAATGAATAGGGCACACAACATGAACCGAACATACACGTCATGTGTCAATACATGGGCTTGGGTCCATGTGGTGTAGTATATGGGTATCTTCTAAAGGAAATCAACGATACTGTACATGGCATGTACCTAACATACACGCCATGTGTTTTCAAACTAGAGAAACAAAGCCTGTGTGGTCATGTACCTATAGTACATGGCGTGTGTTCTTCATTGACCATGTGTACTACTTAGGAATCCAAATGGTTGATTGATCTCAAAATCACCCTAATTGCTAGTAAAACATTGAAATAGAGGGTGTCAAATGGTATACATTGATCGAGGATTGTAATGGAAGTGAAATCGTGGCTTTAAACGAATGGAAAATAGAGGATTAGAGGAGGAGGGAGCGATGGAGTAAGAGAGAATCCACTGTGGGAAATTAAAGGGGACGGGGGGGGGGGGGGGGGGTTGCGACACAAGGTGTGGTAAGGTAGGGTGCCCGACTTTTATATCCAAAACACATGGTGTGTAGAAGTTCCACACTCCATGTATGAATTTTTTGTATAAAAATTAATATAGTAAGCTATATAATAATAATTATTTATAATTTAAAAATAAATATTTAAGAAAAATATATTTTATTTACAAAAAAAATCAACCTATAACATAAGGTATCAAAGTAATACATGCCATGTTTTTAAAAAATTTAAAAAGATAACTATAACCTTCGTTCTGATGCTTGGAGCGCGATTTGAACCAGTGATCTTCCGATACAAAAGCATGACCTCAACCACTGGAGTGAAGGTTGTAGTACTAAACAGTTTTATTTACTTTTAATACTTAAATTACAGGTGCAATACTACACTGGAAAAAGAAAAACGCACAACATGTGGTTTTAATTTTTGTAAGATTGGGATGAAGTGAAGAGATTAACCGAGTTCAAACCCAGGTCTTTTAAACCTAGGGCTACGACTTTTCCAATCATCCCACTTCACCCACATGTGATTTATTATTTGGGAAACCATTTTAAATTGATAGGAAAACCTGACACACACAAAACGTATCAAAATGGATGATGTGTGGTTTTATTGAAGTGAAAAATGATGGAACTGGGTCAGTTGTCAGGATTCAAACCTCGGTCTTTTGGATCCATGGGTTACGACCTTGCCAGCCGAGAAAACCCCATCATGGATTTTCTTGTAATTTGAAAAACTTTTATTTTATTTAGGAAATAACTCACACACCATTTAATTAAAACACAGGTTCAATAGGAATGATCCCTGTACCGAAGTAAGGTGTGGAGCTATTTGAACCAACAATGTCTTAGATACACTCCAGTGACCTTTCCATCGACACATGCCTCATTTCTATTAATTATCTTATTTAATATATAATTATACATAAAGTTTTATTAAAAATATACACTAAAAAGGAACGTACAGACCGTGTTGTAAGGTATACAGAAATTGTATTCTTAATTTTTTATTATTTAAACAGTAGAAGGAAGAGAAAGTTCGACAAGATGTGTATAGTTGTGTACACATTATGCGGTTATTAAGTTCATAAAAAAAGGAAAAGGGGATAAGGGAATAACTGGGTTGCCTACCAGAAAGAACCCTTGTTTTGGGTCTTTGGATCAACCTCAGTCAGAGGCACTTACTTGTAATCTGAAGGTGGATATGGCTTCCGTAGTGCGAACCACTACATGTGTCCGACACCCTCATCTTGGTTCTAATTTTCTTAACCTTTAGGTGGTCTGGGCAGTGGCTTGTAGTAGCCTTGTTCCATGTCTAGTAGATTCTAAAGGTATAATTGATTCGTGATTTGGTCAGGTACATCCTACACCTACCAAGATTCACGCTTTGAGATGCTGAATGCCTGAAAATAATCACAGGATTCATCCGAAGTAGTTATATAATCAACTAAGGGGTTAGAAAAATATGTGTGATCAAATTTTGTATGAACAAGGTATGATGTGTTCCCGTATTCAAAATTTGAGTTCTGTAAATTAATTTTTGAAAATTTTAATAATTGACAAGTGGGGCCCACATCATAATATGCCTCCTCAATTGAAACAAAATTTGAACACCCATCATCAAAATCAACTGGAGGATCCATATTTAAAATTATCTCAAATATCTGATTTACCATCTTTCCAAGTCATCCCAACCTTTTTTTTGGTTCAACTGGTGTGTGGTAAATGCCTTCATCATCGATAATAACCTTTAGGTGTGGCCCAAAAATGGTTCCAAATGAGAAGAAGAGAAATGTGGGGTGAATAATGTACATGGTTTTTCCTTGTATTAGAACCCATCATCTATGTATATATAATACTCTTCCAGGTATGGGTATGATTGCGTTGGATCATACAGATAAAAACCCTCTCTAGGTGGGTCGTACCAATCCCCAATCAGATAATAATCCATGGGATGTGTGGTTCAAGGTTACCAAGAAAAAAAATCAAGAATAAGAAAAGAAAAAGGAAAATTCTTGGTAAACTAACCTTAACATAGACTCACACTAGTGCTTTCCATGTTCCTTGGAAACAACACCAAAATTTGGTACCAGTCTGGTCACAAGGAGCGATCCCAAATATGAAATTTTATTGTTCCCTTATGAACCAACTACTAGATAGCTAGTGGTAGTCAAGTTCGATCCCACAAGGAAATAAGGAAAGCATGAAAACCAGTGTGACTCAAGAGAGTCTCAGTTATTTGTCTAAACAAAACAATTGAAGGTAATAGTTGAACTAGTGAAACTATTTATGAAAAATAAAAATAAAAATAAAATAAGAACAGAACAAATAGAAGACAAATGTGTTGGGGATTGCAACTCTGATCGTGTTTTATTACAATCATAATTATTGAACATTAAATTTATTAAATGAATTATTTTACTGTGGGGATTCTATAAAATCATTATTTCTTGGTCTGAAAACAAATAATTACACATTTAAGGAGTTAATTACTTAGTCCGGTAATTAACTATATTAACATTTTTAACTTACTTGACCCAAAAGAAATTGACAAAGGGATCACCCAATGGTCATGGATTCAATCATTTCAAATCCTTATGTTTTCTCCACTGAGTTTGTTCTTTTTCCGATACGACACCAATAATAAATAAGGCATTTTATTCATTGAGGAAATTGTAAACACAATTCGTAATAAACAATGCTTTGAGACGTCAATTTCAAATAATACACAATCATTATTACAACCCCCAACACGAGGAAAACTAGCCTCTTATTACCATGGTCACGGTGTGTGGCTTGAGGTGAAGCTTAATCCCTACCATGGATATGAGAGGTAGGAAAGGAAGTGGATAATTACACTAAACAAAATTAAGAAATAGAAATGGAAAACTTGAAATGAATCTGAGGGAGGCCCGAATGAACCAAGCTGTAACACCTCCCGTGGATTTCCAACCTCAAACATGGAGGGGATACCCTATTATTTAAATATTTTAAAACTACATGGTGTGTAACCTAAAGTACACACCATGTAAAAATTTCAACTCCTGTTTGGCTTTGGTTTCTCCACCTGTAGGTGAGCGGCACACCACCCCTTAACTTTGAATGGATCGGTGGTTAGTTGGTGGGGGTACACTACATATAGAACTACCCTAGATGGTGTGTAGTCTAATCTTTAGCCACTAATTTCTTCTAAAAAGTAGGACACAACGTGTATAGTGAGGTACACTACATGAAATATCTGGCTGGATACTTGGGTGTGTACTCGGTCTGGTCGATTTGTGTCTAAACAATTTTACACGACATGTGTATTGGAGTACAGGCTTTATATAAATGAAATTTTGTTCTTATCATTCCTGATTTGTAACTTTGGATGGAAAAAACTTGAAAATCATCATTAACACCTAAATAAATTATTTTATCTACAAAACAACATATATCTGGTGAATGTTTTTTATACTCAA
The DNA here is from genome assembly GCA_963277665.1 of Viscum album. Lineage (NCBI taxonomy): Eukaryota > Viridiplantae > Streptophyta > Magnoliopsida > Santalales > Viscaceae > Viscum > Viscum album. The sequence goes on from OY728131.1 coordinate 2,068,724,858, forward strand.
TAGAATGTTTGAAAATGTATACAAAAATTAGGCACATCAATAATAAATTAAAATCCATTAAGTAAATATTGAGTTAGACTTGAAATTCCATTAATTTATTAAGAATTAAATCATTAGAACTAAGTGTTTGACCAACCCCTGTTGTGACACTTACTTTTAACGTGGAGTTCTTATGAATGTTATGGGTTGGATTAACCATATTACATCAAGAGAAGTAGCCCTAGTTTGACTTTATGTAACTTGAATTCAAGTGTTGAGGAAATACAAGTCAGGATTTAAGGGTTGGGGAGTCCACTCAATGGATCAAGGAGGTACATACCCCTAGTTAGCAAAGACCTATCTACCTAAATACTTTCAAGTAGCTTGACCAACCCTCATTGGGGTTATGAGTAGGCGCAAATGGATCCTTTCCATTAGAACTTCATAGAAACTAGACATTCTGAATTAAACGGAGAGGAATATTGGGACTTAATAAAATAGTGTGAGATTTAATAAGATTAAATATTATTATTTCTCACAAAATTTGTAATCAAGAAAAGTACTAATCATTTATTTTAATTATTATAGATAATGGAAAGAAAAACCACAAAAATAGTGCAGTCATTCCCAAACTCAAGATATGTTCTTACAAATACAATTTTTTTGGATAAGATAAAATCATTTATGTGATTAATTATTATCAAAAAGTTTTTATTATGTATCAGAATCCCCAACTTCTGTTCTACCACCCTAGAAGGTGAGAGAACGTGGAAAGGATGCCTACCATATATTTGTTGAATATTTTTCTTATGTCCATTATATTATATTATCTACTATGTATATAGAGTTGGTGATACAATGTAATTACACGTATTCTTACACTATAACATCTTATATTATTTATCTTGAGAAATATAAAAGAAAGTCTTGAAGTAAATAATATTTTCAATGAACTATATTAGTGTAAACTGGAAGAAGCCAATCTAGTTATTGATTATGCTTTCAAAATGATGGGGTATATTGACCAGTTAGAAAAATAGGGCTTCCATTTAGATAATAAATTAAATATTAATATTATATTATTTTATTTACCACCAGGTTTATACTTATTTTTCTAAACTTGGATAAACAAAATGGATAAGTCACTTGGGAAATTTTTGTCCATACTTCACCAAGAAGATAAGGACTAGTTAAAACTTTTTCCTCCAACCATTATGGTGAAATTTTTGAAATACAAGGCTAAGGATCCCATGGATAATGTAAATAAAAAATATTCATTACAACATCCTTCAAAGATACAAAATATTTAAATTCATAAGAATAAACATGAGGTTATTTTATTATTATGTTAAAAGAATGGACACTGGAAAAGAAATTGTAATTAATTGAAGAAGAAAGAATTTTCATCCACATTAGGTATATTCATGAAGTTTATATTCACTACTTGTGTATTAAATACATTATTCTCACTACATATATGTATTTAAATACAATAAATGATCAAGAATAGAAAGGTTATAGGGTGAACTCAAAAGTAGATGAGAAAGGGGGATTCCTATGTCAACCAAGGGGAGATAACTATTTCTCATTTCCAAAATGGAGTGGTCCATGTTTTTCATGAGTGTTACCTAAAAATTTATCCTATTACCAATCTATAGACTGTGATACATTATTTCACATTTGGAATAAATTTTGTAATGGTACTTCAATACTAAAATATTGGTTTAATGGCTCTTGAATCTCATATTTCCATTCTAATGAATAATGAATATAAAATATAATACTCTTACCCAATTATATAAAGATAATTCTTTGTAAAATAAAATTGAAATTAATTTACTTATTTATACAAAAAAAATTATTCTGAATTGAGCTAATATAATGAGAATACAAAAAAACTACTTATCATGTTTTAGATAAAGAAAATGTTACGGTTAAAGGTACATCACAACAATTTGGAAGTTAGTTCAACATGTACGCCTAAACTATTCTAAAGCTAAAGGTTACTTAATATACTTCATGATATTCCATTAAGAAATTTTAGAAATGCTCCGTGAAGTAAATGAGTGAACTTGGTAAAGATTGAGGAACCTCTATGTTAGATTATCGGAGAACATCTTTTTCATGTATTCATTTATAAAATTTATGGAGTAAAGGTAATACCAAACTCACATTTCCTTATACACATCATTTTCATGATGTTAGTAAAAAGGAAGATCCATGGTGAATCTTATATATATTTAAAATCAACCATCATTTCTTCAAAGATATGTTTTTTAAATAAAAGTGAAACAACTGAACCATATGCCAACTAAATTTAATAATAGATATCATATCAATTGTGATATTATTAGAATCTATTATGATACCACTACAAGTGTTTGTTGAAGAAAAAATTGTTAAAAAGTTGGACTTATCTTCAAATGAACATTAAAACACTATGATTCATATGAGTTAATGATTCTATAGGCACCGAGAATTTTAAAGTCTAGTCAATACCGATTAGATTTCCTTAAAGGAATCCAATCTCTTTAAATATAGAGGGAGTAGAATTAACTTCTATAAGTTAAGGCTATGAATTCACATGAGTTTGAATTGGAATACTAGACTCTAAAAAGATTAGTGGGAGAAGTAGTTCCATAAACACATGCTACATAGTAATTTATGACCAAAGAGGTTATTTATGTTCACCACGGCAGGTGATACATGAATTATTCTCTCAGAATAAAGATTCATACATTGTAGTAGTAAATGGTCAATGACAAGGTTGAAAAGTATGTATAAATTCAAGTAATGGAATCCTTTTATCAAGATTTGGGGACTCCATACTTTTAATGTTTCTAAGACTTGATAATGTTTGTGAGTATTCAATAAAAACTAGAAATGTATGGTACATGATTGTACCAATAAAGAATGATTGATTTCTAAAAGGTCTAGACTAATAAAAAACCTATACACAAATCATCATGAATAAAGTATTTCTTGAATTATAATTCTTCAAAGAATATTTATATGATCATCATATTGGGCTATTGATTTTCAATACCACCTCACTTAGAGGAAACCCTATGGTAGATGTCTATATGACGCTATCAAAAGGATACCCTATGGTATATATATAATAGGAATAACTTAAAAGGGAGACATCAATAAATTAAAATAAGTTATGAAGATTATATAAATTTATTTTTTAATAAATAATTAATAGTGATCATAGAATATTCATTTAGAAATTAATGAGTGACATATATCTCAATCTAGTTAATGGGAGAACTATATGTTTATAAGATATATATGTTGGTAACATATGGAAAGAAAATGCTATGTCTTATTATTTTTCTAAGACTAAGGAATGAAATTTCTTTATCTATAACTTAAAAAAGAATTTTTTTTCTAGGGAACAAGCTCTATAATATAGATTCTTGAGTTTTATCCATTTAGTCATAGTACATATATTAAATAAGTATTTAAAAATAAAATTTGTAATAATCCAAGACCAAATTGTTTTTGCAATATAATCCTTCCAACAAAACATACAAAGGAATAAGAAGAGATTATTGAGATTAAAATAATTTCACAAGCTTAGGTGCTATGAATTTATCTAATGTTTCATGATATGTACTGATGTTTAATATTTCTAATTCTTGATACATAAAATGTAAATATCAAATATATACAATATGATTGTATTATATTTTATTTAGAACTTTCTGATGCTACTTTGTAATATAGATTTGGATGAGTTCTTGGTGTCTAGAGAAGAGGGCATACTAGTGATCAAGTGAATTGAACACTTGTATTATTTTGGTTCAATTAGATTTAGTATTGAAGAAAAGGCTAAGGTAATATAAAATAAAAAATTATTAAAACCAGTGGTAGCAATATCTATACAATTCGAGTATGTTGTAGCTTATGATATAGCTTAAGGAGTGGTTTAGAAACGTCATGTTCTGATTTGGTTTATACCAAAAGAAAAAGTTTATCATTATCCTGATAAACTTTGACTATAGATGTAGTCAGGATTTCAAGACTATTACATTGGAACAATAGGTGGACACTCAATTATATAATTACTTGATATATTTTATCAAGATAGTAATATTGTAGTAAATAGATTTTCCACAGACTTGTATATTTTTCTAACCATAAACATAGAAAGATTATAGGCCTAGAAACTGTAGCCATACTTAGTGGAAGAATGTTTCTATATGTAAGAACTAACCGGTTGTTGGAAGTTGGATCTAGTGAAAGTGAGAGTTTTTTAGAGTTGTTTCACTAGAACCAACTAATTTTTTACTTAAGATTTCATGTATATTCAAATAAGTGAATATTAATTTAAATATATTATCACATTTTGATTGTTCTTCTGCATAACATTTATTTGATCATTTATTTGGGTATCTGTCATATTAAAAAGGGAATAATAGTTCCCTGCTATGATGAGAACCTTGAAATGATATGGCGATATTTTTAAAACTAGTTCTATGGTCAAATAACATACTATGAAAGGGAACATAGTAGATATACTTTTAGGTGTGAGTAAAAATTAGAAGATGAAGCTTCTTCTTAGCAAGTTCATACTTGGTAATATATAACATGGGAGATTATGAGAATAAACCTTCGAGTAGAAATTATTCATATTTTGGTGTCATCATATATTCCTATCTATGAGTTTTTGCAATTATTATTAAACTTTAAGATTATCATTAATGCATTTTCTGACTCATGTACATAGATTTAATGACAGAAACGGGCATTCCATATGTTGGGGTAAGTAGGGTATATTGGGTGAGTCATGAATAACATGTTATTAATGGATAATTTAATGAAGTATTTATAACTTACATATTTTTAGAAGTATATATATTGTTCCTTTGATTGAAATATAAATGTTGCATTAAATTTCATATCCAGGGTGTAACAACATTTATTTTAGATAGTAAAAGAAATATGTAACAACCAAATAAGTTTATGACATAAATGTGAAACATTATTGATGTTATATCAAGAAAAATGGATTATATTACACATTGATTGTTTGTATTTGGTAGTTGATTTTGCGACATTAAGTTCTTTCTCTTATGTACCTTAACCTGTTGCTAGACAGTAATCTTGGACTTTAGGAAAACTTGCCTAATGCCAATGTGAAATAATCATAGAGGGTCACACACTAAGTGTTTCTATTGATCTCGATTAAAGTCTATTTGAATTTAATTATTGGATTAAATATTATTCTCATGACCAGTGAATAGTTTTATTCAACCTTTTCTGATTTCTAATATTTTTAAGTTAATAAATAATTATTTATTCATTAAATAAATAATTTATTTAATTATATTAATATTTTAAAAATATTTCTTTGTTAGATTGAGGATAAAATGTTTATTTTATTTATTCAATATTTAATAAATATTTATTCACTGGTTTTTGAATAAAATATTTATTTAAGTGAATAAAATATTTATTTGGGTATTCAATAAATGCTGAAGAGTTCAAATGGAACAAGATCGTGTTTAAGTGATAAATAATAATTTTCACAATGGTAAAATAATATTTATCATTTCATGAGTTATCCCATGCCGTAAAATAATAATAATAATATTATATGGAATGAGGTTTAGAAAAGATTATAATATTATTTAAGGACCAGTACACAATTAAATTATATTTTAACCTAAACCCTAGCTCTATAAATAGATTGGTATGTCTATTATATAGGGTTAATTGAAAATTGATAAGAGAGAATCATTGTGCACAAAAAACTTCTTTCTCTATCCCTCTTCCTCTCCCTCTTGAATTTATCATCTATTCTTCCCACGAATGATAAGAACTCCTTCAATCCCAAGGGATCTCAAAGCGATCAAGATGAACAATGAAAGACCTTTTATTCACCACACTAGCACTAAAAAATAAATCATTGTTTCTTGGGGATTAAATAAGCACATGTGGATCATCGTTAGATTTATTCTATACATGAATCTGTACAACAGAAAAAAGGTAATTCAAAAGGGTTTTCAAAAGATCAACAACATCATCAAAGAAAGGATCTAAATATGAGGTAATCATTCATTTTTGATATAAATAAATAAATTATAAATTTAATGTGAAATATCATCTCTCGGGGTTTCTAGAAACTCTAAATTAAAAGAAATTTTAATTTAACACCATCCAAATGCACTTCCACTATGCATAGAACCTACATATATCACACCAAGAACCACCCATCACTTAATTTAGTCAAATGAATTCACTACATAAAAAAAGTTAATAAAAATACCATACATATTCAACTTGCCTTAGTAACTAATAAACATCCATATTGATATAAAAACATACAAGATACCAACACTTTTAGGTATCTCGGGGCCTAATTTCAATACATCCATTAGAGGCATAAACACTACTAGAATCATTGTGAAATTAAAATTCACTTATTTTTTTTGTTAATTAAAAATGCAATTTTAATATTCCTTTTATATTGAATTTATTTTTCAATTTAATTGTTTTAATTCTGCATTTAATTTTAATTTTATTTATTCTAGAATAATGTTAATATTTTACTAGTTATTGAGTTGTTTTTCTATTCTTAATCCCTGGCTATCCACATGTTCAACCATGAGGGTTGTACCCTGCACTTTCCCTCATTATTATTACTCACAACCTCCCACTTTTATTGGGTAGGTATCTGTTTTAGATTATGTTTCTAAATTGGATACATTATAGGTGAAATATATAGTTCTTGTTCTTACACATGGAGATAGGGGTGCACCCCTAAGGTTTGGTGCTTCCACAGTGAGGCCAACATGGTTGATCTGCTTACTAAAGGAGGAAAAGTGTGACAAAAATTATCTTTTTACACATTATTTCAAGATTTACTACTTAAGAATACACATAATATAACCTATAAGATCAATAATTCTAGTGTATTTAGGTAATTAGTTACATTACATGACAACTTAAAATAGGGGGTACATCAAAATTATTATAGAATTCCTTAACATACTCATAATATTCCGTTGTTCTTAAAACAACATGGGATAACCTGTGGACATACATAAGAAATGAGTGAGCTATAAATCCTAGTAAGAGAATAAAAAAAAACATAAAATGAAGAATATATTACATGTTACAAAATATTAATTTCAATGGGACATAAAAAGGTTGGGAATAATAAACATGAATAAGGAGGCAAGATATTGCGTGATGACATTAAATTAACACGGGAATGTGGTAACCACATTAAACAAGACATCCTAAACATAGGCCAAGCATAACATCCAAGACATCATAAAATGGTATAAAAAGTACCATAATGGATTATGTTCACTACATGATCCTATAAATTATGTCTCAAGAGACTAAAACATTACCCAATGCATTAGAACACTATATAATTCTTGGTGCACCAATCACTTTCATATCCTGTACATGCATAAGTTTTCCACATGGATCATACAAAATAAGGATTTATTTCATAAATTATAACCACAAAGATCAAGGAGTTTGGGTTAAATACATTTAATTTCTAAATAAATTAAGGATAGCTACATCTAGGTGAATTCCCTTGAGTTGAAATTGGGGTGAAAATTCAGGATGCAATCGTTTAGCATGAAAAATTGCAGTGAAACTTCCACAACATAAATATAATAATTAAAGATTAATATAAGGGTTTAATTAGATTTAAAGGATAATTTAATACTTTTTAATATCAAAATTATATAAATAGGGACACGTAAAAACATATCTCAACAATAAGAATTGGAAATCAAAATTCATAAAATAGAGAAGATGCTTGAATAAAGAGTATAAGGAGAGAATCCCTTACTAAATTTTGATATTGTAACAACTTAATTAAATTATATAATGAGAGGGAATAAATGATTTATCATTATAAATAAATAAATTTTTTAGTATGGGGATCATTATAAAGTCGTTAAAACAAAACCAATTGAGATTCAAAAGGCTAAATACAAAGAATGTTCTTGAATTGAAAAGAAGAGAGAGAGGTCCCTTACCCTGAGAGGGTGATACAAAAAGATTTGAAGGAGGTTCTTGAGAGATTATAAGAACCTTTTGAGAAATTTATAGATGTTATGTAAGAGTAAGGATGTTATCCATGGTTTTTTAGTTAAGATAAATGGGATATTTTTTGGGTTCATATAGGAAAAAATAGGGGCGTTCTTTATTATTTCCAAAACTTAGGTTTGGACTCTATATAATAAAGTAATAAAAACCACATACCTTCCCAGAGATTTTAACATGTTTTATTCCAAATAATATTGGTTTTATTTATTTTATATGGCCAAGGTCTACACTTGATAAAATGTTAGCCTTGGTGATGTGAAAGTGAGTCATATTTATAAAGAACTGATTTTAAAGCCCTAAATTACAATATAAGTTTCGGTGGATTCATAAATTCTTTATAAAATTAATAAAATAACCTAAAAAACACACTATTTTAAATGGGAAACATATATTTTATCGTTCATACAATTTATACTATTTATGAAATCACTTTCTGGGTCATTATGATGTCATGATACACACTGTATATTTATACCATATTTAATTTTTACACGAAAATTAGATTATCTCAGAAAATTGTGTAAAATTATTTTTTGGACAATTATTATGTTTTTATTCCAAAAATAATATTTATTTTATCAAAACAATTTTCTAAATACGTGAATTTTTACTTTTAAGATAAGAATTGACATTTATTGAGAAATGATGGTTTTTTCGAGAATAACAGTTTTCGAACACTTATAACAATTACATTTGACTTCATAAAAATTATATTATAATTTATATTTAATAAAAAATATTTAATTTTATTATTTTATTAATATATAATTTATTTTTAAAATTCATTAATTCATTAAAAATGAATATCTTAATTGAAATTGCATATTACACAAAAATATGGTTTTTGTTTTTCATATCAAAATAAAAATAATTTACAAAGTAACAATAATAAGTATTAAATATATTCATTATTATATATAATATAAATATTCATATTATTATTTTCTTGATACACAACCATTTTTTCACACTAGAAAATGTCCTGAGGTTTTGGTGTGCAATGATGAGATTTTCATGGGGTGGTTCGACGTATATGGTTTGTGTTGTGACCTCTATGAGCTTGAAATTCTCCTGTAAACTATTTTTTTCATACTTTAGTTGTTGGATCATATCTTGGGATTAGTATATAGAAAATAATAGTGATTATATCTCCTTGAGAAGCTCTTATAAATGGGATTTATAAGGTACAATCCTACTGGTTAATGCCATCACTTCCTCTGTATGTGGCAATTGGATTTATCAAAACCCAATATTTATACTAATCATATGATCACTTTTCAGTAGTTATATAATCCATATTTATGATTCTTAATATTATTTTAAATTTTATTGGATATAATTTTCCATAAAATTTCATATGTTTTCTGTAACCATAATACATAAAAGGGAATTTAATTAAAAATTTTTATTTTTAAGAGTTTGGGTCATTAGAATATCCCCCCTTTCATAAATTTCACCCTCAAATTCATACACTAAAATATATGAGGATAGTCCTATTTCACTACCTACCCTAGTTCCCATGTAGCTTCTTAAAACTTGTGGTTTCTCCATAGATCTTTGACAAGGTACATTATCTTATTTCATAGAACTTTGTATCTACGGTCCAAGATCTTCACCAGGTGCTCATCATATGAGATATCATTCTCTAATGGTACCATGTTTGAATTGAGTAAATGTTAGGGGTATAGTATATACTTCTTTAATAGGGAAACATGGAACATATCATGCACTTGATATGAGTTAATTGGGAGTGATATTCAATAGGATACCACTCCTATGTGATCAAGGATCTCAAAGGGGAAGATATATCTTAGACTAAGATTTCTCTTATTTCAAAATCACATGATGTTGTTCCATGGTGATATGTAGAGGAATAAATTATCTCTAATCTCAAATTCTAGGTCTCATCATTGATTTTCAGCAAAGATATTCTATCAACTCCAAGTAGGCTAGATGTGTAACTGAATGGTTTTGACCTTTTCCACTATTTCATTGACCATTTTAGGACCCATCAGTTTGTGTTCACCAACATCATCTCATCATGCAGATGTTATGAATCTCTTACCATAAAGATATTAATAGGGATCTATTTGTATTCTTGAGTGGAAACTACTATTTTATGAGAACTCAACCAGAGAAAGATGTTGCTCCTATCCCCCTTTCAAGTCTATTGAGGATTATCTCAACATTTCCTCAAGTTTTTGGATAGTCTTCTTAGATTGGACATCAGTTTGAGGGTCATAAGATGTTCTAAAGTTCAACTTAGTATTTAGAGCATATTGGAGACTATTCTAGAACATAGAGGTAAATCTTATATCTTGATCAGATAAAATTGATAGTGGTGTTACATGAAACCTCACAACTTATCGATTGTATATTATTGCAAGTTGATAGAGTGATAAGTACTATCAAATTGAAATGAAGTGGTAATTATTTATAAAATAATCTACCACAACCTATATAGAATTATTTCCTCTTGATGTATTTGGAAAAACAATGTAAAATTCCATAGTGTGTTTTCCCATTTCCAAATAGGTATGGGTAATGGTTGCATCATACCATTGGATTTGTGTCTTTTAGTCTTCATTTTCTGAAATACAATACACCTTGATGTATATTTTGAGATCTCCTTATTCATATTATCCTACCAATAGTTCTCTCAATGATATCTATACAAATTTGTGCTCCTGATATGGATGAAGAAGGTTGATCTATGTGCATCATCCAACAAATCCTCTTTAATTCAGGATTTGATGGTACACATAATCATAAGAAAAATCTTACAACTACTTCTTTATTAATTTTGAACTCTGAGGATTTCCCTTTTATTATAGCTTCCATCTTCTTTGAAACTTCTACAATATCTCTTTCAGAATCTTTTACATTCTCTATATGGGATGGATGAGTAGTCCTTTGTGAAAGTATTGATGGAATTTCTTCCTTTATGATTCCCATGTCCATAATTTTGGAGCCTAAGAAGTTGATATCCTTCTCAATCCTTATTAATATTAGAATTGTCAGATACTTTCTATTTAGATATTATTCCACTTTATTTTCTTTCCTAGGATGATATTGGGTTGAGAAGTAATAGTCCTTAATTACCTATAACCATCTTCTATAGACCATATTCATATTTTTATCTGTGAATATATACATGAGGCTCTTTTGATCCATATATATTACATAATTATCCCCAATTAGATAATTCCACCACATTTTCAATGTGAGGATTACTGCATCCAACTCTAGATCATGCATTGGGTAATTCTATTCATGAAATTTAAATTACTATGAGTTATAGGCTATCAATTTTTCTTTCTAAAATGGGACATATCCCAATAACTTCATCTAGGAATTAATTTATACAAAGAAAAGATTCCCACTTGGGGGTAGAATAAGTACAGGTGCAGTGATAAGACTCTTTTTCATCTCTATTAACTGTCATTATTCTAAGAAAACTTAACCCCCTTCCGAGTCAGCTTGGTTATAGGGTTTTAAAATCATGAAAAATTTCTCACAAATCACCGGTAATACCCAAACAATCCAAGAAAACTATGGATATATATCAAATATGTCATCCTCGAAAATCCTTAAATTTCTTTTATCTTTAAAGGGTCTAAAAATATCCCATTTTTTGTGATTAATTTCCCTATGAATGAAACTTCCTTCAACCATAACTCACATTTTCTATACTTTTCATAAATCTTCTCATTTCATAAGGTGTTTAGAATAGTTATCAGATGATCCACATTCTCCTACTTTATTTTAGAGTATACTAGAATATCATCTATAAATACTACCATATATTTTTAAAGGTAATCTCTAAAGACACTATTCATAAATTACATGAATATTTCTAGAGCATTAGTGAGTTTGAATGGAATTACTATGAACACATAGTGTCCATACCTTGTATGAAAAGTAGTCCTTGGGATATCCTCCATCTTCATACATACTTAGTAACATACCAACCAATGATCCACCTGGGAGAAGTATTGGGATCCACGTATCTGATCAAACAAGTCATCAATCCATGGAAGATGATACTTTTTATTTATCATGATATTGATAAGCTCATGATAATAAATGAAAATTCACATTGACCCATCCTTATTCTAGATAAAGAGGACTGGTGAACCCCACATCGAATTACTTGGGAATATAAACCTTTTATCCAGATTCTTCTATAGTTTCTTCTTTAGATCTTTATGTTCCACAATATCCATTCTATATAGAGTCTTGGATATTGGAAAATACATAGGTATAATCTTTATTAAAAATTCAACCTCTCAGCTAGGGGGAACACCAGAAAATTATTCAAGGAACACAACAACATATTATCTCACAATGGAAATTTCTTCAAGGATGATATTTTCCATAGAACCAATCATTTTATCTTGATAGACTTTCTCCTAGGGAAATAATATCCATGTTTTTTATATTGGTTCTAAATAAGATTCATCCTCCTCCTTTTATCTATATAGAATCAAAGGAATATTTGGGATATAGAGAGTGATTTCATTTTTGTAGCAATTTATGTTGGATCTATCTAAGGAAATCTAATAAATACCTATAATTTCATAAAATTAAACTAAAGGGAGTATCACAAGGTTCACTGGGAAGTTCAACCAAAATATTTTTATAGGGGAGGAGTTTTATAGATGGGATGTAATAATTGACCCGTTTTTAGTTTTCCCCAACAAATATACTTCCATGATTTGTAGTGGGGTTTGAATAGTTCTACTAAACTTTCATGAAATGAAGGAATACATAAAAATAAAATCAAAAATTACATTCAATATTATTGAATGAATAACTACCGTACATATCAGCACTTTCTTTTTAGGATCCTCCTCAGTGGTTGTGATGGAATAAGCTCACCCTTTCTTCCTTAGAGGTTGTTGGCATTGATTATATCCAACCACCATTGGATTAGTTCATTGGTGTGAAAAGTTACCTTGTTTCTTATAGTTGAAACAATGAATGATATGCTGAGGATTGACTAGAGAATTCCATTCCTCCATCACATTAGTGGGTTTTGTCCCACTGACAATCTCTAGCTAGGTTCCCTTCCTTCTTGTACCTAAATAATTTCCTCATCCCCTTTAGGTAGTTTTTGGGGTTCTTCATTCCACACTTTTGACAATTGGGATGTTGAAATTTCCTAACAATATTATATTTATCCATCACACAACAAAAATGAAACTCCACTTTCCACTTCTTATCCTCATGAGACCCTTGAGATTTTATAATCTCCATTTTGAACTGGAGGGAATATAAAAAAATTTCCTCATAGTTTTCAATGCCCCAGATCACCAGGGATTTTTGTGGACTCAGTTTTATCCCACCAAAGAAGGGACCAAATTTTTATTCGGTAGTAAGAATAAAGATAGGGTATATTCATGAAATTATTGTAACATTTTCCTCATACATCCCAATAGATTATTCACCTTTTTTCTTGAGGTAAAGGAAACACCTTTCCATTTTTCATCAGAGAATGTGAGTAAAATATTTTTGGAAAAACATTTTTCAGAATTACTTCCAACCTATCACTTAAATATCTTCCTCAGGATTTTTATTTTTGATTAATGTCCACCAATGATAATTTTATCCATCCATACGATAAACAAATAGTATGACCTTCTCTCACTCAAAACATTGAAGCATGGACAACATATTCTCAATGGAGTTGATCCATTTCTCCACGATTAAGGGATCATATGGTCTAATGAAATTCAGAGACCTTTGTTGTATAAAGGTATTAATCATAGCTTGTTCTTTATTAGGTAGATTTGGAAATTTCTCCTGATTCAAGTGTCTATTCAGAACTATGATCCCATCGGGTTGGGCATCTTGTTTTGGTAGTAATCACAATGTCCTTCACATTGGTTGTTTACTCGGTTCCTCTAATTTCTAGAATTGTCTTGAATAAAGGAAAAATTATGGATGTGTACTTTTATACTATTAAACACACAAATGGGAATATAATAACATTAAATAGATAATTTATAAATGACATTTATTCCTTAACTTGTTAATTTCTAGGCTTCAATCTAAGTTATCCATGATTTATTTCCTAACAAAGAATATTGTTCGAGTTTTTGTTCCCTTAATAACGGTTCATAAAAAGATTGTGAATTTACCAAAGAATATACCTAATAAGTATAAAAATAGGTGTATAACAAGGATCATTATAATTCACCATGTGATGATTATGCCCGACTCAATGTGCCCTTTTCTGAATTATTACCCACAGTCACCTCTATGCCAGATCCACATCCACTTGTAGTATCATGACAAAGATAAATTTTCTTGAAAACCATTTACAATATAATTTACCAAAATTTAGGGATGTTTTTTTATGTTTAGTCTTATCCTTAAGTATTTAATTATAGTTTCCTAATCCTAATCCCAAAAATAACTAGACTTTTCTCTGATACCAACCATGACAACCCTTGTCTTTACTATACATTAATCCATGATTTATTACATATGAATACACATAATACAGACCAGAAGATGAATAATCATATTTTATTTGAGTAATTAGGTAAATTTCATAAAAACTTTTAATAAGGGTATATATGAATCATTAGAAACTTCCTTAACATGATCATAATATTTCATTGCTCTTAAAAATGCATTGGATAACCCGGGGACATACATAAGAAAGGGGTGAGATATAAAGATCAATAAGGGAATAAACAAAAATAACATGAATTAAGTATTATATGTTGAACAATATTCATATTAATTGGACATAAAAGGGGTGAGAATCATAAACATTAACAACGAGGCATGATATAGCATGATAACATAAAGGCAACATGGGAATGTGGCAACAACATTAAGCATGACATCATAAACACATACCAAGGATAACTGACAAGACATCATAACATGGTGTAAAAAACCCCATAATGGATTAGGTTCACTAAATAATCTCATACATGAAATCTCATGAGACCAAAATGTTATCCAATGTATTGGAGCGCTATATAATTCTCGGTACAACCATCACTTGCATATCATGTACATGCATAAGTGTGCCATATGTATCATACAACATAAGGTTGTATTTCATAAATTTTGACCCCAAGATCAATGAATGTGGGTTAAATACAATGAATTAACAAATCAATTAAGTATAGGTACATCTAGGTGAATTCCATTGAGTGGAAATGGGGGTGGATATTCATGATGTAATCATTTGGCAGGAAAAATCATAGTGAAATTTCAGTAGCATAACAACATTAATTAAAGATTCATAAAAGGGTTTAATGAGAGTGAAAGGATATATAATTTTTTTTATGTAAAAATGAAATTAATATGTATGTGTAAAAACATATCCCAAAATTAGGAATTGAAAATCAAAATGCATAAAATAGAGAAGATTCTTGATTAAAGAGTAGAAGGAGATGATCCTTGACTAAATTTCAGTATAGTAACAAATTAAGTAAATTCTATAATGAGAGGGTAGATATGATATCTCATTATTATGAAATAAAATTTTAAAGTATAGGGATATTTATAATGTCATTATAACATAAAAAAATGAGATTCTAAAGGCTAAATACAAATAAGGTGGTTGAATTGAAAAGAAGAGAGAGAGGTCCCTTAGCTTAATAGGGTGATTCAAAAAGTTTGGTAGGAGATTATTGAGAGATTGGTGGAACATTTTAACGACTCTATAGAGTGTAGGTAAGATTAAGTGTGTCATAAAAGTTTATTTAGTGAATATTAATGGGATATTTGGTGGGTTTATATAGAAAAAGAGCGGGGAGTTCTTTATTATTTCCCAAACTTAATTTTTTGAGTCTATATAAAAATGTAATCAAAAACCAAAATACACCCATGGTTTTTGCCCATGGTTTCTTACAAATAAGACTGCTTTTATTTATTTTATAAGTACATGGTTATAAATCAATAAAATATTACCCTTGTTTATGTGGAAGTGAGTCATGTTTATAAAGAATTGACTTTAAACATTAAAATATAATATAGGTTTTGGTGGAGTCATAAAAGATTTGTAAAAATAATAAAATAACATAAAAACACATTATTTTAAAGGGTATACATATATTTGGTCATTCATACCATTTATAGTATTTATTACACCTTTGGGTCATTATGATGTCATAATACACACTATATATTTATAACATATTTAATTTTTAACCAAAAATTTGACTATCTCAGAAAGTTATGAAAAATTAACTATTGGAAAATTTTGACATGATGATTCCAAAAACAATATTTATTTTATCAAAATAATTTTCTAAATATGTGTATTTTCACTTTTAAAACCACAATCGATATTTATTGAGAAATGTTTGTTTTTTCAACTATAATAGTTTCCGAACCCTTATAACAATTACATTGAACTTCATAAAAATTATATTATTATTTATATTTTAAAAATATTATTTAATTTTATTATTTTATTAATATATCATTTATTTTTAAAATTCATAAATTCATCAACAAAGAATATCTTAATTGAAATTGCATATTACACAAAAATACAATTTGTGTTTTATCGTATCAAAATCAAAATCATATACAAAGTAATTAAAATAAGAATTAAATATATTCATTATTATATAAAATATAAATATTCATATTATTAAGTTCTTGATACGTAGTCATTTATTACACTATTAAATGCCCTGAGTGTAAGGTGTGTGATGGTAATATTTTCATGGGGTCGTTCGACGTATATGGTTTGGGTCATGATCACAATTAGATTGAACTTCACTCATACATGGTTTCAATAATGATTTAGTTATTAGAATTTGGTATATTAATTGGTCAATGGTAAATCCCAATGATTATATGTCACCCAGAATCTCTGATAAATGGGCTTTATAGGTTATGATTCTATTAGTTGAGACCATCACTTCCTTTGTTTGTGTCAATTGGATCTATAAAGACCCTATATTTATATTTATAATATGATCACTATTCAATGTCTATATTATCAATGATTATGATGCTTAATAGTATTTTAAATTCGATTGGATATTATATTACAAAAAAAGTGCATATGTTTTATATAACCATAATACATTATTGGGAATTTAATTCAAAGGGAATTTTATTTATTAAAGTTTAGGTCATGAAAAAAAAGATGACCCGGTGATAATAATCCTAGAATGGTAAAATATAGAGATAAAACTTGAAATAATCTTGATGCATCGTTTGATGAGAGAAACTTGCCTCCTAGAGTCCAGTGCTCCTGTGACAAAGATGACCTAGTTTGACTCTTCCCTAACAGAGGGAGAGGAACAATGTCTGTGAGTTCTTAGTTCTCCCTAGATAAGAAAAACAAGGTTTTAATTTTAGGTATTTCTCATTTTTCATTAAGTGAGAGTCAAAACTGACAGAACCAACCATGGAGAGGTCATGGTCCTTCTCATCGGTGAAGCAGAGATGAGTTCATGGTAGGATGTTCATGCTTTTTAAGATAAATACTAGTAGAGATTATCTATGGGGAGATTTTTTTTCACATTCTTAAACCCGAGGGATGATGTAACTCAGTGGAGACACCCTTTATATTATGAAAAATAGTATAATCCTTATGGATCATGGACCAAGATGGCTTGGATGAAACAACAATAATTTTTGATACTATAGTCATCTTCTTCTTTGACAAATGTGAGACTGAGCCCTGGTAAGGGGGTCTCATTCTTGTATATTTCTCCCTCTATTTATTTTTAGGAGTCTAATTTTTGATACCTTTTCCCTTTCTTGTGTTTCATGTTTTGTTTTTCCTACTTTGTTTGAGTATTATTTTTCCTCTATTTATTGTACTCTTTTATTTTTCATAGTGAATCCTAAGACGATCTTGACCCATGTACATAGACCAAATGGCCAAATCACATAAATAAATATGTTATTTTATTGATTTCTATTTATGTTTTATAAACCTTGTAAATAATTATACATTCATTAATTATGGTATTTATTCAAAGTTGGTTTGAATTATCTTTTTGACATTAAAGGTTTCTTGAGGTATTATTTTTCTCAGATTAAATCACTGAATGTTGTTTCCTTTAGATTATTTTTTTTGTTTTTTGATTATTATATGTATATAATGTGGTTTCTAGTTCTGGTTCATTCATTTTATGAATCTATAATTTATTCTTAGTTGTACATATTTGTGTTTCTGTTTTATGAGAATATATTTTTCAATTTGTTTTGATTTTTTTTATTATAATATCCACTGTGAGTGTGTCTTGTTAATTTCTATAGTTATTCATTTATTGTTCTTGGAATTGATGAACATTTCATGAGAATTTTTTCATCTTTATGGGATTATGTTAATATAAACTATAATAATAAATATTATTGTTTGATTTCTTATTTTAAGTTTCCAAACAAAATTTATACCCAATTGGATCCTTCATGGTTAAATGAGGACTGTCATTACAACACATCACACAGTAATTGGTATCATAACCAAATTGGTCATAAATTTTCTTCATAAAAATTTAGAATTGTTTTATTCATTACTATAAATTATTTAGTTATTGGATTTTACTATACAATATGATTTGATATTTTGTTCATCTAGGTTGGTTACTCTCTCTGACTATAATTTTTTAATATATTGTTGATTATTGTTTCCCTAGAAAATTTTCTCTTATTTTTTGCCTATTTGAGCCTATAGAGACCTTTGTTAGGTTATTCTTAGTTACATATTTGGCTCTATGGTTGGGAGGGGTTTGTGTGAGATTAGTTTGGGTGAGAGTGTTTGGGTTAGTAGTGAGGTGTGTGGAAGGGTTTTTTTGTTTAGTATCTTGTGTTTCTTCTTGTTTTCCTTAGGATAGAGAGTTAGTATTTAGCTTGGGTTTATTCCTCTAGTTTGTGTCCTTTTTAGGGTATTTTATCTAGGTCATGACCCATTAAGAGTAGTGATTGTTCATGGGAATTGCTTAGAGAGGTAGTTTCATGTGAATAGGTTTGGTAATTATTAGGCTTCATGGAGGCTTGGTTGGGATCTATCTGGTGGCTTGGTATGGGTACCATGGAATTAACAACCTTGTATTGCTCAAAATCTAGGTTGGGATGTGTTTTTATTATTATTCAGTAGCTTTTTCCCCTTAGATCATTGGTGTTTCTTATGGTTCTAGAGTTTTACATTAGGAATATTGGGGTTTCATCAGTTTTTCAGTGGTTCTATATTATTGAGGAACATCTCATATTGTCCAAGTATAGGTATATTTCTCTCCTTAGGTAGAGATTTTGGACCCCTCTTAGGATGTTTGGTCCTTTGGTTTTTTATGGGTTTATGTTGAGACCATTTTTTCTTTTTCTATACTTGTTTCCTTGTTAATTCTATTACCAATGGAATTCATTTTTATACTATTGTTTCTGAGTTACATTCTTCATGAATGTTTGAGTTTTATTTTTACATGGTTTTAGAGGATGGGTATTGCAATGTTCTACCCTGTGTTGTTGGTACTAGTGAATAGGTTCAGATTTCTTTGATGGAATGATATCAGAGAGAGACTCAGATAAATGCAGGTTTGTGTTCTATTTTTGTTTAGGATTGTTTAATTCTGTGAATTATTAACATCTTTAGAACATAATATAATTTTGTATTCATGTGTCACGTTGATTCATGTTAAGCTATAACCTGTTATCATACCCTATAGTAGTTTCCTATTTAGGTTCTGATGCCTAGATTAGTAGTTGTAGGTGGTATATAATCATCGTGTGGTTTAAGGATTTAATTTACAAGGTGGATATTCATGATGATGCTGTATATTAAATCTATCCTTTATTTTAATTATCATGGAGGATAACTGTGAAATTTAATTTCACTTATTTGTTGTTGTTAATTAAAACTTCCATTTTAATATTCCTTTTATATTTCATTTATTTTTCATTTAAATTTTTTGAATTCAACATTTTATTGTAATTTTATTTATACTATAATTGCGTTCCTTTTGTGCTGGTTATTGAGTGGGTTTTCTCTACTCAATACTTGACAGACCATGTATCCAGCCTTGAGCACCATTCCTTAATATTTCCCTCATTTTTGTTACTTTCATACTAGCCCTTCAATTAGGGGGTATTATTTTTAGATTTTTTTTCTCGATTGGACCCATTTTAGGTGAAATCCTCAGTTTTTTTTCTTCCATCACAGAGAGATAGGTTCATCTTTAAGGTTTGATGATTCCATTGGGAGGCTGAAATAATTTATCTTTTTGTCGAAGGAGTAAGAGGTGTGTCCAATGATGATATACCTTGTCAATTGAAAGATAGAGAAAAACCTTGGAATCATCTGGATGTATAATTTAAATAGATCAACATGCATCATAGAGTTTGTCTCTTTTATGACAATGCCAACTTGATTTGAATCTTCCCTAGAAAAGGGTGATACATGACATCAACATGTTCTTAGTTTTCCAAAGAGAAATGTACTGAGGTTTTCATTTAGAGGATTTATCATTTTTTACTGAGAGGGAGGTATCACTGATAAGGATCAACCACAGAGAGGTCATGGTCCTTTTCATCAGTGAAGTAGAGATGAGATGATGGCGGCATGTTCATGTGTATCAAGAGAAATACCAATAGATATAATATATGGGGAGGTTTTCGTTCATGTTCATGAACTCAAGGGATGATGACGACCCCCAATAAACATAAAAAGTGGAATAATTCTTCATAATATCCCCATGAATTTTTCTTTTATAACTGGGAAATCTGGGAACCCCAAGCACCATGTCGAGTCAACCCTTCATCTGGTTTTGGTCCTTCTCATGGTCTCTCTTCCATCCAATTAACAACAATGAACAAACATATGATATACAAAGATGTATTCACAATGAAAAATCACAACAGGGATATCATGGTCTGGATATCAAATCTTTCATCCATGGGAGAATGACAATACTTATTTCATTCAAGGAGAAGTTTGGGTTACAAGGAAGCTCACACCTTTTTGATACCCTACCTAAAAAATAAAATTATATCCCCCAACATAAAAACTTTGGTTGTTGCATATTTCATTGCTATCCTTTCAGTCTCCATCCTTCTAGGTCTCTACCTTCACCTTTAGCTCTGGTTCCTTTGGAACTTGTGTGCACCTAGGTCGGCTTACCTCAAGGGGGATCCACCTCAACCTTTGTTAGGCCTCATCAGTGCTAAGGTGTTCTAATATCCTTCTTATATATGTCCTCAAATAGTCAAACTATCAATACTACCATCATACATATGAGACTGTCAATCAGTTGTCACTGATAAATCTTAATTGTCTTTATCTATCACAACCTCGACCACTAACACCTATTTAACTATGCACACCACCTTTTACTCCTCCCATTAATGATTCTACAAAACATATCCTTACATATATCCATGAGAAATGCTTCCAATGATTTATATTCAGTGACTTATTATCAGAGTGACTTATTCATAACAATCACTGGAACCTCTGAAAATTGTATTCTATATCCGTAAGTTTTCTATTCAATCTACCTTACTTTGTCCTCTTAAACATGACTGGATGAATCCGATATTATCCAGAAGCTATACCTTTTAGTACCCGGATTCCATTATTCACCATCCATTGGACATCTCCTAGACAACCTTCTTTCACTAATCCTAAATTCTATGGCTTTATAGAACTTCCATTTAACTAAAACTACTACATTTATTGAACTCTATCCATTCAACTCCTTCTGATAGGATTTTTCTATGGGCCTAATTTCAGACATTCCATGGTGCTGGTGTAATGTCTCCATCTGGGTTCCCAATTTTAACTTCCAAAGTTTTTACATTCATAGCCCCAATAATCAACCCATAAATAATTTATCACACTAAACCCAATAATCTCCCACTTGATATTTTTTTGGAATATTGAGTCCAACAATCTCACACTTGAATATGATCTCATTCTCACACCAAATTCCATACCAACTCAACTTTTGTTCATCCATATTTTATTACAGTTTCCCCATCATTCTCTACACCATTCTTCTTTAAATCATTTATCTTTACATCAAATAAAATTATCAACCTTTGGTACCATGATCTAATTATCTTCTGAAACTATGAAACTCTTCTAAATGCATTGTAATGGCCCAGACCCTCTTGCTCCAGTACTTTTCCAAAATATCGGTCCCATTAAAGGATTCCACTGAAAGAGTGGCACCGTGATGGTGGCACTGTCCAAGGAAGCACAGTGACAGTGGCACAATGGCGGTCACGCTGTCACAATTGCTCAACGAAATGGTGGCACTGTGACGGAAGCACCGTTACAGTGTCTCACTATAGGGTGTCCCACCCTTGTTCTTTTTTTTTCCAGTCTCTGACTTTTTATGCTCCTACAATGTATATTTTTATGTAAATGTGTTTTTATACCCCTTTCAAAGATATTAAAAGCCCGTAAATGATATCTAAAATTCCCCAAGAGCCGAGCGACCCTTGAATTACCAAAACGTATGGATTTTTCCTCAATGAAACACCCTTTTCCCGTACTTCAAGTTCCACCCCGATTATACATTTTCCTCTGTTTAAAAGAAACTCTTTATATCATAACCATTATGTCCACCTATCTAATGAGAATTACTAAATAACAATGAATTCCATCATGTGTAACTATCTAACCGCATGGTGAAACCACAATCCACCTTTAAATCCATTCAATATTTAATATCCCGTAACTCTAGGATCTTACATTTTATCGCACAATAATTCTTCCTTCTTCTTGGATAGTCTCATTTTTCTTTTCTTGGTGCATTTGGAGTCCCCCTTTCGGAAGCTAGTGGTGCGCCTGTGATGGAGGCTTTCCTACTCAATCTTGGAATCCCCGAAGTTCCTCCATTGCAAGTCGTGTATCCCCAGTTCTTGGCACGTAGAGAAAAACTTCGATCGTTGATCATTCAAATAGTGTTCTTCATTCGTCTCTATTTACTATGTATCATGTGGGGTGGGTATGATAATGTTCCTACGGGGATGGATGAAGCCAAATCTTAACAAAGATAATAAATGGACTTTTAAAGAATGAAGGGGTGCATTTGGTGATGCTGATGTACTATTTTACCCTTTCTTATATATTATGAATTGTATGGGATTATATCCTCTAAAAATCATGGCCATTGGTGGCCTTTCCTTGGGCACTAATGGACCCCTATATTCTGTGACGATTGAATTGATGTAACATGGAAATTGGTTAATCACATAAACTCAGTTGATTAAATGGATGTCTAGTGAACAATAATCCTTGTGTGATCACCCCAGTTAACCAAACAGAAAAAAGATACTTAATGAATGGTGTGTTAGAATTTCGAAAACTTACTTACTCTATCTTGGTAACATGTGTGGTTGTTATTCTTGATGCTTGTGGGGTGACATGGATAAAGATGTGATCGCCTATTGTGGTGCAGTTATTGGTTTGTGGATCTGAGGTCATGTGGGGATATATATTGGGACTTGGTTTGATTCTAGTACTTCAAGGGATGTCACATATCCCTTTTGTTGTTGTGACTTACAAGAGAACCGGGTGTGAATGATTAAATTTCTATTTGGCTGTTTTTTCTTCCTTAGCTTGTGGCTATGCCTGTTAGTTGCTCGGTAGTGAAGAATTATTTAAATGGAATCACTTCAATGTGAAAACAAGAATGGGTTCAATGGGGAATTGTTTTTGGGAACGAGTTGTGACTTGGTTGTGATTGTGGTGCTTCTTATGAATGAATTGTAATGAATGTGTTTGTGTATGGGCTGGTTTTGGAACCCCGAGGTTGGGAAGAGTGATTGTTTACCAATATGTATAATTTAGTCCCTTTGTTTCTTATTCGTGCCCCACCCAAGTTAATCACTTCGTGTTGAACACCCCCATTTCATAGGGGAGGGTGTTTTTTCCAATAAAACTATGAGTGGTTGGTTATTAGATCATTTTATACTTCATTTCCTGAGTATCCCAAGACTCTTCGGGAAGGATTTGACAGCTTGATGTCCATTATAGACCATGATTCTTTGGCCAGGGAAAGTTGTGGTGGTTATCCCAGGTTTGTGCGGGCAGGTTGTTTCCCAAGTGTCTTTGGGATGAGGCCTAGGTGTCTTTAGGTGAGCCAGTAGTTGTTCAAAACCAGGTGTCTTCGGTCATGGAGGTAGTTATTCTTCCCTAGGTGTCTACGGGCATGGTTACGGGTGGTTGTGGCCCAGGTGTTTGTGGGAAGGATGTGTGGTTGTGGTATCCCAGGTGTGTGCAGGTGGGGTATGGCAGTGAGACTACGGTGAAAATAACGGGGAAGGTCTGACACGTAGGATGTCATCAATAACCAGTGGGAAATTGGTGCGGGGTACCCAAAAATTGATGTGTTATTACTATTACTTGACTTGTGTTATTTGTAGAGTGTGCCTTGGTGAGGTGGGGTGGATAGTTTCCTTGCTAGGTTCTTTGATTATCTCCCTTTTTCTCACAAGGCATTAGAATGCCTCCCCACTTATGCACGAGAGCCTTTGGTTTTCCCTACTGAGTATACCTATATACTCACCCTAAATATATTAAACTAATTTTAGGTTTCCAGGAGGACTTCGAGGACCGTGCCAGATCCTATTAACTCACACACCATGTTTGTTGACATTTTTGTTTTTCTTTTCTTTTCGTACTTCCCTTTGTATTTTTTCTTCTACTTCGTAGCACTTCATTATTGGAAAATGCATATGGGAATGGATTGTTTTGGCCTTAATTTTACTTACATATTTGGTGTTGTCTGGGATTTACTGTCTTATCTCCCAATAATACTAAATAAAAAGGGTAATTCCTTCCATTTTGTGTGTGATTTTATACCCTTGGTTCTAGTTTCCACTCCAGGAACTATTAAAGGTCGGTCTCAGGGGTCATTATCTCTCCATTAACTTGAAGAAGTAAGGGTCTGGAATTATACTATCCCTTCTCTCCTCTTGGTGAAGGCCTGTCATGAAAGAATGGTATCAGAGGAAGAGATTGAGAGATTGGATAGAGTCCGGATTTCGGAACAGTGATGATTGCATGGGATGGTAGGGAAATAACATTAGGAAATCTTGGCGCATGAAATAGTCCAGGGGAGACTGGCTAGGACACGGGATTTTAGTGTCCCCCATGATCTGATGCAAGGAATCTGGACATACCGAACGACCAAGTGAGGCTACAATTATTACAGGGTAGAGATCCTAGGAAAGGTAAATGCATAATAATGACTTGTGTTCATGTGTGTCTTGGGTATTTTGGGAATTATTTAAATAAATAAAAAAGTCTAAGAAAAATTTAAAATCTTCTACACTAATAAGGCTTAGGAATTCCTTGTTTACCTTGAAACTATGACACCCAAACGACGACCATAGTTATTGCGGGTGATCGAAGCCTAGGAGGATGATTTGGATGATCAAAATAGGGCTGATCGGGAGGAGGAGGATGACCAGTGGAAGAGGATACTTCGTGACATTCAACAGCAGAACCTCAGGAAGTACGAGGGTAACATCTCAAACATGGGGAAAGAGAGATGAATCAAGGAGATGGTGATATATTTCATCTTGATCCAGGCCCCCAACAAAGTAATGGTTTCCTCTAGTTGTATTCCAGATGTGTGGAGCAGCGAGTTAGTGGTGGACACTCTATCTTGGGTAGAAGAGGGAGGCTGAGGTTTCGTGGCCTGACTTTGAGAGGGAGTTCCAGGCAGAATTCCTCTCTTCCATGATGAAGGATGAGAAGAGGTAGGAGCTACTCTCCCTTCATCAGGGGAGTATATCAGTGAGGGAGTTAGAGATCAAGTTCAAGTATATCCTTTACTTTGCTCTGGACATTTTTCCTGATGAAGAGTCTTAGGCGAGACGTTTAGAGGGGCACTCCGACCTTATCTTTAGTATGTTGTTACTCCTTTCACTCTACTAACATACTTGGAGGTGCAAAAGTATGATGAAGAGGTGGAGAGGATGCACATGCTGGGAGGTGTTCTGTGATAGGGGATCTAGTTGGGCTCATCAAAGGGGAATGATTTCAATAGAAGGCCTCCAACATCGGGGCATTCATGGTTTCGACCAGTGAGGAGCAGGCCCCAACAGTTTCAGTTTCGATCTCCCAGTCCTTGCACTTGATTTTTGGTCCAAGGACTGAGATGCTTCATCTATGGCAGTTGTGGGAAAATTTGGAATCAGTTCCCAGACTGAGTTCCATATAGTGGGGGTGGGCCGGTTTAGTGCCCACCTCAGTAGAAACAGTTTCCAACCAGGCCCTTTCAGTAGCAGCATCAGGGACAATAAGCTCCCGATCCTCTGAGAGAAGATGTTTTAGGAGGAGTCTGAACTAAGGTCATTCCTAAAGGACCTATACCTTAGTGTGTTCAGGGAGGCGGCCGACAACAGAGGGGCAGGGGAGCTGGGAATGGGCAGTTGCACGCCGTAGAGGCAGCAGTTCCAGCAGGGTCAAAGGTCATCTGTGGTACGATCAACTTGTTTAGTAATCTTTCCCATGCATTGTTTTATTCATGAGCTTCACATTTCTTTGTTGCACCCAGTCTATACCATGTTCTGGGTCTAGACATAAAGATAATTCCCATTCCCCTGGTTTTAAGTACGTCAGTCAGAGGTCAGACCAAATTGTATCATGTTTTTTAGGGATGTAGACTAATGTTGGGACCACATCAGTCTAGTGGGGACCTTATTTTTCTAGAGATGTAGTTGTATGATGTCATTCTAGGTATTGATTGTCTGTTCTCTATATGTTCCATTATCGACTGCTCCCGAATAAAGATTATTTTTTCAGATATGGGTGGCCAGTGAGTAGCTTTTGTCAGCGAGCAGGTTTACTAGGAGGGTAGCCAACGAGTGGTGCCTCTCCTTTCCTTGTTAGCTAACCTATCAGTGGAGTGGGTAGATACAGAGATAGTGGAAGTCCCAGGAATTTTTAGTGAATTAATGGACGTCTTCCTTGAGGAGTTGGTTACTCTATCCGCTTGACGTGATGTTGAGTTCAGGATAGACTTGCGACCCGGTGCCCATCAAATTTCGATGGATACCTATCAGATGATGCCTTCTGAATTGTGGTAGTTATGGATTCAGATTGATGATATGATGAATAATCGTTTTTTCTGACCAAGCGCGTCACCATGGGGTGCTCCAATATTGTTCTCAAAGAAGGCATATGGTGGTCTCAGGCTGTGCATAGACTACCAGAGACTGAATTAGGTAACTGTCAAGAACCGTTGCCCTTTTCAGAGGATATAAGACCTTTTTGACCAGTTGAAGGGCGCAGGGTGGTTGTCCAAGATCGACCTGCAGTCATGATATCACCTGTTGAGGGTGAATGAGGGTGTCATTTCATAGACCGCCTTCAGGTGTAGATATGAGAACTTTTGGTTTGTGGTCATACCGTTCGGCATTATGAACAAACTAGCCATGTTCATGGGGCTAATGAACTCCGTATTATGGGAATATCTATACCAGTTCGTAGTTGTTTTTATTGACGACATCCTGATCTACTCAAGATTAGAGGAGGACCATGTCTAGAATCTAAGAATGGTTTTAGTGGTCCTCTGACAGCACCATCTCTATGAGAAGTTGTCCAAGTGTAAGTTCTGGGCACGCTATGTACACTTCCTGGGACACGTGGTGTCCGATCAGGGGATATTAGTGGACCCATTAAAGTTTAAGGAAATTGTTTCTTGGGCAGCACCCAAGAACATGACAGAGGTTCATAATTTCCTAGGTTTAGCAGGTTACTACCAGAGATTCATGCCCAACTTCTGTCGAGTTTCAGCGCCCTTGACAGCCTTGACCAAGAAAGACCAAGCTTTTTTATGGAGTGATCAGTTCTAGACAGCCTTCAGTTATTTGAAGGGGAAGTTGGTTAGTGCCCCAGTACTAAGGTTTCCAGAAGAAGGGGTGACATTTGAGGAGTTATGTGATGCTTCATCCCAAGGCTTGGGGTGTGTGTTGATGCAAAAGTAGGGGGTGATCTCTTATGGGTTTAGGCCGTTACATCCCCATGAGTGTAACTATTACACCCACGATCTGTAACTTACAGCATTCATGTTTTCACTAAAGTTGTGGTGGCATTATCTCATTGGGGAGCGCTTCGTGGTCTTCATGGATTACAAGAGCTTGAGGTATATCTTCTCCCAGTGGGACCTAAACTTGCGAAAGCAGAGGTGGATGGAGTTTCTTAAGGACTATGACTTCTAAATATCTTACACTAAAGGTAAGGGGTATGTGGTGGCTGATTCCTTGAGCAATAAGTCACAGAAGGATGCAGTTCCAAAGTCGGCAGATGCTTGGAAGGCGATGGAGGAGTTGGCTGCCCTACATCTGGATGCAAGGGTGGAGGTTAACAGAGGCTATCTATTCCAGATTATAGTGAAGTCCTCTCTGTTGGGATAGGTTGAGGAGTCTTAGTGGGGGGACTTAGAGGCTAAAGTAATGCACAATTGTGTTAGCTAGGGCAATGCTCCTGAAGGATGGTCAGAAGATGGCCAAAATCAGATGTTGTTTCATGGAAAGTTTTTCCCCCATGGTAATGCATGAGAGAGTTCTTGGTGAGTTCCACAAATCACCCCTGGAGGTACACCCAAGAGTTTCCAAGACATACCATGCTTTTAGGGGTCAGTTTTGGTGGCCCAGGGTAAAGCAGTCAATGGCAGAGTTTGTGGCAAGGTTCCTGGTGTATCAGCAGGTGAAGGATGAACACCGCGTCCCAGGGGGTTTGTTGCATCCTTTAGATGTACCTGAGTGGAAGTGGGATGGAATCTCAAATTATTTCTTCATAGGAACACGCAGGGTTCAAGGAGGCTGCGATGATATCTGGGTAGTGGTAGATCGGTTGAAAAAATCAGCTCTCTTCTTGGTATTCATGTAGTCAGGCATGGTATATGACTTAGCACAGAGGTACGTGGAAGAAGTGGTGTAGTTTCATAGAGTCCTGAGGCCCTATTCTCTCATCGGGATACCTGGTTTACCTCACGGATTTAGAAAGGTTTATAACATGCTTTTGGAACCCAGCTATGCATCAACACTGCTTTCCACCCCCAGACAGATGGGCAGACAAAACGCACCATCCAAATGATGGAGGATATGTTACATGTCTGTGTTTTGGAATTTGGTGGATTGTGGGTATAACACTCACCTCTGGTAGAGTTTTCCTAAAAAATATATATCACTCTACCATTGGCATGGCTTTGTTCGAAGCCTTGTATGGGAGGCCGTTTCGCTCACCTATGTGCTGGACAGAGGTTGGGAAAGCAGATGTTCATGGCTTAAAGGTAGTGTAGAGCATGATAGAGAAGGTTCAGCTTATACGGGAGGGAATGAAGGTAGATCAGGACTGACAGAAGTCGTATGCCAATCATAGGAGGAGACCCTTGGAGTTTGAGGTTGGGGACCACGTGTTCTTGAAGGTCTCACCTCAGCATGGGCAACAGATGTTCGACAGAGGGAGTAAGATTTCTCCCAGGTTCTTCGGACCCTTCAAGGTGTTGCGACGGGTTGAAGAAGAGGCTTATCAGATAGCACTACCCCCACCACTACTGAGTATTCATGATGTCTTCCACGTGTCTCATCTTCATCGGTATCTACATGATGATTCACATGTCCTCAACTAGGGAAAGCTGGATATCGAGGGTGACATGGCGTTTGTAGAGCGACCAGTGATGATTGAAGGTTATGAAGTGAAGGTGCTTCATGGGAGAACCATTCCCTTGGTTCGTGTCTTGTAGAGGCATGGTGGGCTGGAGGAGAGTACCTGGGAATGGGAGGCATAGATGCACGCTTAGTACCCCTAGTTGTTTTCAGTTTTGTTCTGTTCTATTTTATACCTATTTGAGATGTAGTGTTCTACATTATTAACTAGGAAATGGTCTATTTTCCTTATTATCTGTATCTATATGAAGAGTCCTGACTGTGGGGAGGTGACGACCTGATCCCTAATTGAGACGCATTAAGGTGGATACGATTAAACCCGTGCGGGCGAGTTAGTGCCACCCAAAGCAGATAGTATCTCGACATGGTGGAATGGGAATCCCTAGTCCATATGTCTGGGAAGTAACACCTTTATATGTTTGTGTGGTTACTTGAGGGAGAGGTGTTCTTAGATGTTGAGGAGGTTTACTTTCAAGAGGTATTTTTTGAGGTGGTTGTTTGGACCCCTCTATTTTCTTCAGGTTTATCCTTCAATTCTTGAGGACGAGAATGCTTTGAGAGGTATTTGATGTAATGTCCCAGACCCTCCTTCTCTAGTGATTTTCCAAAATCTTGGTCCCATAAAATGATTCCGCCAAAATAGTGTCACCGTGATGGTGGCACTAGTCATGGAGGCACTGTGACAGTGGCACCGTGGTGCTCACACCATCACGGTCGCTCAAAGAAATGGTGGCACTATGACGGTGGCACCTTGAGGGTGACACTGAGATGATGACACCGTGAGGGTGGCACTGTGAGGGTGGCACCATGATGAAAACACCGTTTCGGTGTCTCACCAAATGGTGTCCCACTCTTGTTCTTTTTTTTCCAGTCTCTGACTTTTCCACTCCCACAACATATCTTTTGATTTAATTGTGTTTTTATACCACTTTCAAAGCCATTAAAATCCCATAAATGATATCTAAAATCCCCCAAGAGTTGGGTGACCCTAAACTTACCAAAACATGTGGATTTTTCCTCAATGCCACTCCCTTTTTTCATAATTCCAGTTCTGCCCCAATTACACTTTTTCATCTGTTTAAAGGAAACTCTTTTAATCACAACTATTATGGCCACCTCTCTAATGAGAATTATTAAATAAAAATTAATTCCATCATGTGTAATCTTCCAACCGCGTGGTGAAACCATGGTCCGCCTTTAAATCCGTTCAAGATTTCATATCCCGCAACTCCAGGATCTTACTTTTTATCCCACAAGAATTCTTCTTTCTTCTTGTCTAGTCTCTTTTTTCTTTGTTAGGTGAATTTGGAGTCCTCTTTATAGAAGCTAGTGGTGTGCCTGTGCTGGATCCTTTCCTGATCAGTCTTGGAATCCCTGAAGTTCTTCCCCTACAAGTCGTATATCCCAAATTCTTGGAACGTGGAGAAAAACATCAACCATTGATCATCCAAGTAGGGTTATTCCTTCATCTCTCTTTACTATGTATCATGTGGGTTGGGTATGATAATGTTCCTACAGGTATGGATGAATCCAAACCTTAACAAATATAATAAACAGACTTTTAAAGAATGAAGGGGTGTGTTTGATGATGCTTTTATACTCTATTACCCTTGATTATATGTTATAAATTGTATGGGCTTCTGTCTATTGAAAATCAGAGCCGTTGGTGGTCTTTCCTTGTGCGCTAATGGACCCCTATATCCCATGATGATTGAATTGATGTAACATGAAAATTGGTTAATCCCATAAATTCGGTTGATTAAATAAATGTCCAGTGAACAAGAATCCTTGTGTGATCACCCCAGTTAACCAAACGGAAACAAGATAATTAATGAATGGTGTGTTAGAATCTAGAAAACTCCCTTACTCTATCTTGGTAACATGTGTGGTTGTTTTGCTTGATGCTTGTGGGGTGACATGGATGGGGATGGGATCCCTTGTTGAGGTGTAGTTGTTGGTTTGTGGATCTGAGGTTGTATGGGGCTGTATGTTGGGGATTGGTTTAGTTCCAATACTTTGAGGGATCTTAATGACCCCTTTTGTTGTTGTGACTTACAAGAGAACCGCGTGTGAATGCTTAAATTGATACTTGGATGTTTTTCCTTCCTTAGCTTTTGATTATTCCTGTTAGTTTTCTGGTAGTGAATAATTATTTAAATGGAATCACTTGATTGTAAAAACAAGAATGAGATCAATGGGGAATAGTTTTCTGGGAAGGAGTTATCACTTGGTTGTGGCTGTGGTTCTTCTTATGAATGAATAGTAATTAGGGTGTTTGTGTATGGGCTAGTTTTGGAACCCCTAGGCTGGGAAGAGTGCTTGTTTACCTATATGTATAATTTAGTTCTTATGTTTCTTATTCGCACCCTACCCAAGTTGATCCCTTCATTCCGAACACCCCCAATTCAGGGGGTGGGTGTTTTTCCCAACACTCCTACGAGTGACTGGTTATTAGCTCCTTTTCTGCTCCCTTTCCTGTGTATCCCAAAACTATTTGGGCAGGCTGTGACACTTTGAGGTCCATTATATCCTAAGATTCTTTGGGCAGGGAACGTTGTGGTGGTTAGCCCAAGTGTGTGTGGGTAGGTTGTTTCCCCAGTGTCTTCAGGATGAGGTCCAGGTGTCTTCGGGCATGGCAGTAGTTGTTTAGACCCAGGTGTCTTCAGTCATGGTGGTAGTTGTTCTGGCCTAGGTGTCTACATTCATGGTTACATGTGGTTGTGGCCCAGGTGTTTGTGGGTGGGATGTGTGGTTGTGGTAGTCCAAATGTGTGCGGGTGGGGTATGATAGTGGGACTGCGGTGAAAATGGTGGGGAAGATCTGACACGTAGGATGTCTTCAATAACTAGTGGGAAAGTGGTGTGGGGTACCCAAACATCAATGTGTTATTACTATTACTTGACATACATTATTTAGGGAGTGTGCCTTGGTGAGGTTGGGTAGATTTTTTCCTTTCTAGGTGCTTCAGTTATCTCCTTTTTTCTTACAGGGCATTAGAATGCCTCCCCACTTGTGCATGAGAGCCTTTGGATTTCCCTACTGAGTATACATGTATACTCACCCTACATATATTAAACCACTTTCAGGTTTCCATGAGGACTTCAAGGACAATTCCATACCCTATTAACTCGGATGTCGGGACCGTTGACGTTGTTGTTTTTCTTTTCTTTTATTACTTCCCTTTGAAGTTTTTCTTGTACTTCTTAGCACTTCATTATTAGAACATGCATATGGGAATGAATTTTTTTGGCCTTACTTTTACTTCCAACTTTGGTGTTGTCTAGGATTAACTATCTTATCTCCTGATCCTACTAAATAAAAAGGGTAATGCCTTCCATTTTATGTGTGATTTTATACCTTTAGTGATAGTCGCCACTCTGAGACCTATTGAAGGTGGGTCTTGGGGGGTCATTATCTCTCCTTCAACTTGAAGAAGGAAGGGTCTGAGATTCTGTTGTCCCTTCCCTCCTCTTGGTAAAGGCAAGTCGTGACATGTATCCTTGGAAATTCCTTCAAATAAAGAAAGAACTGGGATTTTATCCTCCAACTTTAATGAAATTACAACCAATAAGTTGGGTCACGCACAATGTCCATGGGTTTTTAATGGGTTTTCTACTAATGGGCTCTCGGGCTACTTAATTTTGGCATTTTGACTACTGGGTCTTTGGGCCATGATGAATCAATTTTCTATTTGGTTTGGGGTTCTCTACCATGTAATGGGTTACCTCTCGGTTAAAAGGGGATTTTATTTTTTACTTTTTAATAAATAGGGATCTGCCAAAAACTTTCTAGTATAAAATTAAAATAAATATATTTATTATATTTATAATTATATATATATATTTATAATTATATAAATATATATAATTATTTAAATTTTTTTAAATATATTTATTTGTAATTATAAATATATATATATAAATAATTGTAAAATTACAATAAATATATTTATTTATAATTATATACATTTAATTTTTTAAATTATATTTAATATTTTATTAAAATTAGGTCTTTATCATAACTTTTTTAGTGCTGATAATTTTTTTATCAGTGCTAAAAAAGTGCTAATAAAAGTTTTTTTATCAGTGCTTATTATTTCAATGTTGATTGGACAACTCTTTATTAGCATTGTTTTGAAAGTGTTGATAAAATAATTCTTGATCTTTTCAATAGAACCCTTATAGAGTCATCACCACTCACTCCATTCAAGCTCTTGGGGAGTCAAACCGTTTTCACCTCTCTTCATTGATCTTCTTAATGAATCGATCATCTCAAAAGCTAAAGTATGTGATTATTTATACTCCTATTTAATCACGATACTTGAAAATTCCCATCATATTACAAACGATGCACTAAATCTGATTCCTATACCACTGTATCTAGTCACATGAAAAAACTGATTGAACTTCCATTGGCCGACTCCACAAAAAACATGCATCTTCGGCCACTGATGCACTATTCACTTACCCAAGTAGTATTCTTTCACTCTTGGAGGCACCCTAAGATCATTCTGAAATACCCACTAATGTCTCAAACTCACTTTTAGTGTGATTCCATGACCTAATCATGAGTTTACCAGAACCATCATCGCACTCTCTTTCCCACACTACAACCACCCACTATTTACAAGTGATTTTAATCAACTATCATTATAAAAGATACAAAAATAAGAGTTTTCATGGTGGTTTTCTATTTTTTGTTTAATGTTTCATGTCATGATTGTGACATGTAGTCATTTTAGTGAATTAATTGAATTGAAAACATTTTTTTCATGGAAATTCTAATCACGTTCACAATTTTTGGGTGTTCACGCATATTGAAAACGTGCATAGTGGTTCCAATTATCATCTTGGTGATTGATGGTGTGATGCATCTAATTTTTTTTATACTTTTAGTGTAATTTATCATCAATTTTAATTATATGTATGTAAATATTTTTTGTGTAAATATTTTCAATTTTTTATGTAGATTATTTTGATAGTTATTGAAATTTGAAGGTTTAAAAATTATTTTATACTAATAATTATGTATAAATTTAAAATAAATTTTTTTTGGATAATGTAAATTATATTAATGAAAATTTGAAATTCCTTTTTTTAAACATTTTCTTAATTTTAAAATTTGTATTACTATATTTGTCTTAGTTGATTTTTTTTCTAATTTTTTAGTATTGAAATTATAATGTTATATTAAAATCAAGGTATGTGATTACTTGTGATCTATTTCTCCCCCTCGAACATCTTCATTTTATTTTAATTTTTCCAAATGGGTTGAACAGTGCACACACAAGAAATCTTATTTTTCCGTGATCTACCTCACTGATTTTCTACCCAATTTCTCTTGCCTCGAGTCATTGTTGGTCTATACTATATCTCACCTTCACATTTATTTTCACTCATTCATCATTAGTTCTCACTCTGATTTCATGGATCTCCTAGTCGTGCACCGAAAAAACTCTACCCACTTACCATGGAAGTGGTGACTAAAAATGATAAGTATATAGAGTTTCTGCAGTGCACAAATGGTAATAAGATCCATGTTCCAAGTATCCCTCCTACTCCCATGGATTAAAATCAAATAATTCTACCCATTTTCTTCCATGTGTCTCTCCTACTCCCATGCATTAAAACCATAATTTATTTTTAAAACATTTCATTACCTTGTGTATTTTTTTTTAAAATGACCATTAAAGTATCATCTTTCAATTTTTTTTCTTTTCAATAAACCAAAAAATTATGTTTTAGTATTTTAATATTTTTTTAATGTGATAATAATTGGTTAAATTGGTATCTATAAAATTTATTCTGGAAACAATAGTTTTTAAATAGAATAAATTGAAACTTATTTTATAATTTTCACTTTATGATATACTAGACATTCAATTATATGCTATGCATTCATTTGATGATTTTCCTTAAAATTTTGAACAAGACATACATCAATTTAAATATCATTGAACAACATAATAACCATGATTAAAAGTTTTTCTATAGCGGAAACCAAATTAGTGACGGTTTGATACTTCATTTTATAGTTTTTGTGTATCATTTATAATTATATTTAATGTAATTAGTTTGAATGGGTTTTTATAGGTAATTAGTAGAGATTTTATAGGTTATCTATACTTTTAATGGTTTCACAGTATTTTTTAAACTTTTATTTAAAGTATCTTTAACTATATAAGAATTTGTATCATCTCAAAAAATTTATTATAATTGATTTTATTTGATTTCATTTAATTTGGTTTTTATGAATCTATATGATTGATAGTATGAATTTTAAATAAATGTTTTTAGTTTAAAAAAGAGGTATTGGAATGAAAACTAAATTTTTTTTAGTTCATTCATAATAATTATGAATGTTTTAATTCCAATAATTTTGTAAGGTTCTTTATTAATTTTTTTCTAAAATTTTTGTGTGGTATTGAGTTTTAATGAGTTGGAGTTTTCATGGGTAACAGTTTTCTTTAAGGATGTGTTTTAGAATAGAGGATTTATGATGAGTAAGTATATCCTGAAAAATCTAAGGAAGATGGTTTTTGGTGTACCTTAAAGTGATATTTATGTATGTGAATTACTTTAAGAATATTGAATTAATAATTTTTATATTAATGTGTTTTTAACCTATTGTTATTGAAATCCATAAGTTATTCTCATGTTTTTTTTCTTTTAAATGTTTGTAAGTGTTTGATTAACCTATATTTATAGTTTTAATGTATATATCTAAATTTTATTATTTCTATTTATAGTGATTTAGAAAACTGTTAATTTTTAGTATAAATCATACATAAATTATTTATTCAATGATTCTTATTATTGAATGAAATGTTTTAAATAAAGAGTTGAAGTTTGTTATTGCTTAAGTTAAATTATAAATTGGATTTTTATAGTGAGGTAAGGTAATTATTATTGAATAAAGTATAATTTGTGTATATTAAACAGATGGTTATTTTTATATATACATAATTTTTTATCTAATGGGATAATTTAATGAGTTGTGAAGCATTTATAAATTAAATTTTTGGCTGAATTTCTTGTTTAGGAAGTTTCATTCGGAATAAAAAGCATTTAAGACTTTTGTACCTGATTTTTTTTATTTCATTGGTTTTAATGTTTTTATTTGAAACAAATGAGTTTCCTTATATTTTAGGAAACAAATGGGATTGTTCTCGACCTATTTAGGTGTAATGTCTTGTTTGTGTGAGTAGATATTTTTTTAAAAATCATTTTACGATATTATAATCTTTAACTCCTTTTATTTTGGGTTAATATAATTGGGTTGTGATTTTTTTGGTTAATGAAATTGGTTTTTATTTTGATTTCATTTATTATTAAAGTGCTTGGTTTTGGTAACAATTTCTATTAGGTATGATGGAGGTTTTAGTTAGAATGTTTTTGGGTTATTGAATTTATTATGTAATTTCTTATATTAAATTAGTTACATGATGTTTGAGGGGTATATACTGGTTCAAGTGTCATATAGATTTAAAAATAATAATTTAGGTTTGAACCATGTTTAATATGATTAAATGGGCATATTGGATATGTGTGCAATTGATTTTTCTTATGAATTTTGAAAATGGAATATTTAGTTTTTGAATTACCATGAAATTGAAGTTATTTTATAAATAGAGAAGTAATAGAATGAGTAAAACTCATTAAAAGATGTTTTGAGAAGCTAAATCACACCTCTAATAGGTGGGTTTTAGTGTGTAAAGTGTCTTAGGAAAGTTTAAAGTTATAATTATGAAATATGTGCATTGATTGGGTATTTACAGTAGCTTCATGGTCTACTGAAAAAATGAATTATTAGTTTACATTATTTATTTTTATTAATACATGTACACAATGTTATTATTATTTTGATCTATTGTGTATCATTAGGAATGGTTTGAGTGTCACCCATAAAAAGTTCTTTTTTAAAACACATTTATCTTGGACACATAATAGATTAAAAGATAGTGGAATAATTTTATAAAGTTTATTATAATCTCCCATAACCATACATGTGGTGTATATTTTATGAATAATGAGAATTCTATTTCGGATTTACCTATGAAGGTTTTGACTACAAGATGTAGGAGATATTTTATAGTGATATGTGTCATTATTAGATGTGTAATCAGAATGTTTTGGATCTGAATGATGTGAAATATATGATAACCTATTTTTTTGGAATGTTTATTAATGGAAAGTATTTGTGGTGTTTTTTAGGAAATTGAATATAGATGTTGAATATTTTAGGATATGTGAAATATACCTATGATTGATAACCCTACTATTATTGAAATAGGGGTTCTCCAATGGGTTATAGTATAAATATATTCATTGGTATTCCTATAATACATGGTCTAAAATAATCTACAGAAAAATAGAGTAACATGGAATCCAACTTCACTTCTATCATCAATAACAATTTCATCAATTAGTTTCATGAAATTCCAATCTCATTGATCCTGTGTCAAAATATGGGGATTACAAGACCTTATATGTTCTGATGAAAGATATTTTTATGAAAATTTATAAATCTAGGTCTCAATTAAATTACAAACAAGAATAATAATTTCTAAGGGAAGTATGGCACCCAATAATAAATAATGTTTTTTACCAACATATTTATTACCACCTTTTTATCCCACACAAGATCAAATCGAGAACTTAGACCAACAACCACATGTGTACCTTGGGCTATTTATTTTTGTGTCACCTTTGTGCAAAAGGATGAATTTTTAGGAATCATAACTGATAACATTCAAATGTTGGGTTCCCCATATTATAATTATGTATATATTTCTCCTTTGATTATGAATATCTTATGTGTATTTATTTATTTTTTGTATAAAATGAATATTTTATGAACCTAATAGGATGAATATGAATAGAAAATGGATAAATGCTAATAATATGATAACATATTATGATGATGGATTTAAAGAGTTCATCAAGGCTGCAATAGATCATGCATATGACCCTTTTCAAATCCCTTTTCAATTTTTACATTGTTGTTATTTAAAACAAATTAGTCTAGAAGAGTGGGAAGAACATTTGATTTGTATCAAAATATATTAGAGCTATAAATATTAGAATAAACATGTGGAAAAAAATTAACATTAACACCGATTTGATGTACCCCTTTATATAGTATATAATGATTTTGAAAGGGTACATCAAGAACTGAAGTCATCTAGAAGGTTATATTTTATAATGATATATTATTAAAGAAGTTATTGAATTATGTATCGATTACCTATTATATATTTATATCATTGGCCCCCCAAATTCTTGTCATAGTGGAAGCCTTATGGTAGAAGGTATTTTTTTGAAGAGATGTTGTTATAATTACTATCACATAGCGAGAGCATTATCACCTTTACATTTTACATAATAATGAATATGCTGATTTATATGTTAAATCCCACAAAGAAAATCTTAGACATATGATTCTATAAAGGGATGAAATATGGAAATAAAACACACATAATAAACATTTTATATGTTGTTATAAGATCATATTTATAAAGAGTTATCTTAAAATTGGAATTCAATTGTCGAATGACTTCAATGGCTAGCCAAGGGTGTTGATTCAATAAGGTTTTCCTTCTAAATTTTCCATTATTTCTTTTTTTTGAAAATCAAAAACACCTTATACTTAAGAAAATCTATATTTCACTTCTATAAGGAAAATTTCCGTTCCAAAGGAATTTACCCCTACCATGTTTTCATTATTCATATCTATATTTTTTTCTTAAGTATAAAAATCGGATTCATACCTAAAACCTCAGAATCATATAATACTTAGATATGAAGAATTCTGTTTTAGGATCCGAATTCTGGATACGAACTCTAATGAAGTTCCATTCCAAATTTTGGATATGAACTCTAATGAAGTTCCATTATGAATTTTGGATACGAACTCTAATGAAGTTCCATTCTGAATTATGGATATGAACTCTAATGAAGTTCCACTCCGAATTCTGGATAGGAACTCTCATAAAGTTCCAATCCGAATTCTGGATACGAGCTCTCCCAAAGTTCAACTCCGAATTATGGATACGAACTTTAATGAGTTTGACTCCGAACTCCTACTAGTTCAACTCCCAACTTCTTCTAGTTCGACTCCTAAATTCTACTAGTTTGACTCTGAAATCCTACTATTTCGACTCCAAACTTCTATGAGTTAGACTCCGAAAATTTAACAAGTTCGACTCCAAACTCTGT
Organism: Viscum album; assembly: GCA_963277665.1. NCBI lineage: Eukaryota > Viridiplantae > Streptophyta > Magnoliopsida > Santalales > Viscaceae > Viscum > Viscum album. The sequence continues at coordinate 2,068,764,760 of OY728131.1, forward strand.
AAGTTCAGATTCCAAATTCTAGTGAAACCAGACTCTGAATTTCCTTAGAAATTCAGACTCTGGATTTCTATAGAATTCAGGTTTATAATTCCTATAAAACAGAATCCGAATATCTCTTTATTATAAACTCTGAATTTCATTTTGGTTAGACTCTGAACTTTTATTTGCTTACATTCTGAACTTCAGTTTTTACTTATTCTTACACTCGTTTCATTAAAAAATGATGTCGTGCTTTCAGTTATTGACTAACCGTTGGTTGAGTGACAAGTGTATAGGTCCCTCCAAAATTTAAGGAGAATTATGACCGTTGGAGGAGGGAGCCGACCATTGGAGCTTCGCCTATAAATAGTAGCTCATTTGAAAGTTGAAAAAAACTTTGACCGATCTCTGACATCTGTACTTACATGCTATTGAAGTGTTTTATAGAGAGAGAGGCTCTTATCAACTCTCAAAGATTCGTAAGGAAAGTTTGAACAACTTGTTCAAACTTTGACTTGTGTAGACTTGCTTTGTGCGACTCAGATTATTGTTGATTACAATTGAGGGCTTCCGGGGATAGGAAGATAGAGGTTCCAACACCTTGAAGTTGAGGGAATCCTTGCTGAGGAAGACATAGGTGACGACTACCTGATAGTTGAGGGCTTGCGGGGATAACAAGATAGACTCCGATCTTCATATTGAGGGCTTAACCTAGTGTGAGTTAGATAGAATTTCTTGAAAGTATAAATTAAGGGACCTTTATCCAAGGTTGTTGGATACCCTTTTCTTTGGGTTAAAAGAGTTATTGTTTTTTTACTTGTAGTTTTACTACTTGTTTTTTCCACTAATTTTTGTATTGCTAAGGAAACTATAAATTTCTTATACTTCCTTACTTGTACTTTGATTTAGTGAGATTCTATATGCTTTAAGGTAGAATCTTAGCTAGTGTAAACTTTTGTTAAGTTTCATTTCTGGAATCACTTTTCCGGAATCTGGAAAGTTTTTAGTACTCATAGAGGTCTTATGAATTATTCTGTTTAACCTTGTTAAACATAACCACCCTAAAAATTTCTTAAGGGAATTTTTAAAAGGTATAATTCAACCCCCCTATTGTATCTAAGAATCACATTCTTATTTCAATCCTACGTTTGGTATCAAAGAGTATATCATACTTAGATTAATACCATCCTAACAAAGGGACTAGATGAAAATGTTATATCTTACACTAGTTTTGTAATTAATTGTTATAAGTTCTATAAAAAATAACACGATAACTATAGTATGATGTAAAATTGTGGAGTTACTCATGTGGTAGAATAAATTCACATATCTAGTTCCAACGATAAAAATCCAATTTATAAGAATATGTAATATTTTGACATCATCGAACAGATATACGAGCTAGATAATAAAACAATTCAAGTATCAATTTCTATTTATAATGGGTTACCAACAAGAGTACATTGAAAGTTGATGAAATGGGATTTATGAAGGTGGATTTCAGTGTGTATGGTCAAAAGGATGATCCATTCATAATGGAATCACAAGCAGTGTAGGTATTTTATGTATCAGATCCAATAAAAAAGAATTGGTCAATTATCCTATTGGAAACTAAAATGAATATAGTTTCATATGAAAATTCAATCAAGGATGACTCTTTCATTGGGACATTAAAATAATTTCATAGAGGTCCAAATATAGTAAATTTCTTGTACAATAGAGGGGACTACAAAGAGTGGATTTGGATTCTCAATAGGGAATTTGAATCCCTTTAACCATTAAATTAAAGAAATGGAGTTCAATGATAAGGTTAAAGTTTTTTTAATATATTATTATTTTACTCATAATATTATGTGTTCCATACTATATTAACATAATATAAATTAAATGTTTGAATACTCATGTAGACAATGACTTTCGCATATGATGATGTTACCAATATTAGGGAAGAAAAAAGATTGATGCTAAAATTGTAGAATTATTAAGGGATCAACAAAATATTGATGAAAAAATAAGAATTATGTATCACCACTATATTGACTAATATTATCAAGGAAATAAGCAAGGATATAAAATTTTGAAGTTTCATGGAATCAAATTAGCCAACCTGTTGACCCCAACAAGTCAATGTTAATCAGTTATTTTAGGGTGACAATAAGAATGAATACACTAATTGATATAGATTCATTATTCCATGTCTGTATTGTAATGAAGGAAACCCTTTGTGAAGATATTAAGGTAATGTTTTGATATACTTTCTCTATTTTACTAGAAAATTATATAACAAGACATTGATTTAATTTCAATTATTCCTTGAAGATTTTTTTTATTTTATAAAATATAAATGATAAATATTTCTTAACGGACACTATAAAATACCATAGAGGCTTCCATAATATTTTCACCAAGTTTTACCTTAGGGATGCTGAGGGAAAAGTAAATCCCTACCCACCAGTTACTTATGCACACATTATAAAGAAAAAAACATGGAATGATTTCATCAGTCATTATGATGAGAAATATTTTCATGTGTATTATTGTTGATAATATATTATTTGACATTATTTATATTATCCAATTTGATTAAAAAATTTTAATTTATAAACAAAATAATTCTGAAAATAAATAATGTGCATCAAAACCAATATACCAAAATCTCAAAGAAAAGATGGGGTATGATTCACTAGAGAAGAAATTGGTATGTATTTTAAATCAACAATTAATTTTTTTATTTAATATGAAATAACATATGTTCCTTTTTTATATACAGATTGATGAATTGAAATATGAATCCACATCCATCCCACATTACATGATATGGATGGAGGCCTGAGTAAATATGGATAGTAAACTAGTTGATGGAAACACAAAATAAGTTTAGGAAACATGTGTAAGTATGAAATAATTGTAATTAATTTTGATTTATAATACTATTACATAAAAATATCTACTTATGTTCATTTTTTTATACGGTTCAGACACAAGAATCAGAAGCAATAGTACTAGAAGAAAAACTAATTTCAGTAGCTTTAAAGCGGCTGGAACAATATGGTCACGTTCGAGGTATAGGTTTTAGAGTGTCTACTTAAAAATATTTTGAGAAGAAAAAACCACAAGAATATACAAATCATATAATTAAAGGATTATAGGAAAAAATATATGATTTTCATGATATTATTTCCTTGTCTGGTTTCACAAACTAATATATATAAAAGGATAAAAATGAATCGGTAGTAGAATAAAGATCAGCATATGAACAACAAAATGACCCTAATAACTTTTAGGGTATTAATTCCCCTCAAATGCATAAATTAACCTAGGTAATAACGTTTTTCATCACTGTTTCTCCTAAATTTGAATTAAGAAAATTCAGATAACTTTATATTTCCAAAATTAATCTAGGTAATGTTTTATGCGATTTCTATCTATCAACACCCACACACCTTCTTATTGTGTGGGGTACATTGTAAATATCCCAAGAGACATGTTACATAATAAAGAACCCCAGAAATATCATAAGAGAGTGGGGACTGAAGTAGCTCAAGATCCAATCACTAAGTTTCATATTCCACTTGATAATCTAGATATTATAATGGAAAATGATACTATTGGATCATTTATAACATGATCATATAATCTTCTAAAGATACATGAGGTATTTACTGAATTTATTTCAATTGAAATACCTATAACAGTTGAATAAAAATGGCCTAAAGTGTGGTATGGTTTTATAGATGGATAAAAATATGAGGAAACATAAGTTTGGATCATGAAAATCTAGTGAATCGACCAAGAAAACAAAAATACATTTTTGGAGTAACTTATCCCCTCCAGTTCTACTGCAACATATATTATCCTTAAAAATTCATGAAGACTCTATATTCAAAGATGGAGATGTTTCCTACATTAAATATGAATAATAAATATTTGGAACTATCATTATAGACACAGTTGGTTTTGAGAGTATAAATGAGATTCTCAATTTTTAATGGTTGGGATTCTCAGTTGTGAATATATACATATGGTACATTTTCATAATACATCTATCCAAAAAATGATCTAATATGTTTATTTAAGTTAATAAATATTCAATTTTTTATAGAAATTTATATTACTAGTATATAAAGGGAGAACCCTGTGAATCACACTTTAGATTCATTAATCCCTATATGATTTCTAAAAATAAAATTTATTTGGGTTTAAAATAAATTAATAAGCAAAACATGAGATAAATGAGGAATTTGAGAATAAAATAGTATAAAATAGTCTCTTTTTGATTCCTACAATGAAACAGTAAAACTTTGCATTCTAATCATATTTTTTTTTATTTTTTTCATTACTTGTTTGTTTTGGTTTTTTTAGGAAGCATTGGATGCTGATCAAAATCAAATTGGATACACTAAATATTTATTTTTTTGGATATAATTAATGGATTTTCATCAAACCAACCACACATGAAGTGTATTGTGAATTTTAATACACTATAATCAAAATTTTATAGATAAACATAGAATTATTTTTTTTAGTTTGTGTCTTAAAAAGAATTTTGTTATGATAGAGAGATATGTAAATATTGGATAAATCTTGTTATGTGTTCAGTGACTAAAATTAATAAGCCTACAGATTACTTCAAATATTAACAGATTAATGTATATATAGAAATATTTAACTATCAAAAAAATTTACTTATTTTGGTTAATTTTTATGCAGTGTATGAAGTAAGATAACCACAATGAATATAGATATCATGTTTGTAAATTTATGGAAGACATCATATACCATCAAAACACTAGCATCGCAAAATTTGTAATTTCTAAAGGTAGTAAAAATTTCATTAAAAATATTTCTTAATAATCTATTTGTCTATATTTTCTCAGTACAACTATGATTTCTAATAATCTACATACTCAAAAGAAGAAGAAATTTCTTTAGAGAAGAGTCGGTAGTGTAACCGGTTTCTGAATGTTTTCTAACATCAAATTTAATTGTTACCTACTATTTCTTATGACCATGTTTGGGTTATGAAATTAGAGATACACTTGGGATGTGAATCATTAGTATAAAATGGTTATATGTTATTTTTAACCTCTTTCTCAAGGAGAAATACAATGGAGGAAATCAATTTTTTTAGAACTGAATGAGAATAATACATGGTATCAGAATGTATACAGACATCATGAACATGTCACTTCCTTCTACTTATTTAGTTAATTTTCTTATCATCTTATCTAATTTTTTAGTTAATTTTATTATAATTTTTATCTAATACTTAATTTGTTAAATTTAAACATTATTTTAAAACACAGGTCATGTGATCAAAACCAACCAAACAAATTCATATTTTTTAACACTTAAAAAATGATCTACAAGTAATTTTTATTGTTTAGGAATTGACCACACATCAATTTGACCCCCAATGTGGTTGTTATGACCTGAACTTCATGTTTTAAATAGAAAGGTGTCATTTTGGATTAAAATTTGTGTCAAATCTTCAAAACTGAGATAATGAGCTTAGATTGTTTTAAAAAATGACAAAAAAATCCATAGTTTATTTTTTATTTATAAGAATAAATCCCACATCAATATAACACCCGATGTAGTTGGTATGACTCGAAGTGTGTGTTTTCAACATAAAAGTGTCATTTTTTAAGGCATGCCTCACATAGCCAAAACTTGTAAAAATGGTTCAATTTTTTTTAAACTTTTGGAAAATGATCCATAATTTATTTTTGATGTGTAGGAATCAACCGCATGTCAATATGAAATAGGATGTGGTCGGTATGACTTAATGTGTGTGTTTTTAATATAAAAGTTTCATTTTAGTTTAAAACACATATCAAATATCCAAAACAAAGAAAAAGAGTTAATATTATTTTCAAATTTTATTAAAATGATCCATAATATATTTTTGACATGTAGTAATCAACCTCACATCAATCTGACACCTGATGCAGTCGGTATGACTCTAAGTATGATTTTTTAATATAAAAGTGTCATTTTAGTTTAAAAGGCCTTCCACATGCTCAGAACCGAGAAATTGATATTGTATTTTTTTGAAACTTTAGAAAAAAGATCCATAATTCATTTTTTATATATAGGAATCAACTGCATGTTAATCTGACAGATGATATGGTCAGTAAGATATGAAGTGCATGTTTTTAATGTTATTTTCATTTTAGTTAAAGCATGTATGAGATGGTCAAAATTGATAAAACAATCTTATATTTTTTCTAAACTGTATAAAAATGATCCATAATTCATTTCTGATGTGTAGGAATCAGCTGCATGTTAGTTTGATATATGATGTGGTCATTATGACTTTAAGTGTATGTTTTCAATATAAAAGTGTCATTTTAGTTTAAAACATGCATTACAGTACCAAAAATGAGATAACGAGGATTTATTATTTTGAAACCTTTGTATAATGATCCATAATTCATTTGTGACATATAGGAATTGACCACACATCATTTCAATTGACGATGTGGTCGGTATGACTCGAAGTGCATGTTTTCAACATAGAAGTGTAATTTTAGTTCAAAATGCATATCACATAGCCAAAACCAAGGAAAAATGGTTTTAATATTTTCAAACATAGGTAAAATATCCATTATATATTTATTATATCTAGGAATTGACCGCACAATAATATGAAAAACGATGTAGTCGGTGTGACTTAAAGTGCGTGTTTTCAATATAAGTGTCATTTTAGTTTTAATTTCCCCTCACATATCCAAAATTGATAAAACAAGATTAATTGATTTTAAAAATTAGTAAAATAATCTATAATTCATTAGTGACATGTAGGAATTTATCATATGTCAATTCAACAAGAGAATTAGTTAGTATGGCTCAAAGTTCGTGTTTTTAATATAAAAGTGTCATTTTAGTTTAAAACACATATCACATAGCCAAAACCAAGAAAAATATATTTGATTGTTCTTATTTATAAAATTTATTTGATAATTTCATAGGGTATCTTTCATATTGAAAATGGAATAAAAGTTCCCCGCTATGATGAGAACCTTCAAATGCTATGGAGATATTCTTAAAACTAGTTCTATGGTCAGATAATGTATTATGAAGGGGAACATAATACATAGACTATTAGGTGTGAGTACTCATAAGTTGATAAGGCTTATTATCATGAAGTTTATACTTGATAATCTTTAATATGGGATATTATGAGAATATACCTTTTAGTAGGAATTTTTCATATTCTGGTGTCATCAGATATTCCTTTCTATGAGTGCGTGTAACGATCATTGGAATTTAATATTATCATTAATGCATGTTATGGATCACATACTTATATTTACTAACAAAAACTAGAATGTCATATGTTAGTGGTAAATAAGGTATGTTGGGTTCCCCATGAAGGACATGTTATTAATGGATAATTCAAGGAAGTATTCATCCCTTCTATCATTTTGAAAGTTGATATCCTGACCCATTAATTGAAATATAAAAATTGCATTAAATTCCATGGTCATGGTGTAACAACATTTATTCTAGATAGTCAAAAGAAATACATGTCAACCATATAAGTTTATGACACATACATGCAACCTTCTTGATGAGATATTGAGGCAAAGAGATTATATTACACATCGAGTGTTTGTATGTGCTTGTCGATGTTGCGACATTAAGTTCTTTATCTAGGGTAACTTGACCCCTTTCTAGACAGTAATCTTGGACTTTAGGAAATAATTCTTAATTCCAACGAGAAATAATCTTATATGGTCACACACTAATTATTTCTCTTAATATCAATTAAAATGTACTTGAATTTAATTATTTGAATAAATATTATTATCATGACCGAGGAATAATTTTATTCAAGTTTTTATAATTTCTAATATTTTAAAGTTAATAAATAATTATTAATTCCTTAAATAAATAATTTATTTAATTATGTGAATATTTAGTAAATATATATTCAATAGATTGAGGATAAAATATTTTTTTTGTTTATTAAATATTTAATAAATAGTTATTCACTGGTTTGTGAAAAAAATATTTATTTAAGTGAATGAAATATTTATTCGAGTATTCAAGAAATGTTGAATATTTGAAGCAGACCAAGATCATGTTTAGTGAAAAATATTAATATAAAAGATGATAAAATAATATTTATCATTTCATGAGATAGAATATACCATAAAATAATAATGATAATAATAATAATAATAATATTATTATTATTATATAGAATGAGGTTTAGTAAATATTATAATATTATTTAAGGACCGATACAAAACTAAATTACATTTTAACCTAAAACCTAGATCTATAAATATATTGGTATTTATATTGCATAGGATTAATCGAAAGTTGAGGATAAAGAATCGTTGCGCACAAAAAACCATGCACGCACACACACAAACTCTCTCTCTCTCTCTTGAAATTATCCTCTCTTCTTTTCAAGAATGATAAGAACTCCTTCAAGCCCAAATTATCTTGAAGAAATCAAGATGAGTAGTGAAATACATTTGGTTCACCACCCAAGAACCCAAAAATCAATCGGTGTTTCTTGTATATCAAAGAAGCATGTGTGGATTACCACTAGAGGGATTTTACACTTGAATCTATACAGTGCAACAAAGGTAATCTGAAAGGGTTTTCAAAAGATCAACAATATCATCAAAGAAAGGATCCTAAGACATGGTAAAAATTTATTTTAAATATAAACAAATTAATTATAAATTTAACATGAAATATTTTCTCTCAGGGTTTTTGGAAAATCTAAATTAAAAAAAAATCAATTTAACACCCTCCAAAGGTGTTTCCACTATGCTCAGAACCAAAATATATCCTACCAAGAACCACTCATCACTTAATTTAGTCAAATTCATTCACCATGTGAAGTAAGTGATTAACAATTCATTACATATTAAACTTTCCTTAGTAACTAATAAACATCCATATTGAAATATAAACATACAAGATGCCAATACTTTTGGGGATCTTGGGTCCTACTTTAATACATCCTTTAGAGGTATCAACACCACTATAAGCATTGTAAAATTAAATTTCACTTATTTTCTTATTGTTAATAAAAATTTCCATTTTAATATTCTTTTTATATTGCATTTATTTATTCAATTTAATTGTTTTAATTCAGTATTTAATTGTGATTTTATTTATTCTATAATTTTGTTACTATGTTCTTGGTTATTAAGATATTTTTCTCAGCCTGATACCAGTCTGAACACATGTCCAACCTTGAGTGACGTGCCTTGTAATTTCCCTCATTTTTATGAGTCACATCCTCCCCATTTGATTGGGTAGGTATGAGTTTTGAATTTTTGTTCTCATTTGGCTCCATTCCTAGTGAAATTTCTAGTTCTTGTTCTTGTACATGAAGATAAAGGTGTTCCATTAAGGTCCAGTGCTTCCATAGTGAGTCCAATATGGTTGATGTACTCACTAAAGAAGGAAAAGTATGAAGAAAGATTTATTTTTTACACATTAATTCATGATTTATTATATAAGAATACACAAAATAAAACCTATAAGATAGAGAATCCTAGTTTATTTAGGTAATTAGGTACATTGAATAACAAATTAAAATAGGGGGTACATCAAAATTATTGGACTCTTCCTTAATATTCTTATAATTCTCCAATATTCTCAAAACTGTATGATATGACCTACAGACATACATAATAAATGTGTGAGCTATAAATCCTAGTATGATAATAAAAAAACATAGCATAGAGAGAGTATTACATGTTCAAAAATAGTCATTCTAATGGGACATAAAAGGTGTGAGAATCATAAACTTGAACAATGAGGCATGATATATCATATAACATTAGGGTAAAAAGGGAATTTGGTAACAACATTAAACATGACATAATAAAAATAATCCAAGGCTAACCTCCAAGATATCATAAAAAGGTGGGAAAAGTACCATAATGGATTACGTTCACTCTCTATTCCCATAAATTATATCTCATGATACTAAAAAAATACCCAATTAATTAGAACACTCTATAATTTGAGAACACTCACCACTTTCATATCATGTACATGCATAAGTGTGCCACATGGATCATACAACATAAGGTTTTATTTCATCAATTTTAACACCAAGATCAAAGAGTGTGGGTTACATACAAGGAATTACCCAATCACTAAAGTATAAGTACATCTAGGTGAATTCACATGAGTGTAAATGGGGGTGAATATTCATGATTCAATCATTTGGAATGAAAAATCAGCATGAAATTTTGGCAGCATTTCGATAGTTTTTAAAGATTCATAAAAAGGGGTTTAATGTAAGGAATCAAACTTAAACATTAAGTTATCTAGTTAATTAAACTATAATTCACATACATAAATTCCTAAAAATATTTTAGGTTTATATTTTTTGAGGGTTAGTTTATAAAATCATACATATAATCTCATATATTATATAGTAGGCACTTATACTCAATATCAACTTTTTTCCAATATGAATCTTTTAGAACAAAATTTGATTTTTTTCAATAAGAAAACTTCCCAACTTTAAACTTGAATTATTCTCTACCTTTAACCATCCAAAAACCATATGAAAAATATTTTAAAAATTAGGATGAGGACAAAAATCTCTACAAAAGGAAATAGAAAGGAAGAAATATATCGTTAGTCCATGAATGAAAACATTTTCACAAAGTTATAACTTTTACTCATAAAAAATAATATCCTTAGATTACCTTTTGAAATCATAAGTTACATTTAAAAGAATAGATATCAAACATAAATCATAAAAGGTAACTTGTGGCATCATTTTCATATCACACTTAAATATAATTAGCTCCCCTAGCTACACAGAGAGTAACCATCATGGTTACACTTGGAATAACCATCGCAGTATATTCCCACAATCTCTTAGGATATACCTAACCAGTTAACTCTATCCCTCTAGTCCCCTCAGGTTATCATGAAAAAAATTATCATCATAAAAATTTACAGGAACCATAACATAAGTAAAACATATACATCTTGTATTAAAGAAGCATTCTTGAGGAAAATAATTTTTCCATTTTTAAAATCACTTTCCATTTTTTACAAAGTCACACACTTATACATAAAAACATTTTATTTGAAAATAAAATTTTAAAATTTTAACGTGAACTTCAAAACATTACTAGAAAGGTATATGAGCAAGTCAAACCTAATCCTACCAAAATTTATTGAAAAATAAAAGTTAGGGATAAGAAAAAGATAAATGAGAGGGTCAAACAAAGGAAAATACCTCATCCAAAAAAATAAAACTACAAATGAGTAAAATTAGTACCATCTCCATCATCTAAGATGTCATTAGCTAATTGCTATTCTAATTTTGAGTTCTTATGATTTAATATAACATAGTACTTTTCCTTGAGTTTAATCAGCTGTATAATGAGATTCTTTAAAGAAGATGACTGACCACATCCATGTGTGGTAACCCAATCATCTCTACCGCATCCTCAAAAATGATTTTTTGGATGAAAACCATGTTTCCATGTCTTAGTTGGTTATCAATCCCCTTTTGGTTCTTCCCTCTATGAATGAGGGAAATTCTCCATGAGAGGCTGATATGTCTGAGTAGATTACCTATGTGAGGCATCCTTCATATCTAGGGAGACATCAATATCTATCTTATGCATTAATTTACTGGATAGGGAACACTCCTTATTTTGATCATGCACTATCACATCCACAATTATCTTGGTTTTAGAACCAATAAGGATATCTTTGAAAGAAACACTGCCAACTTTAATGTCTTGATTGCATTAATCTATTTTTTGAATAAAAAATAGTAGATCCTTCATCCAATGAATGGATTTAATCAAATTTTTAACACAATTGTGTCATTTCCTTCCACCATTTTTATTCCCCTAGGACCAATCTCATTATCAATGAGATCATTTGTAGCATCTTTCCTCAGAAATTTCTTACCAGAAGGCTGTAAGGTACCTGCATGTGTAATTTTAATATTTTAGAAATTCCTACAGTTGGAGACATCATGAACTACTACGTTTTATAACTTATGGAATGATTGGATGTATTCAAATTAAAAATTAACATCAAATTTATCACCATTTACCACTAGATTGGAAAAATTAGGAAAAGGATTTAGCATGTCAACATCCACACGGAATCCAGAAAAATATCGAAATTTCCCATCCATAGTGTTTTCATCCTTTTTAATTGGAGCTCCAATACAAGAGACAATATCATTAAGAATTATAGGATGCTAAAATACCCAGTTGAGATCATGAATTCTGAACCATATTTTCATATTTGTATGTTTTTGAGAGTGTAGGTTGAAACACATATCCCAAACATAGATGAAAAGACCCCTAGATTAAGCATATAAAAGGTAGATCTCCAAGAACAAGCCAATCATCCCCATTAGAAAAAATTAAGTAGAATTATACTCTACTAATAGGGATAATTCACCAATTGGATATACCCCAAATCTGAGAGGGCCTCAATTTAACCTCTTCAGTGTTCATTGGTTTATCACCCTTCGCAAGAATCAATCTCCCAATTAAAGAAAACTTACATGAATTTAACTATTTCTTAAGAGAATCATAATTTAAAATAATAGTGAAGGACCTATTCCCATATCTTGAGGATAGGGGGGAAAAACCTCATGAGAACCTGCAACCATTTGAATTTTTGAGCGATTAAGAACATCAGTAAAAGAAATACCACCACGCAAGGGATTCAACGGATGGAGCAAGGAGCCTAAGATTTTTGGATTGGACCCACCCGAAACTTGAGCTGAAAAATCAAGATCTCCCTGATCACCAAAATAATATGTGATCATATTTGAAGCTTTGTAATTTCTAGGAGCATCAATAAGACCGGTTGAGGTTTTTAAATCTAGAACTCGATTAACATCCGAGGTGTTTTGATCTGGAATTCCACCACTATCGAAGGTGTTCAGGTCTAGAACGTGACCATATGAGGTGTTCATTTCTGAAAAGAAAATATCAGGAGTCGATTCCTACATGTCAAAATGAATTATAAGGCTCAAATCATTCACATAAGGCTAACATAAAGAATGAAAATTGGGTTAAAAATTCTCTTACATTATGTCCAAAAGCGTTTTGTACTTGTAATTTATGTCTTGGATAATCAAATTAGATTTATTAATTTCTTAATTCAAAACCTTTAAAATATATATTTTATTTATTAATATTTTATTAAGTTCATTTTCCCCATTTTTATGAGTTATATACATCAAAATCGTCATTTTAGGTGCATTCGTTTCATGGCTTTATATTCGATTCCCTTGAGTATAATTATGGGAGTTGTTTTCAAAGAGAATGAAATATCAAAAAGTGAAAATAAATGGTATTAATATGTTTCCATAATTTTAAATGATAACATATATCATTTTTTTCCTTGATATGATGTTGATTTATTAGATAAAACATTAATGGTAAATGTTTGTTTTTTGGTAGTTTTTAAGACCATCACAAACTAGTTTTGTTTTCATTAATATTATATATATAAATTAGTTACAAAACATTAAAAAAGTTTTAATATAAATATTAAAATATGTTTTAACCATAATAATGGTTTTGTGAATATCCTTGAAGGTGGTAAAGGAAAATTAAAACTCATCATCCACGAAGGAGGTGAATCGACACGTCACGAACAATGTTTTCATTTTTTAGAATAAGAGGAGAAGAGAAGAGGTTTGATGGTGGATATTACATTAAAAAAATAACATTCTAGTATATATATATGATATTAGAGTTATCATTACACTTTGGATTGGTTAGGTGAGGATAAGTTATAAAGAAATAAAGAAAGAAATAATTTAAAAGAGAAATAATGGAGGATTTTACCTCTTGAATATCTTCTCATTGAGAACCTTCTTAAGGAACCTGATTATGGTATTATGGGGAGTCTAGAGAGTTTAGATGTGGGGAAGAATCTTGGGAGGACAATTGGGTAGAATTTAGGCAAGATTCAAGGCTTATAATGTGTGATGAGAAGAGGCAATGAGGGGTAGTATTTATAGAGAGAGGAGAGGCGTGTTTTCGATTATTTTATTCATTTATTTATTATTTTGGCACAAGACTATCAATAGTGTTGATTATTGTGACTAATTATAACAATTAGTTCATGTGTGTTTGGAATAATGGGTTCTTACATTAGTAATGACTCAAAAATTCTTGTATTTAACTTATAATGTCAAATACTATAAATTATTATATTTCACTATTCACAAAAAAATCGACTATTTCTCAAAAATTTAACCTAACCATTTTTCGATGTGTAGATTTAAAAAATGGAATCTATTTTATTAAAATAGTTTTATAAATATGGGAAATTTACTTTTTAATTAAAATTGTTATTTATTTTAAAAATACTTATTTTAATATTATAACCAATTTTATGACACTTTGAAAAATTAATTATGGTCTCATAAAACTATCTTATAATTATAATAAAAAATATTTATTTATAAATCTATTTTTTGAATATAAATTTTATTTTAAATAATTATATTAATTATAAAATTTTAAATAAACATTTACATTTCACAAAAATACCAACACTTAATTTATCATTTTTAAATCATTTATTTACTTATTCCATGATATTAATATGTCATATTTTCATTTATGAGATACCTAATTTTTTTTATACTTTCATAGGTGACGTTTTTTATTCTAATGGCCAGATTACTATTCCTAATGGTCAGATTACTATTCCAACAGCCAGGTTACTATTCCATTAATATAGATTGCTTAATTTATATAAATACCATTTATTATATTTATAATGATTTAACTATTTAATTACAGAATGAAAAAATTATTCTATAAGTACCTAAGATGTTACATTCTCGCCCTTCTGGAAATTGTGTTCTCCCAATTTTATTCACTTATTAAATAAATTTGGATACCTTCCCTCATAGCATTTTCATATTCCCATGTTTCTTCTTCAAGCATGTGGTTTCTATACATAGACTTAACTTGGTGAATTACCTTATTCTGCAATACTTAATATCTATGCTCATGAATTTTAACATGTTGATCCTCATAAAAAGGTTCTCTTCCAACTAAACTAATTTTGGTCTCAAAACATGAGATGAATCTGACACATACTTTCTTAACATTGAAACATGAAAAAAATTGTGTGCTTGGGTCAAACTCGGAGGCAAAGACACGCAGTAGGAAACTGATCCAACTTTTTCCAGGATTTCATAGGGTCTAATGAACCTTGGAATTAGCTTCCCATTCTTACCAAAATTCATCACACTTTTCTATGGAGAAACTTTTAGAAAGATATGATCACCTACCTCAAAAGAAAGATCCTTCCTCCAATTATCTACATAACTTTTCTGCATGCTCTGAGCTATCCTCAAGTGTTACTGAATTATCTGAACTTTCTCTAATGTTTTGTCTACTAATTCTGGTCCCATAAACTTTGTTTCACCTACTTCATCCCAAAATTCTAGAGTTTAACACCGCTTTCCATATAATTCTTCAAAAGGCAGCATCTATATACTAGAATGAAAACTCTTATTATAAGAAAAATCAACCAAAGAAATATATGGATCCCAACTTCCCAGGTGATCCATTAAACAAGATCAAAGAATATCCTCGAATGTATGAATTGTTTTCTTGAAATTTCCATCAAACTAAGGATGGAAATTAGTGATGGATTTTAATTCAGTTCCAAATAACTTCTGAAGCCCCTTTTAAAATTTACAAGTGAACCTTGTATCACGATTAGATACAATGGAGATAGAAACTCCATATAGCCTTTCCATCTCTTTAAGATACAACCAAGGAAGTTGATATAGAGACATAGTATTATGAATAGGAAGAAAATGTGTATATTTAGTCTCAAGATTAATAATAACCCAAATCACATTGCTAACTTGATAATTTTTGTGTAATCCCACTATGAAATCCATGGATATATTTTCCTATTTCCACTCTGTCACTATAAAAGTTTGAAGTATCCCATTCAGTAATTTTCATTATGATTTTATGTATTGACATGTAAAATATCTCATGTTATAGTTAGAAATAATTCTTTTCATTCCATTCGACCAGTAATACCCCTGAAGGTCTCTATAGATATTAGTGCTTCTAGGATGAATTGAAAATGCCGAACTATGAGCTTCACTTAATAACTCTTTCGTTAAATGTGAATCACAAGGATCACATAATCTCTTCCCAAATCTGGAAAAATATATATTTATCAATGATAAATTCTAGAAACTTACCCTTATTAACCAATTATACCACATTTTGTAACTCATGGTCTTCCTTACGTGATTGTGTAATTCTATCTAATAGAGATGATTACAATGAAATCTAAAAAAAATATAGGAATTTTATATACCAATAACTTCCAAGAAAAAATTCATCAAATAATTAACCAAAGGGTCATGTTTCAAACATAAGATGGTTAATGTTACATGATATTTTTTACTCAAGGAATCTGTTACTTTTTTTTTCTTTTCTAGGATGGTAATTGGTTATGCAATCATAATCCTTTAATTGTTCCATCCATATTCTCTGCCTCTTATTCATTTACCTCTAAGTGAATATATACTTCAAACTTTTATTTTTAGTATATATTTCAAAATTTTCTCTATATAAATGATGTCTCCAAATTTTTAAATAAAAAACCATAGGGTTTAATTCCAAATAACATATGGGATAGTCTAACTCATGAGGTTTCAGTTACAGTGAAGAATAATAAATTTCCTAATCATTTTGCACCAGAACACAACCAATTCCCTTTAAAGAAGCATCAATATGGATAAAAAACTCTCCATTTGTAGAAGGCGGAGCTAAAACTGAGCATTCACCAATCTCATTTTTAGTTCCTGAAAACAAACATCAGATTATTCTATCCAACTAAATTTAACCCTTTTTTGTGTTAACTTAGTTAGTGGGCATGATAACTATGAAAAGCTCTTAACAAACCATCAGTAATAGCCTACTAATACAAAAAAATACAAATATCAATAACATTTTTAGGTATCTTCCATTCATCGATCACTTTTTTTGTACGGATAAACTATTATGCCATAATTATTTTAAATGTTCCCAAGAAAATAAATCTATTGTAACAAAAAATTACATTTTATAAATTTTTTGTATGTCTTATTTTCTTTAAGGGTTTTTAGAAAATTCCTTAGATCTTTTTCATGATCCTCGTAAATTTTTGAATAAACCAAAATTTTATCAATAAAATTAATAACAAAATTATCCAAATATTGATGAAATATTCTATGCATAAGATCCATAATTACATAATGGGAATTATTAAAACCCAAGGGAATAAAAAAACTCATAATTCCCATATCTATTACAGAAGTCTATTTATGAAATGTCTTCCTCATTTATTGTCAGCTGATGGTACCCAAATCTCAAGTTAATCTTGGAAAAATACCAGTTCTCCTAGAGCTGATCAAACAAGTCATCGATATAAGGAAAACGATACTTATTATTAATAGTGATGTTATTAAATTATCTATAATCAATAAAAATCCTCATAAAACCATCTTTAATTTTAACAAAAAATCAGGAGAACCCTAAGGTGAAGTACTTGAAAAAATCCAACCTTTATCTAGAAACTCATGCAACTACTTTTTCAATTCTAGATGTTCTACTTTATCCATTCGATAAGGGGTTTTTGAAATAGTTTTACAATCAAGGACTAAATCAATAGTAAACTCAACCTCCTGATCATGTATAATACCAGAAAACTCATCCAAAAAAATATAGATACTTATTAACCACTGGAAAATCATTAATCTGAATAGTTCCCTTGTTTTTTACAATATGTTAAAGATAATATTCATTTCCATATTTTGACAATTTCTCAAATTACTGATATATTATCAATGGTATGGGTTCATTATTGTATATAAACTGAAACTATTTATGAAAAACAACTACTTTAGCTCTACAATCAATCTTAGAATGGTAAATTGAAATCCAATCCATACTCAGAATAACATAAAATTATACTAGGGTAAATAAAATAAGGTTTGTAGGTAAATTCTTTCTACATACATCAACATGAAGCTTTTTATAATTTATTTTTTCCTTAATATTTTTTCTAGGTGTTTTTGTCATAAGTTATAGCTTCATTTATTGAGATGAAATTTTCAATTTAACTAAAAATTTCTAAGATATGAAAGAATGTGTAGACCTCTAATTGAACAAGACATTAGAAAAATATAAGTAAACAAACAATATACTTGATACCACTTCATTGGATGTCCCAACATTTACTGATATAGTTGCAAATAATTTTACCACACATTTCTGATTATAGTTTGGATTCTTCCCATCATCCAAGTTTCTCTTCAGATACTCATTTTCACAATGTCTGTTAAGACCAGAAGGGGCCTATATATACCCTAAGGGGTGGGGGGGGGGTGAACCAGGTTATGGATATTCTATTTCAAAATTCTTCCTTCCCCACTAGATGTTAACTTATATATTATAAGGGTCACTTTGTTTGCTTTGATGTTGTTAACATTCATCTTGTTCGTTCCTTTTTTATCTGATAATGATGCTTTGGATGCAATGTTGGTAAACAAGCAGGTAGAGAAAAATATTTCTACTTGGTTCACCCTCACTGGGCTACGTCCAAGGATCATACAATGACGATGTGCCGCTGTACCAAATCCACTAAAGATCACTGCCAATTTACAACATTCAGGCTAGATCACATCTATTCCCAGGCTCAATTACTTTACAAAGTTTAGGGTTAGGTCACTACTTTCCCAAGGTTCACTCCCTATGTGTCTCTCTCTAGCTCACTACTGGTGGAGATGACCACCTTCTTCCTTTTCCTTTCCTCACTTCTCTGGAAAGGATCCAATCACAATTTAAAGACTTGTAGGTCCCTTCATTATCACAAATGAATGGATCTTTCTCTATATGTAGATAATATATTGAAGTTACACTTTAATCCACTAATGAATAAAACTTTACTATGAGTGTACTGGGCAATCTTCCAACTTTCACGCATCCCTAGAATGACCGATGCGCTTCTCCAAGCCTGGCGTGCTTCTCTATGTCATGGTGTGTTTCTCCAAGCATGGAGTGCATGTATCACATTACCAATTGTTCAGAACTCCCTTCACCAACTCAGAACTTGGGTGACTCACACCCTTTTACACCCAAACCAATATTGGCATGCAACTCTCAATTGGCGCGCAACGTCTGAATATCTTTATACTTGTGTGACCAAACCACCACTTGCGTGCCGAAACCACCGGTATGACTGGTGATCTAATTTTTTATAAGTGTTAATCTTCATAAAAAATGAGAATGGTAGCCCTTTATTTATTGGAATTTTGGGTACCCTAGGCGCTAACACGTAAGTCTCCTCTCGGCGCACAAGTCCAGCTGCCCTAGTCTTTGTGCCCTAGTCACATTGAGTGTCCAAATCAAAACTTGGGCTCCCCTATTTCCTTTTCCATATTTTGATGATTTGATCTTGAAAAACATATGGCGCGCCACTTTCCAAGCTTACAAGACACCGGCACACAAGTCCCTTTCCCCAAAACACTTTTCTCCATTTGTCTATTTTGAGTCCCAAATATTTGGCAAACACTGGAAAATAGTGCCACCTTGTATCAACTATTTTTGTATAGCCTCCTGATCCTCCATTCCATTTTTGAGGTTCTTCAATCAGTCATGGATTGTTAACAACATCACCTTAACTTGACATGTCACCATGAAAACCCCCTTTTTCAAAACATTTGTACATCGTGGTCTACTTTGTTAACAAACACAACATGGAGGCCCACTTTATCAACAAACATAATCACCTCAAAAATGTTTCAATGATACCTTGACGTATTTTTTCCCAAAAATTTCCCACCAAAATCAAACCTTTGGTTGTTATATGTTTCATTTCTCTCCTTTAGGTCACCATCCTTCTCGGTCTTGACCGTTTCCCATGGATATAATGCATTAGGAACTTTTGTGCAGCTAGGTTAGCTTTATTGGAGGGAGAGCCACCTTAGCCTTTGTTAGGGCCCATCAGTTATCAAGTGTTCTAAAATACTTATTATATATAGACCCAAACAAAAAAATAGTTAGCACTACCATTTGACATATTCTACTTTCCATCCATTGGCATGGACAACTTCTAATTGTCTTTAGAAATCACAGCCTCAAACACCAACACGCCATTTAGTTAGCACACCACCTTCCGCTCCTCTCATTGATGATTCTACACAATATCTCTTTCCATAGATCCATGATAAATTATTCCAATTATTTATCTTCAATGAATTATTATCCGAGTTATTTTTGCACAACCATCACTAAGACCTATGAAAATTATATTCAGTATATAGAAGTTGGACCTTCCATCTACCTCACTCCACCCCCCAAAATATGACCGGATGACTCTAATCTCATCAAGATGCTAAAAATTATAGTACCTGGATTCCTTTGTGCACCATCGACTGGATTGAATCTTCCTATCCTTCCTCCACTAATCCTGAATTCTTAATCTCTATATAACTTCCATTCAACTAACACTAGTACATTTATTGAAGTATATCATTTCAACTACTTCTAGTAGGATCCTTTTTCTGGCCTAATTACGAACATGCCATGATACTAGTGTAATGTCCCCATCCGGGTTCCCAAGTGTAACTTCTATAGTTTTTACTTTTCAATCCCCAATAATCAACCCATAAATAATTTCTCACACTAAACCTAATAATATCCCACTTAATAATTGTTCAAAAGGTTGAGTCCTAAAATCTCCCACTCGAAGATAATTATTATGCTCACACTAAATTCCACACTAACTCATTTTCTGTTCACCCATATTTTATTGAAGCGACCCCATCACCCTCTACTCCATGCACCTTTAAATCAATGAGGCTTACATTAAAGAAAATTATCAGTCCCTCAAAACCATGATCTTTTATTCTACTGAAATCAGAAAACTCATATAAATGAATCCTTGGAAATTCCTCCAAATAAAATAGAAACTTGTATTTGCATCATATGTACCATAAATAAGTTTTATCATGCATTGTGTTCATGGCCATAGTCTATCAGATTTATATGCACTTTAAAATAGCTCCAATGAGATTCCACACAATCCACGAACTGATTCTGGTACATCAAACTTCAACGAATTCATCAGTACAAACCCCAATCCAAAATTCCTCTGAAAATTCTGATGTCATCGTCATGATGGAATCCCACTGAACCACCAAGGCACCTTTCAGTTACCATGATCCGGGAAACCTAGGATTATATGGTTCTTTATTCCCACCTCTCATTCCTGATTTGACTCTTCAAGTGCCCACCTCCATTATAGAAAGTCTTTTTGTTTATCTACTCAAACTCTAAAATATTATTTCTAACGATTTGAAAAATGCCAAAATATTAATCATCACTATACAAAGAAACATGTGACCTTTACTTGGGTTTTCCTACATCAAATTTTAACATGGCTATGGTCGAATCCTTCATAATACTTTACAAAAAATAGAAACAACATCCATCAAAATTCTAGATTTACATGTAATCTACACTCTTATCATCTAGAACAACTTACAGTCCACCTGAATCATGGTAATGGAATCCATGATAGAGGATTCATTTGAACTTGACTAGGATTTTGATTCCAATGCACTACCTCTTATAGATATTTAACATCAGTCACAATATCAAAGATTAAACTATAATATGAGTTCCATTAAATCTACATATGACTCAGAAATATAATCTTTACACCTTTATAGCTTATGTACACTCATGCAAAACATTCCTCAGATTCCTCTTTCTAGTCATTTGATATAAGACATGAAAACAATCCTTTAATACATCTCCATATGGAGTTTTAACCCTTTTCCACACATTTCCATAACCATGAATCCCCCCAAAATGAATCCCATTCCCTTACAGAAGACCTCTATCATTGCAAAAATTGACCATCTTCTGATGAACTGGGAATGTGCCACTATTTTTCCAATCCTTTTTTGGATGGAAATACCACATCTAATAAATTCTCTAGAATATTCTTCATTCTCACATTCAACAGGAGTAGATAAATGAAATCCCTAGAGCCATTTTTCCTAACTCCACGTGGGCCAACGAACACTCGGTAACATTTCAGTCACCCCCATCAGTAACAACATCCTATGAAGCCTCCAGAATGTGATCCTTATTGGAATATACCTTATGATCCTAATAGTATTTCCTTAATCTCCCCAAATCTGGGGGCACTAACCAAACATTTTATTGACTAGAAATGAAATTTTATGTCTCTATATAACTTCTCCTTCTAGGAGAAGGAGTCATCTGTTACCTGACTCCATCATCCAGAAAAATATCTATGAATGATGTTGTAACCTTTAGTTTTCTTCTTGGGTCTAGCTGACTTCACCATTCAATGGAATTCAAAACCCTCAAGTATTAGCAACACTTGAATCCTCTGATATCTAAATATTCCACCATCGAATCATATAGTTGTGCCTCAAACATGCAACACTTCCTTCTAGAGAATTCCGTATCATACCATCCTTATATTCTAGTGAAAATCTTCTAGAGACTAGATAAAGCAACTAACTTAAGGAATCCACAATCATCCATTGAATATTGAATAAAAAAATAAAGAACAAAACACACCTCAAGACTCTATTTAGTTAACTAGATTTTCAATATTTAGAAAACCCTATTGTACTACCACTAATTTAGAGTGACTTCCCTCTGAGACTTTGGAAAACCACTTTCCAAAAAACTCTACTACTGTGCTCTGCTACTAAATATTTTATTCCTTGTCTTGTGAATAAATATTTATTAATTCATCACATAATTAAATAAATAAATTATTTATTACCTTGTGTATATTTTTGATAAATAATTAAGAAATAAAATTATTCCGTTTTCTTGAGAATAATATTTATTCCAATAATGAAATTAAAATATAATTTAATCGATATCAATGGAAACAATTAGTGTGTGACCCCCTAGGATTATTTCTTGTTAGAACCGACCAAGCTTCTATAAAGTTCAAGATTACTATCTAGTAATGGGTCAAGGAAAGGAAGAGATAGAATTTTGAATTCTCAATTTCAACAACCACATACTAGTTCTTGATGTGTAATATAATCCATTTTTCAGAATATATCATCAAGCAAGTTACAAATTAGTTTCATCAACCTATGTTCCTGATACATATTTCTTTGAATATCTGAAATAAAAACATTGTTTCACCATGAACATGTAATTTAATGTGATGATTACATTTAAATAAAAAGGATGAGACATTAACCTCCATAAATATGGATGGGACAAATCCTTCCTTGAATTACCCATCAATGAAATTTCATTTGTGGCACACACAATGTACCCTACTTCTTGCAGACATATGGTGTCATAGTTTTGGTCTTTAAATCCAAGATTGTGAGTCATGATATACATTAATGATAATATTTAAGTTTAAATACCTTTACACACACTAAAATAGAGGTATATTCATTGACACATAAAATTTCATAATTCCAACCAACATGTCTATTCTCAAAATATCTTTTCTTGGAGATTACCAAGTGAGAACTTCATAAGATGAAGTCTCATTCACTTACAAGAACTCAAACATGACTATAAAAATTATATGTGTACCATCATAGTATATTATCTAACTGTAGAACTATGTTTAATAATATCATCATGTAATTTCATGTTTATCATCATAGTAGGGAACTTATATGATTTTATCATTATGAAAAATACTCTAGGACATTATTACATCAAAGTCATGTAGAATAATGAACAATATGTAATAAGATGTTTTATTAATATTAAAATCTTCAAATATAAATTTAATCAAAAGTACAAAAAGTTGGTTATAGAACACCAAATCTAACAATGGAAATAACAAAACCAAGTAGAAGTTTCTAAGGAGATAAAAGTATCATCTTAAGTTGAGGTTAAACTAAAAGGAATTCCAGGAGTTATGGATGTTCTAGAAATTGAAGGAGTATATCAATTTAATAAGAACCAGAATATCTAGAAAAATTTTCATATGGAAGAAAATTTATGATTTTTGTTCCAAGTCATGAAGTAATAAAGAGATTAGGGCCCACAAAATCTCAGTTAAGAGTTCAGAAAAGTGAAATTTTAGAAGTAGTGGTTCCGGAAGGTGATGAGTTGTGGGAAAAGTTGTATAGGATTATCAAGGTCTAGATCCGATTGTAAATATATTTAAAAATCATTCAATATTTTCTTTTCATGTATGATAGAGATCTCGATATTATGAAAGAGGTTATAAGTCTAAAAGACTTGAATTGGGGGGACTAAGCTAGGAGGAATGATATTGATTGTCCTGACCCGTCCCCTAGGGCCTGTGTCGTGACTACCCCAAGCCCACCTTCCATTGTCCAGGGGCTGGTGACTAGAACCAAAAGTGTAAATCCCTAAAACTGGGAAGGAATTACCTTTATAACCTATAAACACACACACAAGCAAGAACACAACCGGATATGAAACCCCAAGTAACCTGTATAACCAAAGAGTGTTGAAAGTAAAAAGGGGCCAGAATACAAACCCAAATGGAAAGTACAAGTACAACTGAAATGCAATACAAATGAAAAAAGAGAAAGATAGCTACTGGATCATCCTCTGATGTTCCTACCTGAAGGGTAGGTACAGATCGCCTCCTTAGCACTCAATATCCACCCGTATCTTATGCGTACTGAAACGTTGTATGGTCCACCTCCAGGTATCGTCCAAATGTGGTACTCTGAGCCTCATTCAGAACTGTCCGTCGTCTGCATCCAACACAACAAGGTTCGGGCATAACCCGTGCAGAGGTGAGTATAACGATACTAAGTAGGGACCCCGATACCCTCAAGGTCTCAAAAAAATCCACCAAAGATAAACCAAAAAGTATGAAACCAATAGATAATATTACTTTGGTATATTCCCATACATATACCTAAGTTATCAAGTAATCCATCTCAATCATGAGGAAAACATAGAAAAACCGACTCAGCTCAAACCGGGATTTTATTCTAGGGGTAGTATCAAGTGAAATCCCTAGTCACATTTTTGAAACCTCAGTTGCTAGAGAACTCCTCCTCTATCGAGTACAGTGGGTCTGCAGTGACACCAAGGTGCTTCCCATTAACCTTGGACCGCTGAGGTTCTCCTCCTGTCGAGTATTGTGGGTCTACCACATTACCAAGGTGCTCCTCACTGTGGGTCTTCTGTGTGACCAAGGCGCTCCCCCTCATAGTCTTCTGAGGTACTCCTCCTGTCGATTACTGTGGGTCTACCATGACAGAAAGGTTCTCCCCACTGTGGGTCTTCCGCAACACCAAGGCGCTCCCCACTGGGCTAGTCGAGTCACTCTAAGTTGAATCAGTCAGTAGTCGTCACGTCTCAGCTAGCTACTAGGTCTCCACACTATGCTCGCTCGTCTTTGGGAGGATCTTCTCCAGGAGATAATGGTCTATACTCCAACTATCAAAAAGTCATAGGAAGAAGTATCTCAAAGGTCCTCTATGTCATAGGGATCTCAACGTAACAGATGGTGCGTCAATCGGACATCCGGTCTATGAGTTAGTAGCCTTTTAGTCCTGGGGGACCGGTTGGAGTCGTGCTTGATCCAATATGACTGTTTCCCATCTCAAACCAAAACTCTAGTGGAGTATACTCAAAGGGACCATCTCAGTCTATGATTTTCAGCACCGCTGACGGTCTGTCAAACAAATGTCTAGTGCCAAAGATATGGCCGAAGGAGCGTAAATAGGTCATAGTGGGCCCAGGTCTGGTCCGACCGACCCAACCTGACCCGGCCTAGGTCAACCCGGTTTGGGTCAACCCAACCCAACCCATTGGGTCTGACCTGGACCGTTGGGTCAAGCCCGACCCGTGAGGGCCTCGAGGGTGGCAGAACGGCAACAAGAGCAGCTGACCAACCGCGAGGGTGCAGACCGGCCGCGAGAGCGGAAAACCGGCCGCAAGGGCCCGGACTAGCTACGAAGATGGTAGTTCGGTCAGGAGGGAGGAGCAGCTCACCTCAGTGACATGGCTCGGATCGGTGGTATGGCTTAGACGACGGCGCGACTCGGCAGACGGCAGTGCGAATAGGCTCCGATGGCGGTGAGACTCAGCTCCGCGGGTAGTGGCGGCGCGACGACTTAGCTCAGCCTGGACATCGACGCGGCTCAATGGACGACAGCATGGCAGCTCAACATGGCAGATGGCGGTGGAGCGGTGGCTTGACATGGTGAACGACGGTGGCGTGACGAGGGGTTTCGGCCCAGGGCAGCGTGATGACACGGTCCGACTATGGGTGGTTCGGCCAGGCGCGGGGCTGGTTCGTCCAGGAGGGGCGAAGCGCCACAGGGCGGCACAGGTCGGGGAGGCCGTAGGTGGCGGTGTTGTTTCCTTCATCACCTTCCTCCATTTCAAAGAACACATCAAAGAAGAACAACGGAGGGGTCGAGCCATGTTTGTTTGGCCCACATCCTCCTCGTTTAGAGTGATTGCAACTGGTTTACAAAGAACTAATCATGAACGTGAAACCATAATCTTCGACAATGTTTGTTCCCAACCCACACAAGAAAAGAAGGGAGTACATGGAAAGTGATAAACATTTAGGAATAAACCCCAACCTTGTTCGCTTGATGAGTTGGCGCAAGAAGGTAGTACGACCATCGATTCACTGTAGATGAGGACATCCCACATCAGAAGAAGTATCAAGGAAGAAGGTTGAAGGAGATCAGAGTTCTTTGTTGGAGGACCATTCTTCGTTGAAGATCTTTCTCCCAAGTTCTCCTAATCCTACTTTTCCAACAAATGAATAGGTATCCCAAAGTAATACATTGTAATATCTATTAAGTCGTTAGCCTAATATTCAAAAAATTATTTAATTAATTAAAGGAGAGTTGGCGTAATAAAGACATGTGGATTGGAACAATTAATGTGGAGGAATTCAAGAGACTCCTCCACAATAATGAGGAGGGTTGAGAGGTTTTTCTGCATAATGAGGGGAGTTCAAGAGGTTTAAGCCTCGGGTGGTCCCCACCACCATAACCTCTCATGGGAGGTTAGGTTCGGGTGGTCCCCACCACCATAACCTCTCATGGGAGGTTATGGTCTGGTAGTCCCCACTTATCAACTTCTACATGGATTTTTAGTTCTGGTGGATCCCACCTCTCAACACCCACATAGTTGTTGCAAATAAAAATAAAAATGTCACACACTTTTATTTTTATTTTAATCTTTCACGAAAAACCCAAAAAATAAATTTTACCCTCGACTAACTGTCATCGAGGTGAAAGTCTCCTTAAGTAAATAGTGGCATTGCGAGTTCAACGGTGCCCTTATATTTCAATTCCGAGCACCGGTTTAAAATTTATAAAAAACCCACTTACACATTTACTGAATGAACCTGAAAAAAAAGTTCAGAAATTCATTCTAAGCACTACGGGCCTCGGAATCATGCACCATCAATTTTCATGGACTCATAAAATTACCATTTATTTAAAAAAATTACATGGAAATTCCAGGTCTTTACATTCTCCCCACCTTAGAGATCTATGTCCCCATAAGCCACAACTCAAACTAGGTAAACAAGTGGGGGTACTGAGGACACATCTAAGTCTCCCGCTCCCAAGTGCTCTCCTGGAGGTTCCTGTTCAGCTAGCGAACACGCACCTGAGGTATTGAATGTCCTTGAAGGAACCACTTCTTTTGATCCTCAATCTCTTCTAGAACCTCTATAAAATTCACCCCACTGTCGATGTCTAGCTCTCCATGGTCGATTATGTGAGAAGGGTTGTGCACATATCTCCTCAGGTGGGATACATGGAAGACGTCGTGCACCCAGTGCAACTAAGGTGGAAGAGCTAAGCGGTATACCACCTAGCCAACTCTGCTAAGGACCTGAAAAGGTATGATGAACCTCGAAGATAACTTGCCACCTCTGCCAAATTTTCATAGACCTCGTTGGGGTGAGACTCGTAGAATGACGTGGTCACCTTCCTCAAACTCCAGAGGCCTCCGTCTCCTGTCGGCATACGACTTCTGCCTACTCTGTGTAGTCTTCATCCACTCCATGATGATCTACACCTTCCCTGTGGTATCCCATACCATCTTTGGTGCCACGAGTGCTAACTCCCCCAGGTCAGTCCAACACAAGGGTGATCTGCAAGGTCGCCCATACAACGCATTAAAAGGTGCCATCCCAATGGTTGAGTGATAGCTGCTGTTGTATGAAAACTCCACCAAAATCAAGTGATCCTCCCAGCTATGACCTAAGTCGAGGACACAAGCATGTAGCATGTAATTGAGGGTCTGAATGGTCGGCTCAGTCTGGCCATTTGTCTGAGGATGGAAGGCGGTGCTCAAGTGAAGCTGCATCCTTAAAGCCTCCTGCAACCCCTTCCATAGCCAGGAAGTAAAACGTGTGTCATGATCAGTGAAAATTGTAAAAAATACTCCATGTATCCACACGATCTCGTGCACATATATGCGTCCCAATATCTCTACTGAACCCTACTCTTTGATCGGTAGGATGTGGGCTGACTTGGTGAGTCGGTTGATGATCACCTAGATAAAGTCAAGTACCCTAGATATACGTGGAAGTACTCTCACGAAGTCCATGGATATCCCATCCCTCTTCCACTTTGGGACCTCTAAAAGATGAACCAAGCCTACTGGTACATGATGCTTTGCCATCACTTGCTGACAAGTAAGGCATGGCGAGAAAAACTCTGCTACTGCTTTCTTCATTTCCAGCCACCAGTCCTATCATCGGAGATCCTGGTACATCTTCGCCACTCCTGGATGTACCATTAGAGGGGATGTGTGGAAATCCCTCAACACTTCCTTCTGAGGCAACACTGGTACCATGGTACGTTCCCTAAAGAGAATGACGTGCTCTCTACCTTTAGAAAATCTATCAGGTGCCTGCCCTGTGGATATCTGAGCATGTCGTGCCTCGTAGTCAGCATCCCCACACTGCACCTCCCTGACTCGCCAAAGAATTGGGGGAGTTACAATAAGAGACTGAAGAAAAACTGCTCCATCACATTCCATGAAGGATATTTGTAAAGCAGCCAGATGCTTCATCACCTCACCTAAAAGCTGTATACCAGACCTCCTGCTGAGTGCATCTTCAACAACGTTCCCCTTCCTAGAAGTGTAGACTATCTCGAAGTCATAGTCCTGGAGAAACTCAAGACAATGTTGTTGTCTCAGGTTCAAGTCCTTATGAGAGAAGATATACCTGATAATCTTGTGATCAGAGTACACTATAAAACTTTCACCCATTAGATAGTGTCTCCACATCTTCAAGGAGAAGACCAATACTTCTAACTCCAGGTCATGGGTAGCATAGTTTTTCTCATGCTGTTTCAGCTATCAAGAACCATATGCGATCACTGCTCGCTCCTGCATCAGGACACATCCGAGTCCGGTCCATGACACGTCACAGTAGACTATGTACACTACGCCCTCCTCTAGTAGCCTCAAGATGGGGGCACTAGTCAGCCTCTACCTTAGCTCTTGAAAAATCTGCTGGCATCTCTATGACCACACAAAGTGTTTCCCCTTCTTTGTTAAGGATAATAGTGGTGCTGCAATTATAGAGAAATCTAGGAAAAACCTCCAGTAGTATCTGGCCAATCCTAGGAAACTCCGTACCTCAATCACACTCCTAGGTGGATCCCAAACAAGTACCACCTCAATATTTGCTGGATACACTGCAACTCCAGCCTCCGATATGACATGTCCCATAAAGTGAACCTCTCAGATCTAGAATTGTCACTTCGAGATCTTACCATAAAGATGGTTCTCTTGGAGTGTGTCCATTACTACCCGCAAATGGTAGGAATGCTCCTCCTTAGTAGTCTAGTAAATAAAAATGTCATCCATGAAGACTACTACGAAGCGATCAAGGTACGACTAAAAGATACTATTTCAGATTCGTATAAACACTGCTGGAGCATTGGTTACACCGAATGGAATAACCAAGAACTCGTAGTGGTCGTACCGATGCTTGAAGGCTGTCTTCTACACATCCTCATCTCGTACTCTGAGCTAGTGATATCTTGATCTGAGGTCTATCTTTGATAACCACCATGATCTCTTCATTTGATCTAAGAGGTCATCAATCCTCAGGGGTGGGTACTTGTTCTTCACCGTCACCTGATTCAGGAGACAATAGTCGACACAAAGCCTCATGCTCCCATCTACCTTCTTGGAGAATAGAATTAGGGATGCCCAAGTTGAAACAATGGGCCAGATGAATACCTTCTCCTGCAAGTCCTCCAGTTGTACCCGTAGCTCACAAAGCTCCGCAAGAGCCATATGATATGCTGGTGTAGATATCGGTGTCGTTCCGAGGTACAAGTCAATGAAAAAGTCCACCTCTCTATGAGATGGTAGACCTAGAACATCATCAGGGAAGACATCCACATACTGGTCCATCGCTACAGGATAGCTTAGACCCTCCACATCAATAGATCAGAAGGTAAGGATAGCCAACTGATTTGTAATCGACTGCAACCTCCTCTGAATAAGTCCATCCTACGCTGTATAGGATCCCTTCTCACCGGTGAAGGTAAACTTGGTCCCATCCGTGCGGACACACCGCACTTTTCACCTAATACAGTGAATCTGATCATGGACTATAGATAACCAGTCCATACCCAAGATGGTGGTGTAAGGCCTTGACGCCGCTACTAGGAGATCCCAGTTGAAGAACTCACCTCCTAGAGTAAGCTCACACTGCCGAAACTAGTGCGTAATCATCAAATCTTCTCCCGCAGGAGTATCTAACCATAAGGATCGAGCCAACAGCTTCGTCAGAATCTTCAACCACTGAATGAGGGTAGTAAAAATGAAAGAATGACTGACACCTATGTCTATAAGTACCGTAGCTATGGTGAAGTGGATACAGATCGTACCTCGTATCATCTCTGGAGTGCCATGATCGTAATCCTCATCTTCCTGGAGCTGTGATCTCCCCTGTCCACATGCTTCCTATGGTCGGGGTAGACCTCCTAGTGGTGGTGGTGGTAACATCTCAAATCGTCTCCCACCTCTAGCTGTACGGAGAACTCGTCTGCCACATCCGCCTGCTCCTTGCAGACCTCCTCGGTCGAACCTTTATCTCTGCCTGGGTAGTCCTTCAACCGTCTGCTGATCATCCGTATGACGGGTCATACAATCACAATCCATGTGACCCTGCCCGCCACATGTAAAACACTACCCGCTCCTAGTATGTCTATCTCCGCCTCAGGTGCCCCGCACAACCGACTCTGAATCATGCGGTCATCCACCTATAGGTCTGGTCCTCTTGGACCTCTGCAACATCTGTATGCTGCCATCTGTAGAAGACTCATCTACGTGATGACTTATAGTGGGTCTCGCTGCTGTTGATTACTCAAAAAGGAAAATCTCTACCAAGAGATCTCTCTCTAACACCCCTTCCTACGTCGGGATGCTGAGTGAGATCATTGAAGCCCGAATCTCCTGCCCGAGTCCCTGCTCGATGGTCCGGGTCCAAAATAATGGGTCCCGCACCATATCAGTGGAGTAACATGAAAGGTTAGTGAACATCACTGGGTACTAAGCCAAAATCATGCTGCCCTGCTGCAGATGAAGTAGCTCCTGAATACGCACTGCACAAAGATTTTTTGGAACAAACTCCACCTGAAATAGGCTCTCAAAGTATTCCTAGAGAAGCATCACCTCTTCATGGACCTGGAGAATCAAGATCCACCATCTTCCCACTTCTGCATGTATAAGGATGGCAGTAAGAATCAACATGAGGTCTGCTGGGGTCCCTACCAGTTGGAAAACTCTCACCACAACCTCTATCCAATCCTCAGTTGCCTGTGGGTCTGCCTATCCCCTGAACCTAGGTGGCCTCTGGTGCTGGAACTCATGCAACGTGCTCACGAAGCATGTAATGTGCTCAAGCGGCGTGTACCGTCTACTGTTGGGGCTGGTGGCATCAGTGGACCAACGGGGAAAGGTATCGCTGGTGCCTCTACTGGTTCCTCTACTAGAAGAGGGACCTGCACTGAGGCCTCATTGCTCGGTGGGATATCAGTTCATACAACTCTCGGATCTCTAAACAACTGTCTTTGTGAAGGAATTCTGAAATGAAACAGGTGCTCCACAGTTATAAGTTATACCTGGTGATCTGACTCAAAAATCACAAATAAAACTTTTGAAAACACACACACAATCAGTGTCTTCATGTACTATGTCAGAAATCAGAAGTTAGGGTTTTGGTGTATGGATACATCAGAGGCCACACCAACACTGGACTCCCTGAACTAAAAACCACACTCATTACCCTTAACACTATTTCTTCAAAGAAAAGACCAGAGTCCTAGTTTTGTGGTAGAACCAACTCCTATGATACCAATTTGTCATGACCCATCCCCCAGGGCCCATGTTGTGACTACCCCAAGCCCGCATTCCATAGGCCAGTGGCTGACGATTAGCACCAGAGGCGTATATCACTAAAACTAGGAAGGAATTACCTTTATAACCTGGAAACACACACCCAAGCAAGAACATAGCTGGATATGAAACACCAAGTAACCTGTATAACAAAATAGTGTGGAAAGTAAAAAGGGTATAGAATACATGCCCAACTGGAAAGTAAAAGTAAAACTGAAACGCAATACAACTGAAGAAAGAGAAATATAGTTACTGGATCGTCCTCTGAGGTTCTTACCTAAAGGGTAGGTACAGATAGCCTCCTCAGCACTCCACATCCACCCATCTCCTCGGCGTACCAAAACGACGTATAGTCCACCTCCAGGTATCATCCATACATGGTACTCTCAGCCTCAGTCAGCACTGTCCATCATCTGCATCCAACACAACAAGGTGTGGACATTTCTCATGTAGGGGTGAATATAACGATACTCAGTAGGGACACCGAGACCCTAAAGGTCTCACAAAAATCCACCAAGGATTAACCACAAAATATGAAGTCAATATATAACTCTACTTAGGTATATTACCATACATATACCTAAGTTATCAAGTAATCCATCTCAATCATGAGGAAAACATAGAAAAACAGACTCACCTCAAACCAGGATATTATTCTAGGGGTAGTATCAAGTGACATCCCTTGTCACATTGGCGAAACCTCATCTTCTGGGAAACTCCTCCTTTATCGAGCATAGTGGGCCTGCTACGACACCAAGGAGCTCACCACTATCCTTGGACTATTGAGGTACTCATCCTGTCAAGTACCTTGGGTCTGCCACGTCACCAAGGAGCTCCCCACCGTGGGTCTTCCGCGTCACTAAAGCACTACCCCTCATAGCCTGATAAGGTACTCCTCTTGTCAAGTACTGTGGGTCTGCCATGACACCAATGCACTCCCCACTGTGGGTTTTCCACGACACAAAGGTGCTCCACACTGGGCTAGTCGAGTCACTACGAGTTGAATCAGTTAGTAGTCGTCAGGTCTTATCCAGCTACTAGGTCTCCACACTATGCTCGCTCATCTCCGGGAGGATCCGCTCCACGAGCTACTGGTCAGTACTCCAACTGTCACAAAGTCCCATGAGGAAGTATCTCAAAGGTCCTCCATGTCATAGGCATCTCACCATAATAGATAACAAGTCAATCAGATGCCCGGTCTGTGAGTTATTAGACTTTTAGTCCTATGGGCCTAGTTGGATTCGTGCTCGATCCAACCTGACTGTTTTCCATCTCAAACCAAAACTCTAGTGGAGTATACTCAAAGGGAACGTCTCGCTCCATGATTTTCAGCGCCGCTGACGGTTTATCAAATGGACGTCTAGTTACAAATATATGGCTGAAGGAATGTAAATGGGTCATAGGGGGCCTCGGTCCAGTCCAACCTGGTCTGATCGACCCAGCCCGACCCGGCCGGGGTCGACCCGACCCATTGGGTCTGGCCCGGCCTAGCCCGCGAGGGCTGCGAGGGTGGAGGACCGACCGTGTGGGTGTGGACCATCCGTGAGAGCGGTGGACCGGCTGCGAGGGCACAGACCGACCGTGAAGGCGGCGGTTCGGCCAGAAGGGAAGGGCGACTTGGCTCAACGACGTGGCTCGTCTTGGTAGCTTAAATTGGCTCGGAGGGCGGCGAAGCTCGGTGGATGGCGGTGCGACTCGACTCAGACAGCAGTGTGACATGACTCGGTGGGTGGTGGCGGATCGGCTCGGCCCAGACAGCGGCGGAGCACGACGAACGACGGTGATGTGGTGGTTCGACACGGCAGATGGTGGCGGCACGATAGCTCAGAATGGAACAATGCGGTGAGGGGGTTTATCTCGGGGAGGCACGGTGAATCAGTCCAGCTGCGGGTGATTCAGCTGGGTGCGGGGCCAGTTCAGCCATGAGGGAGAAGCGCCACGAGGCAGCGTGGGTCATGGAGGCCACAGGTGGCGGCGCCGTTGCCTTCGTCGCCTTCCTCCATTTTGAAGAACACATCAAAGAAGAATGGTGGAGGGGTCGGGCCATGTTTGTTTGACCCACACCCTCCACGTTTAGAGTGATAGAAAGTGGTTCACAAAGAACGAAGCATGAACGTGAAACCATAATCTTCCGCAATGTTTGTTCCTACCCTACACATGAAAATAAGGGAGTACATGGAAAGTGATAAACATTTAGGAATAAACCCCTACCTTGTTCGCTTGATGAGTTGGTGCAATAAGGTAGTACGACCGTCGATTCTCCGTAGATGAGGACGTCCCACGTCAGAAGAAGTCCCGAGGAAGAAGGTCGAAGGAGGTCAGCATTCTTCATTGGCAGAGCATTCTTTGTTGGAGAGATTTCTCCCAAGTTCTCCCAATCCTCCTTTGCCAACAAATGAATAGGTATCCCAAAGTAATAGATTGTAATATCTATTTATTCAATGGAATAATATTAAAAAAATGATTTAATTAATTAAAGGAGAGTTTTCATAATAAAGATATGTGCATTGGCATAATTGATGTGGAGTAAGTCAAGAGGCTCCTCCACACTAATGATGAGGGTTGAGAGGTTTTTCTCCATAATGAGGGGAGTTCAAGAGGTTTAGGCCTCGGGTGGTCCCCACCACCATAACCTCTCATGGGAGGTTAGGTTCGGGTGGTCCCCACCACCATAACCTCTCATGGGATGTTAAGGTCTGGTGGTCCTCACTTCTCAACTTCCACATGGAGCTTTAGTTCCGGTGGATCCCACCTCCCAACACCCTCATGGGTATTGAAAATAAAAATAAAAATGTCACACCGTTTTATTTTTATTTTAATCTTTCACAAAAACCCAAAAAAAAACTTTCACCCTCGACCAACTACCATCGAGGTGAAAGTCTCCTTAAGCGAATACTGGCACTGTGAGTTCAAGGGTGACCTCGGATTTCAATTCTGAGCACCAGTTTAAAAGTTATAAAAAACCCACTCGCACATTTACTGAACGTACCCGAAATAAAAGTTCATAAATTAATTCTGGGAACTCCGGGCCTCGGAATCACGTGGCGTCAATTTTCACAGACTCATAAAATTACGATTTAAAAAAAACATGGAAATTTTGGGTCTTTACATTAATTCCTTATTTTTTTTATGAAACACGAGATTTTAGAGAATGAAAAATGAAGAATTAATTTAAAATAAATGGGCTTATTGACTCACGTAAGAAGAATATCATATATAGAGGTACAATTAAAGTCATTTCATGATGGGGATTCAATAATTAGAAATTGAATTTTTTAGGAGACATTTTCACAATTTTTTAATCAAATGAATATTGGGATGGTGCTTAGTATGGTTTACATGGAAGATTTACGTCTAGAAAAATTATATGTGAAGGCCAATTTTCTTTATAGGGATATACATGAAGATATTTATATGAAGAAATAATAAGGTTTCCTAGAGAAATAGAATAAAAATCTTGTGTGCCAGTTGAAAAGTACCTCTATGAGTTGATGTAAGCACCAAGGCAATGGAACTAGGAGTTGAATGCCCTTATAGAGGAATGTAAGTTCATATGAAGCAATGTTGTTCATTGATTTTATCAGAAGGTGTGAAATGATGGGTTATTCATTATCTTATTTCTCTATGTTGATGACATTATTATTACCAGTCTGTTAATAGAAAGGATTGAGGAGATGAAAGATGAATTATTTATAAGTTTTGAGATGAATGGTTGAAAATACCATGTGGATAATTGAAAAGTATAGTTGTACTTTTTCAACATTTAAGAGGCAATAAAAATTAAATGCATGAATAATCCCTCTATGATTGGTGATTATTAATGGAAAGATAAAGTTGGAAAGAGTTTTAGATATACTCAAGAAGATTGGTAGTGATGCCTATAAAATTGTTATGGACTCATTGGTTGTCATTTGGTATGAAGAATTTCTTTGAATGGCGAGACCTGAAGGTCAAACACACCCAAGGGAGTTTAGCCTAGGAAATCCAATGAGTGGAAGTGGTCATGGGTTATGTATAAGACCACCCATAATGAGTATGTGTATAAATCATGTAAGAGCGGATGGGCACATAGTACGTGCCCATATGCCCATGGACCACACAGTGTGGTTTGGCCTAAGTAGGTGTGAGGTGTAGTGTATCTGAGTTCTGAATCTAATGTTAAATGGGAATATGATCATTAATATAGCACAAATAAATCACGGGGAGAATCGATGTGGTATGTGGGATTCTGGTTACTATTCGTCCTCCTTTAAAAAGTCAAACATTTCCTACGCCACTCGATTATTTTGTCTTAGTCATTTTACCAAAATGGGGATGTCGTCTTCTTCCTTATCCCTCATATGTGGGTCTCTATTATTTTATAATAGAGGCCCAACCACCTTCAATTAACTCTGATCTCTCCAAGGTTATTCTATCATCGAGATTATGAGATGACGAGGCTTTGAATCACCATGCTTACATGCTACACTTTGCATGTATGTAATAACCTGAAGAATGAGCATCGACCAAATGAAAATTTTTATTTATGAGGAATTTTAGTGCATAGTATTTGTTCTAGATGAAACCTAAGGAGCGTACATTCATCGTATGCACGTAAGGAAATTTTTGTGAGGGGTAACAAAGACACCCTGAAATTTAGTGATAGAATAATTGAGAATTACCGAAAGCTTCAGTATATTAAAATACCATGACATGGATAATATTTTAGAGATTTTAAGATAGCTATTAAATGGATTAAAAATTTATATGAGGTGGTTGAAATTTTGTATATAATGAGATCCACATTTCCATGAGTATTTTACGCAATTTAGAGAGATCTCTCATCTATTCTTAAAAATATATCACTACGAAACATGTTTTTGAGACGAGTTAGTTCTGTAGGCATCTTTGTTTGTGAAAAGAAGAACCTTACACACTCTATGTGATGGGGATCTATGAACATGATACTGGTGTTAGAATACCGTCATCATGATTTGAGAATAAGTGTTTCCACAAAGAACCTAATGTTAGTGTGATACATGTTGTTTCCATGGATTTCACAAATAAGACAAAGAAATTGAAAGAAAGTGTACACTTACACCATGTATCATGAAGAATAAGATGACTCACCCACGTTTATTTTCATGAATCTCTCATTTTATAAACTTGAGTGAAGATACAATGTGTTTGAAGAAGCACTTGTATAAAGTTGTTTTGCAAGTGGACAAGATCTAAATACTCTAGTGTGTGCAAAGTGAACTGTGTGTGCATGTGAAAATGCATTACACAAATTAATTGAATAAAAAATAAATAGAAAATTAATGGTGTGTGGACAATGTGTGCATGAGGTAAGCTCTAAGAGGATAAATAATAAGAGTACACACACATTTGGGTTTGTGCACAAGGTAGTGGAGAGTGTTGCATGCTTGCTTGTGTGAATATGATTATCAAAGAAGTGAAAATGTGAAGAACTAATTGAGAACCCAAGATATACACACTTTGAAACTTTGTAGCTTAAAGAATTGATATTGATATGCCATAAACATAAATTAACATCACATAAAAAAATAATGAAGGATATAAATAAATGTGTTACCTTTTCAGATTCCATTCAACACATACATGAAGTAGAATTTATTTGAAGGAGTGTGAGTATTGTTCTTGCATATAATATCAAATAAAAGCGTGTTCACCAATTTTACACATAATTATGGTTATAAAAATCATCATAGAAGTAGTATCTACATGAGAATTTGATAAAGTGATGAAGAATTAAACTTGTGGTGTGTTGATAAAGTCAATTTTTTTTTCATTCTAAGAAACAAGTGAGTTGAAGTGGAAGTTATATCTTCTACTTATTAAAGAGTACAAGGCCGAAATGATTATAATATTTTTGATACTATAGCAGTCAAATTCCCTTAGTAGAGGAACAAGATTATTCAGTTGATGCAAAGACATCAAGTGCAGTACAAGAAATCTTGTTCAAATAATTCCTTGAATATATTTGAAGGATCCGTGGTTCTAGTATAACAAATTACATTGAAGACTAGTGGTACCAGTATATAAAACAAAAATGACCTAAAAATATTGTTTATTTCATGCACAAACATTTTGTTCCAATTCCATGAATTTTAATAAGTATAAATATATAGTGATAATCTGTGAATCAACCACCTATTGATCATGATGAGGAGTAATTTTTAGTACCAAGCCCTGTAAAAATAATTATGTGTTTTTTCTCTTTTATTATCTGCATTTCATGTGTATTTAATTTTTGAGATCACACAATATATACATTCATCTTAACCAATCATAGTTTCGATAGTAAGAGAGAATAATTTAAAAGAAAGTAAATTTAGTAAAAAGTTGGGTACACTAATTAAACCTCCTTCTTAGTGTCCCTACATAATCCATTTGGGCTCTACAAGTCTAAAAGTGGTATTAGTGGGTAGGTATTCCTCTGATTGAATCAAAGTTGTCGCCCATTTGTTTTTTCAAGGTTTATATAAAGTGTATATCTGGAGCTCATTTTGTAGCACCTCAGGTGAAAAATTCAATCTCTACTCCTATTGAAGAAAACATGAAGGTATATTCAAAGACTCTTAAAAATAGTAATAAGTGGGATAAAATATTTTGAGATAAATCTCAAATAAGGAAGAGAAGTATAAATTATATTCTATGAAATTTGTTAATAATGATCCTTTTGATAGATCAAGTTATGGAGAGTGAGGAAGCCGAATATATAAAAATTATTAAAGAAATATAATCTAAATTTAAAATATATATGAATAATGTTCTTGAAGAAGTGATTTAATATATACTTTGTTCATTCAAGTATCTTTTTGATGAAAGAGAAAAACTTGAATAAGAAATCATTAAATAGGAGGATACTCTTGGAAATAAATTCCAATGGAGAAATTCTCTCAAAAAACTTATTGAAGTGAAGGAAAAATCTATGACCTTTTGAAATGACAATACTTCAATAATTAATGAATAATTAAAATTTAATTTTTATGATATCTTCATGAATAAACATGTTTTTGGTGTAGTTATCCATGAACTTGAAAAATTGTTCAATGTTTCCATGAATTCCATAAATTATAATCTTGAAGAAAAAACTTGTAAAGTCAAAGATCTTGACATGTTAGTGGAATAAAATACCAAGTTTCATGAAGAAAATATTTAGTATTTATATTCTCTATAATAACCACAAAAATCTACAATTAGTGTCAAGGAATCCCAACTAGAAGTAAAATCCATAAGAATCAAAGATCGAGGCAACTCTCTAAATAAGGGAAGCATAAAACATGAAGAAAAAATTAATAGAATGAAATTTGAATGTGAATGAAGACTAATATTAGTTAAAAATGATAAGTTTTACTTTGTCATAAAGTACCTTGAACTAGATCTTGAATTGAGAAATTTGAAGGAGACACATGGAAGAACATCCAAAGTTATTGTGAAAAAGAATTATGCCACCCAAA
The DNA here is from genome assembly GCA_963277665.1 of Viscum album. Lineage (NCBI taxonomy): Eukaryota > Viridiplantae > Streptophyta > Magnoliopsida > Santalales > Viscaceae > Viscum > Viscum album. The sequence goes on from OY728131.1 coordinate 2,068,804,646, forward strand.
TATTTTAAGAGAGTTATACCTCAAAATTGAATATTAGTATAAAAAATATTGATGAGGCCCTTGTATCTAATGAGACTCATATTTGAGGAAATAATAACTCAATATCATCTCTTGATCATATTTCTATAAGCTCATGGAAGAAGGTAAATCATAACCCAAATAATTCTGTTTTTACAAATGTAGTCTTATTTGCTAGTGCTGGTTCAAATCCAAAATCTAAAAAAATATGTTTTGATAAAGGTGTTAAAACATACACCAAACCACCAAGGGTATATATTGTAAAGGTTAAGAAATATGACTCCCAATATGGTACTCTAAAGAAGGAAAGACAAATCCATAAACAATAATGAACTAAATCTAGTCAAACTGCTTCTAAAAGAAAAATAATGAGAATAGTTGTCTATTGTTGGTGCTATTTGAAATTTGAGAATTAGGGAATTGGATATTAGAATAATGTATCAACATATGAAAATTACAGAATGACTACATTTATGTGGGTATATGTGAATAAATAAACCTACAAAACTGAAGCAAAATACATAGATGAAGAAGAATATGTCTATCAAGAACAAATTTGGTTTCCTTGAAGACTTTTGGGATTATTATAACAGAATTAGTCAGTGTTATGATGATTTTTTTATATACCATCCATGCACTATATATAATTTTTTGAGAATAAAATACCACAAAAAATACAATTTTTTTTTGAAATGTCTTCTTTAGGGAATAAGAATAATAAGGGAGTTAAGAAAACTGTGAAGCAAGATATAACCAATAAGAATGATAATATGTATTATAAGGATATCATGTTAACCAAGAAAAGATGCTTATAATATGTAAAGAGAGGACATACCATGTATCACTACAAACAAGCCATCAAAAAAATGGAATCAAGTTAAAATAAAGAAGAGAATCATTCTAGGAGATAAACAAGAAGATATAATTGATTGATGAAATTTCTAAAGAAGACTATGATAAGTTACCCAATAAAGGTAACTAAAAAACATTGAATAATACATGTGGGAGCTATAAAGTGGAATATTTTAAGAAATAATGCCTAAATATTTTTGAATGGTCAATTGAAAGATGCTAGAGAAATAAAAAAACCCGAAGATGAAGTATTAACTAGAGAAAAGGGAAAAAGTAAAATTGATTAGTTCACATAAAGATCTTGAATTTCATGAGAGGTTTTCAACACATTTCAAATCAAGTATCTCACAAATTTTTTTTGGAAGGTGAAAATAGTCTATAAATAATGAAAATAATTGTACAACTATTCTACCAGCTCAAAGGGAGATATTAAAGATAGAAAAACAAGCACCAGGGGAAGGTACTACCCTATTGGAAGAAGTGTGGATTAAAATTCCACACAAGATGTAGGTGAATAAAATTGAAGTTACTATTTTATCAAATAAATCTCAGAATGTCAAATAGAAATGAGACCCAAGAATTAAGAGTACTAGACACTTAGACCTACAAGGAAAATATTATCTAGGTTGTGAGAAAATTCTCAAGCCTATTTTACTTATTAAGAATATCACAAGTGTTCAACCTTATTCCCCTGCTTCTTGTGTTGGATTTGTGTGCTTATATTGTAGGAAATTGAAGGCGAAGTTCATTCTCAAAATGAGAAATGAATGAATTAAGTGGAATAGAACAAGTTTTAATGATCATTAAAAATATTATAAAAACTTGAATTGTTCTACAATGGTTGATCATCAATTTTAACAACTTGAAGTCTATCTGATGAAATTTTTCACCAGTTAGAATGGGAGTAAGTGCACCCCTTAAGGGGGAGGAAACATAAAGGAGATGATATCAAGGACTATTTTATGAATATCTATAAATTAATTTTATATCTATAGAATTTGAATACGTATATAACCCAATTAAACTTATTTTAATTGTCTTTATTATATCAAATATTTGTATTAATGGGGAGTTTTGGTTGATGAGTAAACTCATAGAAAGGGGGAATAAAATATTATTTTATTAGAAATTTGTTATGTGTTTTATAAAGTGTGAAATAGAATATATTAATTGATAAATATGTTTTATATATCTCCCTCTTTGATAAATAAATATGTTATTATCATGATATCACATGAATGGTTTTTAATGGACAATATAGATAACCTTGGTTGTACCTCTCTTGTTTTCAACATTGGGTTATCTTGCATAGACTTAGAGTATACCAAATAAAGGATCTTTTCTAAGTGAACCATGTGGTACCATAATTCTTTCACAAAAAAGAGAATTAATTTACAAATTAATTAAAAGGTAGAATAAAACCCTTACATTAATCCTTTGCATTTATTTTCCATAAGGGGGATAAGGGATATTGACTTTAAAAAAATGGTATTGACAATAAAGCCAAAGGGGGAGAATGGAAATAACTTGTGGATGGTTGATGAGTATGGTTGAATTTTTTGTCAATATATAAGAAGGAATCAAAATTTAATGTATGAAGAAGTCCACTATGATTAGTGATTAGTTATGAAAGGAATAAGTTGGAAATTGTTTCAGATATATTTAAGAAGACCGGTGGTGATTCCTAGAGAATTGTTATGGAATAATTGATTTTCATTTGGTAAGAAAAATCTCTATGATTGGTTATTATTATATGAAAATTGTTATGTATTCATCTACTTATATTGGATTTCATGCTTGGATGATTCTCCTTGTAACTTTGATTATTGTTGAAGTGATATTAATTATCAAATATATGTGCTTAGGAATGCACATTATTTACCACATGTGAAGACCATGAAAATATTTATTTTCATGATGAAATAAATATTCCATGAAAAAAAGTTAAAGATTATGAAGAAGAGTAATTACCTCTAGGAATTTATATTTTTAAGAAGCAATTTTGGAAGAATAATTTGAATTGTCTTTAGGATTTTATTATTTGAAGAAGGCATTTTGTAGAAGAAATTATTTATAATTTAATAAAAATGAATTCCAACCCACTGTCCAGCCCTATCCAACCTAAAACAAGGCTTTTGTGGGACCCAGATGTCAACCACACACAAGAGAGGTCATCTTGAGAAAGCTAATGAGAAGAAGTCGTGTAGGGTGCATATAATCCCACCCATAACGGGTCTGAGTACACTACTATAAATATGACCTATACCAATGCATATATATGAAAGGTTTGTAAAAATCGTTGGTATAGTTCCCATTTCCCAATGGTTTGCACAAACTATTGGGAAAATCCCACTTTGAGGCCACTTTTCCCAATGGTTTGGCCAAACTATTGGGAAAGGGTATGGCTTTCCAAATGGTTTGGCCAAACCATTGGGAAAATCCCACTTTAAGGCAACTTTTCCCAGTGGTTAGGACAAACTGTTGGGAAAAGGTATGTCCTTCCCAATGGTTTTCCCAAACCGTTGGGAAAATCCCACTTTGAGGCCACTTTTCCCAACAGTTTGGCCAAACCGTTGGGAAAGGGTATGGATTTCTCAACAGTTTGGACAAACCATTGGGAAAATCCCACTTTGAGGACACTTTTCCCAATGGTTTGGAAAAAACATTGGGAAAGGATGGGTACCTATCCCAATGGTTCTCAAAACTATTTGGAAAGGCCTATCCCAACAGTTTTTAGAACAGTTGGGATAGATAACCCAATTTTTTATGAGTGAATTTATCAAATATCGTCAAATAAATCAATATACAAATTACATATATATATATATATATATCCAAATATATTCACAAATGCAACTCTAGGATAGTGGTAAAGTCATTGATATATAACATGGAGGTTGTGGGTTCAAACCTCTGCTAGAACTTTTTTTTATAAATACCTATCCCAATGGTTTCCCCAAACTGTTGGGAAAGACCTATCCCAACGATTTTCTCCAAACTGTTGGGATAGGTCTTTCCCCATGCCAAATCACCAAATGGATTTACAATCCATTGGTATAGGCTATACCAGTGGTTTGGGGACCTATACCAATGGTTCCAAACCATTAGTATGGGTAATTTTTTCATTAGTGTTTTATGGATCAAAGGAGCAGATGTGCACATAGTGCGTGCCCACATTCTCGTTTACCACGTAGTGTGGCATGGCCTGTGTTGGTGTGAGGAGTATTGTATCTAGGTGCCAACCACAATTCTAGATTGAAGGTGCATTAAGACCATGGTCATTAATATATCATGGATAAAGTGCAGGGTGAATCGATGTGGGATGCAGGATGCAAGTTACTGTTCATCCACCTTTAAAAAGTATGTCATTTCCCATTCTTCTCAATCATTTTTTCTCATATGTTTGATCGAGCTAGGGATGTTATCTTATTCCTCATCCCTTATATATGGATCTCTAGTATGCTGTAACATAGGTCTAACCACCTTCAATTAATCTTGATCTCAACATGACTATTTTTCATCAATATTATGAGATGATAAGGCATTGAATCACTATATATTCATGATATGGTTTTCATGCATGTAATAACTGGAAGAATGATCATCATATGAATGAAAATTCTAGTTGTATAAGGCTATTCGGTTTAGAATATGTGTTCAATCTTAAACATGATGCGTGCACGTTCATCGCATGCATGTAAGCAAATCACCACGAGGGATTACATGAAGATGCTATGAAATTTAGTGAAAGAATAATTTAGAAGTAATGAAATCTTCATTATATTAAAATACTATGAAATGGATGATATTTTGAATCTTTGAAAATACCTATGACTTGGCATTAAAATGGAGATGAGGCAGTTGAAATTTTCTATAAAATTAGACCCACCGTGCCATGAGTAGTTGCTTCCATTTCAAGAGAGTTCTCATTTTTCTTGAAAATAGAGAATAAAAATGTGTTTCATAAATAGTTAGTTTTGTGATCCTCTTTGGTTTTGTGAAGAAGAACCATGAACACTCTACACAATTTTGATCCGTGAACACTGAATGTATTTAAACATTCTCATTGTGTTTCGAGAAGAACTGATTTTGCGAAGCTCTTTGGGTTAGCGTAATATGTGTTGTCTCCCCGGCTTGTGTGAAGAAGATAGAGAACCCGAAATATAGTGTATACATACACTGTGTCTCATGAATAAGAAGTGGTATTACCCAATTACATTTGTATGAAGCTCTTATTTGATATACTTGGGTGATGAGACAGTGCGTTTGAAGAAGTACTTGTGCAAAGGTGTTTTGCAAGTGGATAGAGTGTGCATATATAGTGTGATCAAATAAAACTATGTGTGCATGTTCACATGAATAACACACATTCATTGAATCAAAACTAAATAACATAGGATGTGTGTGTGGATAGTGTGTGAAAGAAGAAATTTTTATATGGAGAAACAAGAACAGTGACACCCATTCGGGTTTGTGCACAAGGCAAGGGACAATGTTTCATGCTTCCATGCATGCATATGATTATCAAATGCATGTACATGTGAATAACTAATTGAGAACCATATATACACACAATTTGGAACTTGGAATCTTGAAGGATTAATATTCTGATACCTAAAACATAAATTAATAGTACATAAAATAATAAGAAAATATATAAATGAATGTTTTAGTGTTTCAGATTCCATGAAACACATGCATGAAGTGGAATTTATTTCAAGGTGTGCAAGTATTTTTCTTGAATAGAATATTAAATAAGAGAGTAGAAACCACTTAAACACATAATTGAGGCTGGGAAATTCATCACAGAAGGAGTATCTACCCAATCATTTGATAAAGTGAGAAAGAAGTCAACTTGCAGTGTATTGATAAAGTCAACAATTATTTATTCTAAAAAAGTAGTGAGTTGAAGTGGAAGTTCCATATTCCAATTATTTAAGAGTAAAAGGAAAATTTTCATATAATATTGTTGATACGATAGTAGTTGGAGGCCATCAGTAGAGAAAAAAATATTATTTAGTCAATGAAAATATATCTAGTGTACTATAAGAGATCTTATTCAAAAACATCATTGAATATATTTGAAGGATTGGTTATTCTAGTATAAACAAAGCCATTAAAGGCAGGTGGTACCAGTATAGAGTTCCACTAACCCTGTAATACTGTTTATTTATTACATAAACATTATGTGACAATTTTAGGAATCTATGATCACTATAAAGATATCTTGAAAAGAGAATCCATGAAATAACTGTTGGTTGATCATGATAAGGAGTAGGTATTAGTACCGAACCTTGTAAAAATTCCTGTGTGTCTCTATTGTTTTTATTATTCGTATTGCATGTGTATGTAGTTTTTGAGAGTAAAAAATAGATCTATTACTCTTAACTATGGTAGAGGTTCAAGAGTAATAGGAGCTAATTGAAAAGTAAATTTGGTAAAAATTCAGGCACACTGATTCACCCACCATAATGTCCCTACATGATCCATCTGGTCTCTACAAATATATTGTTCTAGAAAAATGGATTTTGGCGATGTGGATTATAAGGGACTTAAATTAGAAAAATTTCTTACTAAATCAGTCTAAATATATCTGAAAGATAGAGGAATGTTTCAGAATTAACAAGGTGAAACTAGTTACCACTCTTGAGCCAGAAATTTCAAGTTAAGAAAGGTGAATTAACCATGCTTATATGTAGAGGTCTAGTACATGGAAAAGTTTACTTATGCATCTATAGTCAGAATATTGACTCATGTAATGGAGTCTACATGAATAGACATTCTTCATGTAGTCAAAGTAGTTAGAAGATTCCTAGAAAATTTTAGAAGGGAACACTGAGAAGCGGTAAAGTAGATCCTTATTATATAAAATATTCTAAAATTTTTTCTCTCAATTTTGGAATAGAGTAATCGATGCAATGGTTTTTAGACATAGACTTTGGTGGTGATATGAATTTATAGAAGATAACCAAGAAATATGTGTTAACTTTATGAGGTATAATTGTGAGTTGGGTGTCAAAAGATCAACTGGTAATTTCACATCCAACAATAGAAGTATATTAAGTTTAATTAACGGGAGATGGGAAGGAGTTGTTATAGATGGATTTCAGATGAATGAATGAGAATAGAGAGTTGTATTGTGATTCAAAAAGTGAAATTCACATAGTGAATAATTTAGTGTTTCAATCTTAGACAAATTATATTTGGTGTAAGTTTCACTTCATTTATTAGTTTTTGGAGTAAAAAGTGTTGGATCTATAAAAGATATACAGAGTTCAAAATTTGGTAGATATATTGATGAATGTTATATTCTTGGATGTGTTGAGGTGGTGTTGCTCCTTAGTTGGGATGGGATAACTGGAAGCATGGTGGGAGAAACATGTGTATATAAAGAAAATTTTTAAGAATAAAAGATGGTTTGAAGATGATAATAGGGGACTTAGTGGTGAATCTTAAAAATGATTTTCAAGTATGAGATTTTTAGGTTTAGTTGAGTTAAAACCATTTTTAGGTTAAGTCGTTAAAACTAATGAAAGGAGTGATTTATAATGATTAATTTCCAATTTTGGATGGTGATGGTGAAACAACGACAATGATGTTTGAAAGTTAGGAAGTAGAAAGACTAGAAGATTATAGTCAGAAGTAGGATATCATAAATTTCCTAAACAATTATGAAGGTTTAGGTTCATAGTTGAAAATGGATTGTGTAAGTATTTTACTATGGATACATAAGAATCTTTATATTAATACATAAGGATTTTTCCTAACTATTTTGTGGAAAAGGGAATGTTTAAGAGTCTTTTGAATGTTATGTATGAGTAAACTCATGAAAGTTTTGGTATCATGCATTGTACATAAAAAAAGGAGTTAAGGTGGTGGAAGTATTTGATTAAGTGGAGGGTTAACCATTAAGATCAAATGAAGGTGGATTCACTCTCCAGGATGATTGGAAGGCAGTGGCACCGGTTTAGCTCTGCTATATTTGTATGTTGAATTCATTTGTTTAGATAACTGGGATTGTTTAATTGAAATCATCTTCTATTTCCTTAATAAAAATGATTATCTTGTTACCCCCATGGATTAGGACTAAGTCCAAACCATGTAAAATACTTGTGTTGTTCTTTGTCTTTGTTTCTTTCTTCTATTTTCTTTTGGATGCTCGTATCTAGATTGTTTTAAATTGTGTGTTTTGGTGTAATGACTTTGGTGTGACATGTCTAATATGTTTCAGTACATCATTAACCCGAGTCCATCTTTATTTTTTATTTATTTCTAGTAAGTTTCAAAGGATAACTTCTTGTGTTTGGAAGTTTTATAGACCCATCATTAACTTCTCGAATTTCTTCGGACAATGATGAAGGTCATCTTTATTCATCATTGTTATTTCCTTAATATGATATCCCTTATCATTTATAGTTTTACTCATATTAGATGATCCATAAACTATAGTGTTATCCCAATCTCTTACTATATTCAGTTCTTCCCCATGTCCAACACTTATAACTATAATATATTCTGTGAAAAATCAAGTGTACTTCGAACTCATTTAGATAATTTTTTCTTGAATAACAATAATCTAAACAGTCACAAATTGTTTGAGAAGGGTCATTTCTATGATCCATTGCAAACTTGATGAACTCTTTAACCCTGTCCTCATACTCTTTTCACACGATTGAAATATATCTATTTTTTGGTTCATAAAAATCTTATTTGGTTCATCAATATTCATATTAAACAAATAAATAAAAAAATATGTAGAAGATATTCATATAATGTATCATTTTATACAAGAGTAAATTATATAAAGTATAACTATTAAATATATAATTATAGATTACAATACATTCATATATAAAGTATATAAAAGAATAGATACAAAGGCTAAGTTTTATAATACATTGCAAAATATATACATATAATACAATTGGTTAATATAAATAAACTTTTATAATATGTGTGTGTAAGAAAATTAAATATTTGTCTGTAAAATTATAAGTGTGTGTAAACTTATAAGTGTGTGTAAACATATAGATATGCATGTGTATATATATATATATATATATACGTAAATAAAAAATTTCAAAGTATAAACTATAAATTTAAATAATATGCTTGAAAATCATGATACATATATAAATAAATTATACAAAAAACACATATAAATTTAATCAACATACTTAATATTGTGTATGTATGTTTTTATTTAAATATGCATATATAAATTTATTTACACACACATATATAAATACACAAAAAAAACATATATACATATTTATAATTATAAAAATGGGTAAAGCGTAAACATTTATATATATGAGTATGTATATATACATAAATATATACATATGATTATGTGATGAATAACCAAAATAAATAGGGATTGAATTAATCCTATTGTATATAGATATATTTACACACACGTGCACATATATAGATTTGCATACATAGATAACTAGAGACCATATTTATAGTTGATTATGGGAAGAACAATAAAAAAATCACAAAAAACTATGGAATGATCTATTGAGAAATCCTTAAAAACATGATACAAATAACATACCTTCAGTTTTGATGGTTGATTTGTCGAAAATATTTAATTTAAGCCTCGCCAATGTTATGGTTCTATGAAAATTTGAACATAAAGGATGAGTGGTGTGACTATTTGGATTCTTTTAAAATGAAGGAAAGAGTTTTATAAATACTTACAAAAATTGATGATATAAGTAAAATTTATCAACACTAAAATGATAAAAGTATATAAAAAAATATTTTATATGCACTAAATTTAACTTTGATAAAGGCATTACTTTACCATCCCTAAAAACCACTGATAAAAGTACATTTATCATTTCTAATACTTTAAGCACTGATAAAGACATATTTTATCAATGCTAAATTAATCTTTGATAAATATGTAAATGTAAGAAATATAATAAAAATGTAAGGCTTTTTATTTAGACCGAATTCAATTTGTAAGAAATTTTTTTTTTGTACATAAACTCTACCCCACCATTACAAGTCTTAAGCTTTCAATTGTGTAAGCCCTCCATTTTAGAAGGCCGATATAGACCCACCCTTTTTCATGCTCGTTGAAGTGGGTAAAACTATCAACGTCCACACATCCAATCACAATGCGCCAGGTTAAAACTTTAGGAGTGTAATTACAATAATAAATATTTAGAATGAATAAAAATGAATAAATAAAAATATTAAAAATAAATAAATAATATTAAATGGATATATATTAAAAATGAATAACTTAGAAAATTATTGAAAAATTTAATAAATTATATTAATTATATAAATGATAAAAATGTTAAAAATGAATAAATATTAAAATATAAATCGATAAATGTTAAAAAATAGTTTTAAATAAAAAATATTTATAATACAGTACAAATTATATAAATATGTTAACTTTTCAATCATAGTGTATATATCTTTTTCTAAATGCAAAAAACACCTATTCTTTTCAATCATTGATAAAAATAAATTTTTATCACAATTTATGTTTTTTGTGGCCATGTATGGTTAGTCTAAAAAATTAACAATTTGATAAAATTAATTAATAATTATCATTTTCTTTAATGTTTAAAAATAATAAAATGAAAATAATAATAACAAATTACGCTGACTAATGTTTTAGGCAACAAACATGCATCATGGAGCGGTGTTGAAAATGAATTGGGCAGTGAGGGTCAGTGGTAGTGTATTGTCTTTGGCCGGGAGCGGCGACGACGACATGTGTGACGATAAGAGTAAACAAAGAAAAGTAGACCGATGACGCTGGTGGTGGACTGAAAGGATGTAGACAGTGGATTTCTCCTTCAATAGTTGATTTAAATTTAATAAAAAACTTCTTTTAAAAAATATTAAATGGGCATACATATACCAACAAACCCCTTACAAGATTATATACCCGGAAGTCCGATTCGTAGATACCATCATCTAAATTCATAATATTAATAAATCAAAATGAACACAAATCGAATAAAATTACAGTTAAATGTTAATAATTATTTTAAAAAATTATGATTTCACTATTAAAAAGTTTATATAACAAGTTATCCAAAAAAATACAACATAACTTATACTTTACATTAACAACAATAAAAAACTTAGATAAAATACATTACAAAAGTTTTATTAATAAAATTTAAAAACAAAATAAAAATGTATGAACTCCAAATATGTCAATTGTTTCATATATCAGGTTATTTATAACTACTAAAAATATTTATTAAAATTACACATAATATTACATTACACAACCTGTCTGGGGTCTCTCTAGAATGGTGTATATATTTCCATGTACACAAAAAATAAGACTGATGTTAGTAAGGATGACACATAGTGCATATATAATTGATATAGAAGAAAAATATAATATGTGGTTCCCCACACCTATACTATCGAATATAGTGCTAATAAATAGATACATTACATGCCAAGTTTAATATCAACTGAAGAGACCCAACCCATAACCATCCATAATTACAATATCGACAATAAAAATTGAGTCATTCACAATTAAATAACCTTTTAGATTTAGAGTTTTAGAGAGTAAAGAGAAACCTTTTACTACCAAAACTCATATATATATCCTTCAATGGGTATTTTTTTCAATTATTATCATAATTTCTCATTTAATATCAAGTCTTCAACAACTTCCATAATTTCTCCACACATGATACTCTTCTTGACATATCATATATAATACTTTTATTTATAATCTGAGGAAATGAAAACATAATAAGGATGAACTCAAACTCTCAGTAAGATGTATCATATATTAGAAGCTATCAAAACATAAGCATGAGAAAAATTAATATGGTAAGAATAAATAAGAATCAAACAATGTCATATAAATTGTCACATTTGCTTGAAATAAATCCACAGACAACATAACAATATAATCAATCACATGGATAGAAATGAATGATTTCATAGTGGTTAAATGTATAATATAAGAAATCCTAATCTTACCTTCATGTCCACCTACCATGGCATCAAGATCTTACCATAAAGGTATCATTCCTAGGACATAATTGTCTTACTAACAATCTCCCATTCAAAGATGATTCTCATGCTCACACAAAAGTCTATACCAACTCATCTTATGTTCACCCATCTTCTATTGGAGCACTGCCATGGTTCTCCAATCATTACACCTTCAAATCATTCAAGACCATCAAAGAAACTTATTAGTCCTTTGGAACCATGATATGGAATTCTAATGAAACAATGAAACTCATCTAAATAAATCCTTGAAAATTCCTCCAATGAAAACAGAAACTGGTGTGTCATAATCCATATTTAATGAAATTCCCATCAACAAGCTATGTCATGCATTGTGTCTATGACCTCACCTTATCTGATTTCCATGAACTTAAAAATACTCAACCATTGAGCTTCCGTATAATTTGAGAACTAATTTCTCTATATCAAACTTTAGAGACATCTTCAAAATTGTCCACCATATGGAACACCTCTGAAAATTATAATGTCATTGGTATGATGAACTTCCATTGAACCACCTAGAAACCTTTTTATTACCATGCTCAGTGAAACCTAGGATTCCATGGTCCTTTAATTTCACTTATCTCGCCTAATATTAACTCTTCTAGTGCCCACCTCTATCACATAATGTCCTACCATTTCTCTATTGATCCTCTCAAAGATTGTTTCCATGGAGTTGAAAGATACAAAAGTCTTCATCGTCAATCTGCAAAGAAACACATGCCCTTGGATTAGGGTTTTCCTTCATCATGTTTTAACGTGGCTATGATCATATCCTTCTAAAGAATTTATAGATGATAGAAAAAACATCCTTCTAACATCCATAATTCCATGTACTCCACACTCTCATCTTCTATACCAATTTTTAGTACACTTGAATCATGGAAATGGAATATGTGATTGGAGAGTCATTGGAACTCGAACAACCTTCAGATTCCTATGTACAACCACTTCTGGACCTTGAACACTAGTTTCATCACTGAATATCACACTCTAAGAGGAGTTTCGGTGAAGCTTTATATGACTCAGAAATATGATATTTCCTCCTATATCACTTCTGTGTAATCATAATAACAATGCCTCAGATTTATCCTTCCGTTCATGTGATATCTGACATGATAAAACTCCTTTAATATTTATCCTTCTGGATTTGGATCCCTTATACCCACATTTTCATAACCATGAAGCCACAAAAAACGAATACTGTAACAAACCAACCCGTGTTTACCAAATTCGTCACTCGAGCCGACCCACTACATGACCAAAAGTGAATCCCCGATCACCATGGGTTAGAAACAAGCACCAGGAATAACAATCCATTGGAAATGATCTCACCATAGGTAAATCGGAATGACCCATCCATAATATGAGATGAACACACAAGTATCATCAGAGTCAACAACAAAAGATAAGCAGATACCATAAATAATGACATAAATCATAAACAAAACATGTCATAGGTGAACATATACATGGTATCTAAAAATAATCAATCCAAACTCAAAGAAAAATAAAAATAAAAAACAAGAACCAAGTTCAATACCCGTTGGTAAAAAATACCAAAAACAACTCCACATGATCCAATCTCTATGAGACCATGTCTCTTCCAAAAAAACTTGGACGACGATAATCAAAGCGATCCACTAAGGTATATGGTGCCCTTGCCGTTACCTGTATCCTACAAAGAAAAATCTTCCAATGCCTAAAAGGCCCCAAGTAGGGTGTGATGCATGAATCCAAGTAGGATACCACCATAAATCTCTTTAAGGATTTTACCCACGTAAACCAATAAACTATTTTGAAAAAAGTTTCAAAACTAAAACCATTTTGAAAATATAGTATTTCCAAGTAAACCATCAAAATCCCTTTGGTTTTCCTTTTCAAAAAAAAATCTTGGTTTTCCAAAAACAAATTTTCAAACATGTATCAATTGAATAAGCAAGGCCACATGGTATAAACATGCTCAACATAATCAAAATGGAATAAGTATGAGCATAAACATCAATATCATATGACCATTTTAATGGAAAATAAAAAAATGGGCATAGTACATATCATCATATCAAAATAGAAATAATAAGATTTATAAATCATATAATCAATATGGCATGAATAATGTGAACCTTGGGCTCTAACCATCAGGTCTAACATAAGTGAGTATACAAGTATGATATCTAGCTAAAAAAATGGAAGCTCTCTTAGTCTTCCTTGGGCACAACTCTAGGAGATCACATGGTATCTTGATAACCAACATGGAAGCTCACATGATCTTCCTATACAAAGGCTCTCTCGGTCCCTTGGAAACCCAGATGGAAGATCTCATAGGCTCCCTCTCTGATGGATCTCATGGTCCCTCTGAAAATTCCTCACTCACACCCCAATTAACCCACATGCTACTCCATGCCACCATAATCATGAACAAGTGTCAATAAATCAAATTCCATATCACATTCCAATTAAAAAAAAACAATCTCATTTGATCAAAAAACATTTTAAAAGGTAAAATCATTTCTAAAACCACTTTAGAAATAAATTTATAATAGAAAACCCTATGATCAATTTTAACAAACATCCATTGTGAAAATACACCACTCTTTTGGAATACCCCACTTTAAACATTAAAATTTACAAATCAATCCATAAAACACATCAAACATTGAATTCACACAAATCATAAATAATTTAAATTAAAATTAAAAAATAAAAAACCAAATATGATTATAAATTTTATGGTATTCCATAAAAAACACCCTTAAATAGAGATATCTATCTCATATTTGGTCCAAAACTCGTATCCCTAAACGACGACCACCCGAAAGAGGTATAAACAAGCCTTAGACAACTAATACATAAAAAATAAAACTAAAACCCCCATAAAAAATACTAGATTAGTCATACACATTCCCTAGGGTTCCACACTTCCACAAAAATGGAAGAAAAAATCTTGAGAATGGGAAGAGGATGAATAAATCAAGGAGAAATCTACTTACCTCTAGAAAAATACCATGAATTCTAGAGGGAATATACTAAAATGAAGAGGTAGGATATCCATGGCTAGAGGAGATCATTAATGCATGGAGGAAAGAAAATGACCCCCAAAACCATAAAAACCCGATAGGGGTATTTTGGAAAATAAATTTTTTAATGAGCTGGATAGGACCACACAGTTTGGTCATACAGTTAGGAAAACTGTACACCAATCGTATGGGTGACACTATCCACAAAAAATAGGCTGCACGGTTTTCCCTGGGGTGTCGCATAGTTTGAAAAACCATTCTAATACTATGCAAAACCACACTTCTAAAAACTGAAACCCACTTGTATGGTTAGGCACATGTTTTAAGAAACCATGTGCTAATCATGCACCCTATAGTCTATCTCCCCCAAAACATTTGGTTTTGACCCCCGACACCCGAGAACTCCATGAACTCACTCAAAGATAAAAAAATTAAAAATTAGACATACTAGTGACTAAATAGTTGTTAAAACTCCACACTATGACACTTTTTACCCTCAGAAAGTCCCCAGACATCACTAAAAAAGAACATGTGATGCCACTACTCCCTCGCCCAACCTTCATGATCCTATGTATTGTGGATATTTCCCCCATGATTCCAGAGAACACGAACCAATGGGATCTTCCTACAATGGATCACCTAATTCTGATGAACCATGATATGAAAAGGTTGATCCACCATGGTGGAATTAGGCTCTAACTCCAAGTATTCCCATTACAACACATGATATGGCTTCAGATAGTATCTAATCCACTGGGAAACCTTGAAGATGTCATGGATCAAGGTTACCCATGGAGAAAACTACAACTAATAGGATACCTTCTTAAGATGCTCCACAACATGAAATGAGACAACATAACATGACACAAAATTTCCCTACTTTTCCAAGTGATGATGACTCAACTGAACTGATACCTAGAGAAACACCTGATCACCAACCTGAAACTCTAACAGATGACAATAATTGATATACAACTTTTGGAGACACTAGGTTTTCTCTAATGGTTTCTTAATCAATCACACCACAACAGTCATTTCCTGGAAAAGGATTGGTATAACCAAATAATTCTCTCCCATCTTGGCCAAACACAAGAGGGTTTGGAATGATTACTCATATAATGTCTCATACAAGGCCACCTAATAGAGGACTGATAACTATTATTATAAGAAAACTCAGACAACAATAGGGTCCTTTCTGACATTCCTCCAAAATAAAGAACATAGGGCAAAAAATGTATCCTGGAGAGTCTGGATGGTCTGCTCAGACTGGATATCCATATATGGGTGATATGCAGTGATCAAACTCAACTAGATCCCAAAATCCTCCTAGAGTCCCTTAAAAGAGTGAGACATAAAACAAGCATCTCAGCCTCACACTATCACCTAGGGCACTCCATGAATCTAAAAAACCTCTCACACATACATGTGTTTGAGTTCCTCTACCTTCTTTGACCCTTTGATGGGTACAAAATGGGTTTATTTTATCATAAAATTTAAAATCAACCACATAACATCTTTCTTACTGAGAGTACATGGTATTACAATCATACAATCCATAGAGATATAATTCCACTTCCTAACTGGCATAAAAGTGACTGTAACAATTTAGATGGTCTTTGATGCTCATCTTTGATCCTATGGAAGGTCAAGCATCTAGAAACGAAGTCTTCCAAATCTCATCTAATCTCAAGCCACCAATACTAGCCTCTCATGGAATTGGAAATCCTGGTCACCCTAGGGTGAATAACCCAACTAGAATGGTGAACATCCTATATCACCTCTTGCCTCAAACTCAAAGGAACAAACAATAACTTTCAGAAGATAACAAAACCATTGGGAGACTGAGACCAATCAACCGAGGTTGCCCCACTATTTAAGCACTACCAATCTACTGGCACTTGGGGTTTAGATGCCTGCTCAATCCTCACCTGATCAATAAGAGAGGGTGTAACTTTCATACTATCCAAAAATACCTACCCTCCATCCTCCTGTATGTCCTATATTATATCTGTAAACAAACACATCATCCACCACTCATTTAATGATTTTTTAACTTTATTCACTGGAAGCTTCCTAATAAATGCACTAGTGACCATATTTCTCTTCTCAGGTGTGTAAGAAATCTCAAAATTAAAATTCTTAAGGCACTCCACCTAGTGCCACTAACTGATGATTAGGACGCTATGGGTGAAAAGATACTTCAGAATCTTATGATATGAATACACTATAAAATGACCCTTAAATATTAAATGTCTCAATGTTTTCAATAAATTCATAATATCTACTAATTCTAGGTCAAGGGTGGGATAATTCCATTCATCCAGGCGTAGATGCCTTGATCCATCGACCACCACATGATAATATTGCATTAGAACACATCCCAAACCCACACCAGAAGTATCACAATATACTACATTATCGATCCCAATATTACGAAGAATCAAAATGGATACAAATGTCATAATGGTCTGTAACTACTCAAAATAACTCTAGTACTTCTCATCCCACTCAAACGTCACCCCTTTCTTGGTCAAAGTCATCAATATAGAATCTATCCTGGAGAATTCCTATAAAAAATGACTATAATACCTAGATAAAACTATAAATCTATAGATATTACAAAAATTCTTGGGCCTATCCCAATACATGACTCCTCAAACTTTCTTTGGATCCACTGAAACTCCTACCTCATAAATAATGTGGACCATAAACTTTACTTCCCGAATCCAAAATGTGCACCTGGGAAACTTGAAATATAGATGAATCTCTCTCAAAACACCCAAAAAACCTCAATATGGTTAGTGTGATCTTCCTCTATCCTAGAATAACCCAATATTTCATCTACAAACATGACTACAAAGGAGTTTAAAAAGTGATGGAAGATATAGTTCATTATCACCATAAATACTACAGGATCATTGGTTTACCCAAATGGAATGAAATAATACTCAAAGTATCTATACCATATTCAGAAGTATTTATTTGTAACATCATTTTACCAAACCCTCAACTGGTGATACCCCAATCTTAGATCAGTCTCCAAACACCAATTGACCCATCTGAGATGGTCAGACATACCATCAATTTTTCGAAATAAGTATTTATTCTTTACTGTAACATGGTTAATCTTATGATAGTATATGAAAATTCATAGGATTAGATTCAAATTCATTTCAAATAGCACTTGTGAAGCCCATAGAGACACATTAGGATGGATAAACCCCTAGTCCTCAAGATCCTCTACCTGAACTTTCAACTCATATTTCTCAGCCAAAGCCATTTCATAAGATGTTAAGGAAATCACTTTCATCCCAAGGAGTAGATCAATAATAAACTCGACCTCTACCTGAAGAAGAATGTAACACTCCGAGCCCTCTAGACTAGATCCAGTGCATTACTAATTACATTGTCATTATTACAAAGAATCAAATCCCAAAGTACTGAGTAGTTTAGTAGTCTTGAAGAAACTAGATACATACATGTAACTCGTATTTCATTAGGAAAGGTAAAAAAACAACACATAACAAAAACTAAAATACTGCATCCATGAGAACTTAATAAATGGTCTCCTCTTCAAAACCTGTTGAAGGTAAAAAATGAAAGGGGTGAGATAAAATTCCCAGTAAGGGTTAAAAATAACAGAAGCATGAATCAATAATAACTGAATCATAAAAAATTAGGAATAATCAATATGGAATGGTGAATAAATGAAGAACACATTCCTTTAATAAATTGATAATGAATCTACATCCATAGGTTTTGTCATAGTGAAAACCTCACGGATAATAATAACTGAAAATGAATAAAGAGAATTCTTATTAATTGGACGACATGTATCTGGAACATGGTACCACAATTCCATTGAAAAGGTTTACATTTATGGGTATAAACCCATATGATTTTTGGAAACAAACACGAAGGGTTTGTCGCTAATTGATTTTTCTCACGAGACCTGTCGATGCATTGAGGGGCTATAGAGGGCCCCAGCCGCCACTACATGTCCAAAGCATTATTTTTACAAAGATTTAATAGAAGTACAATATTAAATCTCAATATAAGTATATATTTGAGGATACATATTCATCAATGGATTTTGACACAAATAAATATGCTTTTAAATGAGACTATTGAAAAATTATTGAGGAAATAATCCTTAAACATTCCAAAGTGTCCCATAACACCTTGGAAAATTCAAAATCATAATCCCTAAGAATATCATGAGAATATAGAGATTCTTGATATGATATATCAAAGGGTAGTACATACACTGAAATAAATAAATAAGTGGTGAACAATGAATATATCTTATAAAAGTTAATGTGAGATGAGAAAAATCATTTTTACTTTGGAAAGAAGAGTTCTTTTGGAAAATAATTTATATTTGATATGAAGTCAGATTGTAAACATTAATATCTTAGAAAATAAAATACTAGGAAATTGAAATTATATTTTAGGTATAAATTATGTCCAACTAAAGTGAAATCTTGTAAAAAGAGTTCATAAGATTCTTTAGAAATAAAACTTTTTAGAGCATTTAAAGGAAAATATTAAAGTGAATTTTAACTCAGAAAGGAAAGTTTGTTATCTTAATTATAGAAATGGTCCAAGATAATTTTCATGATGAAATTAGTGTTTTTATAAAAATAATGGTGTCTTAAAAGATATTCTAGTGTACACTTGAAAATGGGTAAGAATTTGAAAATATACCTTGAATCAGGATTGTTTATCGGAATAAAATTTTTGAATGATCCTTTTAAAACACATATATTCACATAAAATAAAGAAGTAATCTAGATGGTAAACATATATAGGAAATAAAAACTGAATTTATGTGGAGTAAATAAGAATAAATAAGAATTTAATTGAGGTAAGTAGATAATAGGAGTAACCCAAATGAAAATGGAGGTTCAGGTAGAAATCTCTTACGACTTTGTAATCAATCCATTCAAATTCCCCAAAATTAATTATATTAAAATGATATATTGAATACCATGAAAATAAATATATTAATGATATGTTACATAAATTGGAATTATTCATAAAAAATACACAAGTATTAGCAGTGAATACGAGAAACCTCACAAAAAATAGAAGTGAGATAAAGAAACCCCTTACCTTAAGTCTGAATGTGTTCTTCTCTTGAACTTAAAGTCCTGGAATATGAAATTATACTTATTAATAACTTATTTCAGAACCTAATAGAAATGTATTTAGTTTATCATAATTCTATTTAGTTAATTTATTCCCTTCTTGATAATTTATAATATTGAATTTTGTTGTTCTGTAGTGTTCGTTTTCTTTATTTTCATAATCTGTTCGCTTGTTCTTAAGTAATGGAGTTCATGTGAAATCGATGTAAATATCACGAATTGAATTTGAATATTATTTATGATAATATATAAGTGTTATTGGTCATTTATATAATTTTTTTACATGGCATTAGGTTGAATTATCATATATAACTTTAATGATAACTGTTTTAGTTAATTTATGGGTTTTGATTACAATGAACTCATTATTCTTTTTAACTTACCATTTGTACAAAGGGATTACAAAACTGTACATAGGGTATATTAAATATTTAATAATATGTTTCAACCATAAAAATAATGGTTTCATGGCCATAATTGAGAATTATAATAGAAATCTAAATCCCATCGTCTTTGAATGTGGTAAATTGACACATCTCGGATGATGTTCTTGCTACAGGTATAAAAGAACGTAAAAGGAAGAGATGATTATAACTTATTCCACTATCATGAAAAAATTCCAGTACATGTAAGGTACTGGAGTCATCATAGTATTTGGATAAGGAGAGGTAATAATAGAAAAGGGAAACAAATGAACTTGAAAGGAAAGACAAATAATTGAACAGAGGAATTTACCTCTTGAACCAAACTTCCTTGAGAGCCTCTTTAAAGGATAGGTTTTGGTCTTTTTATGAGACCAAGGCTTAATGAAAATGGGAGATAATGTTGGGAGGATATTTGGAAAGAATTTTGAGAAGTTAAAAGGCTTGAGAGGAGTAAAGAGAAGAGGGAGTGATGGGGGGTTTTACCGTGGAGGGGAGAGAGGATTTCTCAAATTTACATTCATTAATTTATTATTTATCCACAAGACAAATAATAGTGAGTCTTACATGACCCAGAATAGTAATTTTATCATGTGAATCTGAATCAATTGGGATTACATCAGCATAACATCATACATGAATCTATAATTAGCGTATTTAGCTTATTTTGTAAATTATGGTATTTCACTATTCATAAAAATTAAAGTATTTCAAAAAAATACAAAAAATTCACCCCAACCATTTTTTGATGTCTAGAATCCAAAAATGTAGTCCATTTTTCAAAAATAATTTTCTAAATATGATAAATTTAATTTTTAATTAAAATCATAATTTATTCTAAAAAACAATTTTAAAACATTTATTTACTTATTCCAAAATACATGTATATCGTACTCCAACTTGAATATTATTTATATACTATCATAGGTAAGGTTACTATTCATTAGGGTATATCAATTTTTGTAAGGGTATGATACTATTCATAAGGGTAGTTTACTATTCACCACAAATTATGATTTCTTATCAGAATCCAAATAACTTACTCATCGCAACCGTGTATGTCTGATTTTTGAAATTCATAGCATTGAAGTAACAAACTTATGTTTACATGGATAAGTTATATCAAAGTGGTTTTTTTAAAGACTTAGTGATCTAGGAATTTTATAATAAATCTATTTCTAAATTCTTGGGGTGTTACATTATCTACTCCTTACAAAAATTTCTTCCTCGAAATTTGAAGTTGAGCTTCGAAAGTTAATGGTTGATACTTGAAAATTCCCTTATGGAAACCCACATAGGAAGTAGGGTTAATAAAATATCCTCCTAAAAAAGGTTAATGGAGATGAGGTGGTCACCCCAAAAAGTATGATTTTGAATGAGGTGACATTAGTTGGAAGAAACAAATTAGATATGGAAGAAAAACCTAACTATGAAGTTCTGATGGAATATGATAGAGGAAATGATTAGATGAGTGTTTATTACTACAAAAATATAAACTAAAAATAAATTCATCGATATTATCAATGATAATGATAATATGAAAACATTTTATTTAAGACTATTTTCCTTGATTTAAGGAATTATTCTACTCTATAAAAGTATAAATATACATTTCTACTTATAAAATCATCCTTTTATTATAGTTTAACTATCTATACCTCACTACATATCATAGGTTATTCCATTTGGTGAAGCAATACATTAACCTCTAAAATCTCATACAATGATCAACTTAAAACATTTCATAAATGGTTAAAAAAATTCAAAAATATAATGATTCAACACATTATAATGAAGTCTTATAAATTTCCAAGATGAACTTATCATTAACCCTCAATCAAAAATAAGTAGCTCTAAAATTCACACTCCAAACATGTGAATAACTTCATCATGTATCCACTTGAAATATCATAATAACTTGAATTACCATAAAAACCATATTGGAAACATGCATTCTTCCATATTTCTGAACTAAGACACATGTTATTGGTTATATTACTTAAATCCAAAAGTGTTGTAAACTTCATTGATGATAGCATATACCACTTCTCGAATAGTCAATAATCAGTTCTAAGGTAGTCAATACTTATCTGAATCAATCATTTCTTCATCATTATATCAACATCAGATATATATTAAGGGGTTTATTTCCCTCAATCATGTTTTTTTCTAAAAAGTTTCACTTTCCACTGAATCACGATTCTTGACTAGGCATATTAATCATTCTACTTCATCTATGGTAGCATCATAACTTGCTCATTATCCAAAATCATAATTTGGGGTATATTCCTTTGACATTTGGGACATTGATTCACATAGTGTCCCATATCCTTTCAAATGAAGCATTGTAAATTGGAAACCATTTTCTTAGCCTTTCAATCATGAACTTGGTGTCCTTTTTCTCCACACTTGTAGAAAATACCCATTTTCTTCAAGCATTTACTAGGGCGATTCTTTCCATAGTTATCACATGTGGGAAAACACTTCTTTACCTTCTCCCCTTTATCCCCATATATCTATGACATCCATTTATTCTTTTTCTTACCTTAAAATCCATAGTACTCAAAGAAGTCTTTACATACCTTGTTAATACATGATATTATTTCATCATATGGTGAGAATACATGAGAGACAATATTCTTTCGAAAAGATGGATTAAGACCATTAGAGATACGATCCTTCCTACTCTTCACATCCCGTGAATTGGTGATGTTTTCATTATTTTTCTAGGATACATATCTAATCAATTATATATTATATATTAGGTCATAAAATTATGAACTCTTTATAACTCTAAACATGTTATATCACATAGCATAAATTTATGCACCGTAAATCCTAGAACCATATACTTTGGTTACTTTGGGGACATAAATCCCTCACAATGGTGGGTAAATAAATTGTGAATTATCCTAAGAATATCCCCCAAGAGTGTCAAAACAAGAGTGCAACAAGGCCCATTGTCATGTACCAAGATACCATAGGTCAAGCCTGAAACTCTTTGTCAGAGTTTTCTCTCCTAGGTACATCCGTTCCAAAGCCACCTCTACTTATTTGTATCCATATAAGGATATATTTGCTAGAAATATCCATATAATATATTACTTACCAAAATTATAGAATGTTCTTTTTTATTTATCCTCATAGACTATTTTAAGGCTTTGTTACCTAACCAACATTTTCTAAATCTAGTTCCCAAGGTTTCTAGTAAACTTCCTCTGATACCAACTGTAACACCCCGACCCCTCTAGACCAGAGATGGTACATTACTAATTATATTGACATGATTAAAAAGAATCAAATCCCAAAGGACCGAGTAGTTTAGTAGTATTGAAGAAAATAGATACATACATGTAACTCGTATTACATTGGTAAAGATAACAATAAACCAAACATAACAAAAACTAAAAGACTGCATCCATGAGAACTCAATAAATGGTCTCCTATTCATAATCAGTTGAAGGTAAAAAAATGAAAGTGGTGAGCTAAAATGATTAGTAAGGGTTAAAAATAGCGGAATCACGAATAAATAATAACTGAATCATAAACAATTAAGCATAGTCAATATGGCATGGTGAATAAATGAAGAACACAAGCCTTTAATAAACTGAGAATGAATCAACATCCATAGGTTTTTTCATAGTGAAAACCTCATGGATAGTAATAACTGAAAATGAATAAAGAGAATGCTTATTAATTGGATATCATGTATCTGGCACATGATACCAAAATAATGTCAAAACGGTTAAAATTTGTGGGTATAAACCAATCAGATTTTTGGAAAGAAACCTGAAGTGTTTGTTGCCAACTGATTTGTCTCATGAGACCCGTCGATGTATCGAGGGGCTATAGCGGGCCCCACCGGCCGCTGCATGTCCAAAGAATTATTTATACATAGATTTAATACAAGTAAAATATTCCTTCTCAATATATATATATATATTTGAGGATACAGATTCATCAAATGATGTGGACATAAATAAAGATACTTTTAAATGAGACCATTGAAAAACTCTTGAGGAAATAATCCTTAAACATTCCATAGTGTATCATACCACCATGAAACATTCAAATCATAATCCATTAGAATATCATAGGAATATGGAGACTCTTGATATGATATAAAAAAGGGTAGTACATACACTAAAAGAAAGAAATAAATGGTGAAAAATGAATATATCTCATAAAAGTTAATGTGGGATGAGAAAAATCATTTCTACTTTGAAAGAAGAGTTCTTTTGAAAAATCATTTATATTTGACATGAAATCAGATTGTAAACATTTATATCCCAGAAAATAAAAATTAAGACATTGAAATTATATTTCAGGCATAAATTATGTCCCACTAAAATGAAATGATGTAAAAAGAGTTCATAAGATTCTTTAGAAATAAAAAATTTTAGAGTCTTTAAAGGAAAATATTAAAGTGAATTTTAAATCAGAAAGGAATGTTTGTTCTCTAAAATCCAGAAATGATCCAAGATATTTTTTATGATGAAATGAGTGTTTTTATAAAAATAATGGTGTCTTAACACAGATTTTTGTGTACACTTGAAAATGGGTAAGAATTTGAAAATATCCCTTGAATCGGGTTTGTTTATCATGATAAAATATTTGAACGATCCTTTTAAAAAACATAAATCCCCATAAAAGAAATATGTATTCTGGATGGTAAACATATATAAGACATTAAAACATAATTAATGTGGAGTACATAAGAATAAATAATAATTTAATTGAGGTAAGTAGAGAATAGGAGTAACCCAAATAAAAATGGAGGTTCGGGTAGAAATCCATTACCACTTTGTAATCAATCGATTCATATGCCCCAAAATTAATAATATTAAAATGATACATTGAATACCATGAAAATAAATATATTCATGATATGTTACATCAATGGGAATTATACACCCACCATATACAAGTATTAGTAGTGAATACTGGAAACCTCACAAAAATGGAAGTGAGATAAAGAAACCCCTTACCTTAAGTTCGAATGTGTTCCGCTCTTGAACTTAAGGTCCTGGAATATGAAATTAGACTTGTTAATAACTTATTTCAGAACCTATTAGACATGTATTTAGTTTATCATAATTCAGTTTAGTTTATTTATGTTACACCCCAAGATTTCATAGTACGTTATATCATTAAAGTAATTTAATAGCTTGCGCTACACGCAATACCGAGTTCGAGCACACCACAACTTACCAAACTAACCGTTCAAAAAGAGGTATGAGTATTATTAACTGAATTTTAATTATTATATACTCTATATAATTTTAACATCCATATTATGTGTCTCTTAGACATAATATAAGAAAAAATTTATTTTTCAGATAAAAAAAGTATTTTACAAAAAAATGCAATTTTACCGCCTTTTAATGGAGAACCCTTTTTAAATCCAATATCTGACACTTTTATATATTTAATATGACAAAATAAAATTGTTAATTAGAATCAAGACCTAAAAATTTAGTTTGGATAATTTTTTTGTGTTTTTCTGATAACTTTCATATTTGGGTGAATAGTGAAAAATACAAAATTTTAATTGAAACCAACTTTTTTAATAAAAATAATATATAGTGTTCAATTATAAATTTAATGGTTTATAAGAATAATTATATTATATTTTTATCATTTAATACAATTTATGTCATTATAAATAATTTCACATTTAAATTTGACATAAACACATGTCAATCTTTTGACAGTTTTTACTTTTTTAAAACCCGCTTTTTGGTTTTGACAACGAGAATTAATTTTAAATTAATAAATGAAACTTATATGTTTTGAATTTGGTTAAATATACTTAATTTTTGAATTCAAAATATCAAAATTAGCTTAGGGTGAATTTTTGGTTTTTTTTGAAAACATTCAATTTTTGATGAATAGTGAAAAACACTGCATTATTATTTAAAACCGAATTTTTATTTAAATAATTATTTATTTTATTTTAATTTATTTTAGGACAAAATAAGTACATAAAACCTATTTATTTTAAATTTAATTCAATAAATTAATTTTATAATAAGTTTAGATATATAAAATTTTATTGAACTTTTTACCATCTTTTACCCACCTTCTAGCAGCATTTACAAATTTGCATAAAAGTTAATTTTACCTCTTTTGTGGGTTTAATTTCAAAAATACAAGAGACACGGTTGACATCCATAAGAAAAATTTGGATCAATAAGATGAAAATAATTTTTAGTGATAGTATCTTTTGACTTTTATTTACCATGGTTAAAAGTAAATAGGGTAATTAAGGGTAAAAATGATATTATAATTACCCTAAAACCTATCCTAATTATATTAGATAAGATTAATTACACCAAAAATAACATTAGGAAGAAAATATTATCCTTTTGGTCCACTTGGATCAGATTTGGACATTTATTATTATTTTATTTAAAGAAGAGTGAAAATTATTAAATTCAAATTTTAATAACTAAACCATTTTTAATATAGGATTAAACACAATATAAATTAGACTATAAATATTAATTATAAAGAAAAAACGATTTCCTACATAATGGTATTTTATTTATAATTTTTATACATTAAATAGTTAATTTATTTAGGACACAATGATGATGCAGAAATTACCTTATCAATGAAATATTAAAATTATTGAATTTATAAATATCCAAATAAATGTAAATTGAGACATCTGATGAATTAAACTAATTTTATAAGTTAATAAAAAATTTTAGGGATGATTATATAAATTTTTTTCGAAGTGATAAGGTTGTTATGACTTTTACAAAAAACAAAATACCAAATAGTGTCAAAATTGACATAAATTAATTTTTAAAACATATACTATATTATTGGTTGATATAATATTTATAAAAATATAAGGTTCAACCAAAGGTCTTAAATAATATTAAATATGTCATTAATTAACCACTTGAGGTGCTCTTGGATGTTTAGAGTAATTTTATTAACTATATAGTGTAATAATACAAGAAGACAAAGTAAAAGTTAAACTATTTAACTAAGAGTTTAATATAAAAGATAAGGTTAAAATGGTAACCTAAACTTGTCTAAAACCTATTGTTTGAGAGAATTTAGACCCATAACCACATAATTCTTTAAATAAATTTATTCGTATCCATTATAAACTGAATAGGATTGTATAATAAATTAATATTTTAATCTTTTGCTAAAGTGACCCTCACCCCTCTTATAAAAGGGAACTTCCCCTTCTCTCAAAATAACACCTCCAAAGACATTTGGCTAGGCCAAAACCTTCCCAAATATCCTAAAAACTTCCCTTAAATCAACATAGAGTCATTAATTTTATCAGAAATCCACCCTATAGATCCCTTTTGATCAATTCAACAGGAAACACCCTAAAAGAGGTAATAATTTCACCACCCACTTTTATGTTCTTTTCTTCTTCCACTTCCTATTATTTGTTGTTTCCATACCAAAATAAAAACTCCAGTAACTCCTACATAATTTGAATTCATTATAAATATGATACAACCATATTCGTTATTCTATCCACCCTATAAATGACAAAGTCACCATATGTGCATACGTACGGCTTACCGTCACCACGTCGTCGTGCAGTTTGTTATTCAAACACTTCATTATTTGGATGGTTATAATAATGAGTATAACTAATGTAAATAATAAATATAACATTTTAATTATTTTTTATATATGATATAACATCCAATTACATACTATTTCACAATCAATATAATGATATTGTCGCTTGTGCATACGTACGGATTACTGTCTCCACTAACGCGATGAGATTCATTCCACATCATAATAGTTAAAGAATAATTTTAATTTTATGATTAAAAATAATGTTTAAGAACTTAATATCATTATATATATGAATAAAATATATCCTATACATAACAAACATAGCTTATGTAACCAAGTATATAAAGGAAAACAGATCATTTAACACCTGAAATGATGATACTACTAAAATATTATTAACAAAGCAATATTATAAGATCATATATGATATCATATTTATGTATGTGGTTTATGTATAATTTAATAAAAATTATTTAACTATTATAAAGGAGGTTAATGTACCCTCGATCAAGGAAAAGTACAAGGTAAGTGTAGGATCGAAATAATGATGTAGATGCTCAATTTATAAGAGGGGGGGGGGGTGAATTGTAAACTTTAAAATTCCTTTGGAACTTTTAATGTTAGTTATGATTAACTATGTTTTCCTTAAGCAAAGGAAAGGGCTAAGTTTAACAAAGTTAAACTAATTAGATTCACAACACCTCTAACACCGAATGAAAACTTGGAAAGAGATTCCAAAAGTAGGTTCCGAAAATATGGTTCCGGAAATTGAAACTTAACAAAAGATTACAATATGAGATTCTACCTTAAAGCGTATAGAATATAAAAGAAACAGAGTACAAGTAAGGAAGTATAATAAAGTTATACTTTCCTTATAATACAAAATGCAGTGGAATATAAACAAGTAGTAGAACTACTAGTAACAAGATATAAGTATTTTAACCCAAAGAGAAGGGTATTCAACAACCTTGGATAAAGGTCCCTTGATTTATACTTTCAAGCAAGTCTGTCTTATCCACACCAGGGTAAGCCCTCGATACGAAGATCAGAGTCTCTATCTTGCTATCCCCGCAATCCCTCAACTTCAAGGTTGTTGGCAACCTCTGTCTTCCTCATCAAGGAAGCCCTCGAACTTCAAGGTAGTCGGCACCTCTGTCTTCCTATCCCCGGAAGCCCTCAAATGTAATCACCAACATTCGGAGTCGTACGAAGCTTTGAGAGTTAATAAGAGCCTTTCTCTCTAGAAATCACTTCAACAGCATGTATGCACAAAACAAAGTTGTTCATCTGTCATCAGTATCGATCTCTTTAAAATGAGCTCCTATTTATAGGTAAGGTCAGCCTCCTTCCCAATGGTCATATTTTCCTTAAAAATCGGAGGGACCTGTACACGTGTAACTCAACCAACGGTTAATAAGAAACAGAATAGACGACATCGTTTTATAACAAAATTTGTATAACTAAATGTACGACATCATTTTGGAATGAAGCATATGTAAGTAAAGGCTAATTAATAGTTCAAAGTGTAAGCAAGTCAAAGGTTCGGAGTTTAACCAAAATGAAGTTCAGAGTGTTTGTTAAGAAATGTTTCATCGGAGATCGGATTCTAAATCTGTAGAGTTTAGAGTCGAACTTCTTAAGAGTTCGGAGTCGAACTTCTTAAGAGTTCAGAGTCGAACTTCTTAAGAGTTCGGAGTCGAACTTCTTAAGAGATCAGAGTCGAACTTCTTAAGAGTTCGGAGTCGAACTTCTTAAGAGTTCGGAGTCGAACTTATTAAGAGTTCGGAGTCGAACTTCTTAAGAGTTCGGAGTCGAACTTCTTAAGAGTTCAGAGTCAAACTTCTTAAGAGTTCGGAGTCTAGAAATCGGATTAAAACTATATTACAGATCACATCCATGATTCGGATCCTAAAAACAGAATGCTCCAACTTTTCATTATAAGGCTCCGACAATTTGGTTGTGATTCCGATTTTTGATTTTAAGAAAAAAAAACTAAGTATAAGAAAATATAGGTTAAGGTAAATTTCTTTAAGGAAGTAAATTTTCCTTATTTGAGTAATAATAATATTTTCTTAAGTATAAGGTGTTTGTGATTTTCAAAACAAGAAGGAATGGAAAAGTCATAAAGAAAACCTTATTGACTCAACAATCTCCCCCTTTTTGGAAAGCAGAAACATCCTTTTGAAAAAGTATATAAGGATTTTGAAAAATTTCATTAGACTATTTAAAACTTATCTCCATTTGTTCGTGGATAGAAGTGAATACAACTAACTCCCCCTTAGGCATTAAAACTCTAAGGATTGTATTCTGGGTTTATGGAGTAGAGTTTTTATTATTGTAAGAATGAAACAAAACGTAGTGGGAAACTCCCCCTTTCCTTAAGGATATTTTTCTCAGAAATTTTTCTTTTCTCCGCCTCAAGAATAGTTCTTTTTCCTTCTCCCCCTTTGTGATTTTCAAAAAGAATTGAAGGGAATGGAAAACAAATTATGCTACCTGAAACATTAGTATACAATAAGAGACAAACCGAATAGATAATCATTTCATTAGAGTGGGGGAAAAAATTACAAGGAAGGAAAATTACAACAAAAGATCGGAGTGGGTTCATTTGTCTTCCTTTTCCTTTGGAATAAGCTGCTTCAACAAGGCTTTGAGTTTCTTCAGGTCTCTTTGGTCTTCCTCTCGTTGCCTCTCCAAGGGTTTTACCTTTTCTTCTTGGGCTTTTAACAGCTGTGCTTGAGCCTCCAAGGATTATTTTTGCAAATTCAATAACTCATCCTACTTCTGCATACTCTGCTGAAACTCAATCCAGAAATCTTTTTCAAATTTCCAATTCTGAGATACTGAGTTAAGCTTTCCTTTCAGATCCCTGACCTGTTGATTCCAGAAATTTTGTTCCTGGGTAAACTTCTCAGAAATTTTAGTAACCTTTTTGTCCTCCATTTCAAAAGCACTTTGAACATCAGCCTGAAAATTTTCAAAGTGTACTAAATCTTCTTCCACTCTTTTAGACCACTTGGTTACTTTACTACAAGATTTCCTATGGATGTCATAATAAATCAGAAAAATTTTCTGTTCAGCTTCCAACTTCACAAACTTATCCATTACCATGGATAAAGAATCCGATTTTTGATTCATAGATTGTTGCAGCAACTGGCATCTAGAATCTATAGTTGGAAGAATCGGTATTGTGTCCACCAGCTTTCTCAGAGATTGAACCACAAAATCATGCCTATGGGATGATTATTCCGAATCAGAGACATCTTTTTGAGATTCCTCTTCTTCAACTGGCATCAGCTTCCTTCTAGAGGTACCACCAACCTCTTTCTTTCTAATGATATCCTTAATAGGTGTCTCCATTAAAGTTTTCTTGCCTTTATCGGATTTCGGAATGTATTGCACATTTGGAGAAACTTCCTCAGATTCAGAAACTTGAACAATCTGATCTTCATCTGGTTGCTGTCTTTCTTGTCCTTCTTTAAGATAATTCCTTTGATAGGATTCTTCTTCATCAAACAACTCATTCTCTTCTTCTTCCTCTTGAAGTTGCTCGCTGGCTTCCTTATCTCCCTTCCCTGGAGATACTATTTTTCCGGATTCGACCTTATAATCCTGAATTTGTTTGATCAAGGTATCTAGATCTTCACTCTCTTCTTCTTCTTCTTCCTCTACTTGTTCTACTTCTTCCTAAACAGCTTCAGCACCTTCTTTCTCAACTTCTACTGTAGTTTCTTTACCCTTGTTCTTTTCCGGAGTAACAAATTTTTTTGCTGATGTTTCTGGTAAAGAAGGTTCGACTCCAAAAGTTTCCGGAACTGGAAGCCTTTCAGAATCCAACTCTGTACCTTTTAGCAACGATTGTACTAGTTTAGCTTTAGTCATCTTCTTCCTCAACTTCTTTTCCTTCGTTTGTCTTTCCAGATCCTCAGCAGCCTTTTCTTTTAAATCCTTAGCCTCAGCAGGGTCGAGTCCGAATTGAGGATCCCCTTCCTTCCTCATTTCCTTATCATTCCTCCATTTTGCTGCTACTTCATCTGTATAGATTTTCTGCTTCTTTGGTTTGGGTGGTGCAGATTCAGTTTATTTCGGCTGAGGAAATTATTCATCAGTAACTACTTCCTTAGACTTTCTCTTCTTCCTTTGCTTTTTTAAAGGTTCCAGAGATTGTGTTTCATTTTCAGCTGCTTCAAATTCTTTCACAGATAGTGGGTAAAATTCTCCGAATTCACTAGAAAATCCCATCTTCATTCTCTTAAGCATATCATCACTGACAAGCATGAGCTTTCAATTCCAGATCTTTGATTTGCAGGAAACTTTGAAAGATTCTAAGCATCGAACAATCAACTTTGATAATAAGGATGGATACATTATAATCTGAGCTCTCAGATTTCCTTCTTTGATATTCTTGATTGTAACCAAGACATTCCTTATCAGATTTATCTTTCTTAGATTTACCAAAAATTCTAAGACATAGATATCGCTCTTCTTCAGATTGTCTTTATCTCCACTTCTCAGAACCAGAAAACCTTGCACCCATAGTTGCAATATTCTATTATTCGGAGTGAGCCGAGCAATCTTAGTAGTTGAATCATTCTTAATCCCAAGACACTGCAGTGAATTTTCCTTAATGAAACTTCCTTGCACATCCGAAAGTTTGTGAGAGCAAAATTCAGCTTCTCCCTCATATGGTATACCAACCAGGCTTGCTGCCTTAGTGTAGGAAAGTTTATAAGTCTTTCCATAAGACTTAAAAGAAAACCTTTCTCTGCCATCTTCCACTAGTAAGGAAACAGACTAATAGAATTCTATCAACAAGTCAGTGTAAACCGGATCC
Organism: Viscum album; assembly: GCA_963277665.1. Lineage (NCBI taxonomy): Eukaryota > Viridiplantae > Streptophyta > Magnoliopsida > Santalales > Viscaceae > Viscum > Viscum album. Next base: position 2,068,837,524 of record OY728131.1, read on the forward strand.
TGTTTATCTGACTTGGCTATGCAGACGTCTTCCCATCCATTTAGTCTAATATTTTTCGAAATAATAGAGTCAAGATTATAAAAATCCAGATGAACTAACCTTTCTCTGTAAACTAACCACTTTGAAATTGGTTTCGTAGTTGACATATCTTGTGAAGTTGCTTCAATAGACATTCGGAGTGAAGTAAATCGTGGGATTTGGATCAGCTTCACAAGGTTCGGAACCGACCTTAAGAAGAGCAGCAGAGCTTCGAGACGCAAAAGCTTGAAAACTGATGTGGGATGAGTCTCAGAACCCCCTTTTTATAGGCAAAGGGAATGACCGTTGGTCTTCCAATGGTCATCCAATGGTTTAAAAACCTTTGATCTGATCTGACGGTTGAGAATAACCCCGAAAAAAAAATGACTCTGATCTTTTGAGGTTTTTTTTTAAAAAAAAATTCAGAATTGAGGCAAAACTAGAATCCGAACTTAAACAATGAAGATACCAGTAAGAAAAATTTGATTATAAAACTATAAATAGGGAAATAATAACTTATGGATTAACAAGAAATATTATTTGAAATTGGTAATATTCTTCCTGAAAAAACTTTATTACAAAAAGTCTAGTAAAAAAAACATTATGAAAAGCCCAGTCCGAAAATCTTCATTCTGAAAATTTTCAGTACGAGAATTCCATTCCAGAGGTTTTCAATATGAGAAAAAGAAAAAATTCCAATCCGGAAAATTTCAGTTCTGGAAATTTCCATTTCGGAAATTTTTAATACGAATACTTCCATTCCAGAAGCATTCTGTAGAAAAATGTCCATTCTGGAAAAATTGTAGTTCCGGAAATCTCCATTCCAGAAATACTCGTTCCGAAAAGTTTGAAAACAAGTTTTGAAAAACTTTTCTATTCCATCAGGAAAATTTACTCCCCCTATGAAAAGGAGTTTATTGCGGTAAGGAGACTTTTTCAACAGAAAGTTAATTAAGGAGGATTATCTTATCGTTATCATCCCTAACTTCTATTTAATGTATTCAAATCTATCAGAAGACAAAGATTTTGTGAAAATATCAACAAGTTGATCTTGTGTTCTGATAAAATGAAAAATAATATCTCCTTTCGTTTTGATAATCTTTTCAAAATAGCTTTTGTTACCAGTCATGTGCCGGGAACATCCACTGTCCATGTACCATGTATTGTTGCTAGTACTCTCTTTATTTTCCTGAAATCAAGAAGAAAATTAGACTTTCTGAATCCAAACTTGTTTGGATCCGAGATTCCCTGATAATAAAATTTTAGGTACCCACATCTTCTTAGAAAAGTAAGCTTTGTGAAATACTAGAGAATGGGTTTTGTTTAAGGAACAATTCTTTGCCCAATGACCACCACATTGACACTTGGTACAAAATGGTGCACTTTGAGGAACAAAATAATTGTTACTAAAAATTGGTTTTGCATGGGTATAACCAAATCCGGATTTATTTCTTAAAGGTCGTATTTGGGAATACATTTTATCAAATTTTTTCTCTCCATGGGTAAAGTTTGATAAACACATATTTACGGAAAAAATTTCGGACTTGAGTTTTACAACCAAGTTTTTATCCTCAAAATAATTAGTTTTAGAACTAGAGCTAGGCTCAAAAACATTTTTATTAGAAATTACTTTTTATAATTCTTTATAAAGTTTATTCTTCTCAGAACTTACTTCCTCAAGATTTTTTGAAATACTTTCAAAATCAGCATTTTTCCTATCAAGATCTTTAGAAAGATCTGATATCTCTTTTGTAAGAATAGAATTCCTAGAGTTTGCCTTATCAAGTTTCTTATTGAGTTTGGAATTCTCAATCTCAAGAAGTTCAACAAACCTAGAGACTTCTTCATAAGTAGGTAAATTATTTCCTTCCTCAGAAGAATATTCTTCATCAGAAGAGTTATAATACTTACTATCATTAGAATTTAAAGAAACATTGGTCAATGATTCAGCATTTCGTACCTTAGCCATAAAACAATGATTATCGATAGGTAATCTGGCTATAAGACCAAGATTATTTTGTCCTGAAGATTCATAATCAGAAGATTCATCTGAAGAGTCACCACCACTGTCACTCCAGGTGTCATTAGATTTCAGAACTTTCTTAGCTTTGGCTTTATAATACTTCTTTCTGTTCCTGTCTGAATGCCTTTCCTTCCTTTCTTTCTTTTTGAGCATAGGGCAATCTGGTCTAATATGTCCAGCTCTCTTACATTCATAACAAGTAACTTCTCCATATTTCTTATATTTCCTTTCCTTTTTCTTATACTTAGATTGGAAATTTCTTTGACCAGTTATCTTGTTCATCCTTCGAGCAAGATTTGCTAATTCATTTTCAGAGACTTCACTCTCACTAGATTCGGATTGGAAAATAACTATATTAGACTTGGATCTGGTTACTCTCTTAGGAGTCTTAGCTTTCATCTGATTTGAAGTTGAAGTAAAAGCTACAGTACCATTTCCATTCTTCTTCTTGATATTGTCTACATCTCTCTTCATTCTGGTCTCATGTTGTAAAAGAGTTCCAAATAGCTCATCAAGAGTAATTTGAGTGACCTTCATGTTCTCATCTATAGCTGTTCTTTTGGATTCCCACTCATTGGGCATAATATCAATTATTTTATCCACAAGAGCTTCATCATCTAAACCTTTCTCTCCCATAGATTGTAGACTGTTGACTATAGTCATAAATCTCTGTTGAACTTTACAGATAGGTTCTACATAAGGAAAATTAAAGCCATGATATTCAGCTCTAAGCATAGCTCTTCTAGTCTCAATCACCATAGAAGTTCCAAAGTGTGTAACCTCTAACTTCTTCCAGATACAGTTAGCTGCTTCACAAGAAGAAATTTGGCTATATATATTTCTAGTCATTGAACAAAGTAAGGTATTGCATACCTTATAGTTGAGTTGATATTCTTGCTTTTCCTGATTAGTGAAAGTTCTAACTTCCTTGTCAGGAATTTTATAATCACCAGTAAGCATAAAAAAGTTATCCACTCCAGTATTGATAACAAAAGTCTTCATATGATCTCTCCTGTATTCATAATCATTACCATCAAATATTGGTGGTCTTGTAGGATTTAGATTATCAATTGATCCAACATTAATTCCTACCATACTAAAAATAACCTTGGATACACAAACTTGTTAGTAGAAAAGATTCTTAATAACAAAGTTAGGAATGAGAAAGTTCGGAATAGGATATTTCCGAAATGGGAAAGTTTGGAATGATAAAGTTAGCAAGAAAAACTTATTCGTGAGTATAAGTATTTCAAAAACCTCCTTTGATACCAATTGTAGGATCGAAATAATGATGTAGATGCTCAATTTACAAAGGGGGGGGGGGTGAATTGTAAACTTTAAAATTCCTTTGGAACTTTTAAAGTTAGTTATGATTAACTATGTTTTTTTTAAACAAAGGAAATGGCTAAGTTTAACAAAGTTAAACTAAGCAGATTCACAACACCTCTAACACCGAATGCGAACTTGGAAATAGATTCCAAAAATAGGTTCTGGAAATATGGTTCCGGAAATTGAAACTTAACAAAAGATTACAATATGACATTCTACCTTAAAGCGTATAGAATCTAAAAGAAACAGAGTAAAAGTAAGGAAGTATAAGAAAGTTATACTTTCCTTATAATACAAAATGTAGCAGAATATAAACAAGTAGTAGAACTACTAGTAACAAGATATAAGTCTTTTAACCCAAAGAGAAGGGTATCTAACAACCTTGGATAAAGGTCCCTTGATTTATACTTTCAAGCATGTCTATCTTATCCACACCAGGGTAAGCCCTCAATACGAAGATCAGAGTCTCTGTCTTGCTATCCCCGTAAGCCCTCAACTTCAAGGTAGTTAGCAACCTCTGTCTTCCTCAGCAAGGAAGCCCTCGAACTTCAAGGTAGTCGGCACCTCTGTCTTCCTATCCCCGGAAGCCCTCGAATGTAATCACCAACATTCAGAGTCGAACGAAGATTTGAGAGTTAATAAGAGCGTATCTCTCTAGAAATCACTTCAACAACATGTATGCACAAAACCAAGTTGTTCATCTGTCATCAGTATCGAGATCTTTCAAATGAGCTCCAATTTATAGGTAAGGTCATCCTCCTTCCCAACGATCATATTTTCCTTAAAAATCGGAGGGACTTGTACACGTGTAACTCAACCAAAGGTTAATAAGAAACATAATAGACGACATTGTTTTATAACAAAATTTTTATAACTAAATGTACGACATCATTTTGGAATGAAGCATATGTAAGTAAAGGCTAATTAATAGTTCGGAGTGTAAGCAAGTCAAAGGTTCGGAGTCTAACCAAAATGAAGTTTGGAGTCTTTGTTAAGAAATGTTTCATCAAAGATCGGATTCTAAATCTATAGAGTTTGGAGTCAAACTTCTTAAGAGTTCGGAGTCGAACTTCTTAAGAGTTCGGAGTCGAACTTCTTAAGAGTTCGGAGTCGAAATTCGTAAGAGTTCGGAGTCCAGAAATCGGATTAAAACTATATTACAGATCACATCCATGATTCGGATCCTAAATACAGAATGCTCCAACTTTTCATTATAAGGCTCCGACAATTTGGTTGTAATTCCAGTTTTTGATATTAAGAAAAAAAACAAAGTATAAGAAAATATAGGTTAAGGTAAATTTCCTTAAGGAAGTAAATTTTCCTTATTTGAGTAATAATAATAATTGCTTAAGTATAAGGTGTTTGTGATTTTCAAAACAAGAAGGAATGGAAAAGTCATAAGGAAAACCTTATTGACTCAACAGTAAGGTTTAATTCCTCAATCTCATTATTATTCGAGATTCTTTATGGGTATGTTTTTACTAGGACATATTTATTATCAATTTCCATGTTTCATAAAATAGTTTTCAAAAGGATTATTTTTAAGGGAATATTTTATTCAAAAATCAATTTAAATTTTTTAAAAATTTATTCTTCGAAAACTTTCTCTTTAATTTCCATGTTTTAAAAATGGTTTTAAGTATTTATTTATATGGACATGAATGTTTTAAAATGTTAATTCCTTTCAAAATTTTCAAAGTGGTATGAGACACTTTGATTCAAAAATATATTTTAAATGACTTCCTTTATAAATTGTGTAACTTTTAAATCATTTCAAAATAGAAAGATATATTTCTCAAAAATAGTTTTGATTTTTTCTATGTCAATATCCTTTGATGAATTTTAAACTTGTTTGAAGTTGATTTATTATGATACAAATCTTCCATATTGTATTGAAGGCTTTGTGATATATTTGAATCTAGATGTTTTATTTTTATACCATTCATGGTTTATGTATAAAGTATTGATATTTGGTATGATAGTTTTAATACAAATGTTCATGTTATGTTTCAACCTTTTCATACGAGGAATGTATTGGACTTAGTAAGTGACGGGTGGAGCCCGCTATAGATCCTCGGTGCATCGGTACGTCTCATGATATAATTAGATGTGTAATTGGACAAGGCCTTTACCAATTTTGATATATGGGTTTGGAAGAGGCCTTAATCATTTTTAGACATCTTATCCAAGGCCTTGAAAAAATGTTTCATAATGTCTCACATTATACATTCCCTCATTATGAAAATAATATTTATGGTTCATGTGGTTATTCGACTAATAGAGTACCCATGACTATGTTTTATTATGGAAGAATTTACTTTGCTCATATTCTTACCATAAAGTGTTCATGTTTATGATTTATAAAGGCATGTGTTTTCAATTACTCACCATGCCTAATGTTTATGTTATCTTATAGTGTATTGCTTACTCTTACTGAGCGTTTGAGCTCACCCCTTTCTTATGTTTCATTTTCTAAGGATGACAAGAAGTGTATTATGATTTATATATAGGTTTAAGCTAGAAGAATAATGTAATTATCAAAGGATTATCTATTTTTGGTTTCTCACTTTTTCCTCAAAAGTGTTTGCATTATAATAAAAAAACAATTTTCAGTCAGTCAAAGGATTATATATTTTGTATTTTATGTTAGAAATTGTAATGTAAAGTTCATGTATGTAATCTATTTTCCAAGACTGCTAAACTAATCATTCCTTTGGGACTTGATTCCTTGTAATCATGACAATATTATGTAATGATGCACCGACTCTAGGTAATTATGGTTAGGGTGTTATAGTTGGTATCATAGGAAGTTTAGTACAAACCTTGGAAACTGGATTTAGATAAACTCTGATTAGAGAACATTACCTTAAAATTGAATTTGAGGATTATTATAGAAGAACTTCCTACAATTTTGGTAATATAGGGATTTTGTTTATTTTACAAGAAATACATCCCTGTCTGGATACGATTAGGTAGAGGTAGTTCTGGCACAGATGTACCTATAAGTGAAAACTCCAACAAGGAGTTTCGGTCTTGACCTGGGGTATCCTGGTACATGAAAACTGGCATTACTACACTCTTGGTTACGACACTCCCAGGGGATATGTTGAGGATAATTAATATTTTCATTACAATCCATTATGAAGGATTTAGGAGTAAATATTTCCTCAAAGAAAACATTTTATGATTATAGATTATAGGCATAATATTTTCAATTTACGTTATGTATTTTATAAGTTTGTAATTATGCATTGTGATTCATAAACTAACCTAGTGTATTCCATTGTTTAAAAATGGTGCCTAGTAGAAGGAATGAGAATTCTAGCAATACACATGATCGAAAGATTAATAAGAATCATATCTTTTATGGTATTATGCCAAAATTTAAAAGGAATATAGTCTCCCACGTATTCTCATCATATGAAGAAATAGTATTATGTGTTAATAAGATAAGTAAAAAATTCTCTGAGTCCTATGGCTTTGAATGGAAGAAAGAGAAGAAAAGGATGGAAGAGTGACAGATGGATAAAGGAAAGAAGAGAAAGAAGAATTTTCCCATATGTGATAACTGTGGAAAGAATCACCTTGGTAAATGATTTAAGGGAATGAGAGTTTGTTATAAGTGTGGAGAAAAAGGACACCAAGTACATGATTACAAGGGTAAGAAAAAGGTTTCAAATGTACAATGCTTAACCTGAAAGGATTTGGGACACTACACGAATCAATGTCCAAATCATCAGAGTATATCCCAAATGATGCTATTGCATAATAATCAAGTTATGATACTACCTAAGATGAAGAGGAATGATTAGAGTTCTTATGTTGTTATTAAATAATTGTGTCATTTGAATATTGTATTAATGATTTACATGTTCTAAGAATTATAGAGTATATAAGGATTGTACTGCAGTACTATTTCATTAAGGACTTGAAATTGTTTGGTACCAAGAAAAGTGACTCAATAGAAAGTTAAACATTTTGGAAATTACATGGTTGAAGTAAAGATAAAACTTTAATATGGTCCTGATACTGAGGTATTGATTTTGGAATAAGATATAATTGATTTAGATAAATTATATTGGATATTATTGACATCCCTGGAACTGATTATTGATTTGTTTATTCTATCATTGTTGGAGTTTACAACGTTTTTGGATATAAGAAGTATATACAGTATTATTTAAGGAATAAATAAGCATGAATGTAATCAATATGGTTTTATGGTAATTCTGGGTGTTACTGTGTTTTAAAAGAATATATGATAAATGTATTCATATGTTATTATGTGGAAAAAAAGATCTTCATTGTGTTTACCTTCCTTATAAATTTTGGACTGTGAGTTTGGAGAGAAGTATTTTGGATAAGACTAAAGGTTGGAATGGATTAAGTTTGATATTAGACACTATTTTTGAGGTTAAAGCATTTCTTAAGATTATTTTTGGATTGTTATGAATAGGACAACCCGAAGGTCGCCTGATAACCAGTTGCGTCTGGAAAGGCCGCAAGACTTGAACCCGCTGCAACCGAAGGGTGACATGGGTAATCACTTACCACTATATTTTGTGATGTACTAGTTTGTATAGTGTATTTCTTTTTAATAGTCTGACAAATGAATTATAAATTCATTATTTTTGAAACCCTATACGATTAGGATAAATAGAATATTTTTGAATTCTATTATCTTTTGGATCAAAAGATGAGTTTGTGGTAAGAATTAGTTGAAGGATGAATCTCTACTTATAAAGTATATGTTTTCCCTCTTATTCTATGAATAAATTAACTCTTTAACTTTTTTAAGGGGATATTAAAACCAAAAATGTGTTATCCTAATACCTTATGTTTTATTGCACCAATGATATTTTAAATCATCATATATTGATGGCTTTGAGACCCTCAATTTTACACTTATTTGTGATTGATGACCTTAATCACTTCCAAAAAATATTTATGTTTTTCCTTTAATTATGTGTCTCAAATTTCCACTAATGTTCTCCTAATTGGGATCATAATTTGGTGGTGATTTTTTCATTCCCTTTCCCTCTTATTATGACTAAATTTTATTAACCCAATTTCTAATGTGGGTTTTCCACAAATGTATTCTTCTATTTTTAACCTTTTATTTTTGAAGAAAAATTTTAAATTGTGAGGATGTAATTTATTAAAGTAGGAGAGAATGTAAAACCCTAATATTTTATAGTACATTATCTTATTAAAGTAATTTAATAGCTTGCGCTACATGCAACACCGAGTCTGAGCACCCCACAACTTACCAAACTAACCATTCAAAAAGCGGTTATGAATAGTATTAACTACATTTTAAATCTTATATACTCTATTTAATTTTAGCATCCATATTATGTGTTTATTAGATATAATATAAGAACAGATTCATTTTTCATATAAAGGAAGTATTTTTCAGAAAATGCAATTTTTCCGCCTTTTAATGGAGAACCTTTTTTTAAAACGAATATTTGAAAATTTTATATATTTAATTTTACCAAATTAACTTCTTTTGAATCGGGACATAAAAATTTAGTTTCAATAAATTTTTGGTGTTTTTCTGATAACATATTTGGTTGAATAGTAAAAAATACTAAATTTTAATTGAAAACAACTTTTTCAATAAAATTAATTTATAATGTTCAATTATAAATTTGAATGGTCTGGAAGTATAATTAGATTATATTTTTATCATTTAATACAATATAGGTCATTATAAGTAATTTCACATTTAAATTTGACATAAACACAAGTTAATCTTTTGATAGTTTTTAATTTTTTAAAACCAGCCTTTTGGTTTTGACAATGAGAATTAATTTTAAATTAATAAATGAAACTTCTATGATTTTAATTTGGTAAAATAGACTTCAATTTTGAATTCATAATATCAAAATTATATTATAGTGAATTTTTGGTATTTTTCTGAAAACTTTAAATTTTTCATGAATAGTGAAAAACACAATGTTATTATTTAAAACCAACTTTTTTTTAAATAATTATTTTTTTTATTTTAATTAATTTTAGGTTAAAATATATACATAATACCTATATATTATCAATTTAATTAATTAAATTCATTTTTAATAAGTTTAGATATATAAAATTTTATTGAACTTTTTACCATCTTTTACCCATCTTCTAGAAACATTTACAAATTTGCATAAAACATAATTTTATGGTTTCTGTGGGTTGAATTTCAAAAATCTGAGAAATATAGTTGACATCCTTAAGTAAAATATGGTTCAATAAGATAAAAATAATTTTTGGTGCATAGTAACTTTTGACTTTTATTTACCACAGTTAAAAGTAAATTGGGTAATTAAGGGTAAAAATGATATCATAATTACCCTAAAACGTGTCCTAATTCTATTGGATAATTGTAATTAGACCAAAAAATTACCTTAGGAATAAAATATGATCATTTTGGTCAACTTGTATTAGATTAGGTCATTTATTGTTATTTTATTTAAAGAAGAGTTAAAAGTGTTAAATTCAAAGTTTAAAAACTAAACCATTTTTAATATAGGGTTACACACAATATAAATTCGACTATAAATATTCATTAGAGATCTAAAAATATTTCCTACATTATGGTATATTATTTATAAATTTTAGACATTAAATAATTTAATTTTTTTATGACACAAGGATGATGTGATAATTACCTTATTAATAAAATATTAAAATAATTAGTGTTATAAATATACAAATATATGTAAATTGAAACTTCTAATGAATTATAATAATTTTAGAGGTTAATATGACATATTATGGTTGATAAGATAATTTATTTGAATTTATAAGGTTTTTATGACTTTCAAAAAAACAAAATACCAAATAGTGTCAAAATGGACATAAATTAAAATTTAAAATAAATACTATATTATTGGTTAATATAACATTCCTAAAAATATAAGGTTCAGAAAAAGGGCTTAAATAATATTATATATATCATTAATGAAATTCTTGAGGTTATCTTGGAAGTTTATAGTAAGTTTATTAACCATATACTATAAGAATACAAGAAGACACGGTAAAAGTTAAACTATTTAACTAAGAGTTAAATCTAAAAGATAAGGTTAAAATGGTAACCTAACCTTGTCTAAAACCTATTGGTTGAAAGGATTTTGAACCATAACTATCCAAGGATCTAAATAAATTCATTTTTATCCATTATAAATAGAATATGATTGTATAATAAATTAATATTTTAATCTCTTTATAAAGTGACCCTCACCCCTCTTATAAAAGGGCACTTCCCCTTCTCTCAAAATCACACCTCCAAATCTATTTGGCTCAGAAAAAACCTACCCAAATATCCTCCTAAATTTCCCCACATAAACCTATAGTACTTACTTAGATCAGAAAGCCACCCTAAGGAGCCCTTTTGATCAACTCAAAAGGAAACACCCGAAGAAGAGGTAATAATTTCACCACCCTCTTTCATGTTCTTTTCTTCTTCCACTTCCTCTTTATTTGTTGTTTCCATACTAAAATAACAACTCTAGTACCTCCTATATATAGTGATGTTATTATAAATATGGTAAAACCATATTGGTTATTCTATCCATCTTATAAATGACAAAGTCACCATATGTGCGTACGTACGGCTTACCGTCTCCACGTCGTGGTATAGTTTATTATTGAAACATTTCATTACTTGGATGGTTATAATAATGACTATAAATGATTTAAATAATAAATATAACATTTTAATGATTTTGTATATATGATATACCATCCAATTATATACTATTTCACCATCAATATAATGATATTGTCGCTCATGCATACACACAAATTACCGTCTCCACAAATGCGATGAGATTCATTCCCCATCTCAATCGTTCAAGAATATTTTTCATTTTATGATTAAAAATAGTGTTTAAGAACTTATTATCATTCTGTATATGAATAAAATACATAATATCCATGAAAAATATGTCTTATCTAACCAATCATATAAATAAAAATGGATCAGTTAACACCCGAAACGATGATACTACTAAAATATTATTAACAAAGAAATATTAGATAATCATATATGATATCATATTTATGTATGTGGTTATTGTATAATTTAATAAAAATTATTTTACTTTTATACAGGAGGTTAACGTACCGTTGACCAAGGAAAAGTATAAGTTAAGGCTTAATTCCTCAATCTCATTGTTATTCGAATTGTTTATGGGTAAGTTTTTACTAGGAAAAATTTATTATCCATGTCCATGTTTCATAAAAGAGTTTTTAAAGTGATTATTTTTAAGGGAATATTTTATTAAAAATTTATTTTAAATGTTTTAAATATTTATTCTTCTAAACCTTTCTCATTAACTTCCATGTTTTCAAAATGGTTTTAAGTATTTATTTATATGAAAATGAATGTTTTAAAATGCTAATTCCTTTCAAAAGTTTCAAATTTGTATGGGAAACTTTGATTCAAAACTATCTTTTAAATTAATTCATTTATAAATTGTGTGAATTTTAAATGATTTCAAAATAGAAAGAGATATTTCTCTAAAATATTTTTGATTTTATCTTTGCCAACACCCTTTGATGGATTTTAAAATTGTTTAAAGTTGATTTATTATGATAAAAATCTTCCATATTTTATTAAAGGTTTTGTGATATTTTGGATTGTGGATGTGTTATTTTTATTCCATTCATGGTTTATGGATAATGTATTGACCATTCGTATGCTAGTTTTAATACGAATTTTGATGTTATGTTTCAACCTTTTCATATGAGGAATGTATTGGACTTAGTATGTGACGGGTGGTGCCCGCTATATCTCCTTGGTGCATCTCTAGGTCTCATGATACAATTAGACATGGAATTGGTTAAGGCCTTTCCCAATTTTGATATATGGTTTTGGCTATGGCCTTAATCATTTTTAGATGTCTTGGCCGAGGCCTTGTCAAAATGTTCATAATGTCCCGCATTATACATTATCTCATTATGAAAATAATGTTGATGGTTCATGTGGTTATTAAACTAGTAGAATACCCATGACTATGTTTTATTATGGCATTATTTACCCAGATCATATTCCTACCATAAAGTGTTCATGTTTGTTATTTTTAAAGGCATATGTTTTCAATTATTCACCATGTCTAATGTTTATGTTATCTTCTGCTGCATTGATTACTCTTACTGAGCGTTTGAGCTCACCCCTTTATTATGTTTCATTTACCAGGATGAAAATAAGTTTATTATGATATATATTAAAGTTTTAGCTAGATGAATAATGTAATTCTCAAAGGATTATCTATGTTTTATTAGAAGTTAGAAATTGTAATGTAAAGTTCATGTATGCAATCTATTTTCCAAGAATGCTAAACGGATTGGTCCTTCAGAACTTGATTTCTTGTAATCATGCCAATATTATATAATAATGCACCAAATCTAGGTAACTGGGGTTGTGGCGTTACAATTTATTCCCTTATTGATAAGTTATTATATTGAATTTCGTTGTTCTGTAGTGTTTGTCTTCTTTATTTTCATAATCAGTTCACTTGTTCTTAAGCAATGGAGTACATGTGAAATGGATGTAAATATCTAGAATTGAATTAGAATATTATTTATGATCATATATAGGTGTTAGTGGTCATTTATATAATTTGGTTACATGGAATTAGGATGAATTATTATATAGAACTTTAATGATAATTGTTTCAGTTAATTTGTGGGTTTTGATTACAACGAACTCATTCTTCTTTATAACTTAATTACATTTGTAAAAATGGATTACAGAACCTTAAATAGGGTATATTACATATATAATAATTTGGTTCAACCATAACAATAATGTTTTCATGAATATAATTGGGAATTGTAATAGAAATCGAAATCTCATCGTCCTTGAATGTGGTCAATTGACATATCTCGGATGGTGTTCTTGCAACTAGTATAAAAGAATGTAAAATGAAGAGATGATGATAACTTATTCCAATATCATGAAAACATTCCAGTACATGTAAGGTACTAGAGTCATCAAAACATTTAGATAAGGAGAGAAAATAATAGAAAAATAAAACAAATGAACTTGAAAGGTAAGACAAAGAATTGAAAAGAGTAATTTACCTCTTGAACCAAACTTCCTTGAGAGCCTGTTTAAGGGAGAGGTTTTGGTCTTTTTATGAGACCAAGGCTTGCTGGACGTGGGAGATGAGGATGGGAGGATATTCAGATAGAATTTGGATAAGCCATAAGGCTTGAGAGGAGTAAAGAGAAGAGGGAGTGAGGGGGATTTTTATAGTTGTGGGGAGAGGAGATTTTTCGATTTTATATTCATTAATTTATTATTTCTCCAAAAGACAAGGAATAGTGAGTCTTCCATGACTAATAATAGTAATTTTATCATGTGAATACGAATCAATTGGGCTTATATCAGCAGAACATCATACATGACTCTATAATTAGTGTATTTTGGTTATTTTGTAAATTATGGTATTTCACTATTCATAAAAAAAATCAAGAATTTCAAAAAAATCCCAAAAATTCACCCAAACCATTTTTCGACGTGTAGAATCCAAAATGAAGTCCAATTTTCAAAAATAATTTCCTAAATATGATTAATTTAATATTTAATTAAAATCATAATTTCTTCTAAAAAAACTGTTTTAAAACATTTATTTACTTATTCCAAAACATAGGTATATCGTACTCCAACTTGAATATTATTTATATACTATCATAGGTAAGGTTACTATTCATTAGGGTATATCACTATTCATAAGGGTATGTTACTATTCATAAGGGTAGGTTACTATTCATAAAAAATTATTTATTTTCTTATCTGCCTCAAAATAACTTACTCATCGTAACCGTGTATGTTAGATATTTAAAATTCACAACATAGAAGTGACAAACTTATGTTTACCTAGCTAGGTTATAACAAAGTGGCATTTGTAGAGAATCAGTGATCCATGAATTCTATAATAAATCTATTTGTAAATTCTTGGGGTGTTACAAATAAATCTTAATAAATTTTTTGTAAATGCATTTTGGTACCTATCCATGACAACTAGAAGTCACCCACTAAACCCTGCTCAATAGCCTTAAGGAACAAACCAGACATTTTGACAAGAGATCAAACCCAACTCTAAAGCAACTAGTCTTTCCCTCCATAATCACAAATCCCACTATCCCTGAAATACATGAATGCTCCCTTCACTAGTAATGAACTGGACCCTATGATGATAACAATTCACCAACACCCACCACCAAAAAACTGGGTTTCAACAGCGCCACCCTTTAAAAATGCTAAAAAAAGTGTTGTTAATGGGGGTGCCTTTATTAGCGCTAAAAAAGCACTGATAATGGGAACTTTTAACAGCGCTAAAAAAAGTGTTGTTAAAAGTGACCCTTTATCAGTGCTTTTTTTACAAGTGCTGGTAAAGGGGGTGGGGGGCTTTATCAGTGCTTTTTCCTAGCACTAATAAAGTGTATATTTAAAATAAAATCATGAAAAATAATATTTTGATATATATGTATATTTATATTGATATAAATTTAATATTTATTTTTAAATATGTTTTAGATAAGTATAAATAGACTATTACATTTAATATATAATAATTTTAGTGAAAATGGATTTAAAATATTCTAAAAAATATTATTAATTAAAAATTTTCTAATTATCATCAACTAATAACCATTTAATAACAATTTGAAGATACAAAAAAAAATTAATGAAAGATCTAAAGTAAGTTGAAAAGGTAACTCAAACTTCAAACGACCATAACTTTTGATCCGGGTGTCCGTTTGAGCTCTACAACATATCAAATCGAAGCCTGAGATGATATCTATGCACTAGTATTCCAAGGGATCCTTCTGTCACAATTGTTAAGGCCAAAAAATGCACAGAAGGCCTCTAAAACTGACTTTTTACTCGGGATACCCAAATTTTTTAACATTCGATGGAATTTCATCCTCATTTAAGGGAGTCTTTTTTCCCTTTTTCATTGGGGAATAAATTTATTTCAATAGATTAAATTCATATTCATATTATGGATTTGAAATTTTATCATTTTTCATAATGTACTGTTATTTATAATGAAATATATAACAATATATATATATATATATATTTTATATATTCGCACATAAAAATTTAATTTTATAAATAAATAGTTAAAAATTTTTACATATAAAATATATTTAATAATATATATTCCTTATCTAAATAAGAAACTAATATCCATTTTATTTAAAATACAAATATATGAATATTTATATACCTACATAATGTGTACGTGTATATATATTTTTGGGCGTCTGTATTGACAAGCTGATATATATTATCAATATATTCTAAACATATATATATATATACATATTAATATATGATATTTGTATATATATATATAAATGTATAATTATACATACAGATATATGTATAATATATATATATGTGTGTGTGCGTATGTTGTATATATGTATTTATTTATTAACACACATAAAAAACATATTTTATAAATGCATTCAAAACAGATCTCATAAACATATATTAATATATAAATATAACTATATATATATTACTATAACTATATATATATATATATTAATATACATATATATCTGTTAATATAAATATATAAATATATAAATATTAATATATGAGTAAATATAACTAAATATATATATAAATAAATAGATATATTAATAAATGAAGAGTAAAGCAATATAGTGGAGTGGTAAAAGCTTAGGTGCACAGGCAAGAGTTCCTGAGGTCGAATCCTGGTGGAGTCAAGTTGCGTGCGTAGGTGGGGAATAATGCCAAGCACTGTTAAAGGGGCTGGGAGGCACTGTTAAAGGCTGGTGGGGTGGCTGTGGAGTGCAGGCTGCGATTGGGGGGTGGGGCGCTGTTGAAGGGGGGGCTTCAAGCGCTGTTGAAGCCCCTCCCACGATATGCAAAAAATATTTTTTTTATATTTTTTTAACTCTTATCAGTGCTAAAAAAAGTGGTGACAAAGGCCCCATTTATGAGTACTTTTTTTAGCGCTGATAAAAGGGGCCTTTATCAGGCCTTTTCTAGGCACAAATAAAATAGACCCACCCTTTATATTCACCTCGATTAACATCACTTTTTTAGTAATGATAAAGGCCATATTTTCAGTAGTGACCTTAATGTGGATCAACCAATCCATGCAGATAATAAAGTAAAAAATGTCTAAGTCCAAAAAAAGAAATTCCCAAACAACCTCCACACCATCTACCACAACATGAAACTTAGGGCCCTTAAAACCTTTATGATTCTTTCTATCCAATGGTGTTAGAAAATCAATAACATATGAAATCAATTAGGGTTCCTATACTAATGGTTCAATAAAACCATTAGTATAGGTATATACCAATGATTTTGAGAACCATTGGTATATGTACCCAAATATTATATGAATTATATTGTCAAATAACATTAAGTAAATCAAAATTTAAATTACTTATAGATATACATATACATATTTACTAAATTATGTTAAAAAAAGTCATTGTATCTTAGTGGTTAGGTATTTTAAATATAAATTGGAGGTTCCTTGATCAAATCAAGGCTAACTTTTTTTAACATTACCCATACAACCAGTGTTTCAAAACCATTGGTATAGGTATTTCATATGAACTATACTAATGGTTCCCAAACCATTGATATATACCACATATACCAATGGAATTCTTAAAACCATTGGTATGGGTCTATACCAATTCCAAACTAGCCAACGACCCTCCAAACCATTAGTATATGCTATACCAATGGTTTGGAGACCTATAACAATAAGTTTAAACTGTTGGTATATGATGTTTTAGTAGTGGAACAATTTATCCATAGGTAAACTATCATGACCCATCCATAAAATGGGACGACTACACTGATATCATGAAATTCAACAACAGAAGATAAGAACATACCATAAACAATGACACACATCATAAACAAAACAAGTAATAGATGAACATATACATGGTATCTCAAAATGAACAATCCAAACTCAAAGGAAAGGGTACAATGCCAAACAAGGCCCATGGAAAATCCAATTGGTAAAAAATTCAAAAAATGGCTCCACATGAGCCAATACCTATAAGGCCACATCTCCTCCACAAAATATTGGATGTTGGTAATCAAGAAGATCCACTCTAGTAAATGGTGCCATTGCCTTTACCTATGTCCTAAAAAAATCTGGAGAAAACTAAAAGGTCCCAAGGAAGGTGTGCGGGTACAAAACCTAGTAGGATACAACCATGAATATATTTAAGGATTTTACCCATGTATACCAATAAACTAGTTTGAAAACACTTTCAAAACTAAAACCAATTTCAAAATATACCGTTTCTAATTAAACCTTCAAAATATCTTTGGATTTCCATTTCAAAGAAGCACGATTTTCCAAAAATTTTCCCCCAAAAAGGATCAATTAAATAAAAAATTCCACAAGGTATAAAAATGCCAAGCATTACTAAAAAGGC
The DNA here is from genome assembly GCA_963277665.1 of Viscum album. Classification (NCBI taxonomy): domain Eukaryota; kingdom Viridiplantae; phylum Streptophyta; class Magnoliopsida; order Santalales; family Viscaceae; genus Viscum; species Viscum album. The sequence goes on from OY728131.1 coordinate 2,068,855,357, forward strand.
TTAAGGTTGATCCTAAACATCAACATCATATAACCTATAAATGGAAAATGAACAAATGGGAATAATGCATATCATCACATCAAAATGGAACTAATCAAATGAATAAAGCACATAACAAATTTGGGATGGGTAATTTTCACCCATGTCTTGAACCATCAGGCCTAATATGAGTGAGTAAAAAATTATGCTAGCTAACTGAGAAAATAGAATCTTTCTTGGTATTCCTTGAGCCCCACTCCAAGAGCTCACACAGTCTTTTGATAATCAACATGGAAGATTACATGACCATCCCAACCAAAGTATATATCAATACCTTGGAAAAAAGGAATATCTCATAGTCTCCCTCCCCAAAGGCTCTCATGGTCCTTTAAAAATCCCTCTCTCATACCCTAGTTAACCCATGTGTTACTCGATGTCAACAAAATCACTAAAAAGTTTTGAAAAATGAAAATCCTTATCACATTTCAATTTCATAAAAAAACATGACCATTTTATAAAAAATATTTAAAAGGTAAAATATTGTCTAAAACCAATTTATAAATCTATTTAGAATCATAAAAACCTTTTGATCCATTTTAACAAACTCCTAGAGTGAAAACAAGCCACACTCATTTAGAAAACTCCACTCTAAACATCCAAACTTTCAAATAAATCCATAAAACACATAAATTGATGAATTCACATGAATAATGTATAATTTAAATGGAAATTTAAATAAAAAATCAAAGTTCATTGGAAACTTAATGGTATTAAATTGAAAACACCCTTAAATAGAGCCACCTACCTCATATTTGGTCCAAATCTCACCACCCTTGATGATGACCACCTGGAAGAGGTAGAAACAAGACTCAAACACCTAAGAAAAAATAAATAATACCAAAATCCACATCAAAAACCCTTTATTTGTCCTAAACCACCCTTAGGGTTACAATATTCTACAAAAATTGAATAATACATCTTGAGATGGGGAAGAGGAAGAAGAAATCAAGGGGAAATCCACTTACGTAAAAAAACTCCAAGAATTAAAGTGGGAATACACCACCAAGAAGAGGTAGGAGATCCACAGCCAAAGTGGATAGGATAAATGCACGTGGGAATAAAAATGATCCCCAAAACCATAAAAACATGAAAAGGATATTTTTGTTAAAAGGGAATTTTTAATGGGATAGACATGACCGCATTGTTTGGTCACAAAGTTAGAAAAACTATATTCCAACCATACGAGTTCCACTATCCACCCAAAATATCCTATATTATTTCCCCTATGGTGTGACATGGTTCGATAAATGAAGCTTAAACCATGTAAAACCAAACTGTCAAAAACATATCCCCCTCACATTGTTAAAAAACCCATGCACAAACTGTGAAACCTGGTCTATCTCCCCCAAACTCTTGGTTTCAACCCTTGATATCCAAGAACTCCGAGAATTCACTAAAAGATAAATAAAATTCCAAATTAGACATACAAATGACTTGACAAATTTTAGAGATCCCATTTTATTCTATAAAACCTCTTTTGTTTCACAATCCAACCATCTTATGATGAACTGGTAGTATGCCTCTCCTTTTCCAAGCCTTGTTTGAATGGAAACACGACATCCACGATATTCTCTATAATATTACACCTTTTCCCACTCAAATTATATTGATCACTGAAAACTATAGATCTATTTATCCTAACTCCAAACTAGCTGATGAACACTTGAAAACATTTTGGTCACCCCCGTCAACAACAACATCCTTTAAAACCTCCAAGAGTTGAACCTTATCAGAATATACCTCATGATCCCAAAAGTCATATCATAATCTCTATTAATCCAGGGGAACCACTTCAACATTACATGGAATTGAACTAAAAATTTAATGCTTTATCTGACTTCTCCATCTGGGAACACAAATCATCTCTTACCCTAATCCATTATCTAAAACAATCCTTGTACTTGATGTCAAGGCCTTCACTTTACTTCTCTCTTTCAGATGAATTCACCATCCAATATTACTAAACCCCCTAGTATTAGAAACAAAAAAATCCTATAATATCTAAAGTTTCCACCATCATATTATCAAGTTGTGCCTCTCACATGCAACCCTGCATTCCAGAACACGCCACATCCTAGCTTCAATATATTCTAGTAAACATATTTTGGAAAACTAATAAACCAACTAACCCAAGGAAACCTATAAGATTACATCCAAGATTTAATTAATACCTCAACAATGGAAGGAACTTAGATACTCCATTTAGTCAAAAAGATTTTTGATATATAGAAAGTCTTTTCGTACTAGCATTGCTTTAGAGTGGAATCCCTTCAAGACATTGATAGGCCACTCCCCAAAAAAATATTCTACAAATTTCTACCTCTAAAAAATGGAATTAAACATTTATGCCACTTGTTGGAGATCCAATGTCCTACTTCTGATACATTCATCAGAAGTAACAACACCACTAGAATCATCAAAAGTGGAAGAATTATTTAGAATACCCACCATGACTTTGGATTTCAAAAATTGGAAGTCCAAGTACCCTAGAAATCGTACCGAGCCAAAACACCGTTAGGTTTTAGTCATTCTCATGTTCTTTATTTTGACAAATGATAAATAGTGAAAAACATGACATACAAACAAGAATGAATAAAGAACAATAAAAATAGGGATAACATGGTTCTGACATTGATTGCTATATCCATAGAAGAATGAAAAAACATATTTTATTCAATTAGAAGTTTGGGTTACTTGAAAACTCACACCATAAAATAACCCCACCTAAAAAATCAAATTATGTCCCAATAATAAAAAAAACTTTTGTTATTGTATCTTATATTTCTCTATTTTTGGTCTCTTTCTTTTTAAGTCTCAACCTATGCCTTTGGATCTGGTTCCCATATAATTATGTGTGCCCATTTGGATTACCTAGTGGTGGATCCACCTCATCATTTTTTAGGCCCCATCAACACTCATCATTCTTACTCAGAACAGGAGGTCCAATGAAATTCTTATTGAGATCACAGATCATTTAACCAGTTAGAAACACCATCTGACATGCAAAAGCATCCATTCTTTGGAACCGGTGAAATTGGATTGCTTGTAGCAATCACAACCTCAACTGCCAACACCCAGTTCGCTGTACACATCAAATATTTATATCCCCACTAATGATTCTATACATAATCTCATTCAATATATCCATGAGAAATGATTCAAGTGATTTATCTTCAATGAATTATTTCAAGAGTTACTTCTACACAACCATTGCCAGAACCTCTAAAACTTCCATTTATAATTCAAATGTTTATCCTTTCATCCACCTCCCTCTATCCTCCGAAACATGAAAAAATTAATTCAAGATCATCATAAATCTATCACTTCTATTACATATATTCCACTATACACTATTCAATATACTTCTTTTGCCTAGCCTACTTCTAATGATCCTAACTTCTAAGGTTTTTTCAAACATCTATTCCACATAAACTGTTTTATTATCCAAACACCATCCATTCAACTACTTCTGATAGGTTCCACCTTGTAGTCGGATTCTATATAGGCCATGGTTCTAGTGAAATGTCTCCATCCAAGTTCCCAAGTGTTACTTCCGAAATCAATACTTATAAATCCCCTACACACAACCCTGAAAACATTTCTCACACTAAACCCAAAAATCTCCCACATGAGAATTGTTTTTGCAGGTTCAGTCCAACAAATACATTACCTAGTAAATAAGTGGAATAAAATTATCATAATCCATCCATAGAAAGAATATTAATGGTATCATTTGGTAATTTCACAAGTTAAACAAAAGTTCTTTGAAGGATGTTGAAATAGATGAAAAGTACCTTTATAAGAAGAACAATTCATACAATATCACATAACAAGGGATCAAGAATTATATTGTTTTATATTGTGAGTTTAATAACGCAAAATAAAAATAGTATAAGAGAATTGAAAGAAAAATTAATGGAAAATAACTCCAAAGGAGATATAAAGTTTATATTTTTAAAGGAAAATGGATGAAAACCTATAAAATAATTTTTTATGAAACATTTCATAACATTGTCATAAAAAAGATAAATTTACAGTATACTTTCAAAAATCATTTTCATGAAGGTAACAAGAATTTTTTTTAAAACACCATTTTAAAAAAATACCACTAATAAATTATTGAAAGAGTCATAAATTTTTTTTTCAGAGGAAATTTAGAGTGGAAGATAAAATATTTGATCACGAAATGAAAATATTTTTCTAATATTTTAAAATACTTTTATTGAATCCCATATTAGTTAAATGAGTAATAAAGCTTCATTTGGAAACATTATAAATAGAAACATGAAGATTATGATAGATAATACATATTTTTATTTAAAAATTATAAAATAAACAATTTTATAAAGGAAGAATATGGATATGGTGGAGAACATCCAATAAAGAGGATGAGGATTATTCTCAAAAATGTTGCTTTTTTATGAAGAAATAAATCCATCAGTAGATAATAATTGATGTAAAAATAATTTGAAAATGAGTTTATGAGAATAAAATTTTAATCCATAGAAAATAATTTGTATGTAAATAATAATTAATTCATAAGTTATATGATATTCATCTTATAATAATAAAGTTCAAGAAGAGTTATCATAACTCAATAAATAGAAATTGAGTTAGCTAGACCCTTACAACTTTAATAACACTTAAATAAAAAGACCTTAAAAAAGATAAATTGATATATATTTTTAAATTCATTGAATTAAATGAAAATTATGATTAAAAATATTCATATAGAATTATATAAAATGCAAAAAAAAAAACAAGTGGCGAATGTGACATATGTCTCAAAGAAATAAAATTGAGACAAGAGACCCTTATTTTTTAAGTAATGTATTAATTGAAGGACAAGGTAAGATAAAGCATAAATCAAAATGAAATTAAAAATAAAAAAAAATAATGTAATATATAAGAAGTCAATGGGTATTATTTACACCATAAAAAGGAAATTTCTTTATAATATAAACCATGTCTCAAGAAATGGAAATTGAGACAAAGAACCCTTACCTTAATTCTTGACTTCCATGAAAGTTCATTAACTTAATGTGTAATAAACATAACCATATTAATATTTTTTTAAAACTCATTAATATGTATAATATTTATACTCTTTAGTTATAATAATTCATTATACACTAATTAAATAGTTATTTTTCATTTTCATCATTAGATGTTAGTATCCTTGATTATTTTATATAGGTTTTATAAGGTTGATGCCACTCCTCATTCAAGGATAAAAGTCCATAATTCACAGATTATTCAAGGTACAATAAAATATGATTCCTAATTATTTATAATATTCTAGTTTTATTCCATGATAGCTTTAGTTTTGATTTGTAAGAAATTAATCAACGATGAGGTAGTTTCGATAATTTTCAATGAATGAAAGGTGGTATCTTAATTAATTAATTAAATATTAATATCACCTTTCAAAAACCAAATAAATAAATAAATTATTTACATAATAATATCATGTATATTCATTAATTGCATTCTTTGGTCCATCCCTATAGGGTGGTGATGAAAAATGAACTACATCGTTCCTTGAATGTGGTAGTCTGCACGTACACAGAAATGATATTTTCATTTTCCATTGAACATGAGGAAGATATAAAATGGATTATCTGTTAATAATATTATTCTTGTTATAAATATAAAATTTAATCATTAAATATACTTTTATAACTGTAAATTTAAGGTGGTGAGAAAAATAAAGTACATTATTCACAGAGGCTATAGTCAGCACGTACGCATGTATGACATTTTAATTTTTATAAGAATAGAAAGATGCTAGAAATTGATTAATCTTTTAATAATATTAATAATGTTTTAAATATAATATTTTTTCATTAATTATCCCCTTTTAACCAAAAGTTTGTGGTTGTTATGAAAAACATAACGCATCGCTCATGGAGGTGATAGTTTGTATGTAACACGAGCACCGTTTTTCCTTTTTGAATGGTAAGGATGAAGATAGATAATGGTTGTACTATAAATATAATAAAATTAATGTATAATAATTATAATAATTTTAGTATATTAATATTTTTTTAATAATTTGGGATTAGGGTGGATGAGATATATAGAGAAAGAAAGTTAGAGAGTGGGTAATACTCACATTGAGGAGTCAATTATTTTCTTGAAAGAAATATTGGAAATAGAAAATTTATGGATTATTACTGGAAAATGGACTTAAAAATGTGTAGAAAAATCTATGATAGTTAAAATGGGTTGAGTTTTAAGGGAATTTTTAAGTATAGTTTTGGGATGAAGTAGGTGTAAGCGATCTCCTTTTATTCATGAAAAAAGGTAATTTGCCTTAAAATTGAATGGTGTTCATGAGGGAAGAATGGAATTATATGAGTGTTAGGTGAGAGAACATTGGTGGGATATGTAGGTATTAATTTAAAACCTTAAAAGGAATTTTATATGGTCTAAGTGTCTTGTAAAGTTAATAAAATTCAATCCACCTTAAGTTACCATTTTTATCCTAATTAAACTTTATTAAAATTTATACCATGGTAATTATTTTTTTACTAAAATATAAGATGACCCATACTGCCAAATTTTGACATTATGAATCCAAAATTGGTCTCCATTCAATAAAATTAAATTTAGAAATATTATAAAATTAACTTTTAAATTAAAATAAATAATATATATAAAAAACTTTTTGTAAAAAAATGTCTTCTTAATATTTAAGTTTTCTTAACCTTATTTCATATAAAATAATAATTAAATGATTATTAGTATGTATATATATATATAACTTACATTTGATTCATAATTTAAAATAAAACCACTTAATTTATTTTTATAAGACTATATAACTATTAAAAATAATTCTCTAAAATTAACCCTTTTTACTATTACTGTGGTAATTAAATTTTAACCTCAAAAACTTATTTTTATATCTAAAAATGATATTTTCCTTATTCTTTAATTTGAATATGTTTATTCAAAATATTTAAACTATTTTATAATATTATGTGTCTTATAGTGAAAAATTATTTTAAAAAAATAATAGCACATAATTTTTTTTATAAAATATATTTTTATGCTTAAAATTATTTAATTTATTATTTAGATTAATTAATTAAATTCTATTGATAAATTAGTATTAAAAATAAAATTTATTTTTCTTTATACATATATTTCATAATACAATTATCTTTATTTATACCTATCAACTTAACAACTACAATATAAAAATTACATTTACTTATATTATTTATTTATAAAATGTATCAAAATTTGTTTTTGTTCAGTGTTGCATATGGAGAAATATATTCATCTTGGTGTTGAATTAAATGAAAATTTATTTTAAAATATTTGGGTGTTACATTCCCCCTTAAATAAATTGTGTCCTCAAAAGTTTCATTATCATTCACTAATGAAATAGATAAGGGTATCTATAAGATATATAATACTCAAGATACAATTTCTAATGACATTTATAACTTACTATATTAATAAGAAATTATAATAGAACATGCATTCCCTACCCAATAATTTTCTATTTTGGAAGTTGGGGGTGTTTAGAGGAGGCTCGAGGAGGGTTCAATGGAGTTTAGAGCTGTAATTATACTATAGAGGGTTGCCCATGACTTGTATCTAGTTTTATGGTTTGAACATGTGTTCAAAACTAGGAGGATATAAATTCATGGATTGATATTTTATAAGGGAGATATTTTATTAATAAACTCATGACATAAAAGAATTATTCATGACATGAATGAATTATAGCTTATAGTGTCTTAAAATTCCGAGGATGTTCATCAGGTTTTGACTTGAAGAAATTCATAGTCTGAATCTATTTCACAGAATGAATTGGAGGGCCTCATGAAAAATCATGGTGTGAATCGGCATTTGATGTTTTGAATGTGTTGATCCCCATCATAATTATAAATTACAGAGCTCAACTAATTTATTTCATTACTCTCAAGTTTTTGGTGAACCAGGTTTTTTGAGAGGTTCTTGCAACCCATTTCATCTGGATTTGATCCTTGGCTTCTAGAGTCAGATATTTGGTGATCCAAAATGAGTAAATCTTCTTTCTCCTCCCATTTCTCCCATTCCTATCTTGGGGAATTCACATTGGTGATGTTGTTTTGATCAGGGTATGATTGGACTATGATTTTGATGATCCTTTAGTGTGATTTAGGTAGATCTTGGGGTTCCTTGTGTGGTTGTTGTCTTCCAATTATTCCTTCTTCACCTTATAGTGTGCAATGATTCAATAAATATTCCTTGAGGTAGGAGATCCTTGGTCTCTACCAATTTATGTGCATGTGTGGAGATTTCATGTTTTTTTCTTCCTTTGTATGGATAATATGAGTCATCATAAAATGATAATTAATTGGATGAATATTAAATTTATCTGAATGGGGAGGAATCATATGGTTTTACTTATTTTGTGATGTTTTCTATGTGATTATAAATTCTTGTTTCCATTGCTAAAAATAAAAGATGTTGGGATCCATTCTTGTGTTGTAGTTGTGATAACTGTGAAACCCTTATTGTGATGATTGTTTGAACTCACCCTAAATGATGTGGATAATCACTTGTATATTATTAAAGGATTGGTTTCCTATGGAAATTCAAAATTGTGTGATAATGCCCATATTAATTAAATAATTAAATTAATGAGAACCCTTTTTTTAATATGGTATGTGGTTTTGTGAATGATAGAATGTGTTTATATGATATGATGTGCTTATTGTGAATCTTCAGTAGTTATGTGGACCATTTTGGGTTTTGGTCATTGAAGGTGGGGACCAACTTGGGAATGGAATGTGTTGGTTAGAGAATCAATGGTTGTCTGGCTTGGGATATGACGTGGCTTGATGTGCAGTGGTTGTGATGTGTGGTTATTGTGGTGAGATGGTAGGGTTGTGGTGATGGATTGTTATATTTTACATTGGGGAAATGGTTGTTGTGGGATATATGATTTGTTGTGCGATGTAGGTGTGTTAGTTTCCCAGTTATCCATGGAAAGATATGAAATACTGAAATTAAAATGTCATGGGATGTAATTAAATATAATATTATGATTACTATGATGTTTGTGGTAAATGGTTTAGAAGTTTTGAATGATAAATGTATGGGATGTGTTAATTTGAAATGAAATTTCTATATAAATGAGAGTGAGTGAAAATTCGTTAATTCTTGAAATGATGGAACCTATAATTAAAAGTGTAAATTATGTGTCTATTCATGGTATTTGTGTGGTGTGATGCATTTAGTGGCCACAATGGTTGTATAAAATGTTTTGAGGTGCAGTGGTGGTATTATGGAGTTGATGTAAACCTATAGGTTGGGTATTTTCTGTTATCTATCTATATTATGTTTTCATATTATTTCTATATGAACCCCACATGAGTTGGATAACCTTCTAAGGCCCAAATGTTTTATGTTTTTTGTGTTTTCCCAAACATCCTAGTTGGCAGTGATATGGATGGATGGATAACCCCCCTGCCCCACTCTTTGGTAGTATTTATGATAAGGGTTTGTGTTGGAGATTACATAGTGATGATACAATTTAGTGTTGGATATTACCTAGTGACGATTCAGGTTTCTGTTGTATATCGCCCAATCATATTGAGGATGTGATTTGTGGTGGGGGTCATTCATGGTAGGAGTAGGGAACAAGGATTATTTCCTTCACATTCATGACACCCTACTACCCTGGATATGATATTTGGTTATGTCGACGTGTTTGTGATGAGATGCAGTTGTGATGTGTGATGATGAATAATGCTTTCACTAGATGCTGGACCTTATAGTAGATTGGGATAAGTATGTATGTGTATCAACCCACATCATAGTTGTATGAATATGTGATGAGATATACTTTGAAGAGATGAGAGCATATGACATTCAACGTTGGGGTCTGAGAGTGGAAAATCAGTAGGGAAGCGGTTTCATGGAACCTTTGATTTATATTTATTAATGATATATCACTATATTACATGTGTTATTTAGTGATTCTATTATGGTTAAGTTTATATTGGTTAGTTAACCTATATAGGTGAATGTTAGTTATACTTTTAATTCAATGGTTCATTAGTATGATCTTTCACATGTGCATGAGAGACCTTGCATATGATCCTACTAAGTATATATGTTATGACCAACCAATATATATATAAAACATTTTTAGGTTTCCAATAGGATTTCAAGGTCTAATGTGGGCCTTAATATCTTGGATTTTTGAGCTGTTATTGAGTCATTTCCATAAGACATGTATTTTGTTATTTACTTGTATATTTTTATTTGTATTTTTTGACATTTTTTAGGCATTGTGGGTTAGTTTTGGTTTATTTTATAATATGTGTTGGAGATTATTTATGGTTATTCATTTTATCTCCTAATTTTATATTATTATTGAGGTAAATGCCTTCCATATATGATATTTTTATACCATTAGTGCTAGTCACTATCCTATGACCAACTGGTGGTGGGAATTAGGGGTCATTATTTCCCATCCTTCATTTTTGGCCTAGGAGGGGTATCTTTGGAGGGAGGGAGTCATGATAATGTGGTATCAAAGGTTTTTGTTGAGTGATATGATGGATTTTAGTGTTATATACTATTATTATTGCATGGGTTGGAAAGGAATAAATTCTAATTGATCTTGGTACATGTTATAGGCTAGAGATACTAACTAGGGCACATGATTTTAAGAACCCATGTGATCCAATGCAAAGACCTTGAGTCTATTAAATAATCAAGTTAGGTGGTCTCATTTTTAGGGTAGATACCTAAGAGAGGTGAATACATAATATTTGTTTGTATTTTTGTATGAGTTGGGGTGAATTAAATGAACTCTGATAAAATTCTATAGTATAAAGTTTATGGTTTCTCATTATTTTTCCAGTAATGGAATGTGGTCATTGTACACATTCATCTATGAAAGTAGAGGTTAAATGGGTTGATTAAGTTGATTATTAGAGGATAGACATGTAAAAGGATGATGAGGCATAATAGAGGGCCTTTTATGCCTTTCAAAATTAGAGCTTGGGGAAGTATGAGGGGAGAATATTTGATCTGGAGATAGAAAATTGGTGGTAGGATCTTAGATCTCTTTTAGTCTGATTTGATCTTAGGCTATATTTTATGTGTCATTGGAAGTTATTCAGATGTGGGGAGATATCAATTAGTGTTGGATGTTGTATCTTGTTGAGTGGAAGGAGGAAGATGTGTTATGGTTATAATTTTAGGAGTTTAATGTGGAATTCTTGTTATCAACGATAAATAATGCAAAGAGGAAGGAACAAATCTCACTTTAGTAAGGGATCCTAAGTGTGATGGAACTTGCAAACAAGTTTAAAGACCTATTTCACTTCCCCCCAAATGAATTTACAAATGAGAATTCCTAAGAATGATGTTTGGGAGAGGCACTACACCTAATGATTGGGCAAGTGAATCTAGGTTCATGACATGAATGTGTGTTCGCAACTTGGATGCTAGAAATTCATGGATTGAAGTTTCATAAGGGATATCTATGATTAATAAACTCTCAATGTCAAATAATTATTAATGAAACGAATGAATTCTAACTTGATGTTCCATGAAATTCAATAGATGTTCATTAGGTTTTGACTTACAAGAATTGATGGCCTGAATCTATTTTATGGCTTTAATTGGAGGGTCTCATGAAAAATCATGTCATGAATTTTTTTTAACATTGTGAATGTGTCAAGGTCCAGTCTGCTTATAAATTTAGGAGATGTAATAATTTATTTAATTCCTCTCAAGTTTTAAGTTAACCCTAGGAGTTTTTGAGAGGGTCTTCCATCCCATTCCCCTAACTTTGATCCAAAAATTATAGAATTTGATCTTTGGGGATCCATGGTGAGTAAATCCTCTGTCTCATTCAATTTATACAATTCCTTCCTCAAGGAATTCACAGTTTTTATGTTGTTATGATTGGTGTATGACTGATTTATGATTTTTTTATGATCCCTTGGTGTGATTAAATTTGAGTTGGGGTTACCATATGTGGTTGTGGAGTTCCATTTGTTCCTTTTTAACCTTGTAGTGAATGGAGGTTTATAAATATTCCTTGTGGTAGAAGATCCTCATTATTTCCCAATTTATATTCATGTGTAGGGATTTCATGCTTTTATCTTACATTTTTCAGATAGTATGGGTCATCGTAAGAAGATAATTAATTCAATAAATTTTAAATTGATTGGAATGGGGGAGAAATTGCATATTTTTATTTATTTTGAGATTTTTTCTATGTTATTTCACATTATTATTTCCATTTATAAAAATCCTAGCTATTTGGAGCCTTTCTTGTGTTATAGTTGTGACAGTTGTGAAACCCTTATTGTGGTAATTGTTTGAACTCACCCTGAATGAAATGGATAATCACTTGAATATGTTTAAAGGATTTTTTTACCATGGAAAGTAAGAACTGTGTGATAGTAACCATGTTTATTAATTAAGTGAAGTAATTTAATTCATTTTATTGAATTTTTTTAAATGGTTTTGTGAAAGCTAGAATGTACTATAATGTGTTTATGTGATTTATTCAAATCTATGGTCGTTATATAGACTTTATTTGGGATTGTATAGTGATGGTGGTGGTTGACTAGGGTGTGAATGTGTTAGTTAGTGAAGCGATGGTTGGATAGCATGGGATGTTATGTGGAATGATGTACAATGGTTGTGATGTGCTGTTATTGTGGTGGGATGGTTAGGTTGTGGTGATGAATTGACATATGTGGGTTTTGGTGATGGTTGATATGGGATGGATAATCCATTGTGTCATTTGGATGTGTTAGTTTCCTAGTCATCCATGGAATGATTTTAAATAATGAAATAAAAATGTCATGGGATGGAATTAAATATAATAATGGTCTTCACTTGATGTGTGGTAAATGAATTTTATGTTTTGAATAGAAAATTAATTGTCTCTATTAATGTTAAATTAAATGGATTAGTAAATTATAGTTAGTAGAAAGAAATTAATTGTGGAAATAGTGGAACATATAATTGAAAGTGGAAATTGTGTGGCTATGTGTGGTGGTTGTGTGGTGTGATGCATTTAGTGGTTGCGACGATTGTTATAGATGTTGTGAGGTGCAATGGTGATGTTGTGGAGTTTTCATGTGGGGTTGATGTGAACCCATATGTTGGTTACTATGTTTTACCTATATTTCTTTTGTTTTCATGTTATTTCTACATGCACCCACATAAGTTTTATTACCTTACCAAAATATGAATGTTTTGAGTTCTGAGTGTTTTCCACAACATCTATGTTGGTGGTGATACAGATGGCTGGCTACCCCCTATCCATCACCTTCCCTTTAGTAGTAGTGACGATATGAGTTAGTGTTGGAGATTAACAAGTGATGATATCAGTTAGTGTTGGATATTATATAGTTATGATACGATTTTGTGTTATAGATTACCCAGTATTGATACGGGGTGGTGTTTGATATTGGCCAATGATGTTGAGAATGTGATATGTGGTGGGGATCTTTCATAGTAGAAGGAGGTAATGAGGTTAATGTAATTCACTACTCATCCTTAGTGGCACATTTAAAAGTAAGTAATATGGATCATGTATTGAGGAGACAACTTTAATGGCTTGGGATAAAGTAGCCAGTGATAGAGTTTATGGCACAATGTCTGGTTGGCCAATAGGTGAAGGTCGAGAAACAAGTTCTTAGAGAGTTTTTGTAGTACTTGGATTCTATAGAGTGGAATTAAGTGGATTTTTTTGGATTGAATCATTATGTTAACATGGGATTTTGGAGGATATGATGTATTTTGGGTGATAATGGACCAACTGGAGAAGTCAGTTCATTTTCTAGTAATCCATGAATTGAGTGTTGTAGATGGTTTTTAAATGAGATATGTGGATGATGTGGTTTGGATTCAAAGTGCATCAAGGAACATTATGTTTTATCAAGATCCCCATTTTACCACATGTAACTGGATGGAATTACAATATGCCTTTGGATCCTAGTTGCACCTGTACACTAGATTTCACCCTCGATATATGGGAAGACGGAGAAGACATCCAGATGTTGGAGGATATGTTGTGAGATTGCAACTTGGATCTTGGGGGGTCATGGCTAAAAAACCTTCCTTTTGATTTTTTTCCTTTAAAAATAACTATCACTCATACATTATCATGGATTCATTTGAGGTGTTGTATAAGTGGATATATCATTCACCATTTTGTTGGACATAGGTTGGGTAGTAAGCGGTTCTTGTTCCTGATATAGTGTAGCGAAAAACTAAGAAGATCTATAAGGTATGAGAGTAGGAGAGGGAAAAAAGACTATCATAAAGACTATTATGATCATATGTAGAGTACCATGGTGTTTTATGTTAGAGATGATGTGTTCTTGAGAGTCTACCCTCGTTGATGAAAACATAGGTTTGATAGAGGGAGTAAGCTTTCCCTCCAGTTCGTCATGCCTTTTGAGGTGTTGAGGCATGTTAGTAAGGTAACATATCAGTTTTCACTTCCACTATGGAAAGATAGTATCCACTATATCTTCGACATGTATCATATTCATTATTATCATAATGATGATTCCCAAATCATTTAATGGAGAGAGTTGGATATCGAGGAATATGTGATATTCATGGAGTGACTAATTGAGATCTAAGATCATTGAGAGAATATGTTTTTTTGGACAAACCAAACCCTTTATTTTCATACTGAGGTGGAATAGTGGCTTGGAGGAGTGTATGTGGGAGTGTGAGGAATAAATACATGACTAATAGCTGGAGTTATTTTTATTTTTTCCTTATTTTATTTTTCTTAATGACGTGATGTTTAAATATTGTTGATTTATTAGATGTCCCTTTTTTCCCTTGCGGATGACGTGTGTTATGGATTCCATCTTAAGAAGAGGGAAAAAACACTTACTAATCAATATTTTTTTTTATATTTACGATATATTTTGATACCATGTAGGTGAGTTAGTACCACCCAAATAGGAAAATATCTTGATATTGATGGTGGGTTTCCCCTAATTGTGTGCTTAAGCAATTTTTATTTAGCGGTTGCAGCAGTTGTTGGATTGGACTATATAGAGATTGAAATGGTAGTTTATATGGTTACATATAAAATAGGTGGCCTATGGATAGTGTGAGATAGTGTGATGTTATTCCTGGTGGGGTATAGTGATGTGGCTATATAGGGTGTTTTGTGGATGTTTGGGCGTGATTTTATGTGTTTGGTTGGTGGTACTATTTGGGTGTAACAAAGTTCCTAATATATATTTAATGGGATGGTTTTTTGGAACCTTTCCTTTCATTTTGGGGTTGGTTTTGATTATTGATGATGATAATTTTTTGAGAGGTATCTAATTGAATGTATGATGCATTTACAACCTATTAGTCTATTGGTTTGGTAGATAAAGGAGTTTAGAAGAGGCTTAAGGAGGGTTTTATGAAGCTTAGAGATATAATTTTATTATAGACATTTGTTCAAGATGTGAATCTGGGTTCACAATGTGAATGTGTTTATGCATCTCGGATGCTAGTGATTCATGGATTGAAGTTTTAAAAGGTATATATATGCTTAATAAACTCACAACGTGAAAGAATTATTCATGATGCTAATGAATTATAGATTAAGGTGCCATAAAAATTTAGAGGATGTTCATCACATTTTGACTTTAAGGAATTCATAGCCTGAATTGGTCAGCCTCATGAAAAATCACGACATGAATTGATGTATCTTATCAAAAAAATTTCGAATCCCAATATATTTATAAATTATAGATCTCTCTTTATTTATTTCATTCTTATTGAGTTTTGGGAGAACGTTAGGAATTTTTGAGAGAATATTTCAGCCACTTTCCTTCTTCTTTGATCCTTATCTTATGGAGTTTGATCTTTAGATATCCATGTTGAGTAAATGATCTTTGTCATTTGATTTTTCATATTCCTACCCCAAGGAATTTTCTATGGTGATGTTGTTTTTCTCAAGCTATAATTTGGATGCAATTTTGATGAGCCCTTATTTTGACATAGGTTGATATAGGATTTACTTGTAAATTTTTGGTCTTCTAGTTATTCCTTATTTTCATTTTTGTATACAATGGTTTGGAAAGGTTCCTTTATGGTAGTGTATCCTCATTCTCTCCCTATTTATCTGAATGTGTGGGGATTAAAATCTTTTGTCTTCCTTTGGGTGGATAGAAAACGTCATTATGAAAAGATAATTGAATGGATTAAATTTTAAATTAATGAAAATAGGGAGAAATAACATACTTTTATTACTTTTTTGATGTTTCCCATGTGATTAAATATTCTTGTTTCCATCACTAGAAATCATGGTAGTTTGGATCCTTTCTCGTATAGTAGTTTTGATAACTATGAAACCCTTATTATGAAGATTTTTTGAAATCTCTTTGACTAAAATGGATAATCACTTATATATGGTTAAAGGATAGGTTTTCCATAGAAAGTAAATTTTATGTGATAATACCCATGATGAGTAAAGAATTAATGTAATTAAATACATTTTGTTAAATCTGGTATGCGGTGTTGTGAAATTTAGAATGTGGTATTAAATGTTTATGTGCTTTCTGTGAAGTTGTGGTTGTTATGTAGACCCTATTGAAGATTTTTTGGTGATAATGGTGACTATATTATGTATGTTATGTGTTGGGAAGTGATCCATTGGTTGGATGATAGGTGATGTGATGTGGGATAATGTGTTTTGGTTTTGGTATGTGTGGTTATTATAGTGAGATGTTTGGGTTGCAATGATAGCTTGGAATATGTTGGATTTTGGCGATGTTGATGTGGGATGGATGGTCCATTGTGTTGTGTGGTTTTTTTAGTTTCCCAGTTAGCCATGGAATGATTTAAAATGATGAAATAATTATTTCATGGGTCGTAATTAAATATAATAACGGTATTGAATTTATGTGTTAAATGGTTTATATGTTTTGAATTATAAATGAATGGGATGTGTTATTGTGAAATTAAGGGACTTAGTAAATGATATTTAGTATAAAAATATTAATTTTTGAAATAGTGGAACCTGTAATTGAATGGTAAAATTGTGTTTCTATGTGTGGTTCTTGTGTAGTGTGATGGATTTAGTGGTGGAAGTGGTTGTAACAACCATTTTGAGGTGTACTGGTGGTGTTGGGGAGTACGCTTGTGGAGTTGATGTGAACCCATGGGTTGGGTATTATGTGATATATATCTATCTTTTATTTTAATTTTATTTTAATATTAACCCCACCCATGTTGGATGACCTTTCCAACACCCAAATATTTTGGGTTCCAAGTTTTTTCCCAAACATCTAGGTTGGTGGTGATATAGATGTCTAGTTACAACCATTTTCTCGCACTTCCTTCAACAATAATGATGATATAGGTTGGTGTTATATATTATCTAGTGATGATATGGGTTGGTTTTTTAGATTAACTAGTGATTAGAAATGTTGGTGTTGGATATCATCTAGCGATATAGAGGATATGATATGTGGTGGGGGTCATGTGTAGTAGGAGGAGAGAACTTGGTTGATATCTTTCATGTTCATGATACCCTGCTTCCATGGATATGAGTTTTGGTTATGTTGATGTTTTTGTGATGAGATGAGGATGTGACATGTGATGGTGAATAATTCTATCACCAAATTCTAGACTCTACGAGAGTTTGGGATAAGTGGGTATGTTTCCCAAACTGCATCATAGATGGATGAATATGTGATGAGATATTTTTGGAAGGTATGGGAGAATAGAATGTTTAACATTGGGGTGTGAGATCATAATATAAGTGGGAAGTTGTTGTGGGGAAACTTTGGTTTATATTCTTTAATGTTATATTACTATATTGGATGTGTTATTTGGTGATCATAATACAATGAGGTTGAGATTGATTAGATTACCTGTATAGAATCATGTTGGTTCTATAATTTATTCACTTGTGAATTATTATTCTCTTTTAATATGTTTATGAGAGACCTTGTGTATGATCCTACCGAGTACACATGTTACCCTCACTATATGTGTATATAAACTATTTTTCTAGGTTTCTAGTATGACATCAGGGACCAAGATGGGCATTACTAGCTTGGATATTGGAGCTTCTATTACGTCGTTGCCATATGAATTGTCTTTTTGGTATTTACTTGGAGGATTTTACTTTTATTTATTTACATTATTTCTGAATTGTGGAATGGTTTTATTATACTTTTCTACTATATTCTGGAGTTTCTTGGTGGAAATTAATTCTATCTACCGATCTTATATTATGATTGATTGTAATTCCTTCTATATGTGATATTTTTATACCATAGGTTCTAGTTTCCAACCTAGGGCAGACTAGAGGTTTGAATCAGGGTTAATTATCTATTTTATTTAATTATTAGACCAAGATGGGCACCTTAGGAGTGTGGGGTTGTGAAAAAGTTAGATCAAAGGTTTTTTGAGAGAGAAGATGTAGTTCAGAGTGATGCATTGAGAATATTTCATGGGTTTGTTAGGAAGCATTACCTATTTATCTGGTAGGTGACATATAGTTGGGATACTTTCTAGGATATAGGATTTTAGTTCAACCTTTGATCCAATATAAGGACCTAGAGTCTACCAAAAAACTAAGAGAGGTGGTCCCATTTGTAGGGTAGAGACCTAGGAGAGGTTCATGCATCATACTTGTTTGTATTCACATCTGAGTTGGGGTGAATTTGGGGAATTAAATAAAAGATAATTAAATGAACTTTGATAAAATTACATGCCATCTATCTTAGGGACTATCCTTGATTTTTCATGAAGATATCCTTGTCATCGTCTACTTGTAGTTTAGGAAGTAAAGGTTCAGCAGGCTGATCCAATTGATCATTAGTGGATCGAACCAAAAGAGGAGGATGTGTCATGATAGAGGGATTTGTGTAAATTTTAGCAATAACAATTGGATAAGTAAGAGGGGAGCGTCTTTGGTCTTGAGATAGAGTGTTGGTTGGAGGATCATGATATCTCTTTAGATCTGAATTGATATCGATCTGGGTCTTGGGTTTCATTGGTTGTTAGTCAAATATGGGGATATATGAATTAGTGGTGGATGTTGTATCTTAGTGACCAGAAGGAGGAAATGTGTTGTACTCAAACATTCATAAGGAGTTATATTTATAATTACTATCATTAATGATTAAGTCAAAAAAGAGTTAATATATTATATCCATTTATTAGGGGATCATGAGTTTTCTAGAGCTTGGGATTAACTTTAAGGACCTAATCTTTTCCCATGGTGACTTTCTAGATGAGAAGTCTAGAGCATGATGTACGAGTGATTCACTATGCCCAATAATCCGATATGTAGTCACCTTGTTTACACTTCCTATATATCTAGATGCACAGATAAAGTAATAGGTTATCAAGAATATTCTTTCTCTAGAATTTGAGACCCAATAGAGTGGCCAATATAGAATCTTGAGAAGAAGGGATTCAGGAAGTGGACCACAGATATGTAGATAGTCAGGTTTCTAACAAGTGGGTAATCAATCTCAAAAGAACTTTTTATATCATTTTGGGGAAGGTGGATTCTGAAAACCTTATGGGGGATTCCCATTTTCATATTATTTTTTGGGGGTTGTGGTAATCTAAAATATCAGTCTCCTGTAGTTTATGGAGGAATATATCATATGGGAAGTAATTCCCAATTTCAACAACCGAAATACGTACCACTAAGGAAGTATCAGCTGTAGAGACCACTAATGTTTGTTCAATAGCTAAGAGAATATGGAATTGTCTGGGGTTATCCTTATGATGGTATTCATCCTCAATATCCTACTATAGAGCATGATTGTGAAGTCTACTGACATAGAAGCCGACATGAAAATAACATTTTATAAAAAACTGACATGAATTACTTATTTAATGAACAATGGGATATAAAAATTCATTTTCAATCATTACACCGTGCTTATGAGTCTTCACATTAATCAAATTAAGGAGGAAGTTTCAACACATTCTCAATAAAATGCATCCTAAAGAGTACATGTAACACCCTGAACTTAGAAGCCCAGAGTCGGTACATTATTTCAATACATTGGAATGATTACAAGGATTCAAATCCTAAAGGAACAATATGTTTATTAGTATTCTAAAATAAATTACATACTTGAACTTTACATTACAATTCCAAACATAATATGCAACTTAGATAATTCTTTTAGAATTCCATCATTCTCCTATCTTAACCCTACATATCAATCATAAAACACTTCTTGGCATCCTAGGAAAATAAAAAATAAGAAAGGGGTGAGCTCATATTCTTAGTAAGGTTAAAAAGTACAACAAAAACTTTCATAAATAAGAATAAACCTATTAAAAAAGGTATAAAACAGAAACATAATCTATTTAAACATAATCTTTAGCATAATATGGAAGGAATAAATAAAATAATTCGATTTAATCATTCACATGGATATTCTACTTGTCAAATAATCACATGTAATATCAATAACTAATCTCATAAAGAGGTAACACATAATGTTGGACATCATAACAAAATTATCAAGGCATCGTGCCAATACCATATATATCGGTAGGACGTTAGTCAAAACCAAAACTAGTTTGTCTCACGAGAACTACCGATTCATTGAGGTGATTTCATTAACTGGTCCCCAACTTGTAGGTAAATCATTAACCAGTACCTAATTTGTAGGGATTTCCTTAATAAGTCAGAAACCCGTAGGGATTTTATTAACCAGTCCCCAACCTGTTACTTACTAAGTCCAATGCATTCCTCATATAAAAATGGTGAAACATTACCAACATAAAAATTCGTATTAAAAGTAACATTCAAAATGTTAATACATTAACTAAAAACCATGAATGATATCAAAATAACACACCCATAGTCAAACATATGATAAACCCTTCAGTATAATATGGTACATTGAATCATAAAAAATCAACCTAAATTAAGCGTAAAATCGAACAAAGAATTACGAAATAGATGAAAATAATCTAATAAAATCATTAAAAATTTCTTGAAAAAATACCCTTTTTTACTTTGCAATCATGTATCCAAAAGTTTCACATTTATAAAATAATACATTTAAAAATATATTTTTGAATTATATTATCCCATACCACTTTGAAACATTTTAGAGAAATTTAAAAAACAACATTTGAAATTATTCACGTCTTTATAAATAAATCCATAAAACCCATTTTGAAATCATAGACATGAATGATAAAGATTTAGAGGAAAAAAACTTAGAAACTTTTAAAATGGTGTTTTAGTTAAATATATCCTTACATAAAACCTTAAAAATATTTCTTTTAAAAACATTTTTAAGAAACCTAGTCATGGATGATAAATATGTCCCAATAAATACCTATATAGAAACAATCTCAGATGATAATGTGATCACAAATTTAACCCTTAAATAAAATCTTAAAGATATTAAATTTTGGAAACATTTTAATGAACTTAAAAATAGACATAAAATTTTATTTATAATACTTTTATATTCATATAATTAAATATTTATGATAATATCAAGAATATTTAAATGGAGAAAGGATTAATTATTTAAACATTCAAAGCATCCCATACCAGTTTGAACATTTAAATCACAAGCCTGATATCATCAAATGAATATTTAAATAAAATCAAGAAAAATTTATTCCTGATATGAAATATAATAAGGGTTGTACATACACCACAGACAATAAATATGTGGTTAACATGGATTATATCACACAAAAATTAAAAATGAGATGAAATTCCCTTACAAAGATTGTATCATTAGAGTGAGGATAAATCAATGAAATAATTATGTGTTAAAAATATAAATCTACCTATTATAAGTGGATATTCAGTATAAAACAATTAGAGGCCATTCACACATATTCTTGGAAGAATACAACCAATGACATAGATGTTTAACTCAATGAATGGAAATTGAGTAAAGTTTTATATTACCTTAGGTCTGATACTCTACGTATGTGTTGTAAAATCCTATATAATGGTTTTAAACAAATTATTATATTCTAATAGAAACCATAATAATATTTATGATATCATATATGATTCATTTATGACTTTATATTAGCCATTTATTAATGACATCGAAGATAAAGAAACATTTCAAGTAACAACCTTTTTTTTTCATACATGTTTTGACTTTTTATTCTTGACCTAATTACATAGATCATGATTTAATTAAATAATGTAAAACATGATTTTTATATCATATATACTAAGTATATAAATATATATAATATATATATAAATTAAAAGTAACACACCATTCATGGAGATAGTGACCGTATGTATGCATGAACACTGCTTCTGTTTGCTTGTCATATTGAATAGAAGAAAGTAAATAAAACACACATAGATGAATATATATATATATATATATATATATATATATTATAGTAGCATTAATATGTCATATATTTCATATTTATTAATTATATACATTTCTATAATCATTCTGAAATGGTTTTAATGGAGGGTAAATCTTATCGCGTCGGGGAGATGGTAAGCCGTACGTACACACGAGTGATGATATCATTACTTTAATGGTTAAATGGTAGATAATTGGATGATATATTAATTATAGAGAATTATTATAATTTTATATTCATTATTTATAACCATTATATTCATCATTATATCCATCAAAATAAAATTAGATGAAAAATAGTTTAAACCACAACGTGGAGATGATAAGCTGTATGTACGCACGCATGGTGATATTGTTTTTCACAGGATGGGTAAAACGAGTAATATGGTTGTACCATAATCATTAAAAAACTAATCATATATTAGATTCTTAATTTATTACTTTATTATAGAAACAACTTAGGAAAAATATGTAGAAGAAGAAAAGAACTTTGAAAGAGTTGGTAAAATAATTACCTCTTCTTCAAGTGTCTCCTTTTGATTTGCACAAAATGACTCATTAGGTTGGATTTATGCCCAGAGTGTGGCCACTAGGATAATATTAGAGAATTTTTGAGGATAAATTAGTAGGTTTTGGCTGAAATAAACAGATCTAGATGTGTGAATAAAAGAGAAAAAGATGTTCCATTTTATAAGAAAGGGGAGGGGCACTTTAGGAACCTCCAAAACTATTAATTTATTACAAATTTATTTTCTATTTAAAACAGAACCAAAGTGATTTATTTATATTAAAGGATTATTTTGGGTTTAAATCCTATAAGAAAATTATTTTTAGACAATTTTAGGTCACAAAATTAACCTTTTCGTTTGGTTTTAACCCTTAGTTAAACAATTTAACTCCTACTATGTATACTTGTATTTTTATACTATGGTTTTAATATATTTACTATAAAATTAAAAATAAAACCCAATTGGATCATTTATAAAATATTTAACTCTATACAAGTCATTTTTCTAAAACTTATATTTTTATGATTTTTATATCATTTAATAAAATAGTATTTATTTTAAAAGCTCATTTATGTCACTTTTGACACTATTTAACAAATGATTTTTTAAAGTTATAAAAATTTGATTCCTTTAAAAAAACTACATTAAATCAACCCTAACATGTCAATTTCAACCAAATTTTTTGGATGGTATATAATATTTCAAATTGTATTAATTTTAATATTATTAATATCATTTAATTGATTCTTCCTTTACTAAATAAATTACACCATCATCATTGTCTCACCATTTAATTTAATATTTATTTCCTAAAATTATAAAAAAATTATAATTATGTAGATAAAACTTTTATCAATCTAAATAATAATTATCTTTGACCATACGACTTATATAACCTCATATTAAAAATGATTTAGTTATTAAAATTCGATTATAACATTTTAACTCTTATTTAAATAAAATATAATAAATGTATTAATCTAACAAAAGTGGCTTAAAAAGAATCCAATTTCTTACCTAAGGTTTATTTGGGTCTATAAACACTTATCCATTAAAATTACAAAAATTGTTTGGGTAATTTTATATTATTAAAATTTTATTTTTACCTTTAACTACCCTTTTTACCTTTAACCGTGGTAAATAAAATTCGAAAGTTACTATTCACAAAAATAGTTTTTGATGCTATTAGACCATAATTTTCAAACTGATTACAACCATGTGTGTCTAATTTTCAAAATTTAATTCCTAGAAGTGGTAAAATTATGTTTAATGCTAATCCTGTAGATGTGTCTAGAAGGCGAGTAAAAGAGACGTTTAAAAGTTCAATAATTTTTTATATCTAACTATATTATGAAAATGATTCCAATTAACTAAATTGGATTAATAAATTTATTATTTATCTATTGTTACTTTAAAATAGATTTAAAATAAAAAATTATTTAAATTAAAAAGTCAGTTTTTAACCACAATGCAATATTTGTTTTTATTCATAAAAATTGATAATTTTTTGAAAAATACCTAAAATTTCCTCTAAGATAATTTTGATATTACATTTTAAAAAAAGTTTTCTATTTTACCAAATTAAATTTCTAGGATTGGAAAAAATTAATTTTATTTTTATTCAAAAAAGGACATAAAATGTAGTTCCTTTAAGACAATAGTATTCATAAACATATAACTATTTTACCAAAACTTATACATTTCATTATAAATATGTTTTATTTATATAATTGTTTTGAATAAAGTTATTTATTACTATTAATATTACTATATTTAATGAATAAGTTATACATATATCATTTAAATAATTATAATACTAAAGTGTTGTTTCATAGAAAAACAATGTTACATGCAACGCAAGCCAAGTTAGTGTTGCATGAAATATAATCTACTAAATTTATTTAAAAGGATAATTTACTATGAAATATTTGGTGTTATATTCCCCCATACTTTAAATAATTGCATCCCCATAATTTAAAATTTTACATTGAAAATAAATGGTTGATACTAGGAAATACCTTTTTGGAAAACCCACATCATAAATAGGGTTAATAAAGTATAATATTACCAAGAGGGAAATGGGAATGGAAAAGTCCCCAAAAAATTTAGCTTTTAAATTGGAGAACATTACTGGAAAGTAAAGATACATACATGGAGGAAAACATAAATATTTACAGGAAGTGATTGAAATCATCAATAAAAAACAAGTGAACAATCAATAAAAAATTGAGGGCCTCAAATCCATAAATCTATTATGATTCAAAATATCATCGGTTCAAAAAAAATAAGGTATTAGGATATCATGTTTTTTAGATACTTTTTCCTAGAGTTGGTGGATTATTTTACTATTTAGATAAGAACATGAGAAAACTCACTTGATTTCATTACATGTATCAATGTTATCATTTGGTTGTGCTTCAATCTATTTTAATTTTATTTTATTTACCTGGAGATAGATATTCAAGATGATTCTTTATGCATGAACCACTCTTAATGAATCATACAGTTCGTAAGTATTTCATT
This sequence comes from Viscum album, assembly GCA_963277665.1. NCBI lineage: Eukaryota > Viridiplantae > Streptophyta > Magnoliopsida > Santalales > Viscaceae > Viscum > Viscum album. Next base: position 2,068,880,786 of record OY728131.1, read on the forward strand.
CATATTTTAAATGTTTACTAAAATTGAAAATGTTAGCACATAATATCCAATAAACCCCAAATAATAATATCCAATATTCAACTCCTCCCATTAAAAACATAATACTTCTCTAAAATACTTTTGTCCAAATTCAATGCCCAAAAAGGTCTCTAAATTTCCAAAATCAACCTTAACATCATATTTTTCAAACAAAATAATGTATCTCTTATTTTCACATACCAAATATTTTATCACCTTTAAATCCTTAATGAAAACTATTATGCTTACAAACCCTTAAAGAAGAAGTACTATAATAAAATACTTATATATATCTCATGAATCTTATAAACCTAGAACCATTTATATAATAATCCTTGAATATAAATGAAAAATAACCTTAATCATTCCACTTCACTGTTAGACCATTAACTATGCTTCAACATCTTATTCCTAAATACCTCCTTAATCTCATTTTTCTTTTTTAGCTTCTTTATTATCGATAGTATAACCATTAATTATATAACATTTTTGGTTCTAACCATTGTCCAAAACTAAAAACAGAGAGTGAGAAACACTAATCATAGTGATATAGTTCTGAAGAATCATTTATAGGATCTCTATGTGATGCCATATTCTTCTCAATCCATAAGTCCATAGAATTAACTAAGGTTATCCATTACCAAATCTAAAGGATGATATCCTATACTTAGACTTATGATCAAAGTCATTCATATGGCTATGTTTTCTAATCTATGTTTTCTAAATATAATTTCCAAGGTTGTTTCTAAACTTCCTCTGATACCAAATGTAACTCCTTAAGCTCAGAAGCTTAGAGTAGATGAATTATTTTAACATTAGCACGATTACAAGGAATCAAATCCTGAAGGACCGATTAGTTTAACAGTCTTAGAAAATAGATTAAATAAATGAACTTCCCTTTAAAATTCAAAAAATAATATTCAACATTGATAGTTCTTTGATAATTCCATTATTCTCCAAGATTAACCATGCATATCAGTCATAAAACACTTATTTTCATCCTAGGAAAATAAAAATTAAGAAAGGTTTGAGACCAGATGCTCAGTAAGGTAGACAATATGACATAAGATTTCGTAAATAAGCATAATCCTGTAAAGAAAGGTATAAAATATAAATAGAATCCTTCTAAACATATTCTTTAGCATAATATGGTAGGAATAAATCAAATAGTTCCATTTCATTCACATGGATATTATACTAGTCAAATAATCACTTGTAATATCAATAAAAAATCTTATAAAGAGGGGGTTCATAATGACAGACATCATAGAAACATTATCAATTCCTTGTTCCAAGACCATACATATGGTTAAGATGTTATTCAAAACCCAAACTAGTTTGCCTCATGAGAACTACTGATGCATCAAGGGGATTTCATTAACTGGTCCCCAAATCACACGGTCTTTCATTAACCGGTCCCCAAACCTTAGTGATTTCATTAATCAATCCCCTACCTATAGTGATTTTATTAACCAGTCCCTGACCCGTTACTTACTAAGTCCAGTGCATTCCTCATATTCAAAGGATGAAACATAACTAACATAAAAATTCATATTAAAACTAATATTCAAAATGTTAATACAGTAACTAAAAACCATGAATGGTATAAAAATAGCACATCCACAGTGAAACATATGATAAAACCATAAATACAATATGGTAGATTGTATCATGAATAATCGACCTAAATTAAGAATAAAATCCAACAAAGGATGTTGACATAGATGAAAATAATCTAATAAAATCATTAAAAAATTCTTGAGAAAAATACCTTTTTTTAATTTGAAATCATTTATCCAAAAGCTAAACATTTATAAAAGAATAATTTTAAAAACATATTTTGAATTAAAGTGTCCTATACCACTTTGAAACATTTCAGACAAATTCAAAAATTAACAATTGAAAATATTCATGTCCTTATAAATAAATCCATAAAACAAATTTTGAAATCATGGACATGAATGAGAAATATTTAAAGGAATAAATCTTAGAATCTTTTAAAATTATGTTTTAGTTGAAGAGACCCTTAAAAAAAACCTTAAAAATATTCCTTTTGAAAACATTTTTAAGAAACATAGATATGGATGACAAATATGTCCCAATAAATATATACGTAGAAACAATCTTGGATAAAAATGATATTGCAAAACTAACCCTTATATAAAACTTTAAAAATATTCCCTTTTGAAAATATTTGAATGAACTTAAAAATGGACATAAAATTCCCTTTATAATATTTTTATATCTATATAAATAAATATGTATGATAATATCAAGAATATTGAAATGTAGAAATGATTAATTCTTTAAACATTAAAAGCATCCCATACCAATTTGAACATTTAAATAATAAACCCAATATCTTAAAATGAATATTTAAATACCATGAAGATAAATTTATTCATGATATGAAACATAATATGGTAAATACATACATCATATATAATAAATAGGTAGTAAACATGGCTTATATCTACTTAAAATTAAATGTGAGACGAAATTCCCTTAAAAATATTGTATCATTAGAGAAAGGATAAATCAATGAAACAATTATGTGTGAAAAATATAAATCCAAAAAATAAAAATGGATATTCATTATAAAACAAATAAAGGTAATTCAAACATATTATTTTAAGAATACAACCAATGACATATATGTTTAACTCAATGAATGGAAATTGAGTTAAGATTTCCCTTCCCTTAGGTCTGATCCTCTCTATACGTATCTGAAACTCCTGTATAATGGTTTTAAACATATTATTAATTTATAATAACATAAGAATAATATTTATGATATGATATAGGATTATTTTATGACTTTATATTACCCATTTATTAATAATATCCAAGTTAAGTCAACATTTTGGGTAATAACCGTTTTGTTTATCGTATGCATTTTGAATTGTTATTATTTATCTTATTACATAGATCTTGATTTAATTACTTCAAAAATGTAAAAAATTATTTATATATATTATATATTCAGTATATAAATATATATAATAGATAGATAAATGAAATGGAACACACCATTCATGGAGGTAGTAGGCCGTACGTACACATGAACGATGTTTATTTTTTCTTATCATGTTGAATGGAAGAAAGTATATGATATATATGTATATATATTATAGTAGAATTATTATATCATATATTTAATATTTATTCAGTATATAAATTTTTATAATTATTTTGAAATGGTTGTAATGGTGGGTGAATCTTATCACGTTGTGGAGATGATAAGTCTTACGTACGCACATGCGACAATATCATTCCATTAATGGTTAAATGGTATGGTATTGGATGACATTTAATTAAACATAATCATTATCATGCAATATTATCTATTAATACCCATTATATTTATAATTACCTTTTTTTACCTTTAACTGTGGTAAATAAAATTCAAATGTTACTATTTATCAAAAATTAGTTTGATCCTATTATGCCACATTTTTCATACTGATTACAACCATGTATGTCCATTATTTTAAATTCAATTAAAAAAAGTGGTAAAATTATGTTTAATGTTAATCCTATAGATGTGGCTAGAAGGCAGGTAAAAGAGACGTTTAAAAGTTCAATAATTTTTTACATCTAATTCTGTTATAAAAATTATTTCATTGAACTACATTGGATTAATATATGTATTATTTATTTATTGTGACTTTAAAATTTATTTAAATTAAAATAATTATTTAAATGAAAAAGATGGTTTTCAACTATAACGCAGTACTTTTCACTATTCATAAAAAAAGTAAACTTTTCTAGAAAAATACCAAAAATTCCACCAAAGCTAATTTTGATATTTAAAATTCAAAAATTATTTATATTTTACCAAATTAAATTCCTAAGAGTGGATAAAATTAATTTTATTATTGTTCACAAATGGACATAAAATGTATTTACTTTAAGAAAATAGTATTTCTAAACATATAAATATGTTTTATTTATGTGAAAACATTATCTATAAAATTATTTATTACTATTCAAATTACAATATTTAATGGATAAGTTATAAATATATCATTTAAATAATTATAATACTAAAGTGTTGTTTCACATAAAATTAATGTTTCATGTAATGCAATCCAAGTCCCTGTTGCGTGCAATATAAGCTATTGAATTTATTTAAAATGATAATGTACTATGAAATGTTTGGGTGTTACATTCTCCCCTCTATTAAATTGCATCCTCACAATTTGAAATTGCAATTTAGCAATAAAAGGTTGATACTTGAAAATACCTTTGTGGAAACCCAAATAGGAAATACGGTTAATAAATTATACTCATAATAAGAGGGAAAGGGGAATGAAAAAGTCACCAACAAATTAGGCTTTCAAATAGAAAAACATTAGTGTAAAGTAGAGATACATACATTGAGGAAAAATACAAATATTTATAGGGAGTTATTGAGGCCATAAATCACCAATAAGTGAACAATAAATGGAAAATTGATGGCCTAAATGCCATAAATCTATGATGATTTAAAATTTAATTAGTTCAACAAAACATAAGATATTATGATAACATGTTTTTTAGATAATATTTCCTAGATTTGGGGGACTATTTTACTATTTAGATAAGAAATTGAGAAAAATCACTTGATTTCATTCCATGTATCAATGTTATCCTTTGGTTGTGCCTCAGTATATTTTTACTTCATTTTGTTCACCTGGAGAGGGATATTCAATTTGCTTCTTTTTTCATGGACGACTTTTAATGAATAATGAAGTCCATAATTATTTCATTTATCTTTTAATTGTTTACTAAAATCTAAAAGTTCAGCACATAATATCCAATAAATCTTACTTAAACACCCAAAAATAATATCCAATGTTAAACTTATCCCATTAAAACCATAATAATTTTTCAAAATACTTCTTTCCAAATTCACTGCCCAAGAGGTCGCTAAATTTCCAAAATCATTCTAAACATCAGATTCCATGAACAACACAATGTAAATCTTATGGTCAAATACCAAATATTTGATAACCTTTAAATCCTTAATGAAAACTATTATACTACCAAATCCTTTTTGAATAAGTACTATAGTATAATACTTATATTTGTCACATTAATCTTATAACCATAGAACAATTGATAAATTAATTCTTGAATACAAATACAAAAAAACCCTAATCATTCCACTTAATTCTTAAACCATTAACTATGTTTCAACATCTTATTCCTAAATAACTCATAAATCTCATTTTTTTTTTGTATATTATTAATTATCATTAGTATAACCATTTCTGGTATAACCTTTCTGATTCTAACCATTCTCCAAAACTCAAATCACGATGTGAGAAAAACTAATCATAGTGACAAAGTCCTGAAGAATCATTTATAGGATCTAGAAATGATTCCATCTTATTATCAATAAATAAGTTGATAGGATTAACCAAGTTTATCCATTACCAAATCTAAAGGATGATATCCTATACGTAGAATTATTCTCAAAGTCATTCATAGGGTTATGTTTTCTAATCTATTTTTCCTAAATATAATTTCCAATGTTGTTTCTAAGCTTACTATGATACCAACTATAACACCCCAAACAAAGAAGCCCACAGTTAGTGGATTATTTTAATACATTGAAATGATTATAAGGAATCAAATCCTAAAGGATTGATCAGTTTAACAGTTTTTTAAATTAGATTACATGCATGAACTTTACATTAAAATTCAAAGCATAATATGAAACATAGATAATTATTTGATACTTCCATTATTATCCAAGATTAACCCTGAATATCAATAATTAAACACTTCTTATCATCCTAGGAAAATAAAACATAAGAAAGGCATGTGCTCAAGTGCTTAGTAAGATTAAACAATACAACAAGAGCTTTGATAAATAAAAATAAACCTTTAAGGTAAGGTATAAAACAGAAATAAAATCCTTTAAAATATAATCTTTAACATAATATGGTAGTAATAAATAAAATAATTCCATTTAATTTTTCAGATAGATATTCTACTAGTTGAATAATCATATTCAATATCAATAAATAATCACATAAAGAGGAAATGCATAATGTTGGAAATCATATCCACATTGTCAAGGCCTCATGCCGAGACCATACATAGAGGTAAGACCTTATTTAAAACCTAAAATAGTTTGTTTCATGAAAACTACTAATGCATCGAGGGGATTTAATTAACCAGTCCCCAACATGTAGGGATTTCATTAATCAATCCCCAACCCGTAGGGATTTCATTAACTGTTCCCCAGACCGTTATTTACTAATTCCAATGCATTCTTCATATTAAAAGGGTAAAACAAAACCAACATAATCATTACTATAAAAACTAGCATTCTAAATTTTAAAATATTAAATACAAACCATGAATGGTATAAAAATAGTTTATCCACATTCAAGAATATCATAAAACCTTTAATAAAATATGGTAGATTATATGATAAGCAATCAACCTAAATTAAGTATAAAATATAACAAAGGATGTTGACATTGATGAAAATAATCTATTAAAATCAATAAAAATTTCTTGGGAAAAATATCATCTTACTTTGAAATCATTTATCCAAAAGACACATATTTATAAAATAATACATTTAAAAATATATTTTTTAATTAAAGTTTCCTATACCACTTTGAAACATTTTATATAAATTCAAAAATTAACAATAAAAAATATTCATGTCCTTATAAACAAATCCATAAAACCCATTTTGAAATCATGGACATGAATGGAAAATATTTAGAGGAATAAATCTTAGAAAACTTTAAAATGATGTTTTAGTTAAATATACCAATAAAAAAACCCTAAAAAGATTCTTTTTTATTTGTTTTAATAAATACGGACATGGGTGATAAATATGTCCTAATAAATACCGACATAGAAACAATCTCAAATAATAATGAGATTTTAAAATTATCCATTACATAAAAACATAAAAACATTACATTTTTGTTGTTTTCAATGAACCTAAAAAATATACATAAAATTTCATTTATAATACTTTTATATTTATATAAATAAATATTTGTGATAATATCAAGAATATTGAAATGGATAAAGGATTAATTTTTTAAACATTCAAAGACACCCATACGAGTTTGAACATTTAAATCATAAGCCTAATATCTTAAAATGAATTTTTAAATACCATGAAGATAAATGTATTCATGATATGAAATATAATTGGGGCAGTATATACACCACACATAAGAAATAGGTGGTAAACATGCATTATATCTCACAAAAATAAAAAATGAGATGAAATTATTTTACAAAGTTTGTATCATTAGAGTGAGGATAAATAAATGACAAAATTATTTGTGAAAAATATAAATCCACCTAATATATGTGTATATTCAATATAAAACAAGAAAATTTCATTCACACATATTATTGGAATAATATAACCAATGACATAGATGTTTTACTAAATGAATGTAAATTGAGTTAAGATTTCCCTTACCTTAGGTCTGATACTCTCCGTACGTGTCCCAAACTCTTGTATAATTGTTTCAAACATATTATTAACTTATACTAGAATCATAATAATATTTATGATATCATATATGATTCATTTATTACTATATTACCTATTTATTAATAACATCAAATTTAAAGCAACATTTTAGGTCACAACTACTTTGTTTATCGTACGTGTTTTGACTTTTTATTCTTGATATTATCCCATAGATCATGATTTAATTACTTCTATAATGTAAAAATGATTTATATATCATATATATTCATTATATAAATATATATAATGGATATATAAATAAAATGGAACAAACCATTCATGGATACGGTATGCCATACATACGCATGAACGTTGTTATTGTTTTCTAATCATATTGAATAGAATGAAGTAAATAAAATATATATAGATATATTATTCTAGTAGAATTATTATGTCATATATTTCATATTTATTCATTATATACATTTTTATAATCACTCTGAAATGGTTGTAATGGAGGGTGAATCTCATGGTATCCTGGAGACTGTAAGCCGTATGTATACACAAGCGACAATATAATTCCTTTAATGGTTAAATGATATATAATTGGATGGTATATTAATTATAAAGAATAACTATCATTTAATATTCATTATTTATACCAATTATATTCATGATTAAAACCATGTAAATAATGTATAGATGAAAAACATTTTATACCACTACGTGGAGACGACAAGACGTACGTACGCACACATGGTGAAATTGTTTTTCATAGGATGGGTAAAATGGGGAGTATAGTTGTACCATAATCATAAAAACATCTCATAATCTATTATATTGTGTATTTATTACTTTATTATGTAAAAATTTGGAAAAGTAAGTATAAGAGGAAAATAACTTTGAAAGAATTGGAAAAACAATTACCTCTTCTTCGAGTGTCTCCTTTTGATTTGCACCAAATTACTCCTTTGTTGGATTTTTGTGCAATATATGGAATATATTATTAAGTGAGGGAATATTGGAGGAGAAATGGGAAGGTTTTGGTCAAACTAAATGGATTTATCTATGTGAATAAAATAGAAGGATAGGTTCCCTTTTATAAGATAGGGGAGAGGCACTTTATGAAACTCTAAAAATATTAATTTATTATAAATTGATTTTCAATTTCAAATAGCTTAAAAATAAGTTATTTCGAGTATAATATGATTATGTGTATAAATCATCTCAACCAATTATTTTTGTACGAGTTTATGTCACAACATTGACCTTATATTTTGGATTTAATGCTTAGTTAAAAAATATAACTCTTACCGTGTCTACTTTTATTTTTATACTATAGGGTTAATATAGTTACTATAAAGTGCCAAAAGAACCCATATTGGATCATTTATGAAATCCTTAACACTATACAAGTTATTTGGACAAACATTATATATTTATAAATTTTATATCATTTAATAAAACAGTATTAATTTTAAAATCTCATTTATGTCAATCTTGACACTATTTAATACATGATTTTTGTTAAAGTCATAACAACTTTATTCCTTAATAAAACTATATTAAATCATACCTAAAATTAAAATGTCATCAATTTTTTTTGGATGGAATAAAATATTTCAAATTTTTTTTATTTTAATATTATTAATCTTATTTAATTGATTCTTCTTTTAATAAATAAATTACTGCATCGTCATTGTCTCACAATTTATTTTACTTATTTATTTCTTAAAATTATAAATAAATTAGTATTATGTAGATAAAATTTTATATTTATAAATACTACATATAGTTGACCATATCAATTATACATCTTCATATTAAAAATGATTTAGTTATTAAAATTTGAATAAGACATTTTTAGCTTTTCTTTAAATAAAATATAATAAATGTTTTAATCTAACAAAAGTGGATTAAAAAGGATCCTATTTTTGAAATAAGTTTAATTTGGGTGAAAAAACACTTATACAATGAAATTAGGACAAGTGTTAGTGTAATTTTATATTATTATAATATTATTCTTATCTTTAATCAACCTTTTTACCTTTAACCGTGGTAAATAAAATTCAAAAGATACTATTCAAAAAAATTATTTTATCCTATTAGACCAAATTTTTTATAATTATTATAACAATTTATGTTAGTTTTTTGAAATTCATTTCACATAAATAGTAAAATCTCATTTAATGCTAATCTTGGAGATGTGGCTAGAAGGTGGGTAAAAGTGACGTTTAAAAGTTCAATAATTTTTATATCTAATTATATTATAAAAATAATTTCAATGAACTAAATTGGATTAATATATTTATTATTTATCTATTGTGAATTTAATATTTATTTAAATAAAAATAATTATTTAAATTAAAAAGTTGGTTTTTAACTATAATGCAGTAGTTTTCACCATTCAAAAAATTGAAACTTTTTAGAAAAATACCAAAAAATTACCCCAAAGATAATTTTGATATTAGAAATTAAAAAATAATTTCCATTTTACCATTTTATATTTATAATAGTGAATAAAATTAATTATATTATTTTTCACAAATGGACATAGAAAGTCGATCCTTTAAGAAAATAGTATTTCTAAACATATAACTATTTTACTGAAACTTATACCTTTAAATATAAATATGTTTTATTTATGTGAGAATATTATGAATAAAACTATTTATTACTATTAATATTATAGTATTTAATTTATATATTATAAATATAACATTTAAATAATTATAATACTAATGTTTTGTTTCATAGAAAATAAATATTGTGTGAAACACAAGCCAAGTAAGTGTTGCATACAATATAAGATATTTAATTTCATTAAAATGATAATGTACTATGAAATCTTGTGGTGTTATAGTAAAAAAATCCTTAGATCCAAACCCTATGTGGAATATGAATCTTTCTTAGAGAATGAACCACCTACCCTCATCATGTTCTGTTAGCATTTTCATGATCAATCTATTTATAGATAGAGCTAATACAAGCCCAATGTGAATATCCTTTGATACCCACCTAACTACCCTAGATCCTATGTTCTTCAAGTAAATCAAAAAATGGTAAATCATTCATATCAATTTTGTTTCATCAATTATAATTCAATTATCAAAATTTCAATTTCCAAACATTCCATTTCATTTCAAAAACCAACATCAAATGGTTTTTATCAAAGCTTATGACTTTCAAAAAAATTAATTTCATTTTAAATTCATAAACATTTCATTCATTTATTTCTCAAGAACCATAATCAAAATCATTTTTAAAATAATTAATTTAATTTCTAGATCATTTTATAAAAGTCAACACTTTAATTTAAAAAATCCATTTTCAAAGAGATTTCATCACACAAACCATTCCATTTCAAAAACTTTTATCAGAAGACTTGAATAATTATTTGAAAATAAATTAGAAATATATTTCAAATCAATAATTAACAATGGTTTAAATTGATAGTAATTGCCTTATGAGACCATATACCACAATCATAGTATCATCAATCACCAAAATAGGATCCAAAAGTAGTGAGAGAAAAAATTATAGAATTAATGAAGGAATAATCCTAGTTCACAATTTCATAAAACAATATTCAGATCCATAAATTAAATGAGGATCCACCACTCATAAGAAACACAAATATGAATAAAGGAGAAATAATATACTAATCAAGGTGACAGTCACTAAGAGAGATTAAATAATTTAATAGACATTTTGATGCATGATGTTTAAAGGTTATAAGATAAAAACATACTTTAGAGAGGTTAAAAATTTTTAAGGGTTTAATTATGTTCTAGGGAGTATATTAGGGAAATAAAATGGAGGCTTCAGGTGGTAGAATTATGATATGTCATGATTTGTTCTCACAAATATTGGTTTCAATATCTTGCCACTAGCTCCCGTAGACTAGCTGGTAGTGCTTGATAGATTTCTTAGGCTATTTGGAACACCACCGAACATCCCATTGGATGGATGATTGGATTATTGTAGTAAACCCCTACCTCCATCCTTCCACCAACAATCTGGTAGAACTCTTATAGCCTTTCTATCAACAAACCCTTATCCATCCCCTATATTGAATTCTCATAAAACTCACTACTTCTCAATATAGAACTAAAAAACACTCCCAACCCCTCAAAAGGATAAAAAAAGTATAAAAAAAAGAATGAATAGGAATTACCAGTGATCAATATAAAAATTAAGAAAAGATTAAATAAGGAAAGGATTATACCTAAAATAATGTGTTAGGATGTTACAATTCTCCCCACCATAAATGATTTCTACCCACAAAAATTTTCTTCAAGAAGACCGATCCACAATAATATATGGTCTAAAATATCTCATTATCAAATCAAATTCCCATGTCTTATGAGAATTAAAACTAAGATTTTATATCACCAAAAAAGGGGTAGACTTCACACATATAACCATAAATTATGAATCAAAAATTCAAACCAGATGGTTAGTCATAGTCATATGAGGTTATACATAATGGTCTTACCAATTCAAGAAATTAGATGGGTTTTAAAAGATATTTATTGAGTTGTGACACATAAAACACAACATGGATCAATTCCATCTAAGGTGAAAAATACAAATGGTAAGACACCTTTCCAACCCACTAAAAAAAATCAAAATTTCCCACATATATTGATTCCAACTTATCTAATTTTCTAAGCCATATATGACCTAAATAAGGTGATACAATCAAGAACACCTTGTCATCGAAAGAGAACTCAACATGATATCAAAGATGATGCACATAATATTTATACAGACTTTGATCCATTATCATCCTTTGTTGAATCATATTGATTTTCACCATTGTCTCTTAGACCAAAATAGGTCCCATAATGGAATATTTACAAATCTCTAATGAGAAAAGTGCAGATTTACAAGGATAGCCATAAAAAGGCTCAAAGGGTTCCATTTTAGTAGACAAATGGTAGATATTATTGTAGGAAAACTTGGCCAGCCCTAAATGGAAATGCCACACTCCTCTAAAGTTAGGTAATCAAGCATGTAAAAAGTATTTAATAATTTTTATAATCTATTATGTCCTACAATTCATATAAGGATGGTACAATATTCTCAAAATTACCTGGTATCCCATTACCTCTTAGAGGACAATCCCAAAAACATGAAGTAAACTAAGGATCCTTATTCGAAAAAATTACAGAAAGAAATCCATTCAACCTATCAACCTCTTGAACATATATATTTCCTAAGTTAAAAACTTTATTGGTATGTTGAATAAAAATAAAGTGATCCGATTTAGTCAATTGATCAATCACCACTCAAATAAAATTATTTCCTTAAAGATTATATGGAAACCCAATTAATAAATCCATTGATATATCATCACACTTCCAAGTTTATACAAGAATGGTTTGAAGAAAAACTAAAGTCTTCTAATGCCCGACATTGATTTTTTATAGGTATAACAATGGGAAACAAATTTTTCAATGTCTTATTTCATACCTGGACATCAGAATCAACACCTCATGTCATACAAAATACTAGTCATTCCTTGGTGAAACACCCACTAAGAATGATGAGAAACCCCATAATATCTTTTATTGTAAGAGAAAAATGATATATAAGTTCTTATAGAAAATAATACCTAATAATATAGGGAACATTCAATAATAGTATCGCCCATAATATAAAGAATACCCAATTCCATATAAAACATCAGTAATATGTTGTTCTGAGATAATCACCTCAATAAGAGAGTATGTAAATTGAGAACTTTATAGAATAACATTATTACCATCCCCCATGACCTCTATATGCCTGAAATAAGAGAGAACCCTAATATTAAACTTCTCTAATGATTCATTCATGACCCAGGATGGTGGTTTCCTACTCTGGACATCAACAACAAAGTTCCCCTTTCTAGGGGTGTAGGAAATGTTAAAGTCAACATAACTTGAAGAGTATCTCAATATTTCCCATTCAGTCATACACCTCCTAAGGATCATTGGTTAACTGTAATGATTGTGGTTTTTGAAAAATAAACTCATGGGAATGATCTCTACTATAATCCCTTAGAGGTACAACCTCTATATCCCGAATAAGGGAAGGTTGAAACCCTTGGAAAAGAGGTTGGAATATATGAACTACAACCTCTATAAGGTTTTGGTTCACCAAAGTGTTTAGTTTCTATGGTTTATCAATAGATCCCTCCTAAATTCTGATTGGATGTATTCTTGGGGGCATGGTACTACACAACATCAACAATCAACAAGGAAACATCAGTAAAGAGTCGTAGAAAAAATAACTACATCTTTCCTAATTTTACATGGGAACACAAATATCAAATCAAATTTTTAGAAAATTATATAATGAAATCAAATAAATCCTCAAAGACACCTCTCCCCAACCATCCACATTAACTTAAGGCTCATTACAGTTATAGTTCAACAAACACTCACTCATAACTTACCCCTTATGAAAATATTGTCTCTCATCTACCACTGCATTCTACAAAGCACATCGACATCCAAAAAGTGACTAGACCTACCTTGATACCATTTTTTCATTAAAAAACCAAGATAACCCAACTAAAAGGTACTTGAATCAATCTCGACATGACATGAAGGGAATTATCAATCCTCCAGGGAGTGAGGATAGCACATGGGCATAAAAAACAATCAATAGAGAATGATTTCTCCATAATAATAACCCAAAAAAATAATAAGAATCCTTATAAAGTTGGTATGATAAAAACACTCATCAAGAGAAAATTACCATAAGTAGACAAGTAAAAAACCCAAAGTCAAAATCAACACAATATCTTCTCATAAAAAGTGGATTACATAATCCTATTATTACTAATGAATCCCAAGGCCCCACTATTAGAACACTAATAAACTCTATGCGGTGATTTCCTTTTTCATGGACCTGGCATAAGAAAGTCTACAAACACCCGATTGAAAAAATAGGGTGTGAGAAAAAATAGCCAAGTAGTGTAGCACCCCAAGGTTTTCTAAAAATAAATTTAAATGCATGAAACTTTGTTTAAAGTAGATATTTATAATAAGCCTTTAAAATTACTTTACTAGCACAATGTTTTGAATTTCAGGAAACAGTCATCTACAATTGTGTTCAGTTAGTTATTTGGAGTCTGATAATACCAACTTGTTTTTATGAATAGTAACATCCCCTTATGAATAGTAATTTGAATAGTAATATGACCCTAATGAATAGTAAATTTTATTATTATTTTATTTTCTTAAGTCTAGAAGATAATAACATCCTGGTTAATTTTTCATTATGATAAAAAAGTAGTTATAGAATTAGAACTGTTAATTTTTGAATTAAGTATGATTTTATTTAAAAATTAAATTAATAATATTTGGATTTTTTTTTTCAAAAATGGACTTCATTTTTTAATTCTAAACAACAAAAAATGGTTAGGGTAAATTTTTGGGATTTTTCTGAAATTCAAGAATTTTTGATGAATAATAAAATACGATAAATGCTAAATACTTGATTTACTGCATCATAGTTGATTCAAGGATGATGTAAGACCACTTGGTTCGAAATCACATGAAATTATTACTATTTTGGGTCACAAGAATTAAGATTATTCACAGTATTGAGAAAAAATATTATAATAATGATTAAAATAATGAAAAATACCCCCTCTCATCCACTATAAATACAACCCTCACTCCCCTCTTCCTCCCACACCTCTAAAGCCTTGAGAATTTCCTAATTTCTGCCAAATTCCCCCACCCCAATATTCTTCCCCAAGTACTAGAGCTTATGGTATCACCAAAATACCAAAACCATATCCCTTAAGGAGGATCTCAAGGAGAAGAGATCAAGAGGTAAACATCCTCTTTTATTTTCTTTCTTTCCTTGCATTTTATGTTATTCTATTCCCTTACCTTTAGATTATGATGGGATATTTCCTTAAATATCCACCCTTAATGCCAATATTATTTATTAATGATGAGATATCTCCTTCCTCTAATCAAACCATTTTTATGAAATTTTAAGAGACGCCGTTAGGCTGTCTATTTTTTGGGAGAAATTTATCAAGTTTTCTTTTATTTTGAGATTCCTTTATTTTCTTCTTCTTTCCTCACATCCTCTTAAAAAAGAGGCATAAAAGCTCAAAAATATTGCATATTATGGATTCTATCATGTTCATGGAAAATTCATCATCATTATTTTTCTCCCCCCCACTTATTCAAGGAATTAAAATATTGTCCGTGATGTGTCGAATTAACGACATCGTGGATGATGTGATTTCAATTTGCATTAATTCCTTCAAGTCTGGTCATAAATTTTTTCTTATGATTTAACCAGGTTATAATATATTTATTATGTCTCATCCATGGTTCTTGAATTCTTTTGTACTCATGGTTCTAAATTATAACACAAAATGAAGTTGTTGTTATCGAAGAACCCCTAAAAGATCTAAACGAACATCATTAATGTTTAAACTTATGAATCATCCTAATATAAAACATCAAAATGATAAATGGTATAATTTATGGTACTGGAAATAATTAAATAACATTTAATTACAATTCTGTAGTTTCACTTCCAATTGACAAGAACATCCATCATGAACCAGTCATGGAAATCATGTAAGGAACTCACCCAAAACAATGCAAGAACAAAATACTAACAATTAAGGGGTGAAAAGAGGTTATGAAATGATCATATAAGATGTTATAAACATGAAAATATTTATTTAATATATTAATAACACTCTTTTAACCATTATAAACGAGGTTTAAACAAGTTTTAAGTAAGACAAGTCTGAGGTAAGAGAATTCTAAACCTGATTTCCATTCTTTGGGTTAACCATCTACTTCATTATTTATGTGCTATTTAAATTGTTTGTGTGATGGGTTCTATTTATATTATGTTTTTATGCATATTTAAAGTATATATACATATTTCATCCACTCTATTAAGTATCTCTTCAATTTTATGATATTTATAAGGGGATTTTCTTTAAAAATCCTCTTTTTAAATTGGGTTTTATGAAATTCCAAAGTAATGTTTTTATGGAATTATTCATGTTTTATGATTATGTTTTGGTTCTTGGGAATTATTTATGATGAAGGTTGGGACCTATTCTTCCCTCCAATTTATTAGGTATGAGTAAGTTGGAGGTCGTCCGTATGGTTACTCCAAGTGTAACTGTGATGGTTACACAAAGTAAGGTAGTCGTGAGGGTTACAAATTAAAAGGTAGCCAAGAATAGTTACTAGATTTTGTAAGTAATGTCCCAAGATACCACTATGATTATATTTATGTTCTCATGTTTTGTCTGGATCTTGTGTAAATCACATGTTACACAAAGTAAGTATATATGGGTGACAATAATGTCTTTTGAAAATGCTTTCATACATTACGAGTATTCATGAAAAAATGTGATAATTCCTTATTTCTCATCCCTTACTGAGATTTTGTGCTCATCCCAAGTTTTTAAATGATTTTCATAGGTTAATGGATGGGTAATACAATGAAGGAAGTCATGTTAAATGTTGAATAATTGTCAAGAAATCTTGTTATATGTTTTAATGTAATATATTTTGAAAAAAATGGAAAATGTTTTTATGTTATTCACTCTGTAATAATGTGTAATGTTATGAATGTATTGTACTAATTCTCTAAATCTCTAAACTTGAAAATATCCTCAATTAAAGAGGAAGTGTTTTATTGACTAAATTCAATATTATGTATGTAATAAGGTCGGGTCCTTATAAGTATGATCCCATTAAAACATTTCATAAGTAGAATATATAAAATAAAACAAATATGCTCAATTTTAAATAAAACAGGGCATGGTAATATTTTCAAATTTCATAATTAAACATGATTTTCAAATCAATCAAATAGAAAGAATAAAATAGACACAAAAGTTAATTTCCATAGAAACAGGAATGAATAATTCATTTCGTCAAAACAAGAATGAATAACATATTGTATAAACACTGGCATGTAACAATTAATTTTCAATTATCACATCATGTTTCAACTCTCAGGGTTGTTTAGATCAAGATCAAGGCTCTACACATTCTCAATGAAATGCGGCTCCAAGTGTGCCACATCCCAAGATTCCAAGCCTGTGGGGAATATGAATCCATCCCAAATAATGAAATACCTACCCTGATAATGTTACTTTATAATTATCATCATCAATCCATTAATAAGTTGAGAAAATATATTCCAAGAGTACATATCGAAGGCCACCCTCCTAACTACCCAAGATCCCTTGTGCTTCAAGTAAATAAAATAAAGGGGAAATCATTTATCTCAAATAAGTTCTATCAATCATCATTCATGTATTCCATTTTCAAGTTTCAAACATTCCATTTCATTTTAGAAACCAACATCAAATGGTTTTCATCCAAGCCCATTCCTTTCAAAAAATTCATTTCAATTTAAATTCATTAAACATTTCATGCCTTAATTGTTCAATAATATTCATAAAAATAATTCTTTTTCATTTCAATATCATTGTTTGGAAATAAAAAATTTAATTTGAAAATCCATTTTCTAAGTTATTTCATAACACACACCATGAAATTTTTAAACAATTCATCAAAAAATAAAATCTTGCTTCAGAAATAAATTAGTAGTCCATTTCAAATCAAAATGAAACAATGTTTTAAACTGATAGAAATTTCCTTAGGAAACCACCTACCTCAATCAAAATATCTTTAATAACCATAATGATATCCCCAATTAGAGAGAGAATAAAGGATTTAACCAATCAAGGAAGAATGCTGGAACCAAAATTACACAAATCAAGATCTAGATCTATAAAAAACATTAGGATCCACCACTTGAAAATAAGGAGAGAAATGAGGAAAGGAGAAATCATAAATTGATCAAGATCAAAATTCTTGAGAGAGATTTAAATATTCAATAAAAACTTCAATATATGATGTTTCAAGTTTAGAAGGGCCAAAATTATATATAGAGATACTGCAGAGTTGTATGGGTTGAATTATGTTCAAGGGAAGAGATTAGAGAGATAAAGTTGAGGATTTAAGGTGGTGGAATTTAGATATTTCTTGACTATTACTTTCCTAGATATACATCCCTGGCTAGTCACTGGATCCATTTGGAAACCCGGTGGTACCAAAAAAATTTCCTGGTCTACTAGGAACAAGACCAAACAACCAATGGTGCTAGGTAGAATTCCTGCACCACTAAACATTCCACTGGTTGGATGGTGTGATTCCTGTAGGAAGCCACTGCTGATATCCTTCCAACAACTAGATGGTGGATATAATATAGAGTTTCTGGATATAGGCCCATGTTCACCCCTCTTTATTGAATTCATGAACACCTTTGGGATTATAAATAATAATTATAATCAAACCACACTCCTAACCCCTTGAGTAGCTTAACAAGAAGAAATAAACAAGAATAAATTGGAACAACCATAGATCAATATAGAAAATAATAAGAGCTAAAATAAACCAAGGATCATTCCTAGAAGAAAGTGTTCAGATGTTATAGGGAATTCTCTAAGGTTTTAAATATTAGTAATACATACAAACCTGAGAAACTCATCCAAGGAATTCTAAATAAGTGATCATAATGAATCTAGGGGGACAAACCTAAGGCATTTAAACTGGTAATCATAATGAATCCAAGGGGTAATTCCACAAGGAATTATATAAGTATAATCGTGGTGAATCCAACATGAAATACACCAATAAAGTATATATTAGTAATAAAATCTGAATCCCAGGATGTCTCCAAGGAATTCCATCACATCTGTCATGTTAGACCAATCTGGTGGAACCACCCAGGAATTCTAAATTATTTGTCTATATAAATAAATGAAACCCATACAAGGGATTCAAAATCATGATGACTTTTATAATTAGTAACTGATGGAATCATGTACCTACCATAAAATATCATAAAATAAAACATGAGGATTGTCCATGCACCAAACATATCTTGTATACTGTAGGTCAACCTTTCAACCACTTGACTAATCATTATTATTGAATTCACATCTTATACGCACCCTCTATAGGGTTAATACCCCACTGGGGTATCCTTTAAGACCCCCTTAGTGAAACCAAAACACAAACACCTTACACGGGTTCCTTAGTCACCTTTCTATATCTCAATACAAACCCATTATTCTAGTCACAACATTACTCAACCATTGCTAGGTTCCTTCAGACCCATCTATATCTTCTAATGTAGTTGTAAAATCTATTTGTATTAACATGTGATTTTGATACAATAAGAAAGATTATTAGAGGGATATATATATAGAACACATCATAATGCATAAACATACACACCAAGAAAGTGTAATTAAAGAGCACACAAGATTTTGGAAAACTAGGCATCATCCATGGGTGGTAAAATTGACCAAACCATATAAATCTAATCCCTTGCCAATTTTTATTAGAAAACCAATTCAAAATCTTATTTTAAAACCATTTTAAATGGCAGCACCTAAAATTTTCTCACTGTAGGCCCTTTTCCGAGTCCCATTTATGCATTCTTTAGAAAACTAAAATCTCATTTTGAAATTCCATTTCAAAAACCATTTATCTAACAACCCATATTCTTTCAATTAAATTTTAATATATTCCTATTTTTAAAGTCACATTTTTATAGAGGAAATCTCTTATCCTTTAATACCACTCATTCCATCCTAAAAATTAGTAAGGGGGGCCACAAAAAACTTTTTGAATAGGGTAAAATCATTAAACTATTTGAAAATCTATAAAGTCCATGTTGGATATTAGGTCAACATGGACCAATATCAACCTTATAGAGGAACAACACAAATCATTTCAATATGCATGAAATATAATAATAAGGCACACAAACATACATAACTAGTTAACCAAGAGACTGAAATATAGTCAAGGCCTCCCACCTTAAACTCAGAGTTACCTTCCGTTTAAACAATGTCTGACCATCAATGGTTAAGCTCCCATAAGTCAAGAAAATCAATATTAAACCATAACAAAAAATTAATTAATTACAAAAAATTATATTTAATTTCCCAATTCAACTTAATTTATTATTAATTTATAATTTATTTTAAAATTTAAATTAAAAATTCATAATGCCTAAAATCTAACTCGAAAACCTTTTTGCACTAAAACAATGACCAAACTGAAATGGAAGGTTTGCAACATAGTTACAAAATCAATCCAAGAAAAAAAATCCATAACACACATTACCAATTCTATAAAAAAAATCCCTTTTAGTTTAATCCCAAATCATAAATATATCTTCCATGTGATATACCTCATGTGAAATGCTAAGAAATAGTGCGACTTATTCATCTTGGGAAACCCTATTTATATGAAAATACAAATATACCCCATATTAGATAATTTACAACATACTTTGGTGGAAATAATAATCAAAACCTAACCCAAACCCCACCAAATTATAGATAGATAAAGTGAGGAACAAGAATTAAGATAAGAGGAAGTTACATTGAATCACTAGAAGAAACCAATAAAATAACCCTATTCAAAAGGATACTAAGATATAATAGAGGGATGGAGGTTTTTTGTACTATGAATGCACAATGGAGGAAATAAATGATCCTTGAGACCCTAATAACTAAGGAGGGAAAAGAGGAATTTATCCAAAACATTAAAATCATTCGGGGTAAAATGGTTCGAACCATGGATTTCACTATACCACGATGTGATCCCAACCACCTCTCTAGTGCTTGAGATTCTAAAATCCATGTTTTACCCCCTACCAAACTCATAATTTCTTATCATGGTACTTCTTAGCTAATATTGATAGTGAAACACGCTTGACCAAGGTGCTAAGGTGTGGTGCCTCGCCCAGGTGCCACACAGTTTCAAAGAGAAATTCCCCCCACCATGCTGAGTTGTTCAACTCACCATTTTACACCACCACACCCCCAAAACCAAAAGGAGATATATGGTATAGTTCACTCCCTGGTGAACCAAAATGTCCATACTTGGGGAACCATGACATAACCTATTCTGCAGTGGATTCTAGGAACCCCATGCTTCTCTTAAGCTACCCAAACCTATTCCTTAATCCCTAACAACACTAGGAAAAACTCTAGTGCCTCAATATATGTATATAAACTTATTATTAAGAAGATGAAATGCTTAGAAAATCAATATGAACACCAGTTCTCAAACCAAACCCAATTCCAAAATCAAGAATTCAAATTCCCCTAGAATTTCACAACCAAGAAAAATGTATGGGGTTTTACAACCTTCCCACCAAATAAATTCTCATCCCCAAGAATCCGTATAGTCCTGAAATATAAAACCTGACATCTCATGGTCATCAATTCAAACTAAAACCATCACGATTCATCCCATAATTCTAAACATGATTTCAATATGCAACTCTAAATACAAGACTTTCAATTCAAAAAACCCAAAGACACAGCTCATTACCACCACCAAAACACTGAGGTAGTGATTAATTGAACACATATTTCCAAAGACATTATGGTGTTGTCAATAAATTCATCACCCAAATTATGGTGATCCCCACCACAAGTCTCAATTCTCAGAGACATATTTCAAGCCATAGTTCTCTCTATCATAATAATTTCTCATCAAAATGAATCTTTAGAAATCCTATGACCTGTTGAGATAGTTTTCATCCCACCACACTCAATTCCACTAAAAATAATGATCAAACCTTTTATAGATGACTATTATCCATGATCCTAAGACATATCCACAAAAATTCTTTTAAATCACTTGATTTTAATGTCTAAATCCATAGAGGTGTCATGAGATCATCTAATGACCATACCAAACCTAGAACACAAATCTTAGAGTAATTCCATAGTTTGATCCTCAACCAAGAAAAACCACTTCCATGCTCTCACCCAAGAACCAAAAAACCTCCAATCTTAAACACAGCTAGATCTCATCAGTTATATATGAGTCCAACAATAACACACAAGCTCTATCAAACATCACAACCAAATACTCAAATCAGGTCTTTCCACTCAGTAGAATCCCACTTCCATCTCCACCGACCATCAATTTATATGATGCTCCCCTCTATAGAAGTATCGTTATTAGTGGATCTTGAAACCAAAAAATTTGATCACAAAGCACGAAGAAAGTTCCCAACTACACTCATAAATTTTAAAAACACTGAAGTGTCGATAATCAATACTTCATAAGGATTTTGGGATCTATACTATAAGACTCTTCTACCAATTGAGGATTATTACTAATGGTAAGACCCCTCCTTAGGAATTACCTATCAGAATTCGAAATCAACAATTTAAACTCATGAAAAAAACAAACATCATGGTTTCTTATACCTAAACCCACTAACACGCATATGGAAATTGAACCAAACATCAAACATCCATCAATGATCCTGATACATGAAACTCTTTCAAAATTACTATAAAACATCCTCCAAATCAACCAAGTGAAATAATTGGGTCCCATAATCCAAATCATGCTCCATTGAGTGATATCTCCAGGTTCTAGGATCTCCTAAATTACCTATATTCCATATATAATTCCTAAAACTATACAAAAAAAACACATATATTCCCATATTGATATCACTTGAAAACTTAGATTCCCAAAATTTCCTCTAGGTTTTCTGTACACATAATAAACATTATATGCTAAACCATTAGCCTACTAAGGCACTAATCCTCATTAGAAATCCATATACAAGACTTCGCCACCAAGGATTACAATATAATAGAGTCACACATATATGAAATGACATCATTCCAGGACAATCCATGGAAAATTTACTATAACTACACTATTTAGTTAAGTAGAATGCCTATAAGAAGCTATATATGAAAACACCATATATGTTGTTTTTGGTAATTTAAGTAACTGAACCTATGAAAACTTAAGAAACATATATCATACCCACACAAGTTTAAAAAAAAACCCCTTATAATTTAAAGGTTATTCCATCAAAACAGAAATCATCAAAATCCACAGCATAACAAATCACTTTTCTGAAAATTGGCCCCATTTCCCAAAACTATCCTAAAATCAAATTTCAAAAACCAATTTACTCTTATTTTCACTAAACATGAAAATTATAATATTTTAAAAATATATAGCATTGCAATATATTTAATTTAAAACCAACTTAAAAACCATTTCACAAAGACACCTTGAACCACCACATGAGCTTTTTTCTTTGAAAATAATGTTTTCTTAATTTTCCAAAATTTACCATAAAATGATTACATGTGGTGTCAGAATAAACATATCACAATCACTATCAATCAATAAAATGACCAAACAATCCCCTTAAAACCATTATTAATATAATTACACCCTATAATATATTCAAGAAAACATTGAGTATATTATAAGTTGCTTCAATTAATAATGGACTCTAATGAGGCAAAACAAAAAACAACACTACCCATAGGCATGTGTATCATGACCTAAGCATGCCACTATCATGATGAATATAAAAAAAGTACTCCAAAATAATCCATATGAATCATATTGAGTCTCATATAATCCAAATTATGATTCTATTTCTAAACCAATAAATCACACATCCTTGAGTTACTAGTCTTGAAACTTGACATATCTTGGTGACTTAGGTTTTAGCTAATGCCATACTAGTTAGAAATGAAATTGATCAATATCTCAAGTATTAAAAATCTATTTATGTTTATAACCAGCATTATAAAATTCCAAAAAATACTTTGATACCACTATATAATTCCTTTTTAATTCCCATAGTTTTTGAAATAAAAAATTATGTTCGATAGAGTATACGATATACAACACCGAACACAAATAAATAATAATTAATTAAATATGACCGTTATAACATAGAATTTAAATTTGAATGTATGAATAAGATTAAATAAATTATGATATATATATATATATATATCCTACTAAACATAAACTTATTGATAAATTTTTAGTAAATCACTACTCATTTTTTGGTAATGCCTTTTTGTTCTTCAAAATACGTTTTCTTCAAAAAAGTTTTTTATTTTTTTTTTGTGAAAAAAATTTTAAAATTAATTTCTAAAACATTTAGAAAATATATTTTATAATATAAAATTAAAATTTTATATCATCTTATAAAAGTTAATAGGGTTAAATTTTGTGTTTTTTTGGAAAATATTGATTTTTTTCAGAGAACAGTAAAAAATAACCATTTTTTGTAAAACTGTCATTTGTTTTGATAAATTAAGTAATCTAAAAGTCATATTATTGTTTTAATTTTATTTTAAAGTATAATAATATTTATTTAGTTATATTTAATCCAATTAATTACATTTTTACTATCTTTATACAAAATTTTAGAATAAGTTTATTTTTAAGCTTGAATACACATTTGTATGAAAACTATTTTAAAATGCATAATGTTTATCCATTTTAATCAATTAAAAATAAACTCTAATTAGGAATGATTTAAATTTAATTTCTGTACTATATTTTTATAATTATTAATTTAAATTAATATAATGAATTTTACTAGTTATATAGTCAAAGTAAAATCATCCTTTCCTTGAAAAAATGCATTTTTTTCTTTAGAATACTAATTTTCATTATGCTTGCGTGTTTTATTTTAAATTAAATTATTCCTATTATTTAAAATAAATTTTATAAAACAGATTACATATTTTGAATCATTATAATTAATTTTTTGTTGTAATTTAAACTTAATTTTTGAACAATATGAATACTAATTGTAGAAAATATTTATTACCACAATAAAAGTAAAGTAGTTTAATTGTTGGTAAAATAATGATAATAATAATTTAACAAGGGAAAAAGGGTAACCCTATAAATATTAATATTTATATTTCATTTTAAATTAAATAAATATTATATTTATTCCTCATTGTTTTTACATTTTAAATTATTGAGTAATGAGTTTGAGAAAAATTAGTTTTTAATACAGAAAAAATAAAATTTTATTTTTTTTGTAATATGAAATTTCGATTAAGACATTAATTTTTATGAATTAATAAATTTTAAAGATAAATATTTTTTAATAAAATAATAATATTAGGTAATTTTTATTAATTATAAATGATAATCTAATTTTTATGAATTAAAATATAATTGTTATAAGGGTTCAAAAACTGTTATTGTTAAGAAATCATCATTTCTCAATAAATGTCAATTTTTGTTTTAAAAGAGATATTAACATATCTATAGAATTATTTATGTAAAATAAATATTATTTTTGGAATCATCATATCAAAATTTTCCAACCATAAATTTTTTATAATTTTCTGAGATAGTAGAATTTTCAGGTAAAAATTAAATACGATATAGATATACAATGTACATTTTCACATCATAATGACCAAAAAGTGATGAAATAAATTAAATAAAGTGTTTCAAAGACCAAGTATTTGTTTCCACTTAAAAAAACGTGTTTTTAGGTTATTTTATTTATTTTATAAATCCCTTATGAATTCTTCAGAACCTATATTATATTTTAAGGTTTTAAAATCAATTATTTATAAACATCGTCCACTTACACATAACCAAGGATAATATTTTATTTATTTATGATATTTCACTTAAAAAATAATTAAAACCAATTCTATTTTTTTAATTAAAATGGAAAAAACCATTGGATTTGTTTGTGTGGTTTTGATTATTTTATTATATAGAGTCTAAAACCCATGTTTGGGAAATAATAGATAACTCCCCTATATTTTCTTATATAAAACCACAGAATATCTAATTATTCTTCTTCACTAATAAACCTTGTATAAGGTTCTTAATCTTACCTCCCATATCTAGATTCCACCCATGGTTCCCCAATATCTTAAGAATCTCAATCTTTTGGAATCGCCCTCTCAAGATAAGGGACCCTGTCTCTTCTTTTCAATTCAATAAAATTATGTGAATTTAGCATTTTGAATCTAAATTGGTTATGTTTTCATGAATTTATAAAGATTTAGATGTTTTAAAATTGATTTATTAATAATTAGAGATGATTTATCCCCTCTAATTATAGTGTTTACCTAATCCGTTATCCTATGAAACTTTAGTAAGGTATTTCTCTCTATTCTTTTCCATTGAAGCACATTCTTTATTAGTTGACTTTTGAAACTAAATTGGTTATTTTTTCTTGAATTTATAAAGATATATATATATATATACCATATAATTTATTTCATAACAATGATATATCAATTATAACCTATCATTATAGCATTTACCTAATCCGTTATTATGTCGAAATTTAGTAAGGGATCCTTTCCATCTTCTTCATTTTATACCTTTTATCACCAATTCCTATTATTGGGATAATTTTTCCCACATAAATATTACTTTCCATTTGATGAAAAAATAATTATATATCACTTTCACTCTCATTAAACCATTTTATGAATCTTTATGTACCACTTTTATGCTGCCAAAATTTTACTATGATTTTTCCATGCGAAAGCTTTATTTTGGGCTTAAATTTATTTATTCCAAGATCCTTGATTGTGTAATTAAATGTGATGAAATATGATCCTAAGTTGAATGATCTACATGACACACTTATGCACATACATGAGATGAAAGTGACGGGTGCAATCAGAATTATATAGAGATCCAATGATTTGGGTAATATTTAATCTCATGATAATCTATTTATGGTTCATGGTAGGTTATACTAAGCACATTATTCTTGTATTACTTGGTAGTTATCATTTACCTCTATTTATGAAGTCATGTTTGAGGTTGTTTCCACATTCCCATGTTGCCTTTATGTTATCTTGATATATCATTCCTCTTTATTCATGTACATGATTATCACCCTTTTATGTCACATGGAAATGAATATTGTCTAACATGTAATACCATATTCATGTTATAATTTTTATTCTCTTACTAGGATTTATATCTCACACCTTTGTTATGTATGTCCCTAGGTTACCCAGTGTGGTTTTAAATATTATATAATTTTAGAAGTATGTTAAGAAAGTTTTCAATAATGTTTTTATATCCATGTATCAAGTTATATTTTATGTACCTAATTACCCAAATACACTAGGCTTATTGATATTTTTTTTTTCAGTGTATTATTTTGTAATAAATCATGAATTAAAATAAAAGGGTTTTCATAGTTGGTATCAAAGGAAAGTATAGTTACTTTTGGGATTCAAATTAGAAAACTCTAAAGAAAGGCTTAGGTATAACACTAAGTATAGGAAAAAATCTCCATGTTTTGTTAAATTATAAAGTAAGTGGTTTACAATAAAAGATATCCATGCCTAGATACTACAAGGAGACGTGGCTATAGCATAGATGAACCTAGTTGTGACAACCCCGAAATCACTGTATTGAGTGTATATCGATCGAGAACTGGTTCATGAAAATGGGCCTTGCTGTATACCTGGTTTGAAACTCCCTGGTGATATGATATAGTAAATTAAAAGGATCTTTATGAACCATTATCAAGGGAACAAAAATTCCCATAAGATTATATGTTAGGAAATAGATCATGGATAACTTATATTAAATCCTATAAATTCATAAGTTATGGAAATTCATGTCACTTATAAGTTATCTGTTTAATTTTATTGGATTTCTATTTTTGTGTTTAATTTTTTTAAAATAAATATCCCAAATTGTTATTTTATTTTAGTTAATGTATATAAATAAGAGGATATGATTCAACAACCAATGTGATGAGAAATTTGATGAATTATAAAATGAGATACCATACAAGATGGGATATCAAGTATGACATATTGTGATTATTCCAAACTTTCTATCAAAAATAAAAATTGACAACTAGAAAATAGTTGAATGTCCAAAGTTATCAAAGAAGAGGAGTTTGACATATTAAGGAAGTTCATTCTATAAAGGTGATAAATGAAAGAGGATTGAAATTACTTCATGTAAAAAATATGGAAAGAGAGACCAAGAGAAATGACATAAAAGAACTCAAAGGTGTTTTATGTTTCAAAAAGTAGGGTATAAATCAGCTAGTTTCCATAAAAAAAGAGTATGGTGGAAGGGAATAAATTACATCCTACATAACCCTTTGTTTTTCAATGTATTATCTGTGGAGAATATAGGAGTTATACATGTCACTGTTCTAATCCAATAGTTAAATTCTAAACTATGTTAGGACCTATGATATGGAAATTCTTAAAGTGTAATGATTAAAGTGTTTATGTATTGGTATTTGATTAGTATGTTTTAGATGTAGTATATAAAAGAAATTATGGGTATAAGAATCATGAAACATATAAGTATTATTAAAAAATAGTTTTATTTAAGTATTTGAAACACATGTTGAATGTTACTAATAACCTATAAAAAATATTTAGAGATAAGGTGATATTTTTGGAATCATATGATTGATGGATTGATTACAGTTAATATGTGTTTGATGTTGGGATAAACCTAAAGTGTCTTCAAGTGATATGTATAAGGCTAATATTATATTTAAAATAATTTATAACAATTTTTAATAATTATAGTAAGGAAGTTTATCATTATTAAGGATATTTTGGTAAACATATTACAAGATCAAATATATTTTTTTTGATTTTGAGGTGATTAATTATATTTTGGGTGATGTTTTATTGGGTTGAATGTATAAGATTATTATATAATAATGATATTATATTTTTTGGAGGTATAAGATGAAGGTCATGAGACAAAATTTGATTTTAAAATATTATTTAATGTTTAGTTTATTAGTGTTATTTGGGATATTGGGATATTTATTTAAGGAATGATCTATGTTAAGCCTTTGAGTTTTTTGTTCATTTTTTGTGATTAATGTATTAATGTATATTCATTTTTAGTATTGTATTAATTTATTATAACCATTTTGGATTTATTATATATTAGAGAAATATCTTGTTATTCTTTGGTGGATTATTTGACCCGTTATAATATTATTATAGTGCTTCAGGAATAAAAAAATTCATATTGAATACTCATCATTTGGAGAAAAAGGTGAGGTTGTAGTAAAATTGACTAAAGGATGAAATTATACTTGTAAAGAAAGTATATTTCCTTATGTTACTGGTATATATGGTAAATAAATTCCTTAACTCTAGGAAAATAAGCTTGAAATAATTTTTTTCATATTATGATCATTTCTAATGAGTTGGTGGTCTTTTCATCCATCACAAATTTATGGTTTTATGTTCTTTGACTTTATCATAACCATGATATCTATCAATCATTATTTGTTCTTGGGTTTTGGGTTTTTCTTCCATGTAAATATTTTCACTTCCCACTAATGTTCTCCCACTAGGAAACCTAGTTATATGATGATCATTGCACTTCCCTCTCTTTTTAAGTTGTTGTTTTATTAACCCTTTCCACAATGCGGGTTTTCCTAAAAAAATATTTTCAACTATCAATAAATTGATTTCCAAGAACAAGTTAAAATGGTAAGTCTTAAATTAATTATGTGGGGGGGGGGGGATAATGTAACATCTCTAGTTTTTAAAAGAGAAAATTACATTCAAGAATGTATGGGATACACAACACCAAACCTAAAAAAATAATTATTATTTAAATATGACCATTTAAACCTTGCCCTTAAATTTGTGGGTATGAATATGATTAAATAATTTATTATATATATATATCCTACTCAACATAGATTTATTGATAAATTATTGTTAAATAATCAATCATTTTTTGGTAATATCATTTTGTTCTTCCAAATATGTTTTCTTTAAAAATGTTTTTTATTTTTGTAGGAAAACTATTATAATTATTTTCTAAAAAATTTAGAATATCTATTTGATAAAATGAAATTAATTTTTTATATCATTATATAAAAATTAACTTTGGGTGTTTTTTTTTCATTTTTGGGAAAATATTGATCTTTTTAGTGAATAGTAAAGGATACACAATTTTTTTTATAAAAACGTCATTTATTTTGTTAAAATAATTAATTTAAAAGTACCATTGTTATTTTAATTTGATTTTAAAATTATAATAAAAATTATTCAGTTTTATTTAATCCAATCAATGAAATTTAAATCAAATTTTATTTTATTTTAGATTTGTATTATTTTTAGGCTTGAAAAACAATTTTTTGAAAACTATTTAAAGATGCATAATGTTTTTTCATTTTAATTAATTGAAAATAAAACACAATGGGGACTGATTTAAGTTAAATATATTGATTATTTATCAATAATTATTAACTTAAATTTATATAATTAATATTACTAGTTATAGAGTTAAAGTAAAATTGTCATTTCCTTGAAAAAATACATTTTTCTTCAAAAAATGTCTTTTTATCTTGCTTGTGTGATTTATTTTAAGTAAAATTATAGAAAATATATGAATTGAATTTTATTAAATTTAATAAATGTTTATAATAAAAATAATTAAAATTAGGTAATAATTTCAACTTAATTTTTGGGCAATATGAATTGTAACCATAATAAATATTTATTACTACTGCAAAAGTAAAATAGGTTAATTAAGGGTAAAATAATAATAATAATAATTTAAAAAAGAAAAAATGGGTAACCCTAGAAGTATAAATATGTATATTTCTTTTTAAATAAAATAATTATTATATTTATTCCTTATTTTTTTTACTTTATTAAGGATTATGTAATGAGTATAATAAAAATTATTTTTTAATATGAGAAAACTCAAATTATATTTTTATATAATGGGAAATTTCAATGAATACATTCGTTTTGATGAATTCATTAATTTTAAATATAAATTAAATTTTAATAAAATAATACTAATAATTAAATTTTTTAATTATAAACAATAATATAATTTTTATGAATTCAGTTGTAATCGATATAAGGGTTCAAAAACTGTTATTTTAAAAAATCAAAAATTGTCAACAAATTTTATTTTTTAAAAATTGAAAATAAAATTTTTTATAGAATTATTTTGATAAAATAAATATTAGTTTTGAAATCCACGCATCAAAATTTTCCAATAGTGAATTTTTCATATTTATTTTAGGTAAAAAAAATTTTGGATAAAAATTAAATACTATATAAATATATAGTGTATATTATGAAATAATAATGACTCAAAAGCGATAAATAAATGATGTAAGTTTTATTCAAAACCAAATATATTTTTCCAGTTTAAAATAATGTTTTTTAAGGTTATTTGATTAATTTTATAAATCCCTTTTGAAGCCTCCAAAGACTATATAATATTTTAAGGTTTAAAAATCAATTATTTATAAACATGATGCACTTCCACATCAGCTAAGGTAATATTTTATTGATTTTTCTCCTTTACTTATAAAACAATAAAAAATTTCTCTTTTGTGGAAACCATGGGCACAAACAATGGTAAGGTTTTTGGTTTTGATAAACTTATTAGACAGAGTCCAGATCCTAGGTTTGGTAAATAATAATGAACTCACCTATCTTTTACTATATAAACCCACACAGTATCCAATTAATATTTATTAAAAATCCTTTGATCACGTCCTTAATATTAAATCCCCTTTATATAGTCTTCTATGGTTATCCATTCTCTCGTGAAACTCCTCCCATGCTTTTGGAATCACCCTCTCAATGTGAGGGACCTCTATCTGTTTTGAGTACAAGAACCTTATTTTTATTTAGGATTTTGAATCTCAATTAGGTATGTTTTAATGAATTGATATATATCCATATATAGTAAAATTTATTTCATAATAATTATATATCATTTATCCCACCTCATCAAATCATTTACCTAATCCATTAGTATGCATAAATTTATTAAGTGATTTCCCTATCTTCTATTCCATTCAAGCACATTCTTTGTAATTATCCTTTTGAATTTCAACTAGTTATGTTGTTAGAACTTTATAAAGATAAATATAATATCAAATTTTTGTCATAATAATTATAGATCATTTATCCCCTCTTGTTATAGAATTTACCAAAGTCGTTACTATATGTTGTAATCTAGTAAGGGATCCTTTCCTTAACCTATTTTTTTCAAGAATGTTCTTCATTTTTTCAATTTTATATCCAATTACAAACATTGAGATATGTTTTACACATACCTATAAATTTATATTTTATTTAAAAATGATTAGATACCCCTTTCTATCTCATCAAAATATTGTTTGAATCTTCATGTATTTCTATTATGATTCCAAGATTTCTCTATTATTTTCCATGCCAAACCTTTGTGTCATGAATACCATCACTATTTACACTCAAGGGTATTCACCTAGACATATATATAATTATTTTATTTGGTACCTACATGTATTGTTTTTCAAACTAATTTATCATTGAATTAAATGTGTTGAAATATGATCTTAGGATGATTGATCTATGTGACAAACTTATTCATGTATATGATATGAAAATGACATGTGCGAACAGAATTATATAGCACCCTATTGCATTGGGTAATGTTTTTATCTCCTAATATTCCATGTATTGTGCACCAGAATTCATATGAAGAACATTATATTATGATGTCTTGGTGGTTATAATTGACTTATGTTTATGATGTCATGTTTAATGTTGTTTCTGTATTCTTATTTTTCCTTTTATGTTATAATTCTATACCATGCCTCTTTTCTCATGTTTATGATTTTCAATCATTTTATGTCCCATGGAAATTACTATTGTATAACATGTAATAATTTATTCATGTTATTGTTTGTTTATTTCCTTACTGAGATTTATAGGTCACCCCTTTCTTTTGTATATATCCAGGTTATCCCATGATGTTTTAAAAGCTATGGAATTTTAGAAGCATTTTAATATATTTTTCAACAATGTTTTTTGTATCCATGTATGAAGTTATTGTGTTATGTACCAAATTACCCAAAGAAACTAGGATTCTCAATCTTATAGGTTTTATTAAGTGTATTATTATATAATAAATAACTAATTATGGTATAATAAAGAAATGGTTTTTCATATAATTGGCCTCGGCCACCTTAAAATTACCCATGTGGGGACATTATTGGATCCCAGGTGCTCCTACCCATATTCCATAGGCTTACAACCAATAATGTGGGTGAAATATATCCATGGGGATATTATTACCTATAAAATATGGATTGGGGTGGGGGGGTGGGGGGTCATTCCTCATTCTACCAAAAAAATCATTATGAACAATCCATATGATGGACATACCCAAAACCCATAGACACAAAACTAGAAGCCGACTAGGCCCCACTGTCGAGAATAAATAGCATTGAAAATCATATATATGATGAATAAACCATAATATAGTTACATATAAATATAAATAAATAAAACATTATTTATATATAATAATGTATCCTTGATCAGTTCATATTGATCAATAACTAAAATAAAGCTGAAAAGAAAACTGACCACTGACCCAACTCATAATAAATTCACCTATTGAGTCCTCAGCCTCCTAGAGTCTCTAGACCCATATCGTCTGTCTGACTCAAATATATATATATATATATATATATATATATATGTATTGGGAGAAAAAAATAAGTTATAACCATATAAATTGAAACTAATGTCATGTATATAAGTAGGGGATGACTCTAATGACCTAGTATGAACCACCAATTCCTCAACAATATCAAGTGATACTTTGATCAAGTGAATGTGCATGAAATTCATAATATAAAAAGTTTATTCACCCATAATACACCCCAACTAGAAAAATAATACACAAGAATATAAATATACCTACTTTAATAAATTCCAGGGCATCTTTGAGCATAGGTAACCCCCCTAGAGGGACCAAGTCCCACCTCGAAAACAATAACTGATATCATACCTTCTTTGGACAATACCCGATTTTCTTTAAGCATGTCTCTATTCCATGATAAACCAAAATTGGTCCCATATCCAATCTATTAGTATTTAAAAGAACCTATTAATAAGAGGATAACCTTAGCAACTCTAATCATATCAATATTACAGTACATTCCTAGGATCATGCCTTGTGAAACCCAATTAGTAGAATATTCAAATCCATGGAATTTGTTTAAGGAATTAAAAAAAACTTTTCCTTAAAAATCCAAGGAATTATAAATTAGTGGTTTATATGAATCCAAGTAACTTTTCCAATTCATTTCAAATTGGGGTTCAATATAAATCAAAGGAAATCATCCAAGGCATTCAAAATTAGCTATATACATGAATCCAAGGAACTCTTACAAGGATTTACCAAACCGAAACACCATTGAATCCAAGTGGGACTAACCTGAATAATTTTTTATATTTAATCCATATGAATCCAAGGAACAAACCCAATACATTCCAAATCAGTGATCATAATGAATTCTGGGGGGGGGGGGGGGTTGGCCCTAAGGAATTCGAATTGTAAAAAAAAAATCAAATGGGGTCTACCCCAAATAATTATATAACCATAATTATAGAAAATACAAGTGGGACTACCCCAAGAAATTATATATAAATAATCATAGAAATCATAGCCTAAGGTTACACATATTCCAAATCAATTATCCATACAAATTTAAGGAACTCGTTCAGGTCATTCCAAATGATAAGGAACATAGTTATCAGTAATCATGGGTAGTATGTCCTGCCCATAAAATCCTAGAAAAAATAACCTAAGGTTACACATATTCTTAACTCATCTTACATAACCAAGTCCAACCTATAAACTTCCCGGGGTAACATTTCAAATAAATAAATATCTCACAAGATCCCTCTATAGGGTCTACACACCATCTAGGTACCCTTAAAGGCCCCCCTTGATGAAACTATATCACATAAAACCTACCTGGGTTTCTTCGTAACCTTTCTATCTCACAAAACGAACCTTCTATACTAGTAATTATATCTCGAAATCATTAATAGGGTCCTTAAGACCCATATCTACTCTCTATGTGGTTTTTAACATCAATCAGAATCACACCCTTACTTTGGTACCATAATGAATTTTTTCCCATGTCTAGACACACAACACACATCATCATGCATAAGCATACATTCCAATCAATTTTAATTAAATAGAAAAACATATTTTGAAGAACATAGAATAATCCACAAGAGAAAAAATATGCAAACCATATATGACCACGACCCTTCTAGGTTATTTTTTAAAACCAAGTCAAAATCCTCATTTCAAACCATTTTAAAAGGCATAAAATTCCATTGAATCATGAAACTCTCTTGTCAAAATCCTATTCATGAATTATTTAAAAAAATAAATTATCATTTTGAAATGCCATTTCAAAACCCATTTATCAAATCCCCAATTTAATTTAAATTCTATTTCAAACCATTCTTGTATAAAAAAAACTTTTTTAAAAAGAAAGTCTAATGTACTTTAAAAACACCCATGACACCATAAAAATCCATAAGGAGGGCCACTAACACTCATTTGACTATGGTACCACCATCAAACCATTTAAAAAATCTATTTTGTCCATGTCGACTATTAGTTCATTGTGATCCCATCCCAAACTTAGAGAAAAATCATAAAAATAAATGCAATATACAGTTACTATAATAATAAGGGCACCCAGACATAAATAATCACTAAACCAAGGTACTCAAATATAGTCAATGATACATACCTTAAACTCAAAGTTACATTCCTTTTAAATTAACTTCATCCAACAATTCCCAATATCTCCCATATCTTGAGAATCTATTTCAAACTATAACATCACAATTAATTAATTATAAAAAATTATAATTAATTATCCAATTCAAATTAATTATTTATTCCTTAAAAATGAATGAAAAATAAAATATATCCTAGTGAACTTATCACACTGAAACAGTAAACAAAATCACTTGAAATGTCTACAACATTCCCTGAAATCAATCAAAGATAAATACAAAACATACAATACTATTTCCATAAACAATTTTCCTATAATTTAATCTAAAAACCTTAAATAAATTCACAGTACAACCTAAAGTGAAATGCCAATAAATGATACATGTTATTCGTCTCAGGCCACCCTCTCTTATTTCTCAGACAAAAACACACCATATCATATGATTTCTACCATGATCCCAAGAAAATAAACTCAATAACCTCACCCAAACAACAATTAATTAGATAGAGAGAGATATACATAGATAGAGGGAAAAATGTTGAAACATGAATGAAGGGAGGAAGAATTCACCCAGAATCACTAGAAGAAACCACTAAAATCACCCTATTCAAAGGAGAACTTAGAGAGAATAGTATAGAAGTTCATTTATCCAATGCATGTGCAAGGGAGGAAAAAAGGGGCTTCATGCACCTAATAACCTAGGAGGAAAAAAGATAATTTATCCAATATATTAAAATTATATAAGGAAAAAATATTTCACCGTGGATTGTACTATGATATGGTTCACTCATATTTTCCCCTCTAGAGCCTAACATGACCTAATCCATGCCATATGCCCCTCTTTTCTTAGTGTTTCCAACCATAAATCCTCTTAGCCTTAATATCCATTGAAACATCCAAGGCTTGTATACAACGACATGTTTCCACGCCCAAGTACCACTCCTATCCAAGGTAAAATCATTTATATCACATCGAGTTGTGCCCATATCTGTTTTAAACTATTCCACACCTTAGTCCCCATATAGATACCTATGAGACGGGGCTTCCCATGGTCAACTAAAATGTTCAGACCATGGTCACCGTGATATACCCTAAGTCATAGTGGCCTCCAAGAACCTCCTAAGAATCGTGAACCTACTCCTTATCCCCCCTAAAAAACACCCAAAACACCTTGCAAACCTCAATCCAATCCGTTAAATGAATTCTTAAAGTAATAAAATTATTAGAACATTGATTTGAACCCCATTTCTCTAATGAAACACACTTTAGAAATAACAAATTCAAATTAACAAAGAATTTTACAACTTATAAAAGGTATGAGGTGTTAAAATATTATCCTTTTAAACCAAAATTTTATCTTATTTTACTTTTGGGTTATTTTTATATTAGGTTATCTAAACATACCATAAGAATAAACTCAAATAATTTAAAATGGTTCATAAAGATCATGCGAATCACAAAAAATATCCATTGAGAGTGTCAAACTAGTTGTACAGTGAGGCCCTTTTATCAAGCACCAGGTGAAGATCGAGCTAATACCCAACCATACTTTTTAAGGTTATTACCTCTAGGTGCATCTATTCTAGATCCTGCATCCACTTATTTGTATCCAAATAGTTATTTCCTTGGTATAAAACCAACAACTCTAAACCTTACTAAAATTTTGGGATATTATTCTATACTTATACTCATATCAATGTATTTTACTAATTTCCTCTCATCATAATTCACAAAAAAATATAAAATCACATACAAATAACCATATACCTTAATCATGTATAATCTTAGAAGATATTAATATTTTTTTTAAATAACATAAATTTCCCTAGCATAAAATCATATAAAATCCCTAAGGCTACCTATAACATGATCATGTAATTTTAATAAACTATAATGTTATCTAAACCTTACTTTGGCACAAAATTTGGTGCTCCATAAATGTAATGCTTGAATTTGGGGTGAATATAAATTATATGATAGCTTTGAATTCGACTAAAAAGGCCAAAAAACAACCATCCATAACTATCATATCAATAAAAAATAATTAGTTACTTACAATACAAGGACCTTTTATGTTTAGAGTTTTATAGAGTTAGGAAGATACTTTAACTGTGAAAACTCACATATTTTCTATCCAACATATTTATTTCCCATTATACCCATAATTGTAATATTCTGAATATATCACATGTAATAATTTTCTTTTTAATTATGTGAAATGTAAACATAAGAATGGTGGGATAAAATGCATACTAGGAGATAACATATACTAGAATCTATAAAAGGATGCACATGGAATAAATAAATATGGGTGGAATATATAAGAATAAAACAATTCATATTAACTGATCAAATGATGTTAGAATAAATCCATGGTTGATATAAAAATACAATTAATCACATGAATAAAAATAATTAATTTTAGGATGGTGAGATACATAATATAGGACATATTAATATTACTTTCAAAGAAAAATTCTAGTAAATCGCGATATTATCATCAAGGCCTTATTTATTAAACATTAGGATCTTATCTTCATGGTCTCATGTAAAGAAAATATTATTAAATGGGAAGGTATAAGACAAATACCCATACTAGTTTATTTCATGAAATCTACCAATGCATCGAGGGGATATATTACTCTAGGACTCACCCATCACTTAATTATGTCTAATGAATTCACCATGTGAAGTAAATAAATAATAATACATTACATAATTAAATTACTATAGAAATTATTAAATATCCATATTGAAAGACAAAAATACATGATGTTAATACATTCCATAGCCAATAAATGGAATAACATGATCACTAGACATATATAAAAATACAGTGGATGGTATCATTAAGAAATATCACAAGTGAAACACAATATCTTTCAAGGATGTTGAGATAGATAAAAAATACTTTTATAAGAAGAACAATTCACATGGTGCCACAAATGATAGGATTAAAAATTAAATCATTTGATACCATGAGTTTACTCCCCTAGAAGAAAAATATAATAATAGAATATAGAGGGAAATTATTGAAAAAAACTATAAATGAGATATAAATTTTATATTTTGAGAAGAATATGGAATAAAAAACAATAAAAATATCTATTTTAAAACATTTCTTAATAATGTTGTAAAAATTTAAATTTATAGGCAATTTTCAATTTTTATAAAGAAGGTAACATGAAAACATTTTAAAAAACATTTTAAAAGAAATCCCAATAACATATTCTTAAAATATACATAAATCTTTTCCAGAGTAAATGTTCCATGTAAGATAAAATATTCTATCGTGAAAGTAAAATCCTTTTTTAATATTTTAAATATCTTTATTGAAACAAGAATCAATTAAAATAGTAAAAATGTCTCATTCTCAAAATAGATAAAGATATTCATGAAGATCACGAGAGATTATATATATTTTTATTTCAAAATAATTAAGGAAATATTTTAATAAAGTAAAAACATGGATATAGAAGAGAACAATTTATTAAATAAGATGGCTATTATTCTTAACAATATTTTATTTTTATAAAGAAATAAATAAATCAATGGAGAAGAATTGATGTAACAATACTTTGAAAAGGAGTTTATGATAAAGAAATTTAAATCCATTTAAACTAAATTTTAAGTAAAATATAACTCAATTAAAATTTAAAATCTATAAACATATATGAATAAATTTCTACAAGAATGATTAAAACCAAATGAATGAAAATTGAGTTAGGAAGACCCATAAAATTAATATAACAATTGAATCAAAATCTATTAAAAAAGATAAGTTGTGATGGATTTTTAAATTCATTAAATTGAATGAAAATTATTATAAAAATAATCCATGGGGTAGTATACACACCAAAAAAAAGCAAGCGGTGAAAATGACATATGTCTTAAATAAATAAAATTGAGACGAGAAAACCATACATATTAGGCAATGTATTAATTTGGGGTAAAGGGTAGAGAGAGGATAAAAAAATTTAAAATTTGAAATAATAACGAATGATTTAAGATATTAAAAGTCAAGGGGATGTAGTTACACTATATTAAAATAAATTAGCGCATAATATGAATCATGTATCAAGGAATGAAAACTGAGACAAAGAACCCTTACCTTAATTATTGACTTACAGTATTGTGATTTAACCTCCTGTAAAATAAGAATAACCATATTAATAAATTATGTCTGATTATTATTCATATATATTACCTTTTCTAATATTTATTTTTTATCATTAATTATACATTCATTTTCTAGATACTATTTATTTTCAATATCGGGTGTTAGTATCCTTGATTATTTTGTATAAGTTTCAGAATAGAGATACCAATCCTCATTCATTGATAAAAATTTCACAATTACGAGATTAATAAAGGTAGTGTAAAATGTATTTCATAAATATTTATAATGTTATAGTTTCATTCCATGAGAGCCTTCATTATAATTCGTAAGCATAAAATCAGTGATGAGCTAGTTTTTGTAAATTTTAATGAACGAAAGGTGGAATATTAATAAAGGTTTTAAATATTAATATTAAATTAAAAAAACTAATAATAATTTATATAATTCTATCACATTTATTAATTAATTAAAATTTTTGGACCATCCTTGTAGTGTGGTGATGAAAACATAACTATATCATTCCATGGAGGTGGTAGTCCGTATATACACACAAGAGATGTTTTAATTTTCCATTTAACAGAAGGAAGATAGAAAACAGATAATATTTTAATAATATTAATCATACTATAAATATCATATTTACTCATTTAATACATTTTTATAAGCATCCATGTCAGGTGGTTATGAAAAAAACACATCATTTATGGAGGTGGTAGTCATATTGCATCCTTGGATGCTATTTTCATTTACATAAGAAAATAAAGAAAGTATAAATTGATTTATCTTTTCATAAAAGTAATAATTTTATATATTTAATATTTATAAATTAAATACACCCTTTTAAATATCAATTTTATACAGTTAATAAGAACAAATCACTTCTCTCATGAAGGAGGTAGTTCACATATAACATGCTCAACATTTTCATTTTTTTAATATTTGGGAAGAGGATAGATAATGGTTGAATAATAAATATAATAAAATTTAAAGATACTAATTATAACAATTTAATTATATTAATATGTTTTAAATATTTTTTTGAAGGGTGGATGAGAAAAATTGAGAAATAAAGTTAGAGAGTGGGTGATACTCACATTCAGGATTTTAGTCTTCTCTTGAAAGACTTCTTAGAAATTGATGATTTAAGGATTATTTTTTGAAGTTGGGGCTAAAAAACGTGTAATAAGAATATAGGAAAGTTAAAATGGGTAAATTTTCATGGAAAGTTTTAAGTATAGTTGTGGATTAAAGTATGTGGAAGTGAACTTATTTTATAGGTGAAAAGAGGGACTTTTTCTTCGAATTCAATGGTTAGTGTGGGATAATAATAGAATTTCATGAGAGGTAGGAAATTAAATGTTTGTAAAATATGAAGTTGTAGATTTAAAAACTAAAAAATGTCTTATATAATAAACTTAACGAAATTAGATCTACTTTATGTTACCCATTTTACCCCAATTAACATTAAATTTTTACCACGATAATTAATTTTGAACTAAAATATAAGATAACCCATATTACTAAATTTTGACATGATAAATAATAATTTTTAATCCATTTAATATTATTAAATTTATTAATATTATAAAATTGACTTTTAAATTTTATCATGTAATATATAGAAAAACTGTTTTTGTAAAAAAATATCTTTTTAATATTTATGTGCTCTTAATATTATATCATGTCAATTACTCGTTAAATTAGCGTTAATGTGATTATATATATAGAAAAATTAAATTAGTGACATAATTTGAAAAGGATCAATTTAATTTTTTACATAAAATTATGCAAATATTAATTTTTTTTTTGAAATTAACCCATTTACCATTACTGTAATAATTAACTGTTAACCTCATTAACTTTTTTCTTTAAATTTATTAAAATTATATTTACTTTATTTCCTAATTTTAACATTCAGAATCTAAATATGTAAAAAATTCTATAATATTTATATAATAATAGTGGTAAAAATTAATTTTAAAATAAAAATAGATATCTTAAAGAAGGAAAATTTTTCATAAAAATATATTTTAACGCATAAAATGATTTTTTAAATTTTTTTGTACACAATTTGAATTTAATCAATGCATTCAAATTAAAATTACCTTTATTTTTATTTATTCATATTTTTTATAATTTATTCATATATATCTATACCATCTAACATAATGAATACATTATAATAGTTATATTTACTTATAATCTTATCTTAATAAAGTGTATCACAATTTATTTTTGTTTGGTGTTGCTTATAGAGAAATATATTTAACATAGTATTTATTTGAATGAAAAATGATATTAAAATCTTAGTGTGTTACATGATATAGAATAACATGGGGAGAAAACTCAAACCATCACCCAATAAGAGAGATACCCTTGTCAAATATGAAATGCCTGCATCTAATATGAAACCATTGACACACCCACATTACCCCACCCTTTATCTTAGGTAAGGAATAAATAAAATTCATAACTGCGAGTTTGACACCATTGAATGATTTGATCAAAGTGAAATCTATAGAATATGATGCCTCTATAAAAACATTCCATCAATACTTGGTGAAATTGGATTGAGTACTTTAACAGGATCACTAAAAATAGTTTATATTTAATAATTTAAAAAATATAAATCCATGGATTATTTTTTTATTTTTATTTTTAGTCATTTTTTATTCCACCAATCCAAGCATTTATTTTATTGATGTTATTGTTTCTTTCATAGTTTGAAAGATAATTCCTTCAAATACATCCCAAAATGTTTCAGGGAGCTTCGAACATTGTTACTCCTATATTAATTTAATTTATTTATTTCTAGAGGAAATAATAAAATTACTTCAGTGATTAGTCAATTATCATTTTTTGTGACCATTGTTTCCCTTCCACCAAGGGTCTTATGATTTATAAAATAAGACCCTTTATCAACCATAATATAGAGGTCACAAATGCAGATTTTTTTAAAAAAATTCCATAAATAACTTTCAATTACTAGAAAAAGTTGTTGCGAGAAAAAATTTCAAAACATGGGTGCATTAACCCACACTAATAATGAAATTTTTTCTTTAAATCTATAATATATTTTCTTACACTATAATGACTTGAGATTTTGGACCCTTTAAATTAATATTATATTTAATAGCTTGTGTAACATGAAATAAAAAAGTAACTCAAAAATAAACTAAAATTAAATGAGAAATATTAAAACTTTATAAAGAATATAATCAATAGTAGATAAAAATATAATAATGAATTAAAGTAATTACAAATTAGTATTTTTCTTACCTTTCGAAGAACTGTTTCAAAAAAGGTATTGAACTTTCCCTTAATAAATACAATTGATCACAGTTAGAATTTTATAGTAGGTAATATTTAGATTTATTTGATAATATTTCAACATTCAGTTATTTATAAATTTATATAAAATAATATTAAAGATACAAGACAAATAAAAAGTTTATTTTTTATAAAATCAGTTTTTTATATATATTGTATTTTTATTTTAAAAATAATTTTTTATTATTTATGACTTTAATTTGAAATAATTATATTAATTTTTTGATTAATCATGTCAATATTACCTTAGTATTAATTTTTAAAATTTTTCTAAAATAATTTATTTTTATGTGAATAGTGAAAAATACCGATTTTACTAAAAACCATTAATTTTTTGATATTATATTAACACAAGAATAAAATAAATGTTTATAAAACCTTTTTTATAGTAAATTTATATATTTAATAATTTATATAAATCATTTAAAAATACTAAGTAGAATCATAAAATTAATTTTTAGCATTTTGGAAACATAAACAATATTTTACTCTAATAAACATTTTTATTCGATTATATTATAAATTATATTTAATCACTTATAAAAATTAAATGTATAAAAAAATCAATATTTTATATCAACATGATAATATTATTTAATAGTTCCAAATTATTTTTTTTCCAAAATGTATGATTACTAAGATTTACAATAATGACCTTGATAATGGTGAAAGTGATATTTTTAATGAATTTATTATTGATGTTGTGTAATTTTTATATAATAATTTTAAATGATATATTTTATATAATTAATATCATATAATGTTATATAATGTATAAAAATATTTTATCACTTTTTTAATTGATAATTAATGTTATATATAATTAAAAACACTTAATGGTGAAAATAACATTTTTCTACAAAACAATTTTTCTATATATTAAATGTTTTAATTTAAAAGTTAATTTTGAAATTATTATAAATTTAATTAGTATATATATAGTATATTTTTTTTAAAAAATTATTATTTATAAGGGTAACCTTATATTTTTTAATAAAATATAAACTAACAGGGCAAACACTAGTTGTCATTGTAAATACCAAAAATGGTAAAATGTAAAAATCAAGTGATAAAAGAATTGAAAAATGTTTAAAACATGGGGGAAAATGGGTTGTAGAGGATTTATTAACCTCATATCCCCCTAAAATCCATTATTTCTCACTTTTTGATCCATTTACCCTTTAATATTTACATCCCATTTTTGAAAATAATGGCTGTTCACAAAAGTGACATTTTCTTCACTTATTAACAGGGATCACTTCTACCCCCTCAAAGATACAAATTACCTTATAAATTTCCATAAAAAATATGCAATTTTTATATAAAATATGTATATTTCATTATCTAAATCCCATGGTTTCTATAAGTTATCTTAAGCCCTTCATTTATAAGGATACTTTCAAGAGAAAGTACAATGTTACAAAATTACTATAAATTAATCCTCATTATCTTCTTTTTAATATTAATATTCCAAACATAAACTAAAAATAGTAATATAATGACCTCAGTGTCAATATTATACTGATTATTTATTAAATTAATGTAAAAAACCATATTTATTCCTTCACATCCACTTAGGAAAACGAAGTCGA
This sequence comes from Viscum album, assembly GCA_963277665.1. Classification (NCBI taxonomy): domain Eukaryota; kingdom Viridiplantae; phylum Streptophyta; class Magnoliopsida; order Santalales; family Viscaceae; genus Viscum; species Viscum album. The sequence goes on from OY728131.1 coordinate 2,068,925,757, forward strand.
CCATGCCTTTGTGCGGACTACCACCACCACAAAGAAACATGCTCTTTTTCCATTACCTCTTAATATGAATGAAATTAAAAATTTAGGTATGAAAAAATGATATTTATGATACTATAAATGTTATATAAATATAATATTATACATTCTATAAGTGATATTAATAGTTAATGGTTGTAGTAAACTTAACCACATAAAATGAACATATCAAAATACCTTCTCCGACATAATATTATTTTATAAAAACAAATATAACTATATAAATATTATTACAATATAACATTAATTAAAATAAATCCCTAGAATTATAGATATTATTATGTTATTCTGTAACACCTTTAACTATGGTTAATAGACTGAACCACATGAATTAACCATACCAAGAAAAAACTATATAAAAAATAAATTTAATATGATAATAAATAGTCCATAGTAAACGAAATATATATGAATAATTTTCCTAATATTCCATATAATAAGTTTAATTTCATTTTTCAGGATGTTAGGTTCATGTGAAGAGAGAATAAGTACTAAGGTAAGGGTTTCTTGTCTCAATTTTTACCAGTTGAGACATATTTATTATTATACACCCCTTTTTGTTAGGAATGGTTTATCTACAAAAAACATTTATATATTATATCATTATTATATAATATTTATTGATATTAAATTTTCAATTCCATTTTCAATATCTGATGGGATTTGGAATCAAAAATTACAAAAGGTGTAAGGATTTATGTTAACTTAATTTTCTTCCATTGTGTTTCAAACGTTCTTATTAAACACTATTGTTTCAAGTGAAATTTATTAAACATAATGAATAAATTTTATTATATTTTATCATTATTTAATGGGGTTCCACAGTTATTTCTTATAACATAATTATCAAATGATTCTTATATAAAATATTATGTTACATAAAAGGGTTTTGTTGGTTTCAATTATTAATTCCTGAGACATGTTTATTTTTTATGATCCAATTTACTTTTATATGGTGTATATACTACCTAATTATTATATTATATCCTGAATTATTTTTTTTCATGTAATTTTATGTTCATGTTCATGATATTTCTCCATTAAGGGTTTTTATTTTAATACTGAAGATATAAGGTTTCTTTTCCTAACCACATTTTAAAATCGAGATCTCACAAATATGATAACCCATATAGGGAATTTATATAGTCTTTATTTATAATATAATAATCTTTTTACTCCCCTATTCTATCCTTGGTGAGTGTTTTCTCTTTACTTTGATTAAAAATGATTGTTCTTCAATAATTCAAAATGATTTGGTTTTCAATAAAATTATTGTAAAAATATAACAAGAGAATTTGTTATAATGATTATATTTTATATTCAACTAAAATTTTTGGGATATCACTGTATTTATTTTAATATTTTATTCTTTTTAAACTCCCTTGAATTTATTTTCATATGGTTTAAATAAAAAACAATCTAAAATTTTCTATATGTATTTTCACAAAAAAAATCTCTTTTAACATTTTTATGTGAATGCATATTTATATTGTCTTTTATTTTACTATGAAAATTCATATATATTTTTAAATTTTTTATAAAATAAATTATCATTCTACTAGTTTTTTAAAATATTTATACTAAAATTAATGATTTCAAAAAGATCAAGAATGTCTATTTTTCTAATTTTTTTTTCTAATTCTGATAAAAAATGTTTTTATTCCAACTCAACATAATTTTTCATATTTTATTCTTGATCAATGATTTTATTCAAAAGATTTCATAAAACTGATTTCTTAATATATCTTATGAATTATTATTTTCTATCTTAAAAATAGTTCATCAGTACCTTTTCCTTTCCTAATTATATTTGGTGTGTAACCATGGTTTTTTTCCAATAACATTCCATTGTGAATACTGTATATTTCATTCATTTAATTTAATGGTGTTAACTTAGATACCATTGATTGATTAATTAGGGAAATTATTGATTAAACAATAAAACCGTTATCTATACATTGTAAATACCATATAATTAATTGAATGGTATATACTTAGAAATATATTTAGTATAATTGGATATCGATTTATGTTCCATGGGTTTATCATGTTTATTAAATAAATTCATAATTTTTTCCTTACATGATTCCTTTTTAAAGGGATATGAAACCCATTTCCTTTATAAGGGTTATTTATGATATGATTGATTTATTTTGGAAACAATATGTAATTATGATTATGGTTGGGGTCCTATATCACCCAACCATGCATCATATAAGTTTATATATCAAGAGATAGTTAGGCATGAAAATAATAAGTTTATTGACACAAACATTGGCATAATGAGTTTTCTTAAATTTTTAATTTGCGGAAATTATGACTTTTTTTTCACATAGGCATAAACATTTTTAGTTTTCATGCAATGTCTCCTATGAATATGGTTTTTATTTATCTTCAAGTTGATTTTTATATTATTCTACCTTTAAAAGTTTCTTTTCTTTCAAAGATATGTTACATTACATGTTTATGACTCTTTTTAAAGATATTTCACACTTTTATGTGATTATATTTTTTATTCCATGATTTAGAACCCATGATATATTGGGTATATATTTATTATGTATCATAATTATACCCATATGATCATCTTATGGCCTTTCATTATTATCACTTATGCTTACCCTTACTAAGAATTTGAGCCCACCTATTTCTTATGTGTCCATTTCCCCAGGTTATGATGATAAATAATACATATTATACGATTAGACAAGTATCTTTTATGGAAAATTTTTAGGATATTTTTAAGACTTATTATGTATTTAAAAGTTTCATATATAGTGTGAAAATGTTTTCTATGTGAAAAATACATGAGTTGTGTTAGTTAATGTTTTGTTCTAATTCTCTAAAACTCTAAACCTAAATGATGATGAGAATGTTTTCTAATAAGATATTTTATTAGTCATTTAATTGAATTGGTCACATATATAGAGAATAATATTTCGTATTAAATAACATTTTATATAACTTTTCATATTATTTGTTTATTTTTTAGGATAATATAATAGTTAGAAATGTCCTTAGAGGTTGATAAGTTATCAACGATCTTAATTTAAAATATATAAATAACCATTTAGGATGGTTGAGTTAATATTGAATATTTTATATTGGTTAAGGATTAGGATAAGGTATTTTTTTAAGTATAAGGGATAAATTTAAGTTTAGGATAATATACCTAAATTTTGTTGATGTTTTGGGTATGTGGTTTTCTTATCAAGGAAATCGTTGTCTAGATACTAAAAGTAGATGAAAACTTTAGTATAGATGTACCTTGGCATAATAAACATAAAAATAGTGTATTGGGTATTGACTTGATCTTCTCTTGGTGCACAAAAAACTGGAATAATTTCACACCTTGTTTGAAGATCTCGGTTGACATGTTTTGGTTAATCACATTATCTTTACAAACCATTATGAATGATTTGAGTATGATTATAACAAATTAGGTTTGATAAACTAATAGGAAAATTACAATGGACAAACAAGGTTTGAATGAAGAGAGTTATATGTTGAATTGAAAGCATCAGATGTTTAAAATGAATGAGTATAGGGGAATATATCATCAAATTTATGTTTTTATATTCATATTTTGGATATTATCAAAACCATTTTGTTTTTAGTATTTGGTTGAACCAAGAACATGAAAATGAAGCTTAGAATGGTATATATCTTTAAACCACTATGTAATATAACCAAATAAGGTAGAATACTTAATTTTTTTTGAATCATTGTATATGCATTTTTTTTTGTAAAGGGTGAGCTTCGTAGTCAAAACTAAGGTAGTGAGGTTGAAATATTAATAGAAAATAAAAGTTGATACTCTTAGTTATATTAATTAGTGAGGGATATTTATCAATGATATTCTAGTATATTCTAAAAGTTGGGAGGATTATGGGAATCATATAAGGATTCTTATTTAGTAGTTTTTCTTAAGGTTTGAAAATATATATTAAATGGTCTTAATAGACATGAAAAGTGATATTTTGACAAGGTTATATTTTTGGGGATAACTATTTGAGAACACATGATTGAGTTATAAAAAGACATTAGGTTAAATATATACTTGATGTCGAGGTAAGAAAGGATTATTTATTTTGATAAAATTTAGTAAGGTAGTATTTATAGACTTGTAATTGATTATTGATTTAATAAAAACATGATCCATGACATTTTTAGTAATTTTTATCTAATTTTTTGGATTATGATATATTTAATTTGTGTGTGATTTTATAAACAAGTGGTTAATACATTTTAGGTTTAAATACAAGGGTTAATTTTTATTAGAATATATGATTTCTCTTTTGTTCAATGTCTTGGAGATTCAAACGATTTTGGGATAGGTATGTTATTGAGAATATATAACTATGGTATATACATAATGGGGCACCTGATTTTATATATGATAATTGTTGTTTGACGAAAAAAAGTAAGCTGGTATTTCCTAAGAGAGTAAGGTAGATGTCATATTAGAATTTATATACCTAATGATAAATATTCTAAGAATTCTCAAACATACTGTCATCAATGATTAATAATTTAAATTGCAAGGTTGAAATTTATTTAAGTGGGGTAGAATGTAACAACATAAGATTTTAGACACTTTAAATTAGTACTATATTCAATAGATTGTGTCACACATGAATCCAAACTAAATAAAAATCTAAATAAAAAACTATAAATATTAAAACTACCCGAGGAATATAAACATTAGAAGATAAAGAGATAATAATCAATTAAAATAATTACATATTATTGTTTTTATTTCCTTTCAAAGTACCATTTCAAGAAAGATATTGTATTTTACCTTAATAAGATAAATTGATCACTATTAAAAGTTTATTATAATAGGTAATATTTATATTTAAAAACTAAAATTCTAAAATTCAATTATTTATACATTTTAATGAAATAATATAAAATACACTTGAATTATAAAAAGGTAAATTTTTTATTAAAGAAGTTTTTATTTATATGTTGTGTTTTCATTTAAAAGATAAATTTAAAAATTTTATAATTTTAAAAGTAAGAAAATAAATTCATTTTTCTATTTGATATATCAATATTATCATAGGTTGAATTTTTTATTTATTTTGAAATAACCGGTCTTTAAGTGAATAGTGAAAATACCGCTTTTGCTAAAAACTGTCACTTTTATGACATTATCTTAAAAAAATAACGATATAAAGTTTAGGAAACATTTTTTTCTATAAAAAATATATTTAATAAGTAATATAAAACAATAATAAATACCTTATCTAATCTATAACATCCATGTTTATCATTTTGAAAACATAAGTAATAGTTTACACTAATTTTTTTTATTCACTCATATTAAAAATTATTTTTCAGTAGTTTTTGAAATTAAATATATAAAAATGGATTTCATATTTTAGATAAAAATTAATTCATTATTTAATAAGTTAAATTTAAATTTTGGGAACAAAAATATTATGACTAAGATTAATGTTAATGACTATAATAACGGTGAAAGTGTTTTTTTAATGAAATTTTTATTAATGTTGTGTAATTTTTATCTAATTAATTAAAATGATATATTTTATATAATTAATATTATATTATGTTTTCAAAAATCTAAAAATATCTTATCACTCACTTAATTGGTTATTAATGTGATATAAGATTAAGAATAATTAGTGGTAATTTTTTTTCTACAAAATAATTTGTCTATATATTAAAAGTTTTAATTTAAATGTTAATTTTATCTAATTTATATACTGAATTAGAATATATTTAGAATAAATTTAGGTCTATAACATAATTTTTTTATTAGTGTTACCTTATATTATTTAATAAAATATAAACTATGATAGTAAAAACTAGTTACTATGTTTAAAATCGAAATAGAAAATTGTAAAAATCAAGTGGTAAAAGGATTTAAAAATTATTAAAACATGTGATAAAATTGATGGTGGAGTATTTTTCCCTTTATATAAGAATTAAATACATTATTTATCACTTTTGGAACAATTAACATTTCAATAGTGTAATTCTATTATTGAAAAATAATTGGTGTTCACAAAAGTTCCATTTTCTTCACTTACAAAATAGGATCACTTACATCCTATAAAATTGATTCATTACCATATAAATTTCATTGAAACCATACAAAATTTTCATCTCTTAGATTATCATTTAATTACATAAATCCCATGATCAACATAAGTTAGCCTAATCCCTTCATTTCCAAGGATACTTTGTTGAGGAAATTCAAAGTCCCAAATTTAGTTTTATTTAATCCTATTCTTTTCTTATTAATATTTATCTTAAAACATAAACTAAAAATAGTTATTTAATGAACTAATTATAGTTATTATACTTTTTTATTTACATTAATGGAAAAATCCTTGTTTATTCCTTCCCACCCGCTTTGAAAAACAAAAAATGTCGATCATGCATTTTTTCAGAAAACCGCCTCCACAAAGCAATGTGCTTTGTTTTCTATAATAATATAAAATATATGGAATTAAAAACTTATTTATAGTAAAAAATAATATTTATGAAGTTATTAATATTATATAAATATAATATTGGACATTATACAAATGATATTAATAATAAATGTTCATAGTAAACTTAACCACCAAAAATGAATATATCGGAGTACCTTTACTAATCTATAGTCATTTTATAAAATCCTATGTAACCATATAAATTTTATGATAATATAATAATAAAGGAAATAAATCCCTAAAATTCTCTATATTATGAAGTTACTATAGATTGCATTATCCATGATTGATATACTAAAAGAGTTATATAGAAATTGACCGAACCACCTGAAATAAAAAACCTAAGAAAAAACTATGTTATAAATAAATAAAATATAATAATAAATATTTCATAATAATTTAAATATGGTTGAATAAGTTTATAATAAGGTATCTAATAAAATTAATTTCATTATTCAAGAAAATAGGCACTTTCACAGAGTAAATTCAGACCATGGTAAGAGTTTCTTATCTAAATTTTCACTCTTAGAGACATACTTCTTATTATACAACATGTTTTATTTGGAATGGTGTATCTAATAACCATTTAATATTTTTTATAATGAATATATTATATTTCATGATATTTAATATTTAATTTTTCATTATTTATCTTACGAGGTTCTGAATAACAAATTATAAAAGATGTAAACATTTGTGGTGACTGCATTTTCATCCATTATAATACAAACTCTCTTATTAAACTTCATTTTCCAAATTTAACTTATTATACCTAATGAATAAATTTTATTATACTTCCTCATAGTTTTTTGGGGTTATAAAATTATTCCTTATAACATCATTATTAAATTATTCATACCTCAATGATTATGTTGTAGAAAAGGGGTTTCTTTGTCTCAATTCCTGTTTCTTGAGACATGATACTTTTTACGCACTAATTAATATTTATATGGTGCATATAATACCTATTTATTATATTATATAATGAATTTTATTTCATTCAATGTATTTGATGTTCAGTTTTAGTCTCTTTCTCCTTCCAAGGTTTTTATTTAAATGTTACTTTAGCCGTAAGGTTACTTTTCCCAGCCTCATTTTAAAATTATGGTATCTTAAGTATGATAAATCATATCGGTAATTTTACAGTATTTATTTAGAATATTACAATATTTTTTTGTACAATATGGTTATATTGGGTGTGATTTTCTTCTCTTTACCTTAATCTAAAATTAACGTTTTGTAATCTTATAAAATAATATAGTTTTTAAAAAAAATATTTTAAAAATATTAAAAGATAATTTCATTTTATGCTAATATTTTATCTTTGACACCATATTTTGTAGATATCCCTATATTTATTTTGAAAATTGAAGAAGTTAATTTTAAACCACCTTAACTTACTTTTAAAATTATTTAAAATCAAATCAATCTAAAATTTTCTCTATGGTTCATTAAAAAAAACATCTTTTAATGTTTCTATGTGGACATATATTTCTATTATCTTTTATTTTTTCTATGAAACTTCTTACCTAACTTTTAACACTTTCTAAATGAATTTATTATTCTCTTCGTTTTCTAAAATATTTATTTTTAAATAAATATTTTCCAAAAGTTAATGAAAGTTTTATATTTCCAAATAAATTTTTCTAATGCTCATAAAAAATGTTTTTCATCAAACAAACATCATTTGATATATTTTATGCTTGATCAGAGATATTATTAAAAATATATCATCCACATTATTTCTTATGATTTATTATAAAATGTTATTTTAAATCATAAAAAGTTTAAATCACTTCCTTTTTCTTAAAAAAATATATTTTGTGTATATCCATAATTATTCTTCCAATGCCTTTCCTCAACGGACACTCAATATTTCTTTCCATTGATTTAATGGTGTTCACCAATATTTTATTCATTGATTTATTGGTGAAATTATTAACAAAACCATATACCATTTATCTATATGATGTATATACTATATACTTCATCTAGTTGTATCTACATACAAAGTTATTTATTATCATTGGATACAAATTTATATTCCAAGTGTTTAAAATATATATTAATTGAATTATACACATTTTCCATATATGATTTCATTTAAAAGTGATACGAATTCCATTTTATTTCTAGGATTTAATTATGATATGATGGATTTATTATGGAACCGATATTTAATGATGATGATGGGTGGGGTATTTTATCACCCTTGAATACATTGGTTTATGGTAACACTACTACAAAATAGGCCCTTAAAAGTGTTAAAATGGTCTTTATCAGCGCTATAGAAGAACTAAATACTTGAGAGGGATTAAAATACTTAGTATTTTATCAATTATTTTTATGTGTTGGTAATGTATACCTTTATTAGTGCTTTTAGGATTACTGATAAAATGTTCCTTTATCAGCGCTTCTAAAAGCACAGATAAAGGGGAATTTAGTAGTGTGTTGTAACAGCACACTACAATACCAATGTTGTGTTATCTAAGAGCACACCATAGTAAAAAAACCTCAAAAAATTAGAAAAATAATGTTCCAATATATATTTTAAATGAAATTAAATTTACAACCCATATATAATAAAAAAACACTGTATTAAAGTCATTTCAAACATTAGTTTATACAATTACATAAGTGAAAATTATTACATACATTCAGAAAAATTAGTTTTCCTTTCTATTTTTATCCTAACCCGTGATCAAGAAAAAAAAAGAAACTTTATAAGAAAAATAAATATTATGTATGTAATAATAAAAAGAAATAAATTAATAGAAAGTGTTAATTTTAAATTAAACTTTTATTCATACCAAGAACAATGTGTATCAGATTGAGTTGCGGTTGATTCTTACATGTCACACCATTTATTGTTCGTATTTAAGAATTATCTCTTTGAAAATTTAAAAATATTAATAAGAAAAAATGATAGGAAGATTAATTAATTAATAGTAGATAAAATAATGAGAAAACCATCTAGGATCGTTTTCTCGGTTTTGGTGATGTGATGCGTGTATTAAACTAAAATGAAACTTATATATTAAAAAATTAACTTGGAGTCATAATAGTCACATCATGAGTAGGACTGAGGTGAGGATGATTCATACACATCTCAAATTACTTATGGATCATTTTCCTAATGTATCAAAACAATATGAATTTGTTTGCTCAGTTCTAAGTACATCACTTGTCTTTTTTACTAAAATGTCATTTTAAATTGGAAACACACACTATGACTCATATTGGTCACATATTGTTTCTTTATGACGTGATTCCAATACCTACATGTCAAAAAATTAATTATTAACCATTTTACTAAATTATCAAGACAATCTGAGCATGTTTTCTTGGTTTTCAGTGAGTGACATTTTTTGAACTAAAATGTCAATTTCAAACTGATAATAGGCTCATTGATTCATACCAGGTACATAATATATCATATTGAGGTGAGTTTTATGAATACATGTAAAAAATTACTCATGGATCATTTTACCAAAGTAAAAAAACAATATGAACGTGTTTGATCGGTTTTGAGTAGGTCAATTGTCCTTTTTACTAAAATTCACGTTAATTTTAAATAAAAGGGAACACTTGGAGTCATACCAGTCACACCTTGAGTATTATTGAGTATATTATAATTATTAAATGTAAAATATAACCTATGGATAATTTTACTAAATTCATAAAATAATATTAATGTATTTTCTTAGTTTTGGGTTGATCAATTGTCCTTTTTAATAAAATTTATGTCAATTTTAAGTAAAAAGATGCACTTAGAGTTATACCAGTCACACTATGTTCCAGATTGACGTGTAGATGATTCCTAGATGTCCCAAATAATTTATGTATTTTTCTATAAAAGTATCATAACAATCAAATTGCGTTTACTTTGTTTTGAGTACATCGATTGTATTTTTTACTAAAATGTGATTTTAAATTGGAAACACATACTTTGACTCATACTGATCACATAATGTATTGGATTGACATGATACTGATTACTGTACATAATAATTGGATTATAAATTAATTTACTAAATTATAAATAAAATATGAGTGGGTTCTCTTGGTTTTCATTAAGTGAAACTTTTTCAACTAAACTATCAATTTTAGACCAACAACAGACACATTGGGTCAAACCGACACATTTTGTATTAAATTGATGTTGAATTAATTTTTACACATCAAAAATTAATTATGGTTAATTTTAATTAAGTATTAAAATAATCAGAAAGTGTTTTATCAGTTTTGAGTAGGTCAATTTTACTTTTTTTAGAAATTAATCTCAATTTTAAATAAAACAACACATATGGAGTCATACTGGTCACAATAAGAATTAAATTGAAGTAGAACTGATTTATACACATCTTAAATAAAATATGGATTATTTTCCTAAATTATAAAAATAATATGAAAGCATTTTCTCAGTTTTGAGTAGGTCAATTGTCCTTTTTGTTAAGATTGATGTCAATTTTCAATAAAAAAGCACTTGGAGACATACTGTTCACACTGTGAGTCGTATTGATGTGTGAATGATTTTTTAAACATCTCAAATGACTATTTCTTATTTCAATAAATTATTAAAAATAACATAGAGGTGTTTAATCACTTTTGAGTATGTCACCTATTTTGTACTGAAATGTAATTTTCAATTAGAAACACACATTTTGACTCATTATGATATCATCATATATCGGTTTGACCTGGGAAAAATTAATACATGAAATAATGACTTATGAATCAATTTAATTAATTATCAAGATAATCTAAGAAAATTTTCTCAGTTTTTAGTTTGTGACATTTTTTGAACTAAATTATAAATTTAAAATTGATAACGGAAAGATTGAATCATAATAGGGACATTATGTATCAAAGTGAGGTTAAGCTGATTAATACATGTCATAAATGACTTTTGGATCATTTCTATAAGGCATCAAAACAATCCAAATGTGTTTTCTTCGTTTTGAGTAGGTATGTGGTTCTTTTTACAAAAAATTGATGACATTTTTAAATAAAAATACATACTTGGTGCCATATGAGTCACACCATGGGCCAGATTGAGGTACGACTGATTACTACATGTCAAAAATGACTTATAGATCATTTTAATATATTATAAAAATAATAGGAATATGTTTGTTTGGTTTTGAGTATTCCAGTTTTTATTTTTTCTAAAATTGATGTCAATTTAAAATAAAAAAATCACTTGGAGTCATACCAATTACACTATGTGTCATTTTGAGGTGAAGTTAATTCCTAAACATCTTAAATGACTTATGGATAATTTTCATAAAGTATGAAAACAATCCCAATTCATTTTCTTAGTTTTGAGTATCTCACTTGTCTTTTTTACTGAAATATCATTTTAAACTGGAATCATGCACTTTGACTTATACAGATTACATCATGTATCAGTTTGATGTGAAAATGATTCCCACATGTCAAAAATGATTTAAGAATAAATTTAATAATTTATCAAGAAAATTTTAGTGTGTTTACTTGTTTTTTATTGAGAGACACATTTTGAAAATATCAATTTTAAACTAATAACAGACACTTTGAGTCATAACGAACACATTGTGTAAAAAATTGAGGGGAAGATGATTCCTATATATCAAAAATGACTTATGTATCATTTTATTAATGTATAAAAACAATTATAATATATTTGTCAAGTTTTGATTATGCATATTGTCTTTTTTTACTAAAACTAATGTCAATTTTAAATAAAAAGAAGCCCTTGGAGTCATACCGGTCACTCTGTGTACCAGACTGAGGTGTGACTAATTGCTATATATCACAAAGTCTCAAAAAAATCCCAACTTCCAATGTTACTATGATAACTATTGGCTTTCTTCATCAGACATCCAACAATTCATATTGGATCGATGTTCTTAGCAGAAAAAACTTTTTCATTGTTGAAATATAGAAGAGTAGAGGAAGTTTATGTTCCCAATATATCATGATAATTCAATAAAATAGACACATAATCTTCCTAAAATCTTATGGAATTCAATAATGATAATTTTGTTTTCAGCTAATAACCTCGAGTCAATATGGAGTGTTTTTAGTTAGACAAAGAAGGGCAATGCAAATGGAAATCATAGTAACATTGGTAGAAAAAAACATTTTATATCTTTTTTATATTGTTGAGATAGTTAAAATAAAAACATGACTTCCCAAAAGATCTATTAAAAAATAAGTATTAGATAAAAATGAAAAGTAAATTAACTTACAAATAATAGAAACAAATATTAAAAAAGTAATTAAATAAGTAGTATAAATTCACCTTTTTCATAATAGTTTTATGCATTATTGACGCATTTCCTTATTCTCAATATCTTAGTTACAATATCATAGTAAAATATCTGACAAGCATGACCATATTAAAAAAACCACCCTAACTTGAACAAAATAATCCACCCATATAAGAAAACAATTATAATATGAGTAATACTAAAAATAAATAAATAAAAAAATAAATATTAAAGACTACATTAATTCTATAGAAAATTATTTTACTTTGAAAACATCAAGACTACCTATGTGATTGAGTAGTAGAGGGAACTTGAAGGAAAGTGATAAATTCCAACTTTGTATGGGTAAAAAGGTTTTTAGGGAGAAGAAGCATGTGAAAGTTTTGGTGCCAAAAGGCATGAAAGATGGAAAAACCATCCCAAATCAAACAAAAGAATCCTCATATATAATAAATAAATTCTTACATGAGTAATAATAAAAAGAATAAATTATATGGATTTTATTTTTCTCCTTCCACTTTGAAATTTACCTTTATGAATCCTATTATGAATGGATCATCTTTTATCCTCTAAATTAATTTAACAGTGAAAGTTAAAGTAAAATTTCATCCTCATCATCTCATCTCCTGATCATTTATCATTGTATTTGGTTGTTTTGCGCACATCCCCCATATCTTGTGGAAATGAACCCATGTTTCTTGAAATACTATAAGTAGTAGAAATCCATGAGATGAATAATTCTCAGAGGAGTATAAGAAACATAAAATATATGGGTAATGAGTCTCATGGAAACAAAATGCAATAATAACTATTTGAGAGATGAAGTTGATGAGGACGAAAATTGTACTGTATTGTGTTTTATAAATAGGGTAATTCATCCCATTTGTGAGAATTACACCATTGTAAGTAGTTTTTAACTCACGTCATATTGATGGTGAGATTGGGGGGGGGGGCGGTATAAACATTATTTTATGTGATTAAAGGGGTCTTGTAAAGGACATGTTATTATATATGAATATTTGGGGCCTCTAAAAATTCTATATTTATAGTAGAAATCCAAATTTTAATACATTCAATCCCCTAACTAAGATTACTCCTACCTCTATTAAAATGAGCTATTACCCTAAAAAATGAAAATATAATGTAGGAAATTATGGAGTAATAATAATCCTAAATATTACAAACAAGAATAATAAAAAATCATTCGATCAACAATAAGATATAAAAATGTATTGATAAAACATTTAATAAATATAGAGTTATTTCATATAAATGGATGGTAATCAGAGATTCCTAGGGGTGAAACCAATACATATAAACCTGAAATTATAAATACCTAAAAATAATTTCTAATAATTATTCTAACATATATAGAATTTGATACCCACGATTGATGTAACAACCTAATGAATTATTACCTTTAATATTAATGGTATATCAAATATTTGAAAATATATAAAAGTTGTAATTTAAATAAAAAATTGATAAGTAATGGAAAAAATAATTTTTGGAAATGAATTTACCTAATATGAAAAAATATTCAAATATCTCAAAAAATATTAGCTGATAAATAGATTGAAGAATTATGTCTAGACAAGTTGAAAATAAAAATTATCTTCAAGTAGATAATGGGTAGGCTTTGTATGAAAACTAGATTTTCCTGGTTATTATGGGTTTTGTGGTTATTTTGGGGACAAAATATAAAATTTTATTCATAATGAAATAAATGATATTAATTATGGATAATATATAGGTTTTTAAGTTAAATGGGAGATGAACCACTCATACAAAAATTGTTTTAAAGTGAGACGAATCTTCAAAAGTAAAATTGGATTATGAATTTCAACCATTAAATTAAATCTATTGAAATATATCTATATAATAAATTTTTAATGTATATTTGTATAATATACTTGTGTAATATATATTTGTGTAATATATATTTGTGTAATATATATTTGTGTAATATATATTTGTGTATTGTATAATATATATATATATATATTTGTGTAATATATATCTTTATTTGTATAATATATATTTTTATTTTATATATTTTTGTAATATAATATATATTTGTTTTTGTATAATATATATATTTTTATAAAATGTTTTTATAATAAATAAAAATATAATATTTAATATATATGTATTTACATATAAATATAAAATATATTAATATATACCAAATTTGTATTTTTTTTAATTTTATAGATATAAATTTGTGTAATTTATGTTTATAACATCTTTGTATAATATATATTTTTATAATATAATTGTATAATATATTTAAATAGTATATTTCTATAATACACTAGGATAGTATATTTGTATAATATATATTTGTATAGTATATTATATATTTTTATTTGTATAATATATATATTTTCATAATGTATTTGTATAACTTATACCTATATTATATATATATTTTTATTTTTAAAATATACATGTGTGTGTGTGTATATTTAAAAAATTCTAGATTTTACACCTCTATAAAAAACCATGAAACCCCGAGTAATTTTCTACTTTTCATTTATGAACCATGATCCAAATCCTACTTCATCCAGTTGATAAGTAGAAATTATGTTCATCTATAAACTTGGTATGTGTCTATAATTTCCATATTCTAGTAACATTTGTATGAAATATCATCTTTAACAATACCCTTCCCCATAATATGAAGATATTTATCATTGACGAATTGGAAATTGTGGAAAAAATGAGATACATAACAATACATGCATCCATTCTTGGTTATAGAGTGGATTGAAGTCACATAATTAATGATCCATGATTCCAATGTATTTTTTAGACTCAACAATAAACAATTACTTCCTTTAGTGCTGTTGGGGTGGGCCGATTTTACAGAATCAGAAAGGGTGAGGGTGGGGGAGTGCAAGGGATGAACCAAACATCCCTAAAAAACACTGTTGAACATAGATATATACTCACATTAAAAAAAGAATGGTGATAAAAATGTTTATAGATCTTGCAAAACAATCAATCAACTAGTGAGGAGGATGAGGATAAAATAAGATACCTTGGATTGAAGATTTGAATCGCCCGAGTGAAAGTAGATATATCGAAAACTTAGAAAATTTTTGTGGCTTGGATTCATTCAAACCTTGGATTTGAGCCTTGACTCAAGCCTTGATTCAAGCTTCGATTCACTGAGGAGGAGTAATGAAAGAGGATGGATTCTGTGGAAAGCTTCGAAGATCGCGATGAGTTCTCAATTGGTTAATGTTAATTTAAGTAGATTAGAATACTTTTATCAACACTTACAAAAAAGTTCTAATAGAGTTAGAGATTTATCAGTGGTAAAAAAATCACTCGTAAAATCCATCTTTATCAATGATAAAGTTTCAACGCTGATAAAGATGCCTTTTATCAGCACTAATTAATCTAGCGTAGATAAATGGTTTATAATTATAATTATAATTATATTTTTTTGTATATATATATGAATATAAATATAGAATATATCTTCTTTATTTCAATATATTTATTATAATTTTATAATTCTTTAAATATATAATTATTTATTTATAATAATATAAATACTTAAAAAATAATAATATTTATATAATTATATATATATATTTAATAAATAAATAAATATATATATGGAAAATATATTCATTATTTAAATAAATTTATTATAATTTTATAATTATTTAAATATATGTAATTATTTATTTATAATTATATAAATACTTTTTTTTTCAAAAATAATATATTTTTATTTATAATTATAAATATATAAATGTATTAAAATATTAAATATACTTTATAAATATATTTATTTATAAATATTTTTTATAAATATATTTTAACATTGTTAATGAATATTTAATCATAAGTGCATGCATGTTAAAAATGTATGAAATTAAATAATTAAAAATTAGTACACCTTAATAATATTGAAAAATTGGATAATATTGACTAATTAAATATAAATTATTTAAAAAATATGGATATATATTGAAATAATGATTAATACATATTGTAGACATTAAAAATATTAAATAAAAAATTGAAATGGATTAAATTCCCAATTTTGTGTGTGTGCTTGAATTATACATAAAAAAAGAATTAATTATGTATATGTGAAATGAATATAACAAACATTTTCTATGTTCAATTGAAAAATAAAATGACATTCAAATATGTCTATTACTCGTTAAAATTAGTCAATATTTTTAATTCATATTATTTTGTAATTATAAACCATTATTCAATAAATATATTTATATTTAAAGCAGAAATATTTTGTATAATATAAATCATATTTATATACATTCAAATATATCTATATATTTAATATATACTATTTATTTACATTGTAAATAATTCTTTAATTAATAAAATTTTAAATATTTTTCTCAATTTACTTATTTTTAATTTTTATTTGTTTAATTTTCATTTAACATATATCTATATATTTAATATATAGTATTTATTATTATTTATAATTTATATATATTATAATTAATTTATTCATTTTAATCAATAATTATTTAATTAATAATTTAATTAATATTTTTTTAATAAACTCATTTTTATTTTAAATTTATTTAATTATTTCATTTTATTTGGTTTTTTATTAGTTCTAAAAAAGTGCTGATAAAGACTCCCATTATGGGTGCTAAAAATAAAGTGCTGATAAAGGGCACCCTTTATCAGTCACTCTAATAAAAGGCACCCTTTATCAATGCTAAAAATAATTCACATATAAAGGGAAACCATTATCTTTTTTTTCTAGCGCTGATAAAGGGTTCCATTTATCAGTTCTAAAAAAATGATGATAAAAAGAACCCTGTATTAGTACTTTTTTCTGGTGCTCATATTGGCCAATGCTGTTAAGGGACTATTTTATAGTAGTGTTATATCTCATGGGATAAGCAGGCATAGACATAATGAGTTTTTTCACATAGGCATGAGCATAGTGAGTTTTAACACATTTCTATGAATGGATATAATGAGTTCATTCACATAGGGGAGGGAATAATTAGTTTTCGTACAAGTTTTACTAAGATTATGGTTGTTCCAAATATATAAGTTATTTTTCATGTTATAACACTTTTCTAAGTTTTTTTTCTTTTTTAGTGATGTCACATTCCATGTTTATCCCTCTTTTCTAATATATTATAAACTTTTATGTTATTCCATTCCTTATTACATGATTTATGATGTATAATATATTGGGTATAAATTTCTTATGTGTCTTTATTATACCCCTATGTTCATCTTATGATATTTGATTGTTATAACTTATGTTTACCCCGACTGGTCATCTAAGGTAACCCCTTTCTTAGGTTTCTATTTCCCCAGGTTATGAAGAAAATTATTACACATGTTGTGTCTAGAATAATATCTTGTTTGGAGAATTTTTGGGAGACGTTGAAGAATTATTTTGGATTGATCAATTTCTTTTACAGTGTAAAAATGTCTATTAGATGAGAAATTATGATTTTTGTAGTTAATCTTTTTCCTAATTCTTTAAATCACTCAACATAAAATATAAAAATAATTTATTATAATACAATATTTTCTTATTATAATTTAATTGATAAGTTCACATCCACGTGGAAACATATACACTCAACATCAGACTAAAATGAATATTAACTTATTTCATTAAGGTTGAAAATTATAACACAAAATGAAACATGTCACAAGATAATTTCAAAAAAAATATAAAATGTTATAAATATAATAAATGTATTTATAAATTAAACAGGGTAATGATATGAGTGATTTTGATAATGTGTGTGAGGTTATATATAATAAAAAATATGAATGTTATATATATATGGTCATTTTATTTCTATGTAAATTGGGATTATACGGATTTTATTTCCACCAATGTCTATAAGAATATGTAATGAGATTAATTATAAGTTTATTATAAGTATTATTTTATTAAAATGTGACTGTTATAACATATTCACTGAATTTATGGGTATAAATTGATGTAACCACATTAAGAAATATATATTGAATTGAGAAGTAATGACACTAAGTAGTATATTTCTTACTTATGAGGATCATTTATCTGAGCTTGGAAAAAAGGTAGTATGAATAGGGTTTTCCCTAGACTAAGCCTAAGATAAACTTTAATAAATATAACTTGAGAGGAATTATCTTTGGGATAAGTTCAAGATCATGGAAATAATTATGAGATCCATGAAAGCTGAATCACTTACCGTGACTTCCACTATTTCTTATCTCACCCTTAGGTATTATGTGGAGGACTTGAGGATTTTTATAAGTAGAAGTTATGATGATATAAAAATGTAATTATTTATTTAATAAATGATATATATTTTCAGTATTAAATTTATTTATATACATTGAATTTTTTATAAAATTTAATTTTAAATAATGAATATAATTATATGATAAATATTAATTTTAATAAAATATTATTGAAAAAATTTCAATTAATAGATATAAGGTGAGTTCAAGAGTCAGGTGAGCACAATCTTAGAAATACAAAGCATAAAAGTAAAGGTGCGAAATTAAAAGGAGAATTAATTTATACGGGTATGAATCTCACCCCTAAAATACAAGTTCACCAAGGATTATTAGAAATATACAATAAAAAACATTGAGTTTGTCTCCTCAATATATTTCTTTTCTAGTGCATATTCTACATGATTATCTTTCCTGTAGGCATGCGTTACATTTTGATGAAGTAATTTATCATCATGGATGCAACCAATAAAGAGAGGAAGAATTCTCCAAGTTATTTTCTGGAACCTATTATTCATGGTATCAATGTAAATGGATGATTATAATTCAATCCAAAGATCATTCCCTACATCATTGACAACATACTCAATCACTCGAGTCATCGCCTAGAGTTTCGCTTCAAAAGTTGATCCATTCCTTATATATTTTTGAAATAATCCCTCGATAAATATATAGTATTTCTGTAAGATACCTCCATAACACAAAGGGCCTAGTGAACCTCATACTCCACCATAAATTTTTAATTTGACCCACTTTGGGATTGGTGGGATCTAATGCACAGACTCCTTGGCCAGAGTCCTTTTGGTCCTCAAAGGCACACTGAGCATGTGTAAAATGTTCAAATCCTAAATTTAATTTTTCATCAAACCTAATTGTATTTTAGATAGTTATTTCACATCAATATAAATATAAAATAATACTTTATAAGAAGAGGTGGGATGGCTGTTAATGGTTATGCTATTTCTGGCCTTTCACGTGAAAGCTACAACTGAGGCCACTACAACTAAAAGCTAGTTATAGACCTTCTCACTAAATTTGATTCAATTATAGACCCCATCATATTAAAAAAGTGACTACTTATAGAAAAATTCATTACAAACACCTACTATATGAAGTCACATAGGTTTTCCATAAACTCACAACAAACAAAGAGATAGTCCAAACTTTCCACTCCCCACATATATAAATAGTAGCCCAAAGCCAGATGAAATCCATCTATCTACAGTTGGTCATATTACTACATTCTCTATATCAAAATATTCTAAAGGAGAAAAATACTATAATTCATGATGAAATTAATTCTAAATTTAGGTATCCAAGAGGGAATGTTGACATCATTTTCACATTTGAGTATGTAATAGTATCTAATGTTGAACTTCCCATTGTTTGTTAGAGTCAAAATGAGGATGTCCCCATCCATGTAAATATACATATGTATTTACATAATTAGATTAGGGTAAATAATCTTATATATCTAATAGAGATCCCAAACTCGATCTGTTATTGACACCATTTATTTGTTTCCTCGCATTATAGAATATTCTCTTAGAGAACTATCTTTTCAAATGATGTCCCATCAGTTCATGGTGGATTTCTTACAAAAAATTCACTTCAAAGAGTTGATAACATCCTAGTATGTCTTCTTGAGTGTTGGATTTTTTTTTGTTGATAGGTAAAGTTAATACCTATTTATATTATTTTAGGTGATCCTTTAATAAATAAACTCTAGAGTTGACTCTTTGGATTTCAAGATATTCTATATGAATTTTTCTAAGAGGGATTCATTGATTTTTTTTAGGTCCTTGATTCCAAGGCCACCCAAATCAATAGTATTTTCCCACTCTTTCCATGAAATTGAAACTAGCGTAATATCATG
The DNA here is from genome assembly GCA_963277665.1 of Viscum album. Taxonomy (NCBI): domain Eukaryota; kingdom Viridiplantae; phylum Streptophyta; class Magnoliopsida; order Santalales; family Viscaceae; genus Viscum; species Viscum album. The sequence continues at coordinate 2,068,946,651 of OY728131.1, forward strand.
AATACTTACCATCAATAAAAAATTCATAATCATTATTTGGAGTATCTTGATATGGGTTATTGTCTAGTTATAGATGGATAAATCATAAACAAACACTAAGCTAATCACCAAGTTGACTAAACGGATTTTTTCTTCTTGTAACATACAATTCCCTTTCCAACTAGAAATTTGGGATTTAATAATTTAATATAAAAAAATATTTTTTATATTTGGAATCAACAATTCAAAATTAGTTAATAATTACAATTTCAATTTAAGGCATATATATAAGCTGATGAGGTAAAAATTAAGTTACTAGGGTAAAGATAAAATATGTGAAAGGACTAAATTAAGGGGTAAACTCATAAATATCCCAAATTTTTATAAAAAAACATGTGTATTAGGGAATTCTCATCCTCCCATTATCCTATCTAAATTTATTTTCCACTTGAGATCAACTTTACATGAGAAATTAAATTTCTTATTCATTAAGGATTGATTATTTACAAAAATGTCACTAAATATCACATATAAAAGAACCCTTATATACCCACCCAAAAACACACTTTTCCTTCAGTTTTCTATATAGTAACTACCAAAATTATATCCTTTACTTGTATCTATTAATTTTTAGAACCTTTTTTCAGAAGGAGTCTTAAATCCTTTATTTCCAAGAGTCTATTTAAGATAAGATTCAAGTCTTGAATATAATAACTATACTCTCACTAATCATTTTCATTATTTTTTTCATCCAAAAATTCTTAAATATGATAGATAATTTTAATAAAATTATTTTTAAATGGTTATTATTTTATGAAGGTGATATTAAAACTATATACTAAAATTTTTTATTCATTCATTTGTTAAAACATGTTTTTATTTGGGTTGGTTCTATAACAAACACGAATGATAGTATAATGATTATATCATGAATGATAAGAAAAACTTAAATAATTGTAATATTATGTAATAATTATGAATTTAATTGGTTTTCATAATTTTGTAATGGTAATATATATAAGAATATTCATTAATAAAATCAATTTTTTTATTTAGTGAAATTCACATAAAGAATATTTATATTGTTTTTTATGAATCTCTTCCATAAATTCCCTAAAATGAAATCTGGAATTAAAAAATATATCAAAAATATCTATTTATTATATATAGATATTATAGATGTGATGTACCTTTGAGAAATGACCATGGACCAAAACCTCCATACAAAATCAATCATAGAACAAATGAGACAATTAACACTTGAATATTAATTTTAACAAAGAATGATTATTAAATGGGTAATAATAAATTATAAATGATTTATATAAAGAAAAATAAATATAAATATGGTTCTTATATAGATGAATAATATTTATTAATTTATTATAAACTAGTTTAGAGCATCTTTTACTAAAAATTAATCTTAGATAATGGGTTTTCATATTAATTTACTTCCTTTGAGATGTGATTTATATTATACACCTATTTTCAATTATATAGTGTATATACTTCGTATTTGAAATATTTTATCATAATTATATTTTTTATTCATTATATGTAAAGTTTGATTTCAATTTCTCTCTTTCATTTTCAGTTACCTTATTCATTACCAAAGTGATAGGGGTTATCTTGGATTAATCACTTTTACTTTTATCACAATCTAAATTCTTTGAAAATGATTTTATATTATTGAAATATTATTATATGTTTTTAAAATGGTATTTCATATTTTTCTCTAGGTAAATTACATTTACATGTCTACATTTTATTCTTTTATTAATTTCTTTCTTCATAAAATATAACCTTGCTAAGAATAATTCACATCCTCTCTATTGGATCTTCTTCTTATATGTCTATATTATTCCTTAAAAAAATGTTTTATATTATTATTTTGAAATAAAAATGTGTATTATATTTTTTAACATCCATAAATCTCTTTATTTCCATTCAAAATAAATTTTTTTAACTCTTTCATCAATTTTATTTTTTCTTTTAAATCTTCATAAAAAGCTTATAAATATATTTATTTTTACTTTCATATAAATTGTATCTTACACTTTACATTTATTTACTTACCTTATATTTATTTTTATGATTACAATATTTTTTATTATTTTAAAAGAATTATTTAATAATTATTCTTGTTATATTCATGAAAATTATTTTTGAAAGTGACTTATAATTATGTTTTTAAAAAAATGTTAATTTTTTTAATTAAGAATATTTTTATGATTTCAATTCCATTTAAATATATATATAAAGAATATATATTTATTATAGAAAAATTTTCATGATAAGAATATAATTTTTTATGATATAATTATTTCTGGAGATTGATTTTTTGGTATCAACCAATCTAATTCTTGATTCTATTTTATTAGATACAATTTGAAAATGTTATGTAACCCATATTCATTACATGTTTTTTATGATAAGATATATGATTGATTTATTTTGGAACACATATGTAGGGTTTACCATTATGTGATAGGTGTGCCCAATATATCCCTCAAACACATTAGGTAATGTTTTATATCTCGTGATATTATTATGGAATGTGAGTAAGATACTCAATCCACTAGGGTTGGAGGTTGTGATGCCTAATCTGCTATTTTATGGTATATAGTTAATGATTTATAATACCTTATGTAATGATGGTTTGGTTAGTTAAAATTTTCATAAGTTATTATTTTTTTCTTAAGTTTATTCCACATTCATATTTTATGTTTCGATGTTTTATGACTATTTTCACATGTTTCCATGCCATCATATATGTGTTCTGACTCTATGATATTAATTTCATGATACTATATTCCCATTACATGATCTACACTATTTTTTGAAGTCTTATGATTAACTATTATAATCCCATGATCCTTCTAAATATGTATTTCTCCCATATTCATGTTTTCCAAAATGCTAATGGCAAAACCATTTATAACTCATCAATGATATATACATTTATTGAGTGTTTCATCACACTCCTTATAATGTTTCTTATTTAATTGGGAATAAAATATAAGAATATTTATTAGAGTAAGCCATGCATGGAGAATGTTTTTATAGATATTGAATAAATAATGTGCAATAAGACATTTATATAAAAAATATCCAATTCATTAAACCTTTGGGTTAGGGTATTAAGTGTTTTATTTATGAGATATAACTTCAAAATTATGGAAATGATTTAAATAATATACATGTTATTCTTAGGTCATCTCAGTTGGTATCAGAGAATGGTTTAATTAATTTTTGGTATTAGGTTGTGATGAATAAAGGGACAAAACTTACAACAACCTATGTTAAGCCGAAGGTGTTGTCAGATGAACCGTTAGTGTCATATGTTGAACATCACAAGTTACATGTTCAAATGAATGAGTCATATTTAGATAGAAATTTAGATTTATTTTAAATATCGTATGATTGTTTAAAATAGATATTATTGTTTAATAATAATGAAAACCATTTTGGTATTTTCAAGGGAATGAAGAGAGAATCATAAAATCTTGGTGGTGATAGGTATGGTCAACTTTGAAAACATCTTATTTAAGCATATTTAAATGCATTTATTCATAACCTAAAAATAATATAAGGATTTTAATTCATATCCCCAATGAAAGTTTATTTAATTATAGGTGAAAACTCATTGATGTAATATGACTACATCCAAAATATATCATTCTTATCAAATTTGATTTTATGGGAAGGAACTTACTATAAATATAGTTATTATTCCTTTGGTATAATTTTATGTGATATTATGCATGGCCGAATCTCTCTACCTAGAGAACATATCACTTTTCTGAATAAGGAAATAGCATTTCTTATCCCATATTTTCCCATGATAAAATATCAATGAAATAATGATTATGAACTCCCTTTGAAAAATTATTCTTTAATTTGGATCTTAATACCCAAAATATGGGATAATTTTCTCAAACGGTTATAAATAATATCAATATTTAAGATGTGATAATTTTGCGGAAATATATAGATATATTTTCTGATGAATTACCTTCCCCCCCAAAACATGAGGTTGAGTTTCCAATTGAAATCATTATTATTTCTAAGAATATATTAAATATATCTTATATAATTGACCCTAGTTATTTGGAATTATTAAATAAGTAACTTTAAGATAATTTTGATAGGGTTTTTGAGTTCTCATGTAATTCCCCTTGGGGTGCTTCAGTCCTCTTAGATAAAAATAAGTATGTATTAATGTATATTTTAATTGATTATCATGAACTTAACCATATCATGATCAAGAAAAAGTTTCATTTAACTTTTATTAATGATATTTTTGATCAAATTAAAGGATTTCAATGGTTATAAAAGGTGGATCCTCTATTAGGATACCCTCAATTAAGATTAAATAGAGAATATATGCCCTAGATGACTTTACAAATAAGATATAAACACTATGAATTCATAGAAATTCCATTCAGACATATAAATTTCCCTTACATATTTATGGATATGATTAATGGAGTCTTTATAGATTACCTATACAAATTTATGGTAACCTTTATTGATGATATTCACATATATTATAAGATAAATTAATAACTTGATGACCATTTTAGGATTTTGATAAAGTCCTTATTGTAGGAGTAATCATATACCATGTTTAGAAAAATGTGAATTTTGGATTCAAAAAATTTATCTCTTAGGTTACATAATCACAAGTAAGGGTATATTATAGGATTATTCAAAGGTGGAGGTGATGGAAGAATGGTCCAGACAGACCACTGTGGAAAATATCTACATTATCTTGTATTATATGGATAATATTAATGTTTTGGGAGAAATTTATCATGATTTTTAAATCCACAATCCATGTTAATGTATGTGGTAGTTATGTACCTTTAGAAGAAATAATGTGTAGATTTTTTGCGATATTTATAAGTGGTTAATCACTCCACTTGTACTTACACTACCTAGTAATGGGGAAGGGTTTGTGATATATAGTAATTATTAAAATATGGTATTGTGATGTTACCTCATAAAAAAATAAAATGTGATAAATTATCCCCCCTTTCAATTAATTTTCCTTGAGAAAAATTATCCGACACATGATTTGAAGCAAGCAAGGATATTTTTCCATTAAATATTGAGTAAAATTATCTTTATAAGGAAAATTATAACCTATATACAGGTCAAAAGATTTTAAATTTTATATTCATATAGAATGAGGTGAAAATATATCCAAGGATATGGTTTGAGCTAATCAAAGACTTTAATTGGTTAAGAAATTCCCTTCCTATGAAGGAAAATGTAGTGATTGATTCTCTAAATAGAAAGGACCACACTACCCTATCCTTGATGTGGAATCAAAGGTACCTAATATTTATGTATATTAAAATTTTAGATATGTAAATCATAAAGGAATTGATGAAATAAAACTATTAATAAATGAATTATCATCCATTTATCCATGTGAAGATCAAGGAAGAAAAAAGATGATATGGAGCTATAGAAGAAGGTATAAATTTTTTCATAGTTCAACCATGATAGATATAGAGTTCTAAGATTTTTGAACTCAGATATGTGTCTCATCCATTCCAGTGATAAAAATAGATTTTTTATTATACCCCTAACCCATCCTTCTTTATTTACCTAGTAATCATAATAATGTATAGATATCTTAAGCATCACTTCTCATGGGAAAACAAGAAAAATAAGTTTGTTGGGTATATATCTCAATGCTTGGTATTCCAATGAATTAAGGTGGAATGTCATAAATATAATTGGTTGAAGAAACCATTACATATACTAGTATGAATATATGAGAACATCACTATGGATTTCATCATCATTCTTCCCAGAACTTATAAATGAAAAAAATCCACCATGGTAGTGGAAGATGAAATAAAAAAGTCATATAATTTCAATCGTATTCAATAGTATTTCTCACACACACAAAATTTGAGTATATAAATAAATTAAGTTGTAAGGATACATGGAGTTCCATTTTAATTGCATTATATTGAGAACTTAGGTTCACATCATAGTTGTAAATAATTATTCAAGAAGAATTTGATATAGTGATGAGCTTCATCATAACTTATATATTTTCCAAAAGATTTTAGGGAAAAAATATAAAATATTGGGGGGGGGGTGAACAACAGTTTTAAAAGAAATACATATATATATATATATATATATATATATATATATTCCAACACCCTCATGATTTATGTTGACTAGGAATACATTCTTCTATTGGAGGTAAAATCTACAAAAGTATATAATAAAAATAAACAGAAAGTAATACTATATGAAATTTAAAAACTTTAAATTAAGTTAATAAAAAATGGAATAAAAGTATAAAAACCATGAGTAGAGTGTTGAATTACAATTCATACACACCTAAAAATGATATTAAAAACAATCAAAATTTAACCTTGTGTGATAAGGGGATCTATAAACCCGATTTCATGTATCCTTAATTTTATACCCATTAGAAGGTATCAAAATTTTTATACCTTTTGTTAGGTATATCTTCTTATCATAGAAATCCCTTGAATTAAACCTGTAAGAAGGTTCCCTATATTCTAATCTCTAGAATCCCTTGACATGTATGTTGACTTTAGGTATCACACATCTGAATATCTGTCTTCCTTATCATAATCCATTGATCCAACAGATTGAAATCACAACAATTATAAGGGAAAAAATAACTTTATAAGGAACACCTCACATAATGTAAGAACTTAGATGATTGTTTTGAAAGAAAACTATAGAAATATCAGAAGAATTATCAAGGTAAAATTTAATTTCATAGCTTCAAAATAATAAGATACTTTCAATGTATCAATTATAATTTATACTTAGACTATTTCTATACAGAAATGTTGTTCCAATTATATACCTTGTTTTAAAAAACTCTAATGGTCAAATTAAAATGTCTCTGAGACTAGTTGTAACAACATTAAGAGAATCTTCATTATCATCTGAAGAATCTATAAATTCATTATTTATTACAATAAATTTATCCATGAAACAATATAATGATTATATATCCAATGAGATTAAACTAACGTAAAACTTTAGATCACTGAAAATTCATATTTAGTGATTTGGAATTTCATTTTTTAAAAATTTAGTTATTTACACCAATGATAACTAAAAACAAGATTCTAGTTCAATCAAATTATTATAAAGTGTATTGTGGTTTTCAAAACAAAAGAAGCAAGTGTGTCAATCACTCAAAATTATCATTATCAAATTGATGGTCAATCTAAAAGGAACATCCATATATTAGAAGATATTATAAGATATTTATCAATATACTTAAATGTTATTTAGTATCAACATCTTACTTTGGTTGAGTTCTCATATAATAATAGTTTCCACTCTTGCAACCAAATTGAACCATATAAGGATCTATATGGGAGGTGATAAAAAAATTTGATATGCTAGGACGTAGTTGGAGAGTAGAATCTTTTAGAAAAAAATATTATTCAGGAAATGATCGATAATATTCAAACCATTCAATAACATATCAAACAATAAAAAATCTATAGATGTGTTATATTGATAATCATCAACAAGATGTAGAGTATTATGTTAGTGACAACTTATTACTTAAAATATCACTTTAGAAGAGGGTTGTGAGTTCTAGAAGAAATGGATGCTAGGAACTAAATAAAGTGATACCTTTGAGATTATTAATCATGTGGGGGATATAGAATATCACCTAACACCTTCCCCAAACCTATCATTGGATCATTATGTGATCCATATATCAAATTTGAGGAAGAACCTTTCTAATCTATCATATGTACTGAACTTAAATGTTTTGTAGTTGGAAAATAATCTCTCTTACGAGGAAAAATGGATAGAGATTTTATACTATAGAGATAAAGTGATGTGAAACAAGACCACTCATCTAGTCAATGTTTTTTTGTAGAAATCACAAGTTTGAGGAGTCTATGTGGGAACTTAAAGATGTAATGAGACAAAAGTTACCAATTTTTTTTAGAGTAATGAAATTTCAAGGGTGAAATTCTTTTATATGGGTAGAATCTAATACCCAAAACATATATAACAAAATTTCATTCAAATATTTGATATTATATATTACACTCAACATAAAAATAAAATTCACATATACTTATTTCATTAAGGTAGAAAATTACAAAAAAAAAATTATAAACTAAAATATAGATAAATGACATATAATCAGTGAAATTATAAAATAATAAAACCAAAATTAAATAAAATAGAACAATATTGAAATATTCCTCATCATGATCTAATTTGAGGATCATACTGTTGATGAAAACTATGGAAAAAGCACTGCATGTTAGAAATATAATAAATATTTTTTGAAATGAAATTATAGATTATGATTAGTGATTTTAATTAAGTGTGTGAGGTTACATATAGGAATGTAATTTGAATATTATATAAATATGTTCCTTGGTATTATATTTACATTGGGATTATATGATCATGTAGTATATATTGTAGTTGATACCATCATTTGACATATAAATAATAAATATGATAAATTATAAGTTCATCAGAATTTGTATTTTATTAAATTGTTAATGTTATAAAAGATACATTAAATTAGATTTTATAAATATATGTATCTAGATTATGAAATATATGAATAAAGGAGAATAAATATAAGTAAGTAGTATAATTTTTCATTATAAGGATCATTTTTATAATATTTTAAAAGAGGTAGCCTCACTACGGGTTTTTCCTATACCAAGACCAAACCAAACTTCAATAAGTATGACATGAGAAAAATAATTTTTGGGAGATGTTTAAGATATTGGAAATCACTCTAAGATCCATCACAACTGAATCACCACCCATGGCCACCGCCATTACTTATGTTACCCTCTGGTCATATACAAAGGTATTTGATGGGTTTTATGTAAAAATTAGGATAATAAAAAAACATAATTATAAATTTTATAATTTATATATATATATTTATTATTAATTTAATTTTTATACATTTGAAATTTTTATGAAATTTATTTTTTAATATTGAATTGAATTAATTTGGAATTTCAATACAAATATTTTGATAAAATTCAATTAATCAAGAATATTCTAGGTGATAGGTATTTTAGGACCAAGATGACTAGGAAGGTGATTATTTTCAATTGTTTTGTTTTGTTGTCAAAAAAGTTTGAAAACAAAGAAAAAATCACTTCAATCTATATTGGGTAATATTTGGATTCACCATCAAATTTAGAAGAATCAGACTCACAATGTTTTAAATGGTCCATCATATTTAGGATGATGGCTTGAAGAAAAGGTTCATTAGATTGACCTTGAATACTTAATGAAAGGATCGATCGTATTGAGGAAAAAATCTAGCTAGAAGTAAATGGTAATCAAATTCTCTCTGAATCTTGTGTGGAAGATGAAATCATAATGGGAGAATTAGAGTCTACATGACTATGATAAATCAAATGTGATGATTCTTTTCTGATCTTAGAGTTCTCATAAATCATAAGTAAGTTATGAAAATAATGATGCAATATATCTGGAAGAAAGATTAAGTGAAAGAGATGCTTTTAATCATATTCAGATTGATTAGATCTATACACAAATAAGAAAAAGGTGTTGAATATTTTATTAATACTGATCATATTCAGGTCAATTGTCTTCTGAAAAATTGTATTCAGGCTGAATTGGAAATAAGGATGTTGCTAAAGGCACTATATCATCTTATTATCAACACATTCTAAAGAGAAATAAGCTTCTAATCAGACTCGATGTTACCTTGAATTCAGAGAAAGAATTTCTTGAGATCTATGAATGAAATGAATGGAAATAAATGTGATCAACAATGTTTTCATCCTTTTAAAAAGAGGATGAGTTAGTTTTTTAACTTTTCAAGTGGGTCAAGATAATATATAAAGAAAATATATGGATGGTTTATTGAGATGGATCTCGAATTTCAAATAAAGTTTCTTCAATTAGGACAAGAGCCACACTATCAGATTTGGGTTGTTCTGTATTTCAACAAGGTCAAGAGAAGAAGTGAATAAGTATAAGTGTTTTAAAGAATAGATATGAAGTAAATTGTTGGATTATATTCTTCAATCATAAACGTATCTATTAACTCATTTACATATTCAATTGGTACAGAGCATCATTTTGAGGAAATTGGATTTATCCAATCAGAATTGATAATTGAAATCAGATTAAGAAATCAGATTCAGACTGGCGATTAAAAAGAATGTCCAACGAAGGGATTAAGTTTGAAAAAGATTTGAGAAGATTCAATAAGAGTTGACTAAGTCAATATTCACCCAAAATTAAAGGTAAATTGAGATTTTTGAGAGTTTGGTTGTGCGAGAATGTTTTTAGGATTCTCCCCAAAATCATCTTTGGTTGACCTATGAAAGGTGAATGTACATTGTAAATTTTCTGACACGAATGTACTATTTATGATAGATAAGATCTAAATTTTTAGAAATAGAAATAGTTTTCTATAGTGAGATTAGTTGAAGAAGTTTCAATGGAGAGAAGAAAAAAGTGAGGAGACAAGATCAAAACATATTATTCACTGATCAATGTATTCAGTGATCATCATATTCCGATTGTCATCATATTCATTAGATCATCATATTGGGATGGATTAATATGATCTGGGATTTATATATTAGGAATTTAGAATAGACTAAAAAAGTATTCTGAATTTACCTGATCATATTTTGATAGAGTTATATCCATCAGATTGGTAAATCATATTTGAAGATCAAATTTGAAGAATACGATTAGGAAGATTATCTTGGGAAATTGTTCTGAGTTTTCATTACAAAGTCTAGGAGGTTCTTACTAGATTCTGGGTAAGAAAGTAATTTTTTTTTTCAATTGAATATATAAGTTAAAATTTAAAATAATCACATGTTACATGTTTTCTTACAAAAACATTGAATTACAGTATTTGTGTTAAGAGGATGCGCACACACTTTTGGATTGTCTTGAAAGTGCTACACGAGTGAAAGGGTATATCTTAATCATTATAATACAATGATTTCATTATAGGGGATTGTATGGTATTGTATCATTTACACACCATACTAAGGTTGTAGCCCTTCTTATTGAATAACAAACCTTGTAAATACCTGTTTTCTTATGAATGTGTGTTAAAATTGTTTTTCAGTAGGAAATAAAGTATTTAACATGAGTGAAAAGTTGTTTCAAGGAAACATAAAAGAAAAAATAACACTAATTCACTACTTCCCCCTCTCAATAATATAAATACACTAACTAGGAACTTTTAACTAGTATCAAAGGTGAATGTTTCCTTCTATTATTCTTTACTAATGGGAAATTTTAATTGTGTGAACAGTAAAGGTATTTCAGTGTTTTATGGAAGGAATTATCATATGTTGAAAGATATAATGTTCCCTCATCTTATTTTGACCAATTATGATTTTATTGAATCTACAACAGTTGGGTTTCATCCCATTGATGATAAAGTTCCTCTAGCATAAGTTGATAAGAAGAATCCTAATAATTATGGAAGGGACAAGAATGATTTATTTTCATCAATTTTTGAAAGTTAATACTTAATTTTGAGTGGTGTTTTGAAATCCAAAGTTATATGGGATAAATTGAAAAACTTATATGACATCAATACAAAAGTGAAAAAGGATATTTTTTAAATATGGAGGCTGAAGTATGAAAATTTAAATATGGGTGGGTATGAATATATTGGGGACTTCATTACTAGAGTGAATTACATTATTAGCACTATTATATGTCTTGGTGAAAATTTAGATGATTTCTATAGTTATTGAAAAGATCTTGAGAATTCATCCTGAGAAGTTTGATGCAAAAGCTTATTCATTGGAAGATAGATATTAGAAAACGTTATCTCTTGATTATTTATATAGCACTCCCTTCACTTATAAAATGAAATAGGAGAAATCTATGAGAAGAAAAACAAAAGTTGATAGAGAAATTTCTTTCATGTCTAAGAAATAAAATTCAAATAAGATTCTTATTCATAATGAAGCTAGTGAATGTGATTATGAAAATTTGGTTTGTAAATTTTTGATGAAATTTTATCCTTGTTTTCTAAAAATGTTAAAATAGGTACACAGAAATAAAAAGGGAAGCTTCCCTTAAAATGATTTGAATATGTATTCATTGGTCACTTTTCAGCTAATTGACCACAAACAAAGGAAATAAAAGGATAGTTATGAATTTTAGAGAAATCCTAGAAGATTATGGAAGAAACAGAGAGATAAGATAAAATTATATTCTATAGGAAAGATAAAAAATTATTCAAATCCAAAAGAAGAAGTTTCTTATCTAAAGATGGATAAGATAAAGGTAGTGAAGCTAAATCGGAAAAACCTATTTATTATGGTATTGATAATAATTTTATTGCAATAGTAAATGATGGAGAATTTGGAAGCAATAGTTCCATGGAAGAAGAAACTAATCATGAATTTCATTTGAAAGAAGTTTTTAATGAATGTAAAAGAATGATTAGAAGTCTTGAAAAGAAAAACAAAAAGTTGGAAGATTAATATAACTCAATAATATATCAATAACATTTTTCTGATGAGAAGTTGAATCTAGTAAAAGAAATTGATTATTTTAAAATTTCTCTTGGGGAAGAAAAGAATCATAATGAGCACTTAGAAGTGTAGTTAAAAGAAAAAGAATAATAGTTGGAACTTTTCAAAAAAAAATTATCTAAAGATGAAATGAGGAATACAAGTTCCAAAAACTCTATATCTGAAATTGGTGAAAGTTCTCTTAATGAGAAACATGAGAAGGTTCAAAAAATATTACCTTCAAAGGGTGAGAAGAAATATGGACCTATTTCTGAAAAGAATAAATCTAGGAAAGTTATGTATGTTGACGAAGCCAAAAATGTTGGGAATTAAGAAGTTTCTAAAAATCCCGGATATATAAATTATGAATTCAGAAAATTTTCTAATACTTATTGTTATGAAAAAGATAAAAAAAGGAAAATTCTGATTGAAAACAGAAAGTTTGGTGGCTCAGAAAAGAAAGTCAAGAAGGTTCTTGAGAACCATATTTAAAATTCTGATCAGTATGGAATTTTCAGAGGTAAATACTATTTCTATGGAAACTGCTAATACTGTGATGGTTTCAGACACACGAATAATATGTGTTGGTTCAAGAAAAAAATTACTATTACTCTACATGTTATGAAAGGATAAGGTCGAGGGGGAGTCAATTCCCTCAAAAGAAGAAATGGGAGAAAGATGTTGAAAAGAAATATGATATGGTTTGTGTGAATATCAAAAATTTGTTCCAACCATAGGAAACTATTTTTGAAATATGTGAACAACCTAAAAATCTAGTAAAATGATTCATTTTATTATTTCAATCATAAAATAATATTCTTAACAATTCTTAGAATCCAAAATTGAATAAAGAAAAGGAAGAGGAAAAGGCTATTGTTGTTGAAATTGCATTTTAGGCTACAAAAGGAGAACAAACATTGGATCTTGATAGTGGGTGTTCTTCTCATATGATAGGATATTTGAAGTTATTAAATAATTTTAAATAATTTAAAGAATAAATGGTGACATTTGACAATGATGAATTCTTGAAAATCAAAGCTGTTGGATCAACCATCATTGGAAAAGAAGAAATGAAATCAAAGAAAAATTTGCATGTTGATGGGATGAAATACCATTTGCTAATTGTTTCACAAATTTTAAATTAGGGTAACAATGTAATATTCAGAAAATATTGGTTTCTTTTGAAAAGTTACTAAGATGGGAATATTGTTATAAGAGGATAATATATAAAATGAAACTTGTTTCAGGTTAGTGAAATAAAAAACTCTTGTTCCATGTGTATTTTGGAAGAGAATAAACTCTGGAATAAAATACTGGGACACATGTGTCAATGAAACTTGAAAAAACTACAAAAATGAGATAGTTTCTAAGACATTTCTTATTTTATAGGAATAAAAGATTCATGTTGCACTATTTACGAGAAAGGAAATATTTTAAACTCAGTGCATAATAAAGTTGTGTTTTTTTCGAAAAAACCCATGGAGCCAATTTATTTTGATATTTGGGGACCAATGAGAAAACAATAAATAAATGGATAAAATTACTTCATAAATTTAATTAATTATTTAGTCTCATTACTTGTATTATGTATATGAAACATAAGTCATATTATTTTAAAATGTTTAAAAGTTTCAGAAGGAAAGATGAGAAGGAATGTGAGTATTTAGTGAATAAGTTGAGAACAGATAATGGTGGCGAATACATAAGTGAATAATTTGAAAGTTATATTGAGAATAAGGGAATTCAATATGAGTATAGTTCCCCATACACTCCTAAAAAATGTGTTTTTAGAAAGAAAGAATAAAAGTTTTGTGGAAATGGGATGAACTATGTTACTTGAACATGGTAATTCTCATTACATTAGGAGGCAAGCCATGAGTACTACTATGAACACTGAAAACTAATGTTTCTAGAGACCTATCTAAGATATTACCACATATTAATTGTTTTATGAGAAAAATACAAGTTTTAAACACTTATTAGTTTTTATGAAGAAGAAAGGTGGAAACTTTGCAATTTTTTAACAGAAAGATGAAGATATAATCTTTCTTGGATATGATTTAGAAGGAAGAGGATATAAATGTTTCAACAAAAAAATAGAAGAATTTTTTATTCTATTGATGTGAAAGTAATTTAAAGATATGAGGAAGAAAAACATTATTAGGTAAATTATGAGTTTGAGAAAGTATAAGAAAACAATTCTGATAAGGATATAGATAATTGTAATCATAATCAATGTGAAGAATCAGGCTCAGTTATTTCTAGTAATGAAGAAGATACTCAAGAATCTCATCCTAATATGTGGAAACTAGTGGAAAATCAGAATATTATTAGTGATGCATATTATATAATTCAAACAATAAGAACAACAAAATCCATCACACATACATCTTTTTATTCAAAAGTGGGTCCTAATGATGTGAAATAATCTTTTGAGTATCCAAAATGGGTTTATGACTTGAATGAATAATTTGATCAGATTCAATAGAATTATATATGGGAACTTCTACCCAATCCAGAAAAAAATCATTATTTTCCCAAGGTGGGTCTTCTGGAGCAATATAAATGAAGAAGGTGAAGTAACAAGAAACAATGAAATATTGGTGTCCAGAGGGTATTCAAAAATTGATGGTAATGATTTTAATGAAACCTTTTCTACTTTGGAAATATTAAATACAATTATAAATTTTCTTTTTCTTTTAGCACAATGAGGTTATAAGATCTTTTAAATGGATGTTAAATCAGCATTCTTGAATTGTGATATTTATGAGTAAGTTTACATATAACAACCTTGTGGATTTATTGTTGAGAAATATGAATGTTATGTGTCTAGATTGAAGAATTAATTGTATTAGATAAAGAAATATATAAGATATTGGTACTCCAAATTTAATATTTTCTTAAGGATGATGAGTTTCAATAAAAGAAGATTTGATAGAAATATTTATGTTAGATAAATTCAAGACTATTCCTTCATTGTAATTGATTATGTTGACGAAATTATCTTTGTCGGGAATGATGAAAGAAGTTGT
Organism: Viscum album; assembly: GCA_963277665.1. Classification (NCBI taxonomy): domain Eukaryota; kingdom Viridiplantae; phylum Streptophyta; class Magnoliopsida; order Santalales; family Viscaceae; genus Viscum; species Viscum album. The sequence continues at coordinate 2,068,962,216 of OY728131.1, forward strand.
GAAATATTTTTTTAAAGAGATTAAAAAGGTTTTTGAAATTTCCATGTTGGGGGAAATGAAATAATTTATTGGGTTATAGATTTTACAAATGAAGAAATATATATTTATTTCCTAATAAATGTATGCTAAAGAAATTATGAAGAGGTTCGACATGGAAAGCTCAAAACCTATTTCCAGACTGATTTTTTTGGGTATAAAGATGAAAAAGGATGGAAAAGGAAAATAATTTGATCAGAAAGAATTCAGAAAGATAATTAGAATTTATTTCTATTTGAAATCCTCAAAACTTGATATTTTTTAGTTTTTTACCTTATGTGTAAGATTTCAGAGTACTTAAAATAATCACATTTAATTGTTGGAAAAAGTATTCTTAGATATATAAAAGGAATTAATGATTTTGAAATCAAGTATGATAGCTCATAAAGTATTGATTTGTTTGGCTATTCATATGCTTACTAGGAAGGAAATGGTGATGATATAAGATCTACATCTGGTGGAGTATTCTTTCTAGGAAACAATTGGGTTAGTTGGTATTCAAAGAAATTTATTTTAGGAACTCTTAGTATGACTAAAAATTAGTATGCTTCTATCAATCAAGACACTACACAATTAATGTGGATGAAGACTCAATTAGAAGACTTACATATTGAAGTGAAGTTACCCTTACTCTTGGGTTGTGGCAATCAAAGTAAAATCAATCTCACCATGAATCAAGTTTAACATACTCATTTAAAACATATTGATATCAAATATAATTTAAACAAAGAATATGTGGAGAAGAATGAATTAAAGCTAAATTTTGTTCCAACATTGGAATAAGTTGCTGACATTTTCCCAAAATATTTACTGAATTAATCCTTTTTAATTTAGGTTGACCATGTACGTCCAACCACTTTCTTTTCAAGGTTGAGGTATGTGTTTCTATCCCCTATCTATTTTTACCTTTGTATAGTGTTTTCAAGGGGGAGAATTGATTGTTTTTATAAATCTATCCTTTTATATGGATGTAAAAAGGGGGAGCTGTGGGTTAGCTCTAAATTTAGCATTGCATTGTGAGTGAAATATTCTAACTATTTTTAGACTGGTTGTCTGAAACAAATTATTTTATATTCTAGGAATATTGAAGATACGTGAATGAAAATAATAGGAAGAAAGATGAATAACTTTATTATAATCACTACTTTTGTAAAAAATTGGTTTGATTTCAATAATTCTTATTTCCTATAATGAGTTAGCTCGCAAATGGCTAGAATTATTGATAAGTAATCCATTTCTTGAGGTTAAAAAGTTTAGTGATTTATAAATATTGGTTGAAAAAAATCCAAAAGAGGATATTGTTAGGACCAAGCTGATGAAGAAAGTTATTGTATTGAATTGTTGTCTTTTTTTATTAAATAAGTTTTAAAAGAAAGGAAAAAGAACATCACTTTGTATTGGTTAAAATTTGGATTAACCATTAGATTCCTAAGAATCGGGTTCAAAATGTTTTAAAAGGTCCATCACATTTAGGAAGTAGGTTGGAAGAAAAGGTTCATCGGATTCAAACTAAATCCTAAATGAATGGATCAATCATATTGAGGAAATAATCTTGCTAGAAGTAAATGGTCAACATATTCACTCTGAATCTGGAGTGGAAGATGAAATCGTAATGGAAAAATCATATTTTGAATATTTATGATAAATAAAATGTAATGATTCTTTGATGATATTGGGGTTCTCATAATTCATAAGTAATTCATGAAAATTATGATTAAATCTTAACGGAAGAAAGAGTAACTGTAAGAGATTCTGGAAATTGTATTCAGATTGATTGGATTTAGACGGAAAAAAGAAATAGGTGCTGAAGATTATATTCAGCATAATTGTATTAAGGTCAATTGTTTTATGAACATTCATATTTAATATGAATTAGAAAGAAGGATGTTAAAAAATGAAATATAACAGCTGATCATCGTTATATTCATAAGAGAGAGAAACTGATAATCATACATGGTGTAAAATTGTATTCAGAGAAAGAATTACTTAAGAATAATGAATGTAAAGAATAGAAATGAATGTGATAAACAATGTATTCAAACCATTTAAAAATAGGTTGAATTATTTTTTTTTACTTTTCTAGTGGGTCAATAGAAGAGTCAAAGAAAATAGATGGAGTTTTTGTCGAGAGGGATCTTTAATTTTAAAGGATATTTCTTCAATTCGGTCAAGATCCATCATATCAGAATTGAATTGTTTTGTATTTCAACTGGATCAAGAGAAGAAGTGAAGAAGTATAATTGGTTTGAAGAATAGAGATGAATGAAATCATTAGATTATATTTGTAAATAATAAAGGTATCTATTTCCTTATTTAAATATTCAATTGGTACATAACATCGTATTGAGGAAATCAGATTTATCCAATTAGAATCATGAATTGAAATAAGATTAAGAAATTAGATTCAAAATGGAGATTGAAAATAATTTATGAAGAAGATATAAAGTTTGGAGAAGATTTTAAAAGATTTTAAGAAGTCAAGATTCACATAAAATTCAAGAGAAAATGTTATTTGGGAGAATTTGGTTAGGAGGGATTGTTTTTGGGATTCTATACAAAATCAACCTTGGGTCACCTATAAAAGGAAAATGTACATTACACTTTTTCTAATATGGATATACAGTTCATGAGAGAGAATCTCTAACATTCTAGGAAGATAAAGAGTTTTCCATATTGATCTTTCTTGAAGAAGTTTCAATAGAGATAAGTGAAAGGATAAGAGACAGGATTACAACATTGTTTTCCCTAATCATCATATTCAATGATCATTGTATTATGCTTGTCATCGTATTCAGAAGATCATTGTATTGGGATGGATTAATTGATATATGATTTCTATATGGGGATTTATAGACTAAGGAAGGAATTATTATTAATTTCTTTGTTCTTATTATGAAACCGTTATATCCATTATATTTGGAAATCAGATTTGTATAATTGGACTAGGAAGATCATATTGAAAAATTAGACTGAGTTTTGATTACGAAGTCCAGGAGGATCTTACCAGATTCTGGGTAAGAAAGTGATTTTTTTTTTCAATTGAATATTCATGTGAGAAATGAAAATAATCACATATGACATGTTTAGTTACAAAAAAACTAAACTAACCTATTTTTTATAAGAGGGTTTACACACACATTTGGATTTTCTTCAAAGTGCTATATGAGAGAAAGAGTATATCCTACTCATTGTATTCCAAATATTTATTTTTAATGGATTTTATGGTATTGGATCATTTCCAAACCTTACCAAGGAAATAACTATTCTTATTATATAGAGAACCTTGTAAATTCATGTGTTCTTGTGGAAATGTGTTTGAATTGTTTTTGAGTAGGGAAGCAAATCTTTAATAGGAGGCTAAGTCTATTTCAAAGAAACATAAAATAAAAAGTATCAATGATTAACCCCACCCCCTCTCATTGATCGAAATAAAATTAATGGGAAATTTCTGGTTTGAGGGACCCATACTGATTAAATATAATGAAAAATAAGAGTTATGATATAAGAGGAGGCAATGAAATGTTGGTATATGCATCCAACCAAAATTTGAAAGGTGTAAATACGTAATATCTATAAACAAGTGGAAAGACTAAAAAGTACCCTGATCATGAACCAAATACTTGGAAAGTCTATCCATAACTATGTTAGTTTCTATATAGGTTTGTGTAATCAATATCTATATCCCCATCATCTAGTCTAGGAACTCATTTCTGGAAAAAATAGTTTCTATATGATATTTTTGGATTTATATTTGACCATGTTTTCAATAGTGGTGGAGTTTCTCTCAATAGAAATTCTATTCCATATAAAATTCCACATTTAACACACTACGTGAATGTCAAAAAAGATCTTGACCTAACCTACTATGTAAGTTCCAAGTAATATAGAAAACGTTCCTTTAAAAATTACACTAGTGGTCCTAAATTTTTACCCACAACCAACTAGTACAAGTGTACTAATTATAGAGCCATCTATATTCACCTTTTTCTATGAAGGAATAGGTGGAATATATTTGACATATTTTCACCATGGTTATTTCCTAGGATTTTATAAAATACAAAAAATTTGAGAGTTAATTAGATCATGTAGCTAGTTCTTCATTAAATTAACTTGTATTTTGGAAGAAATTTGTATATAGAGGGAAAAATTTCTGAAGGCTCGATCATCTTCCAATCAAAGCGGATGGAGTTTATCGCTCTCCAGATATATTGAATTCTCACTTTCAAAGAATAGTTTTTTGATTTGTAATGTATTTTTTAATACTAAATTTTTTTAATGTAATTTAACATATATATATATAATAAATTAACATTCATATATTTACTATTAATTAGAAAGTAATAAGAAGAAATTAATTTTTCTTCTTAAAAATATATTTAAAAAAACATATTTTTATACTTTATGAGTTCTTAAATTAAAACACATTTTTATCAAATCGAGAAATTAAATAAAATGATTTTTTTTCATATATTGAATTAGAAAGTCCAAATTTGGAAATTCGTTCAATTTTATTTTTAAACATTAACATAAATTACTTGGGGTAACAACTCAGTTTCCACGGTTAAGGTAAATGATATAAAAAGATTAAATTGAGGACTAAATTCCTAAAATAACAAAAAACATTATCTATAATTATGCATATGATGGAATTGTTAAACTCCAATTATCCTATCTCTATTATTTTTCTTCTTTATATACACATTCCATGGTGAATTACATTCCTCGTTCCTTAAGGATTGAGTATTTTTAAAAAAGATAATCAAACTCACTTTTAAATGGAATCATCTTATACCCAACTGAAAGTAAAATTTTACCTAAAATTTTTCTTAAATAAATAATCAATTTTTCTACCTAAAAATCCTTTAACAGTTTTGGTAAAATCTTCTCACCAGAAGGATTCCCAAATACTTCATTTTGAAGAGGCTCTCTAAGAGAATATTCATGTATTCAATATAAGTGTTATCCTGTCATGGATCATTTTTCTTTATCTTTTTCATCCACATATTATTATATATATATTATCACATTAAAAAATTACTTTTAAAACCTTATTATTTTATATATGTGATATTATATCCATATAATAACATGTTCTTATTCATTAATTCATTAAGAAAAGTTCTTATTTAGGTTATTTCAAATACCCATATGAACTATGCTAAAATGGTTATGTGAGGAATGATTATGAAAACCTAAATAATGAAAATTTAATTTACTAATTATGAATTTAATATGCTTTTATACTTCTAGAATGGTAATATATATACGTACATTTATTAATAAAATAATTTTTAATGAATTGAAATTCATAAAAAAGAGATCTTAACTTCTCTTTACAAAGTATCACCATAACTTCCATAAAATGATAATTAAAATTCACAAATATAACAGAACCACATATGAAACGTACATGGACATTATATAGGTTATGAACTCTTGATAAAGTATAAGTAACACTGAATAAGCAAGATAATTAACAACTGAATATTCATTTTAACAAAGAATGACTAATAAATGGGAAAAAAGAAATGAAAAATTAATGATATCATAAAAAATAAAAATAAAAATGTTTTCTATATAAATTAATAATAAACTTAATTTTATTATACAAGATATTAGAGCACATATGGACAAGAGGGAATCAACGATAAGGTATTTTTGTCAAAATTTATCTTCTTTGTGACATGTTTCATATTATGCACCTATTTTCATTTATATAGAGTATATAATTAACTTATGAAATATTTTATCATAATAATATTTTTATTCATGGTATTTAATGTTCTATTTTAAAATCCCACAATTTTTTTCAATTTTTGTTTTCATTATTAAATTTGAAAGGGTTTTTCTTGACTCAATCTCTTTTCCATGAGTCATAATATCTCTTATTTTACCATGTTATTTTATTATCCATATATTTTTATATTCTATTTTTCAAGTGGAATTTTATATTTTTATATGATGAAATTAAATTTACAAGGAAAACTATTCTTCCTTAATGGATTCATTTCTTTATAAAAATATGACATTATTAATAATAATTATCATCATTTACACTATCTCTTGTTACTCTTTATCCATATTATTTATTACAAAAAATGTTTTCTTTTATTTTTTTGAAATCTAAATTTTAAGATATTAAATAACTTTCATAATTTTCTTTATCTCTATTAAAAAGTAAATTTTATAACTCTTCCACCAATGTGGATTTTCTTTTAAAACTGTCTAAAATGATTAAAAAGGAATTTTTATTCACCTTTTGTATATTTGGTATATTTTACACCATATATATTTACTTAAAATTTATTTATTTTTTGGTTAATATTATTGGGTATACCTTGAAAATAATTCTATAAAAAGTCTTCTTATCCTCTTCATTAAAATGATTTCTCAAACTAACTTATAACTTTATTTTTTTATAACAATATTAATTTTTAATTATTTTTTTATGATTTCACTTCCATTTTCAAATCAATTTCCAAAATATATATTTCCTATAAAGTAATTTTCCTGATCACTCTCAAAATTATATTATGATATGCATATTTTTAGAGATAATTTTTTTGTATGAACTGATCTAATTATTAATTCATTTTATGTGATATCATTAGAAAATATTTTGAAACCCATATTATTTTCATGTGTTATTTAATGATAAGATGTATGCTTGATTTCATGTAGATTTTTTTTATGGTTTATCATTATGTGATGAGTTGGTCTAACATGTCCCAAAAATTATTAGGTATTGTTTTATATCACATGAGATTATTATTGGGTGAGAGTAACAATACAAAAAAATAGGTATTAGTAGAAGTTTATTAGTAGTGGTTCTAATAACCACTAAGAAAATAATCATATTAAAAAAATATAATATATCATCCGTTTAATAGAACCACCACTAAATATTTTAAAAACATTTATTTCAACCCTCTCCCCTGATCTTTGAATCCCCGACCCACCCCCTCCCATTCCCCTCAGTGGATCATGACCCCGACCCCTATTAATGATGGGGAACACCATGGAATTGTCTCCCCCTACTCCTGACATTGAACGAATTAACACCAAACTCCCCTTCCAATGATCAACATGACCTCTTCCCCCTATCAGCACCACCGACACCTGACCCCGTACCAACGACCGCCATGACCCTCACCCCCTTCTCCTGTTGGTGACCATCATGACCCAAAATTCCCAAATCAATGACTTTTGTGACCTCATCCTCCACCTTTTAGGCTACCAACATTACCCCGACCCACTTCTAGTGACCGCTGCAACCCCAACCCCATACTGACTACCACCATAACATTGGCCCTCCTACCGACAACCGCCATGACCCCAACCACCCCTACCAGTGACTGCTATAACCCCAACCCCCTAATCTCAATGATGGTAATCCCTTCCCCCTATTACCCCCATGACCTCGACCCCCTACCCTCTAAAGAGGGCCTTACAACAACCCCTCGCTCCTTGATGGTGACCCACCAAAGTCCTCTCTTTTAATTTTTTATATAACTATGACCCCAATAATAACTTATGTTATGATTGATTGAATTTTTCTAAGGGTTTTAATTAAATTATATAAATATCTACATAATTGAGTTTTTTTTATGTTTTTAACGTTGTATTGAATCTTTTTTGGTTGAATTTGTGTTATGCCGGATCTAGACGCTACCCTAGTCAATAACAAAGTTGGGGGATGTTTATTTTTCATTATAATTGTTTTATTAACATTCATATTTTTATATCTATATGTATGTGGAGAATAGTGATAATGAAATACCTATGGATAAAAGTTATATTAATTTACCTCAAAAAACATCTCAGTATACCAAGGGTTTGAAAGGATGTTTAGATTATGAAATTGCGAACATATCTATGGATGGTATAATAAAATTCCAGTGTCCCAATTATGAATTCAATAAATAATTGAATATAAATGAAGTATATAAGCATTTGATATTGAAATATTTTTGTAATTGATATTTATATTTGATTTTTCATGGTGAGTTGAATGTTATGAAAATTAAAAACATAGAAAATCCTATCAACGAAACACAAAGTGACTCGCTAGAGGAGAATTCGGTTTGAAATTTGAAAAATTATTGTTTTTTATTTGTAAGATACAATATTTATGTTTTAAATAGATCAATATAACTTTTATTTGATCCTGAGAAGGCTAATCTTTCTTAGAACTTTAGTGATAAAAAAATTAGCTTTATGAATTAGTTGATGATGGTAAATAAGAACTGTATTAAGGGTGTGCAAAGTATTCAAAGTTATCTTTTATAGTTATGTTGTATCATATCAAGTGTCTATGTGGAATTACTAAAAAATAAATGTACATGATTTTAATGTTTCTTCATGATTCATTTAGTGAAGCTAATATCATTGAATCATTACGGGAGACAAAGAAATTAATTATCAATCACGGATTTGATTATACAAAGATACATGCATAGACTAATGATTTCATGATTTTCCTAGGAGAAGAGTCTGATAAAAAATAATGCCTAATATTTCATACATGAAGATGGAATTAATTGAACAACAATGGGAGTATAAATCAATGTAACCCTAGGAAGAAACAAATGAATAAAAAACCTAAAAAGGTACTATGTTAAATTCCACTAAAACCATGCTTGTATTGATTGTTCATGCTATCTAAGGTTGCATACAACAAGAAGTGGAATTATTTAGATTGTAATTATGCCTTGACAATACATCCAAAATATTAAACACAATGTAAGATGTTAGATTTATTATATACATATATTTCTTCGGATCTTTGGAATGTACGTTTGGGATTGGATTCTGATAGATTTTACCATTTTTTTAAATTAAGTACTAATTATAACATTTATCTATTTTTTTGATACCCTATAATTACTGCTGGAAACTGTGGTTATATAAACAGTTCAAAACCATTGGTATAGAGAAGGAAACCATTGATATATCTAATACCAATGGTTTGAAGAACCGTTGGGTGATAAGCCATAGGTATATCCTTTTACTAATGGTTATTCCTTATCATTTGGAATAAACCACTAGAAAATCATCTATAGAAACGGTTTATTAATAACCATAGGGATAAAAATATACCAACGATTTTTAATCGTTGGTGTAGATCCGAAGCCTTCAAAATATACCAACGGTTCTTAAACCGTTGGTGTAGACTTCTTCCAAGGGGTTTCACAATGGTTTAACAAAAACCATTGGTATAAATGGCACTTTAAACTATACCAATGGTTTCTGAACTAATGGTATAGAGTTTCTGCAAAATTCAACATAGTATACCCCTGCTATTTTTTCCAGAGCTGGTCCAAATTCAATACACCAGATAATACCATCTCAAACACTCCATACAACAAAAAATACCATAAAAACACACACTAAAAAGAATTAAATACCATAGAAATAATTTATTTAGAACAATAAAATACCATACAAAAATCACAAACACATAACACATATAATTTCCTCACTATGGAGTACATAGAATTACACTATTTTCCATACACAAAGCACAGTATACACAAAATTCACACAGAATTTCACTATTTTCCACAGTCTTCTATTTCCCAAAGGGAGATCATGATGCAAAGTACGTCAAATATTTTTAGAATGTTTTATTTTGGATAGTGTCTAGTTATGATTATGTTATTTATTTTTTTTAAATTTATTTCTCTCATATAACAAGGACACCACCATATTTTCAGAGGTACTTTTCTGAAATTGACTGCTAATGTTACCTATAAATCTCATAGCATATTGACGGAGTTTCAACAATTTCATATGATGGATAATAAATTATGGTTTTCTATGGAGGATTTACATAGATGTAGTAATATGAGTTCCATAGATAAAACAGTATGTCAGATCATTCCTCCAAATAATGGTGGGGGAATTCATTCAAAGGGATTTTGAATGATTGGATGGAAACATGGAATAGAGAACTATGTGGATACTATGGATGGGTGGTGGTCACATGTTTTTTAGTGGGACCTTAGTGTGATCATGAGAATATAAATTTATTGGGGTATTATTATACCCACATCCAATAAAAATTATCATGTGGTATAATTTATGGTTCTGATTTAGAGTGATTTTTTTGAGACAAATGTCGGATCTTCGTATGTTTATTCAACATATGAATCACTTCGGTGATCCTAGAATATGATAACACACCAAAAACATGGAATTACCATTTCAAGAAGATTAATCTAGTTAAACAGATATAGAATCATCATTTTAATATATACTCAATTTTAGGAATCATGTGTTATGTTCAGGGAAGTATGATAAACTGTGTTATCAGCAAGTGGTGTGTTTAGCGGTAATAGATGGACGAGTTAAATATGAAAGGTTCAAATAGGAAAGATGAATTTGGTGGGTGGATAAAATTGGAGTCTAAGTGTTTGAATTATGAATAGTTACTCTTTATTCATGTAATGGTGGATTTAGTAATGATTTGGATAATTCATTGTGCGTTTTAGTAGGGGAAGCTTCCAGTATCAGTATCAATATCTAGAGTAGATGAAATAATTTATGAGATTCATAAAATTCACAATTTCACTAATGGAAATACATATATTCCTTCAATACAAATACTATCTCACCACATGATATCATGTTTAGATTTGATGACCCCTAATCAAAATCATAAATATGTGTAAGAGTAACAAAAAAACAGATGTTATATAAAGCTAATATAGTCATTTTAAGGTGTCATTTTTGATATACTGAAGGTCCAACATGAGGATATTTCATGGTTAAATTTTTTATTCTATAAATATTTCTTTGGATAAAACAGTTATAAGACATCACCATTTCAAATCTAGTGAAATCAAATGGTTAAACATATTTAATCTCCAATCATAATATATCTATAGATTGAGTCATTTTTTTTCACTATTTTTATGTGTTTTTTTAATAAATTCCAGCTATGTTGTTGTTGTATCAGATATTTAATAGTTGTTGGGATAGTGTTTTATTAAAAAAACTTGTGCAAGTTATGATTTTTATCTATGGTTTTCTTGTTATTATAGACATATTGGTGTATCTATTAGGTTTAAAACATGACATGTATTTATATATTTATTTGCTGGAAAATTATTTAGTCTGTGTTGGTTTGTGTGTATATGAACAGACTATGTGGATATATTTATATAAATAGTGCATTTGTGATAGCTAAATATAATTTTTTGGAAGTGGTCTGGACAGTGTATCATCATCTTCCCCTTTGTACAACAGTGCACCTGTCTCAAAATTGAATAAAATTCAGTTCATACAGGTGAATCATCTCATCTTACAAATAATCATTTCCACCTTATTTTCTTGAATCATCTTACTCCATGTGTAAAGAAACAATCTCCATTGTTTCTAAGAATATTCAAGAGATGGTCTAGTGTTTATCTCCCAGACTGTGAGGTGTCATCTGTTGCAGTTTGGTAAGTCATCTGTTTGATATGGAAACATGTACTTATTTTTTAAAATTGGTACACGTTTGGTAGCAGAAATTATTAGCTATTTCAAAATAAAGTCACCTTTTTTACAAGATCTAAAATATTTAAGTCGATAATAGTGAATGTAGTTCTTATTTTTCCCCCATGTCAATTCTTCTAGTTTGAATAATACATAGTCTTCAGGTATCTATCTCATGTATTTTTTCCTCTCTTCTTAATTCTGCTTTTTTTCTAAATTATTGGCCATACACTTTTAATTTATTTTTATGAATGAATGTGTTGAAACATTTTGGGAAAACAAAAATTGGTGTCTGTATAAATTTAAATAAGAATAATTTAACCCATTAATTAAAATTTGGGTCTATTATGATATGTGGGCTAAAAAGAAAGATGTCTAGGGGATTCAGCCCCACGACTGGTGCCCCACAACCCAACCCCACGACCGATGCCCCACACCGAACTTTTATATTTTATAGGACTAAAAATAGAGTAGGAGGATGTTTTATCTACTAAAACCAAATTTGTTCTTTAAATTAATTTATTTTTAAAATATCAACAGGATACTATATACATAATACACCTTTATTGGGTAACTAATGGTCTACATGGGAGAACCCATCCCTTGGACCACTCATTGTGTTCCCAGTGACCCAATAACTATATTATTTTTCACTCCACACATGAAATGGGTCTCATATTTTCTTATAATTATAAATAACTTTTGAGACAACTTTGATATTATAAACACAACTCCAAATAAATCATTAAGAACCAAAATTATTGATCAAAACAGAAAACAAATAACAAATGTATCTTTAAATAAATAAAAATGAAAAACGTAAAATAAAATCTAGGCTGAACTTAAAAATCAATTAGAATATACCAATTAGAAGTAGAATAACAAACAATGATATGAAAATAGGATGGATCTCAGGTTGGGAAGAAGAGTTCACAAAGAAGAGGGGACCTTCCATTTAGGGAAAATCAAAACATAAAACAAACATGTCTTTAAATTAATCCAAATGAAAAAAGGAAAACATGGAGGGAGAATATAAAACTCAATTATAACTCATATATTTGAAGTGTAAGAACAAAAAATCAATTGTTGGCAAGAAGGTTTCCCACAATGGGAAGAATGGGAGCTCTCATTTAGGGCCTAATGACGGCAGATCAGGATTTTGATATTTGTGGTATTATATCCCAATGGTTTTTTAAAACCATTGGGAACCTTGGTTAATTAATAAACGAGAGGTTTTTTAAAACTGTTGGGTAAAGATGAAATATCCTAATTGTTTTTTGAAACCATTGGGAAAGTGGGTATAATCATGATATATCCCAACAGTTCTAGAAAACATGTTGGGAAAAGTGGGGGTATGCATTACATATTCCAACAGTTTCTAAAACCGTTGGGAATACACACTCTAAAAACTCTTATACCAACAGTTTTAAGAAAACTATTGGTATAGGTACCCTATACCAACAGTTTATATAAACCATTGGGATATGGGGGTTGGTATAGGAGGTATTTCCACTAGTGAATCTACCTCCATGCATGTGTATGAATAAGCAATCTTTCAATATTTAGATGATTATTACTATAAAAAAAATTATTGGAAATTAAATTTTTGTATACCTTTGACCAATAATAAAATAATTGATATAATTATGGGATAATGGCATGGAAACATATGATTCTTGATTGAGATAACTATCTAAAATGTATTCTACTTTAATATAAAAAATTAGTGACTTTCATGGAGTAGTAAATTTATCTAGTTGGAACACTCATACAGGTTTATATTTTCCAGTTTTTAATTTTGATTCTAAACCACAATGGTTATATCATAGTATAAAATAGTGTTTTATGTGTATGTATTGACTTGCTGATGCTTCTCATAAATTATGGTTTAGAAACACACAATTTAATAGAGATATTGAATTGAGAAATCCACTGAAAGTTTTATCTAGTTTAGAAATATTTGGATAATTAAGTAATGCCACTAAAGAATTTGAAAAATGTAATCAGTTAAAGAATGGTGAAAAAGGGTACAAGGTATAGTATCTAATGTAGATGAAAAAAATACATGGAATAAAAAGAGTATATTTTTCAAAATTTCTTATTAGGAGTTTAATTTGATATGTTATATTCTTGATGTAATGCATATTGAGAATAATTTTTGAGATAATTTTATTTTTACCTTTCTTAATGAGCAGGGTAAATAGATGGATCCACTTAATGATTATAAGGATTTAGAGTCAATTAATATAAAACATATTTTGTAGTAAAATGAGAATGAAATGTTTTATTTCGCAATTTTAATAATGACAAATCATGAGAATGAAGTATTCCTTCAAAATTTAAAGCATGTAAAAGTTCCAAATGGTTATTAAAGTAATATAACAAGGTGATTTGACTTAAAACATAAAAAGTTCCATGGATTGAAAATTAATGACTCAAATATTATAATGGGGTAGTTGTTTCCCTTTTCATTTCATAATACATTACATAAATGAGTTACTTCATTTTTAGTTGAGTTTTTTACCTTTTTTAGAGAGCTTTATGGAAAAATCTTAATCTAAATGATCTTGATATACTTCAAGAAAGAATTGTTTTGAAACTGTCCTTTGGAGATGTTATTTAACCCTTAATTATTCACACTCATGATTTATTTGAATGATCATTTAATTAAATAATCTAAAATTGGTGGACTGATACACTATTGATGGATGTATCCAATTGAGATATATACTAATATTTTTTCTATTTTCATCAATGAATTACATTTTATTAAATCCTTAATTTTTTTAATATTATTTTTATTAGGTACTTTGGTCATTTTAAATCATATGGGGGGAATAAAGCTCAACCATAAGGCTCTATTACCGAAGGTTACTTAGCTGAAAAGTGCTTGACCTTCTATTCTAGGTATTTGGATGGGATTGAGACTAGATTAAATCATGTAGGATGTTTTGATGAAATATCAACTAATTATCATTTTTAAAATCATTCATTTGTATTTAAAACTATTATATGTGTGGAAAACATGTCAATCTAACTTGTGGTGTGGTCCGAATGACTCGGTAAATAGTTTTTAATGGTACCAAAGCCACTTAAAATGTGTTTTAGGGGGTCAAAATAGGAAAACGACATTATATTTCTCTGAGATTAGGGGAAAAACCATATATTTATTGGTGAGATATAGAAACTGACGATATGTCATCCATATTTATGATTTTCTTAGAATTCACATAAATTCATTTTTAGGGTTTTCAAATACTAAAATGTGCATGTATTGGTCCAAACCATATCAAAATACCTCTTATTGACATGAATTTTTGGTAAAAACACTACTTAGATATTTTTGATGTGTATTTAGAGACAAATGTCAATATGATGTGTGGTGTGGTCGGAATGAGTCAATTAATTATTTTTAAAGGTACTAAAGACTTTTAAAAAATGTTTTAGGGGTAAAACCTAAAAAATTAATATCCAATTTCCTTGAAATCATAAGAAAATGACCATATATTTATTTTTAAAATTTAAGAACCTACTACCTATAATTCTGAGTAATGATTTTCTTCTGATGATAGTGGACATGTTTTTTTTTCTGTTTTAAAACACTAAAACATGAATGTAATGGTCAAAAACATATAAAATGACCTAATATTGACATTAAATCATGGTAAAACCCTTTATTTACTTATTTTTGATGTGTATTCCTAGAAAACACATCAATAAAAATTGCAGTGCAGTCAGAATTACTCAATAAAAAAATTTAAATGTATCGAAGCCTTTAAAAACACATGTTAGGGGGAATAGGAAAATGAAATCATATTGCCAAAAAATTAGTGGAAAACAAACACATTTTTATTGGTGAATATAGGTTCTTATGGTACATAATTCCGTGTTCTGGTTTACTCGAGATACATATAAACACCTTTTTAGTGTTTTAAACACAAAAACAAGCATCTAACAGTCAAGACCATATAAAATTCTCTTATATTGATTTGAAATAATTGGAAAAACACCTATGAGTTATTTTTGATGTTTACATGTTGCAAAAACATCAATATAATGTGTGGTGTGATTAGAATGATTTAGTAAATAGTTTTGAAAGACATCGAAGCCTTTAAAAACTTGTGTGTGAGTGTGTGTGTGTGTGTGTGTGGGGGGGGGGGGTCAAAACTAGGAAAAAATCCTCAGATTACAATGAAATAACTAGTAAAACCATAGATTTATTTTTGAAATTTAGGAACCAAAGACCCATAATTTTGAGTTATGGTTTTCCTAGGATACCTATAAACATGTATTACTGTTTTAAAACACTAAAACATGCATATAATGATCAAAACCATAGAAAAATACATCAAATTAACTAAAAATCCTGAGAAAACCACCGTTGAGTTATTTTTTACGTGTACATGTAATAAAACATCAATCTAACATGAAATGTAGTTGGATTTACTTGGAAAATAATTTTGAAGGTACCAAATACTTGAAGAATTCATGTTAGGGGGTAAAAACTAAGAAAATGACATCTGGTTTCCATGAAGTTAGGGGAAAGTGACTGTTGATTGATTTTTGAAATATAGGGATTGATGAAACTTCATTCTGAGTTACAATTTTCTTGGAAATCTTTTAAACACGTTTATAGTGTTTTAAGACACTAAAATGTGAATGTAATGGTAAAAATCATAGAAAATGACCATAGATTAATGTGAAATCATGGGAAAACAACTGTTTATTTTTTTGAAATATAAGACACGTTTTCATATCAATTTATTTTAAAAACTTTAATTAAGTAAATTTAATGCACATTGTATGTTGATTTAAAAATTAATTAGAATTGTATATACATGTCCCTTTTCAATTTCAAGTGTGTTATAATATCATAAATAGGAATAATTATGTATTTAAAGTGTTTTTCATGATATATTATTTTTTTATTTTAAAATTTATTTTGCTTCATTAACAAAATAAAAAATTTTATGTTGAATATTCAAAATATATTCTATATATTTTTTATTTCACATTTATTTTCTTAAATGTTTTGATTTTTATTTTAGGTGACATATGACAATAGTGGGAAGTACACCATTGGAAAGTTGTTTTATACCAATAGTTTAAAACTGTTGTTAAAGGCTGGACAACTATTGGTATAACCTATAAAACGAGTTTTCGAAACCATTGGATTCTGAGGCATGGGGATAGTCATATACCAACAATTATTGAATAAATGTTTGTATATGGATTCATAATTCACATTATACCAATTGTTTCTCATATCCATTGGTATAATTTTTTTTACCAATGGTTTAAAATCATTATGAAAGTTGAAATATCATGTCTACTCCAACAGTTTGAAAACCGTTGGAATATACTTTTACCAACGGTTTTATTAAAACATTGGTAAATATTGATTTCATAAGTCTATTCCAATGGTTTACAAATTATTGTAATAGACTTTTACCAATAGTTTCCTATAAACCATTGGTATAGAGTAGTTTTTCACACATATACCAATTGTTGTAAATTATCCGTATAGCCTTCTTGTAATTCTAGTAGCAGGCAGTAGCCTGCCACCCCCTGTGCAATTACCTAAAAGTATACACACACATAATTTAGTGATTACCTATATGTTTAAGATATAATTGAATTCATAATTATATTCAAGTATAACACATAATTCATATGGTAATTAAATATATACAAAATTTACTTTATAATTCAATTTCAAATTCAGAAGTCAATTACCTTGTGCAATATAGTATTCAGAATTGAATTATGAATTGAATACATACATAATTTTATTATGCATTATGAATAAAATACATAAATAATTGAATACATAATTATGTATGTGTTATATAGAATTATGAATACATACAAAATTTTGAATTATGTATAGTGTATTCAATTCATAATTCAATACATACAGAATTGAATTGAGAACTTAGAAGGTAATCACCCTATGCAATTGCAATACATTGTACATAATTCAGTGGTGCAGGTTTGTGTTACTAATTTCTACTATGATAGGTGGGTAGATTTGATGAATGTCATGTTCTTGTCCAAGAACAATTTATGGCTTTGAGAACTAGTAAAATACATTAGGATTGGACAAGGATTCATGATTCTTAGTTTCCCAATAGCCTAGAGTTTTCTCACTGAAATTCTTTGGGAAAAACTTAAAGAAATTTTTTCAATCTCAATGGGATTTGTGGAATCATGTAAAAAAGTGAATTGGTGAAGGTGTTACTCTCAATAGAGGAATATTAAATCAATATAATTACAAAAAATCCTATGGGATAATGTGGTTATATAGTAGGAAATTATATGGGCCCTTGGTGATGAAATTTTGATGGTATATGGTAGAAGAATCTTGGGATATCAATAATTTCAGACCCAATTATATAGTTTCATAAGAATATATGAGTATGAAATTATAATATTTAATGGGTGAAAATTCTTGGGTGATGATAGACATCTATACTGGTTGGTGCTCAAGGATATTTGGCGAGTGTTGTCAAATTTTGGGGATCACACCATAAAATGATAAAGTCTGTGACCCATGGTTTAGAATAGATGTAGTGAACATTGATTTTGTCATGGTTGATAGGTAAAACCAAATAATTATTGTGGTTTTATGTTATTTCCTGAGTCATCATAGGTGATTTATTCCAGGTTAATAAATTTAGAATCATACTGGATGAAAATTTTAGGAATTTTATAGGGATTGTGAACCATACCAATGGGGAATGCGATGAGGATTATCATAGATTGATCTATGTTATAAAATGAACAATTTTGTATTTATACCATATTGTAAGGTTCTTGGGATAGTTATCACATGATACTTTAGGCATGTATATAGAACGCTGATCTTCATGGGTTATCAGATATTTGAGTATGACCCTAATGTCAGATAAGTGGTGATGAATATGTAGATTGACCTGTATAGATAACCTGACTAGTGAGTGATTGCAGTTTGATGTTGGAGATGGATGTGGAAGGGATAGGTCATATATAATTCATTGAAAAGACTAAATTTTATGATTCATCTATGGTAATTGGATATGATCTATATTCTACGGTGACTAGTGAGGTATATATTTTAATTAATGGATCAATAATAGATCAAGATTTATATATACATGTTCAAAAAATAATAATATAAAAATAGGGTCATTAGTAGAGGTATTATATAGATGTTAAAATGAATCATGATAACCCCTATATAAGGAAATCTTGTTTCGGGTTTTGAATATGGCATTATTTTTCATAGGCTTGGGTAATTTTAGATGAATTATATATGATTAAATGTTGACTAATAATTTTCACATGTAATTAGATATGAAAATGGATAAATGAATTCAAAAATTTCATTTTCAGAAATGGTGGACTCATAATAAGGATTGGATTTGGAATTTTCATTAAAAAACTAGTTTAATGGGACTGATTTTGCTGATAGACAATTATCCCTTCTTTACAATTATGGGAAAATGATGATATTGGAATTTAGTAGATGTGATAGAGATTCAGATATCATTATAAATGATTCTCAATTATTAGATGTTGTATGATTAATATTTTGTTACTACTCATCCCCCTCCACCAACACACCCCCTCCGCACTTGCATAGCCCACCCCCTCCCTACCTACACAACCCCCTCCCCACCTCACCTCCAGAAGCCTCCCCCTACACAACCCCCTCTCCACCTGCACACCCCACCCCACCTGCATAGGCCACCCCTCCCCACCTCACCCCCAATAGCCTCCCCCTGCATAACCCCCCTCCCCACCTGCATAGCCCCACACTCCCCACCTCACCCCCACCAGCCTCCCCCTATATAGCCCCTTCCCCATGCTCCCCTCCCCCACCCACATGCACACCCCCTCCCCACCTACACACCCCCACCAACCTGCACACCCCTCCCAACCTACACCCCCACCTACACCCCCTCTCCACCTACATATCCCACCCCCTCTCCACCTATATAGCCCCCACTCCCCACCTCACCCCCGTAGCCCCCCTTGCACATCCCCCTCCCCCTTAGACACCCCTTCCCCACCTGTATAGCCATCACCCACCTTCACACCCCCTCTCCACCCGTTTAAGAAATTTCCAAAATCACAAACCCATTAAAATTTCTAAAAAACCATATTATTTTATTTAATTAAAATAGACATGTTAATGAAATTTTATATTTAGAATGGTTCTTAAAATAGAAACATGCATTTTTAAATATAAATATTAATATCACAGAAGAGTCATTAAATTAAAAACTCATGTACCAAACATCTTTCTAAACCATTTTACAACGGAACTAAACCAAAAACACACATGCCAACCATAAAAAATCTAGAATTATTATGTCAAAAAGTATTAAACATATACAAAAAATATAGGTGATCTATAAAAAATAATAAATGGGGACACCTTGAAATTATATTCGGATAGCTGCCCATATCAATATTTCTCCTTTAAATTTTCTATGATTAAGGGGGATTTTAGTGGTGTGTATATAGAGTTTTTAGGTATGATTCCTCCTCACCTCCATCAATTTCACTCTCCCCTAATTTCTTTTTGATTCTGTGGTTGTGGATTTAGGAACTATGTTAACATTCCATCACAATATAGTGAAATCAATAAAAGTGGATGGGGATTTTTTTTTCGATATTGATAGTTGAAACATGACGATGATGAATGCTCAATGTTTATGAATTCTTTATATAGAATAAATACCTCAAGTGACATATAGTGGGTTGATAGTGATGATATCATTACTCTATGGGTAGATTCAAAGGATTTTATTGGGTAATTTATAAATATATGAATCTATTTTCAAGTGAATAGTCTAGAGACTAAGAGCATAGTGGTGAGTAAGGATCCTAGTGTGACCTTCTAGAACTTGTGAATATTGTACCCTGAAGTATGATATGGGATTATATCAGTGGATGGGATTTATTGAATCCAATTTAAAAAATTGATTTAAGAAAAACTATGGGTTACAAAATCTATCCTAAAGGGGTTAGAATTATTGTGGGGTGAAATGATATATATTTCAATCTATTGATAATATCATGGGTGAGGTATTTTGGTGATGTGACCTACATTATGGTGACATATAATAAATATAATTGATGAATAAGGTCTTAAGAGGACAATATAGATTCATGTGGGATGGTTTTCCTTGAGGGAAATATGATAGTTAATAGGTTTAAATTTTATGATTGATAAATCAATGGTGGGGTTTTGCAGATATTCCCATAGTGGTGTGCTGATAGATGGGGTTATGATTTAAATAGAAACAGTTATGGTAGAAATGACTAAATCTAGTTACATGATATATTTGGCTACATGAAATTCTTATGAACTGAAAATTCTTACATGAATAATGAAAATTAAATATTTCACTCAAATTTACTAATAGTCTATCTAGATGACTTTCAATAATCCTCAAAAACACCATCTAGGATCATGAAATATTATACCATAATTTATTCATACAAACCAGATTAAGAAGATTCATATTTTATCAGCAAATAAAAATATTTTTGGTAACAAATACAACAACACAAAGTATTAAGTACAACACGATCTATAAAAGAGACTTGATAAAAAATGGTGTCCCATAATGTAAAGAATCAAAATACAATTAATCAAAGAGAGATGACTAAAAAGTGTTATAATGAAAATGAATAATCTCACGTTCTTCAGCCAAGAGTTTGAGTGTCACGACCCATCCTTGGGGCCCGTCTCGTGACTACCCCAAGCCCGCCTTCCATAGGCCTGGGGCTGGCGACTAGCACCAAGGCGTAAATCCCGTTAAAGGGAAGGCATTGCCTTTGTAAAGTAAACAACAAACACCACAGAGTATGCGGAAGTAAAACACTAAGTAAAAACTAAAACAAGCTGTGCTGAAAGTAAAGGGGGCCGGAAATACAAGCCCAACTGTAAAGTACAACTTAAAGGGGAAAAATAGCAACTAAAAGGAAAAGCCGTCGCGTCGAGTCATCCTATGGAAGTCTCACCTGAAGGGTGAGTATAGATAGCCTCCACAGCTCCTCGGTCCAGCCGTCCGCTCCGAGTACACCCCGCCCAGTGGTCCACCTACAGGTACCGTCCTGCTCCGCAAGCCTCCACCACGATCAGCGTTGTCTGTCTTCTGCAACCAAATAAACGTAGTGTGGGCATAGCCCGTGCAGGGGTGAGTATAAGATACTCAGTAGGGACCCCGAGACCCCTAAAGGTCTCCCAGAATCCACAAAGGATAAACCACAAAGGAAAGATACAATCACGAAGTAACATCCGACACTGCTTAGGTATATGCCCATACATATACCTATGTCATCAATTCCCGTCTGGCTCCAACATCCGAGCTCAAGCACAACCCAGTCCACACAAGAAAGAAAAACATAAATCCACACAGGATAGCACAACACAGTCCACAAAGGAAAGAAAAACGTAAATCCACACAGGACAACACAACACAATCCAAAAAGAAAAGCAAAATGTAAATACACAAAGGATAGCACAACACAATCCACAAAGGAAAGCAAACAGGATTCAGCTCACACAGGTACTTCTTTGTATGATGTTAGAGATGATCAGATGTAGCTACTGATTCATCTAAGCCGTTGGACCCACAAAGGATCTGTAGGTACTAACCCGCACAATGACCCACACAGGATCAATCATGAAGTTGAACCCAAAGCTATTGAGAAACTCCTTCTCCATCAAGTACAGTGGTTATGCCGCTACAACCAAGCGCTTACCTCTTACCTTGGACTGCTGTAGTACTCCACCTATCGAGTACTGTGGGCCTGCTGCTACAACCATACACTCCCCCGTACTGCTACAACCATGCGCTCCTCCATCGTGGGTCTACCGCTACAACCAAGCGCTCCCCTGTGCCGCTACAACCAGGCGCACCTCTGTCATGGGTCTGCTGCTACAATCAAGCGCTCCCCTATGCCGCTACAACCAAGCGCACCTCTGTCGTGGGTCTGCCGCTACAACCAAGTGCTCCCCCTCATAGCCTCCAGAGGTACTCCTTCTATTGAGTACCGCGGGTCTGCCGCTACAACCAAGCGCTCCTCAGCCGTGGGTCTGCTGCTACAACCAAGCTCTCCCCACTGGGCTATCCGTAACAAACTGAGTCATTCGATCAATAGTCGTCAAGTCTCAACCGGCTCTAGGGTTTCCGCACATAGCATGGTCATTCCGGGAGGGTCCACTCTATGAGCTAAGAGGTCGATGCATCAACTGACATGTAGTTCAGAGTTGATGTATCCCAAGATGTACCGTAGTGGTCACTGCCGAAAACATGGAGGATCCCCGTACTATTTTCATCATCGTCGCAGTTGAATCCACTGAGGATTTCTGTACAGTCATCGTCGTCACAGAAGCAGTTGCAGACAGCTCTAGGGTTCCCGCACACAGGTAGCTCGTTCGGGAGGGTCCGCTCCATGAGCCGAGAGGCTGATACATCAACTGACACATTGTCCAGATTTGATGTATCCAAAAGTTCCGTATCACCAACAAGAACTCAACATCGCAGACGGTGCATCAATCGTACGCCTGGTCTGAGAGTTATTGGCTTTTTCGTCTCAGGGGCCCGGTTGGTTTCTAAGGCAAAAACAACCTGACCGTAATCCACCTGTGTCAAAACCTCGGGCAGAGTAAGCCAAAAGATCCGTCTCAGTTCGATGAATTCAACAAAGTCAACGACACGTAAATCGGACATCCGATGCTCAAGATATGAGTGCTTCCGCTCCGAGGGCCCGGTTGGTTTCGTGTACGAACCAACCCGGCTGAACCCAAAGTATTCCGAAACCTTGGGTGTGATATACCGAAACGACCATATCGATCCAAGGATTGCATCACCGCTGAAGGCGCATCATTCGGAGTCCCATAGCTCAAGTTATGAGCAAAAGACCGAAAAGGTCCAGAAACGGGGGGTCTGGGCCCCGCCCGACCCGGCTCGGCTCGGCCGGGCGGCCGAGCGAGGGGAAGCTGTGGGGGGCTTGCTGCCCCCGCGTGAAGGTACGCCGCAGCCCCGGGTGGGGCCGCCTTGCCAGCGGACGTGGTGGCCGGGCCACGTCCCTCCTCCCGGTTCCGCGCGGCCGCGGAACCGGCTCACCACCGCGGCTAAAGCCGCGGAGGGTTTTGCCAGCGGCGCGCCGACAGGAGCTTCTGCGGGCCACCGGACGCGCTCTGGTGGTCCGTTTTGCATGCGGTCCTCACCTGTGGTCCTCCCGGGACTCGATCTTCATTTCTAGGCACTCGAATCACCCATGCGGTCCCGTTTGTTGTCGTCCGCCGTTTCACGCACCAAGAATGAAAAGGTGCGGTGGGTTCAAACTTGTTCGTTAGTCCTCACCCACCGTGTTAGCGGTCTTAAAGATATTCACCCAACAATATTTAAACGATCTGGGATTTAATCAAAATGATTTAAAAAATCAAACCCCTACCTCGCCGAAGTCGTCAAATGTGCGTTCTTCGCAGAATTTACCGTCGCGGTAGGAGGTGATCGTCGTGTCGCGGAAGGGCGTCGCGTCGTCACGGAAGGGCGTCGCGTCGTCGCGGAAGGGCGTCGCGTCGTCGCGGAAGGGCGTCGCGTCGACGATCTCCAAGGGTTTAAGAAACACACGGATTTAATTATAACAATTAAATCCATGTTGAGGATAGAAACCACAAAGGAATTTAAAAGATTTTAAATTCCTACCTCAAACGGATGTTCGAAGATTTGTCACGGAAGAAGGAACGTCGCTGAAGAACGTCGCGGGAGAAGAATCGTCGGCGTCGTGGTACTTGGCGTCACGTCGTCGATCTTCGAGGGTTAGGCATTCTTCATCTCCCTTTCGTTGAAGGCCGACGTTCTTCGCGTTCTTCGCGTTTTTCGCGTTCTTCGCATTCTTTGCAAAGGAGGTTGAAGGACTTATGGTTCTGTCAAATCCTCTCAATGAACAACACACAAGAAGAAGAATGTTGGCCTTATTTTATTAACATGCCAAAAAAACGAAAACGTGTTAAGAAACGAATGAAATTAATTCATAGAATTAATTTCAACGAATAAACTGCCCAATTAATAGGAGCGTTTAATTGTTTAAGAAAATGCCCCAATTGACTTTTAATTAATAGGGGTTTTCACGGGTGCGTTACTTAGTGGAAAAGAAATGGTGGGGATCATGTGGGCCCCACCTCAAAAATATCCTACCAAGAGGGTAGAATATTTTGAATTCCACCCTATCCACTTCAACTCAACTTAAGTGGATTTAAGTGGCTTTTAAGCGGCTTAAGTGAAATAAAAATAAAGTTGTCGCACCACTTTATTTAATTTCTTAACTTAAAGCCCCAAAATTAAAAACCACACCCGAGCAAACGCAACTTCTTAAGAGGAATTTCTAAGAAAATAACAGCGCTGCGATTCCATCAGTGCCCTCAGAATTAGATTCCGAGCACCTGTTCAAAAGTTATAAAAACCCGCTCATTCGTTCACTAAACGTACCCGAGCCAAACATCGAAAAATGATTCCGGGCACATCGGGCCTCAGAATCACCTGCCGTCAGAAACTGCGTTCTTTTAAAATTCCAAAGAAAATTAAGAAAAAAATTTCCTTGAAATTTACGGGTCTTTACATCACTCCCACCTTAGGGCTTTACGTCCCCGTAAAGATACATCATAAACTAGGGAAACAAAAGTGGGTACTGAGCACGAATCTGAGCCCCCCGCTCCCAAGTGCTCTCCTGGAGGTTTCCGTGCTGCCATCTGACGCGCACTAGTGGAATCGACCATCCACATAGGACCCACTCCTGTCAATCCTCAATCTCCACCGAGACCTCCACAAAAGTCACCCCATCTCCATCGTCCGGCTCCTCATGGTCGATGTTGTGTGAAGGATCGCGCACGTATCTCCTCAGTTGAGATACGTGGAAGACGTCGTGCACCCGGTGAAACTGAGGTGGTAGAGCCAAACAATAAGCCACCTTTCCAACCCTATTGAGGACCTGGAAGGGTCCGATGAAGCATGGAGACAACTTGCCGCCTCGGCCAAATCTCCGTAACTCACGTCGAGGTGAGACCCGTAATAAGACGTGGTCGCCATCTGAGAACTCCAGTGGCCACTACCTCCTATCAGCATAAGACTTCTGCCAGCTTCGAGCTGTCCTCATCCGCTCCTGGATGACCTGAACCTTCTCTGTCGTGGCCTGGACCATCTCTGGTACCACAAGAGCTGCTAAGATTTCTTCTTTGCCGATAAGAGAAATATGGTCACATCCCATGGATGAACCACTTTCTTTGCCTAATACAGTCAATCCCGACATGGATGATACTAACCCATACCAAGGATGACGTCGTAAGGCCTCGACGCTACTACTAAGAGATCCAACCGTTAGTCTCACCTCCAAGGGTTGAGTCACACTGTCGGCATCAGTGTGTGGTAACTTGGTCTCCTCCAGTAGGTATCTCTCAAGTGAGGGTCAAGTCAACAGTATAAACTGGAACCTCTTAGTAACAACACAAGAGAGGACATGAAAGTAAATGCCACAAGAAAAGGTGTCTTTTATTACTACAGCTCAAGTACAAAGACACAAATCATCTACAAACAAACATCAACAAAACTAGAAGCAACATGAATAAAAGTCTCCAGGTCTGGAGCTAGTCCCGCTCCTGTCCATCTGCTTCTAGAGCTCCATGATCATAGACCTCAGATGCCTAAAGCTGAGCTCTCCCATGTCCTGTTGTCCCCTGCGGTCAGGGTGGACCTCCTGGTGGTGGTGGTGGAAACACCCCGAAGCGTCGTTCACCTCCAGCTGCACAACCAGCTCCCCTGCCAGGGCTGCCTACTTCTTGTGGCCCGCCCTGATCAAACCTCTGCCTCTACCTGGGGGGTCATTTGTTCATCTGCTTGTCATCCGTATGGTGGGTCGGATAGTCACAATACATGTGACCAACCCCGCCGTAGGAGTAACATTCTCCGCTCATAGTAAGTCGTTGTCCACCCTGAGTGCCTCGCACAAACGATCCTGTGTCACGCGGTCGACCACTGGTAGGTCTAGTACTCTTGGACCCCTGCGTCTTCTGTCTACTGCCCACTACAGAAGACTCTGTCGCATGCCGTCTAGTGGTGGGTCCTGCTGCTGGAGACTGCTTAACAAGAAAACTCTACACTAAGAGGGCTCGCTCCAACACCCCTGTCTGTGTCGGAATGCTGTGAGAAACAACTGAAGCTCTGATCTCTCGCCTGAGCCCCTGCTCAAAGGTTTGGGCCTTGAAGAATGGGTCCCGTACCATGTCTGTGGAATAGCGCGAGAGATCGGTAAACCTTGACGCGTACTGGGCTACTGTCATACTGCCCTGCTGCAGCTGTAGTAGCTCCTGAATGCGCACCCCTCGGAGGATGGCTGGGACGAAATCCGAGCAAAAAAGGCTCTCAAAGTCTGTCCAAAGAAGTGATGCCTCGTTGTGAACATGGAGCATCAAGCTCCACCATCTGCCTGCTGCCGCATACAGGAGGCTCGCTGCAAGGACCACCATAAGGTCTGCTGGTGTCCTCACTAACCAGAAAACTCGTACAACCGCCTCCAGCCAGTCCTCGGCTGCCTGGGGGTCCGTCTCCCCGTGGAACCTGGGCGGTCACTGGCGCTGGAACTCATGCAATGCACTAAGGCAACGTGCATCATCAGCGGCTGGGGCTGGAAGCATCGGTGGCTCGGTGGGTAGAGGTACCACCGGTGCCTCTGCTGTCAAAGTGCCATACACTGAGGCCTCGTCACTCGGTGGGCTGTCGTCACGTTCAACTCTCGGAACCCTAGCTGGCTGCCGTCGTGGGGACATCCTGAAAAGGAAACAGGTGCACCACGGTCAGAAAAATATACCTGTTGAGCTGATACAAGAAATCACAAAGAAAACTTGAAACACACATGCAATCAATGTTTTCGTGCATTAAGTCGGAAATCAGAAGTCAGGGTCCTGGTGTACGGATACATCGGCCGCCGCACCAACAATGGACTCCCTGGACTGATAACCACACCCAATATGCTAAACACTATTGCTTCACATAGAAGAAAGATCAGAGTCTGCGGTAGAACTGAACTCCTCTGATACTAATTTGTCACGACCCATCCTCGGGGCCCGTGCCGTGACTACCCCAAGCCCGCCTTCCATAGGCCAGGGGCTGGCGACTAGCACCAATGTGTAAATCCCGATAAAGGGAAGGAATTGCCTTTGTAAAGTAAACAACAAACACTACAGAGTAATCGGAAGTAAAACACTAAGTAAAAACTGAAACAATCTATACTGAAAGTAAAGGGGGCCGGAGATACAAGCCCAACTGTAAAGTAAAACTGAAAGGGGAAAAACAGCAACTGAAAGGAAAAGCTGCCGCGTTGAGCCATCCCCTTGGAAGTCCCACCTGAAGGGTGAGTATAGATAGCCTCCACAGATCCTCGGTCCAGCCATCCGCTCCGAGTACACCCCGCCCAGTGGTCCACCTACAGGTACTGTCCTGCTCTGCAAGCCTCCACCACGATCAGCGCTGTCCGTCGTCTGCAACCAACACAACGTAGTGCGGGCATAGCCTGTGTAGGGGTGAGTATAAGCTACTCAGTAGGGACCCCGAGACCCTCGAAGGTCTCCCAGAATCCACAAAGGATAAACCACAAAGGAATGATACAATCACGAAGTAACATCCGACACTGCTTAGGTATATGCCCATACATATACCTAAGTCATCAATTCCTGTCTGGATCCACCATCTAAGCCCAAGCACAACCCAGTCCACACAGGAAAGCAAAACATAAATCCACACAGGATAGCACAACACAATCCACAAAGGAAAGAAAAACGTAAATCCACACATGATAGCACAACACAATCCACAAAGGAAAGCAAAACGTAAATCCACACAGGATATCACAACACAATCCACAAAGGAAAGCAAACAGAATTCATCTCACACAGGTACTTCTTCGTATGATGTTAGAGATGATCAGATGTATCTACTGATTCATCTAAGCCGTCGGACCCACAAAGGATCTGTAGGTACTAACCCTCGCAATGACCCACATAGGATCGATCATGAATTTGAACCCAAGCTATTGGGAAACTCTTTCTCCATCAAGTACAGTGGTTATGCCGCTACAACCAAGCACTTACCTCTTACCTTGGACTGCTGTAGTACTCCACCTATCGAGTACTGTGGGCCTGCTGCTACAACCAAGCGCTCCCCTGTGCCTCTACAACCAAACGCTCCTCCATCGTGGGGCTGCCACTACAACCAAGCGCTTCCTTATGCCGCTACAACCAAGCGCACCTCTGTCGTGGGTCTGCCGCTACAACCAAGTGCTCCCCCTCATAGCCTCCAAAGGTACTTCTTATGTTGAGTACCATGGGTCTGCCGCTACAACCAAGCGCTCCTCCGCCGTGGGTCTGCCGCTGCAACCAAGTGCTCCCCACTGGGCTATCCGTAACACACCGAGTCGTTCTATCAGCAGTCGTCAAGTCTCAACCGGCTATAGGGTTTCGGCACACAGCATGCTCGTTCCAGGAGGGTCCACTCCACGAGCTAAGAGGTATATGCATCAACTGACATGTAGTCCGGAGTTGATGTATCCCAAGATGTACCGTAGTGGTCACTGCCGAAAACACGGAGGATTCCCGTACTGTTTTCATCATCATCGCAGTTGAATCCACTGAGGATTTCTGTATAGTCGTCGTCGTCACAACAGCAGTTGCAGCCAGCTCTAGGGTTTCCGCACACAGCAAGCTCGTTCGGGAGAGTCCGCTACACGAGCCGAGAGACTGATACATCAACTGACATATAGTCTAGAGTTGATGTATCAAAAATATCCGTATCGCCAACAGGAACTCAACGTCGTAGACGGCACATCAATCGGACGCCCGGTCTGAGAGTTATTGGCTTTTTCGTCCCAGGGGTCCGGTTGGTTTCTAAGGAAAAACCAACCCTACCGTACTCCACCTGCATCCAAACCTTGGGTGGATTAAGCCAAAAGATCCGTCTCACTTAGAGGAATTCAACAAAGTCGACGGCACGTCAATCGGACGTCCGAAGATCAAGATATGAGCGCTTCTGCTCCAAGGGCCCGGTAGGTTTCGTGTATGAACCAACCCGGCTGATCCCAAAGTATTCCAAAACCTTGGGTGTGATATACCGAAACGACCATCTCAATCCAAGGATTGCATTGCCACTGACGGAACGTCGTTCGGAGGCCCGTAGCTCAAGTAATGAGCAAAAGACAAAAAAGGTCCAGAAACGGGGGGTCTGGGCCCGGACGGACCCGGCCCGACCCCCTTGGGTCGGCCCAAACCGGGTCGACCCGACCCGGGTCCGCCCAGCCCGGCCTGGCCTGGGCGCGACCCGGCTCGGCTCGGCCGAGCGGTTGAGCGAGGGGAAGCCGCGGGGGGATTTCTGCCCCCGTGTGAAGGAACACCGCGACCCCTGGTGGGGCCGCCTCGCCAGCAGACGCGGCGGCCGGGCCGCGTCCCTCCTCCCGGTTCCGCGAGGCCGCGGATTCTGCCCCGACGGATTTTTCCGGCGGCGCACCGGGCGCCGCCGCGCTGGCGTGGCGCGCCGACGGGAGCTTCTGCCGGCCACCGGACGCGCTCCAGTGGTCTCTTTTGTGTGCGGTCCTCGCCAGTGGTCCTCCCGGGACTCGATCTTCACTGCCAGGCCCTCGAATCGCCCTTGCGGCCCCCGTCCGCCATTTCGCACACCAAGAACGAAAAGGTCTGGTGGCTTCAGACTTGTTCCTTTGGCCGCACCCACCACGTTAGCGGTCTTAAAGATATTCACCCAACAATATTTAAACGACCGGGGATTTAATCACAAAGATTTAAAGAATCAAACCCCTACCTCGCCAAAGTCCTTGAACGTGCGTTCTTCACGGAATTTACCATCGCGGTAGGAGGTGATCGTCGTGTCACAGAAGGGCGTCGCGTTGTCGCGGAAGGGCGTCGCGTCGTCGCGGAAGGGTGCCGCGTCGTCGCGGAAGGGCTTCACGTCGACGATCTCCGAGGGTTTAAGAAACACACGGATTTAATTATAACAATTAAATCCATGTTGAGGATAGAAACCCCAAAGGAATTTAAAATATTTTAAATTCCTACCTCAAGCTGATGTTCGGAGATTTGTCGCGGAAGAAGGAACGTCGCTGAAGAACGTCGCAGGAGAAGAATCGTCGGCGTCGCGGTACTTGGCGTCGCGTCATCGATCTTCGAGGGCTCGACATTCTTTGTCACCCTTTCGTCGAAGGCCGACATTCTTCGTGTTCTTCGCGTTCTTCGCGTTCTTCACGTTCTTCGCGTTCTTCGCGAAGGAGGATGAAGGACTTAAGGTTCTGTGAAATCCTCTCAACGAACAACACACAATAAGAAGAATGTTGGTCTTATTTTATTAACATGCCAACAAAACGAAAACGTGTTATGAAACTAACGAAATTAATTCATAGAATTAATTTCAATGAATAAACCACCCAATTAATAGGAGCATTTAATTGTTTAAGAAAACACCCCATTTGACTTTCAATTAATAGGGGTTTTCACGGGTGCGTTACTTAGCGGAAAAGAAACAGTGGGGCTCGTGCGGGCCCCAACTCACAAATATCCTACCAAGGGGGTAGGATATTTTGAATTCCACCCTATCCGCTTCAACTTAGCTTATGTGGCTTTAAGTGGCTTTTAAGCGGCTTAAGTGAAATAAAAATAAAGTTGTCGCACCACTTTATTTTATTTCTTAACTAAAAGCCCAAAAATTAAAAACCAAACCAGAGCAAATGAAACTCCGAAAGAGGCGTTTCTAAGCAAATATCGGTGTTGTGATTCCATCGGTGCCCTCAGAATTCGATTCCGAGCAACGGTTCAAAAGTTAGAAAAACCCGCTCGTTTGTTCACTGAACGTACCCGATCCAAACTTCAAAAAATGATTCTGGGCCCACCGGGCCTCGGAATGACGTGCCTTCAGAAACTACATTCATGTAAAATTCTAAATAAAATTAATAAAAAATTTCTTTGAAATTTACGGTTCTTTACATTGAGTGTATGTAAAAAGAGAATTCTGAAATATCTTTGATACCATGTAAAAAAGAATTCATAAAATCCATACATCTATATCAAGTAAAATTTTATTCTTTATAGATAAGTAAATAAAGATAATGTGACCTAAATAATCACACATATATTCAGTCACATCAAATCATCAAACATCAAATGTCAATAATATTAGTAAAAAATATAATAGATCAATCTATACCTCGTCACCATCACTATCATCACCGTCATCATAATCCTCATCCCCATCCTCATCCCTGTCCCCATACTCGTCCCCACACTAGTCCCTACCCTCATACCCATCATCATCCTTGGACTCCTCCTCAGCCTCCTCCTCATCCTCATCGTTCACCTTAGCCTCCCCCATGCCCTCTTCATTGGCATCATCCTCATCCTCGGCCTCTTCCATTCCCCCATCTTCTCCAGGAACAACATCCTCTCAAACAACACTAGAACTGACACATGTTGCACTATATATTGAATGTATTGACAAAATAAATTCATCATTCCAGTGATGACCTCTAGTGTAAGTGCTAGAGTTAAAACCTTCATTAGTTTCATAAATTCAATGTTTTCCCTTACAGACCGTTCTTCCACCTATGTGGACCTTTTTTATCCTGTTCTGCCCATGCCTTGACCTGTTCGAACTCAGTGGAACTACAACTGGTACTTGAAGAGGGCCCATAACTCATCAATACTATACCCTTACCATGTTATAAACATACTCTTCCAGGGTTCTCATCTCCCAACACATGATGTAAGTGATTATTTGAACCAAATTTTTTAGGTTCCTTGGCATCAAGGGCCTCTAAAGAAGCCTGTTTCAAATATAAATAGATTATTAAGTTACAAAATAGATATTAAAATTTGAAATCAACAAATTAAAGCATACAATCTTCTAGTGTGTCGGTTTATTAACCACACTTCAATCTTTTTTAGTTCTACTCAAGCAAAACAGTTTTTCTTGAGGCACACTTCCTTCAATATTCAATAAGTTCCTCTAAAACGACATTGAATGTAAGAAAACATAATTAAAAATTGTTTAACAATAATGAATTTAATAACTAAAATTTTATGAAAAATTTGGAAATCTAATAAATTATGGAGGAAAAATAGAAAGTACAAGTCCTAAAAAAAATTATAAACAATTATCATACCTACTTCCTCCCATGACCTGACATCGTAGTACAACCCAATGTGTGGAGGTATTTTTTAGCATCATTATTTTTTTATTTTTTCCAAATGATTCCTAAATAAACATCAATAATACAAAATATAGTGTTAATTCAAAACATAAAACTTTTAATTTAAATACCTCAAATATTATTTATAAATTAAACTTGATATTCATCCAATGAGTAATCATTTGACGATACTTTTATATCAAACAATCATCTATGACAGGTACCACCTCTAAATCTACTCCAACTCTAGAACACCCGAAAATATATAACTCATTCTTATTGGCTCTATAAAGCTCACCTACCTCCTTTAGACATGCTGGCCATGCACCCTCACCATTGGGAAAATTAAACTAAAGCTGAAACCCAAATATTAATTCATATAAATACAAAAATAATATAATACATTAAATAGAATAGGTTTTTAAACATATTTGTGCCCATGCATTATCCTTGACTTTGTTGGGAAATTTTCCCTATCAGATTGGTCTAATGAGAATGATGTTAGAGTATTTAGAAAGTGTCACCAAAATACATGTTATAATGAAAATAAATAATGGTACAAAAATTTGTTAGGGTTTTATAAATATAAATGTGTTAGTTTGATCAATGGGTGCTGATGGATCTATAGAAACTAAAGGAACACCCAATACAGATGGACTAGATCCTAGTGTATGCTCCGTAGGCATAGACTATGGCGGAGTAGGAGTCAAATAAGATGTAATATAGAAGATCTGAGAGTAGGAAGTAGATGTTAAAGATGATGGAATATGGATGAAAAAATTCATGATATGGATAAGGAGTGGGAATCATCATCAGATATGGTATATAAGGGCGAGGTGCCTCAAATGTAAAGGGTGGTGACAAAATGGGATTCCTAAATATCTTGAGTTTCCCTAATGAAACACCAAGATCAAAATGTGGTATTGATGGTAGGTTAGTGGGAGGAGCATGGTCTAATCAGGTACGCTGACTAGATCTCCTATCTCTCGTACCACCTTCCCTCGCACCACTGACCAAGTACTGGGACCACTACTTAGTTGCTTGTCAAATAACTATCAACTCAGTGGTGGATATTGAATGTTTTTTAAAAAATAAAATTAATCACATGACATTATATGTTATTTATATATATATATTTGAAATAAAATACTCACAATAGGCTCTTGTGGAGGAACGCCCAATTCATCCATATGACGATTATTGTCCGTCATCCTTTTTCATCACATCTCTTCAACAGGTTTCATTTTCCGCATTTGAAAACAAATAAGAAAGTAATTTGAAAAGGATAACAAATGTTTAACCTAAAAAATAATATATATGAGAGGTTATTGGGGTGTTAATGGGTTTTAAGGTCATGAATAAATGGTTAATAAAGAATTGAAATGTTAAAGGGGGGTCTTGGAGTTATATTAAATTTATACAAAGTCAATAAATAATTGAAATGTTCACCAAGTTAGAAATGTTGGTTTCATAGGTTCAAATATATTTCAAGTGAGACACAACATATTTGTAATCAATATTAAATCAATTTGAATACTACCAACCTTAACAACCCAAGTTGAGCTAAACAAAAAAATAGAGAACATGGATGGATGATTCTATGTATTTCCCACAGAAAATTATGGTTCGCAATCAACTCTAAAAATTGAGATATTGGGGACATCATAAGTAATAAATGGATTCATTCATATGGAATTAGGGATGGTGTCAATTCCATCATCACCATCATAAAAAACATGTCTTTGAATTAAATCAATAATGACAACAAATTTAGGTCGAAGATGATCATTGACATATAAAAACTGTTTCATAATTGACGCCAATACATATGGTTCATTAGTTGCAAGAGTGAGAGGCATGTCAATAACTCAAAAATACACAATCATTAATATTGGTGACCTACCTTGTCAAAGAATCAAACCAATGGAATTTCATAATTGTGACATTAACATGAGAGTAATAATCCAATATTATTATTTTCTCAGTGACTCCATAATAAGAAACATTTTCAAAACATGGTCTAATATCTGATGCACGGGCATAACAGTCTGTTATGGCAGTTAGCATAACACCATCATGTTGTGTTCTTATGTTCTTTTCTCATTCAATGATAATAAATCTGTACACATTGATCACAATTGATTTATATTCACGAACCATGATATTGGGGCCAAATGCCAAAGATCTTTTTTCCTAAGAAACAATGTATATAAGAAAACTTGATACCTGAAATTTATGAATATATTAAATTTAATTAAATATTGATTTTATTTATTTATTAAAACAATATTTCTACCTTCAATTTCAACCCAGTAGAAAACACTTTTCAATGAAATGTCTCTCTATTTCTTAAAGATAAATAATTATTCTTTCTATTTATCATTTATTTATGTTCCTTGTCGATAAAAATAGAAATAGTTTAACAGATACTTAAAAGTACAAGAGTAGATATATGATATACATGTTCAATTTACTTACTTGATGTTGTCATTGAAAAAATCAATGTTGTACAACACTGTGTATTGTGACATATCTTTCTCTTCAAGGTTTAATGTTGTCAATGTATATGATATGGGAATTAATCCTATTTAAGGAAGTGATGGAAAACTGTTCAATTTTATCATACCATTCTTATTCATTTATCAATGGTTTGCTCATTCTTGTAGTAAGATCAGACTAATACATTGAGAATAAATCCATACATTCTTGAGGCAAGTAGCAATTCAGAATGAAAACATCAGGATTATTACTGTTCCTGACCTAATATTTCAATGTGTATGTATTTATTTTAGGTGGATACATCCAATGGAGAGCAACAAGTATTCCAAGAAGAATTTTGGTTGGAATATGGACATTCAGATGCAACATGTATGTAAAAAATTATTGTGGAAATATTTTCTATAACTCACACAAAATTAATGGTGTCTTTGGAAACATTTTTTACAAGAAAGACTTATACAACATCATAGCCCAAAGATCTCTAAAAAAATGGCACAACCGAATAATTGAGACCCTTACATTATTGGACAAAATATAACTAATTTCTATTGGAATCAACTCATGCATAAGGATGTGATAATAATTAGTATTCTAGTATTTTAGCTTCCACTCTCTTATATTGACCCATTTTGATATATTCCTTGAATAGCCATCATGAACATTAATAGTCTATAGTAATTCCATAATTTTTTTTTTCTACAGGTATCATCACATAAGAAGCACGTGGAGCTTTCCTTTTATTTTCACTAATACACACATGATGCAATTCTGGTCAAATTCCCCCATCCACCAAGTCACACAAAGATCATAAATATTCCTTTGTCTTTCCCTTGACATTTAAAAGAATAAAAATAAAAATTTCCCATATATTCTTTTCAATGTGCATTATGTCTAAGAAATGACATAACAAATTAGTTGATCAATACATAAACTCAGAGAAGATAATAATATTCTTCAAATTGTAAAAAGTATCATTAGAAACATTCTTTCTATATCGAAATTTCATTTAACCCTTCCTGAATGAAAAACTAAAATATTTCAATTAGTTCCGAACATACACTGAGGTGGATCATCAGTCTCCATGGTATTTTTAAATATTCAATGATTATTTCTAAATGGATGTTTCAATGGAAAGAATCATTTGTGTCCTATAAAACTAAAACTACGACAATATTTCAGTCTTTTGGATTGAGTATTATTTATAAAAACAAGACATGATATTTTTCCCGTCGTGCACCATCCATACATCATTCCATAAGCAGGAAAATCATTGATCATCCACATAAGTGCAGCACACATATGAAATATGTCTTTCAAACATGCATTGTATGTACACACACCCACATCCCAAAGAGGTTTCAAATCATTTATTAATGGTTGTATGAATATATCTATTTCATTTCTAGGATCAGAAGGGCCTGATATAAGTATACTCATGAAATTAAAAGGTTTTTTCATACATAACCATGGGGGAATGTTATAAATGTATATGAAAACTGGCCATGTATTGTGCAAAGTAAGAATATGACCAAAATGATTACACTCATCACATGAAATACCCAACCTCACATTAGGCATGTTAGATTCAAAATCAAGATATCGAGAATCAAATCTCTACCATGAAGATACATTTTCAGGGTGAAAAAACTCTTCATTGTTCTTCATTATCTCGGTATAATGCCATAACATTTTTATTAATATTTCATCAAAGATGAAAAGATTCTAATGTATGGGGATCAATGTAAAGTGCCTCATTACTTTCAGTGGAACACAGGATGGTGTTCCTTCAGTTTTTGGATTCCATCGGGATGTTCGACATTTGATACAATAATTAATTTCACCAGTTTTATCCCAGAATAAGCTGTAATACTTTAGGCAATAATGAATTTTATTTTTTAAAAATCCAAGTTCTTCAACTAATTTTTATGTCATATAGTGATTTGAGGGAATATATGTATCATCTAGAAGAAATTCCTTCAAGAATATAAGAATCTAATCGATAGAAGTATTAGAAATCCCATACATGGTTTTCCCCTAAAATAATCGAATTAAAAATTCAATCCTTTTTATTTTACCACATTACCAATATACTAGAGTTGTCGCAACATCATATAATTTTATCACTCCATAAACAATATCATTTTCATTGGACTCATCATGTGTGCCTGTATCGATTTATTCTTGGGTCAACATAATTTCCTTCTCATAATGATTGATAAATAGAAGTTGGTCATATATTAAATTCTGTAATTCATTCCTCTCATCTGGATCATTATAATGTTAAGATTCCATTTTTCCCCATTGTGATATCACACATAATAGTTTATTTAAAAACCATATATGGTTATATAGTATCTAACTTCTTTATGGATTAACCAAGTTCTTCCAACACAATTATAACATTGGCAGTGTATGTGACCACTATCTGAAGCATTTTCAAATGTGAAATCTAAAAAGTTGTCCATTTTTTTTAAAATTTCTTGAGATCAGATCAATTTCATACATCCAAATTTTATCCATTTTGTAAAAAAATTTAATCAGTCATTTCCTGAAAGCAATCCTATATGATTAAAGTTCAATCGAAATATTTTTAAGTAAATGCGAATTGTTCAATTTATATAAAACCACAACCGATACAATATGTAGATACATGTTGAAA
This sequence comes from Viscum album, assembly GCA_963277665.1. Taxonomy (NCBI): domain Eukaryota; kingdom Viridiplantae; phylum Streptophyta; class Magnoliopsida; order Santalales; family Viscaceae; genus Viscum; species Viscum album. The sequence goes on from OY728131.1 coordinate 2,069,000,131, forward strand.
CATAAAATTGGAAATTATAATATTGTATCAGTATCGATTTTATACTGTGTAAGAGAAAACAAAATGACACATAGTAGAATTAAAAAAATAGGAGGTTTAGTTCCAATATAGATCATAGTCCTTTGCATATGATAATAACCTAGTACTAAACACATTTATTTGAAAAAATAAAATGAATCATAACCTGGATCAGGTTTTACGTGTAATAAATACATAGTAGGAAGTCCAGAATACAACCGACCTCTATTATAGTTATTCATGTGAAATATTTGTAAAAATAAAGAACAAGGAGTATCAGAGTAAACCCTTTTAAATAATAAGATAAGTGATAAGTGAATATATATTAAACACATGAACAATTCAAATGTAAAATGAAACATAGAGGGTAAATAGTGTATTTAGTTTTTGATGTAACCCAATATTAGATCAATTTTGGTTAATAAATAATATTTAAATATATACCTCATATTAGATTAAATGATCCAATGATTCTTTCTCTTAGGTGTGGTAATAAATCTAAGAAAAAAAGTGTTATGTGGAGAAGAAGTGACATAGTTCCCTTGTATGTTCGATACACCCATTTCATTTGAGGCTTTATCAAATTTGTACTCAACTACTAAAAAATTATCCACTGAGGAACAATCATAATTAATTAATCATATTGATAATTTTATTTGAAATTATTAAATGGTAACATATTAATTAAAAGTTAAGATATTAATTAATCATATTGACAATATTTTGGTGTAGCATGCAATGAAATCCACCAATGAATTTGAATTTATTCAAAAATAATAAAAATTCATTAAAACTCAAGGTTTTACAAACCCAATGTGTGTATAGTCCCATATCACCTGATCATACCACTAGGATCATTCTCCAATGAGTCACATGCCATAAAACCAAGGCTCATTCAACTAAAAATTGACCTTGATTCTTTATAAATGTCATGTTTATCTAGAAAAAACTACCCTTGGTGATTCCTTCCCAACAACACTAAGTAATCACAATCATTCCACGAATTAATAATTGATCACAAGTCCTTCAAGAATTAGTACAAAACCACAAAGAAAATACACATGATCTATCCATCCTAGATCCAATCATATCAGATCATAATCATCTGTCTCATCAAAAAACAAAACAAAAATCAATAGGTCTAGTTATCTAATAAGTCATTCCCTCTTCATATAATCATAATTCTTAAATTACTTCAAGTAATTTAAATTAAAAGGATATAAATAATTCTACATTTCATCACTTTTACCATCACAAGGGTGTTGAAATAATCAATGTGAATCATTCCCATCATGAAACATCTTTTTATGATTACCTTTAATAATTTCAAAAATTAAAAATCCCTAAAATTGTTAAATAAACCCCCAAGTGTTAAAATAAATCCATTTCACAAATGGAATTTATTTACATCATCAGAGAACATCCCAAGATAAGATCCACATTATCTTTCCTAAAAAACTGTGTTTTGGGTGGGTATAATTCCATAGACAAGTTATATAGTAAACCAATATAAAAAACATTATAGACACTTTATACAACTAAAACCTATGCCATTATAAAATTTAGTCATAGATAAGAATATAAATGTCTTGTGAATCCTAAATTCCACATATAATGAATGTACACAATCCAATTTCATGTACGGTCCAAGTGTAAAAACCAAAAATTACAATATAAAATTATCCCATCATAAATGTTTTGGTATAAATCCTCTTTCCACTAGTGTGTGTTCATACAGGGATATCTAAATCAAGAGGTGTAGAAGAAACTTAGATATTAGGGAGATCTTATTTTATTTTAATCATTTCCTTTTATTGGTTAGCGGGAAGATGCATTCATTGGTGGGACTCTACAGTAGGAACATAGTGGGTCTCTATTCTTATAGGATTGAGAGGTCCTTAGTGTAATCACATGGGTTTATAGTGGATAATCTGTAATTGGGGTGACTAACCAATTGTTGAAAGGAGTATCCATTTGAGTCAGAACCTTTTAAAAACTTGAACATTGGGATTTATCTATTTTGGTTTCATATGAAGTGAGGATGAGTTTATTAAATATTGAAAGGATCAGGAAATTAAAAATTAAAATAATTTCAATTAAAATGAAATCATGATAAGTGTACCATTCATTCATCACCCTCTTGGTGGTACCAACCGACATGTTCCATACACTGAGGATCTCATAACTGAGTTGGGCAGTAAATACTTAGAACAAAAATTTTGTTGAGACTTCAAATCCTTTTATTGAGGACCTCACAAATAAGTATAAATATTTGGAACTTTAATCTAAATAAAAATATAGGTAGACTAAACATATACTGTAAATATATGAGATATAAAAATAAAGATCATATTTAGCACATAGTTGTCTCTACAAATAATAGAAAATAAATATTCTCCAAAAAATGATTCTTCAAGAAGTATTTGTTCTAAAAATATTCTTAACAATAATATAATATTTAATGTAAAAATTATTATAATAAAGTATTTTTTAATTATATCACAAGAATAATTCTTCTATATATATATAAAAGATCAATTCTTACTACTATAGTTGGGTCAAATAGATCCACAAATCACTCCACAAAAACAGTGCAACCATTGATGAATTTAACTTGAAATTAAATTGGAAATAATCATGGTCAAAATAATATAAATATATATTATATTTTAAAAAAATTCAAAATACCATTGAGAAACTTTAAAAAATGTTTATGATAATTACTCTAAATATATTATATTTTAATAGTTCTTAAGAATCTCTATAAACAACATCTTTCAAAATCCCACAATACTTTTGATATATGTTGACGTTCTAAAATAACATGTAGTATCAATTAGAAGTACATTATGTAACATCCAAGATAAATAAAGAATAAAATATTTTCATATTTATTAATATTTATGAATTAAATATTAATTTTACTTTAAAGGGGTTGCTATGTTCGATAGCGTACCCTATACGCAACAAAGAGTTTCTTTGAAATCTTACGTTGCACAGTAGTAATATAATAATATTATTTTAAATGGTAGTTAACACGTAGCCGTTGTATTGGCGAGAATGAATAGAAATAACTAGAATATGATTATATATGACTTTACATTTATTCAATAAAAGATAAAGGCTTAAAATAAGAAAAAGAATTCAATTTTAGGCATAGATACTCTAATATTCACTAAAAGGTCAAACTATCACCTTTTGATGGCGAAACCTCTTTAAATATAGTTTTGTTCACTCTTATATATTATATTGGTCCAAATAGAACTCTTATTTAGAATCGGGACATCAAAATTTACTTTGTGTAATTTTTTTGGTATTTTTCCGATAAAGTTCATTTTTTAATGAATAGTAAAAAATGTTGTATTTTAATTCAAAACCTATTTTTAATCTAATTTATTAATATAAATAGATTATATTTTGAATTGGTTTTAAAGTGAAATTAGAATATATTTTTACCATTTAATCCAATACTGGTCGTTGGAATTAATTTCACTTTGAAATTGGACATAAACTAGTGTCAATCTTTTGATATATATAGTTTCATAAAAACACGCTATTTATCATGACAGTGAGATTTAATTGTTAAATTAATTAATGAAACTTATATGTTTTTAATTTTTTAAAATAGACATCATTTTTGAATTCGGAATATCAAATATATCTTAGGGTTAAGTTTTGGTATTTTTCTGAAAAACTTCAATTTTTGATGAATAGTGAAACCACTAAGTTGTACCTATAAAAAATGATTTTCCATTTAAATGAAATTTTACCACCTCTGTGTTTTGAATTTCAAAAATCTGACATAAATGGTTTTTATTGAGAAGTAAAATGTTGTTCAATGGGATTAAAATAATTTTTTGGTGAATAGTAACTTTTAAGTTTTTAATCGCGATTAGTGGTAATTAGTGTAGTTTAAGGTAAAAATAATGTTTTAATAATATGAAATGACCAAGAAACATGTCTTACCCTTATTGGATATGTCATGGCCGACCAATACAATCCATGGGTCAACTTGGGGACCCAATGGAGCCACTTTGGTAGGAAAATGACATTAATAACTTTTTATTTAATGTTAAAATAAAAATGTCACAAACATGAGTTGGTTTACTAAAAAAAATTTAATTGCAGTTATACAAGTCAGATTTTTTACTAAAAATATTCATTAGAAAGATAAAAAGATTTCTTAAATCATGATATTTGTTTTATAAATTTTAGATATTAAATAAATTAAATTATTTATGGCACCATGATGATGGAACGATTACCTCATTATTTAACGATTTAAATAAAATGAAAAGATAACGTAAAATCTAAGACCTACACATGTAAAAAACCTATTGTATGGGTGTATTTCTAATCCCTATTACCTTATCCTCTAAATGTATAATTTTGGGACCTTTTTTATCCGAAAATAATTTTATAATAAAGTAACCTTTTATAACTTTCCAAGAGTTCCCCTACTCTCCTATTATAAAAGGCCCCCACCTCTACCTCCTTACCCACACCTCTCAAGCCTTTTGTTCGGCCAATATCTGACCATTTTGTCTCTAAACATCCCTATATTACTTATTGAATCCTCAATTTGGTCAGAAGTCTTCCCAAAGAAGCCTTTGAGCTCAAATAAAAAAGAGTTACCCGTTTTAAAGGTAGTGTTTTCTCTTGTGTTCTTATGTTTTATTTTGCATCTCCAACCCCTAAAATCTTTTTATTCATTTATTTTGTAAAAAAACAAGTATAATCATTATACTAGGATGTTTTTATAAGAATTAGTTGAGCTACACTTACAAACACCTACATCTAATGGTTAGAGAACATACTGTTTCCGTGGATGGTGAATTTCTGCCTCACGAAACGATGATTGTTCAACACTCATATAACACCTTCAAAGGTGGCCATTAAGATGTCACTATATTTATATATGATATATAATATGTTTATGTTTTACTTAAGATTCTTTATTTCTCATTTATGTCATACATTTATGGTTTCCATTATGGGTAAATGCGATATCTTCATTTTTGGAAGTGCGGACTACCGCCCCCTCAAAGTGATTTGATTCGTTAATGCCATATGTGGGACGTATAAAGGATGGATTTAAAGTTATTATATATTATGTTATATTTGAATTATAATATACCTTTATATCATTATTATTTCGTTCCATTAAAGTATGAGATAGAAATGAAAGTAGCGTTCATGCGTACGTACGACTTACCGTCTCCATGAACGGTGCATTTCATTTCTTATCCCCAAATGTAATGTACTATTTTAAGTACATATATATAATGGATATATATGATGTATGTTACATCTAAATGATTAATATAATTCTGGAATTAAAATATACATATCTCTCATTTAGTTTTAATTCCATTAATATGACAAAGAAATGAAAGTAGCGTTCATGCGTACGTACGACTTACCGTCTCCATGAACGGTGCATTTCATTTCTTACCTCTAAATGATTATGTAATATTATAAATAAATGTATATTCTGAAGATATATATGATATACATGATATCAAAATCATGAATATCATTCTGTATATAATGAACATTTGACCACACGAACAACATGTAATTGTAAGAAGTCCACTTTCGACTTAAGAACCAAATATCGACAAAACAAACATTATTAACATAAATGATTATATAATGATTAACATAGAATTAATTGATATAAAAGTAATAGTAATCTTGAAAAATGTTCTTAAGAAATTATAAATTAACACTAGTTTATTATTCCCGAGATTAAAGAGCAATCGACTCATATCGGACACGAGGTATGGGACTTCGTCTCAATATCCTTTCATTGAGGCATATTTCATATTATACACAACTTTATTTTATACGGTGTATAAACCCCTTTGACTTTTACTTTTATACAAAATGAATCTTTTTCTACGAGGCGTTTTACTAAACGACAACAAGGAATGTTTCTTTTAACATACACGGTGACAACGACCTTTTCTGCCGCAACGAGTATTATTTGGTCTTTGGCTTCCTCAACAAGCCATAATGTTTTTAAAATGAAATAATTACCATATACTCTTTTATGGATTTTGGTATTGAAAATGGTTTGTATAATGGATTTTTTATGTCAATATATTTAAGTGATATATTGTGATCAAAGTGTGGAAATGTTTTCTTTCCATTATATTTTTTATGTCTTATGATTTTATAATGGTACTTCGACATTTGACGGGTGGTTACGTGATAAACCATATGACGGGTGGTGCCGTGAATACTAGGACGGGTGGATACGTTATAACCTCCAATGCATTGGGTATGGAAGTCGGCCGTATGGATATTCCATTTAAGTATGTGTAGAAGTCGACCATATGGTTATTCCATTTAAGTATGTTTATGTCCCAAGTTACCTTTATATGTTATGTGTTCTTTATATGGGTTTTATGGAAATATTTTGATTAAAAAAGGGTAAGTAATGATATTTTATTCACTGAAGAGTATTTTATGATTCATAAAGGTGAAAAGTTTTACTTTGATAAAGTATTCATGGTTTTCTGGTGGTTTTGAAAATCTAACAGATTTCCTTCTTTGTGTATCCCTTACTGAGCTTTTTATGCTCACCCCAAGTTTTGAAATGTTTTTCACAGGACTTAAAGTGGAATAGGGTCAAGGATGGGATCAAGGAAAAGTCATGCTATCTAAAACATGGAGCTATACATGTTTATTTTTAAGAGTTTTTATTTTATGGAAACTCAATAGAAGTGTGTACTTTGTAATCTTTTGAGATGTAAAAGTTATGTCCTAATTCTCTAAAACTCTAAACCTGAAAAGATCCTCAATGTGAATTATTCATTTAATTCAATATTAAGTAAGGTATAAGGCCTGGGTCTTATACATTACATGTAATGTAGTATTAACCTTATCATAGTGGTTCTATATAAATGACTTATAGCAAGGGTATCATTATATTAAAGTTAGAGTGTGATATTTCAAAGAACACATTTAAGGTTAGATTCATAATGGATGAGTATCTTGTTATTCCTCTAAGGGTAAAAAATTATATAACTGTATTTATGTCTATCTAAAAAAATCATGTTAATAAACCTAAAATGTAAAATAAATCATGGATAAAATAACTCATGATCATATTGAAATCTTTAATATCAATCAAAATTATTCTATAAAGATAAATCCTAACAAAACCAAAAAAACCACTACCTAAAATGATATATGGATTGTGTTCATAAGGGGATCATAATAGATATAAAACAAAGAATATTTCAATGAAATCAAATGAAAAAAACTAAAAATAAATAGAGGCATAAGACATAACTCAGTTAAAATGTACTGATTTGATTTAGATGAACAAAAATTACTTGAATCAATGATAGATCACCGGTTAGGAAGTAAGGTTCTCATCCTAGATAAATCTTATTTAGGAAAAAAATTTATAGCTAGGTTCATGAGGAAGTGAACTTTGGAAGTAGGGTTGGCATCCTGGATAGATCTATTATAGAGGAAGTGGGCTTAGAATGTAGGGTTCACATGAGGGAGAGATCTCGAGAAAACCCTCTGGAAAAGATTGATTCTAGATGGAGGAAGGGGAATCTACAGGTTTTAGGTATTTTTTATCCCAATAGTTTCTAACAACTCTTGGGATATGAGGTATATCTTAACAGTTTTCACAAACTGTTGGGATACCTATGCCAGATTAATCCTTTCCCAATGGTTGTATAAAACCATTTGGAATTCTTGGCCTATCCCATTGGTTTTATTAAACTGTTGAGAAAATTAACCTTACATTGGCGTATTCAAATTGTTTTAATTAACTATTTGTATAGGTTACTTTTCCTAATGGGTTTTCCAAAATTTTGGGATATGTGAATTGATATAGGTGGGATTTCCACCAGTGGTAGGTTGACCATTTTTATCCACAAAATTCTTCAAAAGGCTATCATAATGGCTCCTAGTCTCCTTGGTATGTTTGAATTTTGACAATGATTATATTATAATTCTGATTTATTATGTTCAATTTTAATTTTTGTCATCTTTTTTTGTTATAAATGATGATATGATGTGGTCAGTTCCTATTTATGAGATGATATATAGGTAAATGGATGTAGCAGAGGTCATGGTGTGGAGGTATATTGGGAATGGGTTGTTATTGGACAATTTTTTATTTATATATTATTGACTGAGGTATGGGTTGACTGATTTTATAGCGATCGAGGTTATGGTGACTATAGATGTATGTATTTATGAATGTGGATGTATGATATATGTTGTATGATGTAGGTATGATTCATGTATGTTGGGTTTACTAAGTATTTTTTTATTTTATTACATGTTAGAGTTTTTATATTTGTATTTTCCTATGGAATATTTCTTTGAGAAACATTAAATTTTTAGATAAATATTTAGTGTCATTTTTTATAAACCATTTCTATCTAAATAATTGATAATATTAATTATCAGATGTTATTATTAATCTCATCTAAAAATAATCACTACAATATATATTAACAACAATTAGGTTCATTTTATCTATTCTATTTTTATGTAATTTTTTTAAAATCTTCGCCTAAATAGAATCAAAACCCCCACTAAATGATCTAAAAATGAAACATAAAGAAGATACTACTGGAAGAAAAAAAGAAACACCAAATTTCTGATGACCATGAAATACATGGTGATTTTAGTAACTACCACTAAATGATTTATCAGTGGTTCAAACCAACTCCATTAGAAAGAAAACCACACATAATTTATGCATTCTTAGTAGTGTAATTATTATTAATCCACTATGGTATGTAGGTAGTGATTCCTGATTAACTATGTTACATGACATATGTGGTGAATCCCACTCCACCATGTTATGATGGTGTTTATGGTTAACCTTGGAACATGTTTTGATTTTTATTCTTATGTTTTCCCCATATTCCTATGTTATATTTCAATGTTTTATGATTTATATCACATGTTTCATTGCCATGGTATACATGTTAGGATCATATAATGTTCCATTTGTTGTCATTTGTTCCTATACCATGATCTATATTGTTCTATAAAGTATTATGATTAACTTCTATGTTCCCATGATAATTTTAATTAGGAATTTCTACCAAATTATAGTTTTCTCCTATGCTTATGACCAAACCATTTAGGACTCATTAATAAGATTTTTCCTTATTGAGTATTTTAACACACACCTTATTATGTTCTCCATTTTCCTATGGAATTACATTTTGAAATATGTCTTGGAGTAATTATTATGTGAATAATTATTTATGAGTCATTGAAGATATAATGTGAAGCAATACATTTATATAAGTAATCTCCAAAGACACTAATCCATTACTTTATGAGATTATGTGCTTTATTTGCAATATTTAGTGTCTTAATTGTGGAAATGATGTAAAATATATTCATGTTTTTCTTGGTTTATCTCAATGGGTAATTGTTTCATGAAAGATTTGTGTGATCTCTATAAATAAAGTTTCATGTACCATTTTTTTATTATTAAATGTGGTAACAATATTATTATTTTTTTGAAAAATATAATGCATTTTTCTAGATGTATATTTAGAAGTATGGTGGAGGCATGGGTAGGGTGAGGGTAGCTAATGCTTTGGGAGATATTTATAGGGAGGGAGGGTGATGGAGGGCATGTGGGTGTGGGAGTCTAATGGTGTCAGATGTAATGAACCATATTTTGTCAATGGTATGAATCATTTTTTTTATTTTAGTTCTTTGTTTTATCCTAGTAATGGTGACCTATGTCTTAAGAAAAGTTTTGGGAGCATCTAAGGCTTATTCGGATCCTATAGCTTCAGAAAATAGAGAAACAGAATGTGATGCAGTGTTATCACACATTTAGTGTTAATAATACGAATCAACCAAGAGTTGTACCGGTGAACAAAGGATACCTCATGGTTTGTATATAACCATGATATTTGAGGAACATGCCCGTGCATGAGTTCAGGCTTTATTGATAGTGGGTTTTCACATGGCTTGAAAATGGTTATGCAAACCATGAACCTAGCCCATACAGGTCCCTCTTTAGGTAGAGCCTATTGCATGGTTGGTACATGGTTTTCCAACCATCTGACCAAACTGTATAACCCCATTTGAGGGCTTATATTATTATTTTTTTCCTTAAATTAATTAAAACCTCACCCCCCAATCCTTTAACATTTTCAGTGGACTTGACTCTTCTCCCTTCCCCTGTGAGCTCCCCCATAACATATCCTAGGTCTCTTGATAATTCCTTTATCCGAACATCGAATCAAATGCTGTTAAAATCATTGGATCCACATTTGGATGATCTCTAATACTCTTTCTTCCTTTCATCATGTATCTTCTTGTATCTTATTCTTTTTAGGTACAAACTCATTCTCCCTATTTTTAGGGCATTTGACTGTTCATTTGTTCTCTTCCTTTGTAATTCAAATATGAAGACTATACTGGATGAGGAGTCTGCTAATACCCTATGGTTAGCGGTATAGTTGTTTTACCTAAATGTTGTGATGTTTTCATAACTTCAACATTTTTTCAAACACTGTCCACTATCATGAACTTCCCTTAAATGTGTTCTTCGATTATAAATAAACATGAAAATGTTTTTATACCCCTATGGATCCTTGATAAGCGATTAATGGTCATTGGGGTCATTTATTTTCATGCCTTTGGGTGTGATAAATTAATTTACCTATATTATATTATTTTTAAATGGAGAAAACACCACATAAGTGTTTGGATTTTCCTGGAAAAGAAATTTACCTCTATTATGTAATTTTTTATTTGACCAAATCACCTTTTAGGTGTTTGGATTGTTCATATAATTGAATTGATTTTTTATAATAAAATGGCCTAATTTAAATAAACTATAATGGGGGAAAATCCACACCAAGTGTTGCATACTTATATTTACATGTTTAGTATTATTGTAACACCCTTGTTTGTATTTTTCTTGACGATTAAAATGATTAAGAGTTAATCCCTAATTATTATTATTATTATTATTAATATTATTATTAGACCATGGATGTTGGTTGTTGGATGATGGATAAGAAACATTCTGATATTTAAGTTTTATTATCCCTTACATCAAGTGTTGATCATGGAATCTCTCAATATTATACTTTTATTTGGGTGATGGTAATGACATTCCATGTTCCTCCATATCAAGTGTTGGGAATGATGAATTACCCCACCATCTAGAATGGTTGAAAAAATGTCTCACATTCATCATTATATTCAGGTTTTATACCCTCTTTCTTGAGCCTATAACTCATTAGACTAGTTATAGACACCTAAGTTATACCTCGAGTTTAACTAGCACTGAGTTTCCATGTATATTCCTACTTATGTCCTCACATACATAGTGAATATATGTGTATATAGAATACAACTATAAAACTATATATATATATTTATTTAATTATATATATATGGTTACTGATGAGACTCTTACACTGGCACATGTCAAAGTAGGTAGAGCCTACCAGGTGTCCTATATAAACCTTATTTGACTAGTATTTATTGTTTAACATTATTTATTACTATTTATTCTTTCACACTATTATGATATGTATCATGGATTGATTTTTTCTAGTCACCATTGGTGGCGGCCTGTTGAGTTTATCTCACACCCTACCCGTGACACCTTTGAAACCCAAGTAGACTTCATGTATATAGGTATGGATAAGGGAAAACACCCTAATATATATTTTTGATCTGATTTACTTATAGCTAAGAGAATAATAGATGAGGAACGAGCATATGCACATGATGATAATGGTGCAGTCTTTTGGTATTTCTATATTTTTGTATAGCATGTTGTATATGCCTATACCATGTATCTAATATTTCCCATTTCTTATTATAAAAATTACTTGAAATCATCACGTATATGACTCAACATATAGGATTTTGATTACTATTATTGTTTCTTATTTTTATGCTTCCATATTTTCTTATTGACTATAATACTTGTCTCTGTTGTTCCATTTATCATATCATGCTTCTGTTATTTTCTATTTATTTAACATACTTGTTGTAACACTCTAATAATAGGGTATAATCACCTCACTATACTATATTAGACCCTCTCCTCTATTCTAAAGGCATTGGATTACAAATATGTGCACTTGAGGCCATGTGACCCACCGACTCGGGGGAACAAGTTAAGTCGATCTTGGGTCAAAATGTTACGAAGTTGTAACAGATGAGTTTATTTTATTTTTGTATTTCTATCTAGGTGTTAGAAAAGAGACTATGATAAAATAGGATTTGATGATCATCCAATTACTGGGATTAGATAACCTACATATAGTGAAAATTCAAATTACCTCATATGGGTCATTTCTATAATGATTTTTCACCAGTTAAAGTTGATACGACTTCACTATTGCATGGATCACCAGCTTTATGATATTATAATTATTTATGTTATTTATACAAACTCTATTCATTTTCATGGTACGATAAGGAATTATAATATCATGCATTATAATAGGAACATTATGACTAACATGCCATTCATTTTTGAATGCCACATCTACTTTATGTGTGCATTTTTCTTCTACATATAGTTAGTTCCTAGATTATTATTCATTGAAATTTAATGATATTTCTTTCAAGGATAACATAATTAGAATAATTATATTTTCTATATAAAAATATTAATCATGTTTTCCTATACATATTATGGATGAAGCCTTAATTATCCACTTATACCATGTGGTGGGTTTTGGATCTATTCGTTACAGACCATGATATATGTGTATAATAATATAATGGAATATGAACTTAGATGAATTTGAAAATTTAAAAGTGAAATGGTATCCACTGAAATGGAATTCCAATTTTAAAGAAAAGTATGTTTTTTCTATACATTGCAATTTAAACTCCATATAATGGAACCATTACTATGTTATATGAGACATATAATCGAACCCGACTTTACTAGGGGTAGTTTAGAGTCTCTTACATTCTTATGGTGTGTTATGGTTTACCTTACTGCCTAGACCTAGATTTTGGAGTAGTCTATGTCGTGTTACATTTCCTATATAAATTCTCTATACCTCTCCTAGTTTCTTGTTCATAATTATTTCAACTAATAAATTCTTTTCTGAGGCATGCATTTAGAATTTTATAATCTTGCCACCCTGAAAACCACACGTCATACACCAAGAAGGCTATGATGACCATGCACTGAAGGTGGTGGGATATGATCTCATAGATATACCTATTATAGTGCCACCTATAGCACCACCTATTATTAATTATATGGGCACAACTCCTAATTTAAAGAGGAATTTTTTCCTATGATGCAATCTATGCAATATTTTACTCGACCTGCCCGACATTGGAAGAGTTGAATCGGGAGTTCCAACAACAAAATCCTCCCACCTTTTTAGGAGATGGTTAACCTCATTATTCATATACATGGATAGATTCCATGTTTTATATTTCTAAGTATCTGGAGGTGCCTCTAGAGTAGAGGCTAAATATCACTACTTATATGATATGTGGTTATGCTAATCGATGATGGGATATAATTACCCAACTAGAATGAAATCAAGATATGATATGGTTGTACTTACATATGATCATATATGAATTCTTCTTTCTATAGACTCTCAATACTGATTGGGATAGATAATTAATGAACCTATAGTAGGGATCCATGTTTTCATGAAGTATTCTACTCATTTTTCTAAGATATAGTGGTTCACATTGAATTTATCGGGTGATGATTCTATGACTTGAAAAAAATTTGAGTATGGGATGGTACACACCATTCTATTGAAGAAAAATGTCTTTCAGATGATGATTATTTTTGATATCATCTACAAGACCCTCATACAGAGAGAAATTTGAGGAATATAATTGTGGGACTCAGGGCAGTTCAGCATCGAGGGCTGATAGTGTTTCTTTTAGTGGGTGAAAGTAGTGCTTTGAGGTTTCTCATGAGGGTAGGATTAGTCAAAAATATCATGCTAAAAGATTCATTATCTCTCTCCAGTTTGGGAAATTGGGACACACAAAACCCTAGTGTATGCAAGATATTGTTAAATATAAAGGCTACGATAGGATATGGAATATCTAGTGATTATGCAAGAATTTCCATCATTTCCTAGTGATATGGGATCTACACCAACCCCATGTTTCAAAGTAGATCCAATAGTATCTCGACAGGAAGGAAGATGGAATGCCACCAGCCACTCAGGCCAAGGTGGTGGTCGAGGTAGATAAAATAAGGTTTAGGACATGAAACACCATTAGAGAATTCCTACTCAGGGAATTTGGGTTGTGACTTAGGGACATGGTATGATCCAATTACATGTAGTGAAACATATTCTAGAGGAGAAGAGCATAAAACCACTTAATGTTAGAGGTACTATTCTAGTAACCTTTACTTTAGTGTATTATTTATTTGATAGAGGTGCATCATAATATTTTGTATCAGAGGAAATCATGGATATTAAGGGACTTGAAAAATATTTTTATTATTGCATAATGACACTTAACACCCATTTGGATATCTAATTATAGAGGGTTTTTTGATGTAAGAATTTTTCCTTTGTGATAGGCTAATATATTATCATGTGGAATATTTTAATCCCCAACATGGTACGGGTTGATTTAATTATTAGGATGGATTGGTTAGTTCCATATTGATCCAATATAGATTATTATCTTTGGAGGGTGACGTTTACATCAATAGAGGGTGGTATGTATATTTACAATGGATAATGTGATGTCAATGTGACTCAAGATGCATTCGAGTGGCAAAGGTTGGGAATAGTCACAACTCAAAATTCTAGTCACTTATTGGATTATTAGGGGCCATGAATCACTATTTTTTACCCTATGTATGATTCTTCCCAAGATGTAATCCCTGATGAATTTTTTGGGCTGCCTCTAGTGAGAGAGGTGGAATTCACCATTAAGAAAGTTCTAGGAACATCACCAGTGACCATTCCTCCTTATAGTATGTAACCTATAGAATTACTATAGATTAAGAAATAGTTGTAATACATGGAGAAAAAAGGTTTAATATTCCCCAAAAAGTGTCCTTGGGGTTTACTGGTTATTTTTTCCAAGAAGGCGTATGATACAATCAAGATTTTTGTTGATTAACTTTGGTTAAACCAATTTAAAATTTATAAACAGTGCCCACTACCTTAAATAGATGACCCCTTTTATTTTCTTTGAGGAGTGAGGGTTTTTTGGAAGATTTACTAGAGTCCATGCTATCATATTGTATGTGTTAGGTCACCATACACACCTCTCACAACCTTCCAGATTAGGTATAGTATTTATGAGTACTTGGTAATGTCTTTCGATCTCACAAATGCACCATATATTTTAATGGATTGTTGAATCAGGTTTTTGCACATGTTTGTGGATTCTTTCATGGTAGTATTTATAGACGAAATACTAGTGTATTATCATTCTTGACATGACCATTACCAACATCTTGAGATCATTCTGAATACACTGAGAGGGAACCAACTTTATGAAAAGCTTAGAATTTTTTTTGATCAAAAAAGACAAATTCCCATGTTATATATTCTAGGAGTCATTAGTATCTATGTACCTAGAGAATGTGAGATATGTAGTTTCCTAGGAGCATCCCATGAACATAATTGATATACAATGTTTCTTTGGGATAATTGAGTATTACAGATTCATTTTCATGGATTTCACATGCCTAAAAGCACGTCTTATGGGCTGGAAAAATAAGGGTTTAAAATTCATATGGTTAGATGACTGTGAATAATTTTTTAAGAGCTAAAGGGAATACTAAATTTATCAATAATCCTGATTATGTAAAATCTAGGTAGGAGTTTTATCATTTATTGTGATGCATTAGATATTAGGTTGGGGTTTTTTATGATGCAGGATGAGAGAGTCATAGAGTACATGTCTCATTAGTTGAGGCCTCATAAGAAAAATTACCCAACACACAACCAATAACTAGCAACCATTATATATTCACTACAATATTGGCGAAAATATTTACATAGGGAGTGTTTTTTTGTATTTATGAACCACAAAAGCCCCAATTAAATCTTTACACAACATGATATAAATCTGTGGTAGTGCAGACGAGTTGAGTATCTAGAGTCCTTCGATTTGGATTCAGACCATATGATTGAAAAAATAAATGCTAATGTTGTTTCTCTTTTTTAGAAGACTCAGACACATACTGTTTAGGAGGCCATTGGTGAGTGGCATATCATGGACTTGTTTTCATAGATGTATGTTGAGGTTTAAGAGGATAATGGTTAGACTATCCTCTTAACTTTAACTGTGACCTCTAACCTTTTGGAATGAGAGTGAATGAGGAACCTCTCAGATCCCAAGGGATTATTTCTAAGGGAAAGTGTCTCAGAATACAATTAATCTTTATAATATATCATGAAAAAGGATGAGAATTTATGATTTTATGGGTGTTTTTGGGTCCCATCAGACATCTGAGAAGAGATTATGTAGGAATTTTATTGCTCAACATGGGGAGTACATCCTAATGTCACCAAGATGTATCATACTCATATCACTAGTATTGGAGGACTGGTATGAAACATGAGATATCTGAATTTATCACTCATTGTTCCATCTGTTATTAAGTTAAGGTTGAACATTAATGATCAAAAGGAATTTTATAGCTGTTGTCTATTCTTGAGTGGAAGTGGGATGATGTATCCATGGAATTCGTGATTGGTTTTACAAGATCTCATTATGTCAATGATACCACATGGGTATTTTTTGATCATTTTAAAAATTTCTCACACTTATGTAATGTTCCAGAGACCTTTTTTAGTATATGATCTTAGTATGGCATACATCATGGAGGTCATACGTCCTCCTGGAGCTCCTTGATCTATTGTATTTGACAGGTTTTCGAATTTCATGTCTCAATTTTACTAGGGGTTATAGAAGTCCTTGGGTACAAGGTTCCTATGAGTATGAACTGTCACCCATAGACTGATGGATAAAAAAATTGCATGATTTAGGTGTTGGAGGATTTTATCCTACATTTTTTGTTGTTTTTGGGAGTTCTTACGAGAAACACATAACTCTAGATGATTTCTCTTATAATAATATTTTTTAGGATACCATCCAAATTGCCCCTTATAATTCCTTATATGGTTGGCCTTTTTGATCACCTTTATGCTGGTTATAGGTCGGGGAGAAAGATTTTCTTAGAACACGTCTTTTCTAGGATAAAATAGATAAGGTCAAGTTAACTAGGAAGCACATGTTGATAGCTCAGTCCAAACAACTGTCATATTCCAATCGACACCAAAGACCTCTGGATTTTAAGGTTGGGTATGAGGTTTCTTGTGAGTTTCACCTATGTTGTTCCATTTATGTATTAGGAGGAATGGTAATATCTCACCTAGATTTGCCAAAACTTTTGCGGTTTGGAAGTGAATTGGACTATTAGTTTAAAAGATAGCACTTCCTCAGAGATATTAGTCTATGGATAAAGTTTTCACATTTATAAGCTCTATCAATATTATCCAGACTCATTTCTTTTTTTCTAACCTAATGAGGTTTATTTAGAGATGGATGCTTCTTTTGAGGAGTACCCCGTGCGTATTGTGGATTAGAACACGAAGAAACTCTACGGAAAGTTAGTTTCTTTAGTACATGTACTATGGTAGAATGGATGAGTACATGAAGATACCTAAGAGTGGAAAGTTGATATATGAACTTAATGTCTAGATACTTTATTAGATGATCCATCCATACCCTCTAAAGTCCAGCTTATGGATGCATTTCTTTAAGAAGGGGAGTTTATAATGAACTGACTTTTCTCACTGGTATGACTTTTTTGTTTTTTTATTGTAATTCTTTGGATTATCCTAGTAATGGTTCCCTGTAGATTAATAAATATTTCTGGATAATTTGGTGATTTTTTGGATCCTCAAGCTATGGAAAATGAAGAAATAGAATGTGCCACATGGTAAGCACACAATTTGTGCTAACTGTGAAACTCAACCATATGAGGTGCATAGTGCCTGTGGGGGGGGGGGGGTTTCCTATTACCATGTGAGTCAAGTTGAATGATCATATCAAATGTTAGACTTTTTTGATAGTTGGTTTTCCCACGTCTTGTGCACAGTTAGTAAAAATATTCTCTTAGCCCGTGTGGGGTCCCTTCTTAGGCAGAGTCAAGTTTACAATTGGTGTATAGTTTTGCCAAACATGTGTCCGAATCAGGAGACCACATTTTGAGAGAGATTTTATGGTTCGCCTTAAATGAATTAAAACCTTGCCCTCCTCCCTTTCTCATTTCTAGTAGACATGATCCTTCTCTCTTCTCTCATGTTCTCTCCCATGGCATAAATTTAGTTTCTTGGTAGAACCTTCCTCTGAACTCTAAATCAAATGTCTTTAGAATAATTGGATCCATTTCTATAATCGATCTAATCAACTTTCATACTTTCATCATTTATATGTTGAGTCAATAAGGTTTTCCTTATGAATTTTCCATTCCATCTTGTTTTGAAAATCAAAAACACCTTATCTTTAAGGAAAATTGCTTTTATAAGGAAAATTGCTTTTATAAGGAAAATCGTTTTTATAAGGAAAATTGCTTTTATAAGGAAAATTTCTTTTATAAGGAAAATTGCTTTTATAAGGAAAATTGATTTTATAAGGAAAATCACTTTTATAAGGAAAATTACCCTTATCATATTTTCATTATCTATATCCATATATTTCTTAAGTATAAGAATCAGATTTATTTCTATATTCTCAGAATCATTTAAAACTTTGATATGAAGAATTCTGTTTTAGGCTTCAAATTCTGGATGAGAACTGTAATGAAGTTCCACTCCAAATTCTGGATACAAACTCTTATAAAGTTCCATTATGAATTCAGGATATGAACTCTCACGATGTTCAGCACCGAATTCAAATGACAAATTCTGATTATGAATTCCCATTACGAATTCTGATTCCGAATTCTCATTCCGAATTCTCCTATTAAACAGAATCTGATCATATTTGTTTTATACACTGTGAATTTATTTAGACTCCAAATATTATTTTGGGTTAGACTCCGAACTTTCATTTTGATTATACTTTTATAATTTGTCTACTCTTTGATATTTTTCTTACACGCCGAACCTTCACTCTGAAATTTTGAGTTATACTTTAAACGACGTCGTACATTCTGTTACACTTTTTTTGTTATAAAACGATGCCTTCTATTCCGTTATAAACTAACCGTTGGCTAAGTGACACGTGTACATGTTCCTCTGATTTTTATGGAAGATTTGACGGTTGGAGGAGGGAGCCGACCTTGCCTATAAACATGAGCTCATTTGAAAGAGATCAGTACTTCACTTGATACTACTTCTTTGACATTGTTCACACCTGCTGTTGAAGTGATTTCTGGAGAGAGAGAGGCTCTTATTAACTCTCAGCTTTGTACAGAAAGTTTGAACTGCTTGTTCAAACTTTGCCTTGTGAATATTTGCTTCGTGCGACTCCGAATGTTAGTGATTACATTCGAGGACTTCCGGGGATAGGAATACAGAGGTGCCGACTACCTTAAAGTTCGGGGGCTTCGTTGCTGAGGAAGATAGAGGTGCTGACTACATTAAAGCTTGAGGGATTCCTTGCTGAGGAAGACAGAGGTTCAAACTACCTTGAAGTTGAGGTCTTGCGGGGATATCAAGACAGAGATTCTGTTCTTCGTATCGAGGGCTTACCCTGGTGTGGGTAAGACAGACTTTCTTGAATGTATAAATCAAGGGACCTTTATCCAAGGTTGTTGGATACCCTTCTCTTTGTGTTAAAATACTTATATCTTGTTACTTGTAGTTTCACTACTTGTTTTTCCGCTGCATATTGTATTGTAATGAAAGTATTACTTTCTTATACTTCCTTACTTGTACTCTTTTTCATTTAGATTCTATACGCTTTAAGGTAGAATCTCATATTGTAATCTTTAGTTAAGTTTTAATTTTCAGATCCATATTTCCGGAACCTACTTTCGGAATCTCTTTCCAGTTTTAAGCAAGTACATAGAACTTGAAGTTTATAAATTCATTCCTTGTTCCAATTTTTCAATTGGTGTTAGAGGTGTTGTGAATTTTCTTAGTTTAACTTTGTTAAACATAGAACTTTCCTAAGGAAAACATTATTATCTGTAATCAACTTTAAAGGTTCCAATGGAATTTTTAAAGTGTACAATTCACCCCCTCTTGTATATTGAGCATCTACATCATTATTTTGATCCTACAATTGGTATCAGAGGAGGTCTCTGAAATACTTATACTCACATATAAGTCTTTCTTGCTCATTTTCCTTTATTCTTCATACTTTCTTAGAAGGTTCATTATCATTCCAAACATTGTCATTCCGAACTTTGTCATTCCAAACATTGTGATTACGAACATTTTCTACTAATAAGTTTGTGTGCCGAAGGTTATTTCAAGTATGTAAGGAATCAATGTTGGTTCCATTGATAATATGAATCCTACAAGACCACCAATATTTTATGGTAATGACTATGAGTACTGGAGAGATCGAATGAAGACTTTTGTTATCAATACTGGAGTGGACAACTTTGTTATGCTTACTGGAGATTATAAAATTCCTGATAAGGAAGTTGGAACTTTTACTAACCAGGAAAAGCAAGAGTATCAACTCAATTATAAGGTACACAATACCTTACTCTGTTCAATGACTAGAAATATATATAGCCAAATTTCTTCTTGTGAGGCATCTAATTGTATCTGGAAGAAGTTAGAGGTTACACACTTTGGAACATCTAAAGTGATTGAGACTAGGAGACCGATGCTTAGAGCTGAATACCATGGATTCAATTTTCCTTATGGTGAACCGATTTGTAAAGTTCAACAGAGATTTATGACTATAGTCAATAGTTTACAGTCTATGGGAGAAAAAGGTTTAGATGATGAAGCACTTGTGGATAAGATAATTGATATCATGCCCAATGAGTGGGAATCCAAAATAACAACTGTTGATGTGAATAGGAAGGTCACTCAAATTTCTCTTGATAAGCTATTCAGAACTCTTCTCCAACATGAAACAAGAATGAAGAGAGATGCTGACAACATCAAGAATAAAAAAGTGAATGGTAATGTTGATTTTACAACAACATCAAATCATATGAAAGCTAATACTCCAGAGAGAGTAACTAGATCCAAGTCTAAGAAGATGATTATTCAATCAGATTCTAGTGATAGTGAAATCTCAGAAAATGAGTTAGCAAATCTTTCTCGAAGGATGAACAGGATAGCTGGCCAAAGAAATTTCCAATCAAAGTATAAGAAAAAGGAAAGGAAAGATAGGAAATATGGATAAGTCACGTGTTATGAATGAAAAAGAGCTGGACATATTAGACCGAATTGCCCTTTGCTCAAAAAGAAAGAAAGGAAAGAAAGGAATTCAGATAGGAACAGAAAGAAGTATTATAAAGCCAAACCTAAGAAAGTTCTGAAAGCTAGTGATACATAGAGTGCTAGTGGTGGTGACTCTTCAGATGAATCTTCTGATTATGAATCTTCAGGATAGAAGAATCATGGTCTTGTAGACAGACTACCTATTAACAATCATTGTTTTATGGCTAAGGTATGAAATGCTGAATCATTGACCAATGTTTCTTTAAATTATAATGATAGAGAATATTATAACTCTTCTGATGAAGAATCCTCTTATGATGAAGATAATAGTTTACCTACATATGAAGAAGTTTCTAGGTTTTCTGAACTTCTTGGAATTGAAAATTCCAAACTCAATAAAAAGGTTGATAAAGAAAACTCTTGGAATTCTATTCTTAAGAAAGAAATATCAGATCTTTCTAAAGATCTTGATAGGAAAAATGATAATTTTGAAAGTATTTTGAAAAATCTTGAGTAAGTATGTAGAGACCCGAAGCTTGACGTACATGGACATTACATTACATTTGCGGAATACTTAGTATATAACAAAAAACACACACACAAGGATCGTAATAGTTTAGTGTCTTTGGAAACTCGGACCATAATATTCTAATCGTGGTGAAAGATCTTCAACATCTCCTATAAAGATCTTCCTTTTTTTTACCTAAAACCTTTCTTTATATCCTGGGGAAAAGAAAACATAAAAGGGTGAGCTCAAATGCTCAGTAAGGGTAAATAAAAGAAATATCAAACACATCGTATTCATAAGAACATAACATTTTGGAAATCTTAACCTGCAAAAGAGAGCATAATTTCATAACATGAGATAAATCATGGAAGTGAAATGTAATCACAATAATCATAACTTAAAACATGAAACTTTGTGGCATTCACACATAATCATAGAGAATCATTTCTTGTTAGTCAAGACTCATTGCCAAGACTATCTTAGTGGACAAAGTCCCTTTCTGAATCGAGTAACCCTCGTTTCAGTCCTGTTTCACTGAACCGGTATAACCTACCGTTCCAGCCCTGTCTATCTCAGGAGATATAAAATCTTTACCCAATGCATTGGAGGGAGATATAGGTCCCACCCATCTTATAATGAATCCTTTCTTATGTGTGCCACATAATCATAAATCATACATCATCGCATAACCCATGTAATAAAAATGGGATTCTTAAACAACATGACATCATAAAACAATTCATATAAGATAAAGGAATTCATAAAAATGTTTCCATCACAACATAATCAAATCCATGTAATAATAGGGATAAAAACAGAACCCTTTTATTATCTTAGATGGAAAATAATTTTGATAAAATACTTGAACTTCATTCTTGAGGAAAATATCCTTTCTCTTCAAAAATACTTTTCCTTTCTTAACATGTCATACAATTTTAAACTAAAAGAAGTTGATTAAAAATAAACTAGAAAACTTGTAAAGGAAGCTTCTTGGAAATACTGTTTTAAAAATCCATTCTTTCCGTATAAGTTAAAAAAAACATTCTTCGTACTTTTGTCGGAAAAGTCAAAAAGTACCTCGTACGAAATCGACAAAAGATTCCTTTCATACATATTACTAAAAACTCACCGAAGGGTAAAAATGGATTTAAAAAATTGTAGGTGGATGGAAATAATATTACATATTTATGAAACATGGATGTGGATGATAAAATACACCCCAGTAAATACTTACGAATAAACAATCTCGGATAAAAATGAGATTGTGATATTTCCCTTACCTTAGGTCCGACTTGCTTTGTAAGTGTCCGAACCTCCTGTATAATGATTTAAATCATGTTATTGACTTATTCCAGAATCATATTCATTGTTATGATATTATATATGGTTCACTTATGACATTATATTACCCGTTCTTTTGTAAATTCCATGTTAAAGAAGCGTTTTGGGTAAAATCGTTTCATTTATCGTAGGTGTTTTGACTTGTTGTTCTTGACATTATTATTACTTATATCATGATTTACTTACTTCCAGAATATAAAATATGATTTATATATCATATATATTCAGTATATATATATATATAATACATAGATAAATGAAATGAAAAACACCGTTCATAGAGACGGTAGTCCGTACGTACGCATGAACGTTGTTTTTCTTTCCTTATTGTCTTGAATGGAAGTAAGTAGATGAAATACATATATATATATATATAAATAAATCCAGTATCATTATTATGTCATATATTTCATTAGTAATTATTATATATACTTTATAATCATTCATGAATGGTTAATCATTAAGAATGAATCTCATCGCGTCGTGGAGACGGTAGTCCGTACGTACGCATGAGCGATGATATCATTTACATAATAATTGAATTGAATTGGAGTGGATTATACAATATATCAGAATCAATATGATGTTGTAATAACTATGTATAGTTATTCTTTACACCATTATACCCATCCATGTAGGTGGTGGTGGAAAATAGATTACACCACGGCGTGGAGACGGTATTCCGTACGTACACACGCGCGGTGATTTCTTTTTCCGTAGGATGGATAGATGGTGAAATAGGGTTGTTTCATACTTAAAATAACATATCATTATATGAGTGATACTGATGTTATTACTTCATAATGAAACAACCTAAGAAGAAGAAGTGGAAGCAGAAATAAAGATGAAAGATTTGGTAATGGTAATTACCTCTTCTTTGAAGCGCCTCTTTGAGAACTCCTCTTAGGACACTAAAATTGGTCTTTTAGGAAGACCAGAACCTCTAGTATGTTTCTAGGGAAGTGTAGAAGAGATTTGGGCAGGGGTTGGCCGAGCTTGAGTGCTCAAATTGGTGTGAGGATGAGGGGTAGGAGGTGTCCTTTTATAAGGGAGGAGAGGGGACCTTAGGAATACCTCAAAATATTATTTTATATTAAAGTCAAAATCGATTTATAATGGTTCCAAAGGGTCTTATTTCAGAGATAAAGTGGGGATGGGTCGAAATCCTATCAACCAATAAGATTTAGACAAGTTTAGGGTATTATTTTAACCTTATCAATTAGATTTAACTCTAAGATAAATAATTTAACTTTTACCGTGTATTTTTGTTTTCTTTCACTATATGGTTAATAAACTTACTATAACATGCCAAACGAACCCCAAATTGTTTATTATTAATATATATATCCTTATCTAAGTCATTTGGCCTAACCTTAGATTTTTAGGAATAAAATAACAATTAATAATATAATATTATATTTAAAAACTATTTTGTGTCAATTTTGACACTATTTGATATATGATTTTTGTGAAAGTCATAACCGAATTATATGTTCAAACCAAGTTGATTAAATCAACACTAATATAGCATAGTAACCTAGAAAATTAGTTTAATTCATAAAAAGTCTCAAATTACATTCATTTGAGCATTTATAACATCAATTATGTTAATATTTCCTTAAAAGGGTAATTACTGCATCATCGTTGTGTCATAAATAAATTAATTTATTTAAAGTCTAAAAATTATAAATAAAATATCATTATGTAGGAACTCTTTTTATCTTTCTAATGAATATTTATAGTCGAATTTATCTTATGTATAACCACATATTAAAAATGTTTTAGTTATTAAACTTTATTTTAACTATTTTAACTATTCATTAAATAAAATAATATTAAATGTCATAATCTAATCCAAGTGGACCTAAATGGTCATATTATATTCATAAGGTTGTTTTTGGTAGAATTACACTTATCCAATAGAATTAGGACATGTGTTAGGGTAATAGTAATATCATATTTACCCTTAGTTACCCTATTTACTATTAACCGTGGTAAAAAAAAGTAAAAAGTTACTATTCACAAAAAATTATTTTCATCTCATTGAACCAAATTTTAGTCCTTGATATTAACCGTGTCTATCGGATTTTTGAAATTCCATTCACAGAAGTGGTAAAATTAAGTTTTATGCAAAATTCAGTTTTTAACCTACCACTTAGTGGTTTCACTATTCATCAAAAATTGAAAGTATTCAGAAAAATGCCAGAATTTCATCCTAAGCTATATTTCATATTCCGAATTCAAAAATGAAGTCTATTTTACCAAATTCATAACATAGAAATTGAATTAATTAATTTTATAATTAAATACCGCTGTTAAAACAAATAGCGTGTTTTTAAGAAACAATATCTATCAAAAGATTGACACTTGTTTATGTCTGGTTTAAATGTGAAATTACATCCAATGACCAACATTGTATTAAATTGTAAAAATATATTCTAAATATACTTTAAAACAACTCAAATTAATAATTTATCACTCTTAATTATTTTGATTAAAAAAGTTGTTTTTAATTATAATTTAGTAATTTTCACTATTCATCAGAATATGAAAGTTATCCGAAAAGTACCAAAATTTAACCTTAGGCTAAATTCGATACTCCGAATCCAAAAATGAAGTCCATTTTGAGAGCTAAAATTTCTAAAATTTAAAAAGTGGTTATTACTATTCATAACTGCTAGTTTTAATAATATCTTAATAGCATATCGTTGTTTAGCGAAACTTGGTGTTGCGTACAACACACGCTATCGTGGAAGGTCGCGATTGCGTGTAATGGAAGGAAAGTCAAGGATGCGTGTTGTGAAAGCTTCTTTTGGTGTAGCGTAAAACACAAGACATTAATAAAATTAAAAAAATATTTTTCATAGAATCTCGGGCTGTTACATTCTACCCCCCTTAAAATGAATTTCGCCCTCGAAATTCGTTGGGGTTATAAATGGTTTAATATTTGAAAGTTTCTTTGATAGAAACCCACATCGTAAAAAGGAATACCAAAACCAATCTTTAAAAACAAAAGTATGAAACGTAACGGTTACCCAAATAAACTAATCACGGGGTTTCTACATAGGTGAAAATATGGATATGGAAGAGAAATCTAACCATCATGTTCTGATGGAGAGTGGTAGAGAACATGGCTATGGAAAATCCAGTAATCACAAATCCATAAATTTGTGACGATCTAAGGTACCATCTGATTCATCAGGTATAAGATCCCTAGGACAACATTTTTGGTTTTCAAGATCATTTCCCTAAAGTTGAAAATTTGAATTAGAATAAATACTTTCTTTATTTTGGTACAATCTCACCGTTGTTCATGCCTTGAACAATTTCCACTTCAGCTCTTAAATAAATGAAGTTGAATTTGTTATTCGTGAAGTGTTAGCAGATCATGTGATAGAATGACGGGTCATTCCATCTGTCTCAAACAAAAGGTTAGCAAAAATTATATACATAAGTAGATCTATAGTGAGATTAATCACATATGGTTCCTAAAATGGACTTATACTTCATATATCATACTGCTTAATATAATAAAACTAGTTTCTACTAAACAGGGACTTCCTGTAGGCCAGTGGTAGGCGATAAAGGCCAGTCGCACTTCGGTTGTGGGTTCGATTCCCACAGCCTTGTCCGAAGCGATGGGCTGTCGCCCGTCCTGCAGGTTGTCTTTTTTCTAAAAATACATTACTATAACATCCCATCAATAATATCGAAAAAAACTTCTATCCTTAAACAATACTCACTTATGTCCAACATAATCCATTTCAATCTTTAGGCTTATCCATAATACTGCAGTCCACTCTCATAACATAGTGAAAACGATTACCAGAGATTTAATACCATCGTTGATCCCCATATATCATAAGATATGTTTTATTGGTCACATTCCAAACATTCAAAGTCCTTAATCATGTATTCTTTTGAATACCCATTGAACCTTAGTGAAAACATGAATGCAGTTAAAGGTTAACACTTTCCACATACCAAAATCCTCAAAATTCTCTATACTCAAACCATGATATCACTTAGTCCTTATATCAATCATGAGCTCATGCATACAATAAAACATCTCATTATCGTCTTATCCCTTCATTATGCGCATATCATCTACTTTCCAAAAATACTGGTACCATTCATCACATACTTTCAAAACTTAAGGAAAGACAACAATGTAACAATCCTTAGATGTCTCTTTATCCCATAGTACCATGAGATTACTTATACAACATTACACTTGATAAACATGTAATCATTCCACTATATTCTTAAACCATTGACAGAGCTTCAACAATTCTTTCATCTCACATATCATTTGTAGTCTCATCATCATCATAAACATAAATACTACCCATACGACCATACTGATTCTCTTCATGAGACTTTCCCTTAGGGAATTGGTTTGCATAATGCCCGTACATTCCACATTTAAAACATTTAACCATTGTTGATGCCGTAGCAATACCATTATCCTCATCCCTGGTGTTAACTGAACCTTTTCCTTTGTACTTACTGGCTTTGTGTCCTTCTTTTCCACACCCAAAGCATCTTCCAGTTCCTTTGAAACATTCTCCTTGATGCCTCTTCCCACATGATTTACATAGGGGAAATTGAACTTTCTTTCCTCTATGATCATCATGAAACTCCATCTTTCTCTTATTAGCCGAGTCAGGAAACATACCAAATTTTACTTTATTGATCATATTATGAGATTGCTGATTCGGCATAATGATGATGTTTGGACTTCCAAATCCCATTTAATTGGGTTGCTCATGAAGAATATCATTCCATTGTCCATTATATCCTCCATTATCGTGAATCACCTTGTTTCCAGCCATTTTCTAAAACCCAAAAAGAATAGTGTGAGAGGAAAAAATCATAATAAAGGGGGAGTAAATTAAATATCTAACATCTTTGGTTTAATCTAATATCGTTACCATAGTTATAGGACTATATCCTATACGTATACTTATCCTTAGGGGCATCCCTAGACATACCTTAGAAATATCTCTAGGGATCTCACTAACGTTTTCGCATCCTAGTTTCCAAAGGTTGACTAAACCTTTCCTCTGATACCAACTGTAGCGGTCTGGAATTACTTCCAGTGGACTACAATTGATACCTATCAGGGCACTCCATGGGTGGCTACACCCCCTGGGCGGGACACACCACCATCCCCAGTGGCAGCCATTTCCTCATGAAGCCCTTGGGCGGAGAGCCATGCTTCGTCCAACGCTCACATGTGAGAGTTCCCAAGGATCGGATACATTCCAACCTCCTTTGCCTCTGATACCAACTGTAGAGACCCGAATCTTGATGTACATGGACATTACATTACATTTGCGGAATACTTAGTACATAACAAAAAACACACACACAAGGATCGTAATAGTTTAATGTCTTTGGAAACTCGGACCATAATCTTCTAATCGTGGTGAAAGATCTTCAACATCTCCTATAAAGATCTTCCTTTTTTTTACCTAAAACCTTTCTTTATATCCTGGGGAAAAGAAAACATAAAAGGGTGAGCTCAAATGCTCAGTAAAGGTAAACAAAAGAAATATCAAACACATCGTATTCATAAGAACTTAACATTTTGGAAATCTTAACCTGCAAAAGAGAGCATAATTTCATAATATGGGATAAATCATGGCAGTGAAATGTAATCACAGTAATCATAACTTAAAACATGAAACTTTGTGGAATTCACACATAATCATAGAGACTCATTTCTTGTTAGTCAAGACTCATTGCCAAGACTATCTTAGTGGACAAAGTCCCTTTCTGAATCGAGTAACCCTCTTTTCAGTCCTGTTTCACTGAACCGGTATAACCTACCATTCCAGCCCTGTCTATCTCATGAGATATAAAATCTTTACCCAATGCATTGGAGGGAGATATAGTTCCCAACAATATTATAATGAATCCTTTCTTATGTGTGCCACATAATCATAAATCATACATCATCGCATAACCCATGTAATAAAAATGGGATTCTTAAACAACATGACATCATAAAACAATTCATATAAGATAAAGGAATTCATAAAAATGTTTCCATCACAACATAATCAAATTCATGTAATAATAGGGATAAAAACAGAACCCTTTTATTATCTTATATGGAAAATAATTTTGATAAAATACTTGAACTTCATTCTTGAGGAAAATATCCTTTCTACTTCAAAAATACTTTTCCTTTCTTAACATGTCATACAATTTTCAACTAAAAGAAGTTGATTAAAAATAAACTTGAAAACTTGTAAAGGAAGATTCTTGGAAATACTGTTTTAAAAATCCATTCTTTCCGTATAAGTTAAAAAAACATTCTTCGTACTTTTGTCGGAAAAGTCAAATAGTACCTCGTACGAAATCGACAAAAGATTCCTTTCATACATATTACTAAAAACTCACCGAAGGGTAAAAATGGATTTAAAAAATTGTAGGTGGATGGAAATAATATTACATATTTATGAAACATGGATGTGGATGATAAAATACACCCCAGTAAATACTTACGAATAAACAATCTCGGATAAAAATGAGATTGTGATATTTCCCTTACCTTAGGTCCGACTTGCTTTGTAAGTGTCCGAACCTCCTGTATAATGATTTAAATCATGTTATTGACTTATTACAGAATCATATTCATTGTTATGATATCATATATGGTTCACTTATGACATTATATTACCCGTTCTTTTGTAAATTCCATGTTAAAGAAGCGTTTTGGGTAAAATCGTTTCATTTATCGTAGGTGTTTTGACTTGTTGTTCTTAACATTATTATTACTTATATCATGATTTACTTACTTCCAGAATATAAAATATGATTTATATATCATATATATTCAGTATATATATATATAATAGATAGATAAATGAAATGAAAAACACCGTTCATGGAGACGGTAGTCCGTACGTACGCATGAACGCTGTTTTTCTTTCCTTATTGTCTTAAATGGAAGTAAGAAGATGACATATATATATATATATATACATAAATCCAGTATCATTATTATGTCATATATTTCATTAGTAATTATTATATATACTTTATAATCATTCATGAATGGTTAATCATTAAGAATGAATCTCATCGCGTCGTGGAGACGGTAGTCCGTACGTACGCACGAGCGATGATATCATTTCCATAATTATTGAATTGAATTGGAGTGGATTATAAAATATATCAGAATCAATATGATGTTGTAATAACTATGTATTGTTATTCTTTACACCATTATACCCATCCATGTAAGGTGGTGGTGGAAAATAGATTACACCACGGCGTGGAGACGATATTCCGTACGTACGCACGCGCGGTGATTTCTTTTTCCGTAGGATGGATAGATGGTGAAATAGGGTTGTTTCATACTTAAAATAACATATCAGTATATGAGTGATACTGATGTTATTACTTCATAATGAAACAACCTAAGAAGAAGAAGTGGAAGAAGAAATAAAGATGAAAGAATTGGTAATGGTAATTACCTCTTCTCTGAAGCGCCTCTTTGAGACCTCCTCTTAGGACACTAAAATTGGTCTTTGAGGAAGACCATAACCTCTAGGACGTTTCTAGGGAAGTGGAGAAGAGATTTGGGCAGGGGTTGGCCGAGCTTGAGTGCTCAAATTGGTGTGAGGAGGAGGGGGAAGAGGTGTCCTTTTATAAGGGAGGAGAGGGGCGCCTTAGGAATACCTCAAAATATTATTTTATATTAAAGTCAAAACGGTTTATAATGGTTCCAAAGGTTCTTATTTCAGAGCTAAAGTGGGGATGGGTCGAAATCCTATCAACCAATAAGATTTAGACAAGTTTAGGGTATTATTTTAACCTTATCAATTAGATTTAACTCTAAGATAAATAATTTAACTTTTACCGTGTATTTTTGTTTTCTTTCACTATATGGTTAATAAACTTACTATAACATGCCAAACGAAGCCCAAATTGTTTATT
The DNA here is from genome assembly GCA_963277665.1 of Viscum album. Lineage (NCBI taxonomy): Eukaryota > Viridiplantae > Streptophyta > Magnoliopsida > Santalales > Viscaceae > Viscum > Viscum album. The sequence goes on from OY728131.1 coordinate 2,069,031,319, forward strand.
ATTAATATATATATCCTTATCTAAGTCATTTGGCCAAACCTTAGATTTTTAGGAATAAAATAACAATTAATAATATAATATTATATTTAAAAACTATTTTGTGTCAATTTTGACACTATTTGATATATGATTTTTGTGAAAGTCATAACAGAATTATATGTTCAAACCAAGTTGATTAAATCAACACTAATATATCATAGTAACTTAGAAAATTAGTGGAATTCATAAAAAGTCTCAAATTACATTCATTTGAGCATTTATAACATCAATTATGTTAATATTTCCTTAAAAGGGTAATTACTGCATCATCGTTGTGTCATAAATAAATTAATTTATTTAAAGTCTAAAAATTATAAATAAAATATCATTATGTAGGAAATCATTTTAGATTTCTAATGAATATTTATAGTCGAATTTATCTTATGTATAACCCCATATTAAAAATGTTTTAGTTATTAAACTTTGATTTTAACTATTTTAACTATTCATTAAATAAAATAATATTAAATGTCATAATCTAATCCAAGTGGACCTAAATGGTCATATTATATTAATAAGGTTGTTTTTGGTCGAATTACACTTATCCAATAGAATTAGGACATGTGTTAGGGTAATAGTAATATCATATTTACCCTTAGTTACCCTATTTACTATTAACCGTGGTAAAAAAAGTAAAAAGTTACTATTCACAAAAAAATATTTTCATCTCATTGAACCAAATTTTAGTCCTTGATATTAACCATGTCTGTCAGATTTTCGAAATTCCATTCACAGAAGCGGTAAAATTAAGTTTTATGCAAAATTCAGTTTTTAACCTACCACTTAGTGGTTTCACTATTCATCAAAAATTGAAAGTATTCAGAAAAATGCCAAAATTTCATCCTAAGATATATTTCATATTCCGAATTCAAAAATGAAGTCTATTTTACCAAATTCATAACATAGAAATTGCATTAATTAATTTTATAATTAAATCCCGCTGTTAAAACAAATAGCGTGTTTTTAAGAAACAATATCTATCAAAAGATTGACACTTGTTTATGTCTGGTTTAAATGTGAAATTACATCCAATGACCAACATTGTATTAAATTGTAAAAATATATTCTAAATATACTTTAAAACAACTCAAATTAATAATTTATCACTATTAATTATTTTTATTAAAAAAGTTGTTTTTAATTATAATTTAGTAATTTTCACTATTCATCAGAATATGAAAGTCATCTGAAAAGTACCAAAATTTCACCTTAGGCTAAATTCGATACTCCGAATCCAAAAATGAAGTCCATTTTGAGAGCTAAAATTTCTAAAATTTAAAAAGTGGTTATTATTATTCATAACTGCTAGTTTTAATAATATCTTAATAGCATATCGTTGTTTAGCGAAACTTGGTGTTGCGTACAACACACGCTATCGTGGAAGGTCGCGATTGCGTGTAATGGAAGGAAAGTCAAGGATGCGTGTTGTGAAAGCTTATTTTGGTGTAGCGTAAAAAACAAGACATTAATAAAATTAAAAAAATATTTTTCATAGAATCTCGGTCTGTTACAAAGTAAGTTCTGAGAAGAACAAACTTTCTAAAGAGTTAGAAAAAGTAATTTCTAAGAAAAGTATTTTCGAGCATAGGTCTAGTTATAAATCTAATGATTTTGAAGACAAAAACTTGTTTATAAAACTCTTGTCAAAATTTTTTTCCTTAAAGAAGTGTTTATCAAACTTTACCCATGGTAAGGAAAAATTTGATAAAATGTATTCCCAAATACGACCTTTAAGAAATAAATCTGGATTTGGTTATACCCATGCAAAACCAACTTTTAGTAACAATTATTTTGTTCCTCAAAGTGACCCATTTTGTACCAAGTGTCAATGTGGTGGTCACGGGGCAAAGAATTGTTCCTTAAACAAAACCCAATCTTTAGGTTTTCATAAGGCATATTTCTCAAAGAATATGTGGGTTCCTAAAATTCTGTTGTCTGGAAATCTCGGATCCAAGCATGTTTGGATTCTGAAAGTTTAATTCTTTTCTTGATTTCAAGAAAATATAAGAAGTACCAACAACAATACATGGTACATGGATAGTGGGTGTTCCCGGAACATGACTGGTAACAAAAGCAATTTTGAAAAGATTATCAAAACGGAAGGAGGAAAGGTAACTTTCGGAGATAATGCTAAGGGAGAAATTGTTGGTATAGGTAATATTGTTCTTCTTGGTAAAACCTTGATTTCAAATGTTCTTTTTTTAAAGGTCTTAAGAACAACCTCATTATCATAAGTTAGTTATGTGATGAAGGATACCTTGTGAATTTTCGGAATGATCAGTGCTTAGTTCACAATTCTAAGGAAGAATTCGTTCTCTCAGCCAATAGGCAAGAGAATGTTTACACCTTAAATTTAGAAGACCTCAGGAGCCAAGATTTACCTTGCCTAAGTGCAATGGAAGATCATTCCTGGTTATGGCATAGAAGACTAGGTCACTGTAACCTTAGGAACTTATGCAAACTTTCTAAGAAAAAACTAGTTAAGGATCTACCAGAGCTTAGATTTGATTCTTCTAAAGTTTGTGATCCTTGTCAATATGGAAAGAAACATAACTCTAGTTTTAAATAAATCGGTGAAGTCTCAATAACTAATGTATTATAGTTAGTGCACATGGATCTTTTTGGTCCAACACAAACTATAAGTATTGGAGGTAAATACTATGTATTTGTTCTAATTGATGATTACACTAGATTTACTTGGGTCTATTTTCTAGCAAAGAAGACTGAAGCTTTTTCTTATTTCAAAAGTTTTAGAGCTCAAGTTAAAAATGAGAAAAACCATCCATTGAAAACTATTCATAGTGATCATGGAGGAGAATTTCAAAATTCTGATTTTGAAACTTATTGTAGTAGAAAAGGTATTACTCACAACTTTTCAGCACCTAGAACTCCTCAACAGAATGGTGTAGTTAAAAGAAGAAATTTAATTCTTTAAGAGATAACTAGAACCATGTTGAGTGAATATTCTATATCTAGACATTTCTGGGATGAAGGTATAAGTACTGCTTGCTATACTATAAATCGAGTTTTGACTAGACCTTTTCTTAATAAAACTCCTTATGAGTTATGGAGTGGTAGAAAACCAAGACTTTCCCACTTCAAGGTTTTTGGATGCAAAGTATTCATACTGAATACAAAATATAAAATACATAAATTTGCACCATAATGTGGTGAAGGAATTTTCTTAGGCAACTCAACAAATTCTAAGGCATATAGAGTTTTAAATAAAAATACTTGTACTGTTAAAGAAATAGTGCATGTAAAATTTGATGAGTCAGATCCTTTTGTTTTTAAACTATCCCAGCCTACATCCTCGGATGTGTTTTCAAAAACTGATTTTCAACCTTTGATAGAAGATCCTTCGGATAAAATGAATGTTCAAGAAGATACTTCTGAAACATTTACCCCAGAAGACATTCTACCCTATGTTGGTGAACATGTTTTACAAAACCCAAATCAGGTGTTTCTTAAGAATCATCCCAGTGATAGCATCATTGGTGATGTAAATCAACCTGTAAGGACTAGGAGTTCCTTGAGAAATGAAGTAGAACATCTAGCATTTCTTTCCCAATTAGAACCAAAAAGCACTGATGAAGCTTTAGGTGATGATGACTGGATCAAATCCATGCAAGATGAACTAAATGAATTTGAAAGGAATAAAGTCTGGACTTTGGTTGAAAGACTTAAGGAAACTTCTGTTATTGGAGTAAAGTGAGTCTTCAGAAACAAGTGTGATGAAAATGGAGTCATAGTAAGAAATAAAGCTAGACTCGTTGCTAAAGGCTATAATCAGCAAGAGGGAATAGAATATGAAGAAACCTATGCTCTATTAGCTAGAATTGAATATATTCATATTCTACTTGCCTTTGCAGCATTATTCAATTTTAAACATTTTCAAATGGATGTGAAATGTGCTTTTCTTAACGGTTATGTTCAAGAAGAAGTTTTTGTTGAACAACCTCCTGGATTTGAAGATATAAAACATCCTGATCATGTTTTTAGACTTACCAAAGCTTTGTATGGTCTTAAACAAGCCCCACTATCCTGGTATGATAGACTCACTGGATTTTTGCTTCAAAATAACTATGTTAAGGGAAATGCAGATCCAACCCTTTTTATAAAGATAGATAAGAAAAATGTTTTGATTGTTCAAATTTATGTTGATGACATCATATTTGGTTCAACTGATAAATCTTTAACCAAATCTTTTGAAAGTCTAATGAAATATGAGTTTGAAATGAGTATGATGGGTGAGTTAACTTTTTTCTCTTGGTTTTCAAATTACCCAAAAACTAGAAGGAACCTACATATCTCAACATCAGTATACTAAAGATCTTCTCAAAAAGTATGGTTATAACAATACTAAAAGTATAAGTACTCCTATTAGTACATCAAACTTTCTAGATCTTGATGAAGCTAGGAAATCAGTAGATCAAACATCTTTTAGAGGTATGATAAGAAGTTTACTTTACTTAACAACTAGTCGACCAGACATAATGTTCTCAGTATGCTTATGTGTAATATATCAATCCAATCCTAAGGATTCTCACTTAAAGGCAGTAAAAATAATTTTTCGCTACCTTAACGGAACCATGGATCTAGGATTATTTTATAATTTTGGAAATGATTTTGTTCTAAAATGTTTTTCAGATTCTGACATTGGTGGATGTAGAATGGATAGAAAAAGTACATCCAGAACATGTCATTTCTTAGAAGATTCACTAGTTTCTTGGTCTTGCAAGAAGCAACATTCTGTAGCACCTTCCACTGCTGAAGCCGAATATGTAGCAGTTGGAAGTTGTTGTGCTCAAGTGTTGTGGATGCAACACACAATCACAGACTATGGCTTGATTTTTACTAAAACTCAAATTTTGTGTGATAACACAAGTTCCATTTCCATAAGTAAGAACCCTGCACATCATTCACATGAAAAACACATAGATATTAGGCATCACTTTCTTAGGGATCACACACAAAACAGAGATATTATTCTTCAGTTTATCGGAATGCAAGATCAAATGGCTGATATTTTCACAAAATCTTTGCCTTCTGATAGATTTGAATACATTAAACGGAAGTTAGGAATGATAATCATAAGGTAATATTTCTTAATTAACTTTCTGTTGGAAAAGTCTCCTTAGAGTAATAAACTCCTTTTCATAGGTGGAGTACATTTTTTTTTGTTAGTGTTACTCAATTTTACTTTTTGTAATTTGTTTTTTGAAGGTTTTTTTCTTTCTGGAGTTATAATTTCCAGAATAGATGTTTTTGGAATGGAAATTTTCTGAAACTAAAATTTTCAGAATGGTAATTTCTGGAACTGAAATTTTCAGGATTGAAATTCTCGGGGTAAGAACTTTCGGAACGGTGACTTTCGTAGTAAGATTTTCATAACAAGACTTTCGTACTGAAACTTTCATAGTAATATTTCCATATCGAGACATTCATAATGACATTATCGTACTGAAATTCTTGTAATGAAATTTTCATACTGAAATTCTTGTAATGTATTTTTGTACTTATTTTTTTTCTGAGTTTTTCGTAGTGAGTTTTGCGAACTATGTTTTTTTGTAGTAAAATTTTTTTTGTAGTTAATTTTTCTTCAAGATGAATATTACCCATTATGAATAATCCTCCTAAGACAATCCGAAAGGTATGGTTTCCTTACTCATGTTTTCGTAATCATACTTTACTTGCTGGTGTTTTCTTACATTCGGTTTTCAGATTATAGTTTTCTTAAATCTTTGTTTTAATAAAAACCTCAAAATATCGGATTCAAGTTTTCTTGAGAATTGGTTTTCAACGGTCAGATCTGATCTCAATCTTTACAACCGTTCAATCAACTGAGGAAGATGAACCGTCATCTTGTTGCCTATTTAAAGGGGACCCCAAATGGTCATCCCACGTTGGTTTTTCAAGCTCCAGCGTCCTGAAGCTCTGCCTCTCCGTTTTAAAGCCATTCCGATCTTCATAAATCTCCGTTCTGAACTTCTCAGAAGTCTTCAGATCCGAATGTTTGTAGAAGTAGGTTCTCAAGACATTTCAACCTCTAAGACAATTTCCAAGTTGTTAGTATATAGAGAAAGGTTGGTTTATCATGATTTCTTCAACAATTAGGATTCTATTATATCCAAGAACATAAATCTTAAAAGATGGGAAGATGTTGTTGTGGCTAAGCCCAGGAATCAGGATGAAGTATATTCGGAGTTTCTTTTTGAGTTCTATGAGTCGGTTTCCTTCTTTAAAGAAAATGATAAGGAGAAATTTTCATTTATGTCTTATGGCAAGTCTTATAAGCTTTATTATGCCAAGGCAACCAACTTGGTAGGGCTGACCTATAAAGGAGAATCCGAGTACATCACTCATGTTTTTCCAGATTCAAAGGGAAGCTTCAATAAGGAAATGGCTTTGGAGACTCTTGGACTGTCAGATGACAAGGCTCCGAAGATTGATAGTTTGTCTATGAATTTTCGGATTCTATAATTATGGGTACAAGGCTTTATCGTACCGAGAAAGGGTGACAAAGACAGTTTAAAGAAGAGCAAGATCTTTATTCTAGATTTTCTAATAAATCTAAGGAAGTTTAATCTGATGAGACACATTCTTATTACAATTGATAATGTTAAGAAAGGGAATCTGAGAGCTCAGATCATAATGTATCCAACAATAATCTCGAAGTTAATAGTTCAGTGCCCTGAGTCTTTCAAGGAGGCTTGCAAGTCTAAGCCAAGAGTATGCAAAATTATGTTGGTGAGTGATGATACCCATAAAAGGATGAACGCTGCTTTCGACAAGAAGACTGGTGAGTTCTTTGATATGCCAGTTCAATAATAAGCGTTTCCAGAAGTTGCTGAACTTGAATCTTCTAAACCAGTAAAGAAGAGAAAGTTTAAAGAAGTTGAAGTTGAAGTAGAGAATATTAAATCTAAGGAAGTTCATTCCGCACCTCCAAAACTGAAGAAGAAAGCTTACCCTGATGAGGTAGTTGCTAAGTGGAGGGAAGTCAAAGAGATGAGAGTGAAAGGGGAGCCTGAGTTTTTCGTGGACCCTGCGGAGGCTAAGGCCTTGAAGGAAAAGACAACGGTTAGACATGAAAAACAAGTGAAACAAAAGAAGCTTAAGAAGAAGATGTCTGAAGTTGAGGTGGCTTAGACTTTTTTGAAGTTTAATGAGATGGCCTCTGGAAACATTCCAATCCCAAGATCTTTCTCTTTAGAATCTATACCTGAGACTCCAGGAAGAAACTATGTTACTCTAGAGAAGGTAAAAGCTAAGCATGTTAAGGAAGTTGAGCAGTTTGAGCAAGTGGAAGAGGAAGAAGCAGTTGCTGAATGTACTGGTGAGACAGGAGATCTATTAAAGCAAGTAGAATATTATAAGGAGACACCTTCAGAACATTTGTCACTCTGAACTTCAGAAGCTGAGTCCTCTAAGATAGTCACTCTAGAGAAGGATGAGGATAATGGAGAACAAGAAGTAGCTAATCATGCAGAGGAAGAACATCTTCTTCATGATATTTCACAAATGGAGAACGCAGAGAATGGTGCTCAAAAAGATATTGATGATGAAGACAATGTTGTTCAAGTGTCTGATAGTGAATAGAAAACCCTGGATCAAGAATCAATTCTGAAAGAGGACAAGGGAAAGCAATTTTTTGTCGATACCCCGTGCTCAGTGGCTGTAAAGATAAGGGAAGTTGGTGGTTCTTCTAAGAAGAAGAGTGAGCAATTTGAAGAAGAAAATTCTCCAGGAAAAGTCTCAGATTCAGAGTCATCTTTGTTGGGACATGAATTTGTTGTTCAGTCTTTAAAAATGTTGATGGGTTCTATTCCGACCTTCTTAAGTATTGATTCAAGATGCCAGATGCTCCAACATACTTTGAATCAGAAAAAAGACTCAGTATCCATGGTTATGGATAAATGTATAGAGGTGGAGGCTCAGTTCAAATATTTTATTGTCAGTTTTGAAGCCCACAAAAGGACTTGTAAGAAAATGACTAGTTGGTCAAAGAAAACTGTAGATGAGATGAGGCTCTTGAATGAATTCTAAGATAATGTTAAAGATGCATTTGAGACAAAAGATAGGAAGCTAAATGATCTTAATTTTTCATTTGAAGAAAAGTTGATAGATGAGAAGAATTTCCGGATTCAAGAAGATAGAGATCTAAATGGGATGCTGAATTCTGTTTCTCAAAGATGGAGGAATGAAAGGGATAATCGGATTGAGATTGAAGAGATGTTGTTAAAACAAGAACATGTTTTTGAAGCTCAGGAAGAAAATCTTGAAGCTCAGGAAGAAAATATTGAAGCTCAAAGTGCAAGAACTTTTGTGTTAGAGAAGGAAGTTGAAGAAGACCATAAAGACTTGAAGAAGATAAACACTATTCCTAAGGGTCCTATGTCGAAGGAAAAAGATCGAAAATAGACAAATCCGATCTTTTTGTTGTATATTAGCTTCTTTGTTTTTTATTTTTCAAACTTAATGAAAATATTTCTTGCTTGTTTTTTGTTGTTGCTGTTACTAATTTTTCAGGTACTTTGTTATATTTTTCATTCCCTCAAATTCTTTTTGAAAATCACAAAGGGGGAGAAGGAAAAAGAACCCTAACAAAGGGGGAAAAGGAAAAAGAACCTTAACAAAGGGTGAGAAAGAAAAAGAACTCTAATAGAGTTTATCTATGGGGGAGTTTTTCATTAAGTAAGAAATTCCTATTCTTAATGAAATACCATTCCGGAAATCTATAATACGATCCTTAGAGTTTCAAAGCATAAGGGGGAGTTAGTCGTATTCATCAACATCTATATGCAAAGGTAGATAAGCCTTATTGTTGTTATTTTTTTCTTAGTCTTTCTTTTTCGTAAGGATGATTGTACTTTCAAAAAAGGGGGATATTGTTGAGTCAATAAGGTTTTTCTTATGACTTTTCCATTACTTTTTTTTTGAAAATCACAAACACCTTATCTTTAAGGAAAATTGCTTTTTATAAGGAAAATTTCTTTTATAAGGAAAATTGCTTTTATAAGGAAAATTGATTTTATAAGGAAAATTACTTTTATAATGAAAATTGCTTTTATAAGGAAAATTTCTTTTATAAGGAAAATCGATTTTATAATGAAAATCATTTTTATAAGGAAAATTATCATTATCATATTTTCATTATCTATATCTATATATTTCTTAAGTATAAGAATCATATTCATTTCTATATTCTTGGAATCGTTTAAAACTTTTATATGAAGAATTCTGTTTTAGGCCCTGTATTCTGGATGAGAACTGTAATGAAGTTCCACTCCGAATTCTGGATACGAACTCTAATAAAGTTCTATTCTGAATTCTGGATATGAACTCTCTTGAATTTTGACACCGAATTCTAATGACGAATTCTGATTACGAATTCCCATTACGAATTCTGATTCCGAATTCTCATTCCGAATTCTCCTATTAAATAGAATCTGATCATCTTTGTTTTATACACTACGGATTTATTTAGACTCCGAATATTATTTTTGGTTAGACTCCGAACTTTCATTTTGCTTATACTTTTATAATTTGTCTACTCTTTGATATTTTTTTAACACTCCGAACCTTCACTCCGAACTTTTGAGTTAGACTTAAAACAATGTCGTATATTCTGTTACACTTGTTTTGTTATAAAATGATGTCGTCTATTCCGTTATAAACTAAATGTTGGCTAAGTAAAACATGTATAGGTTCCTCTGATTTTTAAAGAAGATATGACCGTTGGAGAAGGGAGTCGACCTTGTCTATAAATAGGATCTCATTTGAAATATCTCAGTACTTCACTTGATACTACTTCTTCGACATTGTTCACACATGTTGTTGAAGTGATTTCTAGAGAGAGAGAGAGGCTCTTATTAACTCTTAGATTCGTGCAAAAAGTTTGAACTGGTTGTTCAAACATTGACTTGTGCAGATTTGCTTCGTGCGACTCCGAATGTTGGTGATTACATTCGAGGACTTTCGGGGATAGGAAGACAGAGCTTCCAACTACCTTAAAGTTCAAGGGCTTCCTTCCTAAGGAAGATAGAGGTTCCGACTACCTTAAAGTTCGAGGGCTTCCTTGATGAGGAAGATAGAGGTTCCAACTACCTTGAAGTTGAGGGCTTGCAGGGATAGCAAGACAGAGATTCCGATCTTTGTATCATGGGCTTACCCTGGTGTGGGTAATACAGACTTGATTGAAAGTATAAATTAAGGGACCTTTATCCAAGGTTGTTGGATACCCTTCTCTTTGGGTTAAAAGACTTATATCTTGTTACATGTAGTTTCACTACCTGTTTTTGCACTACATATTGTATTGTAAGGAAAGTATAAATTTCTTATACTTCCTTACTTGTACTCTATTTCATTTAGATTCTATACTCTTTAAGGTAGAATCTCATATTGTAATCTTTAGTTAAGTTTCAATTTCCAGATCCATATTTCTGGAACCTACTTTCAGAATATTTTTCCAGTTTTAAGCAAGTACATAGAACTTGAAGTTTATAACTTCATTCCTTGTTCCAATTTTTCAATTGGTGTTAGAGGTGTTGTGAATTTTCTTAGTTTAACTTTGTTAAACTTAGAACTTACCTAAGGAAAACATAGTTATCTGTAATCAACTTTAAAGGTTCCAAAGGAATTTTTAAAGTGTACAATTCACCCCCTCTTGTATATTGAGCATCTACATCATTATTTCGATCCTACATTATATTCCCACCACTTTTACTATTTATGTGCAAGATCATTCACCCTATTTTTAAGCATTTGATTTTTCTTTATTTTTCTTCCATTTTACTTTAAATATGAAGCCGATATCTAATGAAGAGTATTGTAATACCATAAGGCATGAAATCTAGTTTTCTTCCTTGAAAGCTGTGATTTCTTCATAGTTTCTCCATTCTTCTACATGCCATCCATTTTCACACGTTTCCCTTAAATGTGTTCTTCCATTCAAAATTTACTCATACATGTTGTTATAATACCATGGGACCTTTCTAAGTGATTAATGGTTGTTGAACATGTGGATTTCTACCCCTTTATTTGTGCCAAATTAATTTACCTCTGTTATATAATTTTTTAAGGGACCAAAAACCTACTAAGTGTTTAGATTATCCTAGAAATGAAATTTTCCTCTGTTATGTAATTTTTTAGTTGAACAAAGAACCTTCTATGAGTTTGGTTTGATCATGGAATTGAATTTAATTTCATTGATAATAAAATGGATTAGTTTAAATAAATTATAATGGGAGAAAAAGTCCAAAAATGTGTGGCATACTTATATTTACATGGTTTAGAGTGTTGTGATGCTTTTTGTTCTATTGGGTTTGATTATTATAATGCTTAAGAGGAAATCCCTCATAATTATTATTATTTTTCCATGGATATTGGTTATTTGATGATGGATATGGGACTTTTTCATCATGATGTTTCATGATCTATTACAAGAGGTGTTGATGATGAAGTCTCACATAATTATAATTTTATTTGGGTGAGGGTAATGACGTTCCATGTTCCTCCGTATCGGGTGTTGGGCATGAAAAATCACCCCACCATCTAAAATTAAGGGCAACATGTCCCACATTAATCCTGATATTTAGGGATTGTACCCTCTTTCCTGATCCTATATATTGTTAGACTAGTTATGGGTTTCTGTGTTATGCCTCAGGTCCTAATAGCATCTAATATCTTGGTATATGCCTATTTATGTTCTCATGTACTTAGTGCATATGTAGGATCAAAATAATGATGTAGATGCTCAATATATAAGAGGTGGGGGGTGAATTGTACACTTTAAAAATTTCCTTAAAAAGGAAAGATATAAGTTTAAAAAAGTTAAACTAAGAAAATTCAAAATAACTCTAACACCAATTGGAGAATTGGAACAAGGTATGAAGTTAAAAACTTCTAGTTCTATGCACTTTCTGAAATCTGGAAAGTGATTCCGAAAAATAGGTTCTGAAAATATGGATCCGGAAATTGAAACTTAACCAAAGTTTACAATATGAGATTCTACCTTAAAGCATATAGAATCTAAATGAATCAGAGCACAAGTGTAAGGAAATATAAGAAGGTTATACTTTCCTTACAATACAATATGCAGCAGAAAAAAAAGTAGTAAAACTACAAGTAAAAAACAATAACTCTTTTAACCCAAAAAGAAGGGTATCTAACAACCTTGGATAAAGGTACCTTGATTTATACTTTCAAACAAGTCTGTCTTACCCACACCAGGGCAAGCCCTCGATACAATGATCGGTGTCTCTGTCTTCCTATCCCTGGAAGTCCTCAACTTCAAGATAGTTGGAACCTCTGTCTTTCTCAGCAAGGAAGTCCTCAAACTTCAAGGTAGTCGACACCTCTGTCTTCCTATCTCCGGAGGACCTCAAATGTAATCACCAACATTCGGAGTTGCAAGAATTAATCTAAACGATCAGTTTAGTACGCAAAAAGCATGAAAATATTCTCTCTCTAGAAATCACCTTTAAAACGTGTGGTCTCTAGAGTGATCAACTCGTTTTATAGCTCTTTCAAATGAGCTCCTATTTATAGGCTTGGTTATAACGGTCGACTCCCTCCTCCAACGGTCATATTTTCCTTAAAGTTTGGAGGGACCTGTACACATGTCAATCAACCAATGGTTAATTAGAAATTGAATGGATGACATTATTTTATAACACAACATGTATAACTGAATGCACAACATCATTTTGTAATGAAACAAGTTTAAGCATAAGGAAAAATAGAATTCGGAATGTAAGAAAATAATAGTTTGGAGTCTAACGAAAATGGAATTCGGAGTTTATAATAAAAAGAATATTCAGATTCTATTTTAGGAATTCAGAACCTGAATTATGTGGGAATTCGAAGTATGATTTTCTAAGGAAATTCGGATTCTGGTTTCATTAGGAATAAGAATATGAACTTATACAGTTCAGAGTTGAACTTATATAGGTTCGGAGTAAAACTCATGAATGTTCGGAGTCGAACTTGTAAAAGTTTGGAGTCGAACTTATAAAAGTTCGGAGTCGAACATATAAAAGTTCGGAGTCAAACTTATAAAAGTTCAGAGTCCAAAATTTGGAGTTGAACTTTGTTAGAGTTCATATCTAGAATTCGAAGTGGAACTTCATTATAGTTCTCATCCCGAATTCAAAGTGAAACTTTATTAGAGTTCACATCCAGAATTCGGAGTGGATCTTTATTAGAGTTTGTATCTAGAATTCAGATCCTAAAAACAGAATGCTTCATACCTTAGGATTATATGATTCCGAGTTTTTTGGTATGAATCCAATTTTTATACTTAAGAAAAAAATATTGCTATGTATAATAAAAATCTAGGTTATGTTAAATTTCTTTAAGGAAGGAAATTTTCCTTATAGAAGTAAAACATAGATTTACTTAGGTATAGGGTGTTTGTGATTTTCAAAACAAGAAGGAATTGAAAACTTATAAAGAAAACCTTATTGACTCAACAATGTCCCCCTTTTTGGAAAGCACAAACATCATTACAAAAAAGAATATAAGGTCTTTGAAAAATTTCATTATACTTTTAAAAATAAAACTTATCTCCCTTTGTTCATGAAGATAGTGAATACAACTAACTCCCCCTTAGGCATTAAAACTCTAAGGATTGTATTTTGATTTTCCAGAGTGGAGTTTTCATTATCAAGGGAATGAAAAACATTGTAGTGAGAAACCCCCCCTTACTTTAAGGATATCTTCACTTAGAAAAAAAATTTCTTCATTTTAAAATTTTCTTTCTCCTCTTTTTAGTGATTCCTTTTCCTTCTTCCCCTTAGGAGTAGTTCTTTTTCCTTCTCCCCATTTGTATTTCTCAAAAATAATTGAAGGGAATGGAAAAAAAATTAAGTACCTAAAATATTAGTACATAACAAGATACAACCAACCAAATTTTCATTATAGTTGAGAAAATTTTACAAGGAAAGAAAAATTCAACAAAAGATCAGAGTGAGTTCATTTGTCTTCCTTTTCCTTCGGGATCATTATCTTCAAAAAGGTTTTGAGCTTCTTCAAGTCTCTTTGGTCTTCCTCAACTTTCTTCTCTAAGGCTTTTACCTTTTCTTCTTGGGATTTCAAAGCTTTTGCCTGAGCCTCCATGGCTTCTTTCTGCATCTTTATTAATTCATTGTGCTTTTCTAGCTTCTCCTTAAATTAAATCCAGAAGTCTCTTTCAATTTTCCAGTTCTGAGATAATTAATTAAGCTTCCCATTCAGGTCTCTAACCTGTTGATTTCGAGTGCTTTGCTCAATGATAAGATCTTTCTGAAGATTATTTATCTTGTTATCCTCAGTTTCAAAAGCATATTTCACCTCATTCTGAAAATTATCATAATCAGCCATGTCTTATTCAACTTTATTAGACCACAGACTTATTTTTCTGCAAGATTTTCTATGCACATCATAATTGATAAGAAAGCTTATATGGTCAGCTTCAATCTTCACACACTTATCCATGACCATGGATAAGGAATTCGATTTTTGATTCATACTCTGTTGCAGCATCTGGCAACTAAAGTCTATAGTTGGAGAAATCAGAATGGTGTCCACCAACATCTTTAAAGACTCAACTAAAAAATCATGACCATGTGATGATGACTCCGAATCCAATAATTTACTTGGAGAATGTTCTTATTCAAATTGCACCAGTTTTCTTTTAGAAGATCCACCAACCTCCTTCTTCCTAAAAATACCTTTTGTTGGTTTATCCATCAGGACTTGCTTCCCCTTGTCAGCTTTGGGAATGGATTGTTCATCTGGAGACCCTTCCTCACTTTCTGAAAACTGAACAGTCAGATCATCATCTGGTTTTTCCTTTTCTTCCCCTTCTTCAAGAAAATTCTTCTCATAAGATTCTTCCTCATCATACAGAACATTTTCCTTCTCTTTTTCTTAATCAACATTATCCTTCCAACTTTGTTTCTCAACTTCCTTTTCCGGAGTGGGTAATTTTACAGAATCATCCCTTTCTTTATAATCTTCTACTGGTTTGATCAGATCATCAAGATCATCACTTCCTCCTCCTCCTCCTTCTTCTTCTTCAACAAACTCTTCTTCTATTTCTTCACCAGCTTGTTTTTCTACATCTTCAACTACCTATTTACCCTTGGATTTTTTCGGAGCGACATAGTTCTTACTTGGAGTTTTTGATAAAGATGGTTGGACATCGAAAGATTATAGAATAGGAATTTACTCAGAATCTATTTCAGTATCTCTTAACAGAGATTTCACCACTTCAGCTTCAGAAAAAATCTTTTTCAACTTGTTTTCCTTTGCCTGCTTTTCTAATTAATCTGCATCTCTCTCTTTTAAGGCTTTTTCTTCTGCAGGGTCCAATCCGAACTCTAGATCTCCTTCTTTTCTATATTCCTTGTCTTCCCTCCACTTGGATTCCACTTCATCTGTATAAGTTTTCTGCTTCTTCAGCTTGGGGGGAGCAAACTGAGTTTCCTTAGCTTTGAGAGTTACGTCTTCAGTATCCACTTCCTTAAGCTTTCTCTTCTTCCTTTCCTTTTTAGATGGTTCCGAAGTTTGTGAATCTTTTTGAGCTACCTCAGCCTCTTCCACAGATAAAGGATATAATTCTCCGGATTCAGTAGAAAAACCCAACTTTATCCTCTTCAAAATATCATCACTAACCAACATAAGCTTACAATTCCGAACTTTTGACTTGCATGCAACTTTAAAAGACTGTAAGCACCGAACTATTAGCTTTGATAGTAGAGATGGGTAAATAATGATTTGAGCACTCAAGTTCCCTTCTTTTATATTTTTGATCGTAATCAAGACATGCCTCATCATATTTATCTTCCTTAGATTTACCAGAAAATCTAGGACATAGATGTCACTCTTCTTCAGATTATCCTTATCACCTCTTCTTGGTATGAGAAAACCTTGTACCCACAACTGTAGAATCCGATTATATGGAGTGATCTGGGCAATCTTAGATGTCTTGGTGTCTTTATGTCCATGAAATTTCAATGACTTTACCTTGTTGAAACTTGCTCATTTGGAATCTTATGAGAGAAAAATTCAATTTCACCTTTGTAAGATAAACCCACCAAACATGCAGCCTTGGTGTAGGATAACTTGTCTGTCTTACCATAAGACTTAAAGGAAAATAAATATTTTCCATCTTCTTGCTAGAAGGAAATAGACTCATAGAACTCAACTAGAAAATATGTATAAAATGAATCCTATTTCTCTGACTTATACAAGAAAACATCTTCCCAACCATTTAATCTGATATTATTGGTTATAAGAGAATCGAACTTGTAGAAATCCGGATGCACTAACCTTTCCCTAAAGACTAACCACTTTGATATTGTTTTTGTAGTTGACATATCTTGAGTTGTAGCTTCAACAGACATTCAGAGTGGAGAGTTCTGGAAGATTTGGAACGACTTTGACAAAGATCAGAATGGTCCTTAAGAAGAGATGTAGGGGTTTGAAATGCGAGAGATTGAAAAACCGATGTGGGAAGACTCTTAGGGTCCCCTTCATATAGGCGAAGCAGGTGACCTTTGGTCTTCCAGAGACCATCTAACGGTTGAAAATCCTTCTTATCTAATCTGACGGTTGAGAATATTCCCGCAAGGAAAACTTGAATCCGATCTTTTGAGGTTTTAAGAAAAACAATCAGATTTAAAGAAAACTAGAATCCAAAGAATTTTAAAACATATAGAAGAATACCAGCAATTAAAATATGACTACAAAAATTTAAATAAAGAAATCATACCTTTTGGATTGGCTAGAAAGATTGTTCGTAATTGGTAATATTCTTCTTAAAAAAAACTCATTACAAAAAATTCATAACAAAAATTATCATTATGAAAATTCTCATTATGGAAAGTTCAATACGAAAATTCCCATTACGGAAACTTCAGTACGGAAATTCTCATTACGGAAAGTTCAGTATGAAAATTCTCATTACAGAAAATTCAGTACGAAAATTCTGTATGAAAATTCTCATTACAGAAAGTTCAGTATGAAAATTCTCATTGCGGAAAGTTTCATTCCGAAAATATTCATTCTGAGAATTTCCATTTTGAGAATTTCCAAAAACTTGTTACGAAAAATTTTAGTTACAAAAGATAAAAAAAAATTTCAATGAAAATTTTGGTTAAACTAACACGCAAATGTACCCCCCTATGAAAAGGAGTTTATTACTATAAGGAGAATTTTTCAGAAAGAAGTTAAATAAGAACGATTACCTCATGGTTATCATTATTAACTTCTATTTAATGTATTCAAATCTATTGGACGGTAAATATTTTGTGAAAATTTCAGTAAGTTGATCTTGCGTTCCAATAAACTGAAGAATGATATCTCCTTTGAGTGTGTGATCCCTAAGAAAGTGATTCCTAATATCTATGTGCTTTTCACGTGAGTGATGTTCATGTTTTTTACTAAAGGCAATGGCACTTGTGTTATCACACAAAATTTGAGTCTTAGTAAAACTCAAGCCATAATCTGTGAGTGTGTGTTGCATCCACAACACTTGAGCACAACAACATCCAGCTGCTACATATTCAACTTCAGTAGTGGAGAGAGCTACTGAGTGTTGCTTCTTGCATGACCAAGAAACTAATGAATATCTTAAGAAATGATAAGTTCTAGATGTACTCTTTATATCCATTCTATAACCACCAAAGTCAGCATCCAAAATGCTTTTTAAAACAAAATAATTTCCAGAAGTATAAAATATTCCTAGATCCATGGTTCCCTTTAGGTAGCGAAAAATTCTTTTTACTGACTTTAAGTGAGATTCCTTAGGATTGGATTGAAATCTTGCACAAAATCACACTGAAAACATTAATTCTGGTCGACTAGCTGTTAAGTAAAGTAGACTTCCTATCATACCTCTAAAAACTGTTTGATATACTGGTTTCCTAGCTTCATCAAGATCTAAAGAGTTTGAGGTACTGATGGGAGTACTTATACTCTTAGTATTGTCATATCCATACTTTTTAAGAAGATATTTAATATACTTATGTTGGGATATATAGGTTCCTTATGGTTTTTGAAAAATTTGAAAACCAAGTAAAAAAGTTAACTCACCCATCATACTCATTTCAAACTCAGATTTCATTAAACTTGAAAAATAATCAGTTAAAGATTGCTAAGTTGAAACAAATATGATGTTGTCAACATAAATTTAAACAATCAAAACATTTTTCTTATCTTTGTTTATAAAAAGGGTTGGATCTGCATTTCTCTTAACATAGTTATTTTGATGCAAAAATCTTGTTAGTCTATCATACCAGACTCGTGGGGATTTTTAAGGCCATAAAAAGCATTAGTAAGTCTAAAAACATGATCAGGATGATTTGTATCGTCAAAGCTAGAAGGTTGTTCAACAAAAACATCCTCTTGAACATAACCGTAAAGAAAAGTACATTCTACATCCATTTGAAAAAGTTTAAAATTGAAGAATTCTGTAAAGGAAAGTAAGATATGAATAGATTCAAGCATAGCTACTGGAGCATATGATTATTCATAGTTTATTCCCTCTTGTTGATTATAGACTTTAGCAACTAGTATATCTTTATTTCTTACAATGACTCCATTTTCATCACACTTGTTTCTGAAGACCAACTTTACTCCAATAACAGAAGTTTCCTTAGGTCTTTCCACCAAGGTCCAAACATTATTCCTTTCGAATTTATTTAGTTCATCTTGCATAGCTTTAATCCAATCATCATCACATAAAGCTTCATCAGTGATTTTCAGTTCTAATTGGGAAATAATTGCTAGATGTTCTACTTCATTTCTCAAGGAAGTTCTATTCCTTACAGGTTGATTTAAATCACCAATAATACCATCACTAGGATGATTCTTAAGAAATGCCTGATTTTGGTTTTGTAAAACCTGTTCATCAACATAAGGTAAAAAGTCTTCTAGGTTAAATGTTTTAGAAATATATTCTTGAACATTTTCCTTATCAAAAAAATATTTTAACAAAGGTTGATAATCATTTTTAGAAAACACATACGAGGATTTAGGTTGGGATGGTTTAAAAACAAAATGATCAGATTCATCAAATTTTACATGCACTATTTCCTCAACAGTACAAGTGTTTTTATTTAAAACTCTATAAGCCTTAGAAGTTGTGGAGTATCCTAAGAAAATTACTTCATCAAATTTTGGTGAAAATTTGAGTAGATTGTCATTAGTATTCAAGATGAATACCTTGCAACCAAAAACCTTGAAGTAGAAAAGTCTAGGTTTTCTACCATTCCATAACTCAAACAAAGTTTTATTAAGAAAAGGTCTAATCAAAACTCAATTTATAGTATAACAAGCAGTACTTACAGCTTTAGTCCAAAAATGTATAGCTATAGAATATTCACTCAACATGGTTCTAGTTATCTCTTGAAGAATTATATTTCTTCTTTCAATGACACCATTTTGTTGAGGAGTTCTATGTTCTGAAAAATTGTGAGTAATACCTTTTCTATTATAAAAAGTTTCAAATTCAGAATTTTGAAATTCTCTTCCATGATCACTATGAATAGTTTTTAGTAGAAGGTTTTTCTCATTTTTAACTTGGGCTATAAAACTTTTGAAATAAAAAAAGCTTCAGACTTCTTTGCTAGAAAATAGTCCCATGTAAATCTAGGGTAATCATCAACTAGAACAAACACATAGTATTTTCCTCCAATGCTTCCAGTTTGTGTTGGACCAAAAAGCTCCATGTGCACCAACTATAATGCATCAGTTTTTGAGACTTCACCGATTGATTTAAAACTAGATTTATGTTGATTTCAATATTGACAAGGATCAAAAACTTTAGAAGAATCGAATGTAAACTTCAGTAGATCCTTAAATAGTTTCTTCTTAGAGAGTTTACCTAAGTTCCTAAGATTACAATTACCTAATATTCTATTCCATAACCAAGAATGATCTTCCATTTCACTTAGGCAAGGTAAATCTCGGCTCCTAAGGTCTTCTATGTTTAGTGTGTAAACATTCTCTTGCCTATTGGCAGAGAGAATAAACTCTTCTTTGGAATTGTGTACTAAGCAATTTTCATTCCTAAAATTCACAAGGTAACCTTCATCACATAATTGACTTATGCTAATGAGGTTGTGCTTAATACCCTTAACAAACTAAATGTTTGAAATTAATGTTTTTCCAAGAAGAACAATATTACCTATACCAACAATTTCTACCTGATCATTATCTCTGAAAGTTACTTTTCCTTCTTTCATCTTGATAATATTTTCAAAATAGCTTTTGTTACTAATCATGTGTCGGGAACATCCTCTATCCATGTACCAAGTATTGTTGTTGGTAATTCCTTTATTTTCCTAAAAATAAGAAAAGAATTAGATTTTCAGAATCAAAACTTGTTTGGATCCGAGATTTTCAGATAACAAAATTTTAGGAACTTACATCTTCTTAGAGAAATAAGCCTTATTAAAACCTAGAGATTTGGTTTTTAAAGAGGTATTCTTTGCCCAGTGACCACCACATTGACACTTGGTACAAAATTGTGCACTTTGAGGAACAAAATAATTGTTACTAAAAGTTGGTTTTGTATGGGTATATCCAAATCCGGATTTGTTTCCTAAAGGTTATATTTGTGAATACATCTTATCAAAATTTTCATTACCATGAGTAAAGATTGACAAACACTTATTCTAGGAAAAAATATCAGACTTGAGTTTTATAACCAAGTTTTTATCTTCAAAATTGTTAGATTTAGAACTAGAGATGTGCTTGAAAACACTTTTCTTGGAAATTACTTTTTCTAGATCTTTAGAATGTTTGTTCTTCTCAGAACATACTTCCTCAAGATTTTTTTAAATACTTTCAAAATCAGCATTTTTCTTATCAAGATCTTTAGAAAGATCTTATATTTACTTTATAAGAATAGTATTTCTAGAGTTTTCCTTATCAAGTTTTTTATTGAGTTTAGAATTCTCAATCTCAAGAAGTTCATAAAACCTAGAAACTTCTTCATAGGTAGGTATAGTATTTTATTCATCAGAAGAGGATTCTTCATCTGAAGAATTATAATATTTACTGTAATTATAATTTAAGGAAACATTGGTCAATGATTTAGCATTGTGTACCTTAGCCATGAAGAAATGATTGTTAAGAGGTAATCTGGCTATAAGACTAAGATTCTTCTATCCTGAAGATTCATAATCAGAAGATTCATCTAAAGAGTCCCCACTACTGGCACTCCAGGTGTCATTAGCTTTTAAAACTTTCTTAGCTTTGGCTTTATAATACTTCTATCTATTTATTTCATAATTCCTCTCTTTTCATTCTTTCTTTTTGGGAAAGGGCAATCTGGTCTAATATGTCCAGCTCTCTTGCATTCATAACAAGTAACTTCTCCATCTTTCCTATCTTTCATTTCCTTTTTCATATAATTGGATTGGAAATTTCTCTGACCGACTATCTTGTTCATCCTTCGAGCAAGATTTTATAACTCATTCTCTGAGACTTCACTATCACTAGATTCTAATTGGATAGAAACCTTCATAGACTTGGATCTAGTTACTCTCTCAGGAGTCTTAGCTTTGAAATTATTTGATGTTTTTGTAAAAGAAATAGTACCGTTTCCATTTTTCTTCTTGATGTTCTTAGCATCTCTCTTCATTCCTGTTTCGTGTTGGAGAAGAGTTCCAAATAGTCCATCTAAAGAAATTTGAGTTACCTTCCTATTCTCATCAATAACTGTTCTCTTTGATTCCCACTCATTGGGAATAATATCAATTATCTTATCCACTAGTGCTTCATCATCCATACATTTCTCTCCCATAGATTGTAAGCTGTTTACGATAGTCAAAAACCTTTGTTGAACTTTACAAATGGGTTCTCCATAAGGAAAATTGAAACCATGATATTCTGCTCTCAACATAGCTCTTCTTCTCTCAATCACTTTAGATGTACCAAAATGTGTGACTTCAAGTTTCTTCCATATGCAATTATCTATTTTACAAGACGATATTTGGCTATATATATTCCTAGTTATTGAACATAATAGAGGATTGCATACCTTGTAGTTTAATTTATAGTCATGATTCTCTTGGTTTGTGAAAGCACTTACTTCCTTATCAGGAATTTTATAACCTCTAGTAAGTATAAAAAAATTTTCTACTCCAGTATTGATAACAAAAGTCTTCATTCGATCTCTAAAGTATTAATAATAATTGCCCTAAAAAATTGGTGGTCTTTTAGGATTTAGATTGTCTATGGATCCAACATTTAAACCTGCCATCTCTAAGAAAAGCTTTGGCAACCAAACTTGTTAGTAGGAAAAATTCTTAATCACAAAGTTTGGAGTGAAAAAGTTTGGAATGAACAAGTTAGAAATAAAAAAGGTCGGAACAAAACTAACTTTCTAAGAAAGGATGAAGAACGATGAAAAAGTGAGCATGAAAAACGTATATGTGAGTATAAGTATTTTAGAGACCTCCTATGATACCAATTGTAGGATCTAAATAATGATGTAGATGCTCAATATACTAGAGGGGGGGGGGGGGGGGGGGTTGAATTGTACACTTTAAAAGTTTCCTTAAATAAGGAATTATCTAAGTTTAACAAAGTTAAACTAAGAAAATTCACGACACCTCTAACACTGGTTGGAGAATTGGAATAAGGTATGAAGTTACAAACTTCTAGTTCTATGCACATGCTTAAATCTGGAAAGTGATTCCGAAAACAGGTTCCAGAAATATGGATCCGGAAATTGAAACTTAACCAATGTTTACAATATGAGATTCTACCTTAAAGCGTATAGAATCTAAATGAATCAGAGTACAAGTGTAAGGAAATATAATAAGATTATACTTTGCTTACAATACAATATGCAGCTGAAAAACAATTAATACAACTACAAGTAACAAACAATAACTCTTTTAACCCAAATAGAAGGGTATCCAACAACCTTGGATAAAGGTCCCTTGATTTATACTTTCAAGAAAGTCTGTCTTACCCACAATAAGGTAAGCCCTTGATACGAAGATTGGTGTCTCTAGCTTTCTATCCCCGCAAGCACTCAACTTCAAGGTAGTTGGAACCTCTATCCTCCTCAGTAAGGAAGTCCTTGAACTTCAAGGTAGTCGGCACCTCTGTCTTCCTATCCACGGAAGCACTCGAATGTAATCACCAACATTCAGAGTCGCACGAAGCAATCTGAAAAAGTAGTTCAGTACCCACAAAGTATGAAAAGAATCTCTCTCTAGAAATCACCTTAACAACATGTGGTCTCTAGAGTGATCAACTTGTTTTAGAGCTCTTTCAAATGATCTCCTATTTATTGTCTTGGTTGGAATGGTCGACTCCTTCCTACAATGGTAATATTTTCCTTAAAGTTTGGAGGGAACTTTACACGTGTCACTCAACCAATGGTTAGTTATAAATAGAATGGATGACATCGTTTTATAACACAACACATATAAATGAATGCACGACATCATTTTGTAATGAAACAAGGGTAATCATAAGCAGAACTATAATTTGAAATGTAAGCAAATAATAGTTCGGAGTCTAACTAAAATGGAATTAGGAGTCTATAATAAAAAGAATATTCAGATTCTGTTTTAGGAATTCAGACCCTGAATTTTGTGGGAATATGGAGTCTGAATTTCTAAGGAAATTCAGAGTCTGGTTTCATCAGGATTCAGAATTGGAACTTATATAGTTCGAAGTCAAACTTATAAAGGTTTGGAGTCGAACTCATGAATGTTTGGAGTCGAACTTGTAAAAGTTCAAAGTTGAACTTATAAAAGTTCGGAGTCAAACTTATAAAAGTTAGAAGTTGAACTTTTAAAAGTTCAGAGTTGAACTTATAAAAGTTCGGAGTCAAACATATAAAAGTTCGGAGTCCAGAATTCAGAGTTGAACTTTGTTAGAGTTCGTATCCAGAATTCTAAGTGGAACTTCCTTATAGTTCTCATCCAGAATTCGGAGTGAAACTTTATTAGAGTTCACATCCATAATTTGGAGTGGAACTTTATTAGAGTTCGTATCCAGAATTTGGATCCTAAAAACAGAATGCTTCATACCTTAGCATTATATGATTCTGAGGTTTTGGGTATGAATCTGATTTTTATACTTAAGAAAAAAATATTGCTATGTATAAGAAAAATCTAGGTTAGGGTAAATTTACTTAAGGAAATTTTCCTTATAGAAGTAAAACATAGATTTACTTAGGTATAGGGTGTTTGTGATTTTCAAAACAAGAAGGAATGGAAAAGTCATAAAGAAAAACCTTATTGACTCAACAACATATACACGTATACACCATATAACTATATATATATTATTACTTATATATTTATATGGTTAAATATTATACTCTTATAACTACCTATGTAGAAGAATGTAGATTTATCTAGGTGACCTATAGGAACTTGATGCAGCTAGTATTTATTATTCATCATCATTTATTACAATTTATACTTGCACACTACTATGATATTTAAACTAGCTGGATTATTTATAAACACTATTGGTGGTGGCCTACTGCATTTATCTCACACCCAACTCATGCTAACTTTGGTACCTAAGTAAACTTCAAGTTTGCAGGCATAGATAATGGAAAGTTCCCTACTACAGATATTTGACCCGATTTACTTATAGCTTGAATCATGAGAGAAGAGGACTGAGAATACACTTGTAATGATGGTGGATAATTATTTTAGTCTTTTTTTAGTATGCTGTATATTTCTATCCCCTATATCCCATATTTCCCTTTTTGTATAATAGTATTCCACGAGATTATCATGTATATAACTCAGCCTATGGGATTTTCACAACTATTATTGTTCTGTATTATTATGATTGAAAAATTTCATATTGATTATTATGCTAGTTTTCATTGTTCCATTCATTATATCATGATTTCTCTCATGTATGTTTATTTATCATACCCACTTCTCCACTCTCATATGAGGTTATAGTCACCCCATTGTACCACCTTAGACTCTGGCTTCTTGATGAAAGCCTTTTGTGTTTCAAGAGACGCTTTTGAGGCCATGTGACCCACCATCTTGGAAAATAAGTTAAATGGATCCTAATTTGGAATGTTATGTTAGTAATGTAGATCAAGAGTAGAGGTGAGGTTGAAAACATAGGAAATATTAGGAAAATGACATGAATGGTGACATAAGTATTATTTGTATGTGTTGAGGGTAGAGAAAATTGCAGGTGTGTGGGTGGAGACACTAGTGGGAGATGATGTAGATGACACTAATGAGTTTAGAGGGTGAAGATGCAGTCAGTGGCATAGATGAGTGTGAGAATAGGGATGTAGATGGTGAGGGTGGTGCTATTGGTAAAATATGAGGGTGGTTCTATGGGTGGGTAGTGATTGAGGTAGATAATGATAAAGGTGAGAGGTGAGAGAAGAGACATATACAGGGGGTGTGCGAAGAAATTCGAACGATGATGGTGGGATGTGAATGGGTGCCTATGATAGTAATGTAGGTAGGAGGCATGTGAGATGAGGGATATAATGGGAGGGAGGTAAGAAGGTAAGGTGATATTTGTTTGGTAAAAAATTTAATTTACTTTCAACCACCACTATTGGCAGTTGAAAAAGACATGTCCACTAACATACACATTTTATATAGGGTCCGCACAATTATTGGTCACCAATGTTCAATTTTGGAGACCCGCAAAGGCAGTCTCCCTTTTTTTTCCTCCTTCAAATCCTATTTTTCCAGTAGTGAAATTGAAATATTTAATTACAAAACTGCAACTTCTATTTGGACACAAAAATATTAACCAATATTATAATATTTTATCAAATTTACATATCATAAACTATTCACATAATAATTTTAAAAAAATAAAAACTAACCTTGATGAAATCATTTTAGAACCTTGACAATAATCGTGTTAATAAAATCTAATTGAATTAAAAATTAAATTTAATATAATAAAACATTAACCAAAAATAAAAAAATATTCGAATTGATTGTTTAACTATATAATGTTAAGTTATAATTAAAAAATATCATTTGTATACAATAAAAATCAATTTAAATGTTATAAAAACACCACACATCATATTAATATAGAATTCATCCCAAATTTCCATAAAATAACTGAATATCACTGTCTTACAATTTCCCAACAATACAATTTCATTTTCTATATTTTGACTGTATCACTTGTTTTTAACAAGTTATTTAATTAAAAACTATTTTTTCTATAATTTACAGTACACCACACATCATATTGATGTGAATTATATCTCAACATGTCAAAATTATTAAAATATTTTTTTGTATGATGTCATGAAAATCTGAAGTCATTTTCTACGTTTTGACTATATCGTGTGTTTTTAAGAATATTTTACTTAAAAAATGATTCTTAAATAATACTAAACACACCAAAAGATAGATATACATATAGTTCAATGATAAATTTCACAAATTAATCAATGACATTTTTTTTTTAATATTTTATGATATTATAGTTTTATTTTCTCAGTTTTGACCACCTGATGCATGTTCTAAAATATATGTAAATCTATAAAAGTAAACATTTCTTGATTTTGGGAATAGTATAGATCAATATAAGATTTAATCTATTAATAAATTTCATGAAAAATGGATTATTAATGGTTTATAATTATATGATAAAATGATATAATTTTCTAGGTTTTTACTGTCTCACTTTGTTTGACCACTTTTTACTCTAAAACTTGTTTTTAGATTATTATAAGAAAACTCCACATCAGAGTAATATTTTATCTCTTTCTATGTGTCACAAAATAATCAAGGATCATTTCCATTTAATTTTAAGAAAATGTAATGTTTTTATTAATGTTTGACTGTATTATGAGTTTTTAACCACATTTTACTTAAAAACCATTTTTTAATTATTTAAAGAACACCATAAATTGTATTAAAATCTTTATCATTCCTAAATTTCAAAAATTAATAAATGATTATTTTCCAAAAACCTCCCAATATTTCAGTCATTTTTCTCTACTTTCATCGTCTAATGCATGTTTCAAAACACATTTAATGGTATAAAAATATATATTTACTTATTCCAAGAACACCACACTTTCGATTGACATGTCATTTGATATTAACTTCCATAAAATATTAAAACATTATTGTTTTATTATTTTAGAATAGTCTATGTTCATTTTCTATGTTTAGATTGTTTCACTTGTTTTTAACAACTTTTTACTATAATACCGCTTTTATGGTAATTCTATGCACACAACATGTAATATTGTGATGTTTTATATTTCTATATATATAAAGTTAATAATTAATAATTTGATTTTGATTTAATGAAAATATGTGGTTGTTTTATTGGATTTGACTGTATCATATATTTTTAACCATCTGTTTTTTCTCAAAAACGGAATTTTAGGTTATTTTAAGCATTTCATGTATCAAATTGATATGTATTTCATTCCTACATGAAAAAAATTAATCATAAATCATTATCTTAGTATTTCATAATAATATAATATATTTTTCTTACTTTTTCCCATTTGATGTTTGATATTAGAGACATTTAAAATTATAAAAAAATTACTTTTGACCATTCAAACGAAACCATATTTTGGATTGATGATCCGATCATTATTTCAAGTTTAAAAATAACGAATGATTATTTTTACAAGATTTAATGACAATATAATGCTCTTTTCTTAGTTTTGACCATCAGATGAACATATTTAAAGTCATTTAAATCTATAAAAACAAACATCATCTATTCTGATCAAACTAAACATTAGATTCAAGTGTTTTATAATCCAATATTTTAAAAATTAATCAATGATTTTTTGAGGATTTCATGATAATCCATAGACGTTTGACCAATTTTGACTACTTGATTCACATTTTAAATAAATTTAAATTTATAAAAATGTACTTTAAACCATTTTAGGAACACCACCATCAGATTTAGGTATCATTTCTTCATTCATTTCATAATTAAATTCTATGATAATTTTTATAAAATTTTATAAAAATCAGAGTTTGTTTTCTTAGTTTTACCATATATTATTTGTTTAAATAAATTTGACTCTAAATATATTTTTTGGTTGTTATATGTACAATACATGTTGGGTTGATGTGTCATTTGTTCCTATATGAAAAAAATTAATCTAAGATCATTTTACTAGGATTTTATAACAATCTGACATTTTTTTGACTATCTGACACCTGATTTTATAGATATTAAAATCTATAAAATATCACTCTCAAAAGTTTTATGCACAATTCCCATGGGATTGATGTTTTTTTCATTTTTATAAGTCAAGAATTAAATATTTACTCTTTCTATAATATTTAAAATAATCTTATGTCTTTTTCATGGTTTTAATTATTTAGATCATATTTTTAAATATATTTAAATTGTTAAAAAAAACATTTAGAGATTATGATCAAACCACATATGGTATTAATGTTCCATATATTCATACATTTTAAAAAAAATTATGATTATTTTTGACCTTTTTCTTAACAATTTCAGGGCATTTTCTAAATTTTATCTTTATCTATTTCTTTGACAACTTTTGACTTTAAAAATTATTTTTTTTATTATGAGCACATATAATATCATATTGACTTTATATCAATTATTAAATATAAAAAATTAGTATTTTATTATTTTTTAGGTTTACAAGGGTATTTGTGAGAGATAACCTAAAATTAAGGGTGTTAATCAATGTATAAAAGTTCATTCAAATTTTAAATGACAAAAAAACCTATGCTTCCACTACGCTGGAATGATCTTTACCTTATTATTAGTAGGGTAATTTTATGTTTTAATTTTTTATGATGATATAATTTGTTTTACCTTTATCTATTTTTATTTAGTTGACTTATTCCCTAAATTATTATACCACACATGAATTGATGACCTGATAATAATATGAGAAAAATGCACAAGAGAAAAATGATATTACTTGGTTCACACATATAGGGATATGTCTATGTATTAAGAAATTATAATGCATCAATGAACTAAAATCTACTAAATCATGTTCAGTGATGGGTTTAGGCTTAGAAACTGAAAACTTGGGGTTACTCCACAAATAAATATTTAGGGGTTGGTCACTCCTCACCCTAGTGGTGAATACCTACTTCTCCCAAATTATTCATTACTCAAGAAATGATAAAACTTTTTCACACATTCCAATTCAAGGAATCCCTATCTCTATGTTTCACTAAGTATGGGTTGATGATCATTGATCTTGATGCACTTCAATTTCAAAATTGAAATGTGAAATCCTCCATGATTGTAGATTCATAATCCCTAATTATCTCTAATTTGAATTAAAGGAATAAACTATTCCATTCCAAAGGTCCTTAATGTGAGTAAATTCACTCTATGTACTATTAACTTATTGTGAATTTCCAATGTTCACATTTTCATGACATATGTTTTCCTAATATTTTCCATACAAAAATGTGTGAAATAACATGATCAAGATTAGTCCCATTGAAAAATTCTATTCTTTACAAAAAAAGGTTCACATTTTTGTTTTGTTTTGGGAACTTTGGGGTTCACACAAGTTATGCATGAAACATAATAGTTCACATAACCCTTTCACAAAACCTTCTATTTGGTGAAATCAGATCATTTTTCTCTATCATAATCTTCCTTATCCAACTCCATTTTCTATTTATTCTTTAGGGATGTGGTAATTATAGGTAAAATTCAGATCATTTTCACCGTGTGAAATCCTTTCATTGTATAACTATGATATAAGAAACCCTATTACATGAAACACTACATTTTCAGGGTGTTTACATTCCAATAATGACAAATACATTGCATAATTTCTTATTTATGAAATTAATTTAACTCATTTTAAAAAAAATATCTATTTTATTTCATTTTCATGAGAAATTCATGAACACATTCAAACTCCAATATAAAAACCACTTTATAAATGTATGTAGGTCCTCACTGTTCAAATTTTTTATGGCGTAGCTCTATTTAGATGATCTTGAATATTTGACTAGTCTTTATATGATACTGTTAATTAGAGAGAAGATATTGTCTAATACATAATATTTGGAACTCTACTATTTTTCTTATGATATATCCAACCCTATTATATATTGATCAATATTGATAGGTATTTCGAGCTCCCAATTTAATGAACTAGTCATCCGAAAATCACCATTGTAATTTCATCGTCATATATTATATCTTTACAACCCATGTTTTTATAATCCTTTATGCCAAATGTTTCTCAATATGTGTAGATCAAATGAGAAATCCATGATAATATGGTGAAAAACAATATCTAACATACTCTAATTCACTGTATCAAGGTTGATAAAAAATCTAACACATAATAGAAACAATCCAAATATCAGATACTAATAATATACCCCTTTGTATTTTTAGCAACACTATCATGAATCCAAGAACAAAAATTCTATCCATAATGAATATCCAATGTGATACCATTTATTTTTCCATTACCTCAAAAAATAAGTTCCGTCTATCTCTCCCTTATTAGAATTAGAAAATTCTGGGATTCATGATTCTTCATACTCCTCCTTTGATAAAAAATCCATCTAAAAAACCTCCATAACAATGAATAATATATAATATTTTAAATATAAATTAACTTTCTATACAAGGGTAATATATTTATCTCTGGAATCTTACTTACCCTTTATTCCAGATGTAAAAAAATAAGAAGATCTGATCCTATTATATCCGTATTTTCATGAAAATATTCTCATTTATCCTAGAAGATAAATTGGGTATTTTCAATAAATATATTCCACATTTATTATTATTTTCCTTGCATAAAAAATTTAACAATGAGGCACCCCATTTTAAAATAAAATATAAGGGTGATATAATTTTTATTTCAATCATCCCTTATTCATCATGATTTTGTATTTTATTTTCATGCTCTAAAAACTCTTCTAACTATGGAAATAATCTCAATAAAATTATGGAAGTGAAATTACCTCTTAGTAAAGAGTATTAAACAAAACATTAATAATAATGAGTTAAACATTATTATTGTAAAAAATATATTAAGTTAATAACATCATTCATGTTCATTTTTCCAACCTAATTTCATAAGTTTCAAGGACCCCCAACATTACCATTTTTCCAAAAAACTCCACTAGTGATATAAATCACATATTAATGAAACTATTAATGAATGAACCATGAATCAATGAGTGTGTGATTCATTCCATATTATTTTAGGGTATTTATATGGTCATTAATTTGATTGAATATATTTATTCATTCCTCCATCGAGTGTCTTTTCCTAGTTTACAGTATACCACCATTCAAATATTTATATCAAAACTACATGTGAATATCTCAACTAAATTAAAGAATATCAAACTAATATTCATCATTAGATTCATCAATATTTTGAATTTTTTTTATCTGAAGAATAATTATATGATATAATATGTTATATCGAATAAAATAAATTACATTCTTCCTATTTTTTAAATTTTCCATTAAATTGTATCTTCCATCGTGAAGGTCTAATGATAATGTATTAATACGTTCTCTTGACACCAATACTTTAATTTTACTTTGATACCAACTGTGATTTTTATGAAGCCTCTTGTTTTTCTCATGTACTTAAAATTCCATATTAAAAAATATTCCAATTTCATTTCTCCAATACTAATTAGATCATTGAATCATTCCTTGATACAAATTTCATTTTTAATGAAATATCTTGATGGATCACGTCTCCAAAAGACCCTATAATAGTTTAATAATAGTTATAGTATTTTAATATATAGGGAGAGGGGATCTTTTAATTTCCTCAATTTGAGAAATATGGCGAATCACTATGGAGCATGGTTTTTCCTTTATCATTAAATTTTGAATCCATATTTAGATAAGAAATAGTTTAGATAAAATCTAACTTCTCTTAAAATTCCATGAAATTTTCCTTTTCTTTATGTCCCAAATTACTATATTTTCTTCTTTTGGTTCTATTTACAACAAGGATCTATAGAACATCCTTAATTTGAATTTTCATTTACAAAAATTGTTGTATCCTTATTTACCCTTTCCTGAATCCTTATCTTTAAAAACACATACCTTGTTTTGGGATACTTATTTTAAATGATTGTATCTTATAATACTTTAATTTTATAAATCTACTTTTTATGTTTTAATGAAACCCTTTTTCAACAAGATATTTGGAAGACCTCACAAAAATACTTTCATTATGGTGATCATATTCATCAAGTCTATAAAATATTTTTCATGAAAGAATATATTTTTTCCTTGAGTGATCACTTGTTTTCATGATTTATTATTTCTATATTTATTTTAAGATCTTCACTAGATAAATTATTATCAAATTTCTAATTTTTATAATAAAATAAAAACCAACATTACAATTTCTTGTAACACTATTTTTAAAAATTATACCAACTTCATAGTAAGAAATATATTCAATGCTTCATAAAAAATCTATAAAAACATGTATTCATACAATAATAAAGATCATTTCACCATAATATCTTCTAATGATTATCATTACATCCTTACCACATATAGATAAACTTATTTAATATTTTTTCATTATATCTATTATTTTCCCCATTTCATAATTCCTATGGTTTTATTCATCTCAAACCTTAAAGGGGTTCCATTATGGACAATGATAGGTTTTACTATGGAATATGAAATTTATGATGGCATTATTTATTCATGATTTTAATTTAATTTTTCATACTTTCTCTTCATATCACTATCACCTTCTAAGGGATAATAAGGTAACAAATGAAAAACATCTTTTAGGACAGGAATATGCTTCTAATTTGGTTGTTCTGGTTTCTTATTAAACAATATCAACTCCCCATCAGGTTATTGGGTGTTTTTTGATCTTTATTAAGTTGAGAAATCATGTATGCCTTGATTTTTTTTGACATTTATTCATTTCATCCACCTAGGCATGAGAGATCACATCCATTGTGTCACATTGTTTCACCATCTTGGTATTCATATAAGTAATGAAATCCCTTAATCTAATCATCTATTTTTCATCCTATGATTCTCCTTAATCAATAATTCCATGTGTGTATCAAATTCATACATCCCTATATTCAAATATTTAACTTATTTTGATACAAGTACCTTGTCCTTGTAACCTTATTTAAGATTCTACACTTTTGAACACAACTCCTTAAATTCATCAATCTATGATTAATTTTTTTCCTTAGTACAATATCCACCTCAAAAAATATTTTATTAAAGATTGTTAGCCTCTCTATCACAATATCTAGTCCTCCAACCTAGAACCCAAATCCTAATTTTCCTTTCTCAACTTCACAGTTTTTATTTCAGTCATTGATTGAGCTAATTCAATAAGTGGATAACTTCCATCATTTTATTACATGATGTACCTTTATCATAAATATATTAAACATCACTTGGGATATTATGCTCTTTATATAATTGTGTAACTAAATTAAATGAATAAATATATTAAAAATAATAAATATTAATCCCTTCTTTTTGATATTTCTTGGAATATTTCATGTAAATGACACTTTTACAAACAATTATTTTGTTATATAGAATTCCCATGGATATTATCTTCATCTTCATATTTTTTTCCAATTTCATGTCACAATAATTTTAAAATGGAATAATAAATCTCAAATACATGAAAAAATAGGTCAATTTAATGAAAAAGAAATTATATAGGGAATTCCGATGCATAGATAAAATATTTTAGGTCTATAATGAATTTTATTTAGAGATAATTAGAGTTAGGGGGAGGGTTGAATCAAATTATCAATTTTAATTCCTATTTCAACCCATAAAAACCGATAATATCACAACCCAAAAATGATCTTTATCTAATGATTAATGGGGTAACTTTAGATTCTTATTTTAACTATTCTGATATTATGTTTCCTTTTATATTTTGAATTTATTAATTCTTTTCAATTAATTATTGTCACAAACTCTAACGCCCCGACCCTAGTTACATAGAGTTAGTGTATTATTACATAACATTAACATGACTGCAAAAGATCAATTCTCAAAAGACTGATTATTTTAGTATCATTGGAAATACTAGATACATTCATAAGTTTTACATTACATTATAAAATAAAAAACTCCAACAACATAGTCTCCATAGGCCATAGTCATATACCTTATACTATCCCCGTAGTTCTGTCATAATATACTTCTTCACATCCTGGAAAAATCAAAACATAGAAAGGGGTGAGCTCAGATGCTCAGTAAGGATAACAATATAGAGAAAACTTTTATAAATAAGCATAAACATTTAAGGAAATGTAAAACTAAATCAAAATACTTTTAAACTTGAAATTCAGCATAATACGGAAAATATAGATTTAATAATTCCATTTACTTATTCACATTGATATTCTACTAGTCAAATAATCACATGCTATATCAATAGCCACTTTCATAATGATAGAATGCATATTGTCAGACTTCATAACCATATAGTCAAGGAATTGTGCCAAGATAATAGATAAAATATTGTTAAGGCCTTGTGCTAAGACTCTAGTTTGTCTCATGAGAGCTACCGATTCATCATGGAGCTATAGAGGGTTACACCCATAATATACTAAGTCCAATTCATTCCCCATATGAAACAGTTTAGACATAAAATAAACATTATTATTAAAAATAGCATAATAAATGTCAATAATTTACCAATAAACAATTAATGGTGTAAAAATAACACATCCACTATCAAACATATGACAAAAACTTCAATACAATATGGATGTTTTGTATTATAATTAATTAAATTCAAATAAGCTTACAATCCATCAAAGGATGTTGACATAGATGAAATCAAAACTTTTTTTAGAGAAATAACTCTTTCTATTTTGAAATCATTTAAAAGTCATATAATAATAAAATAAAACATATATTTTGAAATTATTCTTATAATCTTGTAAGGAAATCTTCTACGATGTTGTAACGGCGGAAAATAGCCGCACCACCTGTATAAGTATAGGTAAAAAACATTCTTACCTTAGTTTTGTGGAAAGGGTCATATGGTACCTTTTTTTTGGAAAATGACAGAAATATTCCATTCAAACCATTTTATAAAAATTAAAAAAATGGTATAAATGACTTGAACCCATTGTTTATTAAATAGTAAAAATGTTTTGGAATACATTTTTAAGAAACATGGATATGGATGATAAAGATGTCCGATTATATACTCATGTAAAAACAACCTCGGATAATAAAGAGATTGTGAAACTATCCCTTAAGTTGTATGTTTCCTTGGTCTAGGGTAGGTTAAAATCCTATATAATTGTGAAATAATTGTTATTAAATTATAGAAGAACCATATAAATTAATATGATACCACATATGATCTTCTAATATTGCTTTGTTAATGATTTTTTAGTAGAAACATTGTTTCAGGTGTTAACTAATTTGTTTTCATTTATATGATTTGTTACGTAAGTCATGTTTGTTATGGATAGGATGTATTTTATTCATATAATGAATGATATTATGTTCATAAAAATTATTTTTAATCATAAAATGAAAATTATTCTTGACTTATTACGATGGGGAATGAATCTCATCGCATTCATGGAGACGGTAATCTATACATACGCATGAGCGACAATATCATTATTTTAATATTAAAATAGAATATAATTGGATGGTATATCATATATAAAGAATAATTATTATGTTATTTTTATTATTTAAATCATTTTTACTCATTATTATACCCATCTAAATGATGAAGTGTTTGAATAACAAACTACGCCATGACGTGGAGACGGTAATCCGTACCTACGCACGTATGGTGACTTTGTCATTTATAGGATGGATAGAATAATGAATATGGTTGTACCATTTTCATAATAACATCACATTGTATAGAATATAATGGAATTATTATATTATAATGGAAACATCAAAGAAAGAGGAAGTGGAAGAAGAAAAGAACTTAAAAGAGGTGAGGAAATATTTACCACTTCTTCAGCTTTTTTCCTTTGGATTTGATCAAAAGGG
Source organism: Viscum album (assembly GCA_963277665.1). Classification (NCBI taxonomy): domain Eukaryota; kingdom Viridiplantae; phylum Streptophyta; class Magnoliopsida; order Santalales; family Viscaceae; genus Viscum; species Viscum album. The sequence continues at coordinate 2,069,067,370 of OY728131.1, forward strand.
CTCCTTAGGTGGGATTTATGACTGAAGGAATGCCTTTAGGATTAAGGGAGGATTGTTGAGAGGATATTTGGGTAGGGTTTTTCTGATAAAAATGGCTTTGATGGTGTGAATTTCAGAGAATGGGATGTGTCCTTTTACAAGAGAGGTGAGGGTCACTTTAGGAAAAGATTGAAATATTATTTTATAATAAACCCATTTTCAGTTTCTAATGGATTTAATATGAATTATTTAAATTCTAGTTTCGTGATGGGTCGAAAAACTCTTAACTAATAGGTTTTAGACAGGTTTAGGTCATCATATTAACCTTATCTTTTAGATTTAACTCTCAGTTAAATAGTATGACATTTACCATGTCTCTTTGTATTTTTATATTATATGGTGAATAAACTTACTATAAATTTCCAAGAGAATCTCAAGTGGTTAATTAATAAAATATATAATATTATTTAAGACCTTTGGATGAAAATTATATTTTTAGGAATAAAATATCAATTAATAATAAAATATTTTTTTAAAAACACTTTTATGTCGACTTTGACACTATTTGGTATTTTTTTAAATTCATAAAAGAATTATTACTTAGAAAAAAATTCATTTGATCAAACCTAACATATTATATTAACCTAGAAAATTATTTTATTTCATTAAAAGTATCAAATTATATTTATTTGGATATTTATAATATCAATTATTTAAATCTTTCATTAATAAGGTAATTACTGCATCCTCATTGTGTCATAAATTAATTTAATTATTTAGTGCATAAAATTTATAAATAAAATACCATTATGTTGGAAATATTTTTTTCATTATAATTAATATTTATAGTTGAGTTTATCTTTTGTATAACTCTATAATAAAAATAGTTTAGTTATTATACTTTAATTTTAACTCTTTTAACTCTTCTTTAAATAAAATAATAATAAATGTACTAATCTAATAAAAGTGGACCTAAAAATCATATTTTATTCATAAGGTTGTTTTTTTGTTGAATTAAACTTGTACAATAAAATTAGTACATGTTTTTGGGTAATTATGTTATCATTTTTACCCTTAATTACCCTATGTACTTTTAACTGTGGTAAATAAAAGTAAAAAGTTACTATTCATCAAAAAATATTTTCATCTTATTGAACAAAATTTTACTTAATGATATTAAACATGGCTCTCAGATTTTTTTACATTAAACTCACATAAGCAATAAAATTAGGTTTTATACAAATTTGCTAATACTCCTATGAGGTGGGTAAAAGATGGTTAATAGTTCGATGAAATTTTATATATCTAAACTTATTATAAAATGTCTCCAATGAATTAAATTAAACATATATATGAATTATTTATCTTATTTAAACTAAAATAAAATAAAATAAAATAAATAATTATTTAAATAAAAATTTGGTTTTAACCAACAACATAGTGTTTTTCCACTATTCATCAAAAATTGAAAGTTTTCAGAAAAATAAAAAAAATTCACCCAAAGATAATTTTGATATTCTGAATCCAAAAATGAAGTCCATTTTGAATGATAAAATTTATAAAACTTAAAAAAGTGTGTATTACTATTCATAATGGATAGTTTTATTTGTCGTAGTGTGTTAGAATCTCAAAGTTGTGTACAATACAAGTTATTGCATTATTCAAAATGAAAAGCACCGTGGTAGCTTGGAGTGTTACATTATTCCCTCATTCAAATAATTTTTTCCTAAAAATTTCTATTATACAACCACAAAAAAATATTCAGGTGGTTCTTCATCATAAGTTCCCCGGGTTCCCAGGTTGCCTCTTCCATCTTATGGTTTTGTCTATAGAACTCTTCCGACACGAGTAGTCTGGTTTCTCAGCACTTATTCTCTTGTGTCAAGAATTTTGACAGGCTCTTCACAATAAGACAAATCAGGTTTCGATTCAATTTCCTCATAGGTGAGTACATGCGTTGAGTCAGACATGTATTTTCTCAACAATGATACGCGGAATACCTCATGAGCTTTGGAGAGACCTGGAATAATTTCCAAAAGATAAGCTACAACTCCAATTTTTTCTAGAATTTCCAAAGGTCCGATGTACCTGGGACACAATTTACCCTTCTTACAGAAAGGTATAACTACTTTCCATGGATATACCTTCAAGAAAACATGATCTCCTACTTAAAATTCCAAATCCTTCCTTCAGTTATCGGTATATATCTTCTACCTACTTTGGGATACTTTGATGTGGGTTTGGATAACCTTCACCTTTTTCATCATTTCCTCAACAAGTTCTGGGCCTACTAGTTTTCTTTCACCAATATCATCCCAACAGGTTGGTGTGCGACATTTCATTCATATAACACTTTATATGGTGCCATATGAATACTTGAATGGAAGCTATTATTATAGGAAAATTCTCACAGAGGTAAATATTTATCTCTTGTACCTTGAAAGTCAAGTGAGAAAGATCTAAACATGTCTACTATGGTTTGAATAGTCAGTTCTGATTGTCCATCAGTTTGAGGGTGGTAGGTAGTGCTTAAATTAAGTTCAGTATCCAGGGCTTTCTAAAGACTTTTCTAGATTCTTGATGTAAAATGGGGATCATGATTAGAAACAATCGATAAGGGTACTCCATGAATTCTTTAAACTTCATTAATATATAGTATTTCCATACGTTCAAGTGGAAAATCTTTTCTTATATTAATAAAATGTGATGACTTGGTTAGATGATCAACAATGGCCCATATTACATCATTCCTTCTAGGAGCCTTTGGTAGCACCATGAATAATTCCATCATAATATTATCTCGTTTCCACTAAGGTATGGGAAGAGGTTTCATGAATCCTCCAGACTATGGCCTTCTAGCTTTCACTTGTTGAAAAACCATACATCTTGACACAAAATCAGCAATCTACCTTTTCATGTTGTCCCACCATAAATTTTCCTTCAAATATCTATACATCTTGGTGCTACCGGGGTGTATAGAGAAACTAGAGATATGAGAATCATCTAATAATTCCCTTTTTAGATATGGTATATCAGGAACACAAAGTCTATTCCAAAATTTCAAAATCCAATATTTATATATGAAGTCACTCTATCTCCCATCATTCATAACTTTAATCTTCTTTTGAAACTCCTCATCATCAGTCTGAGAACTCTTTATCCTTTCTAGTAAAGATGGTTTGGAAACCATTTGAAAATGTATTGATGTTTCACCTTCCATGATTATTCCCATATACATTTTATCTAGATCCATGAAAATAGGATCCCTTTAAACTCTCATCTTGTTCATAACATCATGATCCTTTCTGCTCAAAGCATCTACCACCTTATTTTCCTTCCCCAGGTGGTAGTGTATTGTGCAATCATAATCCTGGAGTAGTTTAAGCCCTCACCTTTTCCTCATGTGGGGTTATTTTTTTTGAAAAAATATACTTTAAACTCTTATGATCAGTATAAATATCACATTTTTCACCATAGAGATAGTGTCTCTATATTTTTAGATTAAAGATTAGAGCTGCTTACTCAAGAATGTGAGTATGATAGTTTTTCTCCAGAATTTTAGTTATCGTGATGCATAGACAATAACTATATCATTTGGCATAAGGACGCAACCATATCATTTCATTGAAGCAACACTATAAATAACAAACCCATTGTTTCCTGATGGTAGATTCAAGATAGGTGCATTGACTAATATTCTCTTGAGTTCTTCAAAAAACATTTCACACTCTTTTGTAAAAACAAATTTAACCCCTTTACATGTGAGCTTGGTTAATGGGTTAGCCAATCAGGAAAAATTATGGAAAAACACCAATAATAACCTACTAAACCAATAAAGCTACGTACCTCAGTTATACTCGTCGGTGCTAGACATTACTAGATTTCCTTGGTATTTGAAGTTTCAATAGATATTCCATCCTTATAGACAATATAGCCAAGAAAAGAAATCTCTTGAATCCAAAATTCACACTTGCTAAACTTCCCGTATAATTCATTTCTTTCTAAGGGTTTTTAGAGTGGTGCTCAAGTGATTTTAATGATATTAATATCCTTTGGAGTATACCAGGATATCATCAATAAATACCACTAAAAATTAATCAAGATATTCCTTTAAAACTCTGTTCATTAGATCCAAGAAAACATAGGGTACATTAGTCATCCCAAAAGGCATTACTGTAAACTCATAATGTCCGTACCTGGTTTGAAATTTTGTTTTCGGAATGCCTTTATTCTTCACACACAATAAATGATATCCTGATCAAAGATTAATCTTTAAAAAATATTGAGCTCCATGAAGTGGGTCGAATAAATCATCAATGCGAGATAGGGGACACATGTTCTTTATTGTTATAGCATTGATCTTTCTATAGTCAATGCACAACCTCATAGATCTATATTTCTTTATAACAAAAAGGATAGGGGCTCCCCATGAAGAAACACTAGGGTGAATAAATCCCTTATTACTCAATTTCTATAGTTGGCTATTTAGTTCCACAAATCCACTATGGCCATTCTACAAGGGGTCTTCGATATAAGCCTTGAACCAGGAATTTAATCAATAGAAAACTCAATTTCTCATTCTGGAGGATGTCTAGGTAAATCCTCTGGAAACACATCAACATATTCTTGCAAAACAGATACATCATCTATTAGAACATTCTTTTCATCACCCATAATTATTTCATTATCATCATCCCCAATAATTGAATTTAGTAGAGATACTGTGGGTGGATCTAGATAAGAACCAGGTGGTGACATTTCTAATCTAAAGATAAGGTACTCCTTGTCATCATTAAAAATTGTAACCTATTTCTTCTTAATATAAATTTTCGTATCATGGTCCAAAAGACAATCCATACTGAGTATTATATCAAATTCAATCATGGGTATGACGATGAGATCAGTAGATAAAGAACATTTATATGCCCAAATGGGAACTGATTCACAAAACATTGTTGCGATGATACTTCCATTAAGTGTTTTGACTGATAACTCCCATGTTAAGTCAAATTAAAAATATCTAATTTTCTAAGAAAACTGGGAAGATATGAAAAAATTCAATGATATAGAATCAAATAAAGCATTGGATAAACATTAAGAAATAATTTAATTACTTGCCACCATGTCATTTAGAGCTTCAACCACAGAAGTAGTGATCGCATAAGCTTGGCCTTTCTCCCTTGGCCTTTTCCGAAGTCAGTTATATTAGCACTTAGGAAATTAATTTTCATAATGCCACTTTTTTATGTAATTATATTGTTCAACATTGATATCCTCTTTATTCCCCTTGCAATCACGAGCTTGGTGTCCTTTTTTTCCACACTTGTAATAGACTCCCATTCCCTTCAAGAATGTACTGTGGTGTTTCTTCCCACATTTTCTATAGGATGGATATTCAACTCTTCCCTTCTTCCCCTTATTTCTATTTATAGAGTGATCAACATATCTCTTCTTCTCCTGCTTTTCATTAAAGTTGTAAGACTTAGAGAATTATTTTTCTATCTTAATAGCACATGAGACAATATCTTCGTATGATGAGAAGGATTGTGAGACTAATTCTTGATGAATAAATGGTTCTAACCCATAAAAAAATTGATCAATCTTACTCCTTGGGTTACATATATATTTTGTTGCATTCCATTCTAACCTTGTAAATTTAGCTCCATATTTTACGACATTCTCATCCTCCTTTTTCCTCAAACTCAAAAATTTCCTTTCCATATCGTCTCGATGTCACGAGAAAAGTATTTTTCTACAAAAATCTCTTTACACTACCTCTATTCCATATTTGATACTTCATAATCTTCCTTTGTGTTTTGAATTAATGACCCCCATTGATATGCATGTCCCGTGAGGTGATAAAATTCCCTGACAACTTTTTCTCTTTCGCTACTCCCCAAAGCATGAAATATTTTCTCTAAGGAATTTTTCCATTGCTCAGCTACTAATGGATTTGTACTCCCATTAAATATTGGTGGTTGTTTCTTCATGAAGTGGTCTAACATTGACCCACCGTATTATGGATATGGGTGCATCATATGGGTAAGGTTATTATTCATAACATGGGTGAGTTGTCCCAGTATAGTGATAAGCTAATCAGCACCAGTTGCTTCACCAACTCCACTATAATTACCTGGAGTAGGTGGGAAATCCCTATATAGGCTAGGTTAATTGATATAGTTTTCATTCCTTCCACTAGGTTCCAGTTTTAAACAATGTAATACACCTGATTAGTTTATGAATCACAATACATAACTCCAAACTTGTAAAACACTTAACATAAATTGAACAATTTATGGATATAATCTATAATCATAAAATTGTTTTCTTTGAAGAAGTATATAGTCATAAACCCTTCATAATGGTTTCTATATAAAATTAGAATTATCCTAAGAATATCCTCTAGGAGTGTCTTAACCACGATTATTCAAGGACCACTTTTGTGCACCAGTTCCCGTTCGAGTCTGGCTCAAAGCATTGTTTTTGGGTTTTACCCCTAGGTACATCTGTGCCAAAGCCACCTATACCTAATCATATCTAGACATGGATGTATTGCTTGGAAAAATCAAAAAATCTCTACAGTACCAAAATTCTTGGATGTTCTTTTATACTAATCCTCAAAGTCTATCTTAGGTTAATGTTCTATTATTAGAGTTTTTCTAAAACTATCTTCCATGGTTTGTACTAAACATCCTCAGATACCAACTATAGTGCCCCGACCCGAGTTACCCATAGTCGGTGCATTATTACATAACACTGGCATGATAAAAAAACATCAAGTCTTGAAAGGCCAATTAGTTTAGTATCCTTGGAAATACTAGATACATTCACAAATTTTACATTACATTATAAAATGAAAACTACAACAACATAGTCTCCATAGGCCACACTAATATCCCTTATAATATCCCTACAGGTCAGTCATAAGATACTATTTTTCATCTTGGGAAAAATAAAACATACAAAGGGGTGATCTGAGATGCTCAGTAAGGATAACAATATAGCAGAAACTTTCGTAAATAAGAACAAACATTTAAGTTAATGTAAGAATAAAAAAAAGTCTTTTAAAATTGACCTTAATAATAATATGGAAAAGATAAAATCAAATAATTCCATTTACATATTCACATGGATATTCTACTAGTCGAATAATCACATGCAATATCAATAGCCACTTTCATAATGATAGAATGCATAATGCCAGGCTTCATAACAACATAGTCAGGGCCCTGTGCCAAGAATACAAATAATGTTTTTTCAAGGCCTTGTGCCAAGAAAATAGTTTGTCTCATGAGACATACCAATGAATCAAGGAGCTATAGTGGGCTCTACCCGTCACATACTAAGTCTAATGCATTCCTTATAGGAAAAGTTTTAAACATAACACAAACATTCGTATTAAAACTAGCATAATAAATTTCAATTCTTTATCCATAAACTGTGAATGGTGTATAAATAACACATCCACTGTCAAACACATCGAAAAACATTCAATATAATATGGATGCTTTGTATCATAATAAATCAACATCAAATAAGCATACAATCTATAAAAGTATGTTGACATAGATGAAATCAAAACTTTTTTCAGAGAAATATCTCTTTCTATTTTGAAATCATCTAAAAGTCATATAATAATAAAAGAAAACATTTAATTTTAAAATATTCTTATAGTCTTGTAAGGGAAGATTCTACGATGTTATAATGGTGAAAAATAGTCGCACCCGTCGTATAAGTTAAAAAAAACATTCTTACCTTAATTTTGTCGAAAAGGTCCAAAGGTACCTTGTTTGAAAAAATACAGAAAGAAACCTTTCAAACACTTTTATAAAAATTTAAAAAAGGGTATAAATGACTTTAACCCATAGTCTAGTAAATAGTAAAAATGTTTTGGAATATATTTTTAGGAAATGTGGATGTGGATGATAATGAGGTCGCAGTAAATACTTACGTAAAAACAACATCGGATAATAAATAGATTATGAAATTAACCCTTAACTTGTTCTTTTCCTTGGTCGAGGGTAGGTTAACCTTCTTTATAATGGTAAAATATTTGTTATTAAATTATACAATAACCATATACATTAATATGATATCATATACAATCTTATAATATTTCTTTGTTAATGATATTGCAGTAGTATCATCATTTCCGGTGTTAACTAATTCGTTTTCCTTTATATGATTTGTTACATAAGTAATGTTTGTTATGGATAAGATGTATTTGATTCGTATATATATTGATATTATATTCATAAAAATTATTTTTAATCATAAAATGAAAATTATTCTTGAATGATTACGATGGGGAATGAATCTTATCGCGTTCGTGGAGACGGTAATCCATACGTACGCACACACAACAATATCATTGTTTTGATATTAAAATAGTATATAATTGGATGTTATATCATATATCCCAAAAAATTATCATGTTATATTTATTATTGAAATCAATTATACTCATTATTATACCCGTCCAAATGATGAAGTTTTTGAATAACAAACTACACCAGGACATGGAGACGATAATCCGTACGTACACACGTATGGTGACATTGTCATTTATAGGATAAATAGAATAATTAATATGGTTGTAACATTTTTATAATAACATCAAAGTATATATAATATACTGGAGTTATTATTTTAGATTGGAAACAACAAAGAAATAGGAAGTGGAAGAAGAAAATAACTTGAAATAGGTGATGAAATATTTACCTCTTCTTAGGGTTCTTCCTTATGATTTGATCAAAAGGGATTCTTAGGATGGATTTCTGACTAAAGGAAGGCCTCTAAGATTAAGGGAGGAATTTTTACAGGATATTTGGGTAGGGTCTAGCCGATCCAAATGTCTTTGAAGGTGTGAGTTTGAGAGAAGGGGAAGTATCCTTTTATAAGAAAGGTGAGCGTCACTTTACGAAAATCTTGAAATATTATTTTATAATAAAATAATTTTTAATTTCTAATGTCTCTAAAATAAATTACGTAAAGGATAAGGTGGGTATGGGTTGAATAAATCTCAAAAAATAGGTTTTAAATAGGTTTAGGCTAGCATATTAAACTTATCATTTAGATTTAACTCTTAGTTAAATAGTTTGACATTTACCATGTCTCTTGGTATTTTTATATTATATGGTTAATAAACTTAGTATAAACATACAAGAGAACCTAAAGTGGTTCATTAATTAAATTTATAATATTATTTAACCCCTTTTTTTGAACCTTATATTTTTAGTAAAATAATATCAATTAATAATATAATATTTTTTTTGAAAAACTCTTTTATGTCAATTTTGACACTATTTGGTATTTTGTTTTTGTTAAATTCATAACCGCATAATTACTTGGAAAAAATTAATTTAATCTACTATAATATGTCATATTCACCTATAAAATTAGTGTAATTCATTAAAAGCCTCAAATTATATTTATTTGGATATTTATAATATCAATTATTTTAATCTTTCTTTAATAAGGTAATTACTGCATCATCATTGTGTCATAAATAAATTTAATTATTTAATGTATAAAAATTATAAATAAAATCCCATTATTTATTAATTTTCTTTATATCTTTATAATTAATATTTATAGTCGAATTTATCTTATGTATAAACCTATATAAAAAATGGTTTATTTAATAAACATTGGTTTTAACTCTTGTAAAGATTCTTTAAATAAAATAATAATAAATGACCTAATCTAATCCAAGTAGACCTAAAGGATAATATTTTATTACTAAGGATTATTTTTTTCGAATTAAACTGATACAATAGAATTATAACATGTGATAGGGTAACTATGATATAATTTTTACCCTTAATTACTCTATTTACTTTTAACCATGGTAAATAAAAGAAAAAAGTTACAGTTCACCAAAAATCCCTTTCATCTTATTGAACCAAATTTTTCTAACGGATATTAACCATGTCTCTCAGAGTTTTGAAATTCAACTCACAGAAGTGGTAAAATTAGGTTTTATACAAATTTGCAAATGCCCCTAGGAGGTGGGTTAAAGACGGTAAATAGTTCGATAAAATTTTATATATCTAAAATTATTATAAAATGACTCCAATGAATTACATTGAACATTTATATGTATTATGTATCTATTTTGACCAAAAATAAATAAAAATAAAATAATTAATTATTTAAATAACAATTCATTTTTAACCAATAACATAGTGTTTTTTCACTACTCATCAAAAATTGAAAGTTTTCAGAAAAATACCAAAAAATCACCCTAAGATAATTTCAATATTCCTAATCTAAAAATGAAGTCCATTTTGAAAGATAAAACTTATAAAATTTCAAAAAGTTGGTATTACTATTCCTATTGGTTAGTTTGATTGGTCGCGATGTGTTAGAATCTAAAAGTTGTGTACAATGCAAGCTATTGCCTTATTCAAAGGGAAAAGTACCTTGAAAGATTGGGGTGTTACACACACATTAATTTATTCCCTTAGGAGAATATGAAAATAATGCACAAAAGAAACAATATTTTTATTTTACTTGGTTAAACCGTACTGGGATACATCAATTAAAATGAAAGAATAGTGGAATAATGCACCAAAATCCCCTAAATCACTTTTAGTAGTGGGTTTATGATAGGGAACTCCAAACCTAAGGTCACTAATATTATAAAAATTTAGTGTTCTATCACTCATTTCCTCGTTTGTCATTCCATACATTCTATCATTTTTTCAAAAATCAAGAAAGTATACCACTTTTAAAATCATGCCAATGCTATATGTCATTGTGTCTATATTTCACTATGTATCAGTGTGTGCTTGTTGATCTTCACACACCACACTTTCACTCATGAAATGTAAAATACCCCATGAATATAGATTTATATTCCCTAATAACTCGTATTGTGTCTTCAAATAATACATTCTTACTGTTTTAAGTCCTTCAACGAGTGCTAATTCACATTATATACTATTAACTTTTTGATAATACCCAACAATAACTTTCACAAAACTTATATTTGGTTATGTAAATCCCTATAGATACATAAACAAGAACTTGTTCAAGATTGTTTCTTTTTCAATAGAATATTCTTCACACAAAACAATGATTTTCAAAAATAGTATATACATAGAAATCAGTGATTTATACAAGATATTCACATAACATTCTAGTTCAATAACCTTTTAATATGTCTTCCTTTTTGAAAAAATTAGAGAATTTAACTTTCCCAGAATCTTCCTCACCCATCTACCCTCTTTCTTTTCTTCTTCTAGGCTTCGGTATTTTTTGGGAAAATTATGATCTTCCATAAGTCATGAAATCCTTCCTTAATGAAACTGTGATATGTGTAACCCTAATTCTCACAATACCATTTTATAGTTCCTTAGTTTCACTTAAGATTAAATACATCAAAAAACATTACCATTTCATTATCACATTCTTTTATTTTCATTAAAATATATCTTTTTTATTTAATTTCTTGTGACAAAATCCTAAAACTCTTCAAACACCTCCAAATACACTTTTTCAGGATTAAAGAAAGGTTTTTATGGTCTTGGAATATTTTCATAGATAGTTCACAGTGAATTTTTTTCTCAATGATATTTAATCTTAGACAAGTATTTACATGATACTAGTGACTAGAGTCATGACACAATATAACACATAATGTTGGGAACTCCATAATTCTCCTTCAAATATCTCCATCCCTATTCATGGAATGTGTTACTCAATATGAAGATCTAATTTATCATTCAATGGTTAATTATTTATATCATATTTAAAAATATATCCAATATACTCCCATTCATTATATGAAATTTGACAATAAATCTAATACACAACAACAATAATTTTGATATTGTATGCTAAAATTGTTTCCTATAATTTCAAAAAAAATCCAAGATATTTTTCTCATTTTAACCCTCTAATTAACAGTTTAAAGACATATATATATATATATATAATTCTAGTCATTATGATAATTAAAAACATTATAATGGTATTTACTTCATTCCTATATGTCAAAAATTAATGGAAGATAATTTTCCTATGTTTCCATGATAATTTCAGGTTATTTTCTAGAGTTTGTCATTATCACTAGTGTGGGTGAGATATGTATTGAAATTTAAACCAATTTTATATCTATAAAAAGTATTATAAACCTATTTTTAAAATGATTCATAAACTAAAAATGTTGGTATATAACATACCTCAGGCATATAGTGCATCTTGCTTTGGATTACTGACAGACTCCGGACACTGCCCACTAGCTTCATCTAGAATTGATCATAAATATATATTATAATATATAATAATGTTAAAAAAAATAAATGAAGGTAATATATATATATATATACATGTGATGGTGACAGATGTATGTCTTCATCGAGTGCATGACACAATTCAATGTTTTTCCCACTACTTTCTATAGGTGTACTGTCATACATGAAAATACATCCTTATAATTTGAATTCATCTTCATAAACTGAGAAATCATATCACCTAGTATAGTATGAATTATAACATCAACCACATATTGTGTGCACCTACCTATATCTCTACATGAACCTGTGTCCTCTGCATTTAAAACTACATTGAGTGGTACAACTTTGGCATACATTAGTGAAAAAAATGTGTGTTACACTATAATATACACATAAATATCTCATATTTATGTGATGTAATATGTTTCTATTCCTCTATAATTTTCACCATCTAAGAATCAAACTATTCCTAAAATATATAATTTTTTTCAATATTCTCTATAAAATAAATATAAATTGTTTTACAAAATAAGTTACTTACTATACTAGAAAAAATATACAGATCATCAACGCAATGAGTCCTAATCCACACCTATATATGATTAGTGGGCTCACCTTGTTGTCATAAAAATATATTCTAAACACCAATTTTTTATATATTTAGGTTATACTATAATATTTTAAACATTTAAATGAAAAATAAATTCTAAACATACATCATGTATAATCTATGAAACAGTTTGAATTCAATTCCTAGAAGGCATCCCCTATTGTGACTAATTAGATGAATAATTACTAGACTCAGTCTATATTTAATTAATTCATTTATTATATATATAAATTATTAAACATCTTAAAATACTAAAATAAAAAAATCTCTGAATTTTACCTCACTTTTAATGTATGAAACCAAATCATACCACATACCCAAAAAATGCTTGGTGGGACTATTATTAAGATATTCGAAATTGGTTCCCAATTATCTCTCTTCATAGCTCCCTTCCAATCTCTCCTTTTTTTGGAATTTTCTAATACACACTAGCTGAAACTCCCAATGATAAGATATAAAATTATACTATCAATTTTTTTGATTATCTCTAATAATAATATAATAAATGATATCAAAATATAAAATTTCTTTTTACCAGATTCTACCTCCTTAATCAGTCAATTTTCTTCTAAGGGAATGATACCCTCTCTATATTTTTTGGGGGGAATATTTAGGGTTCCTGTATTATATTACCCAGTTGATGAATCAATACACCAACCCTCTCCCCCAATAGATAAAACATGTTATGAAATAAAATCATCAATTGAGTACTGGAGTTACAAGCATGAACCCCTATAATAGATCCCCTGTGCTTAATAAATGATTCACCTGATCCTGTGGAAAATTAATTTACAATATTTTAAAAAATAACTAATTTTTTCATTAAAATATATTGTAATGATAAAATAATAGATTTATAGATTAATATAATAAATAAAATTAACATTGAAACCATATATATCACCACCAATAGATAAAACTCCCTTTTACTATTTTTTATTTATAAATAAAAAATAAAGTAAATTAAAGAAAATAATTGATAAATAGTTTATAAACATTAAGAATATTTGAGTTATTTTCATATTTAAATAAAAAAAATACATGAAACCTTTCAATGATAATTAAAATTGACAATATCTTCTTCAATAGTCACCCATACCCTTTTAATATTTTTATTTCATATAGTTATAGAAGTTTTTTTAAACATCTTTCCCAATTAAAGTAGTAATATTAGGTTTCTCTCATTAAAGTATAAAAACTCCTATTTTCAAATTTTCATCATAACTCTCTAGTTTGAATTATTATTATCAAAGTAACCTTGTTCTACTTGTAATGATGATATGAATATCTCATTTATTAGTCCATCATATTTGTCCTATATATTTTGAAATTTTACCAACATACAATAAAATTGGTAAAATTTTGTGAGATGAACTAGATTGACCCAATAAACTGCAAAAATATAAACATTATGTTATTTCTATAAATAAAATTAATTATTTACCTTAATAAACCATATTAATTACTTGTATCAATAGATTGACAACCAATACCACTATTTTTAGTTTCTTAATTCACATCAATATCAATAATGTGAATTCAATAATCTATCAGCATATAGATACTTGTAATGATAAGATATTATAAATGAGGCATTAATTAATTTATTATATTCTACCAAAAATGTATGAGAAACTAATTTAAATAATTTTGAAACCTACAAATTTCACATTATTCAATAAAAGGAAGGGATGTGAAAATAAAACTCGAGTAAATTTTAATAAAAATTTAAGCATTTATATATATATATATATATATTCAAAAGTCTTTAATAACTCATTTAATTAGTTTAAATGAATCTATTATTTTAAATTTTTATTAGAATGGGGCCTTTAAAATTTTAAATCAATGATACATGTCTTAAATTGTAGGGAAATAATATATAATAAAAAAATTACATATGTAATCATAACACATAATAGTTCAAATATAATGATTACTATATCAAATTAGGGAGTATTGAAAAACATAAATCTATTAGAACGTACCCACTCTTTCTTGTACATATCAAATATTATCCATCCTCTAATTGAGATTTCATTAATATAATAAGGGTTATATAAATTTGTTTCCACTCCATTAAGATATGAAATATAAAAATTTGTGAATCCTTCCATAAAATAACCTTTAGTTATAAAATATTTCAAATTTGATCTATTATACACATATCATTTGGTTGTATTTAGGTTTTGTTCCATTAGATAAATTCACATTAATTTCATTGGATCACTAATAAAGACATCACTAGTTAAATGTTTAGTTAAATATACAATGAAATAAAAAAAGAGGGAATAATTATTTTCTTCAAGTAAGGTCGTGTAAGAACAATATTGAATTAACAATTTATGAAATCACTCATATAATTATTTCTAGAATATATCTTCCTAAAAAAATTATAAACATGAATTAATGGATTACAAATACTGGTAGGAATATAATTTTAAATTGTTATTGAAATTAATTATTGAATTAAAATTTTTCTTCTAAATATTATAGAAATAAATCTTTGGAACCCTTACTATCTTGAAAAAAATTGATTTTATTTTATTAATCATCATACACTAAATAAAAGACATGTATTTCTTATTACCCTTACACAACTGGAATGATTTTATTAATCATATTTCTTAGAAATATTTATGTGTATTGGAATTATTTCCTAATTTTCCCTTGATCCCCAAAATGAGCTATAATATATTACGTAATAATGTTTTTTTTAAATTTAAATTATATCCAAATTGTTCTTTTAAATATAAAATTTCGAATAAATCAATTCAATAAAAATACTTCACTTCTTCTATGTATGATTGTATTATCCATTTACAACAAGAATGGTTTAAAATTAATGAGCCAATAAATCCAAAAAATCATGCCCAATGTAAATTTTTTCTTAGTCAATTTATTCTAAATTTTGAATCTCTATAATAATTTATGTTGAGTGGTTTTTATTTTTTACTCCATAAAATAAAAGTTTATATTTTCTAAACTTTTTTTGTGGAGGAAGAAATATATTGTGATCAAGGTATTTCCACTTTCTTCAGTGTTTAATCCATATTTATTTGTTTTTTTGAAATAATGATAACAAAATTATACATATTTAATCCAACCTCATAAATTTACATATGAAAGGAAGTAATTAATTTTATGTAAAAAAATTATCTCATAATATAAATATTTCATTACCAGCTATAGTATACTAAACTAAATCAACCTAACACATCCCCCATACTAGCCCACTATATGGTATGGAGTGAACTAAAAATTTCTATAAGAAGAGAACATGTACTGAGGGTATGAAACATATATCTTGGGAATAATTTAACCCACTATATCCAACTAGATAAATATTAAACACATATAGATATCCCAACATTATGTATCCATATTTTAGACATCCGTTATAAATAATAATAATTAGAAAATAATAAATTCAACCAAACAATGAAAATATAATATAAACTCTATAAACAACCACAAACGGTATTTCCAACAAAATGTATAAAGTGATACAAAATATACCATGTTATAAAATAGACAATAATGGGAGGAAATTAATGAAAATTGTATTGCATAATAAATTTCCAAAATAATCACCATATCCTAAAAATACTAAAAAGAAACACTCATGTGGTCTGGGGTCACTTTTAAAGCATCTCCATCACAAAAATAAGAAGAAATAATCTTAAGAAAACTACCAAATGAAGATGATCCCTTCCCTTTACCTATATTATATGGCACCAAGTTTATATACACATGAGGGTGTCTATATAGATTGTGATCTAATTCCTAGTAGGGTTCCACCATGAATTTATTAAATTCCATTTATGAGACAAACTCAATATGATAGTTTGAAATGTAATGCGAAAGAACCTTTGTAACATATAAATTATAAGAAAAAAATCAAATCATACAATATCCTTTCAAAACCATTTACTTTTATGAAAGATAAACATAAATATTATGAGTATGAATCCCAGAAAAATAAATAAACATACAATAAAAATATAAATTTTACATTAAATTTAATTATTTCATGGGATAAAAACCCAAAAATTATGTAAAAAATCCCAGACATTTATATAAAGATTCACCTATTAGCCGATGATATAATACTATAGGCATAGACCATGAAATTAAATTATTGGCACCATTAGGAGGAAATTCACTAGTCAGGGCATGTACTAAACTCATGGAAAATTATCCATATAATAATCATAACTTTTGAAACACTCGTTCTTGATTTTCTATATAGCTTACCATAAATACCATACAATACCAATTAATATGATACATCAAGAAACTACTTATTGTATTAGACCAATACCTATTTATTTTAAGGATACCAAATTATGTTTTCTCTATTTATATAGAATTTAAAGTTTTATGATAGTCAAATATTTTCTGGTCAAAATGATAAAAAAGAAAAGTCATGAAGATATCGTTTCAACCTAATGTATGTGTAATAAAATTACTATGTGAAGTACTTGAACTGACTATAATGGTCATATAATAATTTTTATGTTACCACACATTGTAATTCGACTGACAACATGTACAATCAAATGAACCTGCATCAGATGAGCTAATTCAATCCAAATCACGAGGTGATCGTGTGTGGAAGTTCAAGTGACCACGTGTCTTCTAAACCAGTTGTGCGCTAACGTTTAAGTGACCACATACATTATAAACCTAACATGTATTGAAATACATGTGACCACATGAAGGATTCAACCTACCACATTAAAAACCAAGTTACTATGCAATATGTGAGTGGAATTTCTCTAAGTCTTTAAATGACCATGAGTGTCAGTATTGTAGTGAAAACATTAACTAAAGAACCTACCACATAAAAGATGAGGTAACCAAAAGAAAAAAATGAAACAACTGGATAAAATCATGAATCTAGTACATGAAGATATAAACATACCACATGAAGAAATCAAGTGACTATGCAAGGAAGTGAAATGACCACATGATGAAAATAAGTTACCATTCTAAGTGATGGGCCTAAGTCACCTTACTAAGTTAATATGCCTAGTAAACATGAATTAAAGTCATTGTGCTTTAATTTAAGCCCAAATAAACATGTATATCATAATCATTTGTGTATTTTCAAATATCTAACAACTATATCTGGATAACTAATTTTAGATATAGTACATTTAAAAATGTAATGAATAGAAGGATTAAATTTTGAAAATCCTATAATAGCTAGTTTAGAGAAAATATCTCCTTAAGATACATATCCTCTTATATAAAACTAGAGTTAGTGAATACCTATGTTATTGAGAGACATACTAATATACAAAGTAATTTATAAACACTCCATAGTACTTTGTTTTTTATACTTCTATATAAAAATTCTTGTTGAAGATTTTAAAAGAAAAATTCAAAGACACTTGAGAAACTAAATATAATCAAACTGAGCTACATCAAATATTCTTATATTCTATTCTTTTCACTTTATATTTGAGATTAAATTTTTATATTTTTGTATTATAATCTATTTATTTGTTATCATAGTCACTTTTATTAAATTAGAGAGTGATAAATACTCTATCTCATTATTTTACATATTTATTCCAATAAAGAAGCAAAGAAGAGGCTGTGTATCCCCGAATACCTTCACGATGTTGTTAATCTTTTATTATCCCATGTAGAACAGTGTAAGAGGTTGTGTAGCATGAAATGACTGTGTGAATTTTTTACTATTTTATTATCCATTTGTGAATAATTTTTGTGGATGTGTTTAGCCTAGACTACCAGATTGTAGTTGTTTTAGGTAAAAACTGATCTAAGTTGTGGATTTGTTTATTTATTAATAAGTTTCATGGTAGTGATTTATTTCTATGTGTTGAGTAATAGGTCTTCTCTCAAGAAAAAACCTATTACATTTATTCCTCTATGTGATTTCTTGTTTTGTTCTATCTATTTTAAAAATAAATTCGCAATGGTTTTCAAAAATTTAATAGAAAAATATTAATTTAATAGTTTTATTTTTATTTTATATATGGTGTTCAATACTATTAAATATTTTTTAAAAGTCAGAATATTTTCAAAACATGCTTCAACTGAACTATGATCTTACATATAATTTTTTTTAGAAAGATAAGGTTTTATAATTATACTATTTTAGTTATCTGGGATGCATTTTTATAAATTTAGGGACTTAGTTTCAAATAATTTTAAGAAAATTAATTAGAAACTCAATTCAACCCATCTTTAGTTTTCCATATTAACCAGTATTTGGTATCATGTGTTCAAATTACGTTTAACTATGAACTAGTTTTACCAAAAGATCAAAAATATATATATTTTTAAATTTATATCAATATGGATAATACTTGGCAATAGGTAATGACCACTTTATAACCTCCTTATATTAATTTAACCAATTATTATTAGTGGAATATCGAAATTAAAATCCATAAAGAGAGCATGGTATTTGATATTTGTATCGTAATCAAGGAAAATATAAAAAACCCAAAGAAACTATGAATGGTTGGAGTGTTTCGACTAAGGATGGTTATGAATATAACTGTAAATCTATGAATGAATTATATTATGCATTAGAAAAAGCTGAGTTCAATAGAATTTCTCATTGTTTAACTACGTATGATATATGGGACACACTTTTTGTTTCTCATGAAGGGACATCAAACATTAATGAAATGCACTTAAATAATTATACCATTAATATGATACATTAAGGTTGAAACATGATGAATACATTTATAACATGTATATATGGTTTAATGAGATTGTTTAAATGGATTATGTACTCATTAAGATGATTTAAGATAAAGATGAAGTGATGAAACCACTATGATGAATACTTGATATGTGGAGGGGAACCTTGGTGTCCATTTGAAAATCATGAAACATAATTAAACTACTAGTAAAAGAGCTGCCTGGAAAGATTATGATTTATGAGGAGGAACTGAAAGTGAACAATAAAGATGAAAAAACAAAAAGAAATTCACTATCTCTAAAAAATTATGACTTAAGTATAAAAGAGAAAAAAATATGATAGTTTGAGTGAGGATGAATCACCTGTAGACAATGATGAGGAATTGGCTCACCCAACCAGGAGAGTAAAAATTTTCTATCAAAATAATAAATTCATAAAAATTAAAATTAAGGAGGAAATTATGAATTAAATGAAAATTGAAAAAAATAGAATCAATTAGGTGAATTGAACTATTATGAATTAAGAATAAAAGGGCTTATAATGGATGATTTTACTAAACTAAAATATTATAAAAATATATTAGGAGAATGAAAAAATATTAAAGAATTATATGAAATCCACACGGAGCCCCTCTGAATATATTATAGAATTTTATGAGACGTGAATATTTATTTGGGTGTTGTAATATTATTCTGGATGAGACATTCAATGAAATTTAGGATAAATATCAAATTTTAAAGATGAATTATAGTTTTTTAGTTTATTTTAAATCTATATTTATTTTAGAAAAATTAAAAATAATCATTTGTTAAAAGAAAATAATGAACTAAAAATTTATTATGAGAAACTCAAAAATGATCTATAATGTTTTAAAAATGGTATATAAACATTTAATAGGATGTTTAATAAACATAGTACACCAGTTTATACCACTAAAATGTATTACTAACCAGGACACATTAAAATTTACAAGAATAAAATGGTTCTTAGAATGTGTTCTACATACGTTATAAAAAATCATATTCGCATGGACCAATTAAAGTCTTACTTTATAAAATTATAAAATCTGTTTATGTACAATTATTTAAGCAACATTAGATTCGAAAATCTCTAATGGAATACATTTTTCTCTCAATGAAATATGGTTCTAAAATAATTTCTTAGTTAAATATTTGTATGAATCTTTCCTAAAGAGTACCTGTAAAAACTTATGATATATGGACAGTGGATGTTCTAATCACATGATTTGGGACTAATCAAGCATTAATAATCTTATCAAGGTATTTTATTAGAATGTCACTTTTGGTGACAAATATAATGTAATTATAATTGTACTCAGCCAAATTGGTAATAATAGTATTGTTTAAATTTTCTAAAGTTTTATTTCTAGATGGATTAAAGTATAATATGACTTTATCTTACAATTTTGTAATGATGGTAATCATTTAAAAGTGGAAAATAAGTCTTGCAAAATTTATGATTCTAATCATGATTTAGTTTTTACTGGTTTGTGTATTGAAAATGTTTATGTTGTTGATTTAAATCCATTAGTTTTCGAAAATATTTCATGTTTGAGTTACTTTTAAAAATATTCATGGATATGAAATTAGAGAATATGCCACTAAAACGTTCAATCACTTATAAATATAACTTGTAAATTATTAGCTAAATATTTTCCAAAATTAGAATTCCCAAAAGACAATGTTTTTTACCCATTTTAAAATTTTGAATAATAAAGGATCTCTTTCAAATAAAATAATGAAGTTTAAACTTATCAACCCATATAGTTGGTTCAAAAGTACTTATTTTGACACCCTATAGTTTCAAGATAAAATGGGAAGAACTATGATTATTCCCTTTTATATGAATCTTTTTGATACACCCAGATTTTCTTTCTATGTCATAAAAGTGAATCTTCTTCCTATTTTTCTGAATATTTAAATATATAGAAAAAATAGTGGAATTATAATTAAGACATAAAGAAGAGATCATGGCCATGTGTTGGAAAAATCAGGACCTTGAATCTTTATTCTCACAACATGGATGCAATCACAACTTTTCTACTCATAGGACCCCACAACATAATGATGTTATATGAAGAAGTAACATAACTCTTCAGAAGATTTCCCAGATCATGCTCAATGAGTATTATTCTATAAATTTATTTTTTGCCAAAGGATATCAATAATTTTTTCTATATTATCAATAGGGTTCCTATTATTTAACTTATAAATAAAAATCCATATGATATATGGAATGAAAGAAAACCAAAGTTTAATTAACTTAGTGTTTTTGGGTGTAAGGTATTTATACTCAATAAAAATGAGATTTATATATGTTTTTCATCCCAAAGTGGTGAAGGAATTTTCCTTGGTTATTCAACTTCTAGTAAATCATATCTTGTATTCAATAAATGAACCAAAATTTTGGAAGAATATTTATATTTCAAATTCATTGAAATATATCCACATAAGCCTTAGATTTCTATAGAAATCCTTGGGGATGATTTTTTAAATTTGAATACCAATATGTCAAGAAAATATAATGAATGATCCATGAAACCTACTATAAAAAAGCACCATATTTTGAGGAATTTTTTAAACCCAAACTTAATGAAGAAAATTAAGTACCAAGTTATTCTATTACTAGATCGATTAGAAATCATAGTGAAAATCCTTTACATATCATAGTTGGAGATCTAGATAGAGGAACCCAGAATTGAACATCTCTATGAAACAAGTTGAAAATTAATCATTATTTTCATATATTAAACCTCAGAACATCATTAAAAGAATAATTTGTGAATTATGGTAATGGATACGTAAGAATAACTGAATTATTTTCATAGAAAAAAGTTCTCAGAACTAGTATAAATACCTAAAGACTTATTGAACATTTTCACTTTGTGGGTATTTTGGAACAAGGTTTATAAGTCCGATACTTCAATTATAAATAAATATAGACTAGTTTCACATGGTTATAATCAAGAAGAATGTACTGATTATGAAGAATCATTTTCACTAGTACCAAGACTTGAAGCCATTAGAATGTTGCTTGTCTATAATGGACATTTTAATTTTAAATTATATCAAATAGACGTAAAGAATTACTTTAAAAATGTTTATATAATTAAGGACATTTTGGTTGAACAACCCCCTTGTTTTAAAAACCACCAATTTTCAAATCATATATAAATTAAATAATACTTCGTATAGTTTAAAATATGCTCCTAGATCTTGGTATGATAAGATTAGATAATTCTTGATCTCTAAAGGATTTTAAAAGGTATAACTAAAACTAATTTATTTATTATTAAGAATTTACAAAGATGTTTTAATAGTGTAAATATACATTAATGATATAATTTATGGATCACCCAAAAACTCTTTGAGTACAAAATTTTCAAAAATAAAGAAAAATGAATTTTAGATGAGTTTTGTAACAAACCAAAACCATGTAGCCTAGAGTCAGTGGTTATTTTATTACAATGGAATAGATACAAGAGATAAAATTACCATGTATTGATCAATTTAATAGTCTAGAAGAATTGGATACATACATGGTTCCCTTATTACATTGGTAATTAAACATATAACATTACAAATAAAAATAAAATAATTCCTGAACACTTATTCAATGATTTCATATTCATAAACAAAGGAAGGAAAAAAATAAAATGGTGAGTTCAAATTCTTAGTATGGGTTACATATAGAAAAATATGAATCAATAATAAGGGAAGGATAATACATAAGGTATAATCAATACACCAAGAATGAAAATGCATCCATATATTTTTCATCATGAAAAACTCATGGATAGGAATAATTGAATAATGAATGAAAGGAATTATTAATTATTGGGAGTAACGTCTCTAGAACATGATCCACTATAGCCAAGACCTTTCACAAGACAGTTTGAGTTTGAGGGTAGAAACCTATCTATTTCTTCTTGGAAATAATTGTGACGGGGTTTTCACTAACTGCTTTGTCTCATGAGGTCTGCTGATGCATCGAGGGGATATCTATAACCATGCCCCACCCATTTCAACATGTACAAATAATTCATATAATATAAAACTGATCAATTTAATTCATTAATCAATATGACTTATCAAAATATCTATATTGATTAGAGGAGGAAGATTTATTAATATTTTCCAAGTTAAAACAACATTCAAAGAAAACACTATATGTAAAAATGATATATTACATAGAAAATAATCATATCCAGGATACATGAAATAGGTATCATTAATGAAATATTTAATTATTGATTATCATAAATAAAAGTGTTAATATATTCCCAATAAAAAATAAAATTGGTGAATAATATCAAAAATACACCTCAATGAACCTAAATTTAAATGAAGTCCCATACAAGGATCATATCATTGATCCGATGAATGGATTATGTATATTTAATGTAAATAAACATAAAAAAGTATAATAAATAATAATATAATAAAAATTAAGTTTACACATAATGTTAGCATGAAATAATCACAGAAATACCATTTTAACCCAATGAAGGAAAATAGAGTTATAAAATCACTTACCACTTTGTAAACAGTCAAATATAATGCCCCATAGAATTGATGATAATAAAATGAAATATTTAATACCAATAATATAAATAGTTTCATGATATGATATTTCAAATGAATGTATACATACACCACAAAAAATCTATAATTCATGAATAAGGAATATCTCACAAAAATAAAAGTGAGATGAGAAACCCCTTACCTTATATATAAAAGCATTCCGCACTTGTACTTAATGTCTTGGATATTAAAATTAGATTCATTAATTTCTTAATAAAGAACGTCTTAAAAATTTATTTTATTTATTATAATTTTATTAAGTTCATTTACATCCATTTCGATGAGTTATATTGATTAATTTTGTTGTTCTGTGAGTGTTCGTTTTCTGATTTTATGGTTGGTTCCCTTGAGTTTAATTATAGAAGTTCTAGTAAAATGGAAGAAAAACTCCGTAAGTGAAAAAATATGATATTATTATACATAAATAATTCTAAATGGTCCCATAATTTTTTTAGATATGGTGATGATTCATTAGATAAAACATTAACCATTGAAGTTTAGTTTATTTTTGGCAGTTTTCGATCACCAATTTTTTTTTTGTTTAATTATTTAATATTATGTAAAAATATTAGTTCAAGAACATAAAATAAGATATAATATAAATTTTTAAATACTTTATAATCATAACAATTGGTTAAAAACCATACATTAATGCATTAATAGAAAATGAAAACTCGTTGTCCATGAAGGCGGTGAATTGACACCTTAAGTACAATGTTTTCATTTTTATAATAAAAGAAAAAGATAAGGTATTTGATTATTAATATCACAGTAAAAAAATAAAATAAAATTATACAAAATATATTAGAGTTATCATGTAACATTTTATCATGGAATAAAGGATGAGGTAGAACAAATAATTAATTCAAAAGAGAAAGGTGGAGGATTTTACTTCTTGTATAATGTCTCCTTGAGAACCTCTTTAAGGCACTGGGGTTTGGTATTTTGTTGAGTCCATAATAATTTAGACATGGAGAAGAGGATTTATAATTGAATTGAGAATAATTTAGAAAATATTGAAGGCTTTATACATGTGAGGAGAAGGGGTGGTATTTATAGTGGAGGAGAGGGGTGTTTTTTAATTATTTTGTTCATTTGTTCATTATTTTGGATCAAGACTATCAATAGTGTTGTTTTTTTGAATATGTAAAGTAACTAGACTATGTAAGTTAGAAATAATTACTTATTACCTCATACATACATCATACATGACTTAATAATTTATTTCTTTACTTATAATTTTAAAAACTATAATTTACCATATTTTACTATTCAAAAAAATTAAACTATTTCAAAAGAATACCAAAATTTCACTGAAACCATTTTTTGAAGAGTAGATTTTAAAAATGGACTCTATTTTATGAAAATAATTTTTGAAATATGGGAATTTAAATTTTTAATTAAAATCATCATTTATTTGAAAACAACAATTTTAATATTATAACTATTTTTACGACACTTAGAAAAATTAATTATAGTCTTATAAAATTATATTATGATTATAATACAAAAATATATATTAATTTATGAATCTATTTAATGAAAAGAAATTTTCTTTTATATCATTATTTTAATTATAAAAATTTAAATAAATATTTACATTTCACAAAAATACCAACACTTAATTTATCATTTTTAAATAATTTATTTACTTATTCCATGATATAAAACTATCATATTTTCATTTATAAGATACATAAATTTTGTTTATAATTTCATAGGTGAGGTCATTATTCTAATTGAAATATTATTATTCCTAACAATCATGTTAATATTTAATTATACATCACGATAAACTATCGAATAAATTTAATTTATTTAAAAGATACATTTAAAAAAATCTTAGGGTACTATATTATTCCATCCTATAAAAATTAAATCCATGAAAATTTTCATGAATATTTCCTTCTAAATAGATGAGGCTGATTCTTCTTCATATAATCCTCAGGTTCCCACATTTATTTTTTAATTTTATGGTTTCTCTAAATAACCTTTGATAATAGAGTCATCTGACTTCTTAGTACTTGTTCTATAGTTATAATAATCTCAGTAGAATCTTCATGGGAAGAAAAATCAGGTTCTAGTTATATTTATTCATAGGTGGGTACATGTGCTGGGTCTGGAATGTACTACCTTAATAATGATATTTTGAAGACATTGTGGACTGTAGAGATACTCGGTGGCATTTCTAATCAATAAGCTACAACTCCAATTATTTAAATAATTTTGAATGATCTGATATACTTGGGGCTCAGTTTCCATTTCTTACCAAACCTTATGAAACCCGTCCATGGAGATACTTTGAGAATGTCATGATATACCACTTCAAATTCCAAATCATTTCTCTGGTTATCATTATAACTCTTTTTAATACTTTGATCTGATTTAATATAATCATGAATATTCTTTAACTTTGTCATTTTTTCTTAAATAATTTTGTGTCTTATAAGTTTTCTCACACCCAATTCATCCCAAAAAGTTGGGGTATAAAATCTCTTTCCATATAATGCTCCATATGACTCCATTTGAATACTATAATATAAAAAGTTTATTGTAGGAAAACTCTTCCAAAGGTAAATACTGATCCCAAATACCTTAAAAGTCAAGTGATAATTATTTTAATAGGTATTTGAATGTTTTAATATTTATTTTATTCTATTATTCAGTTTGAGGTTGATAAGCAGTACTCAAATGTTGCTCAGTATCCAAATATTTCTAAAGAATGTTCTATTATTTTGATGTAAAATAGGGATCTCAATCCGAAACAATCAATATAAGTATACCATGAAGTCTTACAACTTTATTAATATATAGTCTTTATAGGCACTCTAGATTAAAATATTATCTAATACCAAAAAAAATTTCTGATTTAGTAAGGAGATCAACAATAGCGCATATCACATCATTATTTCTGGGGGTCTTTGGAAATCCAGTGATGAATTCAATAGTTACATGATCCCACATCTACATAAGAATAGGTTGAGGTTACATGGATCCTCAATTATTTTGACTCTTTGGATTTAATTATTAAAAAATAGGTATCTTGACACATATTCTATAATTTCCCACTTCATATTATCCCATAAAATATGTTCCCTTAGATCAATATACTTCTTGGTTCTATCAGGGTTTATAGAGGAATTGGTGCTATCATCATCATCTAATAGTTCCAATTTTAGATATGGTATTGATGGAAGACATAAACTCCACCCAAATTTTAGAATTTCATCCTCATACATGAAATCAGCCAGCCTTCCATCCTTAACAGATTTAATTTTATTTTTAAATTTCTCATCAATAGGTTGTGAGTTTTTTTATCTTTCTTAATAAAGACGGCTTCACAATAATTTGAAAAAGGATTGATGTTCCCCCTTCTTTAAAAATTCCCATATCCACATTTACTAAATCCATGAACATAAGATCATTCTCAATCCCCATTTGTGTTAGACATCCATGATATTTCTTTCTTAATACATATGATGCCTTATTTTCTCTTCCTAGTCGTAAGTTTATTGAGAAATCATAATCTTTGAGTAACATGAGACATCATATTTTCCTCAAGTTAAGTTATTTGTATGTAAATATGTATTTAAAACTCTAATGATCTGTATATATCTCACATATTTTAACATAGAGATAGTGTCTTCATATTTTTAGAGGAAATATTATAGATACTAACTCAAGATCAAGAGTTGGATAAATATATAATGAGATTATGATTAGTGGGATAATTTTTTTCATGAATCTTTAACTACCTTCATGCATATAAAATAACTTTAAAATTTTGAATAGGGACACAACCAATTCCTTTCTTAGATGAATCACTATATATCACAAACCCCTTATTTCCCGATGGAAGATTCAAAATCAGAGCATTAACTAACTTCTTTTTAATTCTTCAAAACATTTTGCATACTCTTTTGTCTTTATAAACATAAACCATTTATGTGTGATCTTAGTTAACAGTTTAACGAATAATGAAAAATTCTGAATGAAACATTGATTTTAACTTGTAAAACTAATCAAACCATATACCTCACTTATGTTTTTGGTGTAGGAAATTATTGGATTGCATTTTTCTTTACATGATCAACTAATATTCCATCCTTAGAGACAATATAACCAAGAAAAGAAATTTCTTGAAGACAGAACTCACAGTTGATGAATTTACCATATTACTCTTTCTTTTTAAGAGTCTCAATAATGACATGCAAGTGATTCTCATGGTCTTCATATGTTTTATAATATTCCATAACATCATCAAAGAATACTTCAAAAAAATCATCAAGATATTACTTGTATATATTTGCATCATATCCATAAAAATAGAAGATTCATTAGTCAATACAAATGAAATTACTGTAAACTCGTAATGTCCATACCTCATTCGAAAAGATGTCTTCAGAATGTATTTCTTCTTTATTAGTAATTGATGATATCCAGAATGAAGTCCAATCTTCAAAAAATATTTATCTCCATGAAGCTGATAACATAAATCATCATTGCAAGGTATATGATACTTTTTACATATTGTCATATAATTGATTTCTCTATCATCAATACACAACCACATGGATCCATATTTATTCTTAATAAATAGAATAGGGGCTCCCCATGGAGAAACACTAAGGAGAATAAATACCTTATTACTTAACTCCCCTAGTTGTTTCTCTAGATCTAATAATTCCAAAATGGCTATTCTATAAGGATTCTTGAATATTGGTCTTGCATTAGGGATTTAAACAATTTTAAAACAATATTCACACTATGGGGGTGTCCAGGTGACTCCTCAGGAAATACACCAATGTATTCCTAATCAATTGAAACATCCTAAATTTAAATATTAATTTCCCTATCCCTTGGTGTATTTTTCTATTCCTCCTGAAGAATTTCATTTAGTAGATATATTGGGGGCGTATCTTGATAAAAATAATATGATTATGTTTCTTATATAAAAAATTTGATTCAAAATCGTTCTCACAAAATAAAATTTAATTATTCTCTCAACAAATTTTCATATAATATTTTGAAATTTATTTTATATTGAGGATTATATAAAATAAAACCATATGTATAATTAAATGGTCATAAAATAGATCATGTTTAGATTCCATGATGGGGAATGTTCGATACATCTTTGTTGCAATGAGACTTCCCTTAGAAGTTTTGACTGAAAATCCCTTATTAAATAAAAAGGGAAATATCTAATTTTCTTATCATACTGGTTAGATATAAAAGATTACAATGATCCAAAATCAAATAAATCAATGGCTAAATTTGAAGATATTATTAATGTACCTTATACCACATCCATGGGTACTTTTAATTCAACTATAGTGATCATATATGCTTGGACATCTCCCTTGGAATCTTCTGTGGTAGATTCCATTGATGCTTGGGAAATTGATTTAAATAATTCCCAATTTAATTATAGTTAAAGCATTTAAAATCATTCATTAGTTTCCCCCCCTACATTCATTATCTCAATAAACTTTTTCTATACACTTATAACAAACTCACATGTCATTTAATCATTTATTAATATGATTCAATCAAATAAAATTCATAATGAGAATTTATTTATTCTCATATTATTATTTGAAGATTTATCTTTTTCATGGTTATCAAAATACCTATTCTTATCTCTATTTACCATGAACAGATATGATCTAGAAAATTATTTCTCTTTTTGAATAGTGCTTAATTTTATTTCATCATATGATGAAAATGTTTGAGAATCCATTTCCCTTTAGACAGTTGGCTTAATACATTTAAAGATATGTTAAATATTGTTTTTTGAATCTCATATGTAATATGTATCCTACCTAGATAGTCTTGTTAATGTGACCTCATACTTTTCAATACTCTATTATTCTTTTTTATTTATGTTAAGTAATTTTTTCTTCATTTTAGTTCGTTCATCATGAGGGAAATTATTGTTGAGGAATGTATCCTTAAAATTATCTATTACAGGTCTTCTATTTCATCTTCCTCATTATTATTATGGATCACTGACCACTATTGATCAAAATCTCCTTTTAGGAAACATACCACTATTACCACCTTTTCCCTTTCATCACATCCCAATTCTAGAAATATCTTATCAAAGGACTTGATCTATTTCGTAACTACCACTTGATGAGTAGTCCCCCTAAAGGATAAGGTCTTCTATCACGTGAAATGATCCAACATAGGTGTATTATGTATATTCATCATAACTTATGTAATCTCACCTAATATAGTCATGATATTCTCAGCTCCAACACTAGCTGTGTTGACAAGCTCAATGGAGAAATACCTACATATTCCGTAGGTATTGATTACCTTTATTCCATTAGGTGACATCACTAAATAATGGCACATAATGAGTCAGATCATAATCATCAAGACTATTGGGCCAAAAATTCATTAAATAGAATTATTATAATTCTCATTTTTATTTAACATATGGTTCCCAAAGTTTCTAATAAAATTTATCTCCTAACAAATATAACAACCCCAACCCTAGTAGGCCTGAGTCAGTGGTTATTTTATTATAATTTCATAGATTCAAGACATATAATCAACAAGGATCAATCAGTTTATTTCTCTTGAGTAACTAAAAAAATATATGCTTCCCTTACTACATTAGTAATTAAATATAGAACATAACAAAGTAAAATAAATTGATTCCTTGACACTTATTCAAATATTTAATCTTTATAAATTCGGGAATAAAAAATTTAAAGGGTTATATGAAATTCTCAACAAGGGTTACATATAATAGAAACATTAATCAATAATAAGTGAAGCATAATCAATAAGGCATAATCAATAAACTTATAATGAAAATTCATCAATAGATTTTCTCATAGTGAAAATATCGTGGATAAGAATAACTGAATACTAAATGAAAGGAATGATAAATTTTTGGATGTCACATTTCAGGCACATGAACCACTACCGTCAAGACCTTTGACAAGATGATTTAAATACAAGGGTAGAAACTCATCTGATTCTTATAGGAAACAACTGTGAAGTGTTTGTTTCTAACTTTTTTCACTCATGAGACCTGCCGATGCATCAAGGGGATATTTATAATCTAGCCCACCCACGACTGCATGTCCAAATAATACCTAAAATATCAAAATGATTTATTTAATTCACATATCAATATGACTTATAAAGATACTTATATTGAGTAGAGGATATAAATTTTCCAATATTTCCCCATTTATAACATCATTAAAAATAAACACTGTATGTAAACATGGTATTCAAATTAGAAAATAATCATATCCAAGATACAAGAAATATGAATATTTAATAAAACCTTAAAATATTTAGGTTCATAAATCAAAGGGCAAGTATATACGCCATTGAAAAGAAAATAGGTGCATAACATAAAAAATGCCTCAACAAAAAATAATGGAGCTTAAATCCTATAGAATGATCATATTATTAATCAAATGAATAAATAATGTGTATTTAATGAAAATATAAATATAATAATTTTAAATAAAACATTACATAACAAAAAAACCATTTTACACATAACCTTACCATGAAATAATTAATAAAATATACGTTTAACTTAATGAATGAAAATTAGGTTACAAAATTATTTAATACTTTGTAATCAGTCAAATAGAATACCCCATAAAATAAATGATTATCAAATGAAAAATTGAATACCATGAAGATAAAGAGTTTTATGATATTATATAACAAAGGGTAGTATAAATACACCACAAATAAGAAATAAGTCATGAATAAGGAATATCTCACATTAACAAAAGTGAGATGAGAAACCCATTTCCTTATGTCCGAAAAAATTACACATTTGTACTTAATATCTTGGATAATAAAAGTAGATTCATTAATTTCTTAATAAATAAAATCTTAAACATATTTTTGATTTATTATAATTTTACTTTGTTCATTTATCTCTATTCTAATGATTTTTATTGTTTAATTTCATTGTTCTAAGAGTGTTCGTATCATGATTTTCTAGTTGGTTCCCTTGAGTTTAATTATGAGTGTTCATGTCAAATAGGAGAAAAACACCAGAAATGGAATGATATGATATTAATATAATTAGATAATTATAAATGAT
Organism: Viscum album; assembly: GCA_963277665.1. Lineage (NCBI taxonomy): Eukaryota > Viridiplantae > Streptophyta > Magnoliopsida > Santalales > Viscaceae > Viscum > Viscum album. Next base: position 2,069,099,591 of record OY728131.1, read on the forward strand.
CCCATATATCAATTTTTTAGATATTAAAATGAATCATTATATAAAATGGTATTGAAAATTTTTAGTTTATTATTTGTTGTTTTTTTGATCAACACAAAATATTTCTCTTTTAGTATTTAATATTATATATATATTAGTTGAAGAATATGAAAAAATATATAATTTACATGTTTCAATATTTTTTAACCATAATAGTGGTTTTATGACCATCTGTGAATGCGATAATGGAAAACAAAGACTCATCATCCACGAAGGTGATGAATCGAAACCTCAGAGATAATATTATCATTTTTAGAATAAAAGAATAATGGAATAGATTTGATAATATATATTTCATTAGAATGATAAAATTTGAGTATACATATGATACTAGAGTAATCATGTGACTTTGGATTGTGGAGGAAATGATGATGTATAAGAATGAAAGAATTTATAAGAGAAAGGCGGTGGACTCTAGTTCAACCCATATTTATAACACCGAAAACCATACCCGATGGATAGTAAAAAGGGGGGAGATCAATATTTGGAATAAAAAAGGGAGAGATCACGACTAACCTTCCCTAGATAACTTGTGCTAGATATCAGCTTTAATCAAGAGAGTGCATACCCGAACTTCATGCACGCTATCATAGACAGGGATCAACAAATCATTTTTGACATCAACTTTCTGAACTCTAAACCAAACAAATTCATTTTCATGAGATCTATGTAAGGGTTTTATTCAGGTAATGAATTTCATAGATTAAAAATGGAGGTTCATAGTTGAGTTGAATGAGTTGAAATGTTATGGAGAAATGTAATCCCAATGAAAATAAAGGATATAGAGGAATGGTGGGAAAGAAATGAAACTCAACATAAAGGATATAGGGGAACGGTGGCATGAATACTTCTTAAATCATGAACTATTCTACATGATTTAGTTCAATTGTAAAAATATTGTAAAGATACTACTTAAATTACATGCCTCGTGGATGGACCCAACACTTTTGGAGAGGTTGTTACTAGATAGGGTAAATGGGTTTGATGGTTTCCACATTGTAAGGGACTCAAAATGAACACTGATGGTTCAAGAAGTGTAGGAATGATGAGGGGAGGTGGGGTGATTAGGGACTCGTGGGGATATATGATTATTTTATACAATTAATTCCTTAGTTGAGAGAATTACTTTAATGAGGAGGTGTTGGCAGTTCTCACTAGTCTCATGTTGTGATTTCAAAATAATATCCAACTTGTAAGAGTTAAAATATATTATTTAATGGTTCACAATGCTTTTTCTGGTCTAGAAACTACCCCATCGTCTGAATAATATAATATATTATGGTGAAAATATTTTATTCTCAATGATATTAAGGTGAATCATAAATAGAATGAAGGGAATACTATGGTGGATGTTTTTTGCATCCAAATGAGGTATGGTGTGAAACTCTCTTTTTTCTTAAACCTCATATCTTTTCTTCTAAATGGAGTTGATGTTTTATGTGAAGATATTTTGGAAATTCACCACTTAAGACCCCCATGATCCATCTGGTCTCCCTTTTTTAATTCTTTTTCTTCTATTTTATTGTTGTTGGCTTTAAAAAGCTAATAATTGTTTTTAGAAAAAAGGTGGTGGATTTTACCTCTTGTATAACATATACTTAATAACCATATTAAGGAACCAGTGTTTGGTATTTATAGTGGAGGAGAGGGGTATTTTTTTTATTTTATTCATTCATTTATTATTTTAGCTTAATACTTTCAATAGTGTTGATTTTTGTGAATAGGTACAGTAACAAGAACATGTGATTTTGAAATAATGGGTTATTAACTAATCAATATATCATCCATGAATCAATAATTAATTTAATTACTTATAATTATAAATATCATAAATTATCATATTTCACTATTTACTAAAAAATTCAACTATTTCTAAAAAATATCAAAAATTATCTCCAATCATTTTTTGATGTGTATATTTAAAAAATGTAGTACACATTATGAAAATAATTTTCTAAATATGAGAAATTTATTTTTTACTTAAAATCATAACTTATTCAAAAAATACCAATATTAATATTATAAATGATTTTATGACACTTTTAAAATTTTTTTATAGTCTCACAAAATTATCTTATAATTATTTTAAAACAAAATATTAATTTATGAATCTATTTTTTGAAAATATTTTTTTCATTTAAATGATCATATTAATTATAAAAAGGTAATAATCTTTTAAATTTCACAAAAATACCAAAACTTAGTTTACCATTTTAAGAAATTTATTTTCTTATTCTATTATATAAATATATCATATTTTCATTTCTGAGATAAAAAAATTTTAATTCTACTTTCATAGGTGAGGTTATTATTCTAATGGACATATTAATTTTCTTAATTATCATGTTAATATTTAATAGTATATAATGTAAGCTATCAGATAAGTTGAATTTATTTAGGAAGATACATACCAAAAAATCTTGGTGTGTTATAAGTTTAATGAGTGAGTTAAAATTAATCCATGGTTTTTGTATTTTTATTAACATGGAACGAATAATTTTTAACCAATGAATGTAAACTAAGGATATCTTTAAACATTTTGGTATTGATAGAACCAAAGGTAGTGATACTCCAATGAGTACAAGCTAATTTGGATCTTGATGAAACTATGAGACCAGTTGATCAAACAATATATATTGGTATGATTGGAAGTTTACTATAACTAACGTATAACTAACTATATTTTAGATTTATTTTATGAATGTGTGTAAATTTTCAATGGAATTCAAATAAATCACATTTAAATGTTTTGAAAATATTTTTTTTCATTTTGATGTCACTAACTCTACTTCACTCTCAAGGAAACTGAAAAATTTGGGCAAGAAATAGAGATATTTTAAATGGATATTACGGAATGAGTTTAATGAAACCTTTATTAAATCATAATAGATATATGATAAAGTTACTTAATTATTTTCTCATGAGAAATGGAATCCATTTTTTGATATTAATCACGATGCATGTCGTAACGTAATTTCATATTTTTAAACTATATTAAAAGTATAATCAAAATAAAACAATAATTTTTGTTAATGTTTCTTTTTTTTGTAGTAATTATCTAAAAAAATATTGTGAATCATGAGAAACATGTCATTACTCATATCCCTAGGTCTTAGAGACTTTTGAGAAAAATAAAAATTTTGGTTTTTATTTTATCCATTACTATTTATATCATTTTATTATAATTCAAGATTTTTCTAACTTGTTTATATTTTCTTATAAAGGATAATGGATTATATCACTTTGTTTTTTTGAATAGTGATGTGGTTTAATGTACATATGAAACCAGATGGATGTTTTGTGAATGAACCTACCAATGACATTGGAGTAAGTACTTTTCATTAATATTTCATTTTATTTAAAAACAATAAATACATAATAATGAAAAACATATTACAAAATAAAAAAAAGTCTCAAAAATAGTTAAATGGGGAAGAACACATGGATCAAACAATGAAAATATGGTTTCATTTGATACATCAATCTGAAACCAACTAATTGGGTTTATGACTTGTTTGTTGTTATAATTTTGTTTTTCAATATTATATATTTTATACTAATGAAATAAAAATAAATAGCATTGAAAATTTTATTAATTAGATATTATTACAAATCTCATATATTTAAAAAAAACACTATTAATATTTTTATATTAATAGGATTAAATTCAAGAAGTTTTGGATGATATTCCTTCACAATCATCATTGGTTTTACAGAAGGATAGTAGTTATCTTTTTTGGGAAGGAACATCCTAAACGTGTATGGGGGATGGGTTTGGGGGCCAATCCATCAAGATGTTTTTGGAAGGGCATCGACATCAGATACTACTACACCCAGTGGGTGTTTGATTAGTATAATTGATCAGGAATCACAAAGACAAGTTTCAAGGTTGAAGAAAAAGTTTAAGAACACGTCTCTTATTGGAAAACATCAGATTAGTGGTTTTCGTTAATGGAAAATTATTAATTTTTTTATTTTAATGGATGAATGAAATGACCATTGTCAAAATTTATAGCCTTATACCATATCCTTCCATGTTAAATTCTAAATTCTGTATATCATTCACATATTTTCAATGAACACATATATCTTCCATAAATAAAACTGAAATAAAACTTTTATATTGAAAAAACAAAATTAATGTAATTGCTACCAAATCTTGTGCTAGATTGACAAGTGGTTGACTCCAAAAAATCAAAAATGAATTATAGATCATTATACTTATGTTTGAAAACAATTTGAACTTATTTTCTCAGTTTTGATTCTGTAAGAATTTTTTAAAGTTATCAAACCCTTTAAAAACGTTTGTTGGGGAGGTTAAAATATGGAAAAAGACATTATATTCCCCTAAAATCATATGAAAAACACCTTAGATTGATTTATGAAATGTAGGAACCAACAACTCATCATTCTGAGTTATGGTTATCCTTGGATTTCTATAAACACGTTATTAGTGTATTAAAACATTAAAACATGCATGGAATAGTCAAACCCACATAATAAACGTCATATTGAAATTAAATAATGTTAAAATGACCATTGAGTAATTTTTGAAATGGATGAATAGAGAAAATATTAATCTTACTTGTGGTGTAGTCGAAATGACTCAGTAAATAGTTTTTTAAAGTTACCAAAGCCTTTAAAAATATTTGGGTGGGGGGGGGGTTGAAACATGGAAAATAATGTTACATTTTCCTTAAATTTGAGTAAACAAAAACATGTATTGATTTATGAAATATAGGAATTTACATCACATCATTCTGAGTTATAGTTTTCCCGTAATGCCCGTAAAAACCTTTTTAGTGTTTGATAACACTATAACATGTGTGTAATTTTCAAAACCATATAAAATGACCACATATTGATGAGAAATTATTGGACAAAACTCATTTAATTTTTTTGACATGTACACATAAACTACACATTAATATGATACTTTGTGTAGTAGGAATGACTCCGTAAATCATTTTTAAAGGTACCAATGACTAAAAACATACATTTGGGGGTCAAAGCTTGAAAAATGATATCAGATTTCCCTAAAATTAGAGGAAAAGAACTGAATATTTATTTTTCAAATATAGGGACTGATGGAACATTATTCTATGTTATAGTTTTCATATTAATCCACTAAACACATTTTTAGTGTTCTAAAACAGTAAAATGTTATTATAAATATAAAAACCAAAGAAAAATTTCTCAGACTAATGTAAAATTCTGGGAAAACCACCAATGGGATATTTTTTATGTGTACACATAATGAACATGTCAATCCAACATGTGGTGTGGTCTAAATGACTTAGTAATTAGTTTGTAAAGGTATAAATCCTTTCAAAACATGTTCATGGGGGTCAAAACTAGATAAATGATATCAAATTGCAATGAAATCCTAAGAAAGAAACCATAGATTGATTTTTCAAATATAGGAATTTTAAAACATTAATCCCAGTGTCTATTTTCTTAGGATCCCTATAAAAACATATTTAATGTTTTAAAACACTAAAACGTACTTGTAACAGTCAAGACCATTGAAACTACCTAATATTGATGTGAAATTTTGAGAAACCAATGTTGAATTATTTGTGAAATGAATATGTAGACAACACATTAATCTTAATTGTGGTGTGGTTAGAATGACTCAGTATATATTTTTTAAATGTAAAAAGCAATTAAATACCTATGTCAGGGGGTCAAAATTAGAAAACAACAATAGATTTCCATGTGATAAGTGGAAAATAACCATATATTGATTGAAAAAATCTAGGAAATAACAACATATAATTCCAGTTTATGTTTTTCATGGATTCCTATAAACATGTTTTTAGTGTTTTAAAACACTAAAACATGAATATAATGGTCAAAATCATAGAAAATGACTGCATATTGATATGAAATCATGTTAAAAGGAATGTTTTGAAGTTTTTATTCACATTTATGCATAGATAACATGTCATTAAGATGCGTTGTGTGGCTGTAATGACTCTATAAATAGTTTCTTGAGGTATTAAAGCATTTAAAAACATGTGTTGGGAGGTCAAAACCCGACAAAAATGTTGGATATCTATAAAATTATAAGAAGATAACCACAAGTTGATTTCTAAAATGTAAGAACTTACAAATGATCATTCTAAGTAATAGTTTTCCTAGGTTTCTTGTAAACATGTTTTTATTATTTTGAAACACTAAAAATGTACATGTAACGGTAACCCCCCCTGAAAATGACATAATATTCCTGTGAAATCAAAGGAAAACAACGATTGAATTACTTGTGATGTGTATGAACTGAAAAAATGTCAATCCAACTTACTGTCGGGTCAGAAAGAATCAGTAAATAATTTTAAAGGCACCAAATCCTTTAGAAACATATATCAAGGGGTAGGGTGGGAAAAGAAAAATGAAATCACTTTGACATAAAATCAAAGAGAAATTACCATATATTTATTTGTGAAATTTAGGATCCAAAAAATGCAATTCTATGTTATGGTTTTCCCAGGACACACATAAATGTGTTTTTAGTGTTTTAGAACACTGTAAAATTGGTGTGACAATTAAAACCATAAAAAATACATCATATTGATGTGAAATCATGGTAAAACCACCATTGAGTTATTTATGTATGTTCATATAGAACATCAATTCAATATGCAGTGTGATTCTAATGACTTAGTAAATAGTTTTTAAAGGTTTTAAAGACATTAAAAACATATGTTATGGGGTAAAAATGATGAAAAAATGTAAGATTACATTGAAATAATAGGATAATTAATAGTGACTGAATTTTGAAATTTTAGACCCAAAAAATGTTATTCCATGTTTTGGTTTTCTCAGGATTCCTATAAACACATTTTTAGTGTTTTAAAACAATAAAACCTATATATAAAGGAAACAAACATAGAAACATTCATCATATTGACTTTAAATCATGGATAAATTACCATTGAGTTGTTTTTTATGTTGATGCATAGAAAAAACCTTAATATAATTTATGGAGTAGATAAAATGACTTGAATTTTTTTTAAAGGTACTGAAGCCTTTAGAAATGTGGGTTGGGGTGTCAAACCTAGGATAATGACATCATATTGAAATAATATCAGAGTAAAATGACTATAGATTTATTTTTGAGATGTAGGAACCAAAAACATTTAATTTTGATTTGAAAATTTCCTAAGATGCTCATAAATACATTTTTAGTGTTTTAAAACAATAAAGTGCGTGTGTGATGGTTAAAAGCATAGAAAATGGCCTCATATAGATGTTAAATTAGGGGACAACCACTGTAGAGTTATTTTTGAAATATAGGAAATGATTTCATGTCAAATTATTTAAATATTTTTATTAAGTAAATTTCATGCACACCACACATTAATTTAAAAATTAAGTAGAATGTTATATACCTATCCCTTTTCAGTTTCAAGTGTTAAATCATTTATTAGATATGTATGTTTATGTTTTTACTATGATTTAAGGATTTTTTTTAATTTTAAAATGTCTTTTGTTTGATTAAATTTTTTTAAGTGCATCATTCTGAACATATTATGTTCTTTTAATTTTTACATTTATTTTATTAAGAGTTCTTGTTTTTATTGTAGGTGAAAGATTTCAGTATTAGGTAAGAGGTTAACCATTATAATCCATTAAATTAATCATAAGGCAGTCATGATGGTTCTTCATTTATATGGTATGCTTCAAAATTATTAATGATTTTACTGTAATTCTGATTTATTATTTTCAGTTTTAATTTATTCTTTTTTTTATAGTTGATGAGATGATGTGGTTGGTTCCAATTTATGAGATGATGTGGAGGAATATGGATGCCATAGAGTTCATTGGGTGGATTTATATTGGGCATGGGCTGGTGTTGATATATTTTGTAATTATATATTGATGATGAAGGCATGAATTGAATGTGGTTATCAGTTGACTGATGTTATTTCGACTGAGGGTATAGTGATCTTGGATGTATGTATATATAACTATAGATTTATTATGGATGATGTATTTATGATGAGTTTATTATGTAATTATGTTTTAGTTTATTACAATTCCTAGTTTTAGTATTTATATTTTTTTTATTAAATATTAAATTTTAAGAGTAATATTTTGCAGTGATTTTTATAAACCACCACTAAATTAACAACTAAAAATATTAATTACTAGTGTGTTAATATTAACTACTACTAAACTTAACAACTACTATATATATTAGTGGTGGTTAGGTTCATTTTATCTATTTTATTTTCAGGTCAATTTTTTTTAAAAATTATAGTTAAATAAAATAGAAAAAGCTGATAGATGCTCAAAAAATGACACATACATATTTAGATGTTAAAAGAAAAAAAACCACAGCTAAATTATTTTCGACTATGAATTATGTGGTAGTTATATTAACAGATACTAAATGATTTAGTGATGGTTTAGATCGATGTCGGTAGCAAAAAACCAACTACTAATTCCTATTTTTTTGTAGTGTAATGATGCTTGATCCCCTATGGGATAAAAGTAGTAATTACCTGATCAACTCTGTCATGGTACAAAAGTATTTATGCCTAATACACTATGTTATGGTGGTATTTTAGTTAACCTTGATATATGTTATGAGTTTTATGATCTTGTTTGTTTGAGTTTTATATTTTATATTTCCATGTTTTTTGATTTCTGTCACATATTTCAATGTCGTGGTATATTTTTTAAGGATTCCATAATGTTCCTTTTGTTGTCATATATTCTTATACTTTGGACTATATTTCTATATCAAGTCTCATGATTCACTATTTTGATCCCACGATCATTTTTATTGGTTATTTCTGCCATATTAATGGTTTCTCACATGATTATGACATAACATATTATAAATCATTGATAATATTTCCCCTTACTAAAAATTTTAACATGAACCTTATGTTTTCCATTTTCCTATGGAATTACATGAAAGAATATGTCTTGGAGGAGTTTATGTGTTAATAATTCTTTAACAAATGTGGAAGAGATAATTTTCAATAATATATTTATATTACTAATCTTCAAAGACACTAATCCATTAAGTTATGACATTATGTGTTTTATTTGTGAGATGTAATATTTCAACTATGAAATTAATGTAAGATATATGTATATTATGATTGTTTCATCTCAACTAGAATTTGTTACTTTAACGATTTTAGTGATCTCTATGGATGAAGTTAAAATTACTGTTTTTGATCATTGAATGTGGTCATCATATAATTCTTTTTGTTAAATCCATTGACTATTGATATCTAGAGATTTAGGTGTATAGTTGTATCTTGGGGAGGGGGTAGACAATACATGGGTAAATGTGGATTGATAGTGATGGTGATGGTGGGGATGGGGTTGTGGGAGTTTGATAGTGGCCGTGATACAGATCAAGAGTAAGGGTGAGTCTAAAAACATAGGAAAGAGTAGGACAATGAAATGAATGACAATAGTGGTACTACATGAAGGAATCAAGAGTAGTGAAAATTGCAAGAGTGAGGGTGAAAAAACTAGTGGGAGATGATGTGGATTAAACTTATAATTTGATAGGTAGAATATGAAGATGGTGGTGAGGATATGTGTGAGTGAAGGGATGCAGATGGTGAAGGTGGTGATACTGGTCAAAGATGAGAACGGTTCTATGGGTAGGTAGTGATTGAGGTAGATATTGATAGAGGTGATAAGTGAGGGAAGCGACATATATGACTAGTGAGGGAGGAAATTCAGATGATAAGGGTTTCTAGGTGAATGGGTGAATGAGTTGGGCAAGCAGGGTGAGGTGTGTGAGATGAGGGAAATATGGTGTGGGAGGTAGAGAGGTAAGGTGAGATTTTTTGTGAAAACTTTTTTTAAATTTCATCCATCACTACTAGTAGTTGAAAAAGATTCATCCACCCAAATATAAGTTTTTTATTTGTTTTTATATATATTTCAAAATATTCCTAGGTTAAAAATATTATTTGTATGTCATAATGGTGGCAGGCCCCATAGCACCTTTCGGTTAAGTCAAAAGGCGACAGTGGCCCGACCGCCTTTAAAAAAAATAAATAAATATTAATTTAATTATTCATGTATTTGTATTTATAAATATATATGTTTTTATATTATGATATATATATATTGTTGTTTGTTTCATTTTTTTATAATTATTTCATTAATATTTGAAAGTTAAAATGATATGTTTTTAAGAAATATCTTTTGTGGCAAGTAAATAAGATTTGACTTTTTAAATTTATGAATTTTTAATTTTCAGTTATGTTTTATTTTAAATTATGTTTCAATATGTATCTTTAGTTTCTAATATAACTATTTTAATCATTTTCCTTATGTATATTGTTAGAAATAATTTAAATATATTTTTATTCTTCATTTCATTTAGTAAAATACTATTTTTTGTCATTATTACATAACTATAATATTATTATTCATTATAAATATATAGATTATATATATACTTTATAAATATATTTATAGTTTTTATAAACTTACTATACTATTTACTTTCAATATTTCCATTCATTTGTTTCAGTAAAACTCATAAGAAATAAAAATGAAACTTGAATGAGGGACATGTTAACTATAAGTTTTTTATACATCCACTATTTCCATAGGACTATAAGTGATCGGAACATGTCATCTTTTTTTATTCTTTTCACAACTATTATTATGTTATATTACTCCCTTTTTGGATTTTTTATGAAAGTATATTCTATATAATTAGAAAACACCAGTAAAAGGTAGAGCTTGAGAGGAAATTATTCATTTTAGCAGGGTTCAATATCTAAGGTTAGTTAGAATATTTAATGTTCCAACTTCATCAATATATTATCTAAAATTAATTTTTCGGTTGTTTTAAAACTTTAAAATGGTATTTATAAAATTTGTTTTACATTTATTTCATTTTCAATTATTTAGTATATTTATGAATTCATTTTTATTTTCAACAACTTTTTAGACACATGGGATTTGAATAAAATTTTATTTACATTGTTTTTATAGATTATATTTTTTATGGTTTTGAAGTTTCTACTTGAAATTTAATAAGTTTTCATATGTTTCAATTAGTATAATTTGAAATCATATAAAATATAAATTGTGACTAAAATATAAATGAAAATTGAAACAGTTGATAAATATGTAAATATGGTTGATAGTAAGAATAATTTATTCATTTCAATAGAAATAAAACACTTATATAAACAGATAAAATCAATGTATATGGTGAGGTTCTGTCCCACATGGTGGAGTGTGAATGTTATGCCCATATCGAGATCACTAACCTCCATGATGGTGTGGAGTCTGAAGACCAGGGGAGTAATCATTCTCAGGAACTGGATTGTCAACTGTCGCATACTTTTCTTGTGTCTCTATGAAAGGTGGTGTCAAATAAATGTCTTCCCATGCACCTGGTCCTTCTCCCACTAAGGTAATAAAAGGAACTGCCATCTGATGCACATCCACAATCAACTGAGGTTGTAATGTTAGATGTCTGAACTCTTCCTGTGGAATAGGTGAGGCATAACGTGTAGCAAGATGTAGTCTATGTCCTCATTTTCATGGCTCCTCAGCATGAGTATCTATTAGAGGAGGTTCCAAGAAAATAACCTACACTCCTTGGGTACGAACCTCCACTCTCTGGGGTAGATGATCGAATATTCTCTCAAGAATCACATGACAAAATTACATCATCCCTAGCACTACCGCATAGATCACTATCAGGATAGATACCCCCTCTTCCATTGTATCCTGAATGTGGATAATCTGATCTACTTGACTATATTGTAAAGAGATTCAAAATTAATTAGAGAATAGTTCAATTAAAAAACTGGTGGAAATTTATTAACTTTCCATATCATGAATCCCTCTACCATGTTGAGTATGATATAGTATAGACTTTAGTCTATACTATTGCTCATACTCGACCTACTCTGAAAGATGGAATCACATTATGGGTACACACTAGATATAATGTACAACTCATTTTCCCTAGAGTTTGAGATACTTGACACATCTTCTGTGCCAGTCCTCATCCTGTCTCCCCATCAGCTTCAAGTCATGAAGTTTCCATTTCTATCTTATAGAAATGGAATGAGCTGAACACAACCAAACTAGAGCATGGCTCTATCAAGGTGGTGCCACTGGATAATATGAAAGTTAACTTGATCTGCTACAAACCCAACATCATGACGTCCAATAGTGCAGTATACAAGAATCTATTCCAATAAATCCTTGTATGTAATCCATGAAATCTAAAATAAAATAGGAAATTTTTTCAAAAAAATTCCGTACTAAAAACAAAAAATGATGATTTATTAAATTTTTGGACTCAATGATAGATTTTATATACTTACCTCACTGTGTAGGATACTATCCAACTTGAGATGGTATTCCCCCAAATGGCATGTAGAAACACTGAAAAAGTTATGTTTCTAACTCCACCTATAAAATAAAACATCAAAAGTGATAAATAATAAGAAATTACATAATATAAACCTTACTAGAATTAAAAACTAATAGAAACGAGTGATCATACCAATGTCGATACAGAGTGTCATGATGACCCTCTGTAGGAAGTGGCTGACCAAAAATATTAGGGTAGAGTTAGGGGATTAGCTTCTATTATCGTATTTGAATAAAATGATGCATCCCCTAAGATCTGTGTCATCTTTTGGAATTACATGCATAATGATTTATACAGGTAGTAAAAGCATAATGTTCCCTAGTTGTATGTACCAATTAGATAAAATTCCTCTAGCATCACCAAATACATCATGTGCACATGATTAATTTAGTGATTAGCACCCAATGTCTCTCTAATAATTGGCAATATATAGGCACAATCATGACGTATGGTAGTCTGCTCATCAGCATCATCGAGTAAAATTTAAAAGTGTGTTTAAATCCATCCCATATATATTGACCCGCCATCTATATCGATATCCTCATCCAACATGTTGACACGTAGAAATATTTGAACAAGATCAGGCTAATATGAATGGGTGTGTGTAATAACTACTTCCCCTTGTATATGAAGACCAAGAAGGACTACCACTTCTTAAAGAGTGATGGTCTTCTGTCCCTTAGGCAGGTGGAGTGTTTTTATCTTGGGTATCCACCTCTCTAGGAGGGCAGCAAGAAAGTGATGATCAAAAAATGTGAAATCAGATGCCGAAATGTTGTAGAAGCTTGCATGACACAGATATGTTATAATGGAAGCTAGAGGAAGCATGTTATGATGATGGTACACTCGACCGACCTTGATCTATAGAACCAGACAACTCTCTATCACGACATGAGAAACATGCATAGCTTTCTTAGTGAGGAGTCTAGTATCCTTCATATGTTTATAAAAAAAATGAAATAAGTCTTAAGTGTAAAATTTAAATATAATGTCATAGTCAACATAACAATATGACTTTTATAATGAAGAACCTGGCATTCTTATTCACATTATTTTATGAAGTTTTTTTACCCAAAGAAAAGGGATTATTTATATATAATTTTTTTTATTAGTTATCTAAATGTATTCTAGAAAATGGTGTTATTTATAATTTAGGTATGATTTCCCACAAGATGGTATGTTTAATGATTATTTTCTCACAAGATTTCTTTGTGGTTTAGCCACGGTCATATTGATTATTTGTTTATAACACCTCAAATTCACTTGTCATATTCCTTTTAATATAAATATGCAATTATTATGGTTATTTGATAGTAAGAGTATTTAGAGATGTCAAAAAACTATATAAAATAAAGTATCAAATATTAACACCATATAATTAACAATATGAGAATATCATATTGGATAAAATAAATCGTTGTGGCTGAGAGTGTGAACTCGATCCAACAATGTTAAGGCATCATTTCAAGTTATGAAGTACTTGAGGACATATGTTTCATGTCAAACTTTTTCTTTATTCTTAAGGATACTCCACCCCATTCCACATCCTACTACACTTTGGTATCCCTCGTTTACACAACCTATTGATGTTAGGCATCACTATCAGCTAGTCTTAGAGCATTGGGAAATATCAAAACTCCCAAATAGACATCCATGATGCATAATATTATTTATAAAAGGTGTAAATAAGGTACATTTTATAAAAAAAATATTCTCATGATATGTTCAAATAGGCACATACTGTGATGGTGTGTATGCATGGAAACCGTAATGCCTAGAAGTTTCCACATTGACATTGTCACACTTCCAATAATACCACCATTTTTTTCACTGAGGCTATTTGTTATTGGGTTTGAGAACTCTTGAAATTAAAATTGAGTGTCTTGTTGATAGAAAAAGAAGACATGATAACAAGAATATGTTTCATTGTTCTTTTCAATCTCTTAGTGAAAGTGCCTTCCGTACCTATACCCTTGCTGAATTCCATCCGATGATAGTTTCTTTCTATCAACGAAGTAATTCATGCAATTATTTAATGTCTCTTGAAGTAGGGAGATTATAGGTAACTTTATAATCACCTTTAAAACAACATTTATGAACTCTTCAATGTTTTTGGTCTTGTGTATGTACCTCTTCCCCTATCATATGCCAATGTCCATTTTTTTTAAAAATTAATATTTTATAATCATCCACTTCTTAATTATCCTCATGGATTTGTTTGAAACGTTATTCAAACCTATGTTTATCTGGATCATATTATACACATAAGTGATCATATTTCATATAAATTTATTTTATCTTTACCTTGAAATATTAAAAAATAACAATGACAATGCAAACGAAGCCTTTTGATAGCCTTGTTCATAGGTTTGTTATGGAAATTGTTTAACATGTTGCTAGAAATGTGTCTGATGTTGTACCGATGATGTGAATTTGGGGGTCTCTATTTATCAGGATTCAAACTAATTGCCTCATTGATTTTCCATTCCAATTAGATAACAAACAGACACCTTGAATGTTGGTGAAATGGTTATTGCCCCATTCCAAAATCCAACTCCATGATTCGTAGATTTTCTTCTCCATAATTGAAAAGGAAAGTGGAATAGGTTAATGGTTTCCATATTGGGTTTCCAAAATAAAAAATATTCCCTTAAATTTTTAATATATATATATTCAATGAATATTTATGAACTATTTGTAGGAACGAAATGTGGAAATATAGGGTAGGAATACCTAGAAAACCCAGTAAAACTAAATAGGATATAGATTAAGTTGGTTATCTTGAGAAACATGTTTGTTTGTATGAAAATGGAAGACAACTTGTTTTTTATCTCTCTATGGCAAGAAATTATGGCAACACCTGATTAAAGTCATCCCAATCACCATTGACTTCCACAATTTCTATATATTTCATCATCCATGCCTTATTATAGGAAATATTATAACTAAATGTTTTTGTATTTTTACTTGAACAAAGGCTATGGAAACATCTTGGAACATCCTATTCGTCTTGACTATAATGGATGACACAAATTCATCATGCAATGAGGTATGATCTCATGTCAGGTTATGTTGAACACAAGTATGAACTGCCTTAATTTTTGATATTCTCAAACCTCTAAATATAATGTCCAAAATGACCCCCAAGGGGAATCTTCAATCATCCCCATACTTTTCACAATGCATGATGTAATTTTTACATCCTGATTCCTGAAATAAAGTTCTATAGTTCCTCTGAATGTGAATTATTTTTAGTACATTTCTCAATGAATATTTTCTTCAAAAATCCATTCTGATATATAATGTTTTATCCAACTCACTAAACCTATCAACTAAAACTTCAGGAAACATATTTGCTGGTGTGATAACATTGAAGTCTAATTTAAGAACATGTTCCATTATTTATGATCAAGATGAGGACAATGATGGATGATTTATTATGGGCCAACTCTACTGTACAACTACTACATTTCTAGAAACTTCCTCCTCTTCTTCTGTTGCTCCCTAATCATCAACACTATTGTCTTTGTCTGTTCCATCATTACAAAGATCCTCATCAGAATTTGAATTAACATTTATATTTAAGATATCATCTAAGTTTTACTTTTCCACATTATATGGAATAACATCAATTATTAGGGCATACCTTCTTCTAAAACTCTTGTATGTCTACATCTTCATAAAATTGGAAATTTCTATTGTATAGTAGAAACATCAATATATAACTCCATCATGGTACCATCTGAACATTGGGAAAATTAATTTATTTCTTGGACCCATGAAATATAAACAACCAATGGATAAGATAGATGCCACAATGTTGCTAGTAATTACAAATGTCTATAGCTTATAGACTTGATCTCTTGATCATGCCCTAGATTTAAGGAACCAAAAATTCTATCCTAAAGTTCACTTAGGGTTTCACAATCAGATTAACTAACCACTAACATTGGTTGTGTATTATAATAAGATACTTTCATAGTTTGAATAACCTTTTTGTAGCAGTAGACAAGGTCAAACATGACTCTATATGTCAGAAATGTTTTCCGATCAAGATTCAGAGAGTGTAACTTATATTGATAACGATTTTTGACCATATAATATTTATTATATAAAAATTTTATAACTACTTTTATACCATAAAATATAATACTAATTTTTTTATATAAAAATTTATAAGGAAATAAGTCACAGAATGTTTTGGAAATTTAGGTAAAAAGAATATAAAATACTGAATCAGTTTATTTATCATTGATCAAATTATAATTGTGATCATATAATGTGAAATAGAGAAGAAAAAACACATTAAATAACACATGAATTTTTTACAACATAAAATAAATACCTTGTAATTTTTCAACAGAATAGAATTTTGATGAGATGAGCCTGACTTCATAAGTGAGGTAAAATCCAACTTATTTTCTAGTGGTAGATTAAAAATATCTTTCAAAGTGATGTACATAACTTTTTAATTTTCAAAGTATTTCCTCCATATAATAACCTATCTTAGATGTTATAATATATTTAAATAGAAGCCCAAAAACTTTTTAAAATTCCAAAGTAAAGTACATCCCTTTAGAATATTTCATTAAGCTATCTCTTGAAAATAAGCTTGATTATACCTCACTTTCGAAGTTAGGCTCATCTCATCCAAACTATGCTCTATTGAAAAATATCAAGATAATTATTTTATTTTGTAAATAATTTAAGTGTTATTTAATGTGTTTTTTTCTCTATTTCACTTAATCTGATAATAATGATCATTTTATCAATGATATATAAAATGATTTGGCGCTTTATCTAGCTACTTTGTACCTCGGTTTCAAAAACATTTTATGAATACTATTAACAGTGAGGTTTGACCATATAATCTTTATGATACTAAAATTTTATAAAATCTTGTTATATCATATATTATGATACTAATGTTTTGTAGTATAGTTTTGATCATCCTGAAGGTATTTCAGTAGTTTATAATGAAAATATGAATCATCTAAAGCATATCCCCTTGGAGTGTCAAACCTGGTTTATAAAAAGGCCCATTTTCAAATACTAGGTTACCCCGAGTCATTATTAAGACACCTTGTTGGAGTTTTTGCTCCTAGGAACATCTATTCAAGAGCCATATCCACTTGTTGTATCCAGATTGATATTTTATTTCTTAGATAACCACATAATCTTTATGATACCAAAATTTTAGAAGGTTTTCATATATACTAACAGATGAAACTAATCATTACTTAACCATTATTTAATCATTAGTTAATCATTACTTATCAATTAGGTAAACATTAGTCAACCATTAGTTAATAATTCCTAAATAATTCTTTAATAATTACTTAATTATTCTTTTATCATCCATTAATCATTATTTTTTCATTACAAAATTATTCTTTAATCATTAATTAATTATTCTTTAATCATTAATTAATTATTATTTAATCATTACTTAATGATTCTTTAATAATTACATAACAAATAGTTGTTCATTACTTATTCATTTGTTAATCATTACATCTTTATTCATTCCTTAATAAGTTTTAATCCTTACATATTCATAATTGAATAATAATATAATAAACACTTAATAATTAGTTAATCATTAATAAATAATTATTTAAAAATTCTAAAATCATCATTTAAATTTTATTTAATCCTTAATTAATTATGACATAATAATAAGTTAATCATATTTTATTCATTAGATAACTATTATTAGCTAATCATTATAGTAAATCTATACTTAATCATTACTAATAATAACTATTATTTCTCAAATACATATAACAAGCTAAAATACTTAATAAATAACATATTTATAACTAACTAAAAAATTCAATTAAATAAATGAATGATATGAAATTAAAAAGAAAAAATACCATTAAATGATGTTTTTCAGTGAACTAGATCTAATTTTAGGCCACCGAATCCAACCGTACAAGAAGAAAACTTCTCCATGATAGAGACAATGGAATATAGAGGGAATATATAATTAATATGTGTGGAGGGTATTCCCTTTTATATGGAGTTAAAGAAAAGGTTGCTCGGTGTTGCGTGCATTTCACATTCTCTTTATGATAATGGCGCACACTCCCCAATCACCTTTTCAATGTCACTGACTAGGGGAAAAGGTGGGGGTGGGGGGGTCCACTGCCATTATATAAATGGGAATGGCATCTGAACCCCTTCCTTTTTTCTAAGACAAAAAAATATTTTGGACCTATTAATATTGAAAAAAAGTATAAAAACACATAAAAACAACCCAAATACACCTTTTATATAGGGTACCCATCATTTGTTGTGGTGAATGTCCAATTTTTGAGACTTTGAGAGGTAATATACCATTGTTGGCCTCCATCAAAGCCTAATTCCCCAATTGTGAAATTGAAATATTTAATTACATAGATAAAAATTCTATTTTGAAACCAAAAAATATATTATCTAGAATAATTAATTTTTTTTAAATTTCTATATTATAAATAATTCACATCACAATTTTAATCAAATAATAACTAATATTGATGAAACAATTTTGGAACACTGACCATCATCTTGTAAATAAAATCCATTTAAATTTAAAATTAATATTAGTATAATAAAAAATTAACCAAAAATAAAAAAAATATAATGGAATTGATTGTTAATCTATATTAATTTAAGTTCATTTTCTTAATATATCATTTCAATGTAATAAAAATTAATTTCATTATTTTTAAAACACCACATATTCAATTAAAAATGAATTTATTCCTAAATTCTAAAAAATAACCGATGATTATTGTATTAAAAATTCCTGAAAATCCAATTTCATTGTATTTATTTTGATAACATTACTTATTTTTAACGTTTTATTTATTGTAAAACTGATTTTATATCACTCCAAGCACACCACATAATAGATTTTTGTGAATTTTGTTCCAACATGTCATGATTTAATCAAAAAAAATTTATATGATTTCAATAAAATCTAAATTCATTTGATAGGTTTTGACTGTATCGTGTGTTTATAACCACATTTTACTCAAAACATGCTTCTTCAGTTTTACCGAACACACCACCAACAGGATAGTCATTTTTTTTATTTATACAAGTCACAAATTAATCAATGAAATTTTTTCAAGATTTTATGATAATATAGTGTAATTTTATCATTTTTGGACCACCTAATGCATGTTATTAGAAAAATTAAATTCTATAAAAAAATCAGTTATTTTGGTCACATAGAGATTAGATTAAAATTTCATCTATTTATAAATTTCTTCAAATAATTGATGTTTATTGTCCTATAATTTCATCATAATATGATATCATTTTATTGGTTTTGACTATATCAATGTTTAACAACTTTATACTCTAAAACTATTTTTTATATTATTTTAATAACACTCCACATCATAGTACTGTTTTGTCTTTTACCATGTTTCACAAAATAATTGATGATCATTGTAGTATAATTTTAAATAATTATAGGATGTTTGTTATGGTTTGAATGTATTATTAGTTTTAACCAACCTTCACTTGAAAACTTTATTTAGTTATTTCAAGAACACCATACATTGGAATGTAATGTTTCTCATTCCAAATACTAAAAAATTAATAAATTATAATTATCCCTAAAACCTCAAAACAATTAAATACTTTTAACTCAGTTATCACCATCTAATGTAAGTTTCAATGAAAATTTAATTGACTAAAAATGAAAATTTAGCGATTCCAAGAACACCAAACTTTGTATTAAAATGTCTTATGCTCTTAAATTTCATAAAATAGTATATTTTAATCATTTTATGATTTCATGATAGTCTAACGTAATTTTCCATGTTTTGACTGTATCAATTTTGTTTAATAGCATTTTACTATTATATTGATTTTATGGTAGTCCTAAGATCACCACATATCAAATTGAGGTTTTTTATATTTTTGTATGTCTCAAAATAATCATTTATAATTTTATTTTTATTTCATGACTATTTGAGATTGATTTCTTTGATTTTACTATATCACATATTTTTAACTATATTTTACTCAAAAACTTCTTTTTTTATCATTTAAAGTATATCACACATGAAATTGATATGTAGTTATTTCCTACATTTTTAAAAATAATCATTGATCATTCTCATAATATTTAATGATAATATAAGACATTTTTATTACTTTTGACAATCATATGTATGATTTTTGAGACATTTAAATTTATAAAAATTCACTTTCATCCATTTTGAACTGACCACATGTTGTATTGATGATCCAATCAACATAAAAATTTTAAAAATAACCAATGCTTATTTTTATAATATTTCATGACAATCAGAGTCCCTTTTCTCAGTTGTGACCATCATACTAACATTTTTAATTAAATTTACAAACATAAAAACACACTATCATCCATTCATTGAAAACTAAAAATCATATTTATATGTTTTATATTCCTACATTTCAAAAACTAATCAATGTTTTTTTATGATTTCATTATAGTCCACAGACTTATTATCATTTTTCACTATTAGACTCAAATTTTAAATACATTTAAATAAATAAAGACGTTATTTAATCCATTTCAAGAACACCAAAATCAGACTGGGGTATCATTTATTATTAAAATTCATAAATATAATATATGATTGTTTTCCTATGATTTCTTGAAAACTAATTTTTTTTCTGGTTGACCATATATTATGAGATTAACCGAATTTTACTATAAAATTATTTTTTTCTTATTACAAGAAAAAAACACACTCGGTTGATGTGTCCTTTGATCCGATATTTCAAAAATTAATCAAATAACACTTTATTATGATTTTACTACAATCCAAGGTTTTTTTTGACTATATAATGCCTGATTTTATAGACACTAAAATCTATAAAATATCACGCTCATATTTTTTAACACAGTACCCATGGGATTTAGTCTTTTCTCATTTATATATATATATATAAAGTTATGTACTGTTTCTATAATATTTTACATTAATCCTATGTCTTTTTCATAGTTTTAACCATTTCTAACACATTTTTAAGGACATTTAAATCATTAAAAAAGAAATTTTGTAGATTATGATCACACAACATATGATATTGATGTTATATCTTTTTGAAAATTTCACAAAATAAACAATGGTTATTTTCCTATGTTTTCACAATAATTTTATGTTTGTTTCTACATTCTATCTTTATCTATGGTTTTACCATTTTTTACTCTATGAATTATTTTTTTCATTATTATAATATGATCCCATATATGATTAAATTTTTTTATATTATTAAATATCATAAATTAAATAATAATTATATTTATTAGGTATATAATTGTGTTTAGTGAAATATATTTTAAATGTGGGGGGAAGGTGTTGATCAAGGAATGAATGTTCATTCCAATTTCAAAAGACTAAAAAACCTATGCTCTCACAAATTTGATATTATTTTCATTTTCATTGGAGAATTAAAATTTATCAAATCATTACATTAATTATTTTAATACGATTATCATTTTTTTCATTAGGTACTTAGTTCATTTTAAAATATATGTGAAGAATAAAACTCCACTATGAAGGATCTTTGGTTGAAGGTTACATAGATGAAGAGTGCTTGACATTATGTTCTAGGGATTTGGATGGGATTGTGACTAGATTAAATATTGTTGTATTTTTGGATGAAATAACCACTAATTATCATTTTTGAAACCATTCAATAGTATTTAAAACTACTTTATGGGTAGACAACATATCTATCAGACTTGTAGTGTGGCCATAATGACACGGTAAATGATTTTTAAATGTTTTAAAGACTCTAAAAAATTATATTGCGTTGTCAAAATAGGAAAATTAAATTATATTTCCTAAAAATTAGAGGAAAAAAACCATATATTTATTGGTGAAATGTTGGAATTAACGACATATAATTTAGAGTTATAGTTTCCCCAGGATACTCATAAATGTGTTTTAAGTGTTTTCAAACATAAAATTTGTGAGTGATTGCTAAAACTATATAAAAATATATTACTTATAAATTAAATCATGGGGAAATAATTGAGATGTTTTTGATGTGTATTCATAGACAACATGTCAATCCGATGTGTGGTGTGGTCAGATTGACTTGGTAAAGAGTGTATTAAGGTATATAAGCCTTTGAAAATTTATTTTTCCGAGTAAAAACAGACAAAATATGTAATATTTTTATGAAATCATAGGAAAAAACCATATATTCTTTTTTGAAATATAAGAACTAATGGCCTATAATTTTAAGTAATGGTTTGATTATAATGACTGCAATCGTGTTTTTAGTGTTTTAAAACTCTAAAACATGCATGAAATGATCAACACCAAATAAACCAACCTAATATTAACATGATATCATGGAAAAACTACTTTTTAATTATTTTTTATGTGTATGTATTGAAATAATATAAAAAAGGCATGCGGTGTCGACAAAATAACCCAGTAAAGTTTTTTATTGAAATCAATGCCTTTAAAAACATTTGTCAGGGGGGTTAAAATAGTAAAACAAAATCTTATTTCCATAAAATCACAAAAAACATTTATTGATTGGTGAAATATAGGTTCTGATGTTACATCCTTCCAAGTTACAATTTTCAAAGGATGTATAAAAACACCTTTTTAGTGTTTTAACACACCGAAATGTTCTCATAATAGTCAAAACCACAGAAAAAAATCTCATATTGATGTGAAATCATGGAAAAACCACCATTGAGTTATCCTTGATGTTCAAATATTGAAAAAAGGTCAAACTGATGTATAGTGTGATCAAAATGACTTGGTAAATAGTATTTAAAGGTACTAATGCATTTAAAAACATGTGTTAGGGTATCAAAACTAAAAAAATGACATCATATTGCCCAGAAATAAGAATA
This sequence comes from Viscum album, assembly GCA_963277665.1. Lineage (NCBI taxonomy): Eukaryota > Viridiplantae > Streptophyta > Magnoliopsida > Santalales > Viscaceae > Viscum > Viscum album. The sequence continues at coordinate 2,069,122,888 of OY728131.1, forward strand.
AAATGACGATAGATCGATTTTTGAATTTTAGAAACTGAAATAACTTCATTATGACATATAGTTTTCCTAAGATACTGCTAAACATTTTTTATTATTTTAAAACACTTGAATAAGAATATATTGGTCAAAACCATATAAAATGATATAATATTAACATGAAATCATAGTAAAACCACAATTGTGTTATTTTTGAGTTTACACGTAGACAACATATTAATACAATATATGGTGTAGTCAGAATGACTTGGTAAATAATTTTTAAAGGTATTAAAGCCTTAAAAAATGTGTGATAGGGGTCAAAACCAATAAAATGATGCCTGGTTTCCATGAAATCATAAGAAAATGATCGTAGAATGATTTTTGAATTTCAGTAACTGGTGAAACCTCATTTTGAGTTTCATTTTTCCTTTGATTCCAATAAATGCATTTTTAGTGTTTCACAATGCTAAAATGATAATTTAACTATCAAAAGAAAAGAAAATTCCCTCATATTGATGTGAAATCACAAGAAAACAACTGTTGATACATTTTTAAAATATTTTACATTATCCAGTATCATGTCATTAAATATTTTTTATTACGTAATTTTCAAGAACATTGCACTTTGTTTTAAAAATTAATTATAATGGTATATACTGGTCCATTTTTAGTTTCAAGTGTTTAATCATTTCTTAAATTGATATTTTTATCCTTTCAAATTGTTTTTCATGATACATTATTTGTTTTACATTATAATTTATTTTATTTGAATAATAAAATAATAAATTTTGTGTGAAAAATTGTAAATATATTATCTGTCATGTCTATTTAACATTGATTTTCTTAAATGTTATGGTTATTATTGTAAGTGAGTAAAATTGGAAGTATGTAATAGGTTGATCATTCTGATCAACAACATTTTTCATAATGTAGTCATGATGGTTCTTAATTTCCAAGGTATGTTTAAATTTTATCCATGATTCTACTATAATTACGATTTATTATGATCAGTTTTAATTTCTATATTATTTTTTTATTATACTTGATGTGATGATGTTGTCAGTTCAATTTGATGAAATTATGTAGAGAAAGATAGATGTAGTGGAGGTTGTGGGTAGGAAAAATATTGGGCATGGGTTGTTGTTAGAGATATTATATATATATATATTGAGGACTGATTTATGGGTTGAATGAGGTTATAATGACTATGCTTATGGTCACTATCTATGTATTTATATATAAATATGGAAGTATGATGTTTGAAATAGGCATGATGGATTTACTATGTATTTATTTTTCAGTTTGTTACACGATATAATTTTTATATTAATATTTTATATTAAATATTTTTTTAAAAAAAATTAATTTTTTAGAGAAATATTTAGCAATTGTTTTTTTAAACCACCACTAAATAAATAACAAGAAATATTAATTAAAAGTGGTTACTATTAACCACCACTAAACATTATCATGGATACATATATTAGCTATGGTTAGGTCAATTTTATCTATTTTATTTTTGGGTTAATTTTTTTTAAAAACTTCTACTAAATAGAATTAAAACCACCACTAAATTTTCTAAAAATGAAACATACAAAAACCGATTCAAAATGAAAAAAATAGATGATAAAATATTTCTAACCATGTAATGCATGGAGGTTTTATTAATCACTACTAAAAAATTTAGAGGTGGTTTAAACCACCAGAAGTAGAAATAAAACCATCTCTAATGGATACTTTTTTTAGTGTAATGATGGTTAACCCACTATGAGATATATGATGTTATGCACAATCAACTATGTTATGGGAAAAAATTATTAATTCCCAATCCACTATGTTATAACTGTCATTACGGTTATCCTTGCCATATATTTTGATTTTCTTGCTTTTTTTTGTTCCATATTCCAATCTTATATTTCCATGTTTTATGATTTTTATCACATGTTTCAATGCCATGGTATATGTGATAGGATTACAAAATGTTCTATTTGTCTTCATCGATTCCCTTACAATGATCTATATTGTTCTATAAATTCATATGATTAACTATTATAATCCCATGATAATTTTAATTTAAAATTTCTACCATATTAATGTTTTCTCAGATACTTATGACCTAACCCTATATGACTTATTGATATGATTTTCCCTTACTGATAATTTTTACACACACATTCTTATTTTTTCCATATTCCTATGGAATTACAGGTAAGCATATGTCTTGGAGTAATTCCTATGTGATGAATTTTGTACGAAACATTTAAGAGAAAATGTGCAATAATAAATTTATGTATCCAATCTCTAAAGACACTGATACATTATGTTATGAGATTATGTGTTTTATTTATGGGATATAATACTTTTATTTTTTAAATGATGTAAAATATATGCATATTAGGTTTGGTTAATCTCAAGAGGTTGTTGTTTTATGAAATCTTTGGAAGATCACTATAGATGAAGTTTCAGGTACCTTTTTGTGAACATTAAATATTGTCACCATATAATTTTAAAAAAAATAATACCCCATATATTTCTTGCTAGATATTCAGGAGTATAGTGGGGGTATGGTAATGGGTAAGGGTATCCAATGTTTGGGGTGATGTTGATAGGGAGTGAAGGTTTGTGGAAGGAATGAGCATATGAAAGTTTAATGGTGTCAGCTAAAATGAATTTTCTTTTTAAAATGAATGACTCACTTTTTTTTGGATTCGAATTATTTTTTTATCCTATTAATGGTTTTGTGGCCTAATAAATGTTTTGAAAGTGTCTAGGGCCTGTTTGGTGCTTGGATCTTTGGATATTGGAGAAATAGAATGGGTTACATGGTTAGTGCATGATTTGTGCTAATTGTGTTGATCAATCATGTGAGGTACCCAATGCATAGGGGAGGCCACATGGTTTGTTTGTAACCATGCAAGCCGAGGTGCACTCTTATGTGATATTTCAAACTTTTTTGATAATGAGGTTTCATATGGCTTGTGCATGGTTAGGAAAACTTTGTGCCTAGACCATGCATTTCCCTCCTTAGGTAGATCAAGGTGCATAGTTATTGAAAAATTTGGGAAACCATGAAAAAAAACCACATGACCCCAATTTAATGGAATATTTTATTTTTTTAACTTAAATTAATTGAAACCTTACCCCCATCCTTCCTTTCTCATCTCCAATAGATGTGATCCTTCTCTGTTCTCCTGTGATCTCTCCCATAGAATAATGTCGGTTTCTTAATAGTGCCTTCATCAAAACTCATAATTGAATTCTTTCAAAAGAATTGGATCCACATCAGAAAGTTATCTAATCATATTTATTCATTTAATTGTTTTTATTCCCATATCTTATGTTATTTAGGTGAAAAATCATTAACCTATTTTTGGAGAATTAGACCGTTCTTTCATTTTATTTCATTCTACTTCAAATATGAATCTAATATTGGATGAGGAGTCGTCCTTGACACTAAAGTAGGTGATATAGTTTTATTTCTTAAATTTTATGATGCTTTTACAGATTCTACATTGTGTCTTACATCAACTATTGACACATGTTTCCCTTAAATGTGTTATTCCTTTCTAAATAAACCCAAGAATGTTCTTATACTCCTATGGAACATTATTAAGGGATTAAAGGTTGTTGAAATAATTTATTTCCACACCTTTTGGTGTTACAAATTAATTTCCCTCTATAATATAATTATTTATTGGACCAAACACTAAATAAGTGTTTGGATTGACCTATAAATGAAATATCCCACAATTATGTAATTTTTTAGTTTTCTAAAGAACCTTATAAGTGTTTGGTTAGACCGTGGAATTTAATTACTTTACCTTGATAATAAAATTCATAAATTAAAATAAATGATAATGGGTGGAAATTCCACACCAAGTGTTTCATATTTATTTTTACATGGTTTGTTTTATTGTGAAGACATTGGTTGTGTTGGACTTGATGATTATAATTATTAAGTGGTAATCCCTCATCATCATCATTATTATTATTATACCATCGATATTGGTCCTAGGATGATGGATAAAAGACTTATTGAGGATGAGGTTTCATGATACCATACATCGCATGTTGAGAATGGCGTCTCACACTATTATACTTTTATTTAGGCGATGGGAATGACGTTCCACGTTCCTCCATATTAGGTGTTGGGAATGATGAATCACACAACTATATTGAATGATGGGGAAAAAACTTTACATTAATTATGTGATTCTGGGTTTTTACCCTCTTTATTGGGCCTATATATTGTTAGACTAATTATAGACTTCTGAAATATGCCTCAAGTCTATATAGCACCTGGTACCAATTTATATGCCTACTTATGTCCTCAAATACTTAGTGTGTATATTTGTATGCAATATATAACTATATATAATTTATTACTTATATTTATATATATGGTTATAGATCAAATTCTTACACCGGCGTATACTAACGTAGGTAGATCTACCTAGGTTTCCTATTAGTACCTGATATGACTTGTATTTAGTATTTTTAAATGTTTATACCACTTTATACTTTCACACTACTATGCTAGGAACACAACTGAATTATTTCTAAACAACATTGGTGGCGGCCTACTGAGTTAATCTCACACCCTACTTGGGACACCTTTTATATCTGAGTATACTTCATATCTATATGTATTGAAAAGGTAAAGCACTTTGTTGTATATGTTTGGTCTGATATACTTATAGCTTGGAGCATAGGATCTGAGGCCGAGCTTATTCTTGTGATTGGATGGAGTAGACTTTTGGTATTTCTGAGTTTTTTATAGAACATTATATATGCATGTACCATGTAGCCCCTATTTTTTTATATCATTATTCCTTGACTATATCTTGTATATGAACCAGCCTATGGTATTTTTATTACTATCAATATGTCTTATTGTTACGCTTCAACAGTTGGTTATTGATTATCAAGCTTGTTTTAGTTGTTACATATGTTATATCATGATTCATAGATTTTATATTAATTTATCATACAGTCCATGAAAATTTTATATAAGGCTATTGTATCCCCACTATACCAACTTATACCCTCACTATTAGTCAACAACAATCGGTATATAGGGATGCATTCTTGGGGCCATATTACCCACCTTATCAGGACACTAGTTAAGTGGATCCCGGGTCGAAATGGTACAAATTGCTATTAGAGAAGATTAATTTAATTTTTTATTTCTATTAGGGTTTTGTATAGGATACTATGATGAAATATAATTTGGTGATGATCTTGTTCATAGGAGTATCCAACCCACATACATGGAAAACCCAAATTACAGGGGATGGATTATTTTTGTTCTATTTTTTTCTGTTATAGATGATATGATTTCCCTATTGGGTGATGAAATTTCTCTGTGATATTATTATTTTTGATGTTATTTATACAAAATTAATTCCCTTCCCTAGTACAATAAAGAATTAGCATCTTGTTCCATATAATATACACTTTAGGAGTAATATTCCATGCATATTTCAATGCCATGTTTACTTTCTACATGCATTTTTTTGCAGCATATAGTTAGTTCCAAAATTATTATATATGGAAATGTGATGAAATTTCGTGAAATGATAACATAATTTTATTAATTAAAGGTCATAAGTCAATCTAAATTATGTTTCCCTACATATATTTGTGATGACACCCTAATTAGACACTTATGTCATGTTGTGGTTCTAGACCTCTTGGTTGTAGACCATGATATATGTGTATATTAATATAAAGGAATACAAAATCATATGAATTTAAATATTTAGAAGTACAGTGTTTACCTATAAATGTGATTCTAATTGAAAAGTATACGGTGTTTCCCTCTAAACCTTGTAATTTTCACTCTATATAATGGAATACTTATTATGTTATATGATACCTAGACCCATATCTGGCTTTATTAGTGGATAGTTGGGATTCTATTAAATTATTACATTCTTTTATCATTGTATTACCACATAGACCTAGATTTTGGAGAAGGAAAAAAGTTTTTATCTTTCATATATGAAGGTTTTGTGCCTCTCTTTTTTTCTTACCTATAACTCTTTCAACTGAAAAATTATCTTCTAAGGCATGGATTTGGAATTTTATAACAATGATAGTATGAAATCCTCGATTCTTACACCTAGAAGGTAGTATAGACCATGAAACGGAGGTAGTGGCACCTATTATTCTAGTTAAACCTCTTTTAGTTCCTCCCATGGAACCTCCTTATATTCCTAATATGGATAGTGATGCCAAATTTTAAGATGGATTTTCAATCTAATGTAATCTATGCAAGGTCTTGCTCGACCTGCCTCAACAATGGTAGGGTTGACTCGAGTGTTCCAACAATAGAATTCTACCTCCTTTTTAGAGTATATTGGACCTCATGCTACATAGTCATGGAAATATGCCATGATTTCTATTTTTGGGAATCTATTGAGGCCTCCAGTGTGTAGGGTCAAGCTTGTTGGTTATGTGCTACTTTATCCTTCCAAGAAATAGTGGGATATAATTACCCATGAATACTAAAATTGAGATATGAAATGTCTGGAATTCCAAATTATATTTTATGAATAATTATTTCAAAACAAACTCCGGGATAACTGTTTTAGATAATTCATGAATATGTAATAGGGATCCATGTCTATCATGGAGTATTCAACACATTTTAATAAGTTGTAGTGGTTCATACCAAATCTATCTGGGGATAATATTTTGACTACCAGTGAATTTGAGGATGGGATAGTATAGACCATCTGATTAAAGGTCAATATCTTTTTTACTAATGGATATTTCTCAGATCATCAACTGATACCTCATTACTAAGAATAATTTGATGGATACTAATGGTGAGAACCAGGGTACTACAACACTCAGGACTAAAAGTGTTAATTTTAGTGGGAGAAAGAGTCACTTCAAGGTTTTTCATGGGTATAGTAGTAGTCCTACTACTCATGATGTCAACATCCTTATCTACCACTAGAATGAAAAATCGGGACACATAAAACCCCAGTGTATTCCAGATCCTATTAACTGTGGATTCTATGGTATTATGGGGAATATAAATTGATTCTATAGTTATTTTCTATAAATACATAGAAAGAGGGGATATACCCCTAACCCACATTCCTGATATAAGGCCAAATTATCTCTCCAGATAGGTAGCTAGAATTCCATCGGTGGCTCAGGATGAGTTGGTGGTCGAGACAAAAGAAATTAGACTCAGGACATAGAGCACTAGTAGAGAAGGCATGCTTAGGAAAGTCATGTAGTGACTCAAGGAGACGGTATGGGCCAGTTATATGTAGTGTAGCCTATGATGGGGGAGTAGAGAATCATAGATTCTACTATTAGTGGTACTAATATAGAAAAATTTACTTCAGTGTATCCTTTATTTGGAATAGGTATATCATAATATTTTATATCAAAGGAAATTATGGTGAGTCTGGGCATCGATATAATGGTTTATTGTGGTGTAATGACACTCGATGCCCCTTTGGGTATCTGATCAGAGAGTTTTCACCAATTTAAGGATCTTACCTTTGAGATAGGTGGATATCTTCTTGTGTGGAATCTTTTTATCCTTGAAATGATATAGTTTGATGTAATTATTAAGATGGATTGGGTAGTTCCATATCAATAACAAATTGACCGATATCATTGGAGGGTGGTTTTTACATCACCATAGGGTTGTATGAATGTTTACAAGGGAGAATGGGACGTCTATACAACTCAAGATGGACCTAAGCAACAAAGGCCAGGTAGAGTGACACTCAGATTTCTAGTCACTTCTTGGATGATCAGGGGTTACGACCTGCTATTTTTACTCCTATAGGGAATCATTTTAGGGATGTTTTCCCCAATGGATTTCATAAGCTACCTCTAGGTATTCTGGTAGATTTAACCGTTGATCTAGTTCTAGGAGAATCACTAGTGTAAATTCCCCCTTACAAGATGGTACCTATGAAACTTCTATATCTCAAGAAGTGGTTGGAATACTTGGAGGATAAAGGTTTTATACACCCCAACATTTCTCTTTAGGCTTCTTCATTATTTTTTTTCTAAAAAGGTAAATGGTACCCTCAGGCTTTGTGTGGATTACCATATATTGAACTAGCTTATGGTTAATAATCGATATCTGATACCACGAATAGACATCCACTTTGATCAGCTTTGAGTAGTGAGGGTGTTTTCAAAGATTTATTTGAGGTTGGGATATCATCAGTTATGTTTCAGGTCATCAAACTTAACTTTCACGTATTTATATACTAAGTATGGTCTTTATGAAAACCTGGTAATGTCGTTCAATCTCACAAATGTACTAGATATTTTTATGTATTTGATGGATCAGTCATTCCACCTATATCTAGATTCATTCATGGTTGTCTTTGTGGAAGACTTCATAGTTTATTATTGTTCTCCACATAACCATTCTTGACATCTTGATATCGTGATGAATATGATGAGAGAGAACCAACTTTATTCAAAGCTCAGAAAATACACTTAGAGATCAACAAATTTCACTTCATAGGTCATTTCATATCAAATTCAAGAGTATCTATAGACCTATAGATAGTGATAACAATATTTTTCTAGGAGAGTCGTAAAAAATCATTGATATATAGAGTTTCATGGTACTATCCAAGAATTATAGATATGTCATTAAGGATATATCATGCTTAGAATTTCCTCTTATAGAATTGATTATGAAGGCTGGGAAATACATATGGTAAGAATATTGTGAAGAATCTAATCATGAATTGAAATTCAGGTTAACATTAATGCTGATCCTAATTCTTCAAATGCTAGGTAGGTGTTATACTATTTACTATGAAACATCAGGAATTGGGTTGGGAGTTTTTCTAATGTTGGAAGAGTGAGTCGTAACATACATGTCTCATCAGTTAAGGCCACATGAGAAAAAATACCAAACACATAACCTAGTGTTATAAGTTGTTGTATTCGATTGATATTTTTGGTGACAGTATTTACATGGGGATAATTTTTAGGTTTTCACAAAATACAAAAGCCTCAAGTACATATTTATATAGTGTGATCTGAATATGAGGCAGTGCAGATGAGTTGAGTATATGTAGTCCTTCAATTTCTAGATTTCCTATATTCCTAAATAAGGAATTGTTATGACCATTGATTTGAGCCATAATACTCATACATAGGAAGTCTTAGAGGCTAGTGGTGATTGGTATCTCATGTACTTTCATTCAAATATACATGTTGAAGATTAAGATGATCTTTTTCAGACCATCCTATCAACATTAGTAGTAACTTATACCCTTTTACAATAGGCAAGGATGAGAAAATTCCAAGAACCCAAGGCGATATTCCTAATGGAAAGTTTCTCTGATGAGGATTCATCTTCTAGTAGGATAGTGGATTCAGATGAGATTTTATGTATTCATGGGAGTGTTTGGGTCCTAGAAGACATCAGAGAGGAGATTATTTAGCAATTTCATGCCTCAAATTGGGAAGTACATACTGATGTTACAAATACGTATCAATACTTACATAGCCGGTATTAGTGTCCTGGTATAAAATGGGAGGTAGTTGTATTTATCAATCTGTGTTCCTTCTATCAACTGTTGAAAGAAGAACATCAGTGATAAGTTGGAATTTTATAGTCACTATCCATTTCCACGTGGAAATGGGATGATGTATTCATGAAATCTGGGATTAGTTTTCCTTGATCACGTCTTAGAAATGATATGGTATGGGTATTATTTGATCATTCGATGAAGGATTTACACTTATTACCTATTCAAGAGACCTTTTCGGTAGGCAGGCTAGGGAGGCTATATGACAGAAAGGTCACACATCCTCATAAAACTCCTCAATATATCCTATCTAAGTATGGTTCTAGATTCACATTTTAGTTTGGGATTGGGTTGTAGAATGCCTTAGGTACACAGGTGTGTTTAAGAACAACCTATCACCCTTTTACTGATGGATAGATAGATCACATGATTTAGGTGTTGGAGGAAAATTTCGATGCACCTGCCCCTGATTTTTGGGGTTATTAAAAGTAATATATATCTATATTTTAGTGATATTATAATAACAGATTTCAGGATACCATTAAGATTCCCCTTATAATGACATATATGATATAACTTTCCAATCACCTCTATGCTAGCTAGAGGCAGGGGAGGTAGGTTTTTTGGATCACATCTCATCCAAGAGACTATAGGGTAAGTCCAATTAACTGAGAATCACATGTTGAAAACATAATCTTGATATCAGTATTATTCCAATCAATTTCGGTGCCCTCTTGATTTTGAGTTCGAGGATTGGGTTTTCTTGTGAGTTTTTTCCAGGTTTGGCCATCGACATATTAAGAAGAAGGGTAATCAATTTCTTAGATTCTTCAAACCTTATGAGGTTTTGAAGTGAAATGGAATAGTTTTTTACTAGATGGAACTTCCTTATAGATACTAGCCTGTGCACAATTCTTTTCATGTGTCTCAACTCTTCCAGTATTATCTAAAACAATCACATTTTTTCTAACCTGATGAGGTTGATCTAGATATGGTTTCTTCTTTTGAGGGTTAACCCAAGAATATTATTAATTAGAGATTGAATACACTCTAAGGATGGTTAGTTCCATTATTATGGGTACTATAGTAGAATGGATGGGTATAGAAAAAGACCAGGGAGTGGAAAGAGGATATACATACTCAGTGGCTAGTTCCTTTCTCAAATGACTTTACCCAATAAAGTCCTTCTCGAGGATGGGTTTCTTTAAGTAGGGGAGGTTGTAACGACCTGGTTTTTCTTAATGGTAAAATTAATTTGTTTTTTGATTTTAATTATTTGTTTTATTCTTATAATGGTTCCCTATGTCCTATGAAATGTTGAGGAGAATTTGAGACTTTTTTCAATCCTAGATCTCTGAAAAATGGGGAAATAGGATGGATCACAATGTTAGTGCACAATTAGTGTTAACCATAAGACTCAACCATGTGAGGTACCCATACAGATGGGAGACACCGTGGTATGTTTATAACCATGTGAGTTGAGGTGTATGCCAATATTTGATTTTGGAATTTTTTGATAGTGGGTTCTCACATGGCTTGCACACAGTTAGAAAAACCACGCACCTAGCCTATGTGGGGACCTTCTGTGGAAGAACCAAGAGCAAGATTGGTGAAAAATTTGACCAACTATGTAGACCAACCATGAAAACCCATTTGAGTGGTGATTTTATGAGTTTTCCTAAAAAGATCTAAAACCTCACCCCTATCCTTATTTTCTCACTTTTAAGGAACATGATCCCTCTCCCTTCTCCCATGAGCTCTCCCATGGCATAACCTAGGATTCTTGATAGCACCTTCATTCAAACATCAAATCGAACATCATTGGAAGTATTTGATCTATATCAGTAACCTATAAAATCCTTTTTCATTCTTTAATTATTTATCTTCCCTTATCTTACACTATTTAGGTGCAAGCTTATTCCACCTATTTTAGGGAATTGGACAGTTATTTAATTTTCTTCTGTTTTACAATAAATATGAAGCTGATATTGGATGATGATTCATCCATGACACTAATGTAAGTGGTCAATCTATTTTACCTAAAACTATTGATGTGTTTATAGATTTTATTTTATTCAGTATGCCAGAAATTTCCATGCATTTACCTAAAACGCATTCTTCCTTCATAAATATACTCAAGAATGTTGATATACTCTTGTGGACCCTTTATAAGTGATTAAATGTTTTTAACTCATTTATTTCCACCACTTTGGGTGTGTTAAATTAATTTCCCTTTATTATATAATTTTTAAAGAAAGAAACCCCTCTTAAGTATTCTGCTTGTCCTAGAAATGGAATTTACCTCTCTTATTTAATTTTTTAGTTTACCAAAGAACCTTTTAAGTGTTTTTTTTTGACTGTGGAATTTAATTTTTTTCCTTGATAATCAAATAGATTAATTTAAATAAATGAAAATTGGTATAAAATCCACACAAAGTGTTTCATATTTATATTTACAATGTTTTTATTGTTGTTACATCCTTGGTTGTTTTGGGATTTATGATTAAAATGATTAGAAGTTAATCCATCATCATTATTTTATTTATTAGACCATGGAGATTGGTAATTGGATGATGGATAAAGGACTTTTTGAGCTAGAAATTTCATTTCCCCTATACTAGACATTGAGTGTGAGGTCTCAAACCATAATAATTTTATTTGGGTTATATACATGAAGTTCCCCATTTCTCTGTTTTGGGTGTTTGTCATGAAGAACCACCCCACCTTCCTGAATGACGAGAAAGATCTCTCACATTCATCATGAGATTCAAGGAATGAACCATATTGATTGAGTCTATAGATTATTAGACTAGTTATGGATGACTGATTTACAACCTAGGCCTATGTAGCACCAAGTATCCATATATATTTCTACTAATGTCCTCATGTACTTAGTGCATATATGTGTATATAGTATAAAACTATATATATATATATATTACTACTTATATGTATATATTTGTTCACTGATCAGACACTCCCTTTGGATTATGCCAATGAAGGTAGATTTATCCTTTTATCCAATGGGAACCTGGGCCAATTGGTATTTATTATTATATAATTTTTTATAATTATCTATACTTTCATGATACAATGTTATGTACACTAGCTGAATTGTTTCTAGGAAATGTTGGGTTCTACTACTGAGTTTATCTCACACATTAGTCAGGCCTCATTTGATACCTGAGTAGGCTTCATGTTTGTTGGTATGGATAAGTTCTAGTGACAAGATACATATGTTTGATACAATTTACTTATATTTTGGAGCATGGGATTAGAGGTCCGAGCATTTTCTCATGGTGTTGATGGAGAAATGTTTTGGTCTTTTTGTATTTTTGTATAGCTTATTATACATTACTGTCACCTGTATCCCTGATTTCCATTTTTGTATATAGTATTCTATGACATCATCATGTATATGAATCAGCTATGAGATTTTTATTAATATTACCATTTCTTATTATTTTTCTTTAGTTGTTGCTTATTGATTATCATGATTATTTCCAATGTTGCATATGTTATATTAAAATTACACTATTTTTTTATTTCTCATACCTACTATTCCACTATGATATGTGGCTATAGTCTTTCCATTCGACCTTCTTAGACCCTAACTAATATTTTGAAGCCTCGGGAATATGAGGAGGTGTGCTTGGGGCCATGTGACCCACTGGCTCTGGGAATCAGTTAAGTGGATCCTAGTCCAGGACAATTTATTAGAAATGTAAATCGAGAGTAGGGTTGAGGTTGAAAGCACATGAAAGAGTAGAACATTGACTTGAATGATAAATATGGCCTAACAAACAGGCATTGAGGGTGGAAAAAATTCCAGGAGTGAGGGTGGAGACCATAGGGGGAGATTATGAGGATGGAAACAATGAGTTTAGAGGGTGATGATACATATGATGGAATAGATGATTCTATGTGCAGGGATGTAAATGGTGAGGGTTGGGCCACTAGTCATAGATGAGGGCATATTTAGGGATGTTAAGTGATTAAGGTAGATAGTGAAATTGGTGAGAGGTGAGTGAGGAGATGCATATAGATAGTGAGGGATGAAATGAAGATGATAAGGGAGATAATGTGAATGGGTGACCAAGGTGGTGATGAAGAAAATAGGTGTCTAAGATGAGGGAAAAAAGGGAGGGAGAAAGGAAAGTAAGGTCAGATTTGTTTTGTGATTTTTTTTGTTTTCATCCTCTATTATTGGCCATTAAAACACCCTTATCCACCATAATAAATTTTTTATTTAGGGATACCACCATTAGTGGTCTCCAATGTCCAATTTTTGAGACCCCAGGAGGCAGTTTCTCATTTTTGGCCTCCTTCAAAGCCTATTTCTACCGTAGTAAAATTGAAATAATTAAATACATAGTTGTACATTATATTTGGAAAACAAAAAAATATTATCCAAAATTAGAAAAAATTAGCTAATTTATAATTGATAAACAATTAAATTCATAATTTTTAAAAAGTAATAAATAAAACGGCTAAAATCATTTTGGAACCCTGACTGTCATCATATAAATAAAATCAGATTAAAATTAAAATTAATATTTTTATAATAAAAAATTAACCAAAAATAAAAAAATATAATCAAATTTATTGTTTAACTATATAAAGTTAAGTTACCATAAAAAAATATCAGTTATATATAGTAAAATCAATTTATCTATTTTGATAACACCACTCATTGTATTAAAATGGAATTTATTCCTAAATTACATTAAATAATTGATTATCACTGTCTTAAAAATTCCCAACAATCCAAGTTCATATTCTAGAGTTTGATAGTATCACTTGTTTTTAACATGTTATTTTCTTTAAAAATGTTTTTCTATCATTCTGAGAACACCTCTCATTATATTGAGGTGAATATTTTTACTTCATTTCATGAATTAATCAATGTTTTTTGTAAAAAAGATTTCTAGAAAATATAAAGTTGTTTGCTAGGTTTTTTTCATATAATGTGTTTTTAACTATAGTTTACGCAAAAACTACTTCTTCAGTAATACCCAACACACAAAATTCTAGATAAAAATGTCATTAATTTATACACATCACAAATGAATCAATGATCAGTTTTTTCTAGGATTTTATGATATTATAGTGTCATTTTCTCAATTTTGACCACCAGATGCATGTTCTAAAAGACAATTAAATCTATAAAATGGTGATTACATGATTTTGGGAACACTATAGATTGGATTGATATTTCATATAATCTTAAATTTTATTAAATAATGGATGATTTTTGATCTATAATTTCATGAAAATATGATATTATTTGATAGGTTTTGACTATATCACTTGTTTTAACAACTTTTTACTCTAAAAAGTATATTTGGATTATTCTAAATAGACTCCAAATTAGAGTAATGTTTTATCTATTCTTAGGTGTCAAAGAATATTCAAGGATCATAGTCCTATAATTTTAGGATAATTTGAAGTTGTTTGTTAAGGATTTACTGTATTATGAGTTTTTAACTACCTTTTTTTTAAAAAAACCATTTTTTATGTATTTCAAGAACACTATACATTGTAATGAAAATTTTCTCATTCCTAAAATTCAAAAATTAATAAATTTTTTTTCCGGAAAGCCTTAAAATAATTTGAGTACTATTTTCTCAGTTTTCACCATCAAATGAATGTTTCAAAACACATTAATTGTATGAAAATGAACATTTAGCAATTCTAAGAACACCAAACTTTGGATTGAAATATCGCATTCTCTTATAGTTAATAAAATAAGATATTTTTATTTTTTAATGATTTCACAATAGTCTAAATTCAATTTATATGTTTTTATTTTATCACTTGTTTTTAATTACTTTTTATTATAAAACTACTTTTACAGTCATTCTGAGAACCACACATGTCAGATTGTTGTGTTTTATGTTTTTATAGGTCTCAAATTAGTCATTAATGAATTTATTTTGATTTCATAAAAATTTGAGTATGTTTTCTTATATTTGACTATATCTCATATTTTAAACCATATTTTTCTCAAAAACATATTTTTTTTTCATTTTAATCATATCACACATGAAATTGATAAATAGTTCATTCCTACTTTTCAAAATTTAATCATTGGCCATTTTCCTAAGATTTCATAATGATATGAGAAATTTTTCGTGATTTTAACTATATGATATATGATTTTAGAATTATTTAAATTTATAAAAAATCAATTTTTTCTATTAAAACCAAACGCCATTTTGGATTGATGATCCAATCATTATAATAAGTTTTAAAATAACTAATTATTTTTTATAATATTTCATGAAAATTTGAGTCTCTTTTCTTAGTATTGACCATTAAAAAAACATTTTCAAAGATATTTAGATCCATAAAAACACAATTTTAACCCTTATGAGTAATTAAAATATTAGATTGATGTGTTTTATATTTCTAAATTTCATAAAATAATCAATTATTTCTTTGGTGATTACC
The DNA here is from genome assembly GCA_963277665.1 of Viscum album. Classification (NCBI taxonomy): domain Eukaryota; kingdom Viridiplantae; phylum Streptophyta; class Magnoliopsida; order Santalales; family Viscaceae; genus Viscum; species Viscum album. The sequence goes on from OY728131.1 coordinate 2,069,138,856, forward strand.
TGAAAATTCATGGTCTTTTGATCAATTTTGACAGTTTTATGCATATTATAAATAAATTTAAATATACTGATATGTACTTCTAGTCATTTTTGGAATACCATATTTAGATTGAGGTATCATTTATTATTTAATTTTTTAAATAAATTATATGATCATTTTACTAGAATTTAATTAAAAATATATTTCGTTTTCTTTTTTGACCATATCTAATGTGTTTAACCACAGTTTTCTCCAAAACTATTTTTTGGTTATTCCAAGAACAAAAAATGTTAGGTTGATTCATCTTTTGATACTACATGTCAAAAATTAATCAAATATCATTTGACTATGATTTTACAATAATATAATGTATTTTCATCAGTTTTGATTATTTGACACTTGATTTGATAGACATCAAAATCTAAAAATATCACTCTAAACAATTTTGGGAACAATACTAGTGGGATTGATGTGTTTTTCATTAAAATATGTAAAAAAATATGATTTATTTTTTATCTAATATTTTACAAAAATCTGAGGTCTTTTCTTAGGTTTTAATGATATGGATGACATTTTGAAAGACGATTAAATTGTTAAAAAACACTTTTTAAAACTATGATCACACCACATATAGGATAGATGTTCCATCAACTCGTAAATTTCAAAAAAAGATGATTATTTTCCTATTTTTTAAAATAATTTGAGATCATTTGTACATTGTGTCTTTGTCTCATAATTTCAGAACTTTTTGCTCAATGAAAACATTTTTTGGTTATTCTGAGCACATATCATATATGATTTTATTTATATATATTATTAAATATCATAAATTAATCAATAATTATTTTTTGGGTCTATAAGGGTACTTAGTGAGAGATACCCTAAATGTATGGGGGTGTGAAACATGGTATATAAGTTTATTCCAATTTCATAGGATAAAAATTCTTATCCTCTCACAACCATAGTATCATCTTGAAATCATCATTAGTTGGTAAAGTAATATGTATTTCTTTTGATGATGATTTAATTTGTTTTGCCTTTATATTTTTTCCTTTAGTCAATTTTTTCCCTGAATGATTATAATCACATGAATTAATGACCTGATGAAAATATAAAATTCATGCAGATAAGAAAAATTATTTTACTTGGTTCAAAAATATTGAGATATGCTTAAGGATCAGGAAATGATAGTGCATTAATTGAAAAAAAATCCACTAAATCCCTTTTCAGTGACGGATTTACGATAAGGAACTCAAAACCTCGGTCACTCCCCTTATAAAGACATTGATTTTGGTCACTCCTCACCACAATGGCCACTACCTCCTTCCACTCCATTACTCAAAACCCCAAAAATCATAATACATTGGTACACATGTCAATTAAAGGCATCATTATTTTTTCCCACTAGGTTTGAGTAGGTTATCATTGATCTTAATACACTTCTATTTCATAATTAAAATGTGAAATCCTCTATTATAGTAGCCTCAAAATCCATTATAATCTTGAATGAGACGTTAATGAATAACTTCTTCCTTTGGTAATGTCTTTAATGCGTTTAAATTCAACCTTAATACTATTCAATTAATGTAAATTTAAAATGTAAACATTCATATTACTTTTATTCATGTATGACTGTTCATGAAAATCTGTATGTAGAACATGATCAATATTAGTTATCTTATAAAAGTCTATTCTTAAAAAAACAATGGTTCACACAAACATTATGTTTTAATAACTTACTAGTTCACACATGTTATCCGTGAAACACAATTTTTCACATAACCCTTTTGAATAACTTCCTATTTGGTAAAATTATAACATTTCTCTCTCTTTGAATTTTCCTTATCCAACTCCCTTCTTCCATTTATTCTTTAGGGATCTTGTAATTATAAGTAAAATAATGATCTTATATACATAATGAAATATTTTCATTTCATAACTATGATACATGAAAACATCTTACATGAAATAACACCTTTTTATAGTGCCTCAATTTCTCTAATGATATATAATTTTCATAATTTCATCTTGATTTAATTACTTTCCCTTCTTTTGAAAAAAATCACTCCATTATTTCAATTGTTTTGTGAAAAATTTCTAAAACATCAATCACCTTTGGAAACAAAGCTTTATAAATGTATCATGTAACACCCTGAACACATTTACCCAGAGTCGGTGCATTGTTACATAACATTGGCACGATACAAGGAATCATGTACCGAAAGACCGATCAGTTTAGTAGCCTTGGAAATACTAGATACATTCATAAGTTTTACATTACATCATTAAATAAAAGCATCAACAACATTTTACCCCTTTTGAACTCAATTATATCCTTATCCAATTCCTTTAGGTCAACCATAAAATACTTCTTCAAATCTTGGGAAAAATAAAACATAGAAAGGGGTGAGCTTAGATGCTTAGTAAGGATAAAAATATAGCAGAAACTTTTATAAATAAGCATAAACATTTAAGGCAATGTATTGGACTAAAATAAAATCCTTTTAAAATTAAAATTCATCACAATATGGAAAATATAAAAATACAATAATTCCACTTTCTTATTAACATAGATATTCTACTAGTCGAATAATCAAATGCAATATCAATAGCCACTTTCATAGTGATGGAATGCATAATGCCAGACTTCATAACCACATAGTCAAGGCCTTGGGCAAGGACTACAAATATGACTTTGTCAAGGCCTTGTTCCTAGAAACTAGTTTGTCTCATGAGACCTACTGATGTATCGAGGAGCTATAGTGGGCTCTACCCATCACTTACTAAGTCCAATGCATTCCTCATATGAAATGGCTTAAACATAACATAAACATTCTTATTAAAACAAGCATACGAAATGTCAATACTTTATCCATATTCTTTGAATGGTATAAAAATAACACATCCATAGTCCAACATATCACAAAACCTACGTCACAATATGGATGTTCTGTATCATGATAAATCAACTTCAAACAAGCTAAAAAACCACAGAAGGATGTTGACATAGATGAAATCAATACTTTTTTAGAGAAATATATCTTTCTATTTTAAAATCATTTAAAATAATATAATTATAAAATAAAACATTTATTTTGAAAATATTATTATAATCTTGTAAGGGAAGCTTCTTAGATGTTAAAATGAAGGAAAATAGCCGCACTCGCCGTATAAGTTAAAAAAACATTCTTACCTTAATTTTTATCAAAAAGGCCATAAAGTAACTTATTTGGAAAACAACAGAAAGATTCATTTCAAAACATATAAGGTCAAATAAGGGTATAAATCACCTTAAGAAATTGTATAGTAAATAGTAAAAATATTTTTAAATCCATTTTTAGGAAAACAGGGATGTGGATGATAAAGAGATCCCAGTAGATACTTACGTAAAAACAACCTCAGATAATAAAGAGATTGTGAAATTAACCCTTACATTGTACTTTTGATAAGTATATGGTGTTTTAATCTCCTTTATAATAGTTATAACATTTTTATTAAATTATAAAATAACTATATACATAAATATGATATCATATATGATCCTATAATATTTATTTGTTAATAATATTTCTGTATTATCGTCGTTTCGGGTGTTAATTGATTCATTTTCCATTATATGATCAGTTACGTAAGCCATATTTGTTATGGATAGGACGTATTTAATTCATATACATAATTATATTAAGTTCTTAAAATTTTTTTAATCATAAAATGAAAATTATTCTTGAATTATTATGATGGGCAGTGAATCTCATCGCATTCGGGGAGACGGTAATCCGTATATATGTACAAGTGACAATATCATTATATTGATGGAGAAATCATATGTAATTGGATGTTATATCATATATACAGAGTCATTAACATGTTATATTTATTATTTACATCAGTTATACTCATTATTATAACCATCCAAATAATGAACTGTCTGAATAACAAACTACACCCTGACGTGGAGATGGTAAGTGTACACACGTTTGGTGACTTTGTTATTCATATGATTGATAGAATAATGAATATGGTTGTACCATTTTTATAATAAAATCAAAGTATATAGAATATACTCGAGTTATTATTTTATAATGGAAATTACAAATAAAGAGTAAGTGGAAGAAGAAAATAACTTAAAATAGGGTAGTGAAATTACTACCTATTTTTTGGGTGTTTCCTTTTGGGTCGATCAAAACGGCTCCGTAGGATGGCATTCTGACCAAAATAAGGCCTCTAGGTTGAAGTTAGGGAAATTGGGAGGATATTTGGGTAGGGTTTGGCTAATCCAAATGTCTTTGGAGGTGTAATTTTGAGAGAAGGGGAAGTTCCCTTTTATAAGAGAGGTGAGAGGAACCTTAGGAAAAGATTAAAATAATGGTTTATAATAATATCGTTTTCAGTTTATAATGGCTCCAAAATAATTTATTTCTAGGATAAGGTGGGTATGAGTCTAAATAAATTCAGCTAATTGGTTTTATACAGATCTGGGTCACCATATTAACCTTATCTTTAAGATTTAACTCTTAGATAAATAGTTTAACTTTTACCATGCATTCTTGTATTATTATAATAATTATTTAATAAACTAACTATAAAATGACAACAGAACCTGAATGGGTTCTTTATTAATTTAAAAATAATAATATAAGTTCCTTGGATGAACCATATATTTTTAGGACAATTATATAATTTAATAATATAATATTTGTTTTGAAAACCAATTTATGTCAGTTTTGACACTATTTAGTATTTGGTTTTTGTGAAAGTCATAAAAACTTGAATACCTCCAAAAAATACATTTAAAAAACCCTAATATGCCATATTCACCAATAAAATTATTGTATATCATAAAAAATTTGAAATTATATTTATTTTAATATTTATAATACCATTTATCTGATCCTTTCATTAATATGGTAATTGATGCAACACCATTGTGTCATAAATAAATTTAATTTTTTAATTTCTATAAATTATAAATAAAATAAAATTATTTAGGAAATATTTTTATATTTCTAATGATAATTTATATTAAAAAATATAACTTATATAACCCCATTTAAAAATTGTTTTACTAAAAGATATTTTTTTTTGTAATTTTTGTCTTTACTTTAAATTAAATAATATAAAATGTCATTATCACTCTCAAGTGGCTCCATGGGGTCTTAAAATAGACCCATGTATGCCCATGATCGTACATGTATGAACCAATAGGAATAGGACACATGTTAGGATGATTTAATATTATTATAATAATATTTCTTACCCTTATTTACCGGATTTACCCTTTAACCATGGTAAATAAAATATTTACCGAAGTAATTATTCATAATGTCTAAAAATTAAAGTTATCTATCTACAAAATATGGACCTCCTGATTCCAAATAGAGAATCCATTTTTCCTAATTCAGAACACAGAAGTGGCAGAAATTAATTTAAAATTAATGTCCATTGTCACAATAAAAAATATTGTTTTTAAGAAATAATAACTCTCCAAAGATTGACACTTGTTTATATCTAGTTTAAATGTGAAATTACATAAAATGACCTAAATTATATTAAATGATAAAAATATAATCTAATTATACTATAAAACCACTCAAATATAAAATTTAACACTATAAATTATTTTGATTAAAATAGTTGTTTTTAATTAAAAGTTAGTATTTTTCACTATTCTTAAAAAATTAAAAGTTTTCACAAAAGTACAAAAAATTCACCATAAGATAATTTTTATATTAAAAACCCCAAAATGAAGTCTATTTTGGAAAATAAAATTTATGAAATTTCAATAAGTGGGTATTACTATTCATAACGACTAGTTTCATTGGTTTTGGTGTGTTAAAACTCCAAGTTGTGTACAACACCAGCTACTATATTTTTCAAAGGGAAATGTATAGTAGAATCTTGGGGTGTTACATTCACCCCTCCTTAAAATAATTTCATCCTCGAAATTTCTAGAATATTACTACATAAAATGATTTGGGTGGTTGTTCATCATAAGTTCCTTGGGTTGCCACGTTGCCTCTTCAATATTTTGGTTTCTCCATAGAACTTTTACCATATGAGTCATCCAGTTTCTTAGCTCTTGTTTTCCTATATCAATAATATTGACAGACTCTTCACAATAAGACAGATCAGGTTTGAGTTTAATTTATGCATATGTGAGTACATGCGTTGGTTCAGGCACGTATTTTCCCAACAGTGATACATGGAACACATCATGAACTTTGGAGAGACTTGAAGAAATTACCAAATGATAAGATACAACTCTAATTTAGTTCTATAATTTCAAAAGGTCTAATGTAACTAGGACTCAATTTCCACTTCTTACCGAAACATATAACACCCTTCCATGGAGATACCTTCAAGAAAACATGGTCTCTTACTTGAAATTCCTAATCCTTCGTCCGGTTAATGACATAGATCTTTTTCCTACTTTGGGCTACTTTGACGTGGGATTGGAAAATCTTTACTTTCTCTATTGTTTCCTCAACAAGTTTTGGGCCAAAAAGTTTTCTTTCACCAACATCATCCCTACAAGTTGGTGTGTGACATCTCTTTCCATAAAATGCTTAATATTGTACCATCTAAATACTTGAATGGAAGCTACTGTTATAGGAAAATTCTACCATAGGAATATTGATCCCACATACCTTGAAAGTCAAGTGATAAATATCTCAACATGTCTCTTAAGGTTTTAATAGTCCATTATGATTTTCCATCAGTTTGAGGGTGGAAGGAAGTGCTCAAACTAAGTTCAGTATCCAGGTCTTTCTGAAGACTTTTCTATAATCATGATGTAAAATGATGATGACTATCAGAAAAAATAGAAATGGGTACTCCATGAAGTCTTACAACTTCATTAATATACATTCTTGCTAAATGATCAAGTGATAAATATCTTCTTATAACAAGAAAAAGTGCTGACTTGGTATGAGAATCAACAGTGACCAATATTGCATCATTCCTTCTAGGAGTCTTCGATAGCCCCCTAATAAAGTCCATCATAATATTATCCCATTTCCACTTTGGTATGGGAAGAGGTTTCATGAATCCTCCAAGATATTGCATTCCAGCTTTCAGTTGTTGAAAAACCATACATCTTGACACAAAATCGACAATCTCCCTCTTCATGTTTTCCCACAAAAAAGGTTTTTTCAAATCTCTATACATCTTGGTGCTCCCAGGGTGTATAGAGAAATTTGATCTATGAGAATCATACAACAATTCCGTATTTAGATCAGGTATGTTAGGAACACAAATTATTTTCTCAAATTTTAAAATTCCATCGTTATATATGAAGTCACTCAATCTCCCATCATTCATAACTTTAATATTCTTTTGAAAATCCTCATCATCAGTCTGCAAAATCTTTATCATTTCTAGTAAATATGGTTTGGAGACCATTTAAAATAGTATTGATGTTTCAACTGCCATGGTTATTCCCATATATATTTTCACTAGATCCATGAAAATAGGATCCCTTTTAACTCTCATATTATTCAAAACATCAGGATACTTTCTACTAAATGCATCTACCACCTTATTTTCCTTTCCCATGTGGTAGTGTATTGTGCAATCATAATCGTTGAGTAGTTCAAGCTGTCACCTTTGCCTCATGTTGAGTTCTTTTTGTGAGAAAATATACATCAAACTCTTGTGATTAGTATAAATATCACATTTTTCACCACAGAGATAGTGTCTCCAAATTTTCAGAGCAATGATAATAGATGCTAACTAAATATCATGAGTAGGATAGTCTTTATCATGAATTGTTAGCTGTCGTGATGCATATGAAATAACTCTATCATTCAGTATAAGGACACAACTAAGTACTTACTTTGATGAATCACTATAAATAGCAAACCCATTATTCCATGATGGTAGAGTCAATATAATATCATTAACTAATCTTCTCATTAGTTTTTAAAAACATTATTCAAACTCTTTTTTGTAAACAAATTTAACCACTTTATGAGTGATCTTGGTTAATGGGTTAGCCAATCGGGCAAAATTCGGGACTAAACACCGATAATAACTTGCTAAACAAATAAAACTACATACCTCTGTTATACTCATAGGTGTTGGATAATCTTGGATTAACCTATTCTTTTAAGGATCCACCAAGATTCCAACCTTAGAGACAATATGACCAAGAAAGGAAATCACCTGAATCCAGAATTCAAACTTGCTAAATTTCCCATAAAAATCATTTCTTCTATGAGTCCTTAGGATAACACCCATGTGATTTTCATGATCTTCGTATACTTTTGAGTATACCAAAATATCATCAATAAATACCACTACAAATTCATCAATATATTCTTTGAAAACTCTTCTCATTAGATCCATGAAGACAAAGGGTGCATTAGTCAATCCAAAAGGCATTACTATAAACTCATAATGCCCGTACCGGGTTTGAAATGCTGTTTTCAAAGTGTCTTCCTTCTTCAAACCCAACTAATGATATCCATATTGAAGGTCAATCTTTGAAAAATATTGATATCCATGAAATTTGACAAATAAATCATCAATGCGAGGTAGGGGATACTTTTTATTTATTGTTATAGCATTGATCTCTCTATAGTCAATGAACAACCTCATAGATCCATCTTTCTTCTTAACAAAAAGAACATGGGCTCCCCATGGAGAAACACTAGTGGGAATAAATACCTTATCACTAAATTCCTCTAGTGGTTTCTTTAGTTCATCCAATTCCACAGTGGCCATTCTACAAGGGGTCTTCGATATGGGCCTTGAATCAGGAATTAAAACAATGTAAAATTCAATTTATCACTCTTGAGGATTTCCAGGTAAATCCTCTAGATACACATCAACATATTCTATCACAAAAGCTAAGTCCTCTATTTGAACATTATTTTTCCCTCGCATAGTTATTTTATTCTCTTCCTCCCCAATAATTTAATTTAGTAGAGCTACTGGGGGTGGATCTAGATAAGAATTAGGTGGTGACGTTTCATCTCTAAAGATAAGGTAATCCTTATCATCATCAAAAATTGTAACCTCCTTATTCTTACAATAAATTTTCAAATCATGGTCCAAAATCCAATCCATACCAACCATTATATCAAATTCAATCATGGGTATGATGATGAGATCAATAGATAATGAACATTTATATTCCTTAATGGGAACTGATTCACAAAAATTTGTTGTGATGATACCTCCCTTAGGAGTTTTGACTGACAACAACATTGTTAAGTCAAATTGATAATATCTAATTTTCATAGAAAACTAGGAAGATATTAAATAATGCAATGATCTAGAATCAAATAAAGCATTGGCTAAACTTGAAAAAACAATTAAATTACCTGCCACCACATCTTTCGGAGCTTCAACCTCAACAATAGTAATCACATAAACTTGGACTTTATCCCTTGGTATTTTCTAAGGTATGTTCCCTTGGAACATAGGACTTTCATTTGAATAATTCTGTATTTCTATACAGTTATAACATTCAAAATTTACCACCTTTTTCTTCCCTTGTAATCACGAGCTTGGTGGCCTTTTTCACCATAGTTGTAACAGACTCCCATTTCCTTCAGGAAAGTACTGGGGTGTTTCTTCCCACATTTACCACAGGATGGATATTCAACTTTTCCTTTCTTCCACTTATTTCCATTTCCATAGTGTTCAATATATCTCTTCTTCTCTTTCTTTTATTGGAAGTCATAAGTCTTAGATAATTCTTTCGCTGTCTTGATAGCACATGAGACAATATATTCATATGATGAGAAGGATTGTGAGACTAATGCTCAAGGGAGAAATGGATTTAACCCCAAAAATAATCTATCAATCTTACTCCTTGGGTTACGTATATAATTTTATTCATGCCTTTCTATCCTTGTAAAGTTAGCCTCATACTTTGCGACATTCTCATCCCCCTTTTGCCTCAGACTCAGAAACTTTCTTTCCATATCCTATCGATGGTCACGGGGAAAGTATTTTTCTAAGAAAATCTCTTTAAACAACCTCCATTTCACGATTGATACTTCTTCATCTTCATTTATGTTTTTGATTAATGACCACCATTGATCTGCATCTCCCATGTGGCGATAAACTTCTACGATAACTTTTTCCCTTTCGCTACTCCGCAAAGCATGACATATTTTCTATTAGGAACGTATCCGTTGCTTAGATACTAATGGATTTTTACTCCCATTGAATTTTGGTGATTTTTTCCTCATGATGCGGTCTAACATTGATCCTCCTCATTGTGGAATAATGTGCTATATATTGGTAAGGTTGTTATTCATAACCCGAGTGAGTTGTCCTAGAATGGTGATAAGCTAATAAACACTAGTTTCATCACCAACTCCACTATAATTATCATGAGTAGGAGGGAAATGCCTACACAGATCACATGGGTTGATACGGTTTCAATTACTTCTAGTAGGTGACATATATAAATAATGTCCTACACTAGATTAATTTTTTAATCACAATACATAATTCCTAACTTATAAAACAGTTAACATAAATTTAATAGTTTATGGATATAATCCATATTCATAAAAATGTTTTCTTTAAGGATGTATATACTCATAAAACTTTTATAATGTTTTTTAAAGAAAATGAGAATTATCCTAAGCATATCTCCTGAGAGTGTCGTAATCAAGAGTGCATCAAAGCCCGTTGTTTTGCCCCAATTTCCATTCAAATCTAGATCAATGCGGTGTTTTTGGGTTTTACCCCTAGGTATATTTGTGCCAGAGCCACCTCTTCCTGCTCATATCTAGACAGGGATGTATTTCTTGTAAAAATCACAAAATTTCTACATTACCAAAATTCTAGGAAGTTCTTCTATACTAATCCTCAAAGTCTATCTTTGGGTAATGTTCTCTAATAAGAGTTTTTATAAATCTAGATTCAACGGTTTGTACTAAACTTCCTATGATACCAAATGTAATTCACTAACCCTAGTTACTCAGAGTCGGTTCATTATTACATAACATTGTCATGATACAAGGAATCATGTCCCGAATGATCGACCAGTTTAGTAGCTTTTGAAGTACTAGATACATTCATAAGTTTTACATTACATCATGAAAAAAACTTCAATTTTTTTCCCATTTTCAAAACACTTATATACTTAGTCTATCCCTATAAGTCAACCATAAAATACTTCTTCACATCCAAGGAAAATAAAACATAGAAATGGGTGAGCTCAAATGCTCAATAAGTATAACAATATAACAGAAACTTTCATAAATACGCATAAACATTTAAGGCAATTTATTAGACTAAAAAATCCATTTATACATAAACATCAACATAATATAAAAAATATAAAATCAAATAATTCCATTTACTTATTCACATGGATATTTGACTAGTCGAATAATCACATGCAATATAAATAGCCGCTTTCATAATGATATAATGCATAATGCCAGACTTCATAACCACATAGTCAAGGCCTTGTTCCAAGACTAAAAATAAGATTTTGTCAAGTCCTTGAGAAAAAACACTATTATTTCTCATGAGATCTACTGTTGCATAGAGGAGATATAGCATGCTCCACCTGCCACTTACTAAGTCTAATGCATTCTTCATATGAAAAGGATTGAACATAACATAAAAATTCATATTAAAACTAGCATATGAAATGTCAATACTTTATCCATAAACCATGAATGGTGTAAAAATAATACATCCAAAGTCAAACATATCAAAAATCCTTCAATACAATATGAATGTTTTGTATCGTAATAAATCAACTTCAAAAATGCTAAAAATCCATCAAAGGATATTGACCTAGATGAAATCAAAACTTTGTAGAGAAATATCTATTTCTATTTTTAAATCATTTAAAAGTCATATAATTATAAAATAAATCATGTATTTTGAAAATATTCTTATAAGCATGAAAGGGAAGCTCCGATGATGTTATAATGAAAGAAAATAGTTACACTCACCGTATAAGTTAAAAAAAACATTCTTACCTTAATTTTGTCGAAAAGGTCATAAAGTACCTTATTTGAAAAATGATGGAAAGATTCCTTTAAAAAAATATACTGTTAAATAAGTGTATAAATGACTTTAACCCATTTTCTTGTAAATAGTAAAAATGTTTTGAAAAATATTTTTAAGAAAACACGGATGTATATGATAAATAGTTCCCAGTAGATACTTACGTAAAAACAACATCAGATAATTAAGAGATCATGGAATTAACACTTACATTGTACTTTTCCTTAGTTTGTGGTATGTTAAAATCTTGTATAATTATTAAAACATTGTTATTAAATTATAAAATTACTATATGAATAAATATGATATCATATATGATCCTCTAATATTTATTTGTTAATAATATTTCGGTAATATCATTGTTTCGGGTGTTAACTGATCCGTTTTTCATTTATATGCTTGGTTATGTAAGCCATTTTTGTTATGAATAAGATGTATTTTATTCATATCTATAATTATATCATGTTATTAAAAATTATTTTTAATCATTGAATGAAAGTTTTTCTTGAATGATTATGGTGGGGAATGAATGTCATAACGCTTTTGGAGAAGGTAATCCGTAAGTACGCACGAGCGACACTATCATTATATTGATGGTAAAATAATATGTAATTGGATGGTATATCATATATAAAGAATCATTAACATGTTATATTTATTATTTACATTAGTTATAATCATTTTTATACCCTTCCAAATAATGAAGTGTTTGAATAAAAAACTACACCACGATGTGGATACGGTAAGCCGTACATACACACCTATGGTGACATTGTCATTCATATGATGGGTAGAATAATGAATTTGGTCATACCATTTTTATAATAACATCATTGTATATAGAATATACTATATTTATTATTTTGAAATGGAAACAACAAAGAAAGATGAATTGGAAGAAGAAAAAACTTGAAAGAGGGTGGTGAAATTATTACCTCTTCTTTAGGTGTTTCCTTTTGAGTTGATCAAAAGAGATCTATAAGATGGATTTCTGATCAAAATAATCCCTATAGGTTGAATTGAAATAAATTGGGAGGATATTTGTGTAGGTTTTGACCAAGACAAATCGATTTGGAGGTGTGATTTTGAGATAAGGGGATGTGCCCTTTTATAAGAGAGGTGAGGGAAACCTTATGAAAAGATTGAAATATTATTTCATAATAAAATCATCTTCGGTTTATAATGGCTCCAAAATGATTTATTTAGATGATAAGGTGGGTATAGGTCTACAAAAGCTCAATCAATAGGTTTTATACAAGTTTGGGTCACAATATTAACCTTATCTTTTAGATTTATCTCTTAGATAAATAGTTTAACTTTCGCCATATATTCTTGTATTATTATAATAATTGGTTATTAAACTTACTATAAAATGAAAAGATAACCTCAAGTGGTTAATTAATGATATAACTATTATTATATATGTTCTTTGGTAGAACCATATATTTTTAGGACAATTATATAATTTAATAATATAATATTTGTTTTAAAAACTCATTTATGTCAATTTTGACACTATTTAGTATTTGGTTTTTGTGAAAGTCATCCCTACTTGATTACTTCAAGAGAAATACATTTAATAAACCATAACATATCATATTAACTTTGAAATTTCGTGGATTTCATAAAAAATTTTATATTATATTTATTTCAATATTTATAACACTATTTATTTGATCCTTTCACTAATCAGTTAATTACAGCATCACCATTTTGTCGTTTATAAATTTAATTATTTAATGTATAAAAATCATAAATAAAATAAAATTTTTAGTTAATATTTTTATCTTTATAATGATTATTTTTTTCTAAAATATAACTTATATACCCCCATTTGAAAATTGTTTTACTAAAAGATATATGTTTATGTTATTTTTGTCTTTACTTTAAATTAATTAACTATAATTGTTATTATCACTCTAAAGTGGATCCACGGGGTCCCAAGATCAACCCAAAAATACCCATGGTCTAAAATTTATCAACAAATAGAAAAATGAAACATGTTAGGGTAATTTAATATTATTATAATATTATTGTTTACCCTTATTTACCATATTTAACTTTTAGCCATGTTAAATAAAATATTTACCGAAGTAATTATTCACAATGTCGAAAAATAAAAGTTACCTATTTAGAAAATTTGGAACTCCTAATTCAAAATATAGAATCCAATTTTCCAAATTAGAAACAAATAAGTGGCATAAATTAACTTAACATTAATTCCCGTTGTAAAAACAACAACACATGTTTTTAAGAAATAATAACTATCAAAATTTTAACACTTGTTTATGTCCAGTTTAAATGTAAAATTACATAAAATTACATAAAATATATTAAATGATAAAAATATATTATAATTATACTTTAAAACCACTAAAATTTATAATTTAACATTATAAATTATTTTTATTAGGAAACTTGTTTTTAATTAAAATTTAGTATTTTTCACTATCATAAAAAATTTAAAGTTCTCAGAAAAGTACCAAAAATTCACCCTAAGCTAATTTTGATATTCTGAATCCAAATATGAATTTAATTTTGAAAAACAAAATTTATAAAATTTTAAAAAGCGGGTATTACTATTCATAACGGCTAGTTTCCTTGGTCGTGGTGTGTTAAAACTCCAAGTTGCGTACAATGCCAGCTACTGCATTATTTAAAGAGAAACTTACCATGGAAGCTTGGGATGTTACATATCATGGCCATCACAGTCATAAATATTTGTCATAATTTTTTAATAGCGTAACAAAATTTATATGATCTTCAATCTTGGACTATTCTTTTCATGATACCATCGATTAAAGCCAAGAAATTGTTCAATACTTGATGTTATTAACACCCCAATTATTCTTTAGATATCTCCATCACTATTATATATAGAATAGACATTATAATCAATTTAGGCTCCCAAAATAATTCATTAATCTTCATAAAATATCCCTTTTTTAATCATAAGATCTTCTATCTTTATAAGCCCTAGTTTTCAATCCTTTATGCCAAGTGGTACTAAATATGTAGTTCTAATGGGGAATACTAGTTAATATGGTCAAAAATATATCCAACACACTTCAATTCACCATATCAAGGTGGATAAAAAATGAATAACATAGTTATACCAATTCTCATAATTAGTGCTAACAATATCCTGATTTTGATTTTTAGCAACACTATCATGAATCCAAAAACAAAACATCAACCCATATTGAATCTCTAATGTGTTACTATTGATTTTTTCTTTTCCTCACTATATAAGATACTTCTATCAGCCCCTTATTAGGATGGTTAGATTGGGGGATTTATGATGTTTCATGCTCCCCCTTTAACATCAAATCTAATGAAAAACCCTCTACACAAAATGAATAATATAGAATCTTTAAACTATACTTTAACTTTAGAGACAAGGGGAATATATTCCTTTTTTATCATACTTACCCTTTATTAATGATGTAAAAAACTCATTATCTAATTCTTTTATTTCTGTATCATCATGAAAATATTCTCATTTATCCTAGAAAAGAGTTAGATTATTTTTAATAAATAATCCCCCCCCTTTATCATTGTAGTCCTTGAATAAAATTTTGAGAGATGAGGATCACCATTTCTCATAACACTTTAAAGATCATTAAATTTTTATTTCAATATTCCCCAATTCACCAAGATTATATATTTGATTTTCAAGCTTCCACAATTCCTTCAAGTATGGAAGTAATCTCAATGAATTTTTGTGATTGAACTTACAAAGTAGTAAATAGTATTCATCAAATAGTCTAAGAACACTGAGTTAAAATTTTGTATATTAAATGGGATATTAAGTCAATAGAACCATTGATGTCTATTTTACTCACATACTTTCATATGTTTCAATTTTCCCCAACGTTGATATTTTTCCAATTAAACAATAATATTGATCTAAATAGAAATTTAATAAAACCATTAATGAGTTAAACATTAATTATTGAGAGAGTGAGTCATACCATATTTTTTTCATGGATTATCTCTGGAAATTAATTTTATTATACAAATTTCTTAATTCCTCTATCAGGTTTCTTTCCCTAGTTTATGGGTATTCCACCTTTCATATATTTATATTATAACTACTTGTGAATATATCAACTTGATTACTGAATATTTAATTGATATTTAACTTGATATTCATCAATCACTAGAATTTTTTTGATATCCAAAGTATAATTAGTTGATATCACAGGTTAGATCAATTTAAATAAATAATATACTTACCTTTGTTGCTACTGATCCATCAAATTGTCTCTTACATAATCAAGATTTGATAATAATTTATTATTACGTGCTCTTGACACCAGAACATTAATTTCACATTGATACCAATTGTGATTTTTTCAAAGCCTCTTTTTGTTCCCATGTACTTGAAATTACATATTAAAAAAGATACCAATTGAACAACTCCAACACCAATTCGATCACTGGATCATGCCTCAAAACCATTATCATTTGTCATTGCAATAATCTATAGACCATATATCCCCTAAACCCAGTAAATATTTAATAACAATTATATTTTTTAAATATATAGGGAGAGGTTATCATATAATTTCCTCAATTTAAATAATATGGAAAGTCACTATGGACTACAGATTTTCCTTTATCCTTTAATATGGAATTAATATTTAGAATTGAAATGGTTTTATATAAAACAACATATATTCAAATTCCATGAACCTTTTCTATTATTCATGGTCCAAATCATACTATTTTTTCCCTTAGGTTCTCTTTACCATAAGGATCTATTGAACATCAGTAATTTGAATTCTCTTTTCCCAAACTTCTTATTACTTTATTTTTTCTTTCGTGAATCATTATCTTTAAAAATATATACCTTGTTTTGTGATAATTTTTTCACGTAAATGTATTTTTCTATCCATTAATTTTATAAATCTCTCCCATATATTTCCAATAAACCTTTTGGTAAACAAAATATTTGGAACTACTCATCAAAATACATTCATTATGGTGACATTATTCATCTATTATATAAAATATACTTAATTAAAAATAAATTCTTCCCTGAATTCCCAAAACTTTTCATGATTTATCTTTTCTAATGTTCTTATAAGAAATCCACTAGAGAAATTATAAGAATAGTTTGAATTATTGGAATAAAATTCATACATACATTACAAAAGTTCTATAAACATTTTTTCAAATCATCCAACAACTTCATAGTAAGAGATATATTCTAATGATTCATAAAAAATAGATAAAAATAACTATTAATACCATAATAAAGAACATTTCTCTATACCATATTAAAAAGGTAATACTTTTGTACTTACCTCTTATTGAGATCTTCTGGCCTATGTTTTCATTATATCCATTATTTTCCATTTTTTATGCCCATGGTTTTCCTCATCTCAAACCATAGAGGGGATCCATTGTGGACAATATTATATTTTTATAAGGAATAAAAACTTTATAATGTCATGTTTTTTTTCATGATTCACATTTGATTTGTTATAATTTATCTTCATCTAACAATCACTTTCCAAGGGATAATCAAATGAAAAATGTATAAAATATTTTAGAACAAGATTATGATTCTAAATTGGTTGTTATAATTACTTATTAAATAATATATACTCTTATTAAATTTACTTTGTATTTTTTTATTCTTATTGATTTAAGTTGAGAATTAATGTCTTCCTTGATTGTTTTACATTTATTTATTTCATCCTCTAAGGAATGAGAGAGGTGAACAAGTGTGTCACTTTGTTTCACTATCTTGGTATTCATCTATGTAATGAAATTTTTTATGCTAACTATCTCTTGTTTCATCTATTGATTCTCCTCAACAATTTATTCATAGTGTGTATAAAGTTTATCCATAATTGACTTCAAAATTTAAACTTATTTTGATACAAGGACCCTCTCATTGGAAACTTAATTAAGATTATCCAATTTTAAAAAAAATCATACAATCAGTTAGTCTGAGAGTCATTTTATCCCTTAGTCCAATGTCAACTTCAACAAAAATTTTATTAAATGTTTTTAGAAATTATATCTCAATATTTAGTCCTCTAACCTAGAATCCAAGTGCATCATTATCTTTTCTCAACTTCATGTTTTATTATTTCATCCTTTGATTCATCCTATTAAATTAGTGGATAACTTCCATATTTTGATTTATTTATATATCTTTTCCATCAATATATTAAACCTGACTAGAGATAATAGGATACTTATGTAATAATCTAAAAAAATTAAATGAATCAATTGAATCACAAACAAAACTATTCAACCCTTTATGTTTATAGTTGTGGGAATCTTTCATCTAATCCACACTTTTACACAAAAAATGTTCAATTATATGGATTAAACTTGGATATTTTCTTATTATTCAATTTTTTATACCAATTTGATTTCAAAAAAATATTATTAGGGAATAATAAAATTGAAATCTATGAAAAAATAAGAATAATTCAGATAAAAAAATCGGTATGAAAGGCCTAATGTCTAATAACATTATTTTGTTCATAATGAACATTAGATAAAAATACCCAGAGTTGGGGAGGGGTGAATAAAATTATGCATTTTCATTCCTATTTTAACAAATAAAACACCTATACTTTCACTTCCCTAGAATTATATTTATTTAATTATTAGTAGGGTTAGTTATATATTATTCTTTTAATGATGATATAATTAGGTTTCCTGTTATATTTTTCCTCCATTCAATTTATTCACAAAATGATTATCACACACATAAATTGATTCCCTTATGATAATATGAAAATAATGCACAAAAGACATATTATTATTTTTTACTTGGTTCACCCATAATAGGATATGTCTATGTAAAATGAAACAATAGTATAAAAATTCATAAAAAACCCCTATATCACTTTTAGTAATGGGTTTAGGCTAGGTCACTCCAAACCTAGGGTCACCCTTCTTGAAACAATTTAGTGTTTTGTTACCAATCACTCTAGTGGTAATTCTATAATTTTTATTATTTTCTCACAAATCAAGAAAATATAACACTTTGACACACATTACAATGTTATATATTACTATTTATAAGTTTCACTGTGTATGGGTTGGTGTTTGTTGATCATCAGTCACTGCATTTTCACTCATGACATGTGAAACACTCCATGAATATAGCTTCATATTACCTAATAATCTTTATTTTGTATTCAAATAGTAAATTATTACTTTTTAAAGGCCTTAAATAAGTTTTAGTTTAATTTTTTTTACTATTGACTTATTGAGAATACCCAATGGTATCTTTCACACAACTTCAATTTGGTTACGTAAGTCCATATAAATTCATATGTAATAACATTTTAAAGATTAGTTCTTTTTCACTAGAATATTATTCACAAAAAAGGGTCAAAATAGTATATTCATAGAACTCTTTTGTTTATACAATATATTCACACAATATAATAGTTTACGTAACCCTTCCACACAACTTCCTATTTGGAAAAATCAGAGTGTTTAGTTATACTGGAAACTCTCCCATCCATCATCTATATTTATTTTCATCTTTTGGGATTTGGTATTTTTAGAAAAATTATAATATTCCATAAGTCATTAAATCCTTTCTTCATGAAACTCTGATATATATATATAACACTTTTTCGAACAAAAAAACCTTTTTATATGCCTCTATTTCATTAAGATTGGATACTTCACACAACTTTATCATTGCATTGTCTGACTCATTTATTTTCATATAAATATATAATTTTCTTTAATTTCAGTGAAAACATCCTAAAAATCAAAAATAAAAATCAAAACCACTTCTTCATGATTCTAGAAAGGTCTTTATAGTCTTTGATCTTTACCACAAATAGATCATGGTACATCTCTGTCTTAATAATCTTTAATCTTAGACAAGTCTTTATATGTTGTTGTTAACTAGATTCATGACACAATATAAACCTTAATATTGGTCCCTACCCAATTATACTTCAAATATATCCATAAATATTTTATAAATATTAATCTTGAAATTAATTTCTTTCTAATAATACAACACACAACGATTAATGAAATCTACCATGTCATTCCATCTTCATATACTCTATCTTTACTAGAAGTATTTTTTCAATAATTCATTTTAAGAATTCTGAAATATAAATATCTAATTTATCCATCCATTGGAATACCTTTCTAACATGTTAAAATATATCCAACATACTTTTATTTCCAACACCAAATTTTAAAACAAATCCAATACCCAACAGCTATAATTTTTATAATGGATGCAAACAATTTTCCTATGATTTCAAAACAATCAAATAATTTTTTTTATCAATTTTAACTTTCTAATACATGGTTTAAATTAAATATAAATATATAAAAACAATAAATTTGTTATTATGGAAATTGTACATATTATTATTATGTTTCATTCAATCTTATATGTCAAAAATTGATGAAATGTCATTTTTCTATGTTTTCATGACAATTTGAGATCATTTTCAAGATTTTACACAATCAGTAGTTTGGGTGACATGTGTTTTAAAATTAAAAACAATTTTAGAACTATAAAAATGTATTAAAATATTTTAAAAATTATTCATTGACTAAAAAAATGTTATAGAACATACCTCACACATATAGTGCATCTTGATTTAGATCACTGCCAGACGCCGAACATTTCACCAAAATTGATGATAAATAAATATTATATTCTATAATAATTTTTTTAAAAATAAATGTAGATATTTTTTAAAGGCGAGGCACTAGCTCCTTTATTGAAGTAAAAATAAATGATCAAAAAGTAATAATCAATGAAAAACACAAGAAAAACAGTCAAGCCACTCGTGAATGATTCTGAATCTTGTGGTAAGAGAGACTCCTACCCCAAACATACAGATGTTGACCCCTTCATTCATTTAAACATACACCCAAGGCCCCCCATCATCATCAAGAAGTCCAACATCATCTGTGTCCAGTACTTTTTCCGCATCGATGGTATGAAAATATGGTTAACTATCCATTTCACAGCTACCTGAAAGCAGCTCAAAAGGATTGTGAGTGACGACCTGTCAGTTTGATACAAAATCCACATGTTGCACCATGCCAAATCCTAGAGAATAAAGAGACTTCGTCATCATCATGGATGATTCCACATTGGAACCCCCCTTTACAACACTCTTATGAGAGGAAACACCACCATGAAACCTACCTGCCACAGGATCGTTATCTATAGGGATATCCTTGTTGTGTCCCAAAAGATGGATGTGACTGGGAGTTATAACTAGGCTGGAATCCAAACCCACAAGACACACACATGTCTTCATTAAGTGCATGACCCTATTATATGTATTTCCCCA
The DNA here is from genome assembly GCA_963277665.1 of Viscum album. Classification (NCBI taxonomy): domain Eukaryota; kingdom Viridiplantae; phylum Streptophyta; class Magnoliopsida; order Santalales; family Viscaceae; genus Viscum; species Viscum album. Next base: position 2,069,160,146 of record OY728131.1, read on the forward strand.
CTATGTCTTATAGGTGTGCTGTCGGACATGAAAATTTACCCTTATAATCTAAATACATATTTACAAACTAATCATTCATATCAACTAGATTTTTCTAACACTTTGGTCAGGGCCACCAGTCATGCACGTTCATTGCACCACATTCCCAATTTTCAATGGCAGGTGAATTTCATTACTTTTATTAGAGACGTCTGATTCTTGATAAAAATTAGATGATGGGATTTCAGTTCGTCCTTCAATCGATTACTCTTAGAATCTCATAACCTTGTTAGTGTCTCCTTAAAAGATTATGTCATGATCATGGAACTCATTATCGATGCCATATTTATATAGATGCTAGTTAGTTACACTATTTATTTATTGATAGGGAAGAAACCTTCAGTTAGGAGAGTATTCAGGTTGGGAATCTATGGGAATGTCTGGATATTGCGATCATTGGTCACTAGTAAATATTCCACTTTTTATGTGAATATTATATGAGGCATCTTTGGCATGAAAACCAATACTTCCTATGTTGATCATAAGTTAATTTAAACTTTGGGAATAAGTCCTCCATGGATTTTTACCTCAATAATCCCATGTGTATTGAATGGGGTCGGTATCCTGGGTTAGTTCATAAATTCTACATCCTATGGAGGTAAATCAAAACTTCATGTTGAGAAGGATCAAGACACAAGGATAATTTATTATGTAGATAGGACTAGGTTTAATGTTTTATAGAGAAAGGTTGGTTGATGAGAATTCCCTATGAAGGATGATCAATGAGATGTGTTCCTAGGACGGAATATTTACGAACTATATAGTTTACTAATGTCAGGTCAGAACCGTAAGGAGGTGTCCTATGTACCCTGTTTATAGACAGGGAACAAAACCCTTGTTGTTCGATGCTGAAATTTAAGGTCTTTGGGGAAGACTGATCGATGCAGTTTAAGATCATATGGAAACGATGGACGCATCATAAAAGGAGCGTCTATTAGGGATAGTGTGGGGATTACACATTGAAGATTCCTTCTTTGGGTGGCTTGTACTCCATGGTGGGTGTGGATGGAATCTCCTGATGATTGTAAATGTGGTATCCCATGTTCAACCCATAGTGCAAGGATATAATTTTATGCCATATTATTAGAATGATGTTAAGAAATTTAATTTCATATGACTTATATGTGAATATTGATAGTTTTATGTCATGCATCTCAGATGTTGGTGGGTTCACTATTCAATGGGGATGTTGTCATGGTGAGTCGAAGATCCAGCATAATGACCCTCAACCAATATATGTGTATAGTTTTACTTAAAGATTCCACCCATTGTGATTATGTGACCACTGACCATTCACCTTAAGGTAGTACATGGCATTGGAACTATAATGAAGGAGTGATCAATTAGGATACCGATGTTAGTATTTCTATTCTTATAAGCAATGGGCATTAGGGTACCGATTTTTAGAAGCAACTGGTAGGGTAATAACCACATTAGAAGCATCGGGAGAATCGTGCAGGGGACAAAGAATTTTATTCTAACAAATGGGTTGAGTTTCACACAAACTTTTTCTTAGAAGGGAGTTATAAAATAAGGGAAACTGATGGAGTCAAGTGGCATTGTTGTGTTCAATATGGAGTTGCACGCAGGTCAGGGTTATGTGGAGGTATATTCTATTTTCATGTTCTTAAATAGCCTTAGGAAGAGTTTCATGAGGATCACTTCACTACATACCAATTTATTTTTGGGATTATATGATGACTGTCACATAAATTATTTACCTTTAAGGGTCAATGATCATAGGTGTTTCATGCTGTTATAGAATAGATGGATTTTCCCACAATAGAGCATCTTTTTGTCTTCTAGATAACCCCCTCAATTGTGTGTGTGTGGGGGGGATGAGAGTATAGTTATATATGAAATCTTCATATGTGGGTTCACAATTACTTGGGTGTGAAACTGAGTTGCATGATTCTCTTTTTTTATTGATAGGGAATATACAAGAAAAATATACATTTTGATGTCACCTTTGACTTGAAACAATATGGTTGCACGTCAGGGTTTTACACATGGCTTATTTATTGTGAAAAGATGCCTTTCTTGTGTGCCTGGTCCTCAAGAATGTTTCCAACTTTGAAAAAATCCACATAACTATAAATCTCCTTTGGAAGGAAAGGATGTTTCATGTATAATTAAATATTTGTGAGCACTCTATCAATATTGTTCTAAATTTGTTCATTATCATCAGAATGGTATTTCAGGGTGGGCTGCATGATTGGTTCTCCCAAAAAAGGACTTTTGAGGTCACAGATGAAATTTTGGTACAAATACACCCCCTTGGAATCTAAGATGACAAAGGATCAGAAGGTCGGGTTATAAGGGAAACACTGAAGAGAATGAATTCTTTCTGTGGGTCATAAAATTCTAGATATGGGTTCACAATTTCATTTGAATGCTATGCATGACTCATCAGTCCACACCTACAAATAGGAGGGGTTCCCCTTTTAGAGTACTCTAGATTGTTATGCGATAAACACAAGATATCATGTGAAAAACTCTCATTTTCATGAAAACCTGAGCCTTTAACGATGTATTTTTCTCAAATTACTACTTGTGTAATTAATATTTTCAGAAACTACTTTTTCAAGTAAGGGTTCCTTTTTCATGCCAACTTCCAAATTTCCACATCAAATCTAACTTTACATGAATGCAACATGAATTTGTGTGCACTTTCTTTAGAACTTCAATAATCTTTTGAAATGACTTACTAACAGAACCCTACTGAGATCGAAACCATTAATTCCACTTATCAAAGGGATTAAATGGTAGTAAACCAAGAGAAAAAATGATCTAGAAGGGTTATCATTGAAAATGAAGCACTTCTGGGCATGTTGACTGAGGCCTAGAAAAATTATTCATTGATCAATAACCTCCAACTGCACAATTTCGGGTTAAGGGATGAAGTGGCCATCCTATTCAACAAATTAAGCACACCATTCTATTTGTTCACACGTAAGGATAATATCAACTACTAGAAAAATCACAATTTAAGGTCACCCAACTTAGGATAATGGGGAAATATCTATCTATATGTTAAGTGGAAAGATGAGAACAGTAATGGAGGAGAAATTGGAGGAAGAATAATTTTTTTCCCGCTATGTCAGAATCAATTTGACTATTATGTAAGACAATAGTTAGGTATGAAATAAATAATGGGATATATATTCTAGAGAAAATTTTATTGGTGAATGTGGTTGATAATACTCAGTATGCTACAACTATCTAGAGCATGGGGTCGATCTGCACCATATTTTTTTATATGAGGCTGTGTGGACATCCTGATTTCATATGTAATGCTAAAAGGATTTGTTTACAGAGATCTTTAGAAATTTGTCTCCTAAAACCAACAATTTACACCTTCTCCATGGGGATGTGGGAATCATATTTTTAGATGTGCACTACATCAGTGAAATCACACCAAATAGATTTCAGTACAATGAATTTCTTTTAGTTCCAAGTATTTTTTCAGACAAGATGCATACTCCTCTCCGGTCACAACATATTTTAGAGGAATTGAATGTAATGTTGGATCACACTCCCCATTATATATGGATATTTCATTCAAGACATGATTTAGAATATTCTTGAAGAAATATCTAGCTATGAATACATTGTCACAACCAAACTAGTGTCATGAAATGTTACAAAAAGAGGAAGTTGGGATCATATTGATTGATTCTAGAGGAGGGAGAGTATGAAAAATGAATATATAGTATGGTAGAGTAATTAATGACAGTGTTTCACTTCACCACATTACTCACAACATTTTTAGTGGCCAGATGCTCTCAATCAGCTTCATGTGCCTAAGCTTGCTTCTTGGGACTCTAGTGATTGTATGGATTATGGTGGCCAACAATAGGGTGAACCTGTGTGTACCGTTACTTTCCTAGATCTATATCGATATGGGATTTGTGATGAAGGGATAAACTCACAAGAGGTTTTTGTCCCATTATAGTTCTAGGATAGATGTATTATGGTTCAATTTGAAGGCTATGAGTTTCTAAGTTCCATTATCTCACTGAATAATAGTGTGTGGCCCTCCCTAGTCAATATCCCTAGGGTTTGGACAATGATAATCAATGAGGAAAAGGTTCCAATTTGGATATGAAACTTTGTGAATTTCAACTTCCATTATTTGTCGACTTCAGTTGGCACAATTTTGGACAAAATATATGGAAAATTAGAATAGAGGGAACACATATATGATTTATAAGGTAGATTGATGGTGTCCAGAATAAAACATAATTCCTACTTTGAGACATACATGAGGTTCTTGTTTTCCAGATAGTTCAGATGCATCTATCAACCGTTGATGAGATTCTACATGGGGCTCCGTGAAGAGAAACATCCCTGTATCCTTTTATAGTTTTTTTGGATGTTCATTATTGAGGGATTATGTTATAACATAATGTTTTCACTGAATTATGTGAATGTTGTCTTATGTTATAATTATTCCAAAAACTAGGTGGAAAATTACTTGGGTATGATCTTGCATAAGCACATAAGGGTGATCACACTAGAGAGCAAGGATTCAGATAAAAAAATAAGTAGGTGTCATGCTCTCTAATGGGAAAGCTAGGTGTCAGGATTGGCTCCAGATATAGTTGAATCACATGCAATATAGGGTGTTGTTGCACCCTCACCTCCCATGGGTGGTGGGACCTTCCCTATAAGTGGTCATGGGAAAATGTATGAGGCTCTCATTCTATATGTAGCATTTCCTTGGAGGCTTCTGGAAAGAAACTATGACATCTAATAGATGCAACTATTGATACTACTTTCTCCATGCTTTAGGCGATGTGTAGAATGTTGAGGACGGACATGATGGGGGAGAAGATATGGTGGATACTGACCTAGGACCGTATTGATCTACCAAAGATAGGGAACACCCAAATCACTTCCATGAAATCCTTCCACAAGTGGGTCAAATACCATGTGACCATGGATGCCTTCTTCCATTAGTGTGGGACACCAAAAGTTACTCTTAGCCTGGTCTATATAATGTTTGGCTATGAGAGAAAGTGTTAAGAGACACCACCTACCTATTATTCAACTAAGGAGGTGTCAGATGGTGATGTAACATAGGGATATAGTGAAAGACAATCCTAGGGGTCAGCTGCTGAGAAATTGAGGCTCCATGAGAGTGAAGATATCGTAGCTTCAGATAAATTTTACACAGTTGACTTTCTCAAGGTAATCTTGTAAAATTACTTGTCTCTTGCATACCTTCCCTTATATTGTTTATATAGTCTAACTATAATTTTTCTTATGTATGAGAAAGATGAAAATTGGAAATGGGTCTCTATCATATGGATAGAATATGATCTATAGGGTTCGGGAGAGCACTCTCCAGGGATTTTTCCGTATGTTGATAGAATTTGAGGGCCTACAAAAGAGGTTGAAGTAGTAGTTTTCGAGCCTCTAGTCCTCCTGATCATCAATGGGTAATTGTGCCCTATAATTCCATGTGGCTATTGAAAAAACAGTTTTTTGGGAGGTATTCAGACAACTATCAAGATACTAACTAGTTTTGAATTTTCTCCCATGGTAGAGCTTCCTATCGAGGTTCAAGGACCAATTCATTATATTCTCAGTCTCTGTAAGTCTTTTTGTCTCACAGGATCCATGTTTTTCCAACTCTCCATTACTTATCAAATTGAATGATTTTGTTTTGTTTCAAGTAATTCTCGAAAGGTTACATGCCTAGAAAGTGGTTGAGGATAGAGCATCAGGCTCCCCTTCCCTAATAGATGCATCATACCTTGAAGATATTTTTGATTCAGATGATCTGGTCTTGGTAATGGGAGAAAACCTAATGTTGTAGAGGGTGATTCCACTAGTTGGGTGGATATCAATACTGGAATGGGTGATGCTACCAAGGAAGGTCCATATGAATATGACCAACCTCCTGACATAGAGCCCGAACCACCTGAGAGGATTCTGAAGGAGAAACCAACTAAGGCCATCCTTGGGGATTTCCCTGAATATGATCCTACACCACCCAAGGATCTAGAAGACTATGGTTTTTATGTCACAAAAGAGAACCAAATTTTCATGCACAAGGAATGAGTGAGTGTGAAACATTTCATTACAAAAACCCTGAATCCATACCTGGTGATCTAGATTAGATCTCTTTATAACTAGATGTGAAACCTAGGCACCGAAGGGGTGGATTCTCATGCTATCCATGCAATGGACTAGGATTTTCTTACTGAGATGGTGTGGTTAGAGAGACTACATCTATACATTTATTGGAAAAAGGTGAAATCCAATAGTATTAATAATATAAAAGAGTCCAATCAAGAAGTTCAATATATGGAGGAGAAGGTGAATGAGTGTGATGTATTCCTCAATGATCAATGAGTGGTTATCATGCAATTGAGGGATTAGGTGGGATCAGTTGAGGACCAAGAAAAGCAAGATACATCTTAGACAATCGAGTATTAGATAGGGTGGGACTATGTGCATATCAGGGTTTATGAGGTTCATCATGCAGCTGAGGATGATGAAAAAAATATCAAGAGGATGAAATAGGTCCTTGAAGCCACACTCCAAACACTATAAGGAATAGAGCACTCAATCTCTTGGGGGAGTCATAGTGGCGTTTTTTGTCCGGACATAAGAGAGGCTCTTGTATGTGGATAACCCTTGTCAATGGCCAATGTTTTTTATTTTAATTATATTACATTGATCGAAATATTTCATTCATCAAATTTTATTATCACACATAAATTATATTCATGATACAACCAAATACCAATCTCTAAGCTCACGTGCATCAAGATCAGTGTGAGAAACAAGGTATGATCATGTGATTACCCATTTGTTTGGGAGTTTTAGAAAATCATTGTCCACTTGGTGTCTACATATTCTGATAGACCACCAAAAGATTTTGGTATAATAGGATCTATGGATGTAGAATGGGGATCTATAAATAACAAACTTTTTTTCCAATGTGTTATAGTGCATGAATGGGGTAATTCTTGGGGTGTTGAATTCTACCCGAGCAAAGGGGAATGATGAGTGTGAATCACGAAGCACAAAATCTTGAATACAATGGGAGTGGAATGAAGTTATATGATAATTAATGTCCATTTTTGAAACACAAAATCAATATCATTTATCCAAGGATGGGAAAAATAACTGAGAGTCAACCGATGACTATGTTCCAAACAAGAAACTGGTCTTAGAATGTCCTCCAAACTCCTATGAGGAACTGGACCATGATGGTAGGTGAACCATTTTGGATAGGAACTATTTCCATTGGTGGGACTACTAAAACATAGAAGAGGATGTGGATCCAAATAAAGGGAAAAAAGTGGGAAGATTATGTGATGGATTGTTAAAATGGATTCCAACACTCTAGGAATTACACCATTGTGACTTTGAGCATATTGGGTAGGTGTATAAGTCTGAAAAAAGGTACAACTCATCTTCTAGAGGAATAATCAACTCATTTTTCTAGCAACAGTCAAAGAACATGAATGATGTGGTACTAGGTCAGCACCAAAGGAAAGGTATTCTTGAGCATGGGCCTATGATTCTTCATAGTTTTACATCCTGTAGTGAGGATGATAATCATGTTGTTTAACGTTATTAGGTGATGAAATTCGATTCATTGTTTAATTTCATACAATGAAAATGATGTATCACATAGTCGAAATTCACATTTTCGGGACACTTGACATGTATTTTAATTTCATATGGCGAGGATGATGTACCACATAGTTTAACATCATGAGATTGGGACATTGGACATATAGTTAAACATCATATGGTGAGGATGATGTATCACATAGTTTTAACATTGTGTGACTGGGAAATTGGAAACTGACATGAATGATACTCTCCCAAATATTGGGGAAGAGGGTACAAGAGGGTACAATGATAATGGTACTCCATGGAGTGGCCCATAAGACAAAGGGAGTTCGTAAGACCCTATACTAATAGAAGGAATTTGGGGTGATCCAAACACATTTTAAGGTCATGATGATTTGGACATGGGGAGGAAAATAGTTTAAGTTCATAATTCTCTAATCATTTATATATATCAAAGGGGATATTTGTGGAATGGAAGAGAAGTAATCTGGAATAAATGAATGGTTAGGAGTACCACCACCACACAACACATTCCCAAGAGGGAATGAATACAATTTAATGTGATGATGCTTTAACACAGGATATTTTGTTTGTGATCATAGAGTTTATTCAAGGGGATTTTGAAGGTGATTCATGTGGAATGAAGGGGTAGTAACTCGGTAAAAATGAAGGACAAAGGAGGTATTGTGCTATGAGAAACATAAGGAATTTGAAACTAATAGTTTAAGGTTGTGATGATAAGAACCTTTCAAAAAGTTTAAGGTCATGTTATATTGACTTTGGAACTATGGAAAATAGTTTAATGTCATAATCTGGGGGCCATATCTTTTAATTAAACGTAATAAATCTTGTACCTAGGGCTTTGTTCTTTTAAGTAAGAAGAGCGCCATCAAAAGAGGATAACCTAACACGAAATAAGTGGAATAAAATGCCACCTAATGCCATAGAAAATGCCTCCAAGATAACCCATACATAGTTTAAGGTCATGATTCTTAGTTAATGGATTTTAGTTTATGTTCATAAGACTTGGACATAGAATGGGTACCCTAAAAGGACATGCACATCACGGGGGAGTGAAAACCTGATGTGAATTGAGGTACAAGGAGGCCCAACGTCATACAACACATTGCCATGGAACCTCACACTCATTTTATGTTCAGGATTCTTGTACCTAGACTCATAGTTTAAAGTCATATAATTTGGATCGATGAAAAATAGTTTAAGGTCATAATGCTTGGACAAAGTGGGGAATCTAAAATGGATAGTGAGGTGGGGTGATGAACCTGATATGAATGGAGGGACAAGGGGGCCCTGCACCACACAAAACATTCCTAATAATACTTTTACATGGTTTAGAATCATATTTCTTGGACTTATAATCAAAGTTCATGGTTATAGAGTTTGGAATAAGGGGCACTCATGTGTCTCAACAATTTTTGGGAATGTGACCCTCCTGAATCCTAATCCCAAATGAGCCATAGTTAGTGTGATAAAGGATTGGTATAGAGTTCATATTACTTGTAGGGAAGAACACAATGAGGGGAGGAAGTAGACGAAAAATTACACAATGGAGATTATGAATTTCAATAACTAGTTAGTGAAAGGGGATTAGCTAAAATATGGGGGAAAACTACTAAAAATGTTTGAACCACATGTTATATACCCCCATGAGTTTAAAATGAGGTGAAAAAAATGCAAGATCAACTGTTGGCTAAGTTCCAAAATCTGAATTTGCTGACTATAGCCAAAGATCCTTCAAGGAGTGATCCTAGTATGGTAGGAGAGCTAGTGTGGCATGATACCATTCCATTAGGGAGCCTGTTTGAACCCGTAAGATAATGGTTGTCCAAATTGGAGAAAGCATGAAGCACTGAAGTAGAAGTGGTGAACATCCCAAAGAAAATAAAGCCACACATAGTTCTGAGAAACAACATGGTTGGAGACCAACACTGGTAGGGCGACAACCTCCCTAATGAGGATATCATATTATCTCTCATTTTTAGGAATACTTATTTTTTATTGGGTAATTTGTGGTTCATCTGATTGTTATTATATGATGCATCCCAGTTGTATAAAGGGTATTTCATGAAATCCAATACTTAGTATACGAGGCTTCTTAGTTCTATATGGGGTCATTTTTATTAACATACCATACTTATCATATGATTCATCCCTATTTCATACACGATTTGGTTATAGGTTAACATCATGCACTGAGTAGGTTGGGCATGACAGTTTAATGTCATACAACTCAGAGTTAGGATGCTACTAGTTTAAATTCCTAGATTTTGGACTATAGGGACAGTTTCTAGTTTACGTTCATGTATATTTGAAAATGGGGTACATATGTCACATTGAGTTTTGAGAAACATGAAAGAGTGTTTACCTAAAGTGAGGGGGGGGGGTCATATAGACATTATGTCATACCAAACATGAAAAACAGTACCCCACATTGACATCATGATATCAAGGAAGGAAAGGCCCCACATAAAATTTACAAAGGGGACTGGGGCCAAGATTAGATATCCAAGCATCACTATGAATCCCATGGGTATGGGAGTCAAGTAACGTGTAGTTTTATAACAAGATGTGGTAGAATAATTATGTTGGAAGGGGGATACCCTCTCAAATGAGGATATTTAATTTTATCCTCTTAGGATATGAGGTATCACAAATATGTATGAAGTAAGTATATAGTTTAACATTATGTTCTATGTACATTGGTGTTTTTATCACATATTTTTTATATAGAGCATCTTGGTTTGATATAAGGTGAATTTTTCTCTCATTTAGACACATATTGAATTTATATAGGGTTTGACTGTAGTTTAATGTAATGAGTTATGGACATTATAGGGGCTTGCACATTGATATTTACATTCTTTTATTCCTCATATCAAGATATGAGGTAATCTCGGTCCTCCAATGGGTTAATGTAAATTAATGGGGCTTATACCCAAAAATAAGACCAATGAGACATTTTAGGGTGATAACACTTCAAGTTCCAAATGGTTTTGTGAATATTTGGATGGAACTATAAAGATAAGGTCTAGGCATCACTACACATCCTATTAGGATGTGAATAAAGACACACATAGTTTTTTAGAGAGGTGGAGGTGTGGGTTTCTTGGAACACCGAGGATGAAGAAAAGCATGCATATTAGGGACGAACCCACAGAGTTTGGGGTCATAACACTTAGACCAATTGAAAATAGTTTATTGTAATTATTCTTAGACCATGGGGAGGGGGATATGGGGATATTCATGTGGTGAAAAAAAAAGTTAAAACCCGATGTGGATAGATCCCAAGTGGCCCTTGCCCACATGAAAAAATATTGAATCCAATTTCACCCAGTTTAATGTTGTATAGTATGGACCATGATAATCAGTGCTAGGTCATGATGCTTATACTATCAAGGAAAATTTTAAGGTAATGTATCATGAACCATTTGAAAACAATTTAAAGTGATGATAAGTTTACTAGGTAAATTCTTTTTATGGAAATTTTCATTTAAAAAAGGAGGTATAAATTGATGTGAAAGGAATGAATAAGCCAATGTACCACAAATGTACTAATAAAAACATGTTACATAGTTTAAGTGTGTAATTATTTTATCGTGGGGAAGGTAGTATGGGAAAATGTTTGAAGTCAAGATACCTGGACTAGAATGATGTTGGTATTAGAGGTATCTATTTTGCAAAGAAGTGGTAAAACCAAACATGAGTTGACCCTGAACTGGTCATCTGAGCTGATCTATGGCATATAATTAAAGGAATTCCCAATCCCTAGGGGCTGAAAACTAGTGTCAGGCATCAAAAGAGTACAATGAGGGAATGATTTTACCTAATGAATAAATAATACAACAAATCAATTGAAAGGTGCAGTAGAAAACCACTATAAAAATAAACTGAGCTGAACATCCTATATAAGAAAAAATAAAATAAAAAAATTATATAGATAACCTAACCACACCAGACAATGAAACTATCTCCATGTGACCACGCTGGTCACTCTCCACCACAATGAGGAACCATCGCCCAAGGCGATTGAACTCAAGATTGGCTTTTAGAAGGACTAAAAACAGAAGGAAACTATAGGGGTGAGTGTTAAAACATAGTAGGATAGCTCGATATGATTTTTCCCAATGCACATACATTAAAATAAAAGAAACAATATTTATCAAGTTTTAACATAAATATATCAAAGTATTATTTTTTATATGTTTTACTTAAAAAAATAAGAACTCCTTTCCCTTACTCATTTCTAAAACAAGATTCAGTTAATTAGTCTGCTATTAGCATTTTCAAACAGAGTGTGATGTCTTTATTTTTTAGCTTGCACAAAGAGGGTAAAACAATTTATGTGAAAATAATTTTCATCAACCTTATTAATGAAACACATCACTTTATAAGGAGAACATTCAACAAGAAGGAACTATAATATACACACAATAAGGGAAATATAACTAAATATAATAGTATCACAACCATCAAGGAGAGTAACCAAGAGTTAATAGACATAAGAGAACCTAGGAGATCCATAATAATATAAAATAAATGAATAAATAAGACCCCATCTATGTTATCATGCCATACATGATTAAATAAAAACACTCAATACACTTCGTCACCATTTCTTAGGATAGATGAAGAGAAAATACCATAGAAACAAACCCAATATATCTACTTACTATGGGGCACCAGTCAAGACAATGACCTACTGGTGAAGCAATATTATTAGAAAATTCATTCAATATAGAAAGTACCCACATCTAAAGTACTTAATGGGGGTAACCCATATGATTCCAACCGATCATCCAATCACAACATATATATAATAATAATCTACAACAGGTTACTGCCTGAGTCCCTACAATGATTAATCTCATGCCTTGAAATTAATAGATCATATAGGGTTCCCACAGAGGAACCCAAAAAATGGATCCCAAAGATTCCTAAAAAATTAACTCCCATTTATTACACATATAAGAGGAATGAGAAACATCAAATTTTTGTTTTTATAACAAAATGGTTTCATCATCTTCACAAAGTTTCGAAACGGGCCTTTAAGAATTTTCTCACAAACCAACATTTATCAAAGATAAAAATACAACTTTCAAAAGGGTGTAAACACACCATTTACAGTTTCAAATCATTTACAAAAATACCTGAAAACATTAACACTACACTTTCAAGGAACCCATTTCCTAAAAAAAGGCCAAATGGGCCACTAACCAGCAATATGAGCCAAATAAACATAGAATCCAATATATATTCTTTTATAAAAACCAAAACTACTTGGTAAACCCATACAAAAAAGCCAAAACATAATTTCACATGTTTCCAATATATTTAAGAACCCAAACATTCTCTTTATATCACAAATCATCCATAAAATCCAACCAAGAATTTAATCGAACACTTAGTGTGCATTATTTAAAAAAACAATTCTATTTGACACATAACAAGGCATTAAACACCACTTTTCACACTAAAAAATCTACCAATGGTCACACAATAACAATTAGCATATATGTAAGGTGTAAAATACATAAAACTAATTATTATTAAATTAAAAGGCAATTTTATGTGAGAACCTACCTCAAATAAATGTTTCATTGATGATGCACTCCCATAAATACAAAAAAGGGTTCAAAGACCCCTGATCTATCAAGTGAAACCCTAGATGAACAAAACCCGCAATTTCAGACCACCCTAGACATCCAAATCAACAAAATATGACCACTAAGGATGGAGGCATAAGGGAAAATGTAAGAAAATCAAAGGAGAAAGATGAGACATAACCTTTAGATTAAGATGAAGAATAACCAAGAAACCACATTGAATCGAACTTAGAGGGAGTTGGAGGAGTCAAAAACCACCATGGGAGGAATTTTGGTTATAGGGTTAAAATGGGGGATGATAAGGGAAGAAACCCCAATTAAAAAGAAGGAGAAAATTCTAAAATACAATTTTATGAGCGGGTTACGTGGTTTTCTTGCACAATTTAATAAACCGTACAATTAGCCATTGTATAGTGCTGGTTGGGCCTCACAATTTGGATGCAAGGTTAGTTAAACTGTGCTCAAACTTTTCAACCCCCTTCACGCTTACTACATGGTTAAACTAACCATGCACCCTAATCGTGCGACCTGGAAAAAGTCTCAAAAATCACACTTTTCACCCCAAAACTCATCTAACTCAAGGGGATAAACCAACAAACAAAAATACCTAATAAAAAGGATCCACCTAGAGTGTTAAAAAATAATGTTTCAATCCACCTCATCATCATTAATTTAATGATCACTAAGAATAATTTAAAATGAAATCACCCTAATCCTCCAAAACATAAAATTTATGTCTAGAACACCCGAAACTCAGGAGAAAACCCAAGAGCCAAATAATAATCCATAACAAAAGATGATGTCAAAATTCCTGGTGTGAAAATTGTCCCCACCATTAATTCTTTCCATGCTTAAAAATACACACAATATTCAAGTTGATCGATCAACAACCAAGGATTCTCAAAACAACAAGACACAACCCCTTGATCTAAAAACATCCTAAAAAGTCAATCAGAACTTATACCTTTTGCTGGAAATAGAGAAATATACCAAAACCACCTCCTGAGAATCAATTGGTAAATTAAAACCACAACCTTTAAAACCAAACTTAAAATATAACCATTGGGCAGACTCAAAAAAGCCAAAAATTTACCCAAACCAAAAAGGAAACTCAAAAATCATACAAATTCAAAATTATGCCACTTCAAATACATTAACACCAGAACTAAAATAGATCACCCAAATGGGGAGCTCCAAATAGACTCAGAACCAATAAGAACTAACAAGATAAAACAAACTTTAAAAATTCCCCACATAGATAAATCCCCCCCCCCCCACCAAGGGAGGGGAGGAAAAAGGCCCAATTATTAGAACTCTAAAACACCAACCGAAAACTACTCTCAACTCATCACCTCTGGATGGACACATACAATGTCATATTCAATTCACACGGGCCATTCAAAAAGGACCATTAATCAAAAACATACATCCAATAATGTAAAATCATTATAATTTCATGAGGGAAAGGTATACTGTTATTTTTTGAACAAGTGATAATTCAAACAGACAAAGATACCACAATAAGGAAAAAACATTTTCTCGACGCAAATGGTGGAGACATGTGTTGAGATGAACTCCATACCCCATTGGAAATTTCCTGAATGTGTGAAAAGATTCACTATGAGGCTTATGGATGAAGCCTTGATGTTTAATGAATCATATGCACCGTAGTCAGGAGCTAATGATCACAACACACCACAAAAACCACCAGTTCAAACAACACACCTTTACCCAAACCGGTACATAAAAGATGCAGACACCATTATTTCTCACTCTGAACAAGGAGAATAATGAAAAATAAACCAATGAAAAAACGAAAACACAATCAAGAATAAGTTCTGAAACTGAGAGAATCATCATAATTGGAAGGTACTTAAAATTGATCCCAAATAGCTATCGACTCCAAAAAACGTGTTGAGGTATCCTTCGATGATGCTGATATAACTTTCGAGACTCAAGAATGAAATCCTGAGGTAAATAAACTAGAAATATTTCTAATGGAAAATCACCCATTATAGAACACAAGGCAATTAGGAATCCAAGATCACTATAAAAATCAGCTTATGTACCAAAACTCACATAAAAAACACTTTTAAAAATGTAAATGAGCTTAAATATTCCCAAAACCTTTCTTTATAACTACAAAACACTACTTCATGACCGAATTACCAAAAACATTTAAAACTCACAATGCATTATAAACATCACCTCCAAATCACGAGGTAGGACAACAAATAAACATCACTTCAAAATTATATAAAAATAAACCCCATGATAATTGGCTTAAAAAAACACCAAAATTTTCAGCTTAAGAACACATTTTAAAAACAAAACAAACATGGTGGATTTTAATATTTACCAATGGTATTCTATAGGGTGTCATTCACATGCACATTACTGTGACTCCCCAAAAACCCATAAACTATGCCTCACTAGCACTCATCATTCCATAACATCAACCATCCACATTCACTAAATATCTATGCATGTGAGTACTCAAGGAGGTACCAGAGGTCGAAAAAACATTTCTCCTTTCTAAAACAAAACATTCACCGCTTTTTTGATAATTCCAACCAACTACATATGTCAAGATTTATAAAACTTTCTAAAAACTGATTAACTACCAGGTTAAGAACCATTTTAAAATTTCACATTATAGACCATAAAATCATATTAAAAAACAAAATTCCAAGAATTTCCTTCCAAAAACATTTTTTTCATCTCATTAAGAACATTTTTCAGAAATACAAAAAAATCCATTTCATCCAAAATCAGTTTTAGATTTCCCACTCATTTTCATTTAAAACAAAATGAAAAACAGAAACACACTTTCAAACCATTTTTTTCCATAAACCCAAAGTTTTCACATTTTTAGGACACATGGGCATGATGCGTGGTTTGGACACACAGTTTACAAAACCATGCACCAACCATACGCTGCTTAATAAAAAACTTGTACACCTACATGGTTTGGATGCATGATTTTGAAAACCATACACCAACCATGTGATATGGTTCTACCCCAAGGTATTGGCATCCCACATGCTTTAGACATGTTTTGACTAACCATGTATTGGTCTTACACCCTAAATTAGAAGCAAAACAAAGCATGCATTATTACTTGGAGCAAGCCTCATAGTTTTACCAAATTGTTCACTGACCATGCTCACAGGGAAAGCACAAAAAAAATTCAAAGTTTAAATTTGAATCACACCAAACTCAAAAGATAAATTGAGAATAAAAGAATGAATCACAACAAAAGCAATACATCTCATTCAAAACATTTCATCTACTTCCAAAAATCTCATTTCATCAATAATCCTTTAACTAAAAACTCATTTCTTATCATCTATAATTATTTAAAAAACAATTTTCAAAACAAATTATTGTTTTACAAACAAATTATTTCAATAACCTCTAGATTTAAATTATAAAAATCCAATCCCGTTAATCCATTTTCATTACACCACAAAAATAATTTCACAAAAACTCATTTTTATAAATACTTCCTTAATGTAAGTTATGAAAATCAATTTTCCACTTTCCAAAACAATTCCACTATAATTCTAAATCAATATTTTCACAATTACAAGATAGTATTTTTTAATTCAATTTTCAAAACTAGGGAAAATCTAAATACTTTATAAGTGGAAACTAGTATCAATGGGTGACTTGTACATATCTCACAACCATCAAAGGGAGCATTCTAGAGAAATATACCAAGCTTCACATGGATTTCTAGGCCCTGGGAGATCATAGAGGCCACTTCTCAACTCCCTTTTCCTTTTCCAACAACAAAGATACCACAAGAACTAGAGGACACTGACAAACTCAGGCATCCCATGGTAAACCGATGTTTAAAACTAGTAAGGTTTCATGATTTCCTCCCCATTTCTACTCTTCAATATTGAAAATCTTACTCCTTATACCCTGAAATCCCCAAATAATGATGAAAACTCTAAAGAGTAAGGTCCTCAAAAGAGATTATCTCTTTTGATACCATTTTTTCATGAACCAACCCAAGTCGACCATGAACTGGTTACTCGAGCTATTTCATGGCATTGTCTGAAGGGGGTTTCTGATCCCCATAGGCTAGAAAATAGTTTTGGGCATCAAAAAAGTAAAAATAGGGAATTATTTTCCCCAATTAATAAACAATAAAATGAATAAGTGGAATGGTGTACAATAAAACCACTATACAAATAAACTAAGATGAAAATATTATACAAACAATACAACAACTATAAAGATAAACCAAACACACCAGAAAACCACACTATCTCCATGTGACCCTGCAGGTCACTATACAACATAATGAGAAACTATCTCCCAAGGAGATATAACTCAATTTGAATCTACAAAAGTTTTAAAAACTAATGAAAACTATAGGGATGAGTGTTAAAACTCATTAGTCTTGACCGATATTAAATTTCACAATGCATTTCTTTTAAAATAGAAGAAACATTAATTTTCAAGTTTGAACTAAAATATATCAAATTATGATTTTCTACATGTTTTAATAAAAATAATTTACAACTCATTACCCTTAATCATTTCAAAAACTAGATTCATTTCATTTGTGTTTCATTATCATTTTCCAGGGGAGAGTGACGTCTGTATTTTTCATCTTGCACAAAGAGGGTAAAACACTTTACTTGCTTTTTTTTATAAAACTTGTTAAAGAAACACATCACTTTAATAGGAAAACATTCCAAAATAATTTACTATTTTAAATTAACAAGAATGGGAATGGAACTAAATATAATCATATCATGATCATTAGTGCAAGTATCCAAGCATTAATGGAAATATGAGAAACCAGGAGATTAAGAGTAATCTAGAATACACCAATACCTGAGACCCCTTCTTTGGTATCATTCCCACATGATGAAATAAAAATTCTCAATACCCTTGACCACCCTTTATTAGGATATACCTATGGAAAATCCCAGATCAATAAACCCAATATATCAACCTTCTATGGCTACTCCCATAGTAATAAACTCAATATATCCACCTACTATGGACTACTGGTCAGTACCGTGACCTACCAAGGAAACAATAATTTTAAGAAAATTATCTCAATATGATAGGTTCCCATGTATCAAGTATTTAATGGGGTTTATCCAAATGATTCCATCCATGCATCCAATCACCACATATATATAATAATAATCTACAATAGGCCTCTCCCTGAGTCTCTCTGAGGATTAATCTAATGCCGTAGAATAAAAAGATCACAAAGGGTTCCCACTGAGGAACCCTGATAGTGGATCCTGATGACTTTTAAACAAGTAACTCCCATCCATTACACATAGATAAATCATGAGAAACATCCAATTGTGGTTTTTATAATAAAAACATTTCACCATTTTCATAAATTTTCCAAATGGGACTTTTAAAAATTTTCTCACAGTACAACATTTATCAAAGATTGAAATCCACATTTCAAAAGGGTGTAAACACACCATTTAAAATTTAATTTTTTTTAAAAAATTACATTAAAACATTCACACTACACTTTCAAGGATAACTATTTCTTATAAAAATGCCAAATGGACCACTAACCGATAATTCATGCCAAAGCACCATAGAAGACCAAACAAATTATTTTATAAAAACTAGAATTACTTGGGAAACCCATAAAAGGAACCCAAATAATCATTTATAATGATTAAAATATATTTAAAAACCCAAACCATTCATTTTATAACAAAAATAACACCGAAAATCCTATCGTGCATTTAATCGAACACTAAGTGGGCATTATTTACAAAAACAATTCTATTTAACACATAACAAGGCCCAAAACACCACTTTTCAAACAAAAAATTTTAACCAAAGAAAAATAATAATATTAATCATATATTTATGGTTACAAAATCATATAACTAATGTTTCTTAAATTAAAAAGAAAAGTGCAAGGGAAAACCTATCTTAAATCCATGGCACATCGACGAAACACACCTGAAAACTCATCAATAGGGTTCAAAGAACCATGATCAATCAAGTGGAAACCTATATAAAAAACCCCCAATTTCACACCACTGTAGATACCAAAATCATCCATAAATGACCTCTAGGGTTATACTTGTAAGGAAATATGGAAAAAAATCAAAGGAGAAAGAGAGAGGAGTCCTAAACATTCGATCTGGGTGAAGAATCACTAAGAAGCCACCTTGAATCACACTTGGAGGGGCTTGGTGGAGCCACAAATCAACATGGGAGAAGTTTTGGTCATATGATTCAAATGGGGGGGGGGGCTATGGGAAGAAACCATATTTTAAAATAATGATAAAATCCCAAAATACTCTTTTTCAAGATGGTTTCACGGTTAGCTCATATGGTTTAACATACTGTATGCAAACCATGAAATTAGAAATAGTCTAGTGCTGGATGGGCTTCACACATTGGCTGCATCGTTAGTTATACCATATGAAAACCATGTGGCCCCCTTTAAACATACTTCATGGTTAATCTGACTGTGCGCCCTAACTATGTGACCAAGAAAAAGTCCCCAAAAATAAACCTTTTCACACCAAAACCCATCTAACTTTAGGGAATAAACAAAACAACAAACATACCCTATAAGATATGCCACTAAGAGTGTTAAAAAATAATTTTCCATGCCACCTACCCCTCATACCTTTCATTCCATCCAATAATAGGTCTAAACTAAAGCAACCAAAACATCCAAAAAGTAGAATTTAAGTCTAAAACACCTGAAAGTCTAGAGAAAATCTAAGAGACAAAAAATAATCCCAAACAAAGGATAATGACAAAAATAATGGTGGGAAAATTATTTATGGTGAGGGAATTGTGGCATCCTATAGTTTTCATGGGGTATCCCATGGTCAAGACATGGGGTGAGTTTTTTGGCCATCTTTTACTTATCATAAAAGGAATCCCAATTTTATTCATAGTAAGATCATAGTTTAACGTATTATATTGAGGAGTTTGGGATTTTTAGTTTAATGTTGTAATACATATACTATGGGTTCTATTTATTCAAAGTCCCAAATCAAAGACTATAGGGGATGACAATAGGGTAAGGTCATAATTATTGGACTGATTATAAATAGTATATAGTCATATTGCATGGAACATTACTCTTAGATTATGGTCAAGGAGTTTATACTATTATGCTCTTATTTTATGGTCATGGATTTTGTTCCAATTATGTTAACCAATTTAATGTTGTGAAACTAGGACTTTTTGTGGCAGCTTTTTGAGGTCACATGTCTTTGACCATGGTGTTTTATAGTTTAATGTCACCTAAATAAGAATATGGTTTTGTCTTATTTAACATCACGAGAATAAGATTCGTCAGGGCCTATGTTTATGGTAAGATAACTTTAACCATGGTGTTTTATAGATTAACATTATATGATCAAGATGATGGTTGTTTTTCAGTTTGACATCTTGCAACTAAGATGCTTGAATAATTATTCCCACACATTTCCACTTGTTGGGGAGATGTTAGACTACGCTAACCCAAGCCTCAACAATATTTTCAAGGTTGATTTTCCCGAATAAGATCCCATGATTGTTTTGGAAATTTGAACCATGTGATTTTGGTGGTGGAGGTGTGGTCATCCCACCCCATGCTGATGGGTTGGGATCCTTGAGTCTTTGGGGGAATCCTACCATAATATTACCCTAAAATTTACCCAGACTACTTATGGATGTTCTCTAAGTG
The DNA here is from genome assembly GCA_963277665.1 of Viscum album. Classification (NCBI taxonomy): domain Eukaryota; kingdom Viridiplantae; phylum Streptophyta; class Magnoliopsida; order Santalales; family Viscaceae; genus Viscum; species Viscum album. The sequence goes on from OY728131.1 coordinate 2,069,181,107, forward strand.
TGATCTAGGATATTTCATACAAAACTCCCCACATGATGGTTTTGGGGATGCAGGGAGGACCTATGTGGTTTTTGTTGGCACAACTAGTAGTCATAATCAACTTGAAATGACAAAAACATGGTTGGTGTCTCAATATTAGTCATATGAGAACAATTCTTCATGTAGTAGTCAGGAAAACTTGGAGTTCCCCAAGGCTATAAAGGGTCACATGAGTGGTTAGAGTGAGTTCGATTGGGACAGGGATGATAGGCTACGCCCAGTGTTAGGTTGGTGCACTAAAAAAGTGGCATCCTTAGAGGATGGATGAGGTGAAAATTCATGGGTTTTGTGGAGGTATGGATTGTCTATTCAATGGGGGTGATGGTGACTGGGTTTCATGTAATTGTGGATAATTGGTTCGAAAGAACGATGGTGCCTGGGAGGCATGAAACCATCGATCATTGTCTCAATAGTGTGATGGAACCCATGAGAAAAGGAATCCTAGATCTTTTATATAATGGTCAGATGGTGCTAGGAGGTGTGGAATACTAGATCATCAGTACAACAGGGTGACAACACCCAGGAGGCATTGAAGCCTGGGTCGTTGGAACGATGAGACGATGGCACACATGAGGTATGGAATCCTAGATCATCAGAATGAAATGGTGATGGTGCCTAGTAGGAATGTAATCCTAGATCATCAGTTTGTTAAGGTAATGTCACCCATGAGGTGTGGAGTCCTAGATCCTAAATATAATGGTGTGATATCACATAGAAGGCATGAAATCTTGGATTAACAAAATGATATGGTGATGGAGCCTAAGAGGCATGGAAGATTGGATCTTCTGTATGATGGGGAGATGGTGCCTAGGAGGCATGGAATATGGGATCATTGGTATAATAGGGAGATGGAACTAGGGTGATCTTGAAGCCTATATCGTTGATTAAATGGTACAATGGAATTAGGGAGGCACGGAAGCATAAATTATTGGTTTAATGGGGCAATGAAGACGGAGAGGCGTGGATGACAAGATCATCAATACAATGGAGTGATAGTTCCTGATATGCATTGAATCCTAGATCAACATTACAACATGGAAATTGAAATTGAGAGTTGTGGATGTCTATTAGAGTGACATCACATAATATAAAGTGACTCAAGTAGAGATATGATCAACTTTACCCCATTGCTAGTGTAGAGGAGTTGGGAATAGAGAAACCAAAGTAGATATATGATCGACCTATCCCCAGTGTGGGTGCTAAGGAGCCTAGACCATAGAATCCAAAGTAAGGATATAATCTAACTTCCCCCGATGCATTGTCGGTGTGGAAGGATGGGAGAAATATTACCCTAATATGTTTTGTTAGATAAATAGATGCCTTTGGAATGGGGGGACCTCTCTATTGGTTTTTGGTTGTGAGAGACTGACCTCCACACTGATTAGTAGGGGCATAAGAAGGAACTCTATACTAGATTTCAATGGATATGGGAGGACCTCCACTCTAGTATGTAGTGGTATGTGGTATATTTCCACCATCCATTTATCCAGGTCCTCGAGGTGAGTGGTGAGAGTGGATATTAAGTCATCTTGATGAGGATCCTTATCATTGTGAGGGTCTTTATGAACCAATGTGTTGATAGGGTCATCAAATTGGGGAACATGATCATTAACTTAAATAGAGACATGGCCTGGTTCCCAAGGAAGATAATCACATTTCTCATGTGGGTTTGGTGACTCGTACTATTATCAATTTCCATATACTCTAGGTTTTTCTCTGATCAGTTTCATGGGAACACCAAGCTTTATATGTGACATATGGACATGGAGAACTTTATTCCATACTAGAAGAGAGATATATTACCATGTTTTGGAACCCTAATTTGGGAACCTATTATCAAATAGGCTCTTATTCACTTCGAGCTACTTGAGTAAGGTAGCTACCATAGGCTTCGTCACCACATTCGGCATATCATTGAAAGCATTGGAGGGATCTAAATGTTACATTACCTTTTCAATGTTCTAATGGGTAGGAAGTAGTGCCTCATTGTAGGAGTATCTAAGTTCAAGTGTCTTCAACTTCTAATAATTAAGGACACTTGTCAGAGTATCTTTTTAGCACTGTGTTTTCCCTTGTGGTGGATCTTCCCTATAAAGTCTTATGTTAAAGCCCCTATCTCTATGATCCTATGTTGGGTTGAGGATAACTATATAAAATAAAAAATAGTAAGTGGGGAACCATCATCATTAGCATAAAGTCTATACTTTCTCTTGATAGTAATGAAATAGAGATCCGCATACTATCCTCGACCTTTGATCTGCATGTGGAGATACACTTCTTCCATGACCCGGTGGAGCACTATGAGGCTCCTGATGCATGTTTTTTTAAGGGTCTGGTGGTAAATATATGTAGTGGGGTGCTGAGAAACTGAGATCCCCCGAACCTCTACACTTCTTCACTAGTGTTCAATATCCTCGAGGTGCTTTTAGCTTCTCAGATAAGACTATTGTCGATCGCGAAAGTGGTGAAATGTCACCAAGATGATTTGTTAGAAAAACACTGATCGGAACTCATTCAGGGACTTTATAATGTTAAAATTTGAAGCTATAAGAGTATATAAAACCACAGATAGCTAGTTGGTTGCTAGAACTTCCCGCAAGACCTCTTTCTCAGATTAAGTTTAATACTCTTGGTCGGCCAAAGCTCTGATCAATCCAGGCTAAGATATGGGTGGTGTCACCAATGTAGACTAGTTTTTCTGAAGGATTACTGATAGAGGAGTCAATAAATGATTAAAAAATTCGTTTCAAGTGGGTAAATATCTTTTGGATAGTTCCATCCAAATAATTATATCCATATAGGATGGGGTACTCTCTATTTAATCTTTAGTGAGGGAGATGATGTCCATTTATGGATCAGTTGAGTGATCACTATCTAAAGGCATTGGTGAATACCCCATCATCTCTCCAATTTCTTGTGTACTGGTAGAGAGTATATCAACTAGTGGTGATAGAGATAGCTACACTGCGATCCCCTAGAAGGGAGTCGGAACATCTTCCACTTGTAAGTACCAGTAGAGGGATCTAAGGATCCTTTGGAGTTCAGCATCCATGATTGAGAATCTAAACTATCATGATCCTTCACTAGACTCTAATATTTAGGAAAGAGACTCCATTATCATGTATGTAGGTCCCTGTAACACCTTGATAGGAGAGGGATGAATTAGGGTTCCGACATTTTATTCTTAAAGTGAGGGTTCTTATTCCCATGTTGGTTATAACATGTTTAACCTATCTAATGAGTATGACTAGTAAACAAACAACCACATGAAAACAAAAAACATAAAAATTTAAATTGGTTCACCACTAAGGGATAATCCATGGAGCTTATGTTGACAATGTGTCAATTATACCAAAGTCCACTCAACTTCACTAGTTGTGGAATACAAGAGTTAGGACACAACCACTCTTTTATAGGAACATTGTCTCTAAAATATCATATGAATAGATTACTGCATCCCTCAGAGCACTTCTATTGACTCCTCCGAGCTCTCTTCCTTAGGTGAAGTCTAAGTATGATTATTATCTTGAAGGTCTCTTCATTAGAATGGAATTAAAGTATTTTCATCTTTCTATCATGAGACTCTTCTTTCATTAATGTCGTAAATGGATTCACTTCAAATCACTAAAATAAACAAACTATATATTCAAATGTATCCAGAAGCACTCACCATTAATTTCACGCATCACAATCTCTTATGCGCAATATTTGGGATTTTCACATAAGATGAATTTTTCATGATCCTTATTTTTTGTGCAACCCATATATTTCATGTATCTACTTTATAAGATTCACTTGGTATTTAAAGACTGAAGGGAAAATTTTCACACGATATTTTCTTTCTTCAATCTTCTTGTACACTACCATTGCACATAGCAAGGAACATGATTTTCGTTGAAAAATTTATAAGTCTTGAGTAGTGGTAGCCACCTATTTATTGGCCTCAGTGACCCTACACATAAGAATATGATGTGTCTTTATCGATGGACATAGTATTCTACCTGAGCATGAAAAAACCATGTTGATGTCATATAGGGCGTGTAAGTCTTTTCTAAGTAACCTCATATTTAATGCAAAAACCCTACAGTCAGCTTAAATGGCAAGATCAATTTCCCTGAAAATTCTATAATCTTACATGCGAGGATTGAAAAAAAAAACAAACTCCATTTCCTGCATTGAACCACCTTAGTTCCAGCAAAGTCATCAATCCCCCCATAATTTTAGAGATCAATGATGTCAACAATAACATGGAATCTCCCTATACTTTACCTTTGATGGTGATTATTCACACTTCTTTCATGGGATGAATCTTTAGGGGTATGTTATGTATTTGGTGGGGGAATTACCTCCATGCAGGTTGGTAGTAATATTTGGAGGACCTCCACTTTTGTATGTTGTTAGATGGGGAAGGTGCCTCTATGGTTACTATCATTGGAGTAGTGAGAAAATTCGCTTTGATTGGTGAAGGGATGGGGAGGAAATCCACTATGGTTGGAAGTAACATGTGGGGGGGAACTATTCTAGTAGGTAGGGACATGGGTAGGACCTCTGTGTTGATAAATGAGAGTATATGGAGAACGCCCATATAGGTTCTCAGAAGAGATGGTAGGATCTATTCTATGTTTAGTGATGGAATAGAGAGGGCATCTATGTTCATTTTTGAGGGAATGGGGATGACCTCAATTATGGTCGTTAGTAGCATGATTAGGGCCTCTATGTTGATTTTAAATGAAATGGTGGGAGACTCCTCCTAGGTTGGTATTGGAGTATGGATGACCTCATATTTGGATGTTATCATCCCGGGGATGACCTGCCTGCTGCTTGTTGAAAGTGTGGGTAATGATATGAACTATAGTTAGTGTTAGTGGTGAATTACTTCTGTATTGATCTTCCTCATCATAGAATGGCTGGTAACATCCGTCGGTGTTGTTATAAATTAAAAGAGCCAACTCGGCATAATTATGAGGTGATTAGGGTCTTTATATGAATTGAGAAAATATGGACCCATATTCACCTATTATAGGGACCTGGATGGATATTCTAGTGGTGGCAGGGGAATATAGAGTCATAATTTGATCCAATTATTAGACAACCTCATGATCCATCCACTAATAGTGGAATCAGGTGCTTTAAATTGGGGCCAGTGGACTTGGGATGAAGTCCATATACTCTTCAGCCTCTAGGACTTCTCGGTACTAGAATTGAAGAATCTTTATGGGAGGATTCCATGGTGGATCTCGGGTAGTAGTCGTGGTTATCAATTCTCAAACATCACCTACCTCATTGGAGTAAGATATTGAGTAATCAGAATGCTCTTGGGAGAGAACCATGAAGTGGTTTATCATCAGAATGGGGGGGGGGGGTTTCCCTGGTGTGGCCCTCAAGGGGTGGTGGTGTCAATAAGTCAACAATGACTCTAGGTCATAGTAGTCTATTTACCAGTTTGGATAGACCACTTACAGTTCATACAGACATATGAGGGTGTCGATCGACCTCTTATGGGTGATTTCAGAAGGTGATATGGGGCATGGGAACTCGACCACAAAAGATGAGGTGTATGTCGTGGTAGAAGAAGATCCATGAGAGATTGTTGCATCAATGTTCCTCTTACCCCAACACCTGTAGGTGATGGGTTACTAGTTTCTCATAACTTGATCCCACTACAGAATTTGGATTCAGTCATCAAAACAAGTACACAAAAAGTGATGCCCAATTTTCCAAAATCATCTAATATTCTAAAGCAGAAAATTATTCATACTGACAATGTCACATACTAGGGATGTCCAATTCTAACATCCCAAATATGAAGGTGAGTTTCTTACTGAGCCCACCATTTTCTTAGGGGTATTTGGAATTGAATTTTGGAATATTGTGGCATTATAATTCTCTATTTCCCCATATGATACTTGTCCCCATGTTGTGGAGAATAGTTTCATGCCAGGTTCACCATTTCATAGTGAAGATGGATTCTGAAAACATATGAGTCTAATAACAAATATAGTGTCTAATATTATGAGTCCCCATGATTGAAGGGGAAGAGTTTTAGGTCATCTTCACTATTTATCTTTCAATGATTTTGTTGGGGCTGCATGTCACACATGTTCACTGCCCACATTCCATATTTACAAAGGTGAGAAACTTTCATCACTTTCATCAGTGATATCTACTCCTTAATAAAAATGAGATGATGGGATGTTAGTTTCCCTTTTCATGGATTCATAACATGATCTCATCACTGAGTCTGGGTCTCAGTTAAATATTGAGTCATGTTTTTGAAACTCATTAACAGTTCCATCTCAATGTAGACTCCAGTTAATTAAACTACTTTTGTCTTGATAGGGAAGAAACCTTCAGTCAGGGGAGTAGTCATGTTTGGAATCTCTAGTCTTATATAGAAATTGGGAATATTTATCAGATTTAAATATTAATTTTTTATTGGGAATCTCGTATGAGTTGTCTTAAGCACAAAACCCAAGGCATCATGTGTCGATCATAAGGTAGTTGATGCAAGGGGCGTAAGTCTTCCAATAATTTTTACATCTGGAATCACATGTGTATTTCATAGGGTATGTATCTGAGGTTGGGTCAAAATGTCCATGTCTTGTAAATATAGATCATAAAATCTTGTTAAGATGGATCATGGAACAAGTTTAACATATTTTGGATATGGGAACAATGTTAATGTAGATTGGGGACAAGTTGGTTTATCATAACACCCTATGAAGGTGGATCAAAGTTGTGTGTCCCAATGAAAGAATGTTTCAATCCTGGGAGGATTACTAATGTTGGTATGGAACCTCAAGGAGGATTCTTAACTACACTATTTTGATTTTGGGTTCAAAACCCATATATTTATATGCCATATTTTAAGGTCATGTTACAATATTTTTTGTGCTAAGGTTGATATTTTCCAAAAAAATATGAATCTATGAGGTGTTTATTGGGTATTACACATTTAATCTTCCATCTGGGGGTAGATTGTACTCTATGGTGGGAGATGGTGGCATACAATTTTGAACATTTATGGGGTATCCTATATTCATCACCTAATATAAGCCTATAGTTTTATGACTTTTGTTGAAGATGTTTTCATTCTGGTTAACATTGTATGAATATGATGTGAAGTTAGGTAGATTAATTTCATGATGCTCAGATGTTGTATGGTTCACCCCTCCAGGGGAACACATCAAGGTGAGTGAAGATCTTATATAAGGGACCTCACCAAATATAAGTGAATAATTTCCCTCCAAGAATCCACCATTGAGATTATGTGACCGTCAGTCATAAGCCTTTTTGAGGGTCATGGGATTGACACTATCATATAAGAGTGTTCAATTATAAGAGTAACATTTGCATTCTTATTAATAGAATAAAACAGTATTAGGGTACATATTCTTTGAAGTTATATTTAGGGTAATGATCACACTAGGAGCATAAGGTGCACTGGGCAGGGGACTAGAATGTTTTTTCACGTAACAGGGTTGGGTTGTTCCCAAATGTTACATGAGAAGGGGTCTATAGTACAAGGTAAGCTAATATAGTTAAGAAGAATAATTTTGTACAATATTTGGAGTTTTGTGTGGGATAGGGTTGTGCAAAGGGGTATTCTCATTGCACATATCCGAACATCTATATGAAGAGTCACACATAGATTACTTCATTACAAGACAATTTATATTTGAGAAAAATGGATTTTAGTCACCAAAATGATATTAATTTGAGGATCCATGATCATAGGAATTTCATGCTATCGTGGAAGGCACATAGTTTAATGCAAGAGGGCATCACTTCTTCTTCAAGAGAACCTTCTCAAGGCTGGGGGTTTAGCTTTTATTTATAGTAGAAATCCTTATTTATGGGTGTGAAACTCATTGGGCATATAACCGATTTTCAATGTTTTATTTCCTTTCTCATTGGGAATTTTCCATGCAATATTTCTTGATTAAAACCACATTTGTCATGCAAGATGATGGTTGAACATTGTGGTTGAATGAAAGGATTTTTCCATCTTCACAAAATGCATTTTTTATGTGCACAGGCCTTTGGCATACAGTCAGATTTTAGAAAAATCTATGGAAGGAGACATCACATTTTTGACACAAGTCAGTTGTGCATAGAATTAGATATTTTCCTAAAATCCATCAATCTTGCACACAACTTTTTCATTTTTCCCGAATGGTCCTTTTGGGTTGAGCACATACTCAGTTCACCAAAAACTGGACGTATGTGGTTTGAGATGAGATTTTGACACCAACACTAGTATAGTATAACTCATAACATCAAATTTATATTGTATGAACATCCCTATATCTCTCTATGAACCAATGTCCTTTACATTCACAAATACATAGAGTGGCGTACTTGTTACATACATCCATTAATAACACATCCATCCCACCATAAAATGAAAAAAAATATCTAGCCTTTGTATGATGTAATATGTTTTTGTTCCTCTAGAAATTTTACCATATAAGCATCAAACTGTTAAAATAAAATATAATTTTTTTTGAATGTTTTCAATAACATAAACATAAATTGTTTTATTAAATAAATTACTTACAATTACACCAACTAATATATGGATCGTCTACCCAATGAGGCCTCATCTACACCGATATCTGATTAGTGGTATCACCTTGTTGTTACAACTATATATGGTAAACACCAATTACATATTCATATATTGGTTATACAAGAATATTTTAAACATTTGACTGAAAAATAAATTCTAACCATAAATCATATATAAGCCATGTCACATGTTGAATTCCATGCCTATAAGGCATCCCCTATAGTGACTAATTACATGAATGATGACTAGACTCTTTCTATATTTAATTAATTCAATTATTACATATATAAATTATTAAACATGTTAAACTTTTTAAATCAATTAATCTCTCAATTTATACCTCACTTTTATAGTGTAAAACCGAATGATACCATAGTCCCAAAAAATGTTGTGTAGGACTATTAGTAATATGTCCACAAATGGTTCACAATAATCCCTCTTCACCATTCCCTTATAATTTCTTTATATTTTTTTAGAATTTTTTAATAAAAAAATATCTGAAACTCATCATTATAGGATATAAAATTATAATATTAAACAATTTCATTATCCCTAATAATAATATATTGAATATTATGAAAATTTAAATTTTCTTGTTACCCGAATCTACCTTCATAATTAGTTGATTTTCTTCTAATGGAATAATTCCCTCTCCTAAGTTTTGAGGGGGGATATTTTCGTTTCTTATATCATGTTCCCCATTTGACAAATCAATACACTCTCCTGATCTCCCAATATATGAAACGTGTCATTAAATAAAATCACTAATTGTGTAATAGAGTTCCAAGATTGAACCTCTCTTCTAGGGCCCCATCACTTACTAAAATATGCACTAGATTTAATGAAAAATAAATTTATAATATTGAAAAAATAACATATTTTTTATTAAATAATCTTTAATGATGAAGTAATATATTTATAAATCAATATAATAAATTAAATTAGAATTTAAATCATATATACCACAACTATTAGATAAAAAAATATTTTAACATATATTTATTTATAAACAAAAAATAAAGTAAATTCAAGAAAATATTTGATGAATAGTTTATTAAATAATAAACAAATGTGAAATATTTTTATATATAAGTAAAAAAAATATAGGAAAACATTCATTGGTCATTAAAATTGATCATATCTCCTTCAAAAAACTACAAGCCTCATTAAATATATTATTCTCATCTAGTTATAGTAGTTTGGTTAATCATTTTTTCGATAAAAGTAGTAATATTGGGTTCTCTCAATAAATTATGAAAACTCTTATTCTAAAAATTTTCAAAATAACTCTATAGTTTGAATTATTTTTGTCAAAGTAAACTTTTTATACTTTTAAGGACAATATGAATGGATCATTTCTTACTCAATCATCTTTATCCAATATAATGTCAAATTTTCCCAACCCACATTAAAAATGGTCAATTTTTTTGTAATGAACTATATTGACCAAATATCACTTCAAAAATATAAATATTAAGTTATGTACATTGGTATATTTAAGGATTAAACTCAATATACCTGAAAAAGTACATGAATCAATAGATGGAAAACCAATACCATTATTTTTTAATTATTGATTTACATAAATATCACTGATGTGATATCAAAATCTATCAACATCAAGACAGTTGTAATGATATGCTGTTATAAATGAGACTTCAACTAGTTTAATGTATTCTCTAGTCATTTTATGAGGAACTGATTTACAAAATATTAAAACCTATAAATTTCACATAATTAAATAAAAGGAACAAGTGTGAAAATAAACCTCTAATAAATCTTAATAAGAATTTAAGCATTTATATATATATATATATATAAGTATTTAATAACTCATATAATGAGTTTCAATGAACTCGTTATATATAATATTCATTAAAATGAATCCTTTCCTATTTCAACTGAATAATATGTGTCCTAAATTTTAGAGAAATTAGGGAGAAGGAACAAATTACATATGTAATGATAACACATAACTGTTTAACTATATGACTTACTATATCAACTGATGGAGTGTGGAACAACATTTATCGATTAGAATGAAACCACTCATTTTTATGCATATCAAATAGTATACCTCCTATAATTGATATTTTATTAATATAAGGGGGTTTGTATATTTTTTTTGATGACATTAAGATATGAAATTGAATATTTTTTGCATCGATCAATGAAATAACCTTTAGTTATTAAATCTTTTAGATGTGATCTTTTACACACATAACATTTGGATATATTTATACATCATTCAGTTAGATATATTCACAAGAATTTAAGGGGATCACCAACAATGACATCCCCTGTTAAATGTATACTAAAATATAGAATGAAATAAAAAAGTTCAGCATAAATATTTTTTCAAAGTAATATTGTGTAAGAACAATCTTGTATTATAACATTATCAAATCAATCGTGTAATTATTTCTTGAAAAAGGCCTCCCAAAAAATTTGAAAAACCTTTCAATATTTTACCAATATGAGTAGGTAGATAAATATTGTAAATTGAAAATGGAATTAACTATTGAATTATATTTTAATTATCATGAATTTTTAGCCACTAAAATTTCATCTTCACAAAATTTATATTCTTATAAAAGTTATATAAAAAAAATCTTAGGCATCCTGATTGTATTCAAAATAGAGAAAAACAAATGTTTATTTTCTACTAATCTTATATAACATAAAATACTTTCATTCCTTAATACCCTCACACAATTTTAAATGTAAATATTTTGTTAATCCAATTTCCTAAAAAATTGAAATTTGTTGGAATTGTTTCTTGATTTTCCATTAATGACCAAAATATCCTATAATACAATATGTCATAACCTTTTTTCTCAAATCTACACCATTTACAAATTTTTCCTTTAAATTTAATATTTAAAATAAGGTAATTCAATGAAGACACTTCATTTATTCTATGTATGACTATATTCTCTATTTATAATAAATATGGTTAATAATAAAAGAGCATGAAAATCCAAAAAAAATCAGACACAATGTGAATGTTTTCTTAGTCAATTTGTTCTAAATTTTGAGTCTATATAATGTTTTATAGTGTTTTTTGTTCTGTATGTTGCCATAAAATTTCATTTTGTCTTTTATAAACATGTGTAGTGGAGGAAGAAAGAGATTGTGACCAATGTTTTCCCACTTTCTTTATTGTTTATTCAATATTAATTTCTTACTTTTATTATAATAAGGATATAAAAATTATTATTTTGTACTCCAACCTCATAAATTCATAAATAAAGAGATGTAATTAATTTTATATAACAAATGTAGACCACCTATTATACATTTTATTACTATTAATGATTATCCGAACCATGTCAACTAGACACATCACCCATACTGGCGCACCATAAGGTATCATGATAATTTCTTTAAACTATGAACCGATAACAAGCACTGAGGGCATAAAAACTATAGTTTTGGGATTAATTTCATGCACTATATCCAATTAAATATATATTGAACACTTATTATATCTCAAAATAATTTATCCATACGTTATATATCCATTCCAAATAATAATTATTTAAGAAATTATAAATTAAACCAAATAATGAATATATAAAATAACCTATATAAAAAACTACTAAAGGTATTACGAAAAAATGTATAAAGTGTTACATAATATTCCATGTTATAAAAGATATAATAATTTGAGGAAATTCATGACATTTAAATTTCATAATATATCTAAAAAATAATCTACATGTTCAAAAAATACTAAATAGAAATCCCCATGAGGCCTGAGGTCACTATCAAAGAATCACCATCACCAAAACATGAATAAGAAATCTAAGGATAACCACCAAAAAATGATAATACCTTTCCTTTATGTGTATCATATTACACTAAGTATATATACACATGAGTGTGTGTATTTAGAGTGTTATATAATTCCCAGTAGGATTCCATCATGAATCCATGAAATTATTTTTTTAATTCATACTCAAAACAATAGTTTGAAATATAATGTGAGAATACGTTTGTTACATTCAAACAGTATGGAAAAAATCACATCATACATTATCCATTCAAAATCATTTTAATTTTATGAAACACAAACATAAATCTTATGGGTATGAATCCAAGGAAAATATATTAATAAATAGAAAATAAATAAATATTTAAATAAATTAAATCATGTCACGGGATAAAAACATTGATACTATAGATAAAATCAAGGAATATTCTATATAGATCCATCACGAAGCTAATGATGTGATCCAATATACATATACTATGAAATATCCTCATTTTCCTCACTAGGTGAAAATCCACTATCAATTTCATATCCAAAACTTTGGGAATATTTTCCATGATAAATTCTATCCAGTGAAACACATATCATTGATTTACTAAATATATTCCCTTGAATCCCAACAAAACTTAAATAAAAAAAACATAAAGAAAATAAATGTTACATTATACCAAAACCTACTTATTTTAATGAACCCAAATCACGTTTCCTATGATTATAATGATTTTTATGTATTATGCTAGTCAACAATATTCAAAAAAATTGCTAAAAACATATAAGTTTTGGGGATACTATGTTAACCTAACAAATGTGTAATAAACCTACCACATTAAGTAATTAAACTGAGAATAAAAGTTAAATAATCATTTATAAGTGATGGAACAGTATTGTATCAACCCGAGATTTTATGAAAAGTATTCTTTTTAATTTTATTAATGTCTTGTGTTATACGCTACACCAAAAGGAGCTTTCACAATACACATCTCTGACCTGGCTTGAATTATACGCAATCACGACCTTCCACGATAGTGTGTGTTGTACGCAACACTGAGTTTCGCTAAACAACGATATGCTATTAAGATATTATTAAAACTAGCCGTTATGAATAGTAATAACCACTTTTTGAAATTTTGTAAATTTTATTTTTCAAAATTGAATTCATTTTTGGATTCGTAATATCGAAATTAGCTTAGGGTGAAATTTTGGTACTTTTCGGATAACTTTCATATTCTGATGAATAGTGAAAATTACTAAATTTTAATTAAAAACAACTTTTTAATCGAAATAATTAATAGTGATAAATTATTAATTTGAGTGGTTTTAAAGTATATTTAGAATATATTTTTACAATTTAATACAATGTTGGTCATTGGATGTAATTTCACATTTAAACCAGTTATAAACTAGTGTCAATCTTTTGATAGTTATTATCTCTTAAAAACACGCTATTTGTTTTGACGACGAGAATTAATTTTTAAATTAGTTAATGCAACTGATATGTTTTGAATTTGGAAAAATAGACATCATTTTTGAGTTCATAATATCAAATATAGCTTAGGCCTAATTTTTGGTATTTTTCTGAAAACTTTCAATTTTCGATGAATAGTGAAACCACTAAGTGGTAGGTTAAAAACTGAATTTTGCATAAAACTTAATTTTACCGCTTCTGTGAATGGAATTTCGAAAATCCGAGAGACACGGTTAATATCAAGGACTAAAATGTGGTTCAATGAGATGAAAATAATTTTTGGTGAATAGTAACTTTTTGCTTTTTTTTACCACGGTTAAAAGTAAATAGGGTAATTAAGGGTAAATATGATATTATTATTACCCTAACACATATCCTAATTCTATTGGATAAGTGAAATTAGATCAAAAACAGACTTAGGAATAAAATATGACCATTTAGGCCCACTTGGATTAGATTAGTATATTTATTATTATATTATTTAAAGAAGGGTTAAAAGAGTTAAAATCGAAGTTTATTTACTAAAACATTTTTAATATGGGGTTATACATAAGATAAATTCGACTATAAATATTCATTAGAAAGATAAAAAGAGTTCCTACATAATGGTATTTTATTTGTAATTTTTAGACATCAAATAATTTAATTTATTTATGACACAATGTTGATGCAGTAATTATCTTATTAATGAAATATTGACATAATTGATATTATAAATATCAAAATAAATGTAATTTAAGACTTTTTATGAATTCCACTAATTTTCTAGGTTACTATGATATATTAGTGATTATTTAATCAACTTGGTTCGAACATATAATTCTGTTATGACTTTTACAAAAATCATATATCAAATAGTGTCAAAATTGACACAAAATAGTTTTTAAATCAAATATTATATTATTAATTGTTATTTTATTCCTAAAAATATAAGGTTCGGCCAAATGAATTATATAAGGATATATGTATTAATAATAAACAATTTGGGGTTCGTTTGGCATGTTATAGTAAGTGTATTAACCATATAGTGAAAGAAAACAAAAAGACACGGTAAAAGTTAAATTATTTAACTTAGAGTTAAATCTAATTGATAAGGTTAAAATAATACCCTAAACTTGTCTAAATCTTATTGGTTGATAGGATTTAGACCCATTCCCACTTTATCTCCTAAATAAGACCCTTTGGAACCATTATAAACCGATTTTGACTTTAATATAAAATTATATTTTGAGGTATTCCTAAGGTGCCCCTCTCCTCCCTTATAAAAGGACACCTCCTCCCCCTCATCCTCACACCAATTTGAGCACTCAAGCTCGGCCAACCCCTGAAAAAATATCTTCTCCACTTCCCTAGAAACATCCTAGAGGTTCTGGTCTTCCTCAAAGACCAATTTTAGTGCCCTAAGAGGAGGTCTCAAAGAGGCGCTTCAAAGAAGAGGTAATTACCATTACCAATTCTTTCATCTTTATTTCTTCTTCCACTTATTCTTATTAGGTTGTTTCATTATGAAGTAATAAAATCAGTATCACTCATATACTGATATGTTATTTTAAATATGAAACAACCCTATTTCACCATCTATCCATCCTACGGAAAAAAGAAATCACCGCGCGTGCGTACGTACGGAATACCGTCTCCACGCCGTGGTGTAATCTATTTTCCACCACCACCTTACATGGATGGGTATAATGGTGTAAAGAAAAACTATACATATTTATTACAACATCATATTGATTCTGATATATTGTATAATCCACTCCAATTCAATTCAATAATTATGGAAATGATATCATCGCTCGTGCGTACGTACGGACTACCGTCTCCACGACGCGATGAGGTTCATTCTTAATGATTAACCATTCATGAATGATTATAAAGTATATATAATAAGTAATAATGAAATATATGACATAATAATGATACTGGATTTATGTATATATATATATATATATTTCATCTACTTACTTCCGTTGAAGACAATAAGGAAAGAAAAACAGCGTTCATGCGTACGTAGGGACTACCGTCTCCATGAACGATGTTTTTCATTTCATTTATCTATCTATTATATATATATATATACTGAATATATATGATATATAAATCATATTTTATATTCTGGAAGTAATTAAATCATGATATAAGTAATAATAATGTCAAGAATAACAAGTCAAAACACCTACGATAAATGAAACGATTTTACCCAAAACGCTTCTTTACCATGGAATTTACAAAAGAACGGGTAATATAATGTCATAAGTGAACCATATATGATATCATAAAAATGAATATGATTCTTTAATAAGTCAATGACATTATTTAAATCATTATACAGGAGGTTCGGACACATACGAAGCAAATCGGACCTAAGGTACGGGAAATATCACAATCTCATTTTTATCCGAGATTGTTTATTCCTAAGTATTTATTGGGGTGTATTTTATCATCCACATCCATGTTCCATCAATATGTAATATTGTTTCCATCCACTTACACTAGTTTAAATCCAATTTTACCCTTCGTTTAGTTTTTAGTAAAGAATATGAAAGGAATCTTTTGTCGTTTTTCGTACGAGGTACTTTTTGACTTTTCCGACAAAAGTACGAAGAATGTTTTCTTTAACTTATACGGAATGAATGGATTTCTAAAACATTATTTCCAAGAAGATTCCTTTACAAGTATTCAAGTTTATTTTTAACCAACCTCTTTTTGTTTATAATTGTATGACATGTTAAGAAAGGAAAAGTGTTTTTGAAGTAGAAAGAATATTTTCCTCAAGAATGAAGTTCAAGTATTTTATCAAAATTATTTTCCATCTAAGATAATAAAAGGGTTCTGTTTTTATCCCTATTATTACATGTATTTGATTATGTTGTGATGGAAATATTTTTATGAATTCCTTTATCTTATATGAATTGTTTTATGATGTCATGTTATTTAAGAATCCCATTTTTATTACATGGGGTACGCTATGGTGTATGGTTTACGATTATGTGGCACACATAAGAAAGGATTCATTATAAGATGGGTGGGACCTATATCTACCTCCAATGCATTGGGTAAAGATTTTATATCTCATGAGATAGATAGGGCTGGAACGGTAGGTTATACCGGTTCAGTGAAACAGGACTGAAACGAGGGTTACTCGATTCAGAAAGGGACTTTGTCCACTAAGATAGTCTTGGCAATGAGTCTTGACTATAAAGAAATGATTCTCTATGATTATGTGTTAATTCCACAAAGTTTCATGTTTTAAGTTATGATTATTGTGATTACATTTCACTGCCATGATTTATCCCATGTTATGAAATTATGCTCTCTTTTGCAGGTTAAGATTTCCAAAATGTTATGTTCTTATGAATACGATGTGATTGATATTTCTTTTGTTTACCCTTACTGAGCATTTGAGCTCACACTTTTATGTTTTCTTTTCCCCAGGATATAAAGAAAGGTTTTAGGTAAAAAAAAATGGAAGATCTTTATAGGAGATGTTGAAGATCTTTCACCACGATTAGAAGATTACGTTCCGAGTTTCCAAAGACACTAAACTATTACGATCCTTGTGTGTGTGTTATGTAATGTCAATGTACGTCAAGTTTCAGGTCCCTACAGTTGGTATCAGAGGAAAGGTTTAGTCAACCTTTGGAAACTAGGATGCGAAAACGTTAGTGAGATCCCTAGAGATATTTCTACGGTATGTCTAGGGATGCCCCTAAGGTTAAGTATACGTATAGGTTATAGTACTAGAACTATGCTAACGATCATAGAATTAAACCTAAGATGTTAGATATTGAAGGTACTCCCCCTTTATTATGTTGTTTTCCCTAGCATGATTTTTTCCTCTCACACTATTCTTTTTGGGGTTTAGACGATGGCTGGAACCCGAAGGAACCGTGTTGATCAATGCAATGGACAATGCAATGATTGTCCTCTTGAACAAACAAATGTTATGGGAGATGGAGTGCAGAATCTTATTGCTATACTTACACAAGCTATGAATCATTATGGACTTCCAAATGAGCAGAGAAGGGAACACTATTCTATTGAGTCCTTCATGAGGAAACGTCCACCTTCTTTCAGTGGGTCTTCTGATCCACTTGTTGCTGAACAATGGATCAGTACCACTGAAAATATATTTTCAGTTCTTCAATGTTCTGAACATGATAAAGTCATCTTAGCAGTATATCGTTTGGAAGGTGAAGCTAATCAATGGTGGAATCTTATCAAGAATACAAGGCAAAGAGATGAAATTGAGTCCATGGAATGGGACGAGTTCAAGAACTTATTTTTCAATAAGTACTTCCCTCGTATTCTTCGAACAAAAATGGATAAGGAGTTTCTTGAACTAATGCAAAAGGATGATGAATCTGTTGGTATATACGAAGCGAATTTTACAAGACTAGCAAGGTATGCATCTGGCATTACCATCCAACCTGAAAGTAAAGTTGATCGATTTTTCAGTGGCTTAAAACCAAGTCTTCGAAGGGCATTATCTATAAGAGACTTCAGTAGCTATGAAGAAATTGTGCGTTGTGCTATCAAGGTAGAAACGGAAGTTGGTGTTATATATCTATCTCATGGTTTTGACAAGAAACGAAAGATGGAGTTCAAGGAGAAATCTCAGAATAATGGTGAAAAGAAGATGAATGTTTCCTTATGCACAAAGTGTGGAAAGAAGCATGGTGGAGATTTTCTTAAAGGGACTAGAAAATGTTTTATGTGTGGAAAAGAAGGTCATCGAGCATCTGAGTGTCGAAATAATGGAAAAAGGGTTTCTAATGATGTGAATAAAGCAAACACTGCAGAGAATGCACCACCAACACTTCAATGCTTCAAGTGCAAGGAAATGGGGCATTATGATAATAAATGCCCTAATCCAAGGGTTAGCGAAGATCAACATGAGCAACCATTGAAGGCAAAGGACAAAGGGAAGTCACATGTGATCACTATTGGAAATGTTGAATATGAAAACGATGTGGTGGAATGATTAAGTGTTTATGTAATGGGATTTCAAAATAATGTTGTATCATTTAGTATTGCAATATTTATTGATGTGGTATTCAAAGTGATTGAGATATTTTTTGGAAATAAGATGATATGCGCATAATGAAGGGAAAACGAGAAAATGAAATGTTTAATAGTATTCATGAGCTCATGATTGATATAAGGACTAA
This sequence comes from Viscum album, assembly GCA_963277665.1. Lineage (NCBI taxonomy): Eukaryota > Viridiplantae > Streptophyta > Magnoliopsida > Santalales > Viscaceae > Viscum > Viscum album. Next base: position 2,069,200,129 of record OY728131.1, read on the forward strand.
GTGATATCATGGTTTGAGTATATAGAATTTTGAGGATTTTGGTATGTGGAAAGTGTTAACTTTAAACTGCATTCATGTTTTCACTAAGGTATTCAAGAGAATACATGATTAAGGACTTTGAATGTTTGGAATGTGACCAACAAAACATATCTTATGATATATGGGGATCAACGATGGTATTAAATCTCTGTTAATCGTTTTCACTATGTTATGAGAGTGGACTGCAGTATTATGGATAAGCCTAAAGATTGAAATGGATTTTGTTGGACATAAGTGAGTATTGTTTAAGGATAGAAGTTTTTTTCGATATTATTGATGGGATGTTATTGTAATGTAGTTTTAGAAAAAGGACAACCTGCAGGATGGGCGACAACCCATCGCTTCGGACAAGGCTGTGGGAATCGAACCCACAACCGAAGTGCGACTGGCCTTTATTTCCTACCACTGGCCTACAGGAAGTCCCTGTTTAGTAGAAACTAGTTTTATTATATTAAGCAGTATGATATATGAAGTATAAGTCCATTTTAGGAACCATATATGATTAATCTCACTATAGATCGACTTTTGTATATAATTTTTTCTAACCTTTTGTTTGAGACAGATGGAATGACCCGTCATTCTATCACATGATCTGCTAACACTTCACGAATAACAAATTCACCTTCATTTATTTAATAGATGAAGTGGAAATTGTTCAAGGCATGAACAACAGTGAGATTGTACCAAAATAAAGAAAGTATTTATTCTAATTCAAATTTTCAACTTTAGGGAAATGATCTTGAAAACCAAAAATGTTGTCCTAGTGATCTTATACCTGATGAATCAGATGGTACCTTAGATCGTCACAAATTTTTGGATTTGTGATTACTAGATTTTCCATAGCCATGTTCTCTACCACTCTCCATCAGAACATGATGCTCAGATTTCTCTTCCATATCCATATTTTCACCTATGTGGAAACCCAGTGATTAGTTTATTTGGGTAATCGTTACATTTCATACTTTAGTTTTTAAATCCATGTTTTGGTATTCCTTTTTACTATGTGGGTTTCTATTAAATAAACTTTCGAATAGTAAACCATTTATAACCCTGACGAATTTCGAGGGCGAAATTCATTTTAAGGGGGGTAGAATGTAACAGCCCGAGATTTTATGAAAAATATTCTTTTTAATTTTATTAATGTCTTGTGTTATACACTACACCAAAAGGAGATTTCACAATACACATCTCTGACCTGGCTTGAATTATACGCAATCGCGACCTTCCACGATAGCGTGTGTTGTACGCAACACCGAGTTTCACTAAAAAACGATATACTATTAAGATATTATTAAAACTAGCCGTTATGAATAGTAATAACCACTTTTTGAAATTTTGTAAATTTTATTTTTCAAAATGGAATTCATTTTTGGATTCGTAATATCAAAATTAGCTTAGGGAGAAATTTTGGTACTTTTCGGATAACTTTCATATTCTGATGAATAGTGAAAATTACTAAATTTTAATTAAAAGCAACTTTTTAATTGAAATAATTAATAGTGATAAATTATTAATTTGAGTGGTTTTAAAGTATATTTAGAATATATTTTTACAATTTAATACAATGTTGGTCATTGGATGTAATTTCACATTTAAACCAGTTATAAACTAGTGTCAATCTTTTGATAGTTATTATCTCTTAAAAACACGCTATTTGTTTTGACGACGAGAATTAATTTTTAAATTAGTTAATGCAACTGATATGTTTTGAATTTGGTAAAATAGACATCATTTTTGAGTTCATAATATCAAATATAAATTAGGCCTAATTTTTGGTATTTTTCTGAAAACTTTCAATTTTCGATGAATATTGAAACCACTAAGTGGTAGGTTAAAAACTGAATTTTGCATAAAACTTAATTTTACCGCTTCTGTGAATGGAATTTCGAAAATCCGAGAGACATGGTTAATATCAAGGACTAAAATGTGGTTCAATGAGATGAAAATAATTTTTGGTGAATAGTAACTTTTTACTTTTTTTACCACGGTTAAAAGTAAATAAGGTAATTAAGGGTAAAAATGATATTATTATTACCGTAACACATGTCATAATTCTATTGGATAAGTGAAATTAGATCAGAAACAAACATAGGAATAAAATATGACCATTTAGGCCCACTTGGATTAGATTAGGACATTTATTATTATATTATTTAAAGAAGGGTTAAAAGAGTTAAAATCAATGTTTATTTACTAAAACATTTTTAATATGGGGTTATACATAAGATAAATTCGACTATTAATATTCATTAGAAAGATAAAAATATTTCCTACATAATGGTATTTTATTTGTAAATTTTAGACATCAAATAATTTAATTTATTTATGACACAAAGATGATGCAGTAATTATCTTATTAATGAAATATTGACATAATTGATATTATAAATACCAAAATAAATTTAATTTAAGACTTTTTATGAATTCCACTAATTTTATAGGTTACTATGATATATTAGTGTTTATTTATGAAACTTGGTTCGAACATATAAATCTGTTATGACATTCAAAAAAATCATATATCAAATAGTGTCAAAATTGACACAAAATAGTTTTTAAATGAAATATTATATTATTAATTGTTATTTTATTCCTAAAAATCTAAGGCTCGGACAAATGACTTAGATAAGGATATATGTATTAATAATAAACAATTTGGGGTTCGTTTGGCATGTTATAGTAAGCGTATTAACCATATAGTGAAAGAAAACAAAAAGACACGGTAAAAGTTAAATTATTTAACTTAGAGTTAAATCTAATTGATAAGGTTAAAATAATACCCTAAACTTGTCTAAATCTTATTGGTTGATAGGATTTCGACCCATCCCCACTTTATCTCCGAAATAAGACCCTTTGGAACCATTATAAACCGATTTTGACTTTAACATAAAATAATATTTTGAGGTATTCCTAAGGTGCCCCTCTCCTCCCTTATAAAAGGACACCTCCTCCCCCTCATCCTCACACCAATTTGAGCACTCAAGCTCGGCCAACCCCTGCCAAAATCTCTTCTCCACTTCCCTAGAAACATCCTAGAGGTTCTGGTCTTCCTCAAAGACCAATTTTAGTTCCCTAAGAGGAGGTCTCAAAGAGTCGCTTCAAAGAAGAGGTAATTACCGTTACCAATTCATTCATCTTTATTTCTTATTCCACTTCTTCTTCTTAGGTTGTTTCATTATGAAGTAATAACATCAGTATCACTCATATACTTATATGTTATTTTATGTATGAAACAACCCTATTTCACCATCTATCCATCCTACGGAAAAAACAAATCACCGCGCGTGCGTACGTACGGAATACCGTCTCCACACCGTGGTGTAATCTATTTTCCACCACCACCTTACATGGATGGGTATAATGGTGTAAAGAATAACTATACATAGTTATTACAACATCATATTGATTCTGATATATTGTATAATCCACTCCAATTAAATTCAATAATTATGGAAATGATATCATCGCTCGTGCATACGTACGGACTACCGTCTCCACGACGCTATGAGATTCATTCTTAATGATTAACCATTCATGAATGATTATAAAGTATATATAATAAGTACTAATGAAATATATGAAATAATAATGATACTGGATTTATGTATATATATATATATATGTATGTCATCTACTTACTTCCATTCAAGACAATAAGGAAAGAAAAATAGTGTTCATGCGTACGTACGGACTACCGTCTCCATGAACGGTGTTTTTCATTTCATTTATCTATCTATTATATATATATATATACTGAATATATATGATATATAAATCATATTTTATATTCTGGAAGTAAGTAAATCATGATATAAGTAATAATAATGTCTAGAACAACAAGTCAAAACACCTATGATAAATGAAATGATTTTACCCAAAACGCTTCTTTAACATGGAATTTACAAAAGAACGGGTAATTTAATGTCATAAGTGAACAATATATGATATCATAACAATGAATATGATTCTGTAATAAGTCAATGACATTATTTAAATCATTATACAGGAGGTTCGGACACATACGAAGCAAATCAGACCTAAGGTAAGGGAAATATCACAATCTCATTTTTATCCGAGATTGTTTATTCGTAAGTATTTATTGGGGTGTATTTTATCATCCAAATCCATGTTCCATCAATATTTAATATTGTTTCCATCCACTTACACTATTTTAAATCCAATTTTACCCTTTGGTGAGTTTTTAGTAAAGAATATTAAAGGAATCTTTTGTCGTTTTTCGTATGAGGTACTTTTTGACTTTTCCGACAAAAGTATGAAGAATGTTTTTTTAACTTATACAGAATGAATGGATTTCTAAAACATTATTTCCAAGAAGCTTCCTTTACAAGTATTCAAGTTTATTTTTAATCAACCTCTTTTAGTTTAAAATTGTATGACATGTTAAGAAAGGAAAAGTGTTTTTGAAGTAGAAAGGATATTTTCCTCAAGAATGAAGTTCAAGTATTTTATCAAAATTATTTTCCATCTAAGATAATAAAAGGGTTCTGTTTTTATCCCTATTATTACATGTATTTGATTATGTTGTGATGGAAATATTTTTGTGAATTCCTTTATCTTATATGAATTGTTTTATGATGTCATGTTGTTTAAGAATCCCATTTTTATTACATGGGTTACGCTATGATGTATGGTTTACGATTATGTGGCACACATAAGAAAGGATTCATTATAAGATGGGTGGGACCTATATCTCCCTCCAATGCATTGGGTAAAGATTTTATATCTCATGAGATAGACAGGGCTGGAACGGTAGGTTATACCGGTTCAGTGAAACAGGACTAAAACGAGGGTTACTCGATTCAGAAAGGGACTTTGTCCACTAAGATAGTCTTGGAAATGAGTCTTGACTAACACGAAATGATTCTCTATGATTATGTGTGAATGACACAAAGTTTCATGTTTTATGTTATGATTATTGTGATTACATTTCACTGCCATGATTTATCCCATGTTATGAAATTATGCTGTCTTTTGCAGGTTAAGATTTCAAAAATGTTATGTTCTTATGAATACGATGTGATTGATATTTCTTTTGTTTACCCTTACTGAGCATTTGAGCTCACCCTTTTATGTTTTCTTTTCCCCAGGATATTAAGAAAGGTTTTAGGTAAAAAAAGGGAAGATCTTTATAGGAGATGTTGAAGATCTTTCACCACGATTAGAAGATTATGTTCCGAGTTTCCAAAGACACTAAACTATTACGATCCTTGTGGGTGTGTTATGTAATGTCAATGTACATCAAGTTTCGGGTACCTAAAAGTATACTCTAATATACCACATGTACAATCAACTGACCATGTCAGATGAGCTAATTTTTTCCAATTCATAAAGTGACCATTTGTTTAAGTTCAATTGACCACATGTGTTATAAACCTATAATATGTTGAATTTCAAGTGAATGAATTCATATTTAACATACCAAGCATTTAAATATGAGTGATCACATGAAGGGTTAAACTAAGCACATGAACAACCACATTACGGTTTGACAGGTGAGTAAAATTTCCCAATGTCTTTACATGACCTTGTATGCCGGTGTTATAGTGACAACATGAACACATGAATTGTAAAGACCCGAACCAGTTTCCCAAAGCATGTGAATTATATGATTACATTGGTATATAAACAAGGAATAAGAATCCCAAAGGAACAATTAGTTTAGTAGTCTTTAAAAAACTAAATACATGCACGAAACCCATTTTACATTTTGAAATAAAACAAAATATGATACATAACAAAAGATAATAAACTGCATCCTTGATAAATCAATAAATGAATCTTCTTCATAACATGGGGAAGGAAAAACAAATGAAATGGGTGAGCTCAAACTCTCAATATGTTTAAGAAAAACAATGAAAGATATCATAACATAAACATTTGGCATGTTGAATACATAAAAACAAGTGCCTTTAAAGAAAACTTGAACACATTATGGTAGGAATAAGAGCTGATTATGTAAGGCCAAAAATAAACATAATCATGGGTATTATACTAGAAGAATAACCACATGAACAATAAATTATATTTTCATAATGATGTAAGTGCATATGCCGCACATTCTAAAACATTTTGTCAAGGCCTCAACCAAGACGTCTTAAAATGATTAAGGCCTCAGCCAAAACCATATATCACATTTGGAAAGACCTCATCCAATTCCAAGTCTATTTGTCTCACGAGACCTACCTGTGAATAAAGGGGCTATAATGGGCCCTAACCACCACATAAAAAGCACAATGAATTCCTCATATGAGTAGGGATAAACATAAACAACATATACATTCATATTTAAACTATCATATGAAATGCAACAAACTTTCCCCAATCATTAATCATAAACACTAACCATTCGGAATAATATGGTGAATGATATCAAAATAAAATATCCATAGTCGGAATAACCATAAACCCTTAAAAACATATTTTCGATAATATCGATATATATAAACCTTAATTATGTACACCATTTAACAAATGATATTGACATAGATGAATATATTTATAAAGATACCATTGGCAAATTCTTGATGAAATAATCCTTAAACATTCCAAATTGTCCCATACCACCATAAAACATTCAAATCATAATCCATTAGAATAAAATGTGAAAAAGGAGACTCTTGATATGATACACCAAAGGGCAGTACATACACCATGAGAAATAAATAAGTGGTGAACAAGTCATGTATCTCATAAATGTTAATGAGAGATGAGAAAATCCTTTTTACTTTATAATGAAGATACCTTTTGTAAAATCATTTATATTTGCCGTGAAATCATATTTTAAACAAGAATATCCCATAAAATAAAATAATACGACATTTAAGTTATATTTTAGGCATAAATGATGTCCCCCTAAATTGAAATCATGTTAAAATAGTTCTTAATATTCTTTATAAATAAAAAATTTTAGAGCATTTTAAGGAAAGTATTAAAGAGCACTTTAAAGTGGAAATGCACATTTTTTTCTCTTAAATCCAGATATTATATAAGATCATTTTTTCTGATAAAAATATTGTTTTTATAAATATAATGGTGGCTTAAAACATATTTTTGAGTACATATGAAAATGGGTAAGAATTTTTGAAAATATCCCTGGAATTGGGTTTGTATTTCATAAACAATTTTGAATGTTCTTTTTGAAACATGTAACTATCCATAAAATAAGGAATGATTCTGGTTGGTGAAAATATATATGAGACTCACACAGAATTTAGGAGGATTACATAATAATACACACGAGTTTCATTGAGGTAATTAGTAAATAAAAGTAACCCGAATGAAAATGGAGGTTTGGGTGGAAAAACATTACCACTTTGTAATCAATCGATTCGTATTCCCAAATTAATAATATTAAAATGATAATTTGAATAACATGAAAATAAATACATTATTGATATGTTACATCAATGGAACTTATATATACACCACACACAAGTATTAGTATTGAATATGGGAAACCTCACAAAATGGAAGTGAGATAAAGAACCCCCTTACCTTAAGTCTAAATGTGTTCTGCTCTTGAACATACGGTCCTGGAATGCGAAATTATACTTATTAATAACTTATTTTAAAACATATTAGACATGTATTTATTTTATCATAATTTTTTAGTTCATTTATGCCATTCTTCATAAGTTATTATATTGAATTTATTTGTTCTTCAATGTTCGTTTTCTTTATTAGCATAATCAGTTCACTTTTTCTTAAGTAATGGAGTTCTTTTGGACTGGATGTAAATATCCAGAATTGAATTCGAATATTACTTATGACAATTTATAAGTGTTAGTGGTAATTTATATAATTTGGTTACATGGAATGGGGATGAATTATTATATAGGAATTTAATGATAACTGTTTCAGTTAATTTGTGGGTTTTGATTAAAACAAACTAATTTTTCTTTATAATGTTATACCATTTATATAAAGGTATTATAGAACCTTAAATAGGGTATATTAAAAATATAATAATATGGTTTAATAATAACAAGAATGGTTTCATTACCATAATTTAGAATGATAATATAATTTGAAAGTTCATCGTCCATGAATGTGGTAAATTGACACTTCTCGGATGGTGTTCTTGCTACTAGTATAAATGAAGGTAAAAGGAACAAATGATGATAAATTATTCCACTATCATGAAAAAATTCCAGTATATGATATGTACTGAAGTAATCAAAAAATTTTGATAAGGAGGGGTAATTATAGGTAAATAAAACAAATGAACTTGGAAGTAAAGACAAGGAATTGAAAAGAGGAATTTATATATTTAATCAAACTTCCTTGAGAGCCTGTTTAAGTGAGATGTTTTGGTTTTCTTGTAAGACCAAGGATTCTTGGACGTGGGGGAAGAGGTTGGGATGATATTTGGACCAAATTTGGTGAAGTAAAAAGGCTTAATATGAGTGAATAGAGGAGGGAGTGATGTGGGGTTTTTATTGTGCAGGGGAGAGGGGAGTTCTCAATTATATATTCATTAATTTATTATTTCTCCACAAGAAAAGGAATAGTGTGTATTCCATGAACATTAATAGTAATTTTATCATGTGAATCCGAATCAATTGTTCTTACACCATAAGAACATGATACATGACTTTATAATTAGTGTATTTAGCGTATTTTGTAAATTATGGTATTTCACTATTCATCAGAAATTCAAGTATTTAAAAAAACTAAAAAAATTCAACCCAACCATTTTTCGACGTTTAGAATCAAAAAATGAAGTCCATTTTGAAAAATAATTTTATAAATATGATTAATTTAATATTTAATTAAAATCATAATTTATTCTTTGAAAAACTGTTTTAAAACATTTATTTACTTATTCCAAAACAAAGGTATATCGTACTCCAACTTGAATATTATTTATATACTATCATAAGTAAGGTTACTATTCATTAGGGTATAAAACTATTCATAAGGGTAGTCTACTATTAATAAGGGCGAGTTACAATTCACCAAAAATTATGTTTTTCTTATCAGACTCCAAATAACATACTCATCGCAACTGTGTGTGTCATATTTTCGAAAATCACATCACAGAAATGACAAACAAATGTTTACATAGCTAGGTTATAACAAAGTGGTGTTTTTAGAGACTCAGTGATCCATAATTATATAATAAATTTATTTGTAAATTCTTGGGGGGTTACATGAACCTACTACATGAACAATGAAGCGAATACTAGAAAAAACCAACCTACCTCATGAAGTTATAAAACTACCACATAAAGAGATAAAACTACCTTATGATGAAATCAAGTGACCATATAGGGAAGTGAAGTTACCAATCGTTAAAAATAAGTGAGTGCAAGAGAAAATAATATTACCATGACAAATGACAAAGTCATGTCACCGTGCAATGTTTTTACGCCCAGTAATCAAGAACTAATGTTATTATGCTTTAAGTGATGTCTAACTAAACATGTCTAAAATAAGAATTGAATTATTTTCAAATATCTAATGGTTATATTTAGAGAATTAATTTCAGAACCATTTCATTTAATAAATTAAGGAATTTTAGGAATAAGGATTTAATATCCTCTAATGTATAATTTTGTGGAAAGATCTCTTAATGATAAAAAGCCTCTTGGGGAAAATTATAAGTAATGAATACATGTGTTCCTGAGAGACATGCATATATACAAACTACTTTTTGAACATTCCAAGATAATTTTTTTTCAAAATTATCTATGAAAACTCAGTTGAATATTTTCAAATATATATTTATTGTCATTTTATCAACCAAATCCTATAAAACTGAGTTACGCCAAATATTATCACATTATATTATTTTCTCAAATTTTTAGCTCAATTTTTAATATTTGTTTATTAGAATTTGTTTATTTGTTAACACAGTCCCCTTTATTGTATTGGATAGAGATTGACACTCACTCTCATTTTTTTTCACATGTTCTCCCATAATGAACTGAGGAAGAGGCCATATAGCCTGGATTTCTAAAATGCATATTATTACTCTTTTATTATCGCATGTAGAATATTAAAAGAGTTTGTACAACATGAAATGATTTTGTGAATTTTTTACTCTTTTATTATCGCTTGTATAATAGTGTAATTGGATGTTTATATCACAGACTAATAATGTATAGTTTTTTATATATAACCTGATGTAGTTTGTGGATCAATTTATTATTTAATAAACTTTTTGATAGTGAGTTGTTTCCAAGTGGAGAGGAGTTATCCTTATATTGAGATAGATCCTCTTATATATATTTCACTATGTTTTTTCCTATTTTTTTCTCTCTATTTTATATACAAATCAGTATCATTTTTCAAAAATATAATACCAAAGCATTACTTTAATAGTTATCTTTTCTTTTTTATTTTATATATACTGTCAGATACTAGTTAATTTGTTTCAAAATATCCATGATTTTAAAAATAATCTTTAACTTATCTATGATCAAACATATAATAAGATTTTTGAATGATCAAATTACATACTTATACTAATTTTATTAACTGGGATATATTTTTATAAATTGGGGGATTTAGTTTAAAATAATTTTTATCATAAATTTTAATTCGAAACTCAATTCACACCCTCTTGAGTTTTCCACTATGACCAAAATTTGGTATTATATGTTTAAATTACTTTTAAATATGATATAATTTTAACAAAAAAATATTTTTTTTGTTATTTATAATCTTGTATCCTTATAGATAATAATTTAAAAGTGGTAATAACCATTAAATAACATCCTTATATTAATAGAACCAATTATTCTTATTATAAGATCAAAATTTAAATCTGTATAGATATCATGGGATTTGATATTTGGAAAGTAATTTTAAAAAATATAAAAAACCAAAGAAACTTGTTCTGATTAACTAGATGAAACTATGGATTATTCTAACTATAACTATGTAGATATCGATTCATTATACACCGAATTAAGAGAATATGTGTTTAATATAATTTCTACTCATTCCACTACATATGGAATGTGGGATGCATTCTTTTTTTTCATGAAGGACCTTAAAATGTAAAATAAATGTGAATAAATATTTATTCAATTAAATATAATAAATTTAAGAGGAAACATGATGAATCCATTTTTGTCACCTATCTTAGGCTTAATGAGATTATGAAAATGATGCATGCATTGAGGAAGACAAATGAAGAAAAATATCAACTGATATAAATACTACAATGCTTACGTTATGGTGGTGAGGAACCACTATTTCCAATAAGGAATTCTGAAATATAGGTAAACTAATAGTAAAAGAGTTGATTGTAAATATTATTGGGTTTGAGGAGGAACGAAAAGTGAAAAGGAAATAATATGAACCTAAAAGAATGTTAGTTTCTATCAAATATTATGAATCAAGCCCAAAATAGAAAAAAAAACGATAGTTTGAGTGGCGATGAATAACCTATAGATAGTGATGTGGAAATGTATTACATAACCAAGAGATTACAAAAAACATTTCATAAGAATAAATTATAAAAAAATAAAATTATAGGGGAATTTTTGACTAAAAGGGGAATTAGAAAATGTGAATCAATTAGGTGAAGTGACCAATTATTACTGAAAAATGAAAAGGAACATAAAGGCTGATTTTCTTAAACTAAAATATATTAAAATACATGAGGATAATGGAAAAAGGATGAAGAGGGATAGGAATGTAACATAGAGTATATATGAGGATAGTTCAAGTGACTCTAACTTGAGCAGAAAAGATAAAAATGATAGAGCTAACATGTTTTTTATGACAAAGACTAATAAGGTACTAAATAATGTTTGTGTATCTCTTATTTATATTTATAATATTTTTGAGAATAAAAAAATTGTAAAAATATTAGTTATGAATTTTTATTTGAGCATTGTAATATGTTGGATGAGACATTCGATGAACCTATGGATAAATAGTAATTTTTTAAAGAAGTATTATGCTTTATATGTTTATTTTAAACCTACATTGATGTAGAAAAAGAAAAAGATAATGATTTTTTAAAGGGAAAAAACAAAATGAATATTTCTAATGAGAAAATTAAAATATATCTGGATTGTTTTGTAACTGGTAGAGAAAAATTAATTAGGATTTTTGGTAAACGAACTATACCCATTTATACCACTGGGATTGGCCACCAACCACGTTAGAGAAAAATTTATAAGAATAAATTTGTTCCGAGATCAATCTATGCCACTGCTGTAAAAGATTATTAATCATATAAACCAAATAAGTTATTCATTTATAAAATTATAATGTTTATTTAGGAAAAAAAAGCTTAACAATATAGGATTCAAAACTCTTTCATTACTAACATTTCTATCCCCAAGAAAGTATGGGTTCCAAAATCATTTTCTTATTTAAATGTGTCTATGAAACCTTCTTAAAGAGTACCATTAAAAACATATATTATCTGGATAGTATATATTTCATACACATTATTGAGGAGTACAAAAGCATTAAGAACCGTATCAAGTTTGATGGTGGAAATTTAAATTTTGTTAAAATTTCCAATAGAAATATAATTGGAATCAGTCAAATAAATAATTCTAGTATTATTTTAATTTGTAGAGTTATATTGGTAAATGGATTATATTATAATTTAATTTTCATCTCATAATTGTGTGATGATGGTTATCATGTCAAATTTTTAAATAATTCTTGAGACATTTAGGATTCAAGACATGATTTAGATTTTTCTACCATATGTAATGAAAATGTTTTTATAGTTTATTTAATTAAATTATTTCCAAAAAATATTTCATGTTTAAGTGTATTTCATAAATATTATTAGATATTTAATTAGAGAATAGTCCAATTAAACCTTCACTCACATAGAAATATAACTAGGAAATGTTTTCTTAAATATCTTTTTGAATTAGAATTCCCAAAACACAAAGTCATTTTCCCATGTAAAAAGGGAAACCAACATAAGATCTATTTCAAAAAGAGAAAAAGTTTCAAATTCTCAACCCATAGAGTTCATTAATATGGGATTTTTTGGACCTTCTAGAGTTACTATTATAAATGGGGAAAACTATGTTTATGTTCATTTAGATAAATTTTATAGATACTCCATGGTATTTATTCTAGATCAAAAGTTATATTTTTCCAATTTTTCAAAATAAGAAAAATATTTAGGAAACCGTATTGGACATATAATTTATACTTTAAGAATTGATCATGGATGTGATTTCAAAAATCAAGACTCTGAATATTTTTTCTCAAACATGGACACTATAACAACTTTTCATCTCATAGGACTCCATAGAATAATGTATTTGTAAAAAGAGGAAATATAACTCCTCAAGATATTTCCCATACCATTTACAATGAGTATGATCTATCAGTTTATTTTTCTCTATTCGTTATTAATAATTCTTTCTATTATATCAATTGGGTTATTATTAGACCATTTCTAAATAAAAATCCATATGACCTATTGAGTCTAAGAAAACCAAATGTTAATTACTTTAGAGATTTTTTGTGCAAGGTCTTTATAATCAATACAAATGAGAGTTAAGACAAGTTTGCATATAAAATATGTGAAGGAATTTTCCTCATTTATTCAAAATCTAGTAAATCATATTAGGAATTAAATAAAATAATAAAAATTGTGGAAGATATTTATATGTCATATTCAATGAAAAATATCCACATGAGCCTAATATACCCCTATAAAACCTTGAGTATGGTATTTAAATTTTCAATATCAATACCTTTACAAAATATATGGATTCCATGAAATGTACTTTAGAAAAATCATTTAGTTCTGAGGAATTGTATGAACCAAACCCTGAAGAAGAAAATGAAGTATCATGTACTTATACTTATAGAATCATTAGTACTTTTAGAGACCATCCATTTGATATCTTAGTTAGAGGTCTTTATAGAGGAAATAAGACTTGAGATTCTATTATTAAAAATGTTGAAAACTAAATCTTATTGTCACATATTGAACCTATGAACATCACTAAATAAATAAATGATGAATTATGGAAATGTATATGCAAGAATAATTGAATCGGTTTAAGAGAATAAATGTTTGGGAACTAGTACTAAAAACTAAATAATTCTTGACCATTAGAACTATGTGTGTATTAAAGAACATGATTTATGAGTAAGATAATTTAATTATAAATAAATATAGACTAGTTTCACGTTGGTATAATCAAGGGTATGTTATTGACTACGAGAAAACCTTTTCACCAGTAAGAAGACTTGAATCCATCATAATGTTTCTTATATATGCAGAAAATTCGAATTCCAAATTATATATAATATATTTCAAGTGTGTCTTTCTAAATATTTATATAATTTATAATTTTTTGTAGAATAACCCCATGTATTTCAAAATCCCCAATTTCAATATCCTATTTTGAAATTAACCAATGATTTTATAGTTTAAAATAACCTTCTAGATCTTGGTATGATAATCTTATATCATTATTGAACTTTTAATGTTTTTAAAAAATGTATAGATGATCCTACTTTAATTATTAAAATCATTTATAGAGATCTTTAGTAGTATAAATCAATATTAATGATACTCTTTTTGTATCATCCAAAAACTATTTGTTTATTGAATTTTTTAAAATATTGAAAAATGAAATTGGGATGAGTTTAATGTGTGAGTTAGAATTATTACTTGGTTTTCAGATTTCTCAAAATAAGGATGAAATCATTCCCATCCAAAGAAAGTACACTAAGGATATTTTAGAAGATTGTTTTATAAATAACACCAAAGGTAGTGATACTCCCATGAGTATAATCTGTGAGTTGTATATTGATGAAACTAGGAAACATGTTCATTAAATCATCTATAGAGGTATGAATGTAAGTTCACTATAATTAACTTCTAACTTAGCAGATATTATGTTCAATTTTTTATGTCTACAAATTTTCAATTAAATTCAAACGAATCCAATTTAAATTTTTTGAAAATATTTTTTAAATACCTGAAAAATATAACGAACTTTATATTTTTTTACTTTGTCGATTTTTTTTTAAATAATTAGTTATTTAGATGAGGATTTTTGTGTTTATAAGTTATACATAAAAACCCTTTGGAATAATTCACATAGGAAAGTCTCTAGTATCATGGTGAAATTAAAATTAGTAATCTATTTCATTATCCACTCTGAAAGTTTATTACAATGATTCATAAAGTTATTATGCTTAGATTCTATAGAAGAAACACAATTTACTAGATTATGAATATCAATTTAGACATGTCCCTTATAAATTGTTATAACACATGTGTAACAAATATTTCTATAAATATGATATCATAATCAATGAGAAATACATATTGATATAAGTCATCAATTTTTAGAGACCATTTTCAAAAAGGATATATTAATCTTTAATTCATTAATTCTAAACATTATTATAATAATATATTTATAAATCTATTTAATATTGATAGAATGAATTATTTCATAGATGAATTATGAATTATAATCTAATTTTAAATACCTTAATTTATTTATATCTCAGATGTTTCTCAGAATTCTCACTATAATTTTTTACTTATGTGTTTTGTATTAAAGTAACCATGAATTATATTTTACATAGTTAGTGAACTGACGTTTATTTTTTGTTCATATGGTAAAAAAAGTGACAATAACCATTTGGACAAGAACTGATTATACCCACCATGAAACATAACTCATATGGTCATTATTACTATAAAAAAACATAACTTATAGGATCTCTATACATTTTGTGTATCTTAACTCACAAGGTCACTGTACTTTCCATGAGTTTTTACACATATGTTTAGTATACCTATCTTGAGTCCATGATTAGTATATATATCATATATTTTTTATTTAGTATTGTTTATAAGTTATTCTGGTGGTATTTTCTATAATTTTATTACTATTTTTTATCCTTAAATTAATGAACCAAAGCTTAATTCGAATATGAATCAATATGTAATTTTCCTTAAAAATCATTCCTTTATTTTTGAATCCATACCTTCTTTCAGAACCCTCTATCTATCAAATTTGATCCTTTTGAGAAATTGAATTGAAGTTTGAGAATAATGAGGTTGAAGTGTTCTCCTTATGTCATACCTCCTTCTAAAGTGCCTCTTTTATAGAAATAAAAAAAGGATCTAGGTAGCAAGAGTGTTGTGGTGAAGCTGTGAAACCCACATTTGGAGGATTGAAATGTTTGTAAAGAACAATTTGATGCTCTGGGGTTATAGTCGAACAAATTGTTTTTATGGAAATTTTTTCAGATTTAAAGCTTTAATAAATGGTTCAAAAAAGTATGTTATTCTATATAAATAATTTAAAGGAATTATATATTAATTTGAAATTTATCCATGTAGATATGAATGTAACTATTTTGACAACAGTGAATAAAGAAAGTTGTTCAGAGTGAGTATGTTAAGAGAGGGGTGAATTTATTACCCAATTAAATTTATTTTAAAAATTACATTGAATAAAATCCTCCAAATAATTGAAATAACCTAGATAATCAAAATATAAGATCAATATAAGTTTTTAAATTTTAAAATATTTCTCAAAGAGTGATTTAGTCTCCATTAAAATAAAATCAAAACTATTTTAACTTTTAAATCAATTTTACAATTCCAAATAATATATATACACTAATTATGATTAACATTCAATGTAGTGTATTTGTTTATTATTTAAAAAATATTCAGTTTAAAAATTATAATATAAATGAAACAAAATACACAGTGAAATTAAAACAAGGGGTTTAGTCTCAAGCCAATACCTAACCCCTCCACTTGTAAATCACCTGCTTTCAATTAGATTATATAAAATTATAATGATCCATAACCAGGATCAGGTATACATAATAGCTAACCAGCTATCTAGGCCACACATGGACCTCTTCCTCAATAACCACATGGATTATGATAAACACATGCCATAGAAGGACCTCTTCTAAAAAATTATGGTTAAACAAATCCAAATAGATTTTGAGAATATTTTGAATATCTTCAAGTCATATCTCAAGAGACAATGTAATTTTAAAAATCAAATAAATCACACACAATTTGAAATGTATAGAAAACAAAAAAAGTTCACGTATAAATATATATCAAACATAGCATTTCTTTTTCAGATTTTACCAGAATTTTTAGTCTCCTCTGATGTAGCTTGAAGAGGATATCAATATGTTTCTCAAAAATTTACAGTAAAATAGAGCGTCTTAAGCTCGTTTTATTCTAACATCGAGACATGTATTGGATGTTCGATGTGCTTCAATATCCCACAGTTGATCCAATGTTAGGGTTATTCATGTAATGGTCTTAAGAAGTGGAACTACTTAAAACACACTTATCAAGTCTTTATCAACTCTTCCATATCTCCTCTTTGTTTTATATATTAGTCATGCATGAGGGAGTCTACTTCATAATATTACAGCAGCTTACAGGAGTGTTTATTTGATAAACAATCATTAGGGTATTATTCTCCTCATACTATTCTCTTACATACTATTTAATGAACTCTATTTTTTTAATAATAAAAAATAAAATAATAAAAAACATTAAATTTAACAAAGTATATATTAGAAGTATTTAATTTGAATTAATGGAAACTGGAACAACAACTCTTCTGAATAGTGAGGCAACACTAGTAGTGACTTAAGATGATGGCGAGTTTGGGAAATGAGGAGTCAGGTTGAAGGTTTTTCATTTTCAATGATGACTCATCTCAGTGATGTCTTATCTCAATGGATGGCCATTTCAACAATTTTCTATATTTGTATTCTGATAGTGGGTAGTGTCTCACGAAAGATCATCTGGAAGTGAGATAATCTTGGTAGTGAGTCTTTTCCATATTTAGACAAATTTATTAGTTAAATAAAGATTGATGTTTGATGGAGATTGGTCTTAAATAGTGAATCATCTTTGTATGTATGTGTTTTCAATACTTTTTCCAATTTTCATTCTGATGGTTAGCCTATCTTGATGGTGACTCAGCTTCAATGGTGAGTTATTTCTGGCAGTGAGTAGAGTCTGATGGTGGGTCTTTCCAACACTTGGACAACATTTCACCAAACTTCCCCATATAAAAAAATTATATCATAAAACATAAAACCCATTAATATAATAATCAATATAATTATTGTATCATTAAAACAATGGTTCTAACAATATATTCCTTTTTGATTATCACAAATCATGGAATTTTATAAACCATGTATTGAATGATTATTATAAAATATATCTAATAAAGATGGTACTAAATAAATTATAGTATCAATGGAATGAATTAAACATATATAGAATCAAATGGAATTGTATTAATGAATATATCTAGGATATCATATTCTCACCCTTTAAAACAATATAAATGATGAAATTCAAGAAACAAAAAATAATACCAAAGAGTCATTCTCCTCCTTTTGGGATTATAAAAAAGTAGAAATAAAATAAGAAATAAAAAGATATATAATATGAATAAGAAGATAATTTACATTAATAAAATAAATTGAATTACAATAAAAAAGATAAAAAAATTCATATAAACCCCCATAAAATAATGAAAGTCAAAATTTAATGCTTCTCAGGCTGAGTAGTAGGAACAGGTAGAGCCTTTCCCTTCCCCTTTTCATAATTAGAAGGTTTTGAAGTATAATATGAGGTAACATTATGGTTGGATATATAAAAAATATAAAAATAAGGATTATATCTAATAATAATATGCTTGAGATATCAGAATGCTTTTCCTGGAGTCATTCTGAAGGGCTGGAAATTATAAGGTAAGGGGGAATTTGGATATCTAGTAACACATGGTATAAAAAAACTCTAATAAAGCATCCATAAAATCATAAAAGGAATATATCATCTCATATATTGTAAAACTCAAGTTCTCCATCTCTTTTTTTATCATACTCTTCTCTATCTCCACTTATTGATTCTGAAGAATCATTTTGGGATTGATGTGTTTTATCAAAAAAATAATTAGATATATTTCAAATTTATCACTCAAAGTAGTGACCTGAGGTGCCTAATTTTTTTAAAAAAAAACCAAAATTAGAGATAATCTTCTATTTAAAGGATTCTATGTCAAATATGGTAACAACATTAACTAGAATAAATTAAATGTTATGTGTGGGTAATGTTGTATAGAAAATAATAAGTGAAAAAACACTCTATGCTGGCTTAGAACTAGTGGGAACACGTCAAGAAAATATCTATAGTTCCCTTGAATCACCTTTTTTTTCTTATGACCATTTAAGATCCATGTATTCTCAAATAGTATTCCCACCATGCATTGGTGGACTACTACCATTATCAGAATCATAGTAGTCTGAACCATGTATAACATACCTAATAAAATTATCTAATTCCCCAGACATTCTGGTATTCAACATAGTTAAAGACACAAATTTTGGATTAACAACCATCAGCTCATAAAAAGTAGGCTCAACCTATATCTTCATATTAACTGACTAATCAATAACGGTCATCTTAGAAACCTTTTGTACAATATATATAGACACACCATGATCTCCATCAACAGGATCAATATGGTGACTATCCATGATTTGGGATCCATCCCACTCAATATATGATTCATTCACATCCCTATCAACTCCATCCACATATTGAACTATGTTGGGTCACTCTTTAGATATAGAGACAACTGATAAAATTGAAGATGAAATAATTTCATGAGGCATCTCACCATCCTAAACACCAATATTTCCACAAGGACCATCATGTCAGAACCTCCATCACCATATTCTCCATTTTCTTATCTGTAATATCCTTTTTTTTCTTCATTATAATTTTCACCATTCTCTTCACTTTCATTTTATTTAAAATATTTTGAATTTCACTTAAACTATTATTCACAAGAATCTTTTGTTTCTTCTTCCTCACTTACTTATTTTAAAAGAGTCTCTTGGAGTGGGACAGATCTACAAGGGCTATGAGAACCATTAAAAACGATGGATAACTCTTGTGTACATCTGCTTCACTACCTTCATCCAATGAAAAGTCTTATTCTCATTACAAGAGGTGACAACCTCATCTTCATCCTTATCTGAATACTAAACCAACATATCGACATCTTAGCCAGTATCACCAATATTTTTTGGTATGTATGTGAGATCAATAGGATTGAAATCCTCTTAAATTTTATCAGCATCGTCAACCCATTGAATCTTCCAGGGGTTCCAAATTATTTTTATTTTATGGAATATTAATTTTTAAGGAAAAAACCTATATATTTTACCACTGTTTTTTTATTCCCCTTCAATCAATCCCTTATCCTCTGTCATGGATAAAATGAAATTATGGTTTATGAAAGAGTTTTAACTTGAATATGTCTCACACATCTCTCTTATGCGAACCATTATAGATCTACAAAGATTAATATTTTATCATATAATAACAATCATACATGATATATTTATTGATACCTAATTTTGGGTAAATATATTTTCCTCTAGCATAAAATATGTTGAATAATGTTTAAGAGAAAATGAGATTCACCATTAATCTCAATAGTATCTTGGATTCATACTATATCATCTCCAATCAACTCTTGCAACGAATAATCATAGAAAAAGGTATCATTATCACTTGTAATAATTCCTTTTTTGGTTATTTGAAACACTTTTGTGTGGTACATTTATACATCTAGCCCAATTTCTTGAAGAGTATACCAATTTTCACTCGCTTATTCTGCTTCTTACCTAGTCTTCATCTTCATCAAAACTAAACTCGATATACTAATAGAATTGGTGAATTAAACTCAGATATATGGGTATCTCATTATTAGAGAACCAATATACCCATAAATAGTCTTGAAAAACATTAATCACAAAATATTTACTTGATATCAACCAATAAACATGAATTTCATTCTCAGGTACCACTACTCGATTCGCAAGCTGTGGGTTTACTAGCTTGAAAAATGGAGGGATTGACTCTGTTTTCTACTTCTTTTAAAGAAAAAAATCATCTAGAGAATATTTTGTGGCTCTATTCTCTCTAACCATCAAAAATTACATCGGATTTTTGAATGAAGTCAAAGGAATTCCAAAGGTTATGAGAGAAAGTGTCACGACAAGGCTATAGAGTAAGGCATGAGGGATTGAGCATTGAAATTTGGAAAGTTTCTAATTTATATAATTTAGGAATTTAGGAATTTTAAAACTAAAAATAATATACTATTTTAATAATAATAATAATTTAACAAATAAAGCAAAAATGAGAGTTATGAATGACATGATATTGAAAACAGAGGGTCGTTTCTAACGAATTGTAAGCTCCAATGGTGTGTAATGTCCTAGAGTGGGTAAACTCTAACTGTGGGTAAAGTACAATGGTGGGTAAACTCCAATGTGGAGTAAAATATAAATGTGGTTAAAACACCAATGGTGGATAAACTTCAATGGTGGGTAATATCCAATGGCGGGTCCTAGAAAATGAAGTTTAAACAAAATTAATCATATATAATTCTTGTTTGATGTATTTTATTATCTCATAATACAATATTTTTTTAAAAATATTAGTAATATGATATTCAATTCCAATGTATTAATGATTTATATCCCACATTTTAAAACTATCTCTCAAAAATTGATGCCTTAAATCAATTTAATTTTCAGTAGAGTGATATATAGGGTTATTAGAAATTTTTGTAGCACTTATAGTGTCACAATTTATAGTACATGTCGTAATTGATATCCATAGTATATAAATGTGTATTTAATCCAAAAAATATTATAACAATAACATCTTGAAACTATATATTCATCTTTAAAAGAAGACAGTGGAATAAATTTTATTTCTTACCACCCTAAGATAATAGTGACTTTCCCGAAATACGACTTGTTCACGAGGGGATTTTTCTATCTAAATTGAAACAAAAAAAATTAACATCATAATAACTAAATAAGTCAAATTATTTTCCTCTAGGGTAGAACGGTACCAAATTTTTTGTATACTTTAGGTATTTGAAAATAAGTTTTAGAGCTTTTTAGTGTGACTCTTTTGGGTTTTCATGAAAATGAGCATACATACACAATAAACATAATTTCAAGTCAACTAAAAGTTAAGTGGAGAAGAGTTCCAATCATACCTTTGTAATTGGTTTTAAATATTGATTTCCCAAATTCATCAAGATCCAATTTATATGTGGTACTTATTAGAGTTTAATTATTCTTTGTGTTATACAAAATAAAATGTTTTAGAAGGTATTTAGTATACTTAAATTTGTTTAAAATAATTATTCATTTATTTTAAAAAATATAAATTCCAAGAAATAATTACATTTCAGCTGTTAAACTCATTTAAAATTAATTTTGTATAATCTTTGAAAATTATGTACATAATTAATTTCTATAAGAACAAAAAATAATATCATTTACATGGATTTGAACAAATAAAACATCTTTTGAAATTATTTTTATAAAAAGGGTAGGATAATGTATATCATTTGAAAAACCAATTGAAATAATAATAGCGATGAGCCTATCATACTAAGGTCAAGGATCTTATTTTAATCCATATAAATCTTTTTGTAAATTTTAAAAAATGATTTGGAAAGTAAGGATTTTGAAATACAGGGGGTTGTTCAATAAAAACATCCTCAACTATATACCCATTCAAGAATGAAATTTTGTAATCCATTTCATATAGTATGAAATCTACATTTGATTCACTAACTATCTGTATTATAATGGATTCATGTATGGATACTAGTGAAAACATTTCTTTATAGACTATACCCTCTTATTGACTATACCCTTGTGCCACTAGTCTATCCATATTCACTAATATTATGCCAAATTCTTCAACCTTGTTTCTAAACACCCATTTAGTTCCTATAATAAAGGTGTATTTAGGTCAATCAACAGATTACCAAAATTTATTTCTTTCAAATTGATTAATCTCTTCTATCATATCCATTACACACAATTTGTCATTAATTGAATAATTGAAGTTCTTATGTTCAAGATGTGAAAAAAGCTTGATTTTCAGTATGGTTTATTAGAGAATAATTAGTTTTTGTAACTCTAAATAAGTATAAAACAACAAAAACAAAATGATTTTATTTAAGATTCCAGATAGATATATAGAAAGAAGTGTTGGTCACCTCAAGGTATTCTATAGGTTCTTATTTAGGTTCTGGAAGATCCTCAGAGCTATATGATTTTATTGAATTCTTCATTGTAGTATCAATAGGTTTTTAATTTATGTTCAATGTGGAAGAATAATTCTCTAGGTTTTATAATTAAGTATTAGTTTCATGTTCATCAGTATCATGAAACTTAACATGGAAATCAACTTCCCAAGTCTTGGTTCATTTTTAAAAATCCATGTATTAGTTACATGATGTTTAATATACTAGGAAATTTCCTTCATCACATTTATAGGAAATTTTTTTAAGATTATACTTAGTATTATAAATAAAGACTTTTCAACCAAAGAATCTAAAGTAATTAACTTTTGGATTCCTACTATTCTTGGGTTCTGAAGGGTTTTTATTCAAGATAGGTCTAATTAAAACAATATTAATTATATAACAGGCTAGGTTCAATTCATCTACCCAAAATTAGATAGGTTAGTCATATTCATTATGTATTGTTTAGGATATATCTTGAAGTGTTCAAATTTTTATTTCTACAACTACATTTTTCTAAAGGACCCTAGGAGTATATAAGTTATGGATATATCCATTTTGTGAGAAAAAATATTCAAAGTCTCAATTTTCCAACTCACGAACATGGACACTTCTTAAGGTATTAATTATAGGTTCACTTAATTTTTCTATGGATTTGTCATCCTTGGTAATGCAAGTGGAAGATTCACTCTTATGAGATAAAAAATAGTACCCATTTTCACCTAGAAAAGTCATCTAAAATTAAATAGATATAGCGTGTCCCATTTAATCAAGAAATTATAGATGGTCTAATCAATTCTAGGTGAACAAAATCAAGATGTTAAGAAAGTTAGAGTGCTTTAATTAATTTAAGAGATATACTTTGTTTTTTCCCTTTCCAAACTGGGTTATATACTTTATCATTTGGGAATTCATGTTTAGGTTTATCCTTAAGTAACCCTTTTCTAGTAATATTTCTAAGTTAGTGGACATTTCAATGGACTAGTATCCTAGGAAAAAGACAATATTCTCTATGAAAGAAAGTTAATAACGAATAATTTTGTGAAATAAACGAATCATGATTAACAAAATACAGATTCACATTTCACAAATCTGTAAATACTATCGAGTTTTTAGAATTAAAAACATAACAATCACTTTTTTAAAACTTCAAATGAAAACCATCATCTCACAGTAGTGGGATGATAGGAAGATTTTATTTTAAACCATCAAAAAAATTTACTTTAAAAATTAAAATTGAATTAGTGTAATAGATTTGGAAAAGGCCAAATATTTTTCCATTATAATTTTCACCAAATGTGACATGCCCACCATCAACCTTTATAATGTTCATGATGCTAGAGTAATCTCATATCATATTTATGAAACAACCGATATCCAAGAACCATAGATTTATACAGGATCTCTTCATGTAGTTTCCCTACAAAATAATGTTTGTACGAAGAATTATTTTGGCACCATGATTTTCTTGGGTCCAAATATGTTGGTAATAAATGATTTGGGAACACATATTTTCATGATAGGTTTCTTATAAGAAGACTATAATTTTTTTTAAAAAAAATTGAAACCTAATTTGGTCTATAGGAATTAAAATTATCAGTCAAATTTACAGAATTAGAAAAAAAATATTCTTAACAATTCTTCTATGCATTATCCCAATGATCTTTGGATCACACCAAATCAATTGGTTGTACACCCCAAGAAAAATTGATATTTCTCTGACATGAAGTTCTATTGGTTCATTACTTTATAAATACACCTAAGAAAATATATAAGCATGAACCCATTTCATAATAAAATATTTCTCAAGTTCCATTCCTTTCACACAAAGAATGTCCCTATTCCATTCATCACTAGAAGATACTATGTTGAATTCCCAATAATTTTAAGTACATAATGTCTCAAGTCAAAAAAGGAAAACAACTATTGTACTAAACAAATAGATGGTATGATTTTTGATAGTCTATTTTCTAAAATCTACAAAATTATATTATTAATGAAATTACAAAGACTAGTCATTCTATAATTATTAACTAAACTAATATCAATAACCTTGATAATACAAGTGATGATAGTATCATTATAAGTCTCAAGAGAATTCTTACCTCTCCAAAACTCATCCATGATGTTAACAACATCAAGTCCCAAAATAGTCTAAAACCTTTCTAAGAAAATTTCATAATAAAAAACATTGTTTGGTACCTTTGATCGATGCATTAACCTAAATGTCATGAGAACTTTATAAAAATGAATATCAATAGTTAATAATTCATTCGTATAATTTGTTAAATTTTAAATAAAATTATTATTTAAATATTTAGATATAAAATTATGAAAAGAAGAAAATATGATTTGATAATCACGTGAATTATATTATTTTTCACTTTGAGGGGACTCACCATAAAGTGATTTCGGGACGAAGAATTCATTAAATATGATGATAAGGGTTATTTGACAAGTGTGTCTAGAAAGTGTCTCATATAGCCTTAGATAGGTAGGGATAACAAAAGATATGTTTCCATTACAACTCAACTTATCCTCTAATTAAAAAACATGTAGATTTTTTATTTTATACTCATTCATCAAATCATGTTGGGTTTTTTCCACTAACAACATCTACATTTCTAATTTTATACTCAGTCATCATTTTCTACCTAATTAAACTCCAGCTTAAACTTGGTTTATGAGACTTCATCAACCCATGTAGGGGTTTCTATACTAACTCGGCACCAGGACAAGACAATGTCGTATTGCGTATGATCTAGATCTGTGAAAATCCATTTCCATTAGGTTATTTATTATATGATCTTAAATATCACTCTATACAATTCCATTTCAACTAAATTTGAACTACATAGAATATAGATCATATTTGATGAAATTTAAACTTCATATACAGGTCTCTTCGATATGTCCTAACATCCAATCCACCAATATTAGACCCAGTCAATGAATTCTTATGATTCATACCCCCTTCCCAATAATATTGTATTCTCATCCATATCGGATCTGGAAATATTAGATACTAAACACGGATAAAATAAATTTTATTGAAACTAAATTTCGATTCCAATAACCTGAGTTATGATTTACATTGTTCTAATTCCTTGTTCGAAGCGGTTAGAGAGCTCTTAGATCTTGAGGCCCATTTTGGTAGTAACTTCAAACCATTCATCATTGGTTTGTGAACTATGCATATATTCTCCATGCACCACTTCATATGGTTTTTATTCAAATACAGTCCATTACTCTTTCATGCCTTGTTTTTACCTTCCACTTACCATTAAATAAACTACCACACCTTTTATAGAACAATAAGTATAACCATAAACTATGTGAACCTCTATTAAATGATTTCTATGCTAGTTTTGGGATCCCAAATCATGAGATGTTTACCTAAACTATATTATTATATTGATAACTATATATTTTTTATAAAACTTGTATGATATTAAACACCATCCTCATTTTAGACAAATTTGTTTGATCGTAAACCTCATTTTCATTAGTATATATTTCATGAAATCAAACTCTAAAAGGAATGAGACATGGTACTCAACCTATTGAAAAAATTTATAGGGAATACAATGAATAATTGAAGTCCCAGCCCACTAGGTATACACATATCCTGGTTCCAAATTTATTATTATAGAAATAAAGGGATTTGGCATGAAATTGATGAAATTGGAAGGCTCATTTTGAACGTATAACTTCCAAAAGATTCTTAAATTCCCATTGATGACAAATGATGACTATTTTTATAACTAGTGTTTTTCATCCCACATAAGATGGGTCAGTTGAATTTAGTCTTATCACCACTCTTGACATCTTAGAAAAAGAAGCAGATTTTTGTGTAATAAGTTTCGATTGTTATACTCTCCCATTTATTGGATATGTGGTGGCACTATCATTAATAATATAATATAAAATTAAATATCTATAACATGTAGATGAACTGTAAAAAATGATAAAAAATGTGTGTTGTGGGGATCTCAATGATAATGTCATTAATTAAAAAATCATCATTGGAATCTCACTAGATTTCATGATGTGAAATTATTAGACATATAAAAGTAGAATTAGAAACCCAAGGGTTCCCAATCATACCAACACCATCGGCCAAGAGAGAAAGATATGACATTATTTTCACTATAGGTGAATCAAAATGGTAATTACATCACAAACTATATGTGAAATCAACCAGGGAATCATGTTCCCTCACTGTGACACACAAAAATTTATTAACATAGTTACTTATGGTTTACATGGCACTGTAAAAGCAGACCAAAGAAAAAATTTCAACATGATCAATTTATAAATAGATAATAAAACACAAGAAAAAAACATCTTCTCACCTCCAACACCCTCTAATGAAATATCCACTAATAACATCTTACAAGCATCAAATAATAACAATCAATACGCATCCCATAAAAAGGAAACAACCGATAGAAAACAATAACCCAAGATTTTACTAGTAAGTTTGATAATATTGTAATGACTTTTTTTTATAAAGTGATAGCATGCACTTCCGATGAAAGCAGTAGGGTCTGATGATGGCGGAGTTGGGGTATGTTGTAGCGGCAGTGACAATGGAGGGCTTCACAACAGAGGTTGGGTTTAAGGGGAAGGAGCAGCGGAAGAGGGTTTGAGGTAAAGGTGGTTTGGCAGTAGAAAAGCAATGGAGGAGTAGCAGATGAGGGTTCATGGTAGAGGAGCAGTGGATGAGGGTTCATAGTACAGGTGGGTTCATGGTGGAAGAGGTGTACACATCAGTGGAAGAGGCGGTGGCAGAGGAGGGTTCGGTAGTGGCAGAGTTGGGTTCATGGTAGAGTATAGTTCGAAGGCGTATGGGTCAGCTTCTGCAAGAGCCTGAAGGCCATGCGAATGAAGGATACTATTAGGGGTTTTTTATAAAACACGGTGAACCTTTTCTCGGTACAAGCTAAAAAGCATCGATAAAGGTATGTTTAATCAACACTAAAATAGAAAACGCAGATAAAACATAACTTTGTTAATACTTTTTTAGCCCTGATAAAGATAAGCCTTTATCTGTGCTAAATTTGTGTTGATTAAATGTTTATTTATCCCGGCTAAATTTATAGCACTGATAAAGAGACCTTTTATTAGTACTTATTTAGTGGTGATAATGTCCTATTATTATCATTGATAAAAAACAATGATAAATATATTATGTTAATAATTTATTTATACTAATATATATATTTATAAAATTATATATATAATATATATATATATATATATTTATAATTATAACTATATATATATATATTCATAAAATTATAATTTAAATAATTATAAAATTATAAGAAATATTCTTATGATATTTATAATCCTAGTATATGATTATAATAAATATTTTAATTATATATATGTATAAGATTATATATATATATATAACTATATTTCTTCTAATTTATAATTTAATGAAAATATATGTATTTATAATTATAATTATAAATGGATATATATATATAAATAAAATTATATAAAATTTGTATTTATAATTTTTATAATTTTATTAATATATATATTTAATATATTTACTATAATTTTATAATTATTTAAATATATATGTGTTTATTTATAATTATAAATATAAAAATTTGTTTTTATTTATCAATATTACTATATATTTAAAAATATATTAATTTAATTAAATATAACATTATATATGAAAATATTAAATATATTTTTTATAAATTAATATATATATATATATATATATATTTATAAATAATAAAAAATATATATTTATTTGCAATTAAAAATTATAATAAATAAATAAATATTTATATTTGTAATTATAAATATATATATACTTTTAAAAAATTTCATATTATAAAAAATATATTTATAATAATATATTTATATATAAATATATTTATTATTATTTATTAATTATTTAGATATATCAATATTTATTTTAAATTATATTTATTAATATTTATATTTATTTAAAACTATTTTGATATAAATATATATAATATATATATTTATTATAAAATTTTAATTATTTAAATATATCTATATTCATTTAGGAATTATAATTATAAATATTTGTATTTATTTATCAATATTTGTATATGTTTATAAATATATTTATTTAATTATATTAAATCTTTATAAGTAGTATAATAAATATATTTATTATAATTTTATAATTCTTTACTCAATTATAGTTATTTATAGTTACAATTATAACTATAAATAAATATATTTATAAATATTTGTATATTATTATATATATATATATATATATATTATATTTAATTATTGTAATTTTACAATTATTCAAAAATATATATACTTGTAATTATAATTACAAATAAATATATTTAAAAAGTATTTTTATATTGTTAAAATTTATTAATTATAAAATTAATAAGTAGGTTTATTATTTATATATATTTAATGTAATTTTATAAGTATTTTTCAGAACATAATAGTATATATGGGTAACATGAATTCATCATATACCTAGTAAATATACATAATAAAAAACGATCCATCAATGGACAACATGAATAATAAGAAAGGGTGTATAATGTATAGATGAACATTATGATACATAACATATGCACACAAGATCAATATATTTATCGACCAAATTCATTGGAAACAAATATATTTTTAATAATTAATATAAATATATATATTTAAAAAAGGTATTTATATACATTAATTATAAATAAAATGAAATAAATAAATAAAAATAAATATATTAAATATAAAGAATACAAAAAATATAAAAAATATAGCGATTCTAATAAATATAATAAATCTAAAAAATCTAATTAGTTAATATAATAAACCTCATAAATAAAAATATAATAAATTTATAATGAATCAATATATCTGATAAATCTAATAAATATAATAAATCTTATAAATTTATTAAATTTCTTAAATTTATTAAATATAATAAATCTAATAAATCTAATAAATTTATTTATTATTTAATTAAATTCATTATAATATTATAATTTTTGAAATAAATAAATATATATATAATTATAATATTAGAAATACATTTTTTAAAACATTATATACATATTTTTAAATTATTAAAAAAATATATTAATCATAAACATGCATTTTTAGTTAATATATACAAATAAACATTATTTTTGAACATAAATATAATAAATTTATATAAATTATTATTAAAAACTTTTATCAACACTTTTCTTAGCACTCATAAAGGATACATGTATCAGTACTTTTAGCTAGTAGTGATAAGCCCCCCCTTTAGCAGTGCTTTCTGCATAATGCTGATAAAATGAGGCTCTTTCCTTACCCCGTTTTGTGGTAGTGTGAGGTTAGTGACACACTTGTAATTTTTTAAAAGAAATAATGAAACCAATGTTTATTCCATGTCACAAGGATCCAATAATGGACCATTATTGATTTTTGTATTGCAAATTTATAAATATGGAAATAAAATATGTTTTGGACAAGTTTTGTGTTATTTTTAAAACATATCTTTTTATTTTAACCCCCGGTAAACCCATTTTACCTTAACCATAGTAATTTTTTTCATTTTACTATTCATTTTGGTCTTAATTAAGATGAAATTGTTATATTATATCAATTATTCAGATTCCAAATATTTAATCCAAATTTACAAATTCATTTCGAAAAATTAGAAAAAATGAATTTAAAATTAATCTTACCGACGTGATGAGAAAGCATGTTTTTAAAGAGAAAATATTCATAAGTTTACATCATTTTAATATAAAAAGTAAATATGAAAGTGTTTATAATAAACTATATTTGATTATTGAATTTATAATTTAACTAATTTTAATTTAAATAAATTTAAAACAAATGTTTACTTTATAAATAAATAAAATGTATAGACAGTTTTCATGTGAAATTCACTATTATCATTATTCATCAAAAAATAAAACTTTCAAAATAATAAAAAAAATTCATACAAATATAATTGGGGAATTATGATTTATAAAATAAATTTTATTCTATCAAATTAAATATCTAAATTGTTAAAAAATTATTATATTATTGTACATAGAATCTAATAGTAAAAAAATTCTTCAAGGAAAAAGTATTTTTGAAACAGATAATGATTTTAAGTAAAATTAAGCAATTTTTATCAATATGTTTTCTTTATATAAAATAATGATATATAATATTTAAAAATATTTATTAATATTCTATTATCTATGTTTAACAACTAGGTTATATTTCATGTTTGAATCATTATATTTATAATAAATCATGGTTTTTTAAAACTCTATTTCATGTGTAATGTAAGCTTACCCAATGTCGGATGTAGTAAACGATTAACTTGGTATTTAATGGAATTAAATATTAAAATTTTGTTGTATTGAAATAAATCTATTAGTCAAATTTAATTTATTCAAGAAAATCACAAAACTCATAGTGTTACATGTTTGAAGGTGTGTGGAAATACAAGACCCTAATGCAACCTATATAAGACATACTACACAGTTAACCAACCTACCTTAGCCACTTTATCTAGTTAAAAGGATCATATCCATCTTTATGAGATCTGGGATGTCCTAGATTTAGAATCTCTCATCGTAATATTTTTGAAATATATCTTCATATTAATCCAATACCACTGTTTATATTTATATTTTTCCTGTTATTAGTTATTTTAGTATGTATTTATTATTTCATTTTATATTTTTATATGATTCTATTGTATTCAAGTTATTATATTTTATATGTAGTAATTTACGATCATAAAAAAGGGGCAGATTGTTGGATAAAACAAGAACCTCTTTATTTTAATAATCCCAAAACTTGTTTCCCATGTTTCTAATAAATTTCATGTTTTATTGTAATAAACTATTTTCTAACCAAAATGATAAAATTTGATGTGTTTTGAAGCTATTGTGTCCTCATACCACATGAGTAATGAACCAACTATGCAAAGTAGTTGAACTGATGGTGAAGGTGAACTTACAATGTAGAAGTGACTGCACATTGTAGTCCAACTGATCACATATACAATCAACTAATCTTTTGTCACATGAGATAATTTTATCCTTTTTTGGAAGTGAATACATGTTCATGATCAAGTGATGACATGTGTACTTAACCTACCATGAATTCAGGTTCAAGTGACCACCTGTGTACCAAATCAACCGTCCATTGAAATCTATGTGGTCATAGGAAGGATTCAACCTACCACAAGAAAACGCAAGTTTCCCTAGGATGAATGAGTGTAATTTTTCTAATTATTAAACAAACCCTATGTGTCTATATTGTAGCGAACACATGATCATATGAACATACTTTCTGAATACTGATGTTACTCCAAAAGAAAATGAACCTATGAGAAAATTCAATGAAGCTAACACAATAAGAGATGAAACTATTACATGAGGAAATCAGGTGTCCCTATGAGGATGTGAAGTGACCACATGATGAAAATAAGTAACCACAAGATCAAATGAAGTTTCCATTCCAAGTGAGAATGTCACATCACTATTCTATGTTATCGTGCCTAGTAACCATAAACCAGAATAACAATGCTTTACGTGAAGACCAATTGACCATGTTTGACATAAGTAGTTGAGTTTGTCAAATCTACAATGACTATTTTTAGACAATTAATTATAGATCTAGTTCATTTAATAATTCATTGATTATGAGGATTAAATAATGAATATCTTCAGATATAAAGTTTTGAGAAAATATCTCTTTAAGATACATAGCCTCTCATGGAAAATTAGAACAAGTGAATACGTGTGTCATTGAGAGACATGATGATACATAGTGGAATTTCTAAACATTTAATGACACTATGTTTATAGAATAACCTATGAAATCTTGGTTGGATATTTTTAAATACATATTCAATGATATTTGATCAATCAATGTTGAATAGACTGAGATTCATAAAAAAGTATCACTTTTTATTCTTTTTCTATTTCTGTTCTAGATTAATTTTTAAGATTTGTTTATTATAAAATGATTATTTGTTAATATGATATATTGTATTATATTAGAGTGTGATAGATACTCGGCCTCATTATCTTACCTATGTACTCCCATGAAGATCTAGGTAAGTGGCTATGCATCCAGGACTGCTTGTGTTCATTTGTTACTCCATTATTATCCTATGTATAATAGTGGAAGAGGTTTTGTAGTATAGAATAACTAAGTGTAGTTGCTGCTATTCAATTATCCCACACAGAATTGTGAAGGAGGATTCATTTATCCTAGGCAATCAGAGGGTATTTGTTTTATGTAAAACTCACTCTATGTTTCAGATCAGATTATTCTTCAATAAACTGATTAGACAAGGTGATTGTAATGTGGAGAGGACTGGGCCTCAAATTTAGATTGAACCTCTTGAATTTATTCTTCTATATGATTTCCTATTTTTTCGCTCCATTTAAAAAATAAACCAATATATATTTTCAAAACTATAATTAAAACAATACATTGATAGTTAGCTTTATTTTTTGTTTTATATATGATTTTTGACACTAGTAAATATGTTTAAAAAGATAGAGGAGTTTCAAAACGTGTTCTAGAAGAGATTTTATTGATCTTATAAGAATATTTTTTGTAAAATAAAATTACATTCTTCTATTGTTTGACTTAACTAGGTTGTATTTTTATAAATTGAGAGATTTAGTTTTAAATCATTTTCAATATAATATTTTTCTTCAAAACTCAATTCACCCCTCTTAAGATTTCCACTATGACCTATACATTTCAAATACATTTATGTAAACAAGAATGTAATATCCAAAATAAATTTTATGAAAGATATCCTTTATTTATTCTATATTAAAATGATAAATAGAAATGATTCATCAATTATAATAATATCATAAATGGGAATATAGAAGAGAGAGTATTAGTGCTCAATAATAATATCAATAACTCTAAACATAACTTCATAATTTTTTAAAATGTAAAATCAATTAAATTACCTCTATATAAATAAAATTTCATTAAAAAAATATCTTATAAATTTATTTGAATAAAAAAATAACGATGATAATTTTTCAGAAACCTTTAGAGATGAAAACTAGTTCTTGGATTTTAACACCCAAACAACCTTGAAATATATTTATTTCCAATGACGAATATATAAAAATAAAATAAGTGCTTGATTATTCCATATTGGATCATTTTTATATGTACTACTTTGACTAAAAAACACTAAGAAATTTAAATTCCTAATATCATATCACATACAAAGAATTACATAGAAAAACCTACTTCGAATGAGTAGAATAGATGTTCCTTCTTCAAATTATGAAATATTATGAATATAAAAGAGCTTAAAAAACCATATAAATCAAAATATATATATATATATATATATATATATATATATATTAATGAAACCCCATGGTTAGGTTTATCCACCCATGGATGGTAGGGGTGAAATTAAATGAAGAATAAGACAAGAGGGGAGGTGAAGAAGAGGAATAGAAGAAAAGTAAAGGGATTAGCTTACTTGGAATAAATGGAGGGAGGAAATGTTGATAGAATGTGAGGGTACAATGAAATCATGGACACTACCCTAGAATTTCCTTGAGGTAATTAAAAGATAATAAGGAGAAACCAAATAAAAAGAATTAAAAAATATAAATATATAAAATATTTAAGAATTTCTAAATCCCTGTTACACGGTCTCTATGACCATGAAAAAAAAATCGAATCCTTCTGCTTTCCCTAAATGGTTACAAAATTTTTGGATAAACCTATGTAAATATAGATAAAAATAAGTCCTATTTTTAATAAGTATTAATTTTAACGATTTTTATTCATCAATTTTATAAATAATTTTTTATAATTTTTAAATTTAAAAAGAAAAAGTTTTATTTAACTAAATTTTTTTACCATATATTAAATAGTTTTTTTGAAAGTAATTTTTTTTATTTTTGAAATTAAAATTTATAAAATTGAGTTAATTTTTTCATCATCATTTAAAAATAATTTTAATACAATTTTATATTATTTTTCTATATTTTTTAGTTGAATAGAGAAAAATAGCTATTTTACAAATAATATAACTTTAATGATGTTATTATCATATAAGAATAATGTTAAAATTTAGGTAAATTTTTTATATACCAAATATATATTTAAAAAATTATACAATTCATTTAAAATTAGAATGTTGAACATAAAAAATCTGTGTGTAGCATTTTTAAAATCTGGGTAATGTTTTCATTCAAATAAAATCTTTTTCTGGTTTTTTTTCCTGTTAATAAAATATTTACAAGATTAATTTTGTTTTTTTTGTTTTAAAGTAAAATAAATATCATTTTATTTAAATATATCCAATTAAATCAAATAAAATGAATATTATACGTTATTTTGTTGCTAAATCTATTTTTCACAGAAATGATGTTTTTAAAAAAACTGATTTTCATTATATTTTTATACGTACATTAAAATTAATTTCTTATTCTTTTGAAGATTGATTATTATAAAATCGATTTCATATTTTTAATCAACACATTAATATTTCATAGTGATTTCAATTTCATTTTTGTTCATAATGAGCTATTACCATAGTAAAAGTTTGTCACCACAATGAGGGATTTAAGAGGAGGGTTAAATTAAGAGATAAGGGTTAAAACATAACACCCAGACTCCCATAACCCTGAGAAGGTAGTTATTTTAATACATTTTCACAAGATAAAATAGACAACATCTCAGAGTATTCAATATTTTATAAGTATTATGAGATAAGATACATACATGAATCTCACATTACATTTGAAAACAAAAAATACAACTTAAAATTACAATGAGAACTTTATTATTTCTTCTAGTATATCCCTTGAATCATTCATAGATCCATTATCCCATGGGAAATTAAAAATAAAGGTTGAACTCAGATTCCTATAAAGGATACATATAAGAGATACAAATAATATGGGAGTATAATATGCTCATAAGGTAATGATAACATAATCACGTGCATATTCTTTGTGTAAAAGATTCATACTCAAAAAATATTAGTTCAAAATATCCAAAAACAATTTATATCCATAGTAATTATTAATATTGTAGTCATATAAGTAATAATCATTCCAAATTCATAATATAGTCATGTGGTGTCATAAGCACAAATATTCATAATCTAGTGAACATATTTATTTACAATCATGCATGCAAATAATATTTTATGCATAATTAGAATAAATATTACTCACACATCATTATGTGAAAAAATATATTCAAAATCATTTTTATGAATATTCTTTTGGTACAATAAAAAGAAATATTACTCATATATCAAAATTATAACCTTTTTATTCACAATCACGTCTATTATTAACATCATCATCTCAAGAGATATCTATATCACATTACACAATATAATAGAGGGATATAATAGAACAAAACATGACATAATTAAAACCACACTTATGTGTGCTATAGGATTAGAAAAAAACTCATCAATTTATATAATACATGGTAAGGAAATGGGTTTCATTAACATTCCATCATTTTATCTTATCATAATCCATGGAAAATAAACAAGTCTCTTAACAATTCCATCATAAATTCATTAACCCATGGAAAATAAATAAGTTTCACAGAATTGTCCTTAAATCAGAATCATCATAATAAATATAAGGAAATAAAGTGGATGAAATAATAAGGTTATATCCCCAATAAAGAATAAAAATCATTAGTGGAAGTTGACATAGATGAAAAATAACTTTAAAAGATCATTTGATCCTTTATCTTAAAACAAAACCATGCCTCCCTCAAGGTGTGGAAGAATAAAATTTATATATTTTTTCCTAATGCCACAAAATGTCTAACCAATTTCATATCAGTTAATAAGTTTCAAAATTTACTACTTAGTTATTATAAATTAATGATTTTTTTTGTTTTCTATTATTTATTAAATTAGTTAAATAAGAATTGGTTTTTTTTATTTTTAAAAAAATTGAAAAACATGAATTATGAAAATTTAATCCAAACCAGCCTGGAATGATAAACAAAATGTAATTAGAATGAATGAAATTGGTCCTAGGATTGTCTTTGAGTTCTATATTTATTCTCCTTTATTTGTTTAAATTTAGTTTGGTAATCAAATTATGAAATCCCATGATGAATTACTTTCAATTTATATAGTGTTGTGAAATCATGAATTACTTACAAAATATAAATTACACCTTCTCTAGTAATCAATGTTGATGAAACACCTCAGCTGATAGTGTGACTTCTTTCAAGACCAGACCCCATCTCATGTTGTTTCATTCACTGATCAACAAAAATACATCATATGAAGAGATGACCGTAATAAGGGAGGGAAACTAAATAAAATAATTGAATATAAATTGATTTTATATTTATTTCATAGTGTATTATCACCAAACTTGTGAATTCCACTAACATCTCCCACAAACATAGAACAAACATTAAGCAAGTATTTGAGAATACCTATCCTCCCCCAAACCAAGCCTCAGGTCAGCCCATCATTGTCGATGGTAATAAATCATTTGGTGGATAGAAATTGAGAAATAAAAGGAGTAAAATATAAATA
The DNA here is from genome assembly GCA_963277665.1 of Viscum album. Lineage (NCBI taxonomy): Eukaryota > Viridiplantae > Streptophyta > Magnoliopsida > Santalales > Viscaceae > Viscum > Viscum album. Next base: position 2,069,237,845 of record OY728131.1, read on the forward strand.
ATAGAAGAGAGAGAGATATAGAAGATGGAACTGAAATTAAATGAAATGATAAAATAAAGTAAAATAGTAGAAAAGTTATTATAATAAGAATAATAAATAAAAATTACAAAAGAGGAATAAGAAAAAAAAGAAGAATAATAATAATGGTGGGTGAAAACACATAGAATAAAATAAAAATTCACAAGATAATTATATTTAATAATTTTAAAGTAAAACCAAATTGAAGAAAAAAAATATAGAAGAACAAAAATTAAAATATAGCACTAGAGTATCGATTTTATCCCTCCACAAATTCAAACTCCATCCTAAGACAGTGTAAAGAGTTATTTTTATAGGAAAGGTATTATCATCCATATCCTCTTCACCTCAGGTTTTAAAATAATAAAATAAGTCATCCTTGAGACCCACAATTCTTCAAATATGTACCTATGGATCTTGGGTGTATCAATATTTGGTGTTTAAGAAATCCATGTGGGGTAGTGGTTGTTGATTGTGTGGATTCATTCGGACATGCATGTTTGGAGGCCATAAGGTTTTGGATTTGATGGGATATAAAAGATCTACATAAGTACTTGGTGGATGTGGTAGGTGTGGTAGTGGACTTCATTAAGATCCTCCTTTATCCAGCATTTAAAGTGGCCAGATGAAGACTCAAGACGGTCTTTATGGGGGTTGTATGATGGTCCAAAAGTGATCTGTGCTGACCATTAGTGGTGATAGTAAAAAATGGATCAATATTGAGCTACATAAGTAACTTATATGGTGGTTCCCATGGTTTTCATATGAAGGTGGTATCAATTAGTTCTGGTAGGGAGGAGAGCTTGATGGAGTTGGGTGTTTGAGGCACAGTCGAGGGGAGTGGGAGCGAGATGCCACTATTTTAGTTAATATGAATAGTAACCAAAATTTATGTCATACCACATCGAAAGACTGGATGATCTACATTCTCATTTATAAGGTAGAGCACATGAGTGTAGTTTCATAATCTTATAATGGGGTGAGCTCTCATAAACACACTCACACATGCATATGGGCTAGGCCGCATCGTCAGGCCTGCCTATGCCTGCAGTTCCTCCCACATGCCTACACTCTCATCAGCCCACACTGTCTCTCATGTGGCCTTTTTGGTTGGCTGGTCCCTACTTGGGATAGGCTATGTGGGTGTGGGTTATCATTTTAGGGCCTATTAGGCATAACCCAAATATATGGTATACTCTTAAAGAAGTATAAACAATATAGAAATAATTCAAATTCACTTCACAAAATTCCATTCTACAATTCATAATGTAATTTATATATAAAAACACAAACAATAATTATTAGTTTTAAAAAATTTAATTCTTTATTTATGAATAACACTTTTTAATAAAACATTCAATTACTTGGTTATTTTTATTGATAAACACTTTAAATAATTAATTTATTTTTTAAAAAAATCATAAAAATATCATTGTGTTAGATACCCACACACTGAAATTAATATTGTTCTCAATATTAAAACCTCAACATTGAGTTTATATGGAACAAATGTTACCATTTTTAAAATTTCAAAATAATAAAATCAACTAATTATCAATGTTAAAACAAATTTTCAAAAAACCACAAAAAATATCAATATAATTTCTCGATTTTTAAAGAAACAATCCACTCAAGTATTTTACTTTTCACTTTTGAAAATTGTTGAAAATATCCATTCATTAATTCTAGTTCCTTAGTTAATTATTATTAAACATTATATGTCATGATTTACCTCGCCTTTGACGCTAAGGCTTATGGTATGTTGGTATTGATGTTTATAATTAAAGGTTCAAGGAGGAAGTTACTCTCTAAAGTACAATGCATGATATCAAAAATTAATGGTCAATGAAATTTTCCCATTGAACATGATAATGAAAACTTTCCCACAACTTAATATAAAGGTCATGATCAAATAAATTATAATGAATTATTTTCAACTTTATAAATTTTTCACTAACTTTTATACCCTTTTTTCTCATAGTATATTCTCATTTTTTTGAAATTTATGCCTATAATGAATCTCACAACCACTACGTAATCACATATGATAAAATATATTAATTTAGTGATAGTGATTTTTGATATTCCCAAGTCCCAAACCACATTTTTTTTCTTTTTAAAGAAAGGAAAAAATAATCATAATGGATGAAATAACAACCATTATCAACACTCGCAATTATCACCACATACTTTTTATTTATAATGTATTCTATCCCTTCCATCACGATTCCCTTCACACCCACAATTCAACTTTAAAATATCATGAAAATTCTAAGAGTAGGGTAGAAATGGATAATAATGGATTTAAACATGGTTCATTCCTAAAAAAGTAATTCAAGTTCTCTACAGGATAAACATTTATTGATTTAAGGGTGTTATTAAAGGATAAGGTCTTCCCAAAATATTTCTAGATCATTTTAAATGAGTTTCTTCATAGTCATAACTTTAAAAAGTTGGAATAAAAATTTTATTTGGTGTCATGCCCCAAGATCACTAAAGAAATATACACAATATAAAATAGGGAATATTTGGTCTAAAAATCCACTCAGGAATGGTAAATCTGATTTGGGATAATCAATAATGTAATGACTTATAATACAAATCCAATTTACTTGAATTTCAGAAATGTAAATCCTAAAAATTTATTCAGGTGTTTCAGTTACATGAATCAACTAGTTTACTCAAAACATGAGTCCTCTTTTTAATATCAATGCTTCACTTTTAATCAATAAATTCTCCATTTTAATCATTTCATTTTACTTTAATTAAAATCTAAAACATATAATCATAGGATTCCAAAGAAAATAATGTATCCTTGATAACTAATGTAATGAATAAATTCAACAATGGGATAAAATTATTGTTTAATCACAAATCATTTTTAGAAAACACTTGTAGGGAGTTTGAACAAAAATAATTTAAGAAGGAAATATTTATTATCATGAAGCTCCAATCTTATTCTTCAACTATTTTTGGGCTTCTTTGGGCCATTATGGTTATAAAAAAGTTAATTAATCAATTAATAAAAAGGATCATGTCATTAATGTTTAAAAATAATATGGGGGTTTGGGATTAATTCTAAAATAATACTATGAATGAAATTTAAAACTAAATTCCTAGAAAAAAAATAAATGATAAATCTAGGCATGATCCCCCATGATTGTACTTCTTGATTATTAGTGAGGAATGATCCAGGGATAGTGAATACCAGATCCACCCCCTTAATAATTAAGTTTAGCTTGCATAGAGGAGGTAGTATAATATTTTAATCATTCTCCTTTATAGTTTCTACTTTTTCAACCTTATATTTATTTTATAGTGATGTATTAATGTGGGTTGTAGGGATTGAATTATTAATGGGAAATTAAGAAGGAATGTTTACTTGAATTAAATTTTAATTGGATTTATGATTATCACTTGAATAGTAATAATCATGTATCTTTATTTACTAGGATTAGCTATATGGAATTTTTATGGGCTTCCTCAAATTAATGTTCAAAAAAATTATGAAAGTCTATGTGTTCTTCAATAGATGCATGTTCTATTTCTTAATAATTATATAAGGAATATAAAATGTTATAAAAATATTAAAATTTCCAGTATTGGAAATTTATACTCAATTTAGATTTAATAAAATAAAATAAAATAGATTTTGAGATAAGATCAACTCTCTTAGTTGGTTCATATTATATCTTTTTATCAATGGTTAATGCCTCTTAGTGCTTGATGGAGGCAAATGGATGTATATTATTTGGATATTCCATGTTTTCTTCAAGTTTCATGATTTGCGTGGTTTTTTCCTCTGACATTGCTAGCAATATATGCAATTGTGTTGGTTTTTTTTCTTTATAGGGACTAGGTAAATCAAGTTGTACCTCACATTCATTTTATAATATGTCTAAATCTTCTTGATTATGCACAAATAGCTCAAATGTCAAGACTTATTCATCATGAATCCACTCCATCCTATCATGGTCATCAAGGATCTAGTTCTTAATGTGTTTAGGATGTTGATATTCCTTTAATTTATCCTAAAATTGTTTTACATCATTAAACAAATTAGTAAAAACTAGTGGTACTTACTCTATTTTAGGTTCTTGTTTCTTGAGGGATATAATGAAATACTCAGTTAGCCAATACATTTTTATTTGAAGACATTATACCATCAATTACATCGATTTAATATGTTTTTTAAATTTTTTATCCAATATCTCCAAGAATTGTACAGAGTGTATTTCATTAAGAATTTTGGGACGAAATGAGGAGGTCTCTTATTATGGCTTAAATATTCTATGATAAAACTATTGAAAGTATTCATAGAGTTTAGTTAACTCCCTAACAAATCCTTCAACCAATGGTTGATCAAGGTTCTCTTTAATATACTGGATGAGTTTCTTTAATTACTAATGCATGATAATTTTTTGTATAGTTCCCCTGATCTATCTAGAGAAAATTTCAACCCCATTTTCTCAAGACTAGGGTGATTCAGTTTTTAATTTATGTACCAATGAGTTTCTAGTCATACTAAATAATAAACATTTGATTATATCTTGGAAAAATAAATTTTAGGTGTTTTTTTCAATGAAAACTATCTTATCTATGAAAATATAAGAAAAATAAGAAAATTCATTTTTAGATCCCTAATAATGGTTCGAGGTTGGATAACATGAATGTCATGGGGTGTCGAAAAATAAAATTTTTAAATTTTTTCTTAGTGTAGTAAAGTGGATAACCATGGTCATCTCACATGAAGAGTTTTATGATTTCTTATTTCTTATTCCGATTCATCTAAATCTTATTGTTTTTTTATTTTTATTATTTATGAAACCAATTAAATAAAAATTTGTGTTTTTCTTTATTTTATAAATAATAAAAATACATGAATAATGAAAATTTAAACTAAACTAGTATGTAATGCTAAATAGAATGTGATTATAAAAAAGGAACATAGTCTGAGGTTCAGTTTTCAGTTATATCATGATTATCATTTAATTTTTTTAAAAAAATTAGTTTGATAATCCATTCATGAAATATCATAAAGAATTACATTCCTTTTATTTAGTGTTTTGAAATATTGAACACCTTAGTAAATTTAAATTCCACATCCTACTGTAATCATGGTTAATGGAAAACCATTGTCAAGAGTGTGAAATCTTCCAAGACATAGTACCATGTCATGTTGTTTGAGGCATTTATCAGCTTAATTACATCATGTGAAAATATGATCACATAAAGGGAGGAAAAATAAAAAAAATAAAAAAATATAAATATATTTGAGATGAATTTCTATTTTTACCCTCTCTTTTCATACATTAAAATTATGTTACTGTTGAGGAATACTTGATACATTACACAAATAGACACCCAGATACTGTATTATCCTAGTTCTTTTAAAAAATGGAAACATAAACACTGGTAAATAAAGTGAGATACATTATCTACAACTAGAATTTCATAACTATCACTCTTCTTAGAAATATCATAATAAATACATATATTCATAACTTGGGTAAAGAAACATTAAAGGGGGGAGATCAGATGCCCAATAAGGGTAAAAAAGAGAGATATCTAAGAATAATCTTGAGAATAAGGGTACGATAACATTATCATAATACCATAAGATCATATAATTAAAGTAAAAAATTTTAAACATAAATAAAGTCATAAATATTCTTAGTTCATAACACATGAATCATAAGGGAATATAGAGCGTGAGATATGAAATAATAACATAGGAAAAAGACATAGAATTGTGGAAGACACATAAAAATGTAATATCAGAACCAATAAGTTAGGAAACATTTCCAAAACTTATTTGGGCACTTAATAAGGACTACACCTACTGGGTGGGACACACCACCATCACCATTCATGGAACTTTCATTATAAGTTGTCAGGTTTCCCCATATTCCCACAGTGGATCGGGTTTCCCCATATTGTCATAGTGGATCAGGTTTCCCAATATTCCCATAGTGGATCAAGACCACCAAATTTATTCCCATAACTATCTTCTATAAAATAAATCTTTATCCAATGCATTGAGGAGATATAGGTCCCACCCATCTCATAATTAAATTATAATTATATTTTACTCAATATGATAAATAGTTATATCATAACCCATGAAATGAAATGAATGTCACAAACATGTAATAATATCTTAAATAATGTAAAAGATATATGTTTCATAATCATTTAATCAAAACATAACCAATGAAAAGAATTTGGTTTCATAGTCATATAACCCGCATTAAATAAATGAGTTTATAAACATCAATCCATAAAAACATAAACCATTTGTAGAAATAATATGAAAGGATCCCTTGGGTCATACAACAGAACTTGTAGCACCAAATTAATTAATCTTATTTTTCTTTTTATTGGAAATAAATTTCTTTAAAAACATTTTTTGAGGAATATATCCTTTCTTCTTTAAAAAACTTTTTTTAAATGAAATATTTTTTAAAACATTTTTCATTTAAAATAGAATGAAAATTTATTAAGGAATATATTTATGACATTTTTAAAAAATCCTTTTTTCCTTAAAAATAAAATTTTAAAATAATTTTCAAAATAATTTTTGAAAACCCAGTTTTTTAATAAAACAGCTATCTGATCAAAGATGGATATAATGTCATATTTTCTAAAAAACATTTTATTAATTATATTAAGTACCAAAGAGTGAAAAAATTCAACTAATACATGAATAAATATTGTCTATACATAGGAGAATAAAATTCATGAGTTTTCATTAAATATTTATCATACGATTTCATCAATTAAAGCATAATCATAAACAATAATGATAAATGATGAGTTTGTCTCAATAAAATATTACCACTTGGTAACTCTAAATCAAAATCCTCATGTAAGAAAATGAAATGAAAATAATATTAAAATATCATGAAAATAAGTATATTCATGATAAAACATTTTAAATGGAATTTTATGTTCCTCATATAAGAATATAGGTCCACAAACTAGCATGTGTATCAAAGAAGAAAAATTGAGACAAAATTACTTTAAGATTTGGTACCCTTTGAAACATAAAAACTATGAAATAGAGATCATATAACAGAGTTGTAAATACCCCTAAATTTAATGTTAGTAATAATATAATATATTCATGTGTAGTATATACACCACACAAGAAAAGTGGTTAATAAGACATAAATCTCACAAAAATAAAAGTGAGGCAAGAAATTTACTTACCTTATGACTTGAATCTCATTGTACTTGTACAAAACTCATGTATAATAAATATAAGTTTATTATAGAAATTTTAAAGAACTATATTATTATATATAATTCCATATATGGTTTTATTATGACATTATATTACCCCCTTATTATTATTGATCATCTTAATTAGATCATGATTTACTTATTTACATAACATAAAACATGATATAAATACCATATATATTCTTTATATATTTATTTATAATATTATATAATATATATAAATATGAAATGGATTATAGCATCCATAGAGATCGTTGTCCGTACATATGCATGAACATTGTCTTCGTTTTATTGTCATTTTGAAAGAACAAAAGTAAATATAATATAGGTATTAATATATATTATATAATTTATTTATAATTATTAATTCATATATACAAAATATGTTCACTAAATCCATCCTTAATACATTCCATCTAAATTGTGAATGAATCACATTACTTTGAAGAGGTGGTAGTCAATACGTCCACAAATGTAGTTATCATATTTAAAAAAATGGAAAGAATGAAGGTATGTGTTATATAATAATACAAAAAATTATAAATACCTCATTAATCTCAGATAAATAATATAAAAACATTTTTTTAATCAAAATTTTCAACTATTAGTGGTGTTAAAGGAAAAACGAACAACATAGTTTTGTGAGGCGGTAGTTCTTCATACACATGAATAACAAGTTATTACCCTTTAGACGGAAGTGTGTGTAAGTGTAGATATAAACCATAGAATAAAAAAATCTATGTATATTTAGGATACTGATGTTATTATATAATCATGTAATGTGAATAATTTTTGTGGAGAATAATGAAAAAAACAAAAGATCTTGAGGAAGGATGTTACCTCTTTTTTTGGGAATCTCTTTTTGGTTTTCACCAAAGGGATTCCTTGAAAGGATTTATAATAAAATAGAGGACTCATGGATGCATTTTAAGATTTTGAGAGATTATTTGAGCATATATTTGGTGAATCAAAGTGATTTACATGTCTGAACAAGTGGGTAGGGTGAATGCCTTTTTATTGTGGAGTGGCATTCTTGTAAATATATGGAAAGGGAATTCCACCGACTTTTTTAAAATGTATTGTGGATAAATTAGTGATCAAAATCATATAAAAGGTAGTATGGGGTCTATATATTAACATATAATGTATTTTGGAAAATTTTATAGGGTATTTTGTTCCTTATGTTTAAGGTTTTTTCCTTTGTGAAGCTAATTATTCTCTTAATCACTCTAATTAGTTTTGATCACTTAAACTAATATTTATTGTAGATTAACTATGTTGAAATTATTATAAATTATAAATTATTCTTATTACCAGTATTTAATCCATTTATTCCAAATTATATTCATATAATTGATAGAAGTTAATTTAAAATTAATCCCGCAGACTTTTTGGGGCAATGAGTTTTTTTAGTAATAATGATTAAAAGTTGGGAATGTTTTTATATCCAATTTCAATGTGGAATTGGTTATAATGAAATATTTTTTATCAATTTATTTAAAATTTAACCAATAAAAATTTGAAACCATGTTAAAATATAATATAACTATATAAATAATTTTGATAAAATATCAGTTTGAATTAAAATTCCATATTTTTCTCAGTTCATCCAAAAATGGTGTTTCTTTGAAAAATATCAAAATTTCACCCTAATACAATTTTGGAATTATGAAATAAAAAATGAACTTTATTTTTATCGAATTCAATTTAAGATTTTTTCTACAACTATCTTTATTATTCTTTATATAAAGACAAAAAATATTCATTTGAGAAAGTAGTACTTCCTAACATATAAATACATTACCAATATTATAAGTTTTTTTATAAACATATTTTATTTCTATAAAAGTACTATTAAAAATTTTAAAATTAGTTATTAATATTCATTTTATTATGTTTAATGGCTAGTTTATAACTAAACTATTTAAATAATTAAAACAATAAAATGATGTTTCATAAAAACTCAGTGTTGAAAATTATGAAAGTTAATCTTGGTGTAGTGTATAATAGAATTTCGTCTTAGAGTATCATGAAAGTAATAACATCAAAGAAAATTAATTTATTTGAAGAAAATGTTCATAAAAACTCAATGTGTTACATTCTACCCCCTTTAAAATTATTTTCCCTCAAAATTATTCATTATGATAAAATCAAATAAGGATATTTTTACCTCATCATATAGTCAATTTAATAGATAACATCCATTAAGTGGTGGTTTCTCCAAAAAAATTTAATTGATTACTGGTCTTCTTTCGTAGAACTTTATCTATATGATCCGTAATTTCAATGAGTTGTTCTTCTTGATAAATATCATACAACAACGGTATAACCTATGAGTTTAGTAGATTTCAAGGGTTGGGTATGTACTTCCTCATGATAAATACATGGAACACAACATACAATTGAGAGTGTTTTGGAGGAAGTTACAAGTGATATGATACCATCTCAATACGATCAATAATTTCAAAGGTATCATATACCTATTTATTAATTTCTATTTCTTCTTAGATCTCATGAACTTATTCTTTGGAGAGATTCATAGAAACATCTTCTCACTAACAACAAATTCAAGATGATGAAAATAGTTATCTGCATAATTGGTTTTCAGACTTTGTGCTACCTTGATATACTGCTAAATGGTTCTAACCTTCTTGACCATTTATTTAGCTCTCTATGGTACCAATATCATTCTTTATCCAACATTATACTAACATATTAAAGTTTTACATTTCTTTCCCTTGATGGAATCAAAGGATTCATATGAATTTTGGAGTGAATGATATTTTTGTAAGAAAACTCAACTTGATGAGGGTGTTGATCCCAAACACATTTGAAATATAGTGAACAATATCTCAACACATCCTCTAGGGTTTGACTTTTTTATTCGAACCGATCATCCATATGAGGATGATAAGAAGTCATAAAACTCAATTCTCTATAAAGTGATTTCTAAATACTTCAACAAAACTTTGAGGTAAACCTCATATCCTTATCAGATAAAATAGAATGTGGTACTATTTGAATCCTTACCACATTCTTAATGTATATCCTAGAAAGTTTATCTAGATAGAAGTATTATCTGATATATATGAAGTGTGCTTACTTAGAATTGTGATTGACTACATCCCATATAGCATTAAACCCTTTACTAGTTTTATAGAGTCCACTGACCGAATCTATAGTGACGTTCTCCCATTGAAATTATAGTATTGGTAATGGATTTAACATCCCCTTATACATTTTTCTTTTAGCCTTAACTTGATAGCATAAAAAAATCAATATACAAACTCAATGATATCTCCCTTTATGAGATCCCACCGTAAGTATTCTTTGAAGTCTGTACACATCTTCCTACTTCCTTGATGAATATATAATGAAGAACAATGTGATTACTCTAATAGATCATTCATCATAATAAATATGGATGGAAAACATACATGGTCCCTAGACCTTATCATTCCTTATTGATCAAGGTTAAACTCTGGAACCTCTATAACCTTCTATAAAAATCTATGTACATTCTGGGTGGTGATGTATTGAGTATTCCTAATATTTTATCATCTCTACCCATATTTTAGGGAACATGTTCAACTCCTTTTGTGGGAATATATATTTCAAAATAGTATGATCAGTATATATATCAAACCTTTCTCTATAAAGATAATTCCTCCCTATATTTGATGTTAAAATTACCCCTACTACCTCCAAATCATGATTTGGGGAATTTGGATCACAGATCTTCAACTATCTTGAGGCCTAAGTGATAACCACGTAATTTTTCATAAGAAAACATCATAATATATTCTTGTATTGCTCACTATATATTTCAAACCCTTAATCACAATAGGTTAATGTAAGAACATGTGTATTGACAAACCTTGTCTTTAGTTTCCTAAATTTTTTCACACATTCTTCTATCTAGAAGAACTTAGAACCATTTAGGTTAAACATGGTTAGAGGATTAGATAATGATTTTAAATTCACCTAATAATTAAATAATATTCCACTAAACCAATATAACAATGAATTTCATTCAACATGGTAACTCTAGGTCATCATTCAATAGCTTTCGCTTTTGATGGATCTACTATTATATCTTCTCTTGAGATTATGTGACCCAAAAATGAAACCTTTTTATACCAAAATTCACTGTTTTTAATTTTTTCATACATATTATTTTTTTATTTAGTACAATTATCAATTGATTTTCATGTTCATCCTTACTCTTTGAATAGATAAATATGTCATCTATAAATACTATAACAAAATTTTCTTGGTAATCTCTAAATACTCAATTAATCAAATCCAAGAATATATATGGGGAATTAGTAAGACCAAATGGAATCACCATATACTCATAGTGTACATACCTTGTACAAAATCTCATTTTGGGTATATCCTTTTTCTTGACCCTCATTTGATGATATCAAAAATGGAGGCTTATCTTGTAAAAAAGTGAGATCCTTATAGTTGATCACACTGGTTATAAATAGGAGGAAAAAGATACGTTTTCTTGATCACGATCTTTTTCAACTCCTAATAATCAATGTTGCATCACATTGATCCATATTTCATTTTCACAAAGAGGATTCATGCCCCCCCAGGTGACACAATTGGCAGAATGAATCCCTTATCAAAGTTTTCTTGGAGTTTCTTCTTCAATTCATGTGACTCTATTGGGGAAATTCTATAGGGAACCCCAAAATTGATATGCGGCTAGGTATGTGTTCTATCAATAAATCAACTTCATTTTTTGGTGGAATTATTAGAAAATAATCTAGGAACACATCCAAAAATTACTAAAAAATAGGCACTTCATCGATATCAAGTTTCTCTCCAACCATTTGAAACAAAAATGCCTTATAAATGGGAATTAAGACACATAAACTAGATGTAATATCCATATAAAGTTAAAAGTTATAATCGCATTGATATATGATCATATTTTGGTTTGAAATATCCGATGTAACTTCCTTTCTCAATAATTTATTTTTTATTTATTATGATAAATCCAATCCATGCCTAATATGATAATAAATTCAACCAGGGGAAGAATAATAATATTTGTAGGAAGTAAATTCCCACAAATGTAAACCATAGAGGAATCATAGACTTAAGATAAAATCAGTATACCATTAGGGGTTTGTAATTATAATTTCAAATTTAATCACATAGGTAGAATATTAACACCAATATCAAATTCAGTAGATATGAACAAGTGGGAATGTCTTGAATAAAATAAGAAATTAGTAGTTCCTATAATGGACGGATAAGTGCACCTTTCACCATGTCATTATCATACCCCTCATCAAAAACATTGACCAAATGAGATTTCCCATTTTCCCTCAGTTTAAGATGTATCTAATTCTGATCAAAAACACCGAACCTTAGGTTTGGGAACTAGTTATCATAATGTTTTCCCCCTTAAACTTGAAGCACTGAAGCGCGGTAGGTAAATTTTGTGCAGCTTTTCCTCTATTTGCATCATTGGAAAACATCTTCTTATTAGTGTGATAATCAATTTCATGATGGACTTCCCTTAAATAATTAAAACACTTATTATAACTCATAATAAAATTCCCTCCAAGGGGTTTTCCATAATTTGAGAGTATATAAAGGTTCATATACATTACTCTATATTTTTTATATTTTCCTTTGAACTGTATCTTCATTTTCTTGTTAAAACCATGAGATTGATACATAAATCCAACCTCCATTTCAACATTGATTTCACGAAACACAATATATTCATAGCTACTATTGTGTATTATGGAAAACACCCTTTTGAGTATTGGATTTAAGTCACTGAAGAACCTATCACATTTAATTTCAAGTTGGGGGATAATACTAGAAGCATACCTTGAAATTCTTGTGAAATTATCCATATAGGTACCAACAAATTTGTCATATTTTGGATTCAAGTCAAAGAAATAATTTTCCATCTTCGTATGAAGAATATAAGGCATGTAATTGTTAAATAATTAGTTCTCTTACTTTTCTCAATCCATGAATTAAATTTCATCTTACTTCTTTGTATTCTTGATTAGAGTCCCCCACTGGTATGCTTCACCTTCTAACAAATAAAAATCTAGAATGAATTTCTCCTGTTCTAAAACTGGAGAGTAGAGAATATCTTTATAGTGGTACTTATCCAATATTCAGCTAGTACTGTATTATAATAACCAATGAAAGAAGGTGGAAATTTTCTCATGAAGGAATCAACATAATGTTGTTCCCTTATTTTCTCATTTGGAATCTCATCACGATTTATAGCTTGAGAAAGCTATGTGAGCATAGGAACAAGGTTTTTCATTACATATAACATAAAATTTTTGTTCTTAAGAGACCAATCATGGTATTTTTTCTCCACAATTAATATTAATGTGGTTCCTTTGGGTTCTATCCATTAACTAAAACAGAAAATCATAGTGTAATAAAAAGTTGTCATGATGAGGAACCACACAATCATGAAAAACAACATACAAGAATTTGAAATTATAACACCTTACATAATATGAGACACCCTTGTTTTATCATAGGTTATTCACTTCCATCTTATTTTTAAATTGTTTATGATGTTTCATGAAGTGTTTTTGAATTCTGAATGAATAACCCCCGGGAGTGTCAAACCAGGTGCATAGTAAATCCCATTGTCTTGTACCAGGTGATGCTCGAGTCTGGACTGATTCACCTTATCATATTTGTTACTCCTAAGTAAATATATTCTATAAATATATAATCTTTTAGTACCCATATAGGGATTTATTTCTAGGAAACCACTCTCACTATCCTTTATTAAAATTCCAAGACATTTTCCTACACTTTTCCTTATCCTTAGGCTTATTCTTAGACATTTCCTTAGAGTTATCACTAAGATTTTCCCACACTATTTTACAAATTTTAACTAAGATTCAACTATAATACTAAATATAGTGAAGCTCCCATTTTTTATATTAGCATTATTTCAATTTTTCAGAATACTTAGTACCTTACACAAATTGACACCGAATGATCATATTATCCTAGTTCCTTTGAAATCATAGAAACATAAACACTAGTACATAAGTGAGCTACATTTTCTCTCACCAGGTTATTTATGAATAGAACCATTTTTAGACACCTCATATTTAATACAAATCTTCATAACCTAGAGAGGGATACATAAAAAATTTGGATCTAAGATGCTCAGTAAGGGTAAAGAAGGGAAAAATATATGTATAAAATAGGCATATAGGTATGAGAATGAAATCATAAAATTATAAAATTATACCCTGAATATCGAATATCATAAATATAAATCATGTAATAATTATAGGTAGTTCATATGAAATAAATATTAATGAAATCAAGAGCACGATCCATGAAATCATAATATAGGAATAAGAAATGGAATATTTGAAGACACATAAACATGTCATATCATTCCCTATATGTCATGGTTCTTTTCAAAAACATATTTTGAAACTTTATAGGGACTAAAACTAGTAATAAATACACAACACCAACCCCAATCTTAGTCCTTTCTTTTTTCAGTATTAGGTTTCCCTTTCTTCCCATTAAGGATCGAGTTTTCCCATCCTCCCATAGTGGATCAGGTTTCCCCATCCACCTATAGTAGATTTAGTTTCCCTATATTACCATAGAGAATCAATCTCTTGGACTTTATTTCCATGATAATATAATATGATATAATTATTTACCCAATTCATTAGAGGGATATATAGGTCCCACCTATCTCATAATGAATCCATACAAATATTTTCCACAAGATCATAAAAAATCATATCATAACCCAAAAAATGGAATGAGTGTTATAAACATGAAATCATATATTAAACTATTTAAAATAGATATGTTTCATAATCATTTCATCAAAACATATCCAGTGAATAGAAGTAGGTTTCATAAGCATATAAACCATAGAAGAGAAACAAGTTTCATAAAAATCATTTCATCAAAACACTAACCATTGGGTGAAATAATCTGAATGGTACCGTTAGATAAATTTAAAGTCATGCATAACACTAAGGGATGTCATCTTTTGTGTAAATTTTCTTGGAAATATCCTTTTCAAAAAAAGTATTGTGGAAAATATCCTTTCATAACTGGGAAAATCATTTTTAAAGCATGAATTTTATTTGAAAACATTATTATTTGAAAATTGATTGAAAAATTATAAAATAATATTTTAATTTTTTATTAAAAATTAAATCCTTTTTTCCTTTAAATTTAAATCACAATATCAATTTTTTTGAGAAAATGGTTTTTGAATTAAACATGTATCCGAACAAAGAGATAGATAATGTTATATTTTCATTAAAAAATAATTATTATATTAAGTAAAAAGGAGTGGATGATTGTAATAATACATTAATAAATCATGAATAACTAGAGGATAATAAAATTCATGAGTTCTCTTGAAATATAGATCATAATATTTCATTAATGAAAACATAATCTTAAAAAATTTGGATAAAGGATGAGATTGTCAAAATAAACCCATAGAACTTGGTATCATTGAATCAAACAACCCATGTTAGAAAATAAAATTACATGAATCATAAAATATCATTAAGATAATTAGGTTTATTATATAATATATCAAAGGGAAGTGTATACACATCGTATATGAATATAGGTGCATAGTATGGAATGTGTCTCAAATAAGGAAAATAGAGAGAAAATTGCATTACCAATTTTGTATCTTTTGAAACATAAACCCAATAAAAGAGAGACCATAAAATGGATTTGTAAATAAAAATAAATATAAGGATAATAATAATAGAATATATTCATGGGTAGTATATACATCACACAAAATAAATTACTGGTGAATAAGACATAAATCTCTCAGAAATAAAAGTGAGACTAGAAATCTCCTTTCCTTATGTGTTGACTATCATCGTACTCATACAAACCTCCTGTATAATAAATATATGTTTAATTTAAAAATTTTAAAGAACAATATTCTTATATATAATACCATATATGGATTTATTATGACTTTATATTACCCTCTTATTAAAAATTCAATGTTAATGTTTCTCTTCTAGAAATATCTGGTATGTTTTCCATATATTCTTTAACATATGATTCTTGATCATCTTAATTAGATCATGATTTAATTAATTAAATAATTCAAAAAAATCTATAGATATAATATATATTCAGTATATATTTATTTATATAGACCTATAAAATATAGAAAGATTTAATGGAATACACCATTCTTGGAGAAAGTTGGCCATACATACGCATGAGCGCTATTCCTGTTTTATTGTCTTATTGAAAGAATGAAAGTAAATGAAATATATATGTATATATATAATATCATTATATTATTAATATTAATTCATATATATCTTATTATTTCACTAATAACATCCCGAATACATTTAATCTAAAGTGTGAATGAATCACCTCACTTTGAGGTGGAAGTAGTCCACATGTCCGCAAACAAAGTTATCATATTTACATAAAATGGAAATCATGAAGGTATTTGTTATATAATAATTAAAAAAGAAAAAATAAATCATAAATATAACATTAATAATATAACAACACAATATCTCTCATAATTACGAACCTTGAGAAGTGAAAATGTAAAACCAAACAATATCATTTCATGAGGCGCCAGTTGACCATACACAAGAATGAAAAGTTCATTATCCGTTATAAGGAAGTGTGTGTATGTATAGGTATAACACTTAGAATAAAAAATTATTAGTATATTTAGTATAATAATATAATTATATAAACATGGAATAGTAATAATTGATGTGGTGGAGAATGAAAATAAGATAAAAGAGCTTGAGCAAGGGTGTTCCCTTTTTTCGATGTAACTTTTTTTGGTTTGCAACAAAGGGATACCTTGGATGGATTTATTCCCTAAGGGAGCCTTCTAGGATTAATTAAATAATATTGGTAAATTAATTTAGTGGATACGAGGTTAGAAAAAGGGCCATATATGTGTGAATAAGTGGCAGGGTGAGTTTAATTTTATATTGGGAGAGCGGTGACATTCTGCTAAATTTTTTGGAAGGGGAATTCCACCCATGTTTTTCCTATGTAAAGTGGATCCAATAATGTTAAAAATTGTAAAAAAGTGATATTTTTGCCTACATATTCACATAAAATGTGTTTGGAACAATTTTATATTTCATTCTGAGCCAAATGATTAAGGTTTAGTCCTTTGTTATGATAATTTTTATCTTAATTGCTTTAATTAATTTTAATCACTTTCAGCAATATTTTTGGTAAAAACTAAGTTGAACTTGTGAGAAATTATAAATTTTCATTATTCCACATGTGGAATCCATTTTTCCAAAATCTAAACACATAAGTGTATGAGATTAATTTAATATTAATTCTGAAGGTGTGTAGGGACATTAAGTTTTTTAGAAAAAATGATTAAAAGTTTGGGATGTTTTTATATCCAATTTCAATGTGAAATTGATTAAAATTACCAAAATTAGATCAATTTATGTAAAATTTAAATGATTAAAATTTAAAACAATATTAACATATAATTTAACTATATAAATAATTTAGATTAAAAACAGTTTTGAATTAAAATTTCATATGTTTCACTATTCACTTTAGAATAATCTTAAAAAATAACCCTAAATTTTTTTTACATTATGAATTAAAAAATTAACTTTATTATATCAAATTAAATTTAAAAAATTCTCTAAAATTAATTTTATTATTGTTCAAATTAGGACATAAAAAGTAGTTCAGTATAGAAAATAGTATTTTCAAACATATAACGACTTTAATAATATTACATGTTTAATTAGAAATATGTTTTATTTATATTAAAAAATTATAAAAAATATATAAAAAATAGATATGAATTTTCATATTACTATGTTTAACAGATAGGTTATAACAATATCATTTAAATAATAATAACAATATAATGTTTTTCTAGAAACTCAGTGTTGCATATTACGCAAGACAAGTTATTTTTGTGTGTAGAGAAAGCCTATATTAGTGTAACATATACTTAAGATTTTACATATTATAGTGTGAAACACATAAAATTAATGAAAATTAATTTTTTTGAAAAAAAGATTCAAAAAAATCATTGTGTCACAATGTCATGGGGTAAAATCCCCACACATGTGCATGTCACTCACATCAACCAAAAACATTTAATAAAGTTTAATAGAGACTTTGAGAACACCTAAACTTCAATGGGGAATGCCTCGGGTTAGCCCCACCTTGTTGAGGGTAATATATTACTTTATGTATTGAAATAGAGAAAGAATAAGAAAAAAAAGAATAGAAGCAAGAGAAAGAGGGAGAAGAATAATAATAAGAAAATGAAATGAAATCAAATGGGAAAACAAAAATATAATGGACATATTATTATATGAATGAGAATAAATAAAAAATTGGAGAAGAAGAAGTAGAAGAATGGTGGATGAAGAAATTTGAGTAAAACAAAAAAGTATGAGTTATTTATATTTATGAATTTAAAAACTAAAAATAAATAAACAAAAAAGTACAGAAGAATCAATATTAAAACATTACAACAGTGATTTGGGCTTCTCTTTCCATGGATGAAAACTACCCCCATCGAATGTGTCATGGGTTATTTTTATATGAAATGGGTTATCATCCTTGACCACTCCTTAGATTTTTTTAAATAATAAAAGCAATTATCCCAAGAATTGTTGTTCTTCATAGATAAACCCAAGGACCTTAGTTTTATACTTATTTGGTATGGAAGAAATCCATATAGGGTTGTGGTTGTGGATCTCATGGGCTCATCCTTCGAACAAACATGGTCGGAGGCCATATTGAAGTAGATTTCATGGGATGTGGAAGTTTGGAAGTGTCACATGGTGGTTTTGGAAGGTGAAACAAAAGACTTAACTGAGATTTTCCTTCCTTCAGCCTATTAAGAGGCCAAATGAAGACTTTATATGGATTTAATGGAGGTTGTATAAGGGTCCATGAGTGATCTACGGTGATCACAAGGGGTGATTGTGAAAAGGGGCGCAAACTTGAGCTTCAGAAACAGCTTCCATAGAGGTGATCATGGTATGTACATGGTAGTAACATTATAAAATTATGACAGGAGGTGGAGCTCAATGTAGCTATGTGTCCTAGGAATGGGTGAGAAGAGAAGGAGCAGGGAAACACTATTTCATTTAATATGAACAACAAATTTAATTCATGTCATCCCACATAGAAATATTGTAATAGATTTATGCTCATTTATAATCCATAACATATGAGTGGTGTTTAGATCCCTACATTAGGTTGGGTTCTCAGATACACACCCACAAATTCATATGGTCCAGGCGCCACCACCTAGCCTGAGGTAGCCTTCAGCCCACTTATGCCTTCGGTTCCTCCCACAAGTTTACACTCTCACTAACTCATGTAAGCTCTCTTATGGCTTGATTGGGAATAAATCCCCTAATTGAGGAAGGCTATGTGGTTTTGGGCATTCATTTTAAGACCTACTAGTCTTGGACAACATATTTTTAAACTCATGAAAAAGTATAAAAAGCATAGAAATAATTCAATTTCACTTCAAAAAATATCAATCCAAAATTAAAAAATATTCCATATCAAAAACTCAAAAAATCTGGATTCATTTAATTTTTTTTAATTATTTATTTAAAAATACACAATTTTGAATAAAAAATTTGTTTACATTCTTATTTTCATTAAAAAACACCCAAAATCACTAGGTTTTTTAAAAATATCCACACAATATCAATGTGTCAAAAACATGAGGAAAATATAATTTTCGTTTCATAAAAACTTAACTAAAAATTCTATATATATTTAGAAAATTAGATTATTAGGAAATAATCTTGGAAACATGTAAATTAATAATACAAAAAATTTTCAAGATGATGGGATATTCCATTCGTGTTGTAAATGATAAAAAAATATTTCTTTTAAATATATATATATTTTAATAAATCTTAGATAACCAATTTGGATTTTTTAAAATTTATATTTAATACATTGGAAATTAATATAAATATGGTTGAAAATTATATTAAAAAATCATTGTTCCATTGAAAAGAACATTCTTGGGAATATTTTAATTAACATCGATATAGACGAAAATTTTCATCAATAAAAGAAGAAATAAGGTCTGTTTTTCATAAACATATTTTATCGGACATATTAAATACCCAAGTTATAAAACTGATAGTTTTACATGAAAAATTCAATGAATTTTCATAAGGGAATAAAATATGTGGGTTTTAAGGGTGTGGAAAAAATCAATTTCCCTCAATAGATATTAATCATAGACAATCCTGTAAAGAAATGAGATTGTGACATAAATCACTTACCACTTTAGAAATCTTCAAAATAAAATCTTAGAAAAGATAAAACCTTATATGAAATTGTAAACCCCAAAAATTTCCATGATGAACATAATAAAATAAATTAATGATTATTGTATATATACAAAAATTGAAATATGTGTTGAATGTGAAAGAAATCACACATAAATAAAAGTGTGATAAGAAACCCATAACTAAATGCCCATATTGCTTCATTCGAGTTCAAACATACGATATAAAAAGTTAATATTTGTTAAATATATATTAAAGAATCATATTCATTCACATCATACCATAAATCATTTACTTATTACATCTTATCACTCATTTATTAACAATTCTACATTAATATTATTTCTCTGGTGATAATTATTTCTTTTTTCGTGCATGTTTTAGTTGAGCAGTTCTGATCCTTATACTTTAATAATTTTTCCATAATATAAATAATTCTAATTATGTTGTAAGTATAATATTTAATATTTATAAACATGTTTAACACTATTTTTATAAATTGGTTAACAAAAATTATTTACATCACATTGTGGAGATTATAATCAGTACATACACACAAATAATGTTTCCAATTTTCAATGGAGAGAATGATAGAATTGTAAAAAAAATCACCACGTAAAGAATAATTATTATATCATAAATATAATATCTATTCATTAAATAAATCATTTTTACCAACCATTTAATGTAAAAATAAAAAATGAAACACATTTCTTCTTTGAGGTGGTTGTCTACACATATACACGAGTGACATTATGATTGTTCAATGAATGGGAAGGTATGAAGGGAGATAATATATTTTTATTATATAAGAATAATTATATCATAAATTTTATATATAAGTGTTAAATAAATAATTATAATCAACCACAAAAAATTGTGATGGAAAATGAATCATTTCGCTATGTAGAGGTGATAGTCCACACATATGCATGTGGAATACACTCATTTACCATTATATATTATAGATTTAAAAATGGTTTTCCTATAATAATTATAACATAAAATTATATTTATTAATCATTATTAATCATATTATAATGTATATAATATATCTATGTTATATATAATAATAAATAAACATTTAAATATTTAGGTAAGATGATTACCCCTTCTTTGAGAGACCACCTTTGTCTTAAACCATATGCATTTTTAAAATTGTATTAGGGGAATAAAAAAAGATCATTGATGAATTGAAGGATAATAATAATGTATTAGGGTTTTTATAGGATGAATTATATTTCTAAAACATTGAAAATAGTGTATAATAGGAGGTTCACTTATATAAATGAGTAGAATAACACACTTGGAATTACGTAAAAGATATGAATATATTATATATAGAATAATTGTTTCATGTGAAACCAAATGGAAATTATTTAGTATTTAGTATATTATATGTTATAAATATATTCAAACATAAAATTTTATAAATTTTTATGTTACATTTTAAACCATATTTTTTTAGTTTGACCCCCTCATCATCCCATTTAAACCTTGATCATGCAAACACATTTTGTATTTTTTAAGGGTATAAAATAAACTAATAATTATAGAATTTTATCATAAATGAACCTTAAATGAAAATTTTGACCATTTAACATCATAATTTTCTTATTACAATTTTTTATTTTTAAATAATTTAATAATATATTATTTTTCATAAAATATCCTTAATGTAAATTTTGGGTCTATTCATTTAATTTGACAATAAATAGATTAATACAACAATGAAATTGTAATATTAAAACATTTTAAAAGAAATATAATTTATAAGTGACTATAAATTTATCTTAATACCAAAATTAGTCCAAAAAAATATAACATTTATTTTTTTTAAAATCATTTACCTTGATTCTTCAAATGCATTCATAAGTACTATATCATCATTGTGTAAGAATTCTAGGTAATTATACCATCAATAAATAAATTTACTAAATCAAAAAAAAATTATTTAAAATAAACATTTATAATGTAACATAACTTACTTTTATCTGTACGAAAAATATTTTTTTTATTAAAAGAAAGAAAGTGCCATTTTGTATTTATTCTTTGTTGAAAATAATATATATGACAATATAAATGAAAAATTTCATGATTTTTCTATAGAATATAATATAATATTTGTATAGTTGAACTAAACAAATCTCATAGAAGTAATAAAAGTGTTATATAGATGTTTTTATCTTATCCCATAGTTTTAACCATGATTCACCATTACCAAGGTGGAAACTATTTCCCATAGTTACTATTCAAAATGATGAAAAATTAATTGGAACTATTTAAAAATTTTGAACATTATAATTAAAAAAAACGATTAATTTGTTATAATCCAATTTTTTTAAGTATAAGAAATCATTTTTAATATAAATATTAAAAAAGTAACAAAAATTAGTCTTTATAAAATTATGTTTTTAAACATAAAAATCAAATAATACCATCATATGATATAATATTTATTCCTCTCAAATTGTTTAGACTATTTATAATTTTTATTTCTGATTATACTTCAAATAAAAAAACATAGTTGTAAATTTAAATTATATTATTTAATTAAAAGAAATGATAGTTTTAATAAATTAGAAATTTTCATGATTCAATGAAAAATATATCTATTTAGAAAAAAATCACAAAAATAACATGAAGATAATATTGAAATGAAAATTAAAAAATTATATTTGTTACCTAAAATATAATTTATAAAGGGCTGTAAATTAATTGAAATATTTGTAGAAAAAATATAATGAACACAATTTTTTATGAAAGAATATTTTTGAATCCCAAAATGAATTTTCTAAAAATTTTGTACACATTTATTATGAAAGAATCAATATAATTTCATTATATAAAACAATTCTACTTAATTTTTTTAATTTTTATTCAAATTCACACCCAAAGTTGACATCTAGATTATAATGGTCACATTTGAGTAATAATATTTTTATAGTATATCACAGTTTTCTTAAATCTTGGTGTGTTGTGTTACATAAGATATCAAGCATAATATTCTTTTAAACTAAATTCATGAGGGGATAAATTCTCCCACCATTAAATAAATAATGCCCTTGAAATTTTTTTCTTGATAATGAATGGTTCAATATTTGAAAATACTTTTGTTGATTATCCAAACCATTCAAATGGATAATAAAACATCCCCTAAAAATGGGAAATGGGAAACATGAAGGTTACATAAAAAACAGATATTCATGTCCTTGGATAAGGATAAGAATATTGGGAAGCTAAAATATGGGCATGATGGGGAAAAATAAAATTCTCATAATAATTAATATTAGGGAAAAATGATAATGTAAAATTTAATGAATATAGAACCATAAATCAGTAAAGAATAAATATTAACAATAATTAAACATAAATGAAGCTAAAATGATTATAATTTTCTTTCAAGATCATTTTCTTATAGATGATACATTATTTTACTATCAAGATAGAGAACATTAGAAAATATACTTACTTGATTTATTTCCATTTAATATTCACAATTTCATCCCATGCTTGTGCTTAGATTAGTTTCCACATCTATCTCATCTATTACATCAAGAAATGAATATTCAAGATTATTTTTTCAAGCATGAATTACTAAAATTAACTTTTATCGAATCATTATATTCACAAAATAATGATAAGTTATCTTTTCCGTCTCTAGATATTTTCCCAAAAAATGGTTAGTACAAGTTAACAAACATTGGTAAATATTCATATGTTGTAATAATACATTAATCTCTAGAACATCAACAAGAACACCCATATTTTAATATATACCATTCCATAAAAATCTTACCTTAAGAAACTGTAAAAGATGCCCATAAATATTTGAAATCCAAAAATATGAAATATTTGATCACATGCTTTTTTCCAAGATCAATTTTAAAATTTATCCCCAAACATTAATAATTATCTCATAATGTCACATACCTAACATTTGAATACCATGATCATATATTCACTTAAAAAATTCTAATCATTTTCTAAAATAACCTGAATCACCATAAAACCATAATGAAATATTATATTCCTCTAAAAATAAACTCAATATTTATTCCTCAAGTTATTTTTACCATAACCATATAACATTCATAGTATACATTAATTATTCAAAAATTAAATTAATCACTTTGTCCCCAAATCACTTTATAATCTTATGGTTATTTATATGAAAAAATATATCTTCCCAAAATATGATAAAATTTTTATCCAAATTAACTATATTACAATGAAAGATCATATTAAAACAAAATTTTATATATTCCATTCAAAATAGTTCTATAAAATAAAAACTATTTTTTATAAAATAGCATTTTTAATAGAACATATTAAAAAATATAGGGTTTTATTCCCATAAATGTGTCCCAAAATATCATTATTCCTATAAAACTCTATTAACATAAAATGTAAAATGGGGTATCAGTTTATTTAATATTATGATCAACCATAAACTTATCAACTCATTAATTATTTTATTTATCCCCAATCACTATAGCCTATCATAACATGGAAATGTTCCATCCTCCCAATCACTATAATGGTTCATAAATAAAATTAAAATTATCCAAAATATACCCAAAAGAGTGTCTAGCTAGGTTTTATGTGTTAATCTCACTCATCATGCCCCAAAAAAAATAAATTTATTACCCAATCCGCCCCATTATGAGTTGTTACCCATATGTGCATCTTTTCCATGAAATCCACTTTATAATATATAGAAAGGGGTGTATCTTCTAGAAAATCCACACAATAACTAATTTAGTAAAGTTTCATAATATTACCCAATATTTATATTTATACCTAGAATAAAACATAGGGTTATTTTTTCTGATCAATATTTTTCTAAATCTCATTCCCAAGGTTTTTACTAAAATTCCTCTTGTATCAACTATAACACCCCTATTCCAAAAACCTTGAGCCAATTGTTATCATACTATATAGTAATAAGATAAAAGAGATCACATCTTTAAGGGTCAAATAATTTATAAATATTTGGAGACTAAATACAAACTTTATTCTGACATTATATTTTAAAACATAAAATATAATTTAAAATTATAGTGACAGATTTTATATTTATTTTATTATATCCTTGGAATCATTCGTATATCCGTTATTGGTATCTTGTGGTTTAGAAAACATAATAATAATTATATTAGATGCTCAGTATGGGTAAACATAGGATATATCAAACATATTATAGCATAAGAGGATCCTAAGGTTATAATAACATAATTAAGTGAATGTCCTCATTGTAAATGATTCAAAACTCGAAAATATTATATAAGTAAATCAAAAATCAAATATTATCCCAAGATATGATTAATAAAAGTGTCAAGGCATTATTTATCTTTCAAGAGTCATAATATAGTAATATGGAATCATAATTATAGGAAATCATAATCTTAAAAACATAGTTATCTACAATCATGTCTACACATAATATTTTAATCATAGTTAGAACAAACTTTAATCATGCATAAAAATATAATAATATTCATTCATAATCATATCCACGCATATTCTTATGATCACATACATAAAAAATCATAATCATGATCTAAATTATGAACATATCTATTCTCAACCATGTCCATTCTTATCATCATCATCTAAAGAGATATCTATACCACATTACCAAAATGCATTGGAGGGCTATAATGGACACACCCATCACATAATTAAAACATGATAAATATGTTATAAATGATAAAAAAAACACTCTTGAACTCATAATAACATAACACGTGGTAAGGTTAGGAGTTCCATACACATTCTATTATTTCATCGCATCATAACTTGTGGAAAATAATCTAGTTCATAAATATTTCAACATAAGTTAATTAAACCTAAGGAATGAATCCTACTTCATATAATAGTACTTAAATCGACATCATCATAAGATATCCAAAGATAGAACGTGGATGGTATCATAGGATAATACCCACAGTGAAGTATAGAAATACTTAAATTATTTTGAAAAAAAAAATAAAAAATACATTTAAAATAACTTTTAAATCTTTCTATGAAAACAAGAAAAAAATATGCTTTTCTTTTGATAAAATTTTATCTAAAAATTGAGAGAATATTGAGAAAATATTTTAATTGGAAATATACAAGGAAATTTTTTAATGAATATATAAATATAATAATATTATATATTATATGAAAGTTTATTCATGTGGTAGACATTAAAATAAATATTACTTTTAAATTTGTTTTTATAAACGTCATATATAATCACTTCAGAAAACATTTTAAAAATTAATTTTTAAACCTCTGAAAAATATTAACTATGGCTGAAAATAAATTTGAATAATAATTAAAACATATATATTAACATTCATGCAACCTTTTTAAATAATATGGGTATAGAATAAATTGTTTATTGACTAAAGAAGAAATAAGGCTGATTTTTCTGAAACACATTTTCTAGGTCATTTTCAATACCAAATAGTGTAAAATGGAACAATAACTTGAAAAGTTATAGGAATAAACATGAGAGAACAAAATATAAGGGGAATACAAGATAATTTCCATTAATGTTTCCTATATAAAAATTTACCTTTGATAATATTGAATTGAAATTATGCTATAACATATATCTTTTATAGCTTTAGAAATATATGAATCAAAACCCAATGAAAGAGAAAACAAATAGATATAGTTTGTAATTACCCTTACCCTAGTAGCCCATATTTGGTTTTTAAATTGATTTAATGACTAGAGATATAAGGAATCACATCCCGAAGGATCAAATAGTTTGGTAGTCTTGGTGAATAAGATACATATTTGAAAATCAAATTACATTTTTATAAATAAAATACAAAAAAAAATTCATTGATAATTCCATTATTCCAATTAGTGTATCCCTACATATCTTTCAAAAAATAATTCCACTTTTCCTAGATACAATAAAACATTAAAAATTGGTGATAGTAAGTACTGAGTAAGGCATAACGTACAATAAATGTTATAGAGAAATAAGGCATAATAAATATATTAAGAAAAGTATCTAAAACACATTCCATTTAATCTATAAATTTAGTATAAATAGGTTGTAATAAATTATGATCAAATAATTCCATATAAATAATCACATGAGTATGAGACATATGCATTTATAATCTAAACAATCAAATAATTACATGGAATATCAATAAAATAATTGATATTGATGGAATACATATTATTGGATATCTAAAACATAAAGTTAAGGCCTTTTTCCAAAAAATTTAATACTGTAGGTTTCCAAAGCTATTAAAGATTTATAAATGGGTAAGGCCTCAGAAAAAACACAATATAGTTTTGCTAATGAGACCTAATGATGTATCGAGGGGATATAACATGTCTCACCCTCACTTACTAAGTCCAATGAAATCGTCATATGAAATGGATGAAAAAATGAATATAAAATTTTTTAGTGAAAATATTACATATGAAATATTAATACTCACACAAATTAAAAAAAATAATCATAAACATTGGATATTAAAAATTTAAATGGTACTAAAATTATATATCCCTAGTCAAACTGGTCATAAACCATCAATATAAATAATAAGGTTGGTATCAATACAATATATCCTCTTGTATAAAAATTAAAATATAGGTTTTTTTCATTGGTGAATGGAAATACCGTAAAAATATATTTAATTTTTTTTTGAGAAAAATAATCTTTTCACATTGAAACTCACCTTTTAAAGAAGATGTTAACAAAACATTTTTAAAATAATTTTCATTGAAAATTTCCTTTAGAAACAAGAAAAATAATCTTTAAAACATTAAATAACTATTGGGGAAGAAAATATTTTCATTTTTATATATAAATATCTAATAATTTCTCAAAGGGATATGTAAATAAAAACAATCCTGAATAATGGTGAGATTGTGATATAAACCCTTACCACTTTGGTTAATTTTGAATCAAAAGGCCCATGAAAGAAATAAAATTAATTGAAACTTTAAATTACATGAATACACATGAACTCATGATATAACATATAAACAGGGAATTATATATAACACATAAAATAAATAAGAGGTGAATGTGATGTTTGTGTCTTAGAAGTAAATGTGAGAAGAGAAACCCTTACATTGAGTCTGACATGTCACATATGTTTTTAGCATTTTAAAGAAAAAATTATTTAAATTATTTTTTAGTAAGATACTTTTTTATGTTTATTATTACTTTTATTTCACTAATTTCCATGTTATATATAATTAATAAATCAATTAAGTTTATGTTGTATTTTTTTCGATGATATTAAGATTATATGACAAAAATGTCTTCGGTAGGTTGACTATAGTCAAACAGGTCCTTATTTAAACATCTAAAAAATAATAATAATGACATAATTATTATATTTACACATTAATTATACTATTACGACAAATTATTTAATATGATTATGAGAAATGCAATACATTGGAATCCTAGAGATGATATTCCACACAAACGCATGAGTAACATATCGATTTTTCAAGGATCATAATGGAAAGAAGTTAAGTAATATTTTTTTTCTAAAATGATATTAATATCATATATAACATGTTAATTCTTTAAATATATTTATATATAATCTATGTGGTGTGGTGATGAATATAGATTCACAACACTTCATGATGGTGATGGTCTACACATATAGAATCAACGTTATCATTTTTCCATGTAAGAAATTAAATGATATATTACTTATTTAGAATTATAAATACATCACTAAAATAATTTTTTTTATTTATGTTATATATATTCATTAAAAATATCTTTATTACCTTCCATTTAAAGTGTTAGTGAAAGATGAAACACATTGCTTCGTGAAAAGGTAGTCCATCGTACACACCAAAAAAGTTATATTATCCCCTAAAGAATGTAAAGTAAAGAGTTATATATAATATAATTACTATAGAGGTATAATAATTTTATAATTATATATATGTGTATACTTTATATCAATGACAATACCCAATTGTGAGGGGAAGTAATGGAAAAAACATCATCAGTTTGCAAGGAGGAAGTCTACTGTACAGACAAATGATGATTTTGCAAACAATTTGTTGAATATTGTTATGATTGTAGGTAATTCACTTAATATAACTACATATCATAAAATGTAAGATATACTGGTTCTTATATCAGTAAGGTTTAATAATAATGGAAAAATTTAGTGGAAGAAATATAATAAAAAATGCACGATGAAGAATATTACCTCTTCTTCGAGTAATATCCTTAGGTTTTCCCAAAAATAATTCTAAGGATTTATAAATAACATAATTATTATAGAATGAGATTATGGAAGGTTCGGGGAATAATATAGGAGAGTGTGTGTCCTTTTATAGGTGGGGTGAGTGACCCGCATGTAATTTAAGAAAAAAAGTCTATCCACATTTTTTACATGGATCAAGGTTTAAAAATGGACTATTATCTGGCCTTATATAGGAAAAGGACAAAATGTGTCCATAAAATACATTTTAGGAATGTTTTTATAACATTTTAACCCTCATTTGTTTATTTAAACACTTAATAAATTTGTTTTTACCTTACCCGTTGTAAATAATATATTTTTTCCATTTTTACTTTTCATTTGGATAAAAATTTAAGTTGAACATATTATATAATAAAAATTATGCTAATTAAAAAGATGGAATAAATATTTAAAATTTCCAATCACTTAGGTTGATTTTTTTTAATTAATCCCTCAAACAGGATGATAAAGCGGGTTTTGAAGTGAAATTGACGGAAAGTTTATAAGGTTTTTAAATCAATATTCAATATGAAAATGATTATAATGACCTAAATTATAATAATAGAACTATAATTTAACTAATGTGACTTAAAAAACAATTAAAAATGCAATTTAAATTTACAAATAATTTAAATATAATGGATGTTTTCAGATAATTTTTTTTTATTTTTCACCATTCATTGAGAAATGAATTATTTTAACAAAATACCATAAAGTAAACGTAAGATAATTTTGATATTATGATTTGAAAAATTAATAATTTTTTTCAAATAAATTTTATAAAATTAATATATATTTATTTTAAATTATGTGTTAAAAGAGATACTAAATTGTCTTTTTGAAAAAATACAATTTTTTACTAAGCATTTTTTTCTATTTTAAATTATTCTAATTTTATTTCTAGTCAATATATAACCAATTAATTTCTTTTTTCATATGTAAACCATATATTATTCATAATTTAGTTAGTGCTACTGATATGTTTGAATTTAATGGCTAGGTCATAATGGTATACTATATTATGGTTCATTTATATATAGGGTTGTATGTTTGATAAGATATCAAAGAGATTAAATTTAATGAAATATATTTCATGGGTTATTTAAGATTAATGTTTCATGTCACATATGATACCAAAAAAAATCCTATTTTAAAATATCTCGGTGTAACATTTTCCCCACCTTAAATAAATTGTGTTATATTAATTTTTACTTGATCTCGATAATCATGGATTTTTAATTGGAAATACTTTGTTGAAAAAAGAAAATATCATAAAAGGGTTAATAAAAATTCCTCTTTATAATTGAAAAAGGAAATACAAAGGTCATATGAAATAACACATAACAATGTTTCTATGTTAGAGAACATTGGTGGAAAGATATGATATAGACATGGCTGAAAAAGTCAATAATTATAAATAATGTTAGAGGTTATTGATCAAAATAAATTAAATGGACAATGATTACTTTAGATCCTCAAAACCATTAATCTATTATGATTTAAGAGTTGGTTGGTTAAAAATAAATGAAGTTATAAGGATAAAATTTTGTTTCAGTATCCCTTTCCTATAATTTAGGAATTAATTTACAAATTTCATTGAGAACATATATAAATATAATTACTTGATATCTTTCTATTTCATAGGCCTAATTTAAAATGTTTTTGTGTTTCAATCATTTTCCACATAATTTATTACTAAAAAAATGAATATCTAAGATGAATGTTTTTATTCCCAAAGCACTAAAATTAACTTTAATGGATCAGAAGATATATTATAGAAATATAAGTCATTCCTTATATATATAGTAATTATTATAAAAAAATGGTTAGTATAGGCTATCTATTGTGCATAAATATTCACATGTTTAATTAATATATTAATATCTAAAACCTAATCAAACATTAAATTTAAAACATTTCATAAATGGTAAAAAATATTACAATTAAAAATATTAAGATTCAAAAATTAATAAAAAAGGTCAATAAAATTCCAAAAAATAAATTATAATTAATTAGTCAAACAACATAATGTTGATCTTAATCATCACATTTTAAACATGTGACTACCATTATAATTTATTCTCTTGAGACATGGTAATAACCTGAATTATGATAAAACCTTATAAAAACATGCTTTATTTATCATTCCTTGAACTAAAAACAGATTATTAGATATATTTCTTAACTCTAAAAAATTATGTTTACTCCATCAATGATATCATACCCACTTTTGTCAACAAATTGTTATTTAGTTCCAAGGTAGTTAGTACTATCCAATTTACATTATCCATATATATCGTCTCTTTATAAAAACATCATTATCTAAACATTAGAGACATATTAATGGTTATATTTCCTTCAATCTTGTGTTTTCCAATAATTTGAACTGGGCACTGAATTTTTTTTCATTTTCATTGGTACCATTCAATATATGCTCTAAAATATTTTAAGAAATGGTAAAATAGTATAATCCTTATACATTTCATGATTCCTATAACTGTAATATCATATATAAAAGACTCATATAACATAATTATTGAATCTTAACAAAAGAACATTAATTATAACAATTTGGATATATCAGTAGAATAAGATTGAACATGAATTCTTAGCTTCTTCTTAGGAATGTTCCCTTAATTATTGGGGTTTTAATTTGGGTAGTTTCATAACTTTTTACATTGGAATAATATCACATTGTTATGTTATTTATTTTACATTAAATAATGATCATGGTTTTGTTTCTCTCCAAACATATAGAAAACATTAATTCCATTTAAGTAAGTAGCAGGGTGTTTCTTTCCAAATTTATCACATGTTTGAAAATCCCTTTTCCAATTCTTCTCTTTATCTAGATTTTTCAATTTCATACTCTAATTCTATTAAATCCATTTAAATCTACAATACCTATATAATTATTTATTTATATAGTTATCAAATGATACCATGTACTCATTTGATAAGAATTTTGAAGAGAACATTTCCATTAAATATATTGGCTTCTTCCCATCAATTAAATGATCATTATTACTCTTTGGATTATACGAATTAATTTAGTTCTAATTTCATCTACATAGAACCATTTCTAAATGATAGAATACACTATAACAGATCATGTCATTATGAACTAGAATGTATAATGCCAAAAATAGTTAAATAATTAACATAAATTTAAATAATTATGAATAGTTAATCCCATAATCATAAAAATGGTTTCTTTGGGTATATTTATATTTTCAAATCCTTCATAACTGTTTTTAAATAAAATGTTAATTATCCTAATCATATATCTATGGAGTGTCCAACCAGGTGCATAGTAAGGCCCAATTTCATGCACCAGGTGATGATCAGGTCTATCCTAATGCACCCTTTTTAGAGTTATTACCCTAGAAACATTTGTACCAGAACCACATATATATTTAGTATACATATAAGAATGTGTTTAATAGAAAAGACCTAATAATATCTTCTTTACCAATACTTTAGGATGTTCTTCTATACTTATCCTCAAATTAAATCATAGGATCATATTCCCCAATCTATATTTTTCTAAATTTAGTTCCAAAGGTTTCAACTAAACCCCCCTTTGATAAAAATTATTGCTCACACCCCCAACCCTAGTAACCCGAAGTTGATGTCTACTTTTTGACATTTTCATGATAAATACGGAATCACATCATGATGGACTAAATAGTTTTGTAAACTTGGTAAACTAGATGCATACTTAAAATTCACATTAAATTTTGAAATATAAAATAAAAAAATAATTTTCCTTGAGAAGTCCATTTTTCCACATAGTTTATACATGCATATCAATGAAAAAACAATTCATCATAGCCTAGAAAAAAATAAAAAATATGTAAGTGGTTATCTCAGATTCTTGTTAATGGAAAGTGTACATTAAAAGTAGTGATTTAATAATGAATAATCAATACGGAAATGTAAATAATGGAATAAAATTCTATTTAATCAACAACATGAGAATTATATATTATGAATAAATTATAATCAAATAATTTCATATAAATACTCATGTGATCATGAAACAGAACCATGTATATTCTAAATAATATAATAATAACCTAGAAGATCAATAAATAAATTCATAATGATGTAATTCATAATGATAAACATCTAAAACATAACATCAAGCCCTTGTACTATTGAGAACATACGCAAGACATCTGTATAAATTGGAAAAGCCTCATTTAAAAACCAATATAATTTTTCTAGGGAGGCCTACCGATGAGTCAAGGGGTAATAGTGGGACCCTCCCATGAATTACAAATATCAATTCATTCCTCATATTAAATCGGTAAATCATAATCAATATAAATATTCTTATTGAAAATATAATATAGAAAATGTTAATATATAACTGAATAAATAAACCTAATCATAAACCATTGGGAGTAAAATTGTGAATGATAATAAAATTGTACATAAACAATCAAATATGATCATAATATATCTAAAAAAATAAAAAGGATTTTATCAATAAAAAATATACTTAGTGTATCATTCCTAAAATAGAGGGTTGATATTATTTATGAATACAATTACCCTGAAAGGATCATTTAAAATATTTTTGAGAAAAATAAACCTTTCACATTGAAAGTCATATTTTAAAGCAGAATGTTCATAATTATATTTTAAAAAATACATATCTTTCAAAATATCCTTTGAAAAATTATAAAATTATATTTAAAATAATGATTTTTTATGAGGCAACAATTCTTGTTTATGTCATACATGTTAAAATAAAGATTCCATTTATATTTTAAATGAAAACAAATGATAATTGATCTTAAAATGACATGAATATTAATTTAAAACCATTTTTTAAGAACTAAAAATGGGAAAAAGTTATTTAAAAAATCATTTTTAAATGTTAAAAAAATTAAATTTTTAGAAAAAAATTAGTTCTGATAAAAAATGATATCTAAATGAAGAGGGAAGTAATATAATATTTTCTTAAAACATTTATTATATTTTTAAGTAATAAAGAGATTATAAATGGTATCATTGTTTGAAAAGGTTCAGGAATTATAAGTGGACAACAAAATATATTTATTTAAGATATAAATTTTAAATAATTTTTCCAAGGGTGACTTAAATAAAAACAGTCCTAGATAATGATGAGATTGTGAAATAAACCCTTATCAATTTAGTAACATTTGAATCATAATTCCCATGAATGAATTATTTTAACAAAACATCAAATACCATGAAGATAAATTAATTCATTATATTTCATAAAAAAATGGTATTATATTCACCACAAAAAATAAATAATTGATGAATATGGATTATGACTTATATAAATAAATGTGATATGAGAAACCCCTTCCTTGAGTCTAACTCATGACAATAATTATTTATCTCCATGAATAACAAACTGTTGATAATTATTTACTTCCATAAGAACCTTTTTCAAGTACATTATTAATTTTATTTCAATCATTACCTTTTTATATATGATTACTTAATCAAATAATTTTACAACGTATCTTTTGATGATATTTTCATTATGTGTAAAAAATGAATTTTGTAGATTGACTATGGTAAAAGTGGTAATTATTTAAACAAATATAGAATAATATTCAGAAAATAGTTAACATATTTATACATCAATTATTCAAGCATGGTCGAGGGCTCCGTGCATCTTCAATGGATCTCGTTTCCTGCTTCTTCGGTGGTCCTTTGATCTCCATATGAATCGCGACTCGCCTTCCATAGCGGTTTGGGTAAGTTTTCTTAAACTTCCATTTCCATTTCAAAATTCTTCGATTATCCATGTGTGGGGGAATCTTGTGGGTCGATTACTGTGTTCTGATAGCTGCACTATGGCAGTTTGCCACCCGATGAATCCTCAGGTATGTGTTGAAGTTGATGCATCTTGTATCCCATTTGATTTTGTTTAGATAATGATTGGAGAAGAATATCATTGTAATCAGAGGGTTATATATGACAATTGGACCGATTTATGTGGCTCTTGCAAGATAATGGGACACTCAGCTGAGCTATGCCAAAGTGGAAAACCAGCATAGTTGAGGGAGGATCACCGTAAGGGGAAAGGATCTCCTATGAGCTCTAGTGACAATGATGGACACAAAGCCTTGGGGGCTGGCATGGATATGTGAAGGGTCTCAAATTTGGTAGGAACTGTTGATAGAGGGAGGGTCTCTTATATGTTTGGTTTGGTTATGGAGAGTAAAAAAGCAGGGTCTAGTATAGATTGTTTGCAGGATTTTAGAAATTCTTCGAGTTTATTGGTTTAAATGATCTCAGAACAGGATGGGATCAAAAGTATTTCTAACATAGAAGATGTGGTTGCCATGAATGGTGATAAGAATCCTACAGGTCTGGATCCACTGGCTGTACCTTTTATTGATTTGAGTAACAGGTTTAACGGAATATCTGAGGACATGTTGGTTGAAGAAATAGCGGTGGACGATGCAGGGAGGAGGGGTGAGGTGGTGGTCCTGGAAAATCAGCAGGCTGAAGAAAGGGGGATTGAACAGTCTAGGAATCGATGGGACATTTTTGAGGTTCAACCAGTTGAATGCATGGGGCAGGATCTAGTTGTCTTGAATATGGAAGGAAACCCCAATATGGTCAGGAGCTACACTTTGGTGGAAGGTAAGGATCCAGTTGTCCTGAATTTTGAAGGCATGGGGCAGGATCCCATTGTCCAAGATAGAGTTTTATGGATAGAGGCACATAGCATGGTTGTGAAGAATACATCTATTGAGGTTGAGCGTCTTCCTTTGAGGTAGAATAGACCACCAGATCAAAGGTGGCGAAGCAATGATGAGTAGCCCGAAGAGGGAAAGGAGAACTCTAAGAGAGGAAATGAGATCTTGAGTACCCCGGTTGGCCGTTCATTTAGTGATATTGTTCAAAGTGGGACTCAGAAAGAGGCTGCATGTGAACCATTGACTGAAACTTCAACAAGGAGACCATGGAATGATATTCGTATCTCCCGTGACCAATGAAGACCAGATCCACTTCAAAAAGGAATATCCAGGCGGTTCTTGTAGTCAATAAGGGCAGCAGGATTAAGAAGTCTTCACCGAATATGGCTGCTCTGGACCAGCTTAGGAATCCCATTCAAAGTGCAGGTTTTTTGAGAAACCCAGAGTGGGAATCATCTACTGGAGAAGAGGAATCCAGTTTGGGGTGTGATGATGACTACAGTTGTTATGATATATAACTCTATGTTGATCGGAGTTCGTTCTTGTTTTGTTTATCTTGGCCATTGTATGTTGGGCACTGGGCACCCCTAAGCCGGCTATTATAAATGGAAAAAATGATTTTCCACGGGTGTTCCATGTAAACTATTTTTGAAAGAGGAATCACATTTCGTCGTGAGGTGGTAGTCTTCCGTACACACAAGCAACATTATCGTATCCCTTATTGAATGAAAAGTAAAATGTTTTATATTATATATTGACTCCAAAGGAATTTTTTTTATAAACATCATATATATAATTTATATAAATCATCATTCTATTGAATTTAAAATCCTAGGACCAACTATTTTTACTTTTATTACATGTATATTTTATGTATTGCATATTAATTAGACATATTATTACGCATTGTTAATTTTTATACATAGATTAAATGTAATAATGTCCTAAAACATTTTTCACATTGATATGGTCGAGGAATTTTCCAACTATGATGAGACACTTGAAGAGATTGGAAAATATGGTAAATTTAGTTTTGTGGTTGGATAATGTACAATGATGGGACACATAGTATTTATACTGTCAGGTTTGAGTACACTTAAGTGGATGGGGATACTTCTCATGATGTTTTCAGTTAGAAATATCCATGATTAGAGGCTTTAATAATATACCCATGAGGATAAATTCCACATGTTTTGTTTTCATCAGATAGTCATATCTTTGAGCATGTTTATTGGTACATATACTTAATATTGTCATTAATGAATGTCATGGATCAGACACATAAATTTCCTGATGAAAATAATGATGAAGTATGTTTGCGGTGAGGTATCATATGTTGGGTTTATCACAAATTACCTTTCCTTAATGGATAAGTCTAGGAATGATTTTTCCATTCCATAATTATCAAAGACGATAACTCTTCCCATTGATTGGAATTTAACTACCACCCTAAATTCCATAACCATGGTGTAATGACATGTTTATTCTAGATACTAAAAGAATGATGTATCAATAATATAAGTAAGTGAATTGTATTTTCAACCTACATGATAAGATATTTAGAAAAATAAATTATATTACATTGTGAGTGTTCGTATGTAGTTGTAATCATTATGCCATTAAATTCTTTCTCTTGGGTTGCTTGAACCTTTTCGAGATTGTAATCATGGAATTTAGGCAAACCCACCTAATTCCAACAAGAAAAAATCCTAAAGGGTCATAAACTAATTGTTTCCATTGATCTAAATTAAATTAAATTTGAATTTAATTAATGGAAAAAATATTAATCTCAAGACCGAGGAATATTTTTATTCAAGTCTTATTGTCGTATAAATTAAATAAATACTTATTCATTATATTTTAAATAAAATTTATTTATTTATTTTATTGAATAGTTATTAAATATTTATATTATTATTTTTTAATATATTATGTATTTAATATATAAAATATTTTATTTAGGTATTCAATAAATGACAGAGTAGTTCTAATAGGCCAAGGCCGTGTTGAGTGAAAAATATTAATTAACAATTCAGTTAAATAATACATATTACACAAGTGGGTGCATGCCAAAAAAATACAAAAATTATTTTATTATGTGGAAATATGTTTACTAAATGTTTTTATATTATTTAATTTTAGGAATAAATTAAATAATTATTTTATCATGAAAACTAGCTCAATAAACATATGGTTATGTATATTGTGTAGTGTATCGATAAGTGAAATTGAAATAGAGAATTTTTTCACATAATGAACTCTCTCTTGAAATCTCTTTCTATCTTTCTCTCATGAAAAAGAAACTCATGTGATATTTATTTAAAACTGAAGTATGAGAGACCAAGAATGAATAACTCTAGACATTTTATTTTCCTCACTTGCACCCGAAGATCGAGTGACATTTTTTAAAGATCATAAGAGCGCGTGTGGATCACTACCAGAAGGATTCTATACTTGGATCCTCAAAATGAAATGAAGACAATCAGGAAGGGTCTTTTCAGATGATCAACATTCATCAATGACTATGTATTATAATCCTAGGTATTCATTTATTCAAATATTAAATAAATAAATTATAAATTTTATGTGGAAGATCTTCACTCATCATTTTTGGAAATGATAAATAAAATAAAATTTTATATATCTATCACAAAACCATAATTCCTTTTTACCTGGAACCAAAAAGTGATATGAATGGGATGTTACATTTAAATTTATAATTATTTATTTGATTATTGATCTTTATAAAATTGTGGATATATTTTCATTAAATGTTATTATTTGTTTAATTTGATTTAAATTATCATGCTTTGACATATTAATCATGATTAATTCTGTGTTTCATTTTCTTAAATTCTTAGGAATATATGAAGAATGACTAGAAATTCCACTGGGAAACTACCAATTTTTGTCAAGTAAGATGGAGTTCCACTACTTTCACTCAGAATTACAAGTTTTGTACCCTAGTGCACTAAATATATACGCACTGGGGGATACATGGAGTGTCATAGAGTAATTACACGCTGTGTATGCCACATGTTGACTGGATAACATGGAACAACGTTGTCTCATTACATGGCATGTATCAGTGTACTAATCAAGTTGTCTACATGTGTTAGTTATGAAAATCGTGCAATCTACGTGGTCATTATACATGGTCTAAATCCTATGAGGTTGAAAACTTAAAACATTAATGATATAAACTATATGTATGAATTGTACACAACATTTATTTCATCAATTAATACATATGAAACACATGTCAAAGTCCCAGGCATGAATCCCATACACACATTATGAATAACACATGACATGTAACTAGGCTATACACATCGTGTTGTATAGTCGAGGTATACACCTAAGACCCAGTTATGTACTCGAGATACATGGAAATAGAGATACATGATGTATAAATTATCTATACATATCATGTAATCTCAAATTAAATGATAGAGTTAAAAAATTAAATTAAATTTAAAATTATAGCAATAAAATATTATTTTATTTATTGACACACCAATGTGCATTTGGAAATTTGATAACTATTATTAAGAATATTAAATGATCAATTAATTTATTGTAATTAATATTTGATAATTGGTTCAACCAATTATTTTCTATGAATTACATAAGTGATGGGTATCAAAAATTAAGTTTCAATGATCATTAAAGTAGAAGGGAATTAATAAATTAATTAATGAAATCATGTTTATCTTAATAATGAATAACGAGTAATGAAATGAAGGCTAACTAGTTACTTTTGTGTATTCATTTCAAGTATGACCATTCATGTGCATTTACAACACTTGTGTATATGATGGGTGTTTTACTTTTATTTATTTCATGAGTATACAATTATTTTTTAAAATTAAATATTATTTCTTTTGTTTAATCCCTCCCATTGTTGATATGTAGGACCATTGTGTCCAATGATATTTATGCAATCCCTTTTTAAGTAATCCTTTAGTTCCCCTCACCTACATCTGAGTCATAAATACATGTGATTGATGGAGTAACCGAAAATTCATGGAGACTGTTCAAGATTGAAACATTTTGATGTCAATGGAAGTGATATATATGTGGATAGATGGAATTATTCAACTCATACTATATCGAAAAATAGAAGTTATTTCCCATAGGTCAAAGTTTGATTTAATTTCCACTCATTAAATCAACTTTTTGATAAATCTCTTGAATGGGTAATTTATTTATTTATTTATTTTTGTCTCTAAATTTATTTATTTTATTGATTCAAGGCCGTGGTAAGATAAATAAATGAATTTATGTGAAAATTTACAAATTAAAAAAATTAATTATTGATAAATGTTTTAACTGTCATATTTAATTAATTGAGTAACATCCACTTAATATTAACCAGACATGTAAAGGATAAACCAAGATAAAAATTTATTCACAATTAATTAAAATCCCTCAGTTAAATATTATTTCAGGCCTAGCCTTCCACTTATTGATTAAGAATCAATGCCTTGAAACTAAGTGTTTGACCAACCCTCATTAGGACACATACTTTTAATGTGGATTTTTCCTGAAGATGGGATAAATTAACCATCTTACATCATGGGAAGCACCCCTCACTAGAATTCATTTAACGTTGAGGAATGTGTTACAGAAATGCATGTTAGGATTTTAGGATAGAGGAGTCCAATCAAAGGATCATGGTGCTGCAAACCCATAGTTGGAAATGACCTACCTACTTAAATACCATCAAGTATCCATATTGACCCTTATTGGGGTCATGTAAAAAGGAATATGGATCCTTGCCCCTATAATTTCATAAAAACTATACATTTAATGTTTAATGGGGTGGGCTATTGGGACTTGATAAAATAGTGGAAGATTTAATAAAAATTAATAAAATAAAATTAATTTAATATAACTCACGTGATTTATAATCAAGAAAAGTACTAATAATATTATCTTTTATTTTTTGAATAAATAGAAAATCACATCACCAAAATTATCCATATGATAAATATTACATAAAAATAGCCACCTCACTAACAGTAACTTCCAAGAGTGGTTTTAAATTCCTTCGAGTTTGTTTATGCAATGAACATAAATATTACTTACTAGAATCTACAATGCTCAATCCTCATACTAAATAGGTGGCTGTTGAAGTGTTTCTGGTCTAAAAATGTGTATAAAAAGCTTGATCATGTCCATGGTCATTACTATAGAAGATCTAGATATGAATGGTTTATATATCCATGGTGATCTCTCAAATCAAGTTGGGAGAGGGTTCCCAAGATGGGCCTAATGTTTTCAAGCTCATTAGCTATATTGAGTTCTAAGAGGTTTTAGGGTTTAAAATCCCTAATGAACAGGAAATTGATGTCATTATGGTATTACTCGCACTGATATTATACATATTTGTTGTAAATTTTAATATCAACAACATTGATAAATCTCTACTTGATCATTTTACTCTCTTTTACTAAGAAGATAAGGATATGAATCATGAAAATCCTTCCATCCCTATGTTGAACAAAAATAAATGGAAAACGAATAGCTTTAAGCCCAAATATTTTTTACACCCTTCCATGAATAAGTTGATAAAAGGGAAAATAGGGAAAAAGATTTTGTATGTTTCACATGTG
This sequence comes from Viscum album, assembly GCA_963277665.1. Taxonomy (NCBI): domain Eukaryota; kingdom Viridiplantae; phylum Streptophyta; class Magnoliopsida; order Santalales; family Viscaceae; genus Viscum; species Viscum album. The sequence goes on from OY728131.1 coordinate 2,069,280,003, forward strand.
GCAGGAAGTGGCACTATAATAACTACTACACCTAGTTAATGAATAAAGGGGAATCTTCGGGTGTATTTTTTATCGAGTGCAATTTATCTATTTCTAAAAATTGTCTATTAGATACAAATTTTGGTGGGAAATATGGATTCAAATATTTTAACCAAGTATACTCAAAAAATATTTACATAGAGGAGGTATATCTACGAGTATCCAACAGAGATAAACATGTTGTTATAGTTATCCAGGACTACCACCTCACATTCATAGTCAGAATGATATTTGTTTTAAGGGGTTTTTATTATGTTCCATTAGTTACCAAAATTATTGAATTAATATCCAGATGAGATAAATATGGTCTTATTTTTAAATATGGATGTAAATGTTTCTTATTTTATATAGATATTATTTTTTATGGTAAGAAATAATTATTTAATAGTATTTATGTGCTGGAATACAAAAAATAAGTAATGGAAGTTGATAACAAAACAACCACACTTAACTTATACCACATCCAAATTGGGAATCACCTTCTAGGTTATGTAAGAAACATCTTGAATAAACGACATCAATATGTATATTTTGATTCTTTTAAACAAAAAAACATTGTGTATGTCGCAAATTTTTATACAGAAAAATTTCTAAAGCCCCATGTAGTGGGAATGTTGAAAGGGATAAATAGATTCATTAAATTGGTCATACCAATGTTTGTAGAACATTTAATATTAATGAAATGGGTGGGTACACATATTTTTTAACTTTTACTAATGATATTTATAGTTAATTAGGAACAAGTCATATTATTTTAAAAAATTAAAGGAATAAAATATGAATTTGAGAACCATCACGGTAAAAATATTAATAAAATCCTCCATGAATGTGTTTGAGAATATAATAATACAGACTTCAATGATTATTTATGGGAGTTTGGGATACTATCTCAACTCAATCCTCCTTATACAACTCATTAGAATGGTGTTAGAAAAAGGAGGAACCACACGTTTTTGGACATGGAAATATTAATGATGAGTCATCAGATTCTTCTATTGTCCTTTTAGGGATTCATATTACAAAAAAATTCACAAATACTAAAGAAAGTTCAATCTAAAGAGGTATAAAATATACCAAACCCATTATGTAATTTAATTAAACCCTTGTTTTCATAATTATATTTATGGGGTTGTGAATGATTTGTTAAGGCCTCTTCTGGTAACAAACTTTATCCCCAAGGCACAAAGTGTATCTTTATAGGATATACCAATTTAACAAGGGGATTTTTATTTTACTAGCCATCATACAAGAGGATACATTGACAATAAATTCCATGTCCCTCAAGAGTAATAACATGTCTAAAAGATATAGTTGTAGTTAGATAGATTTCAATGAAGTCAAGGATCAAGGCACATAAGAGTGGACACACGATCACATTTCATAAAGCCCCTTGGAAGAAGAAACTATTTCAGAGACAAAAGTACTAAGAAGGAGTACAATAGAGGATATATAATAGATTGTTATGTTTTTTTAATCAACAACGATGATGACTTATTATTAGTTAAAAATAATGAAACTATAACGTACAAGGAAGCAGTAAGTGTAAGAGATGATACCAAGAGGGAAGAATCCATAAATTATGAAATGGATTCCATGTACTAGAACCTTGAATGGATTTGTATAGATACATTTTTTGATTTAAATATCATAGGTTTCAAATCGGTATTCATGAATAAAATGGGTAAGTAAGGAATTTTGTTTACCTATAAGTCACAACTGGTTGCAAAATAATTTAAACAGTATTAAGGCATTGATTACAATGAAACCTTTTCACCAAATTAAATTCTATAATATATTAAAATTCCACATTAAATTTTTTGATACCATGACTATGGGATTTCGAAAATTGAAGTCAATATTTTTAATGGGAACCATTATTAATATTTCTATATGACAAAACCTAGAGGGATTTTGACTCCAAAGGTTTCTAATAAGATATATAAAATGTAAATATTCACCCAGGGGTTAACTAAATCATCTCGATCATGAAAATTTCTTTTTTATGAAGTAATTATATAATTTCCTTTCATAAGGAATGTGGGTGATACTTGTTTCTATAAATTTTTTATTGGGAGTTCCATCATTTTATTAATAGTATATGTTGATAACATATAAGTCATTGGAAATGAAATACCAGTATTAAAATATGTTAATGCGTAGTTGAATAAATGATTCTATATAAAGGGATGGGGTGAGTTAACATATTTTATTTGGATCAAGATCCATCATGATATATCCATGTGGTTTCCCAGCCTAAGTCAAAGTACATTCATTGATAAGATACTTAAGAGATTTGGTATGAAACTATATACTAGAGGATAGATTCTAATGTCGCATGGAATTCATCTTTATAAGAAAATGTGTCTGTTAACACATGTGTAATGTAATTGAATGAATATGATTTCATATTCAATAGTTATTAGATCAGTCATGTATTCTACTTTATGTACTTGGCTAGATATGAATTATGAATTAAGTGTAGTAGGAGGATATCAAGATGATCTAGGTGATCTCCATTGGATGGATGTGAATACTATCCCTAAATGTCTAATGAATTATAAGAATATGTTACTAGTTAATAAAGTATATGAAGAACTAGACATTAGAGTAAATATCCTATCACACTTTACATTGATATTACATCAATAGTGGTTCTTGAAAAAGATACAAAGTCATATAAGTCGATAAAGAACATATATAAGAAGGGTCATCTCTTGAGACATTTTTCTCTGAGTGGTGAGGTTTTGGTTAGTATTAATTCCATCAAATATAATGTGGATTTCGCCTTGAATATAGCATTGCCTCAGAAAAAACAGGATAATCATGTGAGGTCCAATAGATTTAAATTCAAATGTAGTTGGCTCTGGTCTAATTTGGAGTTTTTTTTGGATTTGGTGTCCAGGGAAAAACTTTTTTTACTTTTATTACATGTATATTTAATGTACTAAATATTAATTAAACATCTTATTACATATTGTTCATTGATTTGAGTTTATTTTATGAAATTATTTAGTATAGTTTTGGTCCCATTAACAAGGAAAAAGATGTTCCCCACCAAGTTGATAACTTTGAAGTGATATGATAATATTATTAATATTGTTCTACAGTTTTACAATGTACTATGATGGGAAAAATAGTAATTAGATTATTTGTTTTAATTTCTCATAATAGGATTAGTCTTCTTCTCATGAATTTCTCATTTAGTAATCTCTAAGATGGGAGATTATTATAACTGACCCACACATAAGAACTCTACATGTTTTGGTGTCATAATATATTATTATATGTGAACATGTATAATGGTCCCTATAATATAAGATTATCAATAATGTATGTCATGAATAAAAAACATATATTTGAGGAAAAATCCTTAATGAAAAATGTTCACGGAGATGCTGGATATGTTGAGTGTGTCACCATTAACATGTTATTTATGGATAAGTTGATGAAGGATATTTCCATTCAATGTTTATGGAAGATGAAATATTATCCCTTTGATTGGAATGTAACTGTCACCCAAAATTTTATGTCTATGGTGTAATTATGTGTTTATTACATACATTCAAATAAAGACATATCAAGCATATAGGTTGGTGACATAGATGAGAAACCTACAAGATGCGATATTGTGAAAAAATTATTATATTACATAGTGATAGTTCTTATGTGGTTGTTTTAATTTCAATATTATGTTCTGTCTATTGGGTTCCATTACCAATTTCTAGATAGTAATCTTGGATTTTAGTCAAACCATCTTAATTCCAATGAGAAAGTATCATAGAGGGTAAAATTCTAAGTGTTTTTATTAACACAAATTAAATTATATTGGAATTTAACTGATGGAATAAATATTATTCTATAGGAAGAGGAATAATTTTATTCATTTTTTATTTATCACCTAAATTAAATAATATTTATTCACTAGATTCTAAATAAAAAAATATATTTTTTTAATATTTGATAAATATTTATTCACTAGTTAGTGAAAAAAATATTTATTTAAAACAATAATATATTTTATTGGGGTATGCAATAAATATGTGAAGATTTATAACATACCGAGAATGAGTCTGGTGAAAAATATTAATTAACCATTCAGTTAAATAATAATTGTTATCACACAAGTTTTTGTAAACCATAAATTAATAATATTATTTTATTATGTGTGATGGGGTTTTTTAAAGGTTATTGTATTATTTGCTGGCTGACATGGTTTAAATAAATATTCTTACCTAAACCCTAACTCTATAAATTGACTCTTATGACTATTATGTAGAGTATCGATTAGGTAAATAAAAATAGATAATTATTGTGTACAATGAATTCTCACTCAACCTTTATTATTCTCTCCCTTTCAATAATAAAAAATTCAAGTAATATTTCATCAAGATATAAGAATGAGCAATCAAGAATTAATAACATGAGACATTCGAATCACCAAACTAACACCTAAGGATCAAGTGGAATATCTCGGAAAACCTATGAGCATGTGTGGATCACCGCTAGGAGGATTCTATCTTTGAATCCTCTCATCGTAAAAAATTAAATCCAAAAGTTACTTTTTGAGGAGCAACATTCATCAATAAAGACATATTTTAATCCCAGATATTCATTTCTTCAGATATTAAGTAAATAAATTCTAAATTTGGCATGCCAGATCTTAGATAATGGTTTCATTCAATGATAATTAAAATAAATTTGAATATATATCCCACCAACTCATGCATTTTCTTCTCTCAAATCCAATATAAACCCAACCATGGGAGGTGGAAAGGGATTTTTTAATGACATTGGTTCTCGAGACCGTAGTCCACTGTACACTTTAATAATGATTTGAGAAATCATTTGATGGAAGTGGGGATGGTTTTAGGTCATACCCATTAAATTATAACATATCAATATATGGAATATTTTATGGTTTTTCTATCAACGTGGTTTAATTATAATTTAATTAGTTGGATGAATAAATAAAATAAAAATGCTCAATGAAGAAGCTTACCTCTTTCTCGGGTTACCTCGATAGGTTTTCACCAAAATCTTTCAGTGGTTGGATTTATCACCAAAAAATGTCTTTTAGAATGAGAGGTGGAAATTTAGTAAGTAATTTTTTAATGTCTTGGATAATCCAAAAGAGTTTTATGGTTTGAATTATAGAGGATATGAGTAATCATTTTATAGGTGGGGTGAGTGACACACTTGTAATTTTTGAAAAGAAAATAGTAAACCCACTATCTTCAAATAAAAAAGGATCTAAAATGGATTATTATAGAGCCTTAAACATGATAAAATAAAAATATGGAATAAAAATATATTTTAGTCAAGTTATTAAGTCATTATAATCCTCATTGATTTATTTTAACTCTCGGTAAATCTATTTTACCTTATCCACATTAAATAATCTTTACTATTCAATATTGTCAAAAATAATGTTGACCTTTTTAGATAACATAAATAATGATGATTATAATCATGGAATATATTTTTCCAAATTCTGTTAATAGAAGTTGAAAATTTTAATTTGAAAGATATAATGCCGACCTGAGGAGAATATAGGCTTTCAATGACAAAATGTTCAAAAATTTATAAGGGTTTTATATCAAGATTTAGTATAAAATAATTAGAAAGTCCTAAATTGGATTAATATATATATATATATATAATTTAACTAATAATACTTTAAAACCAATTAAAAATAATATTTAATTTTATAAATAATTTAACCAAAATGACAATTTTCAATTAAATTCAGTATTTTTCAATATTCATCAAAAAATGAAACTTTTCAAAAAAATAACAAAAAATCACCCTATGATAATTATGATATTTTTATTTAAAATAAAAAGTTTATTTTTTAAAATAAATTCTTTAAAATTGTTAAAAATTAATTTTACATTATTTATGAAAAGTGCTACTAAATCATGTTTTTGAAAATAACCGAGTTTCTCAAAAAATATTTCTTTTTATTTTAAAAAATAATTTTTTTCTACTTAGTAGATTAAAAATGAATTTTTCTACATGTGAACACTATATAATTTTCATAATTTAGTCATTAATATTAATAACCAGAAATTTATTATCTATTTCATAGGGATTTAATATATTACGATTCATTTAGATTTAGGGTTGCGCGTTCTACAAGCTATAGAAGATATTAAATTTAACAAAATATATTTCATGTGTTGTTTAATCTCGGTTTTTCATTACACATAAGATATAAAAAAAATTTATTATTTTAAAATATAAAGGTTTTACATATATTAAATTGTCAATAATTATTTTAGAAGAATCATAAAATACTTTCATTGTTAGTATATACATCCCATAAAATAAACATGTGGCTAATATGGCATAAGTCTCACTGAAATAAAAGAGAGATGAATGACCATTACATAAAGTTTCATCTTATTTTATATGGGTTAAATCATATATTATAATAAATAAATACTTATTTAAAATATATTAAAGAACCATATTTATACATTAATTACAATATATTATTTACTTATAACATATGGTTACTCATTAATTAAAAAATATTTATTAAAATGTATGTTTTGGGTGATAAATTTTTCATTTTTCATGCATGTCATGGCTTAAAAATTATTGTACCTATAATTTGATCATGGATCCATAATATAAATAATATATATCATGTCTCAAGTATCATATTTAATATTTATATAAACTTTTATAACTATTCATATAAAGTGATGATGAAAAATAAATTACATCATTTCATAGAGATAACAATCCATACGTACACATGAGTATTATTTCTACCATACTATAGATGGAAAGAAAGAAATATAAATAATAAATAAACTTTAAATAATCAGTATTATATAATAAATATCATATATATTCATTAAATATATGCTTATTACCAGCCATATAAAGCAAAAATGAAAAACAAACCACGCGACTTCGTAGAGGTGGTAGTCTACACATATGCACGAGCGACAATATTATTTTCCAAAATATGAGAATTAATGAAGGTAGATAATATATTATAATTAAAAAAGCACAATTAGGTCATAAATATCTTATATAATCATTAAATAAATCAAAATTACCAACCATGAAAGTTGGTGATGGAAAATGTGTCGTATCCTTATGTGGAGGCAGTTGTCTACACGTACACATTAGTGATACTTTCATTTCCCTTTTGATGGAACATAAGGACAAAATCGTCGTACAATATTCATAATAAAATCTTATTATATTAATGATACTATATTCATTATTAATGTTGAATACAATAAATTTATAGGAATTTAAAGAAGAAAAAAACATTAAAGGTGTCGGGTAAGACAATCAACTCTTCTTTGGGAGACCTACTTTGGCTTAAAACTTAAGCCATATTAGCATGGTATAAGAGGTGTAAACGAATATCAGGATAAAGATAAATAAACTGGTAACTTATTAGGTCATTCCTAGGTTGATCTATAGTTCTAAAAATTTGTAAAAATATTAGAAAAGGAGGTGACCATTTATAAGTGAGGGAAAAGACACACATGGAATTATGTAAAGTAATTATATTTTACACATAAAATTATCTTTTAATTTAGATCCAAATAGACATAATTTCCATTATAAGACATGATATATTGTAGATAAAAATAAAATATAATTTACGTTTTTTTGTTACATTTTATTACTTATATTTTGTTTTAACCCCCTCATTAATCCCTTTTAACCTTAATCGTGGCAATGCATTTTTTAGACTTTAAGGGTTATAATTTTACTAATAAGGTGATAATTTTCTAGAAAATTTTCAATTAATGAAACTTCAGTGCACTTAATATTTGAATTCCCACCTTTAAATATTTTTTCCATTTTTCAATCTTTTAATAAAATGTTGTTTGTCATACAATATCTTAAAAGTCATTTTTAAGTCTTTTCATTTAATTTGACATTAAAGACATCGAGATAGAAATGGAATTATAAAAAAAAACATTTACCATTAATTATATTCTATAATTAATTATTAAATTTTTTTGAAACCATAATAAATCCTAAAAATATTACTTTTAATGTTTTTAAAATCATTTACCCTGATTTTTATTCTAATTCGAAAATAACTGTATTGGTGTAACATAAGAGTTTTTGGTAATTATATAATAACTAACAATTATAAATAAATTAATAATGTTAAATAAGATTTTTTTATTTATAATAACAGCTTATAAATTAAATTGACATATTTTTTCACTATGAAAATATATTTGTGTTATTAAAAGAAATTAATTGACTTTTTTTATTTATTCTTTACATAAAATTATATATATATATATATATATCATTATCAAAGAAAAATATCACCAAATTTTTATAAATTCAAATTAATATTTTATGATTATGTTCAAAAAAACAAATACTATATAAACAATTCGTGATTTATGATGATTTTTAGATCTTATTTCATAGTTTTCACCCTATTTTACCCGTTTTAACTTTATAGAGGTGACAAATATTTACCATGATTATTGTTCATAATGACTAAAAAATATATGGGACACATATATCATATTTTTACCTCATGATTAAAAGTTTTTAATTCATTTTTCATTCTTATTTCTAAAAGTTACAGAAATCAATTTTAATATATATTGGTAAAACACAACAATGAATAGTTTTAAGAAAATTGTTTTTAATCCTTAATATAAACATGCACAAAAATAAAATATAATATTGATTATTATAAAATTATTTAAATTATTTTCAATAAAATTTATCTTATATTCCTTTAAATATAAATCCAATACATAATAATAATTTTAAATTACTTGATTTAATAAAAATAAATGGTAGTTTTACAATAATCAGTATTTTTCTCTATTCCTTAAAAAGTAATTTCTTTTAGTAAAAATCTCAAAATTAAACCTATGGTTATACTGACATGATGATTTATATAATTATATTTCATTAATCAAATAAATTTTTAAAAAATGATGGAAATTAATTATAATTTAAACACCAAAAATTCAACAAAAACCTTTTTCAATGTAAATATATTTTTGAAGTATAAAATGACTAACACAAAATTGAGTACATATTTTTTAGGAATTTATAAATTTATATTCATTATATAAAACCATTATATACATTTTAATAATTTTATTATTTCAATTAATAGCTTCAATTTAACTTCTTGGTTTTGACGGCCACATTTAAATTATAATATTTTTATAGTATATCATAGTTTTCATAAAGCTCATTATTGTGCATTATGAAATATATAAAGCACAATATTAATTTACACTAAATTTACAGGGTTCAATATAAAATATATCTAAAACTATTATAAATATATTTTATATTATATAGAGATTTTCTTATCATACATTCAAAATTCATCTAAATTGGACTCACTTTGCATGAAAAATACACTTATTATATTTTCAGTTCGTAATATTTATAAGGGTTCCACTCCCCTCACTTATAAAAGGGAACATATTTATTCACTAAAATAATATACTTTTAGTAACCTATCATTACTTATATCTACCCAAATCCATCCCCAACATTCCTATCCACTTCTTAGACATCCTACCATCACTAATAGACTATTCCTTGAAGCATTACAATGTAACCCAAATGAAGGTTTCCAAGGAGGAGGTATATGTATTAACTAAACTTGTTTATGTTTATTTATTTATATACCTAATTAAAATATATTATATCAACTAAAATATAATTAAATAAACTTATTTAATATACTAAAATTTTATTTTATATATAAAATAAACTACTTTCTACTTCCTTTCCATCTAATGGAAAATGAACACTACACTCATGTATATGTGTAAAATACCACCTCCATAAAGTGATCTGTTTCATTTTTCATCACTGCCTCATAAATCATGTTATAATGATAAAATTAATGGATATATATTATTTTTGGGATATAATTATTATTACTTAAGGGTAAAATAATTTATACATTTTTTCCTTCTCATCCATTGGAAAATAGAACTGTCACTCTTGTGTGCGTGCAGAATACCGCCTCCACAAAGCGATGCATATAATATTTCTTTTCTAGCAAACACATATTTAAATAAGGTTTTATTTAATAATTAAATAAAACATTTATAATATTAAAGCAATTCTATAAACTTAATATTTTTTTTTCATCTAATGTAAAAATGAAAATGTCACTCATGAGTATGTGCAAACTACCACCTCGATGAATGATGTATCACATTCTTCTTCAAATCCATAAATAGATGGTTTAAAAATTATATTTAATTTTAAAAACTTAATTATAAAATGTATATGCTTTTTGATATGATGTAACCATGCCCCTATTGACCATTGTCAAGACACTGAAGTTAGATTTGATCGAACATCCTCAAAACATCTGATGTGAACGTAACTGATTTAATTACTATGTAGAGAATTGTAATTAATGAAATAAATAATATAATGATAATAAAATGACCGTGAAAATGGATGTTAATATTTTAAATAATTAATATAATTTTATTATTTAGGAAATTAAATGACATACGTGGTGAGTCGAGACTTGAGGTAAGATTTTTTCATTAAAACCTTATTTTAAATTTTTTCCTTTCAAATTATATCTCATTCATTTCCATGTTCTTAAAAAGGTTTCATGTAATGATCATATATATAATAAAATTATTTTTAAAATTCATTATAAATTATCCCCGAATTTTTATAATTGTTTTAAATATGAACATTTTTAACATTTTATGTATGGGTCACTTTTGACTCTTCTTATAAAAATGAAAAAGGGTTTTTTTAATTTTTTAACCCATGATCCTATTTATCTTCCATTATAACAATTATATATTATCAATATTACTCTATAAGTTTATCTGGTTTTAAAATAATACCCTCTTCCTTTTATTCTTTGAAATTTTTGTTTTGTTTGAATGAAAATAAAATTCACCATTTTTTGAGAAGATTTAAAATTATTTTGATTATGTGTTAAAATGAGTTTCATGATGGAAAAATTCAAGCTATTATATTTTTTTCCATGTAATTGTTATTGGAAATTATATATGATTTTTGGAATTCCAAGGATATATCCCTATAATGTATTGAGTAATGATTTATTCTGCATATAAATGGTGATTGTAATTATCTGATTATGAGTTATTTCATGTGAGTGATACACGGGTGAACACATGTGATGAATATAATGTTACAAGGTGCCTATATGTTTTTTATTTTATTTTGATGAGTTTGGAATGTATTTTTTTTATTTCAATAATATTATATATTGTATTTTTATAGTGAAATTTTTTCTTACAATAAAAACCATTTCTACAGATTCTCATGTTTCCCAATAAACCTTCATTGTTTTTATATGCTCGCTAATGAGTTTACTTTAATTTGTATATATATTATTGATATTTTTGTTTTTCTAATCTACTGTATTTAATTATTTTTCATAGTATATTTGGATGTAAAAAAATATATCAAGGACAATAACCATGGATTCTCATATAAAATGAATAAAATGTTTATTGAATGAAACATGGGTATAAATTTAGAACCTATTTTTATGAAAAAAATGTAAAAAATGTAGAATTTAATAATTTAATATGTAAAATTTTTCCTAATTATCTAGAACATTAAACCTGAAAGATCATGGGAATGTAATAACATTAATTCCGAGCTATTAAACTCACAATTATGAGTTATTTAAACTATGAGGTGTTATATCATGGTCCCATGGACCATGCAATAACATTGAATCATGATAAAACCGATAAAAATTAAGCTTTTATTTATAAAAATCTATAAATACCAATGAATTAAGTAATCTATAATACATATTTATAAAATAGTTATTGTGAAAATTATAATCGATATACCACTTCCCGCATAAAATTCATTTTTGTTCATGATCAAAAAAGAGATGAGGTCGTTGCTCCCTCATCAAGGACTAATGTTCCCAAGTATTATAGTTATATGTATCATGATACAGTAGAACATGTTCTAAGGGAATATTTTTTTATTATAATACATTTATTTTCATGATAAAAATTTGGAATATATTTCTCCCCCTTGGAATTCGGTTCCATATTCATGCCTTTCTAGTCCACCACATGATATGGGATGAGGTAATATTTCCTCAATAAAAATATATGAAATGAATCATGAATTAACATAGGAAGAGGTTGTAAAGGTAGATATTATTATACACTGATAATTTATTTCATGATCGCGAATGGTTTGATATATCATTATATGGAATTACTATATTTTACAAAATTTTGATATTATAGTTATAATAATTCATAGAGAAATACCCAATCTCCATAAACAAGATCTATAGAATAAAAAAAATTAATTGACATTTTGTTTCTAATGACTTTGAGTCATTTCTAATGTTTTATAAATCAACTTAATTTTACTCATTATCACCTGAACAATGCTCGTTCTGAATAAAGAGCATCTAACTACTCTATCTTAAATGAGTGGGTACCAATATATATAAACATAATGAGCCTCAAGTAAATCCATTTTGATCAATGATCGATAATTATTTTTATATGGAGAATAAATCAATTACCAATGGTTCTCACATGATCATCCAAAGTTGAATACACAATATGTATGCATACCTTCAAGAATTATGAAGTTCCCCGGAGGGTGAGAACCACTGAGAATTTCGGGGGGGGGGGGGGTTGAATTAGTGGTTATCTTTTATAATTCATTATATCTATAAATTAACCACTTTAACTTTTTATAGTTTCTATCCTTTTCAGCTATATAAAACTCAACCACACTTTTTATGAAATTGAAGGAAAATAAAATGGATCATAATATATTTACAAGGTTCCATCACAGTGGGTGTGACTACATATGATCCATGGAGAATCTTATCCGTCCATGGACATCCACAATAATATCAATTAAATAAATCCCAATTCAAATTACATTATAAAAATTTTATCTATTGATTGGTATTTATACTAACTCTCATTTTTTACAAAGTTTTTTATTAAATATTTCCAACATAAGAATAATAGACTGTTGAAACACCTCACACCAAATTTAATCTCGAAAATATCCATCTTTTTTACCTCATCCAGAAATTGTTTGTCTGGTGGGCCACTAAATTCTTCATGTATAACTCCATGTAGCATGCCTCAAATAATTATATGCATCTGACTTATGTTTTTCTTGGTAAAAAAACATTATAGAAAACTATCATAATGATACCACTATTGGGTACCTTTGACTAATGCATCTAACCTAGAACACTATCTGGTGCCTCTTCTTCAATTGAATGTTTTCTTGATTGGAATCCCACACTTCTGATAATTTTTAAACTATTCTTCTCTATGTTCAGTATCTCTATTTTATAAGACTCCAAAAAAACTCTTTATATCATTTTCATTATGTGATCAATTTACTTAAAAGTTTTAGAAACACCATATTATATTGGTGATCCTAAAATAGAAATAGACAATAACTCAAAATATTTTCCCGCTCATCCCAAAACATGATTCTCAAAACTCCCACTCAAATAAAATTCATTGGTCACTTATTAACTATTATTAAACCATTTTGAAACATCTTACAAAAATGGATTTAGTGCCATTTATTTTAAATTCTTTAAATATGAAATTAAGAAACTTTTCAAACATCCTTAACCATATCATGATAAAAAAATTGAATGAACAAATTAGTATAATAATTATAAAGGGTATTACAATTTTGGAAAATATTTTCAAAACTTCATCAGGTAAATATTTTAGTAGTGAAATTATTCAAGAACTTATAAATATTATTCAATTATTACAGATCCCTTTTAATAGTTCTTGTATTGATTGATTTGCTCAGTTTGATGAATTTTTATATTTCCTCACCCGGTTCTCTTTATAGACTTATCAGTCTAATATATTAATATTTGTTATACAGAATTTATTTTATCTCTTCTTTCTATCCTATTTACGCTCAATTTTATACTCTTATTGGATCATAAATCATGGGTGGGTAATTATTCATGGAATCACTCGTTTGAAGGTATAAATTTTTTTTGGTCGATGATCTTATATTTGATTGTATTTTTAGCAATCAACCAAACATAAAAAATCATGATGGTGACCAAATTGGTCTTTGTCACACTTTTACTAATTCAGTTCATACATGTTTCACCGACGAAATCTTTCATCATGTCCATTCAGTAAACCTTTTATGCTTTTATCCAATCAAACTCTACACCTTTTCATCTAATAATATTCATTAAAATCATCCCGATGAAATAATGAACATATATTCACCTATAGAACAAAAACACTATCTTATGAGACTCAATTTCATGGGTATTTATCTGATGGACTCAATGTAATTGCCTTTTAAAAATAGTTCTTTCATTGTCTTCAAAACGGTGAATTTTTTATAACTTGTAAAAATTCACAACATATTTCACTCGTACAAAGTATTTTTTTGGAAGAATATTATTCCTTTATTCAATAAACTCAATAAAATATACTTCATATATGTCAGGGATTGAATTTTGATCTACACCCCTTTATATTTTTATAAAACTCATCCAAACTCTAGAACATAGAATTCTTACAAATCTTTGTTCGTTAACAAATTCCCTAGTCCATCGAAAACCATTGTATAATATCAATCATTGTGAAAATACAACATGGATCATTAGTACCTCTATTATGTTAGTATATTTATTAATGTAACAACATCCGATGAATTATAGTAAATTTTCTTAACATAATTAAAGAAACATTATTATCCTCAATCAAGACTTCATAACCAATATTTCTTAACAACCCCATGAACTCTTTCTTACATGAGAAAAAAAATCACAAAAAAGATATGTTAAAAAAATAAAAAACTTGTAATAAAAATATTCCAAATCATCTTCAATATCCACATTTTTATTTTTTTCAACATTATAAAAACTTTAACATTTCTTCAATAAATATTTTCTTAAATTTTTATTAATCCAAAACATTTCTGATACAGAATATCTCGACAGTACACTAATGGATACATATTTTTTTGAAGGAATTATATCCCTAGGTGAATGGAAATTTTAAAACCATGATAAGATAAATTATTATTAAATATATTCTCTTACCCCCTTTTATGAAAACAATAAATTTAGATTAAAAAAATAAATTTTCCTACTAATTATTACAAATTTATAATTACTCTCCCCCATTGAAAACATAGTATCAATAATGATGGGGATACCCTTCCTTATAAACTTTATAAAGTCATCAGAGGAGTTTAAAAAAACAATTTTAGCCTAAATTTCCCAAATATTTCCCTTGGAATAGACTTGGTGAAAACACCACCAATTTGATACTTTGTTGAAATACATTCATGATTAAATTTTGCACCAACAAATTTATATTTAAGAAAATGATATTTAATATCAATATTACTTGATCTAGAATATTTAATATTATTTTTGGAAATATCAATGGAACTTTGATGGTCATAAATAATCTTTAATGGTTTTGAAATACTCACTCTAAAATCATCTAACTTAACTTTCATCCATATCATTTGTGTACAATATTAGTTGGAATCCAGATGATATACTTAATCTATGATCAATGTAACTGAATTTTTTTTCTTATTATGAAATATCAAAAAACATTCTTCCAAGAATAAATTTCCTTCTAAAGTTGATTTTATATCATTACATTGAAGGATCCAAACGGAGTGGAAGCATGGCGGTTCAGAGGGCAATTTTTTTTCATAATCGATGAATAATCTGGGATTAACATGATAATGAATACCAGTATCCATGGATTAAAATATAAGAATTAGGCTAAGAGAATAAAAATGTCAAATCTGATAAATAGGATCTTACACATCATGTTTATAATTAATTTATTAATGTCTGAAGAAAATAATAACTGGGTCTTTGGTACATTATTTGTTAATGATCATTGATCATCTGGAATGACCAATCTGGATTTAATTCGAAATGATTACGAGAATACAAAGTAGAATCCCTCTAGTGGTGATTCTTATGTTCTCCAATGGTCTCCAAACAACCCCACTCATTCTATTGGTGGTATTGCGGCAAAGCGAATGTCTTGCATCAATTTTTCTTGATCATTCATTTAAGAAATTCTATTATTCTTGAGAGGGAAAGATTAGAGGATCCAAGAGTGAAAATGAATGACACAATAATTCTCAATTCACTAGGGTTTTTCAGAATAGAAATACATTTCTATTACTCAACATGGAGTTTTAGTTATATTAGTTTATTGTGAAACACCAATTAAATGAAATTATAACTACTGCAGAAATCCCATTCAATATAATAATGATAAAAACCCCATTATTTTTAGTGTGATAACTTGCATTAAGTGGAACCATAAGTGAAATCCCAAGCCATATAATGATAACAATATTATTATTATTTCTTACAAAAACTAGATAAAAATTATTTACCAACATGTAAATAATTATTTTTTCAACAGAAATGGTCTTGGTCTGTTCAAAATATTCTTCCATTTATTCAACACTTGAATAAAATATTTTATTATCTTAAATAAATATATTTCGTTAAAAACTAGTAAAAAATATTAATTAAATTCTCAATAAAATAAATATATAAATTTTATTCACAATCTGATGTATAAATATTTATTTAATTTATGTGATCATTTCTACTTGAATAAAATTATTCCTCAATCTTGATAATAATATTTATTCCCTTCATTAAATTCAAATCTAATTTAATCTAGACCACCAGAAACACTTAGTTTTGGACTCCCTAGGATTCTTTCTCATTGGAATTTGGGTTTCTAGAATAAATTCCAAAATTACTATCTAGAAATGGGTCAAATAACCCAAGAGAAATAACTTATAATTGAAACTTTGACATCCACATATGAACGATCACAGTGGAACATAATCCCTTTGTCACAAAATCTCATTAAGAAAGAGTCATGATAGTTTCATCAACCTATATTCTTGATACATCATTCATTGACTACCTTAAATCAAATCATCTTTATACCTTGGCCATGGAAATTTGGGAGATAGTTATATTTCAATCAAAGGGATGAGATATCAACCCTTATAAATGTAAGGGGGTAATATTTCCTCTACTAATACATTAATAACATGTCATTCGAGACGCACCCACCGTACCCTACTTCCCGCAAACATATGGCCTTACATGTTTTGTTAGTAAATCAAAGAGCCCAAGTCGTGACAGGTATTAATGATAATCTTAATGTCTAAGGACCATTACAAACAAGAATATTTATGAATATTCGATGACACAAAAACATGCAGAATTAATTATTGGCGGGTCTATTCTCATAATCTTTTTTCATGGAGATTACCATGTGTGAGATTCATGAGGAGAAAGCTCATCCCCTTACGAGTACATTCACCTGATGGTCTATATGCTATGTGTCCCATTATAGTATGTCATCCAAACATAGAGCAATATTTAAGAATATTTGCATATCACCTCAAGGTTATCATCATAGCGGGGAGCTGTTATTACTTTATTAAGGTGAAAAATACTCTTGAACCTTATTATATTATATTATTGAAGAACAATGAAAAATATTTAATAAGATGTTTAACACTTAAATGCATTAAATATTATTTTCATAAAAGAAAAAACACTTTGTTATAAGACACCAACTCCAACAAACTTTCACTTGGACTAGAGCCAAATGGATACGACTTTATGTCTACAAGACCTCACATGAAGATCATGTTTTTTTTCTGAGTCAAGGCTTTAGTCAAGGGGTCTTCCATGTTGTATTTCATAGAAATACTGCTCACTAAAGCTTCACCTCTTGGAGAAAAATATCTCAAGATATGATACTTCTAATGTATGTGTTTCTTCCACTGATGTGACCTTGGAACTTTTTCCAGAGCCACCACTGCAGTCTTATCACAATAGAGTGTGATGGGTTATTTAATACTAAGAACCATATCCAGCTCTTGGATGATTATCAACATCGAAACTGCTTCTTTTGTTTCCTAATGAGATGCGATATACATACGCTTCGCTATAGAATCTACGACCACACCTTGATTTGAGCTCTGGCATCTCAAAAAACCTCAATTAAAAGTTAATTTGTATCATATTTGCAACTTCAGGTCATATTGATTATAATGGAAACTAGCTTATACATATCCTATGATTACAGTTTCTCATCTCTTTCATAAACCAAGAATATATCATTAGTACACCTTACATATTTATGGATAGTCTTGAGTAACATTTAACGGTTGTCACTTAGATTAGCTTGACTAATTCCTACCACATTCATTGCATAGGTGACATATCAATACTCGAAAATCGTGTTTTCCCAACACATGTATACCAAGGGTTTGAATAAACCATTAGTATAATTAATTTTTCCCAATGGTTTCTTCAAAGAGTTTTGATAATGGGATGAGAATTAGATTTTCCTAATGGTTTACATAACCCTTTGGGAGAATCTTGGAAAGTATATATATACCAACAGTTTTTAAAAAGCATTG
Source organism: Viscum album (assembly GCA_963277665.1). Lineage (NCBI taxonomy): Eukaryota > Viridiplantae > Streptophyta > Magnoliopsida > Santalales > Viscaceae > Viscum > Viscum album. The sequence continues at coordinate 2,069,298,528 of OY728131.1, forward strand.
TTAAATACAATCTATCCAAACGGTTTTAACAAACCATTGGGAATGTTTTCCCCCAAATAGCAGCACTTCCAGAATCCCTCCATCCGCCTGATTGCATCCATAGACCCAATCGTTACTGATGATCTCTCTTCACCCCAAGGTATCTCTCGAAGCTCTCTCTACAATTAGGTAATCCATTAATTCTACACTTCTAATCTGTAAGTGGAATTTCGTGCATCTGTTTTTGTTTGTTATTTATTTTGATTTTCCTTAAATGAGATCAATGTGGTCTACGTATTTTTCTATTTCTCATATCATGTTTCCTTGCCACAAGACCCTTCTGCAAGAGCTGATCATGAAAGAGAGGTTTTATATTATTTAATGTGGTGTGGTACTTGGGTAGAAGTTCTTTCTAGTAGAATCATTTCCATTTGTATAGTAAGGCATTCTAGTGTTCCATATGGATAGTGAAAACCCATTTGAGGGGTTGAATAATTGGGATTCTATTTTTTTGTGGGTTATGATATCTTAATTATGAGAGGTATTGGTTGAATAATGAATCTAGTTTTATTGGGTATTTCATGTATAGTGTATTAGAAATATGATTCATCGATTTCATGTATAATGTGATAACCTATTTCGTTTATTTGTATTATTTATCTTGCTGTCTCTATTGATAAATTTAAGATGTGTTCCTAGTGTAGTTTTGGATTGATAGATTTTTTGTAGTGACACCTCTTCATAAGAAGATATAAGGTGAAAACATTAGTTATTTATTCATGTAGTACATGGAATGTGTTTGAAAGGGATAATTGTCTAAGTGACTCTTTGGGGTTATATTATTGAGTGAGTTGGGTAAGTTGGAAATTTTTATGTGAGTCCCTTGAGGCCTATGGGGAATGGTTAATACCTAGAGGGTTGTTACGCTGGGATGTAGATGATGGTGGCTGATGAGATTGGCCATATATAAATTAAGTCCTATGGGATTGTGTATAACATTAAGATATTTATGAGTAATAGGGTATTCCTTGGGTGGTATGGTATATGGTCGGATGGGATAAGAAAATTGAGGACGATTTTCATATACAAATTTCATTTAGGAGGGGGGTATGGGATGTCTAGGGATGGAGGGGAGTTGTCCACCCCCACCCTACATGGAAAACTTCCCTGGACACCACCTCACTCCCTGAACAACCCCCACTCCCTAGACACCCCCACCCCCCTGGACAGCCCCCTCGACCCCACCCCACCCCTGTGGACAGCCCCCACCCCTAGATATCCCCCCATGGACACAACACCAACCCACCTCTGGACAACTCCCACCCCCAGAAAACCCCCCATGATCACCACCCCACCCCCTAGACAACCCTCCCACCCCCTGGACAGCCCCCCTTGGACGCCCCACCCCCCCCCCCCCCCCCGAACACCCCCCGGAAAGCCCCACCCCTTGGACAACCCCCTCTAGACACCACCCCACCCCCTGGACACCTCCACCCCCTAGGACAACCCCCCTGGAGACCACCCCACCACATGGACATCCCTTCCACCCCTTAGAAAACCACCCCTGGACACCAAACCACACCCTAGACACCCCTCCCACCCCTGGGCATCCCTCCCAAAAAGTGTAGTTTGATTTGTTTTTATTTTTGATTTACAATTCATGTTTCATGATTATATGAATCAACTTGATTTGAATTCTACATAGACACTCATTTTAGGTGGTTTTCCTTTTTTAGTGGGGTGATATGGTACTTTATATGGACTTTAGTTTGGGTGTTATGAAATGTAATAAATTATCACAATATTTCCATTTTTGTAGCATCAATAACTTATTTAAAAAACTCTCTTTACACATTCTGCATATTTCATGAAAATCCTTCACTTTGTAATACCTTGAACAATGTTTTATCAGGTCTATGGTGTCTTCTAGGTATGTGATAAATGAAAAAAATTTCAAAACACATCTCACCTCAAATTTAGGCACACATAACTGAATTAATTAGTCTATCTTTACAATGTTTTAATAGTACACTACATCAACGGGAAACTCATTCCTTTATCATTTAATTAAACATATTTTTGAGTAAACATTAATATATTGAATATATTATGATGAAATAAATTATAACAATTCTTTTTACAGAATGGATAGAAGTTGGATGTATGAAACTGATTGGGTCTCAAGCGATTTTCAAAACAATTTGAAGATATTTTTAGATTTTTCATTTCACAATGCTTCAAATAGTGGTCGCATAAACTGCCCATGTTCCAATTGTGTCGGTAAACCATGGTTGAGATATGAAGAAGTCAGCTACCACATAACCAAATATGGATTTCAAGTAAACTACTATGTGTGGTTTCACAATGCGGAGAAAATGAAATCTCAAATTGTTGATGATCAAAATGAAAGGACTGGACTAGAGAATTTGTTAGATGACCGGTTTCCATTTATTAATCATCATGAAAAATAAAGGATTTTGACTCAAGAAGACTTCAATATGAGGAAAAATGAGGCATATAATCAATATGATGATATTTTCAAGGTGAAAAATTGACTGAAGCTGCCACAACTCATGTATATCGACAGTGTGATAAAATAAAAAAGAAAGAATTTTTAATCCGATTGTTTCATGGGAAAACTATGTATGAGATTTATAATAAAATAATAGATTACATTCTTACCTTATTAAAGGATTTACTTATATATGATTCAGAGATTCCCTCAAACCACTATATAGAAAGAATGTTTGGTGAGGAACTTGGTTTTTAAAGAAAAAAATTCTTGCCTTCCTAAAAGACTGCAGTTCATTCTGGGAGGAAACCGCTGAATAAAATGATTGTATAAAATATGTAACATCCCCCTAGAAGTCAAAATCTGATGGAACATCATCCCGTGCGCCACAGAAAGTAATGTGTCACTTTCCATTGAACATCAGACTTGGGAATCTTTTTATGTCTGATGAAATATCAAAAAAAATGAGATGGCATGATAACAAGAGAAATAAGGATACTGCTGAGTTGGTTGATCTTGTAGATGGATTTTCATGGTAGTGATTTGATGCATGATATCCTAATTTTGCAGTTGATGTGCATAATGTGATGTTGGTTCATTCATGTGATGGGTTTAATCTGTCTGGGAAGATGCTAACTTTGCACAACACATGGTTAGTTTTTATACACATTTATATTCTTCTCTCGTGGTTGTCTATGAAAAACCATTCACTTTCATGAGTATACTCATATATGGCCCTTCTGATCTCGATATTTATATTGAAGTATACATGAAACCATTAATAAAAGAGTAGAAACTTCTTTGGGATGTGGGTGTGTGCACATACGATGCATATTCTAAAGACATATTTTAGATGCGTGCTGCACTTATGTAGACGATCAATGATTTTCTGGCTTATGCAATGATATTTGGATGGAGAACAAAGGGGAAACTATCTTGTGCTATTTGGATGAAGAATACACGATCCAGAAGACTGAAACATCGCTGTAGTTTCAGTTTTATGGGACATTGAAGATTATTTCCAATGGACCATCCATATAGAAATAATCATTGAAGATTTGATAATACCATAGAGACTGATGATCCACCTCAGTGTATGTCTAGAACTGATGTGCTTAATGAATTGAAAGATTTTAGTTTTTTATTTGGGGAGGGTCAAATGAAATCTGGAAATTGAAAGAATGTTTCCACTGAAACCAGTTACAATTGGAGGAAGATGAGTATCTTTTCTTATTTTCCTTATTGTTCAACCAATTTGTTACGTCATTGCTTAGACGTAATTAAAATTGAAAAGAATATGTGTGAAATGTTTCATTCAATACATTTAAATGTTAAGGGAAAGACAAAAGATTATTTACGATCTCGGTGTGACTTGGTGGATCGGGGCATCAGACCATAATTGGATCCTATGCATATCAGTGAAAATAAATGGAATGTTCCATGTGATTCTTTTGTGATGACACCTACGAAAAAAAAAATTTCTGGAATTATTAGAGACTATTATAATTCTATATGGCTATTCAAGAAAAATATCTAAATGGGTCAACAAAATATAGTTGAAGTTAAAATCATTGAAGACTCATGATTATCTCGTTATTCTGCATGAGTTGATTTCAATAGTAATATGTCATCCTTTGTCTAATAATGTAAGGGTTACTATTATTCAGTTGTGCCATTTGTTTAGAGATCTTTTTTCTAAGAAGTTGTCCATGTATTTCTTGTAAAAAAATGTTGACAGATGCCCTATTAATTTTGTGGGAGTTGGAGAAAATATTTCCTCCATTATTTTGCACATGCATGATGCATCTGAATGTCCGTATACCCACTAAAATACATCTCATAGGATATAAAGATCTAGACTTATTACATAAATAATCATGAGTGTAGTTAAGAAAACACTTCCTTTTACATTGAGGATATTTTCAAGTTTATATCATTAGAGAATTAGGACAAAACATTCATAACATTACACATTGTTACAGAGTGGATACCATAAAAATAGTTTCCGTTTTTCTCAAAATATAAAACATTAAAACATAAAAAAGACTCCTTGACAATTATTCAACATTTAATGTGCCTTCATTCATTTTATTAAACATCCATTAACCTGTGAAAAATCATTTAAAAACATGGTATGAGCACAAAGCTCAGTAAGGGATGCAAAAGGAAGGAAAGAGCACATTAATCCATGAATACTCGTAACGTATGAAAACATTTTTAGAAGACATGCTGGTCACTCATATATACATACTTTTTGTAAAATGAGATTCATACAAGATACAAAAAAACATGATAACAAAAATATAGTCATAGAGTTATCTTGGGTAATTACATACATAATCTTGTAACCATTCTTGGCTACCTTATAATTTGTAACCCTCACAGCTACTTTACTTTGTGTAACCATCGCAGTTACACTTGGAGTAACCATACAGACGACCTCCAACATACTCATACCCAATGAATTGGAGGGAAATATAGGTCCCAACCTTTATCATAAATAATTACCAAGAACCAAAACATAATCATACTACATGAATAATTTCAGAAAAAAACATTGCTTTAGAATTTTGTAAAACCGAATTTAAAAAGAGGTTTTATAAATAAAAGTCCCTTATAAATATCATAAAATTGAAGAGAGACTTAATAGAGTGGATGGAGTATGTATATACACTATAAATACATATAATTAAAAATAATATAATCAAAACCCCTCACAAAAACAATTTATATAGCACATAAATAATGAAGTAGAAGGTTAACCCAAAGAATGGAAATCGGGTTAAGAATTCCTTTACCTCGGGTTTGTCTTACTTACAACTTGTTTAAACCTTTTGTATAATGGTTAAAAGAGTGTTATTAATATTTTACAGAAACATTTTCATGTTTATAACATCTTATATTATCATTTTATAACATAATTTCACCTTTAATTGTTAGTATTTTTCCCTTTGAACTGTTTTTGGGTGAGTTTTTAACATGATTCCATTATTGGTTCATGATGGTCATTCTTGTCGATTGTAAGTGAAACTCCAAAATTGGAATGG